>CM056579.1:84835646-87235646 GCA_029721435.1 Gymnothorax reevesii
CCTGCATTTTCCGTCTTTGCCATGCCATGCTCCATGTTTTGCCCATGTCTGTTTCAAGTTCTGTGTCTGGCCTAGTGCCATGATTATTGATTCTTTTGTTTAGTGACCACTGCCTGTTTCTGACCATTCTCAGATTATATATTGTGTATTAGTTATTTAGGATTTCTTTTTTTTATTGTTTTCATGTTTTAGTTATCATAGTCTCCATGCCATGTTTTGTTTTCATAGCCATGTTTCATATTCCCATGCCATGTTTATTTTCCATGCTTTGCGCTTTGTCTCCCCCGTCTTGTCATGAGTGTATCTTTGCTCACGGTCCCTTGTCTTACGTGCCACTCATTCGGGTGATTTATTGGTTTCTGGGTTTCAATCTTCTTTCATCATCTCGCGTTCTTCCTTCCTCTCTATTTTTCTGTCTTACTAAGACATACTAACAGTTTGTTGTTTTCGCTAATTACTAACCCACACTAGCATTGTATATTTTGAGTAACTTACTAACAAGCACTCGGGATTGAATAGCTGCACTTACTAATTGACTAACGATCTCTCAGCAGTAGCCCTATTCTAGTCTCCGCCTCCTTGCCTTTCCCTAATTATCTCTGCTGTGATTTTCTGTGGGTCTCCACAAATGCTTTGCGCTTTCCTTTCTCTAAATTATGCACTTTTAGTACTCCGTGACTGGAGCTGTTTGTCTGTCCTTAGGTTTGTCTTGTTATCCCTGTCAGCGTTTTGGCTTCGGCTAAATTCATGTAATTCGTTTTTTCCTAATGTGTCACCCCTTGATTATTGTACCATTGATTGCACCTGTTTTCCCTGATCATGTGTTCTACCGGATGTGTATATAAGATGTCTGTTACATTCACTTCCTTGTCAGATCGTTCTTCCTTGTTTCCTGTGCCACGCTTCTCTCACCTTGATTCATTGTGATTTATCTTTCTTACTGAACCGCCCTAGACACCGAGTTTTGCCGATTCCCTGTACTTTTGCCGCATTCTTGTTTTTTGACCTCTTTTTGTCTAACTACGATTTTGTGATTGGTGCCCAGTGTGTGACTCTGGATTTTGCCCATTGGACTCTGATTTTGGATTGTGGACATTGTACTGTTGCCAGCTCTGTTGGGGGGTTTCCCCCTTCAGAAATAAAGCCTCCTTTTTGTATTCTACTGGTTTTCGCGATTGGTTCATTTCGTAAAACCCAACAGGCAGAGTCCTGAAATTTTGCACAATGGTTGGAAGTTGTGTGTTCATGCTGATCAAGGTAATTTTAACTCAAGCGGCCAAATAGTAGCGCTTTAATTCAACAAAAACAGGTTTTCACTTTAAAGGTCATAGCTCTTACTGTGTAAGTCCAAATTACACAAAACTTGGTAGAGACATTTCTTGGTACATTCCCTACAACTTGACCTTGAAGGTCCGCCATATTTGATTTTCCGGAATGATTTCCCCTCCTAAACCGTAGGTCCGATTCCTTCGACATTTGCTGTGGATCATCAGTGCACTAAGCTTATTAAAGATTGCATAAAGCTTGTCAAAATCTCATTTTGTTTCCAAAATATTGACTAATGACCTTCAGCAGGGGCGTGGCTTAGAACATAAATGGACAAAATTCAACAACCACTGGACCAATCATCACAGAACTTGCAGAATATGTCCATATAATGACCAAAAACATACCCTGACAGGTTTATTCAAATCGGCCCATAGGGGGTGCTATAACAAAAATACGGCTATAAATCAGCAACTGTTGTTCCTACAGCCATAAAACTCACAGGATATATTCACATAAGTAGCCTAAATATACCCAGAAAATTTCATTCAAATTGACTGATAGGGGGCGCTATAACTACTAAACAAAGCAGAATGATATATCACAAATCAACTATAAATCAGCAATTGTTTGTCCTATAGCCATAAAACTCACAGGATATATTCACATAAGTAGCTTAAATATACCCAGAAAATTTCATTCAAACTGACTGATAAGGGGCGCTACAACTGCTAAACAAAGCAGAATGGTATAACACAAATCAGACTATAAATCAGCTATTTTTTGTGCTATTGCCATAAAACTCACAAAATATATTCAAATTAGTACCTGTAACCAACCCAGAAAATTTCATTCAAATTGACTGATTGGGGGCGCTATAACTGCTAAACAAAGCAGAATGGAATATGTTACGGACAGTTTCCCGTTCCAAAATCAGGTGTTATAAAACCTCGTTACGAAACAAATAACTCAAATCAGACTATAAATCAGCAATTGTTTGTCCCATAGCCATAAAACTCACAGAATATATTCATATAATTACCTCAAACATACTCTGAAATTTTCTTTCAAATTGACTGATAGGGGGCGCTATGAATGCAAAACAAAGCAGTGTGGTATGACACAAATCAGACTATAAATCAGATATTGTTTGTCCTATAGCCATAAAACTCACAGGATATATTCATATAAGTACTTGAAACATACTCTGAAAATTTCATTGAAATTGTCCGATAGGGGGTGCTATAAATGCAAAACAAAACAACATGGTGTAACACAAATCAGACTATAAATCATAAATAGTTCTCTCAATCATTACAAAACTCAGAGCATATGTCCATATAAAAACCTGAAACATAGCCTGAAAGTTTTAATCAAATTGAGCAGTAGGGGGCGCCACAAATACACAAAATAGCCTAACAGAACACAAATCAGACTATACATCATAAGTTGTTGGTCAAATCATTACACTGGTAAATTAGGTCCACATAAATACCTGCAACATACTCTTAAAGTGGTTTCTGTCCCCCGCCGCTGGGGTATCGAGCAGAGCAGGGGACATAGTATTCAGCTCGTCTGGCTGTCCATCATGTCCCATTTGTTCTGAACGTGATATCTCAAGAACGGTTTGACCGATTCCATTCACCTTCGGTGTTAAGGTATATTGGTGTGATATGCTGACCTCAGTAGATTTCCATGACCTTGGCATTATTCTCAAGGTCATTATGACCATTTTAACACTTGCAAATTCCTTGTCAACATGATATCTCAAGAACGGTTTGACTGGTCCATTCATCTTTGGTGACAAAGTGTATTAGGGGCGGGGGACATCGTATTCAGCTCCATCCGGCAGCTGTCCCTCCGTCATGTCCCGTTTGTTGTGAACACGATATCTCAAGAACGGTTTGACCTATTCCATTCATCTTTGGTGTCAAGGTGTATTAGGGGTGGGGGACATAGTATTCAGCTCCGTCAGTCTATCCCTCCAGCCGTCCGTCCCTCCTGTTTGTTTTGAACGCGATATCTCAAGAATGGTTTGACCAATTCCATTCATCTTTGGTGTCAAGGTGTATTAGGGCCGGGGCACATAGTATTCAGCTCCGTCAGTCCATCCATCTGGCCGGCTGTCCGTCCATGACTTCCCGTTTGTTGTGAATGCAAAATCTCAAGTACCCTTTGACCGATTTGATTAATCTTTGGCTTCAATGTATATTTGTGTGATACGCTGACCCCAGTCGATTTCTGTCACCTGGCAGGGTACATGGCCACGGTTAGTGGCAACACTTGTTAATTAAGCTGTTAAAGCTTTCAACTACTAATGGTCTTTATTGGCTTGAACCCTGGAATGGCCGCTTGCGGCTATATTTTTATTTATTTATTTATTCTTTTTTTATGAAAATCAACTGAATTAACAATTGAATCAAAGGGCTCAAATCAAATGAATTAGAGGTCTGCATATAACAAAACGGGGAACTTTTTTGTAATTTCAGCCAAAAGTATCCCAATGACACTCTTGTAAAGAAATAGATTAAAGATATATTGGTCATAACATATGGACAAAAAAGAAATCAATTTTTCTCTTTCTTGAAAAAGAGTGTTCCTAGGAGTTGGGCCCTCCACAAAAACTCATGGATTCAATTCATCAAGATATACTGTATTCTAAAAGCTGGATGGATTTGAAAAAAAAAAAAAAAACATGTATTTGAGAGAATAATTCCTAAGCACTCTGTTGGCAAACAGAGAAGAAAGATTTTATTTTGTGCCTGAGAATTCTCCAGAATGCAGCACTACTGAATAAAAAACAATGAAAATTACTTCCTCTCCATGTCAATTGGCCAATCCAAGAGTAGTTGTATAGAAAATAGCATGAATAATATTTCTGTGAAAGCAATTTTGTTTCTATGGTTTCTCATTAATAACAACCACATTCAATGACATTATTAAAAAAAAAACATGCAAGCAAGAAAAACGCCAAAAAATACACAGATCTACAATGCAAATTTTAGCCTAAAAACCTCAAGCACCATTATATTCTACAAGGATTTGTGCACAGTCCTGATGGGTATGTGGTTTTCTCTTCCAATTTTCCCCGTTCATTACATCACTATCTGCAATGAGCAAACCACTGGTATGAAAAAGACACATGTAATTTTCTAATTAGATTTCTAATTACATCTTTGTGCATTCTGTTGGAGGAAAGTAAATTAGCTTTTGAATTTACTGTATCTTTGATGGACAAGGACAGACAAGAAAAAAAATGAAATTCTTGACTAAATCATGCTGCTTATTAGAACATATTTGCATAAGCTTTCGACCTCTATTTTTCCTCAGTTCCAGTTTTGTCCTTGATGGTTTTATGCAAATACTTGTTTTCTAGACAAGTGATGTCATGATAAAAGTAAGATTTATCAACACAGTCTCTGCATTTGTGGAACAAAGGAGGCCAGAATGGTGCCACACTCTCTCAAAAGTATAAAAATAAACTTTATTGCAGAAGAAAAAAAATGAGATTTTTTCGGCCATAGTCTTTATCAGATGCATTTGGAGGATGAGAAGAAACTATTTGGCACTTTAACAAAAAACAACAAACAAAAACAAAAACTAATTAAAAGTGCTAGGTCTGCTGTTAAACTAGCAGGATAGTACACAACCTTACAATCCATTGCCTAATCTTGCCTGCTGAAAGAAATAGTTCACCTACTTGGGTTTATTGCCACTGTAAATTTTCAGTACAAGCTTTCAATTTGCCTATCACTATCTATGCGTGTAGTGAAGGGTATTTGATTATTCTCAGGATATTTATAGATTAATCATTACTCACTTACCCGTGGGGTGATACCAGGGCATTTCTAAAATACTTTTCACCACACACACAAACACACATACATGCACGCGCACACACACACAAAGAAAGAAGAAGAAGAAAATGACCCCTTGACAATAGTAATCAACCCAAAGTCTTCTTCACTCTTAAAATCTGACTTTTACCTTTGTACTCTCTACACGCTCAATCTTTTATATTTGTATCCACCTTTAACCTCGTCTTGTATCTTTACATCCATCAGAAACTCAGTCTAATGTCCATGCCCACTATAAACCCAGTCACATCTCTGTGTCCAGTTTACATTGTAAACACCGTGCAACTAGGCCAGAAGGGTCCTGGCTTAGGCAGAAGGTCTCAGAAATTCTTAGTGGTCTCCATTATAATAATGTGGTCTGGCGACAGTGTCAGCATTAGACCACTGCCTCAGGCCAAACGTAATGACGTCTTTCACATTCTGCTTTTAATTGGCCTGAAACGTGTCGGGCGGATGCTGCAGCCCTACTATCTTGCCGGTTACAGGGCCTCTGACTCCATATCTAATTTAGGATCCAAATTTAGTTATAACCCTTTGTGGCGACAATTAAATTATGCGTTCCCGCAAGATTGATCAGACTCCAATTTATGAACAACTACTGACTTTAGAGCTCTGTTGTGCATCGGACTCATGACTGGTCTATACCTTACCCCGCAGGACAAAACGTCTATACAGTGCAATTCGGTGAATCAACGCAGAGGTTGGAGGTATTATTACGCGCGATAATTTGACATAGAAAATAGCCATAACTAGTGATTACTGGGGCCCAAAACGAGTAACCCCAAAGTTTAACGGACACGTTCAGGGACTTGGGGTTAGAATTCTAAGATCTCCGTTCAGGGACTGAGATGGTGACGAAATACGCCCCAACCGCACAGTGTAACGGAGTCTCCCCCAGGCCAACCAAAATAACACTCATCATAACATACAAGATCCACCTTATAACGCAGAAACCAAGCATGTTGATCAGGCACGCGACTACGGACTACGTTACTCAATCAGCAGACAGGTTCCGAACTAGAAGGAACATGTTAGTCAGAATTAGGCTCCCACAACCGGATGCAAATATCAATTTATTTCGCCAGGCAGGCACGCTTAAATCACAAAACCAATTACATCGTTACAGAAAGATAAAAAGAAGAAGTCATCTCATACCTGGCACAGCTCAAAACTACACATACACACATCGTATATGAGGGAAGGATAAATACAAGCTTCCCCGACTTCTTTGTTTCTCCCCCTTTTATGCCTAAAATCCAGGCTGCATCTTATGGCGGGGTCATAGGTCTTTTGGGTAATTAGAGACAGGAAATCTCCCCCTTCTCCAGAGAATCTTTGGGAGGAGACATTATCACAAGGAAAACTGAAGTACAAAACCCAAAACCAGTGAAGTTGGCACGTTGTGTATATCGTAAATAAAAACAGAATACAATGATTTGCAAATCCTTTTCAACCTATTTTCAATTGAATACACTGCAAAGACAAGTTACTTAATGTTCGAACAGGTAAACTTTGTAATATTTTGCAAATATTAGCTCATTTGGAATTTGATGCCTGCAACATGTTTCAAAAAAGCTGGCACAAGTGGCAAAAAAATTCTGAGAGAGTTGAGCAATGCTCATCAAACACTTATTTGGAACATCCCACAGGTGAACGGGCTAATTGGGAACAGGTGGGTACCATGATTGGGTATAAAAGCAGCTCCCCTGAAATGCTCAGTCATTCACAAACAAGGATGGGGCGAGGGTCATCACTTAGTGAACAAATACGTGAGCTGATTGTCGAACAGTTTAGAAACAACATTCCTCAACAAGCTATTGCAAGAAATTTAGGGATTTCATCATCTACGGTCGGTAATATCGTCAAAAGGTTCAGAGAATCTGGAGAAATCACTGCACATAAGCGACAAGGCCGAAAACCAACATTGAATGTCCGTGACCTTCTATCCCTCAGGCGGCACTGCATCAAAAACCGACATCAGTGTGTAAAGGACATCACCACATGGGCTCAGGAACACTTCAGAAAACCACTGTCAGTAACTACAGTTCGTCGCTACATCTGCAAGTGCAAGTTAAAACTCTACAATGCAAAGCGAAAGCCATTTATCAACAGCACCCAGAAACGCCGCCGGCTTCGCGGGGCCCAAGCTCATCTAAGATGGACTGATGCAAAGTGGAAAAGTGTTCTGTGGTCTGACGAGTCCACATTTCAAATTGTTTTTGGAAACGGTGGACGTCGTGTCCTCCGGACCAAAGAGGAAAAGAACCATCCTGACTGTTATAGGCGCAAATTTCAAAAGCCAGCATCTGTGATGGTATGGGACTGTATTAGTGCCCAAGGCATGTGCAGCTTACACATATGTAAAGGCACTGTTATGGCCCCAATTTGTTATTACATTTATAACACAACAGCAACAGCAAGGGATGACAAACACAGTTTTAACAACTAAAACACATTTAATTTTTAACAAAGACAAAGACTAATAACAACCTACAACTAAAGACCAAGATTGATAAATAAGAAAAAACAGAAATAATTACAGTCCCTTTTTGGTGGGGTGGCTTGGTGATGTCCTGGATGAAGAAAATGCTCAAACACAGGCAAAGAAATCCACAAAAGAAACGTCACAGGTCTTGAACAGAATGGCAGGTCTGGTCATCTTCTTGCAATTTCTCCTACTACCTTACTGTCTCAATTCTTTTCCTTATATACTCTTTTTCAGACCCCACCCACATTTAGACCTCTTTTTTTTTTTACTTTCTGAGACTTGCCCCAGACATGTTCAGGACATGTCTAAACATGACTCCAGTCTGAGCTTAACAAAAAAGGTAAATACTGCCATCTAGTGGCCTATATTCACATTACAGCACCATTAATGCTGAAAGGTACAAACAGGTTTTGGAGCAACATATGTTGCCATCCAAGCAACGTCTTTTCATGGACGCCCCTGCTTATTTCAGCAAGACGATGCCAAGCCCCATTCTACACGTGTTACAACAGCATAGCTCTGCAGTAAAAGAGTGCGGGTACTAGACTGGCCTGCCTGTAGTCCAGACCTGTCTCCCATTGAAAATATGTGGCGCATTATGAAGCGTAAAATACAACAACGGAGACCCTGGACTGTTGAAAAACTTAAGCTGTACATCAAGCAAGAATGGGAAAGAGTTCCACCTGAAAAGCATCAAAAATGGGTCTCCACAGTTCCCAAACGTTTACTGAGTGTCGTTATGAGGAAAATCGATGTAACACAGTGGTAAAAAGGCCCCTGTGCCAACTTTTTTGCAATTTGTTGCTGCCTTTAAATTCTAAGTTAATGATTATTTGCAAAAAAATAATTAAGTCTCTCAGTTTGAACATTAAACATCTTGTCTTTACAGTGTATTCAATTGAATATAAGTCGAAAAGGATTTGCAAATCATTGTATTCTGTTTTTTTCTACGATTTACATAACGTGCCAACGTCACTGGTTTTGGGTTTTGTATATTTCTTTTCAAAGTTATTGAATGAGGGTATGGCACAAATTTAATTCCTGTAAAATATGCCCCATGTGACTCTTGAAATTTAGTGGAGCAAAATGATATTGAACATGACCTGCTTGCACTACAGTTGGCCATGAAACGTCTGGTGCACTACAGAATTACAAGGATAATCTGCATTAATGTTATTAATCTGCTCTTATCATCCAGCATAACAGAAATACACATTATTCTGGTAACATTGCGGGTGAAATGAGTAATTCAAATCATAAAATAATAAGTCTTTGGAAATTCCTACATAGAAGGCAATGCAATTTAGGGTTACTTGCGCAATCTTGTCAAAGTCCAGTTGATAGCCCTGTGGCATTGTCCGACATGGGCAGTGCAGGCCGAAAGTTCATGGTCGGCTGGTTTCTGGTGGTTTGCAAGACATTTGACACTAACCATTACCTCAGAGATAGTTCATGAACCCTGCCTCAGGTAGCTGCGCCATCTGCAGCAAATTCGATTGGCATCAGAAAGACCCTAATTTAGTTCGCTCCCATGGCTTCGGAAGGTCACTGTTAGGGGCTGAAGCTTTTAGAACAATACGGGTCTGTTGGCCAGGGTCCGGCATCCGTGACACAGCACACTGTTCTTTCTCTTTCATTGTCGCTGCCATCTTCATTTCCTGGCTTAGAAGTGTCTCAGCCAAGATACAGGGGCCATTCAGATAAGTTGAGCATCAAAAGTCCTGAAGTTTCCGTTCTCTCTGAATTCTATTGTGGCTTACAACATCTAGTCTTATATATTTGTGTCCACTTTACACCAGCCTTATATATTTGTGCTCACTGTACACTACACACTCAGTCGCATACAACCCCACTTTGGATGGTATAGAAAATACACATTAAAACAGAAAGCTGTGATTACTAAATTTACTTTGTGCAGCATTTCAATGTGAAGACAAGATGTTTAATGTTTTGTTGGTCAACTTCATTTTATTTGTGTACATGCATCCTTTCTGCAATTCAAGCCTGCAATGCATTAGAAAAAAAAGTTGGGACTTGAGCAATGTAGCAATTAATGAAGTGTAAAAAAGAAAAGAAAAACGATGTGATTTGAAACAGCTGATGTCAGCAGGTCATTGTAATCATCCTGCAGTGTTTATTGTCCTGTAATCAGGAATGAGGACAGGCCTGTCCATTATGAACAAAGATGGGCCAAGGACTGCCAATTTTCCCGCAAATGCATGAGAAAATTATTGACAAGTTTAAAACCAATGCCCATCGAAGAGAATAGGAAAAGATTTGGATATTCCACCATCCACAGTGCGTAATTAAAAGATTCAAGGTATCTGAAGAAATTTTCATGCATAAAAGGCAAGGGTGCAAGCCTAAGCTGAAAATCCCTGATCTCCAAGCTCTCAAACAATTGGCATCAAGAACCATCACAGTGATGAAACCACATGGGGTCATGATCTTTCAGGCAAACTTCTCTCAAGTTCTACAGCATATAGTTACATCCATTAATGCCAGTTAAAACTTTACTGTGCAAGACGAATGTTAAAACTGTCCTAAAGCGTCGTCAACTTTTTTGAGCTCAAAGGCATCTGCAATGAACCATCACCAATGTGTACTGAGGTCAGACAAATCAATATTTCAGGTCTTTTTGGAAGAAATCGATGCCAAGTGCTCCAGACCAAAGAAAAAAAAGACCATCCAGACTGCTAACAGCAACGAGACAAAAAGCCATTCTCTTTCATCTGATGACTCCAGGAATATTCATTCGTAAAAGACAGTGCAATATCACATTCTACATGCATTGCAATGGCATGGCTGATTCAGAATAGGGTGCCAGTGCTGGAATTGCCTGGCTGCAGTCCCAACTTGTGCCCCATAGTGTACGTGTGTTGCACACCATAAGACTTGTTTGCAGGAGGAATGGGGGAAAAAAAACAACACATTAAATACTTAATCAATTTGTGTCTTCAGTTCTTCAGGGGTCTTCAGGGTAAAGTGTAGAAACAACCACCATAATGTAAAAGCTAAGAAAGAAACAAACTCAACATGATTTTATCCTCATAAAATGTAGTATTTTGATAAAATGTTAATGGTTGCCATGGAAACGGCACTTTAATGACAAAATCTGAAATTATTTTGTGGCACTAATATTTGAATAACCCATGCTCAGATTTTACTCAAATTAGTCTCATGTGAAAAGTTTAAGACAGTTTTATGAAACGACAGGATTTTTTTGTCTGGAACATTTATGAATATTAAATGAGCTCTGTTATGTAACCATAACAAAAATCGCTATCATCAACTTTGCTTCATTTTTAAAATTAACCCCCTAGGGATGCACCTATCTAGAAAATCCTAAGTCATTTCATAGATCTCCCACAGATACAACTTCATTCCAAATTTCAAGGCCACCAGATGAATATTATTGATTTTATGAATGCCACAAGGTTGAAAATCAGTCAAAATTATGATTTTCGGCAATTTGCATTTAAAGTCACAAGGTATAATTGAGGCCAAGGAAAAACATAGATTCTTGGTGTTTACTGGCATCTCACTGCATTCCATTATTTATTTTATGTGAAAATCAAAAATATTGAAATTTTCGGGGAAAAAAAAAAAATAATGATTCTAATCTGCCTTGTCATGTTCATGCTCTGCTTTTTATGATATGTCTTATTTGGTTTTGGATCTTTGCTATGTCTGACTATTCTTTGATATGTGTATTGTGAATTGGTAACATAGATTCGTTTATGTATTGTCTTAGTTTTACTTTTCCTTATTTAGCATTTTACCATAGCTTTATTCCGGTCCATGTTTTACTTTCTCCCATGCATTGCACTCTGTCTTCCCCTGTCTGGTCTCTTGTCTTGTCATTGCCCACAGCCCCAGTATTGCATGCCACTCTTTCGGGTGATTTAATGGTTTCTGGATTTCAACCTTCCTTCCCATCTCGTTTACTACTTTCACTCTACTTTTCTATTTTTACCAACCAATACTAACAGTTTGTTGTTTTCGCGAAGATTACTAATCCAACTAACATTGTATATAATACTAACTTACTAACAAGCACTAGGGATTGTATAGCTGCACTTATTAATTGATTAACAAGCTCTCAGCACTCACCCTGTTCTAGTCTCCGCCTCTTGTCTCTCCCTAATCTTCTCTGCTGCATTTCTGTGGAACCTCCACACCTGCTCGAGCCTTTCTCTCATTATCTATGCACCTTAAATCTCCTTGACTGGAGCCGTATGTTTGTCAATAGGATTGTCTCGTGATCCCTATCCGCGTTTTGGCTTTTGCCTATTTTATGTGATTAGGTTCTCCCTTTTGTTCCACCCTTTGTAATTAGTCTCATTTCCTGCACCTGTGTTCTATTTACCAAGTGATCTCCCTGGAGTGTATATTAGGTGTCTCTTCGCAGAACTTCCTTGTCAGAACGTCTCTCGTGTTTGCCTGTGCTGCTCATTAACCGCCTTGTACTCATTGAGTTTCTCTTTTGATTTTTGGCTTGCCCTTCTTTGACGACCGTTGCATCTGTGTTTTCGAACCCTTTTTGCCCGACAACGATTTAGTGTGATTGCTGCCCTGGTAACAATTCGGATTCGCCCTTTGGTTTTTGATTTCTGCTTCTTTGACAAACCTGTGCCTGTGAACCAAATCTGTTTTTGTCTGACTACGATTTTTGTGTTTGCTGCCCTGGTTACGACTCTGATTCTGCCCCACTGGATTTTGACTTTTGGATTGTGTACTTTTGCCTTCTGCTCTGCGGGTGTTACCCCCATGGCTGAATAAAATCTCCTCTTCTGCAATCCTGTGTTCTTGCAATTGGTTCCTACATGATACCTCACAATAATTTGACATTTTTTACCCTGAAGACCCTTAAACCTTTCATCAGTGTTGTGAGAAGGAATGGCAACATTACAAAGTGGTTACCGCTTTACTGTCACATTTTTTTTTTTTTTTAAATATGTTGCAAGAATTTAAAATGTAAATAGTGTTTACGGTGCCTCATCAATAAAATTAACTTGGTGAAACATAAATTAATGTTCTATTTTCAATGTAATACAGGGCAAAGACGATTTAACGAACAACCCACCTTTTCCTGATGGGGCTGTGTCTTTCCATTCATTATAAACAAGGTCTCATCTTTGTATGCACCACAAACCCAGTATTATCTTTGTGTCCATTGTTAAGCATGTCTTAGAATTGTATCCATTGCACGCCCACTTGCATGTAAGCACTAGAAGCCCAGCCTTTCTCATATTTTTGTCATATTGCCACCTCTGTAAACCTCCATACCCTCCGCCTTCTCCAGCATTTACGAGGCAGTCAAAGAGAATGAAATATGAACCAAATCTGTATTATTTGTCTCAGAAAAAGGTACTTTTCATGAAGGAATGATCCAGTTCTTGTCAATGAGAGAAAGAAAATCAAACGCATCAGTAACAACTAATATCTCTCACAGGGAACTGTCATGCCAGGGATTCCTAGATGCATTCTCAGTAAATTTCCACCAGTTATGCAGGATATTCATGATTAGTACAATCAGTATTACTCTGAGCAATTTTTACTTAATCAGTCTGAACTATCATCAAGTTGTGGCCCATAAGGCCAAATGTCTTACTGGGCCTCTCCACCTGCAATAGTCAGGGAAAACAGTAGAGAGAAGAGAGTGAGTGCAGCAGGATATCCTCCCCATATATACTGAAACCCTTCTGACAATATGCAACAGCTCTGCTAATGAAGATCGGGACAGAACTAATTTCCTGAAGAAGCGCAGTAACTTGCCTCAGCAAAGTAACACAGAAGTCGATAAACTTTTATGAGGGTGCTTTAATGCCAGTCTCACCATTAAATGAGTTTGTGTTTGTCGCACAGCAGAATCTGCCACTGTGAAAATAACATAAATTCACACAAAAAATGTAAATAAATGCAATGTAGACTTTCTGCTTAAGAAAGCAGATACCATACAAATCGCTTAAAAGAAAAAAAAAGTCATCTCCCCCCTGAGAAATGCCTCCATCACCATATAGTTGACCAAACTTGATCAAAAAATATGTAAATTACTATGTTAAAGAGCCAGAGTGAAACATAATAATCTAAATATTTTCCTTCAGTAAATATCAAATTAGAATTTTCCATTAGTTAGCCAGGACAATTAGTGGAGAAAAAAAACCTAGCAGGTTTTCAAGACTAGTTTCGACACAGTGGCAGATAGCATCTAGTTCTTATGTAAACATTAAACGTGTGTGTGTGATGGTCCGGCCCTGCAGGCCCTCCCCCCTCCTGCTGTCTGCACCTCCACCTCAACGAGCTACAGCTGCTGCTCGTGGAGGTGAAGGTGCTGTTAAGAGTATAAAAGAGCTGCACTGCCAAACAGGAAGTGCAGCTGCATTCTTTGTCTTTTACTCTGTGTGGTTTGAAGCCCTATTAGTTGCCACTGCCCTCCTCTTTGTTTTTATTCATTAATTTAAATGTTTATTTATATTTTTACTCAGCCTGTGCGTTTGGGTCCCTTTCGTTGGTGTTGGGTACATGGTCCCAGTGCCCGCCGGCTTATTTCTTTTTGCCAGCGGGACCAAACCATGACAGTGTGGTCAACATTTTAAAAGGAGAAATGGAGAGCTTCAATGGGCTGAAAGGCCTATTCCCATCAATGGCACATCATTATATCTAATCATAAAATAGACTGTAATTCGAGGAAAAAAAAAATAGAGTTTCAAGACTCACTTGGTCTGCCACCCTGCCATGCCCATTTGGAAGTGGGGAACAAGGCTGAGATAAAGTACCAAACTTGTCATGCTGGGGCAGTGGAAGGACCCAATCGCAGATGAATTCGAGAGGAGAACTGCTGTTTATTGTGGACACAATGTATAAATGAACTGGTGGAAAGCAAAAGATTGGGGAAAAGATGAGACAACAAAACATCCAGAGAAACCAGGGAAGAGAAAAGACTGAACACAGAAAGACGCAGAAAAAACAAGGCATATACAAATGTGCTTAATTATGGAAGACGTGAGGGCAACAGAGTGAAGGCGGGGCCAGCAGAAAGGAGACACGAGGAGCACTGATAGAGTATTAAAATAAAATTAAGATGTGACTTTGCAACAAAAGGAAAACAAAAGCATGTGGACTGAAGACACAAAGCAAAAACTCAAATTTAAATATGGTGTTAATAAGTGAAAGATTTCAAAGGACACAAAATGGCAATTTTTCAGGAACTGTCGAAACCCGTCATTTACAAGTTAACAGTGCTTACATATCAAGTTTCAGCCCTTTTAACTAGATCACAGAGGGCTAAAATAAACAACTGAAAGGCAATCCTGTTGCAAATAATGCACTAAAAATGTTACTTGCCTACAGTTGTGAAATTTGATTAATATTCATGGCCACTAGAGGTTACAGATCATATTGGTTACAGACAACAGACAATGATGGTGGAGTCTGCATCATCTTAATAACTCAGCTGGTCACCAACCAATGGGATTTATCGCCATAGATATATAAATATCTAAAACAGGAAAGCACAAATGTCCGATGCTTAACTTTATTTATTATCTCATGCATTAATGAGCTATCAGTCCCTCTAACAACTTAGGATGAGATTCAAGTACTGTGCATTGACTAATTCTGTCTTTATATAGAATAACAGTGACATGTGAACTTATGTGCAATAAATTAATTAGCTTTGCCAGCTAGCCCGTTAATTTAAATGTATACATCACCCATGCAAATAACACTGTAGTTTCCTCCCAATCTTTCCCTCTGACCCATCCGCTCTAACTCACTGCAGCCTCAGTGCACAATCAATGAAGGCGGAAGTTAATGTATTTTACAAAAATGAACACTTTATTCTTTACTCTAACTTCCCATCCCTCTGGGGAAATATGTCAGACACTATCTGTATTAAACAACAGCACAAATTAGTGACAAGCATTGGCAAAACTATTCGGGCAGCATAACACAATTTCATTAGCATTTAAGGGCCATTAATTGTTTCTGCTGGGCATCATAAACTGAACAGAAAAGTACAGAAAAGAGTCACCCAAGCAAGCCTAATGTGTATTCCCTCCAATGTGCGGGAGGTGAGCCTACAGACTTAAAGGTTTTTTTTTTGTTACGCTGAAGGTGAAAGAATAAAGATATAATGATCCGCCAACCAGGAACATGCGCGCTACCTTGCCCCCAATGGTTGTGAATGGTGCAGAGGAGTGAAGGACAATTGGGCATCATGGAAATTGATCTGCACTTGCTTTGTGCCTGCGCAGGAAGCCGGCAGGCAAATGATCACATGGCCCTTAGTTGGTGTGGCAAAGGGCCTCGTGCTACAGCCAGGGAGCCGTAATAATGATAAACCACAAGCATGCGCGGAAACTCCCAGAAGAATGCAAATACCAAATGCCATCGAGTCATTATTTTTTCACTCTACCTCCCGGTTGTTGCATCGTACATTCTGCAGCCCAAAGGTCCCACAATCTCATCTGCGGATCCTGCCACAAAAAAGTCCCTTTGCTCACGTCTTCTGAGAGATCATTATGGCCTCATTACTCCTGCTATCCCAGCACAGTCACGCTGGGGTAGGCTGCAATATCTTGGGTTTCAAAGGAGCACACATCACACTTTTGAAGTGTTGGTTTGGCTGAGCAAGGCGTCTCATTGGCATGCTTAAAGAGGTGGGTGCTACTGAGCTACAGGCTCATCTCCTGCTGCATTCTATTCCCAGGTTAATCTTTCTAAAACCAAACATCAAGATGTAGAGATATTCAAATACTTGTTTCCAAAATCAAAGGCCAACACTGCTACATAAGAACAAATACACAGAATAACAAGCATACATAGTTTGTTTTAATAATTTCTTCTGTGATGCTGCCAACTATCAGAACGAATAGCATTTGATTGGTCCATAGTTAGGGATGTGCTTTACAGTGGATTAGTCCCAAATAGGGGATCCTGTTCGCAGTAGATTTGTCCCAATTATGGGATCTTGTTCACTGTGGATTATACCCAGGCCATAACTCTCTCCGTTGTAATAATGGTAGCCTTCATTACAATGATAGTGGAGCGGCTAAGGCAGGATTTCTACCAGCAACGTTCAGTTTTTGCGGAAAGCAAGAAACTTTACACAGGGGTAGCTCTACTTATGGGGTTCTAGAAAAAAATAGCCCCACGAAATTCGTGCCCCCTGGTGGCCGCCATCTTGAATTTCAATTTCGCTGCCATTCTGCATCTATTATCACCCATAATTTAAAAACTAAGACAGAATTGTTCTGTTTGCGGCTGGCCCCCCCATTTTCTGGGTCAGGGAATCCTCTAAGACCAATCTGTAGTCCGAAAGACGTCCCCTATATTGGATTCTAATATGGTGGCCATGGTTTTCAGCATTCATTATGAAGCAGATGGTCACAAATGGGAGAGGCATGAGGAATCTAAATCGATAATGCAAACTACATTTTCCGTGGCTGAGCAGGCACTGGTTTGAATGTACATGTAAGTAGGTCTGCATGGGCTACTTGGTTGACATGGCCAGAAATCACTGAGAGTTTTTTTTTTTTTTTGCCTTGTCATCACACTACCAGAAGATGTTATGGAAAAACTTGATTGCTATGTTGTGCTACTGTACTGTCGTGCTAGTGATGATGAGACCGTCAACAGCGCAAGAATGACTCTGTTTTGCAAAATGTCCAGGAACATTGACAATATCCCGCCTAAGAAAGCTGTCCTGGACGAGCACACCAGGGGAGCTGTGTTTCAAGCTGGACATATCTGGGGACAATGCCTTGAAAAGCTTCCGAAAATTCCCACTCCATCAGACTGGGGCTGGGAGAATGATGGGGACAATTTCAGGCCAAATTGGACAGTTGTACCTATTGCTGAAAAAGCCTGCCTTGAGCTGATTTCATGCAAGTGCACAAAGTCATGCATGGGGAACTGCATATGTTATAGAGCAAATTCCACACTAAAGCTCACTTGCGCAGCCTTGTGCAAAAGCCGTAGAACTTGTTACGAAATTTTACTGTTTTTGCGGATTCCGAAAGTGTAGTGACTTGCTTTAACCTGAGGCTTTAACAGACATTGACTATTAAAGTAGAGTTGCGAAAGTTGTCCCACGGAATGGCTGATATTGGCCTTTGAATGACTTTTCAACTGCAGCTAGTGTAACAACAGACATATTAAAAATATTTAGATTTTACTACCACCATCTTGGATTTTAAAATGGCTGACATTGGATTTGGACAGAAATGGTATGACTAGGTTCCTTGCCCCCAAAATGTAGGTTTTAGAGTTTGAAGTGACTGTTTTATGTTGCTTACGTTAGAAGTTAAAAAAGTCTGAAAAATTGCGGCCATCTTGAAATCCAATATGGTGGCCATCTGTCGGACTTCTGATTGGTCTTAGGAGATTCCCTGACCCTGTTATTGGGGGGCCAGCAGCAAACAGAACATTTCTATCTGTCTTAGTTTTGAAGTTATGGGTGATAAAAGATGCAGAATGGCAGCCAAATTGAAATTCAAGATTGCGGTCACCAGGGGGCACGAATTTCGTGGGGCCATTTTTTTTCTAGACCCCCATGAGTAGAACTACCCCTGTGCAAAGTTTCATACTTTCTGCAAAAACTGAACAATTCTAGTGCTTAGCCGCTCCACTATGACCAGAGCTGGCTGTTGGAATTCTCAGGCTCACAGATGCCAGTCATTCAGCGTAACAAAACTAATTGGGTTCACCGGCAACCCATGAATTACTCTATAACAAATACACACTTGGGAGTGTTTTGAGGCGGAGTGCACATACAGTAAACTGTATCTACTTGGTCAGGTAAAAATATACAGGTGAGAGAGTTGTGCCATTTTACAGTGAGGTATCTTTGCTGTGACAGTGCTGGAGATGGTGTAGATGTGATTTAGACAGGATGCTGAACAGCTCAATTTGAACTGAGGCATTCCCCTGCAAGCACGAAAGCTCTGCTCTCTGCAGGTGGTGGCTGCACTGCTGAAACAAGCAGAGTTGGCTCTGAACACAGAATATATTTTGAGAACTATATTTGCAGAAATAACAGAAGACAAACAGACAGACAGAAAACAAGCAAAAAAAAAAAAAAACCAGCAACAATCACAGAAAGGAATCACATGGTTGTAAGACAAAACTGTTTTGAGGTCTTGTATATAAACAAGGGCAAGGTGTTAAGAATAATCAGAACAAGGGCCAGACGCAGATCACAGAAGCTAAATAGGCTGCTTATGTTTTCGAGAAAAACTTTTTAAATTCAATTCACTTCAATTAAATTTATTTGAAAGCACTTTTCACAGAAACTGTCACAAAGACGCTTTAGAGTCAGAGATTCAGTGAATGAAAGGGCAGTGCCCAGCCTATTTACCGCTTTAGCAAATGAGGCAAAAAAAACTTCCAGTAGGGAGAAAAAATCCTCAAACAGTGGTGAGAAAATGGGAAGTGGGAAGAAATCTCAGGAGGAACCCGACTATAGTGGGGAAGCCCATTCTTTGCGGGATAGCTAATTAATAACAAGATAAAGCAAAATACTGAAACACAAAGAAATTTTCAAAGCTTAGTCAGGCGACGGTCTGGGATCAGGCCGGGTAGACTGAGTATAGGAGGGGTAGGCAAGCTGTGGTTGAAGGGGCAGGTCTAAGGTCAGTAACTGGGGTGGGACCTGAATAACCTGGACCCCCTGGCAGGCGGACACCTTTGAACTAGGGTGCAGGGGAGTCCAAAAAAAGCCACAATCCGGCATCAAACAAGATGTGATTCCCTAATGAACTGCTTGTTGAGACAGAGAGAGAAGTTTACACCGAGGACAGAGGAGAACAATCCAGCAAAGGGACGACATTGACCAGAAATTTATAAACAACAATTAACTAAGCTTATGCCGTTGGAGGCGACGGCTGGGGGTATATCCCCGGACGCCCCCAATCCTCGGATTCCCCAACCCTTGAATAGACCTTGAGTTGACTTTCATTTGAACTTAATTTCAGGTCAATCGGACAAATGGTTCTGAAGATATGGCCAAAATGGTAATTTTCCATCACAAATCGCCACCTGGTGGCAAAATATTGAACCATACAGGTATAATGTCATCATGTGACATGTTGTGAGGTCATGACCTTGCGGTTGCACATGGTTTCATGTCAATTGGACAAATAGTTCCAAAGATATGGCAAAAATGGTGAATTTTATGTGACAAAGCTCCGCCTTGTGTCAAAATCTTGAACCAAACAGGTATAATGTCATCGTGGTACACATCCTCAGATCAAGACCTTTCATTTGCACTTGATTTGAGGTCAATCGGACAAATATTTCCAGAGATATGATAAAAACAGTGATTTTTTTCAGTTTTTGGCCCCTGGTGGCCAATCTAGAAATTGTAAATTGTCCAAAATCGAATCAGTTCTTCCTCTTAATGATACTTACTTTCATGCAAAACTTGGAATTTCTAATTGAAATATTACTGAAGTTATCGCGTTAACACTTAAATCAGTTTTTGGCCCCTGGTGGCCAATCTAGGAATTGTAAATTGTCCAAAAACGAATCAGTTCTTCCTCTTTATGATACTTACTTATGTGCAAAATTTGTAATTTGTAATTGAAATATTACTGAAGTTATCACGTTAACACGTAGTGCGGCGGCAACAGTGGCGGCGGTCAGACCAAAAACATAATACCCCTGGAACACCATTCGGGGATATAATAATATGAAACAAGCAGGGGCACAAAAGGCCAAGTAAGACATGAGGCAATAATTAATTAGTTGAAACTGAAGGAAAAACTGACAGTGACAGCTGGATTGCTGGGGAAAACAATAAAAAAAGTCAGGAAATAACACAAGGGACCAATATTGCAGAATGTCTTTCCCAGCGGGGCTCTGTTACAGGTATGGCAAGTTACCGTTATTGTTGTATAGCAGTGGTTTAGTAATTCATCATCCCTTCAGAGACTTGTTGGCAGTTGCGTACAGTTAGGATGTTTGCTAGATAGATTGCAGTGGTTGAAACCTTCCAGTGCTAAAATTGTGGAGTCTGGGAGTGTTCTTTTGACTGCGGATATGTGACGAGCTAATTCGCTGATGGCAGTGTTGTCATTAGCTTGCGGTGGAGTGTAACAAGAGCCATCTGGCAATGGCACATCCCCCCCGCTGTAGGTTGTGTAACCTAAAGGTTGCATGGATAGACGGACGGACCGAAACCCCCAAAAGGCACAACTAGACCATAAGGAGAAGCTCCATACCAAATTTGTTGTTTGTAAGTGGTATAGTTTTCGAGTTCTGGTCCGGAAACGATTTTATTACAGAAGGACGGACAGACGGACGGACACACTGATCGCTATATCCCCCTACATTATATGCCAGGGGGATAAAAACCAGTTATACAATAGACCCATAATTCCTTGGAAGGCAGAAGAGTCTGCAAGTCATAGTTAGGACCGTAAGGTTTGTGCAACTGGACTGTTGTACGATGGTGGAGTACTTGGATACTTCCGCCTTTAGATTTCAAAAAGCGTTGAGTTTAGCTTAGTTTAGTTGGCTTGGATGATAGTTAAACCTAGCCATGTTACAGCTGTATCAGGGGTGTGTTAATCCAACCAGGTCTCGTTAAGGCATATGGCCTAAGTAACTCTTTTTAATTCTGGTTAGCTAGTTCGGATAAAAATCGGGAGTTTGCCCATTTTATTCCTGAGTGATCAAGTGTTGGAGAGTGGTTAAGCCCTCAAGGTTGGTTCAGTATTCCTATCTGACGGCAGTTTATTGATTTTTTCCCCAAAAAAAATAACCTATCTGAAGTGCAAATGCACTCCAATCTATTGAATCTGAACTATTTGAATCCCAAAGTGTTTTTAAGAGGCAGCATGTATGATTCTCTTTTGTTTCTGAAAGTTGCATTTCCATAGCCAGAAATTGCAGTGGAATTGGACACAAGAAGTCTCATGCAGCCTTCCTAATATCAACAATGTAACTGTGTGCAAATTCCATTATCTTCTCCAGATTCAAGACGATAAATCGAACAGGTGCTGCTCACAATCAGATGTTTGGATTTCATATACTCGGACGTTTCCACCTATCCAAAACTACGATCTAATAAAGACTGTACCACAAAAAAATGTATGTATGTCCAGTGCTTTCATGGAAGTTCAGATGATGCACAAAAAAGTTATCATTTTGGATCTCATCCGTCAAGTTGCTGAAAAGTTTTGCCATCAAGCTGTGATAGCTGCTGACGGTAGACGTCAAGAGCAGCGGCAAAATTTTAAAAGAAGGCAAACCTCACGGCGTGGAGAGAAACTAAACAGATAAAAATAACAAGGCTCGCGCTACCTATGGACCAGACCCCATTCGTGGTAGAAAATAAGCGAGCTGAAGGAAAACAAAAGAAAAGGGAAATAAATCAAAGATTCCCTTACTCACTAGCACTGATCCTATTATGCAGCTAAGTCCTTAAACAATAATTTCACAAGAGACCTTACCGGCTAAAGCGCCAAAGATGAACTGACCCTCTAGCAACGGGAGCGAGGCGACATAGGAGCTTAAATAGAGTCCAGGCCACGCCCCCAATCAATGCCAGCTGGTCCAGGAATCCGATAGAGAGCAAAATGATATTGTCCCGGACGAGAGCCACAAACAGCTCTCAGAGCTCCCAAACCATGACAGGACCCCCCCCCCCCCCCTCTAAGGGACAGCTCCAGAAGTCCCCAAGGAACCCCGCGCACGAAACTCCAAGGTAAGCGCGGGATCCAGAAAATCCCGCAAAGGGACCCAGCATCGCTCCTCAGGCCCATATCCTTCCCAATCTACAAGGAACTGGACCCCACGACCTATGCGCCTCTCAGCCAGAATGCGGCGCACGGTATTAACCGCCCCCCCCCTCAACCATTCACGGCGGCAGCTGGGGTGGCGGCGATGCCAGGACGCTAGTGCTAACCGGCTTAATCCACAAGACATGAAATGACGGATGTATGCGTAAAGATCTCGGGAGCCTGAACTGGACCGTAACCGGATTGACCCTCTGCACAATCTTGAACAGGCCGATATAGCAGGGCGCTAGTTTTCGGGATTCTACCTTCAAAGGGAGGTCCCGGGTGGACAGCCAAACTCTCTGCCCAACCCGATAAGACGGGCCAAACGACACCTTCTCTCAGCAAAGGATTTTTGTTTGCACCCTGAACGCAACAGTGAAGAACGGACCTTAGTCCAAACCGACCGACAGCGCCAAATGAACTGGTTGACCGAGGGAATCTTGGAATCGTTCTCGGTCTCTGGAAAATAGTGGAGGTTAATAACCCACTTGGGCCTCAAACAGGGAAAGCCCCGTGGAAGAATTACACAACGAGTTATGAGAATATTCAGCCCAAGCTAAAAATCGACTCCACGATGAGGGATTATCCGCCACCAAACATCGGAGAGTGTTTTCAAGAGACTGATTAGTCCGTTCTGTCTGACCGTTGGTCTCCGGGTGAAACCCAGAGGAGAGACTCACTGTGGCCCCCAACTGCTTACAAAATGCCTGCCAAAATCTGGCTGTAAACTGAGGGGCTCGGTCAGACACAACATCTTGCAGAAGACCATGCAACCGGAACACATTGTTGACCACAAGATGCGCTGTCTCCCGTGCTGAGGGCAGCTTGGGTAGCGCGACAAAATGAGCAGCCTTAGAAAAACGGTCAATCACGACCAAAATGACCGTGTTGCCGTCAGATACAGGCAGCCCCGTAACAAAATCTAATGCAAACCAGCGGGAGGGAGATGGGAAGTCTTATTCCTGGAACAGACGCCACAGGCAGCAACAAACTCCCGAATGTCCAAACTCCCGAATGTCCCTCATCATCTCCGATCACCAAAAACGTTGGGCCAGGAACTCCTTGGTCCGATGGGCCCCCTGGTGCCCCGCCAAGCGGGAAGAGTGTCCCCACTGGAGGACCTGTGGCCTAACTCTATGCGGGACAAATAAACAGCCAGGAGGCTCCCCCCCAGGACCAGGATCAGACCTCAATGCCTCCTGAACCACCGCCTCAACCTACCACTGAATGGGTGCCACGATCTGTGTAGTAGGAATAACCGGCTCCGGGGTGGGATCGTGATCAGTGCGATCATACAAACGTGACGGGGCGTCAGGTGTAATATTTTTAGAGCCCGGGCGATAGGTGAGTGTGAAATCAAAGCGGTCAAAATATAATGACCATCGCGCCTGCCGGGATTTATGCTGCATAGTTTGCTGGATATATTGGAGGTTTTTATGGTTAGTCCATACCACAAATGGATGCTCAGCTCCCTCCAACCAGTGGCGCCATTCTCCGAGGGCCAGCTTTACCGCTAATAACTCCAATACTCACCAATACTGTATTTGCGTTCCGTGGTGGACAAAGACCGGGAGAAGACCATGGACAAACATGGGTGAAGCTTATTATCCCAACGAGGGCGCAGGGACAGAATAGCACCCACGCCCACCTCCGAAGCATCTACCTCCACAACAAATGGGAGGGAGGGGTCAGGCAAAATCAAAATAGGCTCCGAGCTAAAACGTTTTTTTAATTCCTGAAAGGCAGCATCAGCTGCAGGAGACCAAAAAAACGCTGAGGAGGTATTCTTTCTAGTGAGCGCAGCAATTAGGGCAGCAACCACGCTAATATTACGAATAAACCTCCTATAAAAATTTGCGAAGCCCAGAAAGCATTGAACCTCTTTCACACTCTGTGGTGCAGGCTAATTCCTGACCGCAGCCACCTTGTCTGCGTCCATCCGCACCGACCCCTTAGAAACAATAAAACCCAAGAGTGAGACAGTTTGGGCATGGAAAACACATTTTTCGGCTCTAACAAAAAGTTTGCCATTGAGCAGGGCTTCCAGTACGCGTTTGATGTGTTGTTTGTGCTTCGAAAGTGTTGAAGAAAAAATCTAAATATCATCAAGATAAACGAAGACGAATTTCTCCAACATCTCTCGGAGCGCGTCATTAACGAATGCCTGAAACACTGAGGGGGCGTTAACCAGCCCGAACGGTAAGACCTGATATTCGTAGTGCACGTCATGAGTGTTAAAAGCCGTTTTCCATTCATCCCCCTCCCAAATGCGAATCAAATTATACGCATTACGAAGATCTAGCTTCGTTAAAAATGATGCCTTCTGCAGACGTTCCAACGCGGAATTCATTAACGGAAGGGGGTATCGGTTTTTAATGGTGATTTTATTCAAACCCCTGTAATCAATGCAGGGCCTCAGATCGCCGCGCTTTTTTCCAACAAAAAAGAATCCCACTCCGGCAGGGGACGTGGATGGCTAAATAAAACCATTGGCGAGAGCGTCCTGAATATACTCTAGCATAGCCCTACGCTCAGGTCCTAACAGCGAATATAGCGAACCCCTAGGTGGAGTTGTCCCAGGATAAAGATTAATTTCTCAGTCGTACGGACGATGCGGGGGTAACGTAGAGGCTTGTTGTTTACTAAATACCTCAGCCAGATCGGCGTAATCCCTGGGAACATTTGGAGGCAAGTCAAGTTCAGGGTGGCCCCAAACTCTCTACCCTGCTCAGAATCTAATGAATCCGCGACTTATTCCGAATCGCTGAAGTCCTCCAAAAAGTACTCGTCCTCTGGCTCTCGCCAGTCGATTTGAGGATCCCATTCCAACCTCTCCTCTGCCCCTTTTTCTAGTCTAGGAGGGTACGGAGCGATAACTTCCTCACACTCACTCTCGGCGTCAGCCTGCCCCATCGCTTCACGTCCGAAAGAACCAATCTCATTAGTTCTACAATGAGTGCTACACTTGGGACCCCAGCGGACGATAGGATTAATCTGTTCCCCCCAGCTGATACAAGGTTCATGTTCCCTTAACCATGAATGACCTAAAACTACAGGGAAAGTGGGGGACCTGATAATAAAAAATCAAGTAATAAAAAATAAATGATATAAATAAAAATAAATAATAATAAAAAAATCGAAACTTCGGTTATAACTCCCATTCCCAGCGGGCGACCATCCAAAGTTCTTACAGAACTTGATTGTGAAAGCGCAACAGAAGGAACGGAGTGCCTCCTAGCCCACTTAATATCCATGAAACAATCAACAGCGCCTGAGTCTTCGAACGAACGCTTCAATAGTAAATCTCTTGCTCCCCACAGTAAGTTCTACGGGGATTAGTGCTCAGAGGGGAAATTTGGTCTGCCCCTCTAGCGCCCCCTGAATCGCTAGAGGGGTTTTCCGTTTCCCCGAAGCTTAGGACAATGTGAGCAGATATGACCCGGCATATTACAATTAAAACAGATTACTTTCTTTCGCATAGGTCTCTAAGTCTGTCGGTCAGTCGAACCATCAACTTGCATGGGCTCCACCAGAGTAGAATCTCTTATGGGTGGAATGGGAGGTGCACATTCGCCACTAGCAATTTTAGCCCAATTGTCAGCCATCTGTGATTTATTTAGTCTCTCCCGGCTGCGTTCGCGTATGCGATTGTCAAATCGCACAGCAGTACGAACTAAGGAGTCTAAAGTCGAGCAGGGTTCTAAAGTAGCCAGCACGTTCTTAATCTCCTCTGTAAGGGCATGGCTAAATACCGTGATCAAAGGGGCCTCCGGCCAGCCAGTCTCTGTGGCCAGAGAACGAAAAGCAATACTGCCCTACAAAGCAAAAAGGCAGTAACTGCATTTTTGGTTGAAGATAAGTTATTATCATTTTCATGTCATTCAAGGCATCCTTCATTATGCGACAATATACATTATCTCAAATGTGTGTCATTTTGGAGAAAAATGGTGGACGTTTGTACAGTAACTGCAAAAAGCCATAGCGAAACAAAGCAAAAGTACAGTAACATCTATTACTGTATTCTTTGTTTCATGTCAGTTACTGTACTTTTGCTTTGTTTTACTTCACGAAAAAACAACTGTGTTGCCACACAGTGAAGTTACTGTTTCTAGGGTGAACGCAGACAGCTACAGCCGATTTCGCAGACTACCCATCCTCAAGCAACAATTTTGACATTCTACCAGCTGATTTCACTCTCTACCCAACCTAAATCTACATCCCTAATTCCAAAATAGTTGGGACAAAGTGTAAATTTTGTATAAAATCAAAACGCAGTTACTTTCAAATCACACCAGCCAGTATTAATAATAATAATAATAATAAATTAAATTTATATAGCGCTTTCTTGGACACTCAAAGACGCTTTACAAAATAAGGACTAAACAGTGGCAAAAGAAACAGAAACAGAGACAACAATAGCAAAATATAGAATCAAAGAAAAGCCAGTTTGAACAGGTGGGTTTTGAGAAGGGATTTGAAGTTTTGCAGTGAGTCCGAGTTCCTGATGGGTTGTGAGAGTGAGTTCCAAAGGGTGGGAGCGGCGGCGGCGAAGGCTCGGTCTCCTAAGGTTCGGCGCTTTGTGTGGGTGATGGGTGTGAGGAGGGTGGAGTCAGCAGAGTGGAGGGGGCGGGAGGGACAGTGACGTTGCAGGAGGTCAGAGAGGTAGGGAGGGGCCAAGTAATGGAGGGACTTAAAGGTGAGGAGGAGGAGTTTGAATGATGTGTGATGTGTTCTCTGGAGCGGGTGAGGGTGAGGAGGTGGGCAGCAGAGTTCTGGACATAATGCAGTTTTTGGAGATAAGTGGAGGGAAGTCCAAAGAGGAGGCTATTGCAGTAGTCGAGTCTGGAGGTGATAAAGGCGTGGATGAGTGTCTCCGCTGTGGTCTGGGAGAGGGAGGGACGGAGGCGTGCAATGTTGCGGAGGTGAAAAAAGGATGTTTTAGTGATGTGGTTGATATGCGATTGGTATGAGAGGGTGGAGTCCCTTATGATACCAAGGTTGCGAACAGAGGGGGAGGGGGTGACATCGTGACCGTCGATGAGGAGGGAAAAGTTCTGTATAGAGGGAAGGAGAGATTTGGGTCCGGTGATGAGGAGTTCTGTTTTATTGCTGTTTTGTTTTAGAAAATTTTTGTCCATCCAGGATTTGATGTCAGAGAGGCAGTTGGTTATGGTGGAGAGGATGACAGGGGTGATGGACTTGGTAGAAATGTACAGTTGTGAATTGTCGGCGTGACAGTGAAAATGGAGACCATGGTGGCGAATAATTTGACCAAGGGGGAGCATGTAGATTGTGAACAGGAGGGGGCCGAGCACCGAACCTTGGGGAATTCCATGGCTGACTGGGGAAGTGTGGGATTTGGAATTGTTGATGGAGACAAAGTGATGGCGGTCGGAGAGGTAGGAGATGAACCAGAGGAGTGCTGTGCCAGAAATGCCTATAGACTGTAGACGGTTGAGGAGGATGGTGTGATTAATGGTGTCAAATGCGGCAGAGAGGTCGAGGAGGAGGAGGATGGAAATGGAACCAGAGTCAGCGGCGAGAAGGAGATCATTGGTGACTTTGAGGAGGGCTGTTTCTGTGCTGTGTATTTTATTCGCAATAGAACAGAGATAACATAGCAAATGTTGAAACTGAGAAATATAACAATTTTATCCACAAAATGAGCTCATTTCAAATTTGATGGCTGCTACAGTTCTCAAAAAAGTTGGGATAGGGGCCTGTTTACCATGGTGTAGCATCCCCTCCTCTTTTTAACACAGAGTGTTGGCGTCTGGGCATTGAGGAGACAAGTGTCTTGAGTTTAGCCATTGGAATTTGATCCCACTCTTGTTTAATACAGGCTTCCAGCTAGTAGAGAGTTTTGGGTCTCCTTTGACAGACTTTTTGTTTAAAGGAGCTTTATGTAAGTTTGTGGCCAAAACTGGAAGTGAAGTCACATTCAAAATAGTGCAGAGTGCAGTATCCCCTCCTCTTCTCCCCCAGACGAGAGGTTGCCAGCTATGTTGCGGGATCCAGCAAGAAAATCTACTACAAGGAGCTACCATGGCTACGTTTCAATAACATCAACGATTTGCTCTGACAGGGTTGTGTTCAGTTCCATTCAGAAAAGATCAAGACTAATGACTAACTAACTTTAGCAATGGTCATATTAGTCAACTTGCTCGTCACTCTTCTGTGTGGATAGCCCACTAAAGTCCATACTGTAAAATGCGTAGAGAATGAAGGAGGACTCATTTCCCCTATGTACTGTCTCAATTACATTTCATATTGCCATAATGGCTGTGCTAATGTTGGAACGGTTTCCCCAGCGTCTCAGCATAATGCCAGAGAAACGGACTAATGTTCAGAAAAACAAATAGTTCCAATTAGTCCAAATACAGTGTATCTAACACACCTAGAGCCCAAGCTGTGACAAAATAGTTTTTGAAGAATCTGCAGTTACTGCCTTTTTCCTTGGTATGGTGCCACATCTTTGGTAAGTAATACAAAGCAAGAATACAGTAACTGCAAAATAGGGGTCGAACATCAAATCAATTATGAGGATTAATATTTACAAAGAATAAGCTAATATAAAGTAAGAAAACTGCCACATATCCATTAATCTACCTACAACTACTTAGGGTGGACGACAGGATAACTTTAAAGTCATTTTTCTCAGTTCTGCACTCTGCGTAGTTACTGCCTTTTTGCTTTGTAGGGCAGAATAGAAAACTCAGCTGCGCTTTCTTTGCCCTGTTTTAGGCGCATTAAACGTGTAGCTGCATCATGACCACAGATGTCTTCATCGAAAACAGAAACCATCTCCCTAACAAGGGCGTCTACCGAATTTACGACCGGTGAGTTAGATCTAATTAGTGGGCTGACCCAATTGAGCGCTGTGCCAGCCAACAGGGAAATGCAACACGTGACGGCTAAGCCTTAAAAAATATTTCACGCTAGGCAATAAAATCCTTACACTTTCCGGCCTCGCCACTATATCTTTGGTGCATTTGTAATTTAGGTTCTCGGGGAGAATGTATGGATGGTGCATCTGCAACTCTTTGTGGAGTTTGTAACGTTAGAGATTTAATACTCTCAGACAAACCTAACAGGACGCTGGTTCTGGAGAGCGTCTCCTGTCTCCTGCAGGTGTAATCTATCAGCAAGGCCAGATCGTTGACTACAAAAACTTGAAAGTGTTTTTGCAAACCCAGCCAACATCTCTTGTTGCCCTCTTTATTTATATTTATAATAGCCCTCTTAATTTCAGCCACCGCTGACGTCACCATAGTGGCTAGAGTGTACTGTGATAGCTGCTGACGGTGGACGTCAAGAGCAAAATGTTAAAAGAAGGCAAACCTCACAGAGTGGAGAGAAATTAAACAGATCAAAATAACAAGGCTTGCGCTACCTACAGACCAGATGCCGTCCGTGGTAGAAAATAGGCGAGCTCGAGGAAAACAAAAGAAAGGGGAAATAATAAAAAAATAAATAAAGATTCCCTTACTCACTAGCGCTGATCCTATTATGCAGCTCAGTCCTTAAACAATAATCTCACAAGAGACATTACCGGCCAAAGCGCCATAGATGAACTCATACTCCAGCAACAGGAGCGAGGCGAAATATGAGCTTTAATAGAGTCCGGGTTACGCCCCCAATGAATGCCAGCTGGCCAAGGAATCCGATAGAGAGCAAAACGATACTGTCCTGGACGAGAGCCACAAACAGCTCTCAAAGCTCCCAAACCATGACGCAAGCATGAATGTCTGTAACTAATTTAAGAATGAAGAATGGTTAATAACTGGTGAATAAATTTAGTAAATTTGCTAAGCAGTGTTCGAACTGAATTTATGTAATGCTAATCAATGCAATCATATGGACATTACTTTGGATGCTACTCAGCTGACGCATTATGCATAACGCATCAAAATAGAGTAATGTGAATTGGTCCTACTTAAAGTAATGGAAATATACATCTCAGTTCATGGGTATATCCATATCAGATTAAAACGCAAGGTGAGTGTTGGCTCCATACATGGTTCTAGGATATCACAACGGTGGCCTTAGCTTACTGTACATTTTGCTGCGCTAGATGAAGTGTGGCAATCGAGTTGCTACATATTACGGCCATTTATCAATTAAAATAAAATGGCAAAAATATACTGAGCAACAAAAGAATGCAGTGTCTAGATATATGGCAGTTTCTATTGGTACGGCAGTCGATTTGAAGGGAATAGGATAAAGATTCGGGATTATGGTTAGGGGTCACGGTTAAGGTTACGGTTAGAGTTAGGGTCAGGGTTATGGCAGGGTTTGAAATTGGGACTGCCGTACCTCTCTATATTAAAATACATTGGAAAACTGGCGTCCCCGTAGCAACTGCCACAAAAGAAACGAAGTTAGCTAGTTAGTCAATGTGCTCTTGTGGTTACTCAAAGTGACCACAAAACAAAGAAAAGTTTGATGAAACGAGGGTAAATGTGCATTTGTTAGTAAGAAATGTGATTTTCAATAATTATGCGCAAGCTTATTCTCCGGTCTGCCTTTAATTAACGCGTTTGTTTTCTTGCTCACTATATTTGCAATAACGCCAGCTCACTTTACCGGCTTGGCTACGTCTACAATGTTGATCACAGACGGACGGCAAAGAATGCCCATTTCTGACCTCCCCATATACAGCGGCATGTGATGTGCAACATACGGCTTATCATTAGCAAGTGGCCGCACTACTTAGCCTATCACATGCCGAAGACCGCATGCTGTGGCTCTTAGCGCCACCCCTAGTATTGCAAAACGCAGCGGATCTATGGGAGTTAACCCTAAAAAAAATCAAGATCAGCCCCTGCTTGGTTTAGCCCACTGGTTCTTTCAAGATAGCCTCTCTTGTAGTTAGTACTAAGCAACCCTTTGTAGTGGTATTTAACCCGCTACGGACCCAGAAACATCTTTTAAGCAATCACATCAACATCTGCCTTGTTGATCTGGGCAGCATAATAGCAAGTATGACAGACAATGGGTAAAGCTACAAGGACCTTGTGGTTCTAATCAGCCCAGATCTGCTCGCAATTAGTAAATTTGATTTTCTATGATAAACACGCGCAAACTTACTTTTCGGTCTGTCTTTAATGAACTTGTGTCTCTTTTGTTGCTCAATATATTTGCACCGTGATGTCGACAGCTCACTTTACCGACTTGGCTATGTCTTTAATGTTGAACACAGAATTGATTTTCAATGATAAATATGCGCAAACTTACTTTCCGGTCTGTCTTTAATGAACTTGTGTTTCTTTTGTTGCTCAATATATTTGCACCATAATGTCGACAGCTCACTTTACCGACTTGGCTACGTCTTTAATGTTGAACACAGACAGACGGAATCTCCTAAGAAGGAATGCCCATTGCTCCACCCACTCACATTCGCTGCATTGCTAAATTCGGAGGAGACGAGAACGCACTTACATATGAGGACACTTGGTGTTCGCATAGCCTGAATATAAATAAAACACTTTGTCTTTGCGAGAAAGGCATCAATGATTTAAAAGAGAAAAATGAACATTTTCAGAATCGATAATTTGTAACTGTCAAAAAAAATGTATTCACGTATTTATCAGCATGTCTTTTTCAATTATTCCCGATGGAGAAATTTCTTCTTGGCCCCCATGGTATCACGTGACCTGCGATATCAGTTACACCCATGTCAGCGTGCATTCCAGCCTTCATTGTCTGTCCAAATCTCCTTAAAGGTCCATGGCAGCAGCAGAGCTTGTGCTTGGATGAGCCTCAAGACCGCCATTTTCTAGCTCTTTGAAATAACAGTTTTATTTGCCTCACATGCTGCCAGTAAAATACCATAGACAGATGATTTTTGCAAGCAGTGTGGCTCAGTTAAAATAGAACGTACCGGTTTGTCAAGATTTGTTTATTTGCAAAGAATGATGTTCTAAGTAATCAGTTCAATACTGCTTATCTTAGATTTGCTCCTTATTTTAAAAAATCTCCCTGCTCTCTTGAAACTTAATTTTCAATGTTAAATTTTTCTGTTCTCTGAAAAAACATTGCTCTTAATCAGTCCCAAATAACACTTGTTGTTTCACAAATGTCCAAGCATTTGTTTCCATTGTTCACAAATAAAAACCTTATTAAAAATGCCAAACAAACATTAATCAATGATTTATCATGCAGGAACATCCGAGCACGCAGTGACTGTCACCGCTAATCCTGGGCAAGCGCTAAAAACCAACCCAGACTCCTGTCACACTCCTTCAGAATAAAAGAAGATCAAGGCCATGTGACAAATCGCTGTAAAAATCACAGCCAGAGCTGCGCACGCCATGGAGAATTCTGTGGCATCTCAGCCAGTGCGTATGAATTTTACATCTCGCGCGTGTAGGTCGGGTGCCTTTCAGCAGTCTCTTTCCGCAACAGGCTTCTCACCTCTGCTCAGGGACGCCTGCGATCACGTTGATGTCATAGCCTGCGCTTTTCTGCGCCGCTGAATGTTCAGCATTCGCCGAGCGCAGGGTTCTCTGGTGCATCACCGTCACACCTGATATACTGCAGACCAGCGGGGGCCACGGACACTCCTAATGAAATAGCTGCGGCCATGACTCAATGTGCAAGCCCCAGGGATGCCACGCTTTGTCAGCCAAAATTACAATTAAGACAAGTCCCTCGCTCTCAGTCGGGGATCACATCAAAGCCCTCTCCCTAGTCTTTTCCCCATAGTTGGAGAGCTATCCTCCAAACTGCTTGGTGCCACATAACAGTAAAAAAGGTTAAGTGTAAGCAACAGTTTAATTATTACAATGAGTTGCAGTACTGTACCTTACTGTTATTTCCTACAAACATCTAGTAAATGAATGCACACATGCATGCATGAATGAATGAATGAATGAATGAACGTACTTTCCCGAAAAGCATAACCCATCTGAAGTGCAAATGTAGACTACTCAAATTAAATATTAAATCTGAGCTATTTGAATCTCAAAGGCTGGATTTACACCACGGGTTAAATGCGACACAAATGTGACACAAATCGGATCTTTTGCTAAAATGCGGCCAATATCTGATCTGACACAAGGCTGTGTAAACAGAAAAAAGCACATTGATTCCGCCCTCGATCGGATCTGTCAGATCGGATCCAGGCCTCATTCAAATGTGGTTTTTGTTCAAATATGTATCTGATGTGTTTCGGATATGTGCCAATGTGCCCGCTGTGTAAATGCATATCAACATGCAGATCGGATATTTCGTAAAAACAAAAGGCCTGGACTAAGGCGGAGTCTGCCTATGCATTTGCAATGATGCAGGTGATAGGTGTAAAGCTGCTTTCACACCAGACGCAAAACAAATTTTTCGCACAAGAGATTACATTCAAAGTCAATGCAAAGACGCGAATACACGCGAAACACATATATTCGCTTCTTTCCATTGACTTTGAATGTGTTGAGTATTATATTTCAATATTTCTCATCATATTCATCAGTAAATCAGTAACAAAATTAATTTTTTTCGCGTCCAGTGTGAAAGCGGCTTAAAAGGCGTTAACGGGAGAATCAGATGTAGGTTACCCTGTGAAATGTTGCGAGCTTGCTTGATGTTTTGATCATTTCTATGACTGTTAGGCCTGGATGCTTTTGTTGCGCTGCGCGCACATTTGCTTTTATTTTCGGTAGCCTTCTCCACTGTGCGCATGTGGATCGCCCAAGACAATGGCCAGGTAGTGAGTGGTGTAAACGAATCGAAACGAAACAGATATCATTGAGGCTCAAAACAAGATGTAAACACACAGTTGAACATTTCCATAGCCAGGTGGTAATTGCAGTAGAATTGGACACACGAAGTTCAATGTAGCATTTCTAATATCAACAATGCCACTGCTGTGGTGGGGGAAAAAAATTGATATCTTCAGAGAAATGAAATTTTGTAAATGAGTTGTCCATGAATCATTATAAATGTGATACAATAGCATCCATAAGGGAACCGCAGCCAAAAATGTAAAAATCACAAACATTATTTGATGCTTTGGCATTTTTAACTTCCTCAAATGTAGCCTAACAAACTAGCGCACTGGCAAACACAGTCTCTTTCAATTGTCCAAACCATTAACCATAAAAAAACAAAATGAGTCAGAGGGCTGTGAACGAATGTTTTTTTATTTACAGAAAACTAATGAATCCACATCCCTCGAATAGGCTGGAGGAAACATCAGTTGCCACTGATGCAGGACTTGTGAATCTTGCAGAATGCAATAGGCACTGCTCCAGTGCATTCTGTCCTCTTGTGACCCTTTGTGCTGTATTGTAGCAGTCAGTGGGATGGGTTATCTGGTTGATATATTTGTCCTGTAAAATCTTGGCCAAAAATCTTACCATTTGTGTTAACTGCTGAGCAGAAAATGCAAAGTGCATCACTTCATGTGTACCGGTTCCAATTTTTTTTTCTCTTTTTTTTGGGGGGGTTGCTGGGTGCATTTTACAGGAACCTCATCAATTCCCCCAACTTTTCAGTCCTCCTAAGATAGCCTAAGGGTGCCTCTCTAGGACGTCCCTTTTATAGCCAATCATGTTACACACCTGATGCCAGGTAACTCAATTACTTGCTAAATGTTTTTTCAGCTGATTCTATTATATATTAATTGCTTCTTAAGCCATTTTTTTGCCTGTGTCCCTACGTTTTTGAAGCCTGTTGCAGCAAGAAAATTTGAAATAAGCTTATTTTGTGGGTAAAAATTTTACATGTCTCAGTTTCAACATTTCAAATGTTATCTATTTTTTTACTGTAATTAACATATTGGCTTGTAATTTGAAAGTCATTGCATTTTAATGTCATTCACAATTTACACTTTGTCACAACTATTTTGGAATTGGGGTCGTAGATTAATTAACCAAGCTCCTGTTGGTTGTTTCACACAAGCTTAAAGTTTATTAAAAAAATTTCCCACAATATTAACACAAAACAGGGTGTGAGTCATTGTAACTTGCTTTGTCGTCAAACTCTTCATTATGTAATGAATGCATAGATTTAGTGGCAATGTATTAATTATACAAATTAAGAGCCTATGGAATTTTTAGGTTTTACTGCAGAGAAAATGATTAATGGAGTAAAAAAATCCCACTGTTTCCATGGTGCTACCAAACTTTCTTCTTTCAGCGGTGTCAAAAACCTTTGGCTACCTTTAAGCTACAGTCTTAAGAATGGAAGATTAAAGGACATGCAAACCCAATTAGACTGAGGAAGACAGGATTATTCCCTGCAGTAGTGGGCTAATGTTGCCATAATGGAAGTGAGTGAGTGAATGACTCATAATCCTTTCATACTCAATATCTGAAAAATGGTACTACCCATAACCTTCTAACATTGCACATTAACAGATACAGTATAGTGTAACAGATGAGCTGAATAAAATTTGATTTAACCAGTTAAGTAGCATCATTCTAAATTTATCACATAGACTTATCACACAGACTTCATGCGTAATATGAATTACACAGATAATTCATGATTTTAATTACAAAACCCAATTTCCAAGCCATTATGCCGATTATTCCCATTACACAATTAAAAAGCCAGCAGGGGCTGAAACTTTTTGTGTACTGTACTATCCTGTAGTATGGGCCACTGCAGTTACTCTTCTGCTCCACTAGGGGACTGGCCCGGGCCACAGTCCTGTGTATTGTCCTATGGCACGAGCCACTGCAGTAACTGTGCTGCTGCACTAGGGGGCTGGCCTGGGCCACTGTCCTGTAGCACGAGCCACTGCAGTAACTGTCCTGCTCCACTAGGGGGCTGGTCCGGAGCACTGAACAAGTGTCTTGAGAAAGTGACTGGCTGTGCACCGAGGTACGGTCTTGGAATCACTGATCAGTATGTATCAAAACTCGATCTCCTAAGAAGGTATTGGCAAGTGCCTCTGACTCCTCATGCTCAGCAAGTGTATGCCTTTGTTACCTCTGGTGGGTTATATCAATGGCAGGTGCTCTCTTTTGGCATGAAGAACGCCCCTGCTACATTTCAGAGAGCAATTAATTCAGTTACAGTAGGGCTGCCTAATGTAGTTGCTTACATTGATGATCTGGTAGTCTTTAGCTCCTCTTGGAGTGCGCATGTGAAACATTTGGGGGAACTGTTTGAGCGGTTGCAGCAGGGCAAGTTGGTGGTGAACCTGCCAAAGTGCGAGATTGGCAGAGGACAAGCAACTTATTTAGGCCACCAGGTGGGCCAGGGTTTGGTTGCTCCTAGACAGGCTAAGATCCAGGCTATCCTGAGCCTTCTAGTTCCTAGAACTCGCAGGGAGCTGATGAGAGTGCTGGGAATGTGCGGTTATTATCGCAGATTTGTGCAAAATTTTGCTGCAGTAGTCGAGCCTCTTACTAATTTGCTCTGTAAGGATGTGAAGTATAAGTGGTCAGAAAGTTGTCAAGCTGCCTTTGATAGGCTGAAAGCCATCTTATCGTGTGAACCAGTGCTGATGGCACCTGACTTTGATGTTCCTTTTAAGTTTGCTGTCAACGCCTGCGATGTAGGGGTTGGTGCTGTCTTGCAGCAGACTGATGAGCAGGGATTCGACAAACCTGTAGCATATTTCTCTAAGAAGCCCAATAAACACCAACAAGCTTATTCCACCATCGAGAAGGAAGCGCTAGCGCTGGTGTTGGCTGTGCACTTTGAGATTTATGTTGCAAGCTCAGGTGGACCGTTGTTGGTTCTTACGGACCACAACTCATTGACATTCGTTGCTAAGTTCAAGTCCTCCAATGCTCCTGTGTTTAGGTGGAGTCTTGTGCCTTAACCATACAATCTTGTTGTTCAGCACGTCGCTGGCAAAGACAACATTATTGCAGATACTTTATCACGGGCTTAGGAGAATACACAATGGATGACTTCAGCCTTTGTAGCCAAGTATTCTCACTGGATTGCTTTTGCCTATATAGAGTACCTCCTGAATGGCTTTTGCTTTTAAGCCTTGTTAACTGTAGTGCTGTCTGTGAAGAAAAGATTAACCAGTTATGATGGCATACAAATTCTGATCAGACATTTTAGATTATATTACTCTCTCTTCTTAAAAATTATTACTCTTCTTTTTTCTTTGTTTTTGTTTGAGGGGGGGAAGACTGTTGCGAAGCCAGGTAGCGCTAGGGCCAATCACTGATGCCGCGGGGGAGTTGACCCAGCTAATTGATGGGCGTGACCGCAGTTGCTCCTTCACCTGCTATGAGAGATTTGATTATGAGGAGCACGAGGTCTGACTGAGGAGAGTTGGTGAGGTGACAACACGCATTCGGTTCTCACCCCTGAGGACATTTTCATTTGGGTTCTGTGCACAGTAAGTTCTCCGATTTTGTTTTTTTTTCATCGTCACGCGGAAGCACTTTTAACTCTACACTAGACGTCGCAGCCTAAGGCCCGAAGATAAACTACCACGCTGGCAGGTCGCTCTCCGGGAGCATTTGCGTGTGCTGGCCCTGGTCGGAAGAATCCAATGTGTCGCCAGGTAAGCCGGGTTGGTCCTCCTGCGGCCTTCACTTAGCCCCAGCCAACACTCCGCACACATGCTGACACAGGAACAAGTTCACGATTCACGCAACGCCGCAGGAATGTCACTGGTTAGGGCCTTTGGACTTGGGTTAGGCCTGTAATTCCTGTAGACTAACAAGTATCTGACTCTTTGTTGTTTTTGGCAACGCCTTAGATGTAGTTTACGTAGCCATGTGGCCCTGATCGTGATACCAGTGAAACAAGCTAGTTACAATCAATGGCAATGCAGTGCAGCAGCACGAGCTTGCTGCTTTTTATTGCACTAATCTGGCATATTAATAAACTAGCTAGTGAGTACAATTACTGAGATTGCATCAGCTTATTCTAAAAAATTTGAATGTGCTGAACAGATAATTTTTATTTGGCTTAGCTAGAGAAAGCCAAGATTGGCAGGTTTGGAAGGTTATGTTAACAAATTGTAGCCTGTTGGCTGTTTATCTCCGCTGATTATTGCGCTTTCTTTCTGCACCGTAAACAAGGGGTACAGTAAACAAGCAAGTAATGCTTGTTGGTTCAGCTGTCACAAAACAAGTGTTCAAGTTCATATCACGGCCCTGTGGCCTCAATTACTTGTCAGAGCAGTTTCACACATGGGGGTGCCATATAAATATGACTGGCATGCACAAAAGCATGCTTTCCCTTTTAACTCCTGGTGTTTATTCTGTTTGAAAGAAACTTGTTGTTCCTTGCTTCTTTGACACTACTGATTGCATATAATCACCATCATTTTCTGTTGTCAACAAACAGAAGTCACCAGAGGTCAGTGACAGCCATGGTCCCAGACAGTGCAGAACATCTTTTTTTGTTTAATGTAATGTTTGATTTTGTTTAAAGTTACTTAATATTATTGGATGATTTAAAAAATGCAATAGAAAGTGTCATCCTCATTTTGCAATATTTTTTCTCCTGTCCCCATAATGCTTTGTTTGAGTGCATGGCCAGGTGAGATATGCCTTTTTTTTTGCATATACCCTAAATTTAGTTTTACTTAGCCTTATACTTAAGTGAAAGACAGCTCAACAAGTGCTCGGATATCCTTGTGCTTGATGCTGCATTGCAGCAAGCACCAACACATCCAATATACCATCAAGTGACAAGTACAAATGTATCCCTCTCTTTAAACTACTCTGGAACCTTATGTTTTATTTAAAATAAATGTAAAACTAAGGAAAACAAATTTCTGACTGTTGGTGCAGTTAATGTATACTGCTGCATTGCTGTTCAATGTAGGCATCAAGATATCATCTATGTCTTCAGTTGCGTTAATGTTTTATCAAGCTATATGATGAACGATGAGTCCACAACTGCAGAAGCATGAAAAGTGTTCTCTTTCCTTGCGTCAGATTTGATCCTTCATATTTCTGACTAAACTGCTGTTCCTGTGGGACTGTAAAGGTTTTCTCTATCCCTTTCAATTTACCGAATGTATCCAAACCATATGAATGACGAAGGTCAAAGAACGCACAAATACAAATCCTTCAAAACTCCTCTTAACCCTTTGTCTTTTTCGCCAAAACATCATTTCCATGTCTCTTTAGACACTACAGTTGGCACAGACTTTGAGTGTCTGATTCTTTAAAGACTGCTCTTCATTAATAGCACCAAGACATCTATTACCCCACCCAGGTTCAATTACTCGCTTACCTCTTACCTCTGCCAAGGTTGTTATGTTTTTGCCTCCGTTTGTTTATTTATTTATTTGTTTGTTTGTCTGTCTGTTTGCGGGATATCTCAAAAACGGTTGCATAGATTTTAACCAAACTTTGCAGGATCTTAATGTAGCACAAGAAGAACAAGCATTTTTGGTATATCTAGGCCAAAGTACAGCTGAGATATAGGCCAAAGTTCAAATCCAGCTATGTTGGCGGAGGTAAGGGCTCTTGCGAGTCCAGGTCTAGTTTCCTCCTGTGATGGCCCTATTCAGCTTGACACCTGTCTTTGCTGCTTATACCAATATTATTATTATTATTATTATTATTTTATTAGTCGTGTAGTGGGCACAAGCTTATTATTACTGGCTGTTATTCTCGTGACGGTGGTCCACAATCATTTCCGTTTCGGATATGTTAAAGGCTTCAACCGTTTGTGTTTTACATTGCGATACAATTGCTTCTTTTCACCTTTCCATTTATATAATTACACTATTTCTCTCCAATATTCATTTCCAAAATTGAACTATGAGCTCTCGGACTAAAATTAGTGCAAATACATTGTGTTGGAAAGCAAGCAATATCACTTCTCATCTTCTAATAATGAAGAGACCTCTGGCCCTGTCTACTGCTTCAAAAAATCTCTCCTGCTTCGCTGTGTTGAAAGAGTATTTGCGTATGCAGTTAACAGACAGGGACATTACTTATGTTCAGTATTCCAGCACATTAGGCTTCAAATAAAACAATTAATATGAGGTTAAAATTCAGACTGTAATTCGAGAGTCCATATCCATATCAGGTGATCTATTACAGGCTTTTTTTTTTTTAATACGGACATTCTAGCAGAGCAAAATTCAGAGGAATAATTGTCATAAATAGTCTGGGTGATGATTCTGTACAGGGAATATCTCATTGTAATTGTGTTCTTGAAAAAGGATATAATTATAGTTCTATTAACTTGTTTCCCGTATATTTACATTACCGTAACTCATGCCTGCCCAATCTCTTATCAGTTGGCTTATCGAACTTGACTGGAAACGTGTTTACTCGTATTACTGCCGACCAGCTCGAGTCCCGGAGCCACGTCTTATGTTGCTCGCTTTGGATCTAAACACGCAAAACTGTTATCATGAATGCTTTTTGCTTTGCATTTAAACACAGACAATGGTTTGAGTTCATGTGACATTATGATTAGTCTGGGGTGATATAAGTAGCAACGTGCATATATTCCATTACTTTCAGTTTGTAAATTTTGTTTCATTCATTTTCTCTGTGATCACATGGTGACGGCCAAATGAACTGATGCTGGTCCTGCTGTGGCAGGGCAAAAAGCTTGTGAAGATGCTGTCAACCCGCGGGCCAAATGTGCAAAACAGTGAAGAGGAATTGTCAGGGTGACCACGCTGTATTGTTGATAACAACTACAGTATAAGCGGTGTTGATCACAGTGATCAACTGGCTAGTTTGCACCCGCCGACTGTGAAAAAGGTGAGACTGCGCATCTTGTGTAGTTTGCGCCAAGAACGGTGTAAGGAAAGAGTCACGCCACATGTGTGTGAGTTATGAGATTCCATTAGTAGCAGAAAAGGAAAGTGTTAGTAAAGGGAATCTTTCTCTTTCCTTTCCTCTCTCTGGTGCTTTGTCTTTTTACCTCGGTTCCTGAGATTTTTCCTTTGTTTGATACTGTCTTGCTCGCTCTGCTTCCTTGTTTCCCTTGGTTTGGATTTATGTTCTTTGGAAGCGCGAGTCTCTCTCTCCTATTTTGTCTGTTTGTCTCTCTTGCATTCCTGTGCTTCCTTTCGTTTCCTTTCGGCCACTGCGTTTGGCGTCACGAAACACCAGCCATCACAGTATATAGCGTAACTGATTGCATCCTTATCGTATATTGCATGAACTCAAGTCAGTGTTTGGATGGTTATGATGCTAAGCAGCACAGTTCTTACCACCCATTACACCAACGACCATCAGTGAAAATAATTCACGCCAGCGCGCACGGCAGCACTCACTGCTGCCCTGTTAAACACGACTCGCATAAGCTATCGTTCATAGACGGATCCGGGACTCAAGCCCGGCGACTGTTGGCGAGTAAATACAGCTCCGACTGCTGAGTGGATAAGCTTGATATGCTATAAATACAGTATCAATGGCTAATATTCTTTGGAAGCTCTGTTGAAATCGAATGTGCAGCTTTGGTAAAACAAGCTTCATTTTCAATGTGGACTCCCTGGGCTGCATTTCCTGGAAGTTGTCGAGCAATGGTTGAAAGTTTGGATATAGCCCAGTTCAGCTGTAGTTTCCAAATATTTTGCTTTGAGCGACCACCTGTCTGTCTTCTTAAAATATGTTTTGCCATGGCTGTAAAGCAGCCATCTTCGGTTGACGGTCGTTTCTAGGATATTTTGCTTAGTCTTGACCCCAGCAAGTGAATTGAATATTCCACTCAGGACAGGTCACAGACTTAGGCAGAGGAGAAGAATTCACATCTTGGCTCTAAAAACTTATCGTATGCAAGCGGTTGTTCGTATCGTTATTTGTGTATTGACCTTCAGGATACTTACAGTGTATGGTTGTCAGTGGATGTCTTTCATGTTTTTGAGCATGGCATTGATGAATAGAGCTATTCATAATGAAAATACGAGCAGATCGCTGATGGCTGTTTTGATGACAGGCAGAAAGTTAATACCCCAGTTATATGGTTACTTCTGCATTGCCTTAAATTCCCCGTGGCTGTGGAATGGTTGCTTGCTGAAGTTTTAGCTTGTGATGAAGCATTCTCATAGAAGGCTTGAGGGCTGAAGAAATGAGCCTGTCATGCAGCCATATAGTTACAGATTGAAGTGTCCTTAAGCTACTCCCCAGTCATTCTAAAAAGTTGTAACTCTAATCTGCTACCAACTGTGCAAAATTAATCTTTCTCTTTACCATATTGTATGAGTACAGAAGTGTTTGATATACAACATTTTTATCCAATTCGCCGGCATCACCTGAGCATGCCCAGTTCTTGGTCATCACAATATCACTGAACCGCAAAGGCGAGAGCTGTCTTTTACATGCATCATCGAGTACAATCTGGAGCACTGCCTCTGAGCTCCTTTTTTAACACCACAGGCCATATAATGTTATCGAAGAGTTAGTAATAATTTTATGAGGTGCAAAAAAAGAAAATACCTCCTTAGGTATTGGGATTAGAGCAACTGATTCCGTAAAATCAATGCAATATTGGTCCACTACATCAAGGGAGTAAATCATTTATGGAGTTTCAGAATCTACTGGCACTTGTAAATTGACAGGGGGGGGGGGGGGGGGGCTTGAGAAATAAAGTTCAGTATAACTGTGCACAAGCCATATCAAGAAAATATGTTACAGGCAATCATTAAACTCCCACAGTCCTTCACTGCTGGAGCTTAATTCAGTTTTCTTTCTTATTTATTTCCCAAGAAATGCATACTTCTAAAAATAAAAAGTTTCGACAAAGTAATTCTAGGCACTGATAGAAAATCATATTCCGACATTATAATTTCACATCCAGTTCAATTCAATTTTTCTATGGCAAACAGTCCTCAACTTTTTTAAATTAGGGAGTGAGTTTGAAAGTTCTCCAGACAATTCTCGATAGTCACATGGCTGGACTGTTCCACCCAGAGTTACTGATTAAATAAGCTAGCCACTGAGAGAATATGGGCTTGTGATATAATTAACAATGCTACAGGGCTAAGACATCATTGGTATTTTTACACCATTTAATGACTCACTTCAAGGGCAAAATCTAAAGCTGGAAATGCTGTCAAATCTGCACTCATAACTGCTCTCTGATGGACACAGAGCTTGACTCGTAACCCTTTTTAAACCTTACACTTTCGCACTCCTGTAGTGCTGTATAATAGTTAAAAAATAGAAAGATTACAACAACTCACTTACCATGAGACCTGCACTATTATTTGTATTCATAAATACACTGCCCATCCAAAAAAAAAAATTGCACACTATAAAATTTTGTTTTCACCTTTAGCTTTGATCACAGTGCACATTCATTGTGGTATAGTTTTGACAATCTTATACAATTTTACAATATTTATTTCTGACCAGATTTGCATTCATGTTCGGCCAAGATATGGCATTGATGATAAAATAAAATAAAAAATAACACTCGTGTTCTACTTTATTTGAATCATATTTCCAGGAAATGTGGCTCTCAAATTGACTGAATGCATGAGGGGTCATGGGCTGTGGGGAGCCCCTCGATGGCCTTCTTTGCTCGGGGCGTCCCCAAGGGTCTAGATTCGCCACTGCATAAGGACCAGGATGCAACAGGAGCAACGGTCAGCCCGTGTGTTGCGTGCAGAGTTACAAAGTGGGCAGGTCTACAAAGCAGGACCAGGTGGAGGTCATTCTGGCAGATGCTCAGCATTTGTTGCACAGTGTGAGGTTAAGCTGATTCTCTACAGAGCTTAGCAGCGGAAAGCCGGTTTAGCATGAAGGCAGATCCCGTGCAGGTAGTCTATAATTTTGAAAAATGCTGAGAATGAAAATCCAATGCTTGAGGCAGCCCCCTAAGCATGCAATTCAGTAGAAAATGAAAAACTCAGAAGCAATTCAGAGACACAACTGGTTCACTTGGGATAGATTGACTCAACACCCAACTAGCTCTCTCAATCACATAATGGCAGTGGCTTATTCAGTTCAAATGAACCCATTGTTGACAATTTTTCACAGCAACCAGCAGTTCTATAGCTTTCTCTGTCGGTCGGTCAGTCCGTAAAAATTTCCCAACCCCAGTTTATGCCGAAATTTGGCTAGAGGTCAAGTTTGTGTGTGTGTCTGTGCGTGTGCGCGTGTATGCGCGTGTGTGGTTCATGCCAACTGGCTAAAAGGAGGCATGGCAATGCGCTAGTTGCTGTTATTCTGTCTCCAACTGACACCTGTCTCATGCAGCCAAGAGTGGAAGGCCAAATAACCTCAATTATGGCAAATTATGGCAGCATGAAAGAAATCAGTATAAGGAGACAGCTATTACCGGCAACGGTGCCGTTTTTTTTTTTTTTGAATATACAAATACAATTTTGAAAAAAAAAAAACAGTAAACAGATCAGTCATACACAACGTAGATTAAACTGTAGGAATAATTCCCCTTAACTGACTTTTTTTTTTTTCATATTTGCACCCCTTCAATTCTTTGTTTTTGCTAATTTTTTATTTAATTTACTTTTTTAATTAAGATTTTCAGTAATACTTTACAATAAGGGTACAAAAATTAACATTAGTTGATGCAGTAATAATCATTTACTAACAATAAATTAACATTTAACTCATGCACTTGTTAATCATTTACAAATGATGTTCACATCAACTCAGGTATTAATTTATAAATTATGGTTGAAAAGTTTAAAGTGCTACTCGGGGGATACTTAAGGAACGTTTACAACTTCACAAATAAGGGAAACACAGAAAATGTATAAATGTTCAACTACGGTTGCGTGATGTTTGTTCAGCTATCTAACACATTACTAACCTGCTAATTAACTGATAGTTAATGAAATAAGGTTAATAAATGTTTATTGTTGTACCCTTATTGTAAAGTGTTACTAGTTTTTTTTTTTAAGCACAAGCTGTGCTTTAGCTTGTCCTTGCAGAAAGTCCTGTACCAGGTAACTACCAAAACAAGAGAGATGCTCATAAGCTTTGGCACAAATAAGAAAATCCCAAGGTGACATAAGTCCCATCTGATGGCTTCCTGTCCATTTGGCGTGTCATTACTTTTTTCTGAGCTGCTTTGAGAGGAAGTGAGCAGCCTGGCCCTCCGAAGCGAGACATTAAAGGCTGGCTGCCACAGCACCAGCACAGGAACAAAAAGCAATACCGCAGCCATCCCCCCGCCGCTTTGATGTCCGCAGAATAAAACATGCACAGGACATCAGCGGGACCTAGAGCGGCACCAAAGTATAGCCTGCACTGAGCAAAATCTGCGGGAAAACACTGTACAAAAGATGAGAGAGCAAGTCTGAGAGAAGATGCCACATTTCATTTGGAGTGCACTAGTGCCCTTGGCTCTGAGGGGCCTATCAAATATAATCAGAAGCATTAGAGTGAGGTGCACCTGACAAGATCATTTTGAACAGATGTTGTGAAGCATTGGCAGAAATGACTCCATTTCTCTTGTTTTTAATGCATGCACAAAGGAGAAGGAGTCAAACTGGTAGTATGGCGCAGAGAAAGGAAATGCATTTCTTGGAAGGTACTATTGGTGTGGGAGAAGCTACAGTAGGCTATAATTGTTAGTATGAGTACAGCCAGCAATAACAAGTGAAGTTAAGACATATTTTCTTTTTAATTTACTTTAGTTGACACTATGTCATTTTTCTCACTTGTACTATGAATGCAGACAGGGGAAATTGTATATTTCAAATAAGACAAGATAATGACAATTTATGAAAACAAGTACAAAAGAGTCATTGCACTCCACTGCCATAGTGGTAGTAGCTGTTGCCATTAGCGTAGTAACACTTCATTTCCTTGTTAAATGTGTCCATTTGTTATTTATAATTCAGGAATGCTCACAGCATTTCATGTAGGGCATCTTTGGAATAGGTTAAATATGGTGTTAAAATTTCATGTGAAGCATGAAGCAAAAAGGAACAAGTCAAAAATAAACAAAGGGCAAGTGAACGCAAAGCACTGATTGCTATGCCTCCGCCTGCCATAGCGTCATACCCCTAAAAGTTAATATTTGACCTCCACATATGGGTAACCTTATGCAACCTTAAGCCTTGACCCAATGACCTCCAAAACCTATCCAGTTCAGCTACCCTGTGTGGGAAGCTACCATGTCGGATTTCTTGAAAATCCCTCCATTCTGTATACAGACACATCATATTTTGGAATGCAGATACCACTGCTAAGGTGGAGCTACTGCTCCCCATTGAACTTTATTATGTAATGGAGAGGAACTAAGAGTTTAACTCAACAGCTGAAGTCAGCATGTGATTGTAATCATAATTTGGTGCAAAAGCAGCATCCAAGACAGGGCTAGTCCTTCAGGAGCCAAGAATGGGCTGAGCATTGCCAGTTTGCCCATAAAATACACAGCAAATCATTTAAAGGTTTAAAAACAAAGTTTGTCAAAGAAAGAAAGTGATAGATTTGGACATTTCCCCCTAAACAGTGCATAGCATAATTAAAAGACTCAAGAGATCTGGGGAATTTCTATGCATAAAGGGCAAGGGCACAAGCCGTAGCTGAATATCCTCTATCTTTGATCACTGCAATGAAACGGGATAAAAAACATTTATCTATAGGTGATATACTATTCTGTAATCACGTGGGCTTTTTATTACTTTAATGATCCTGTTTCAAAAACTGCAATACATAGTAACGTCCACAAATGCCAATTTAAACTTTACTGCGTAAAAAAGAAGCCTTACGCCAACAGTGTCCTAGTCACTCCAGCTAGGCTATCTCTTCCACAATCTTCAAATGCTACATAGATAAGTTTGGAATTCAACCCGTGAGAGGAGGAAACTGTCATCATCCACAATAAAAAAAACTCTTCATACTGAGAAAAGTATTCACCCAATTATGACGACACAGTATATGAAAAAAAATATTCCCCTTGGAAACATAACCGAGACAGCTAGCTAGCATGGATGATACGCTGACAATACCAGTGAAAGAGGACATCAAAAGACTTGAAAGATGCCTCACGGCAATGAGGAACCTCAAACCAAACATAGTCTTTGACCACATTTCAGCAAAAGACACGCAACAAATTTGAAGGTTTGTTGCTAATGTAATTGAGCTTGTCTGTGTTTGTCAGACTAGTTAGCTGCTAACATTACATTACATTACCTAGCTAGCAGTTGCTTGTTCAAGAATGTAGCTAGTTTATTTGCCAAATCTGCAAACAGGTCACAGGTTGAGTGATAGTTTTACCAGATGTTTTATAGCTTGCTAGCAAACTAACCGTAGTTGGCCACCAGAGTCACATTGTACGCTAGTTAGCAAGCTATGTCAGCTATGAAAACGGAGACTTTGTAAGTATTCATATAATGCTATGAAGCTTACTAGCAAGATAACACAAAATTGGTATTTTCATTCAACGTTAGTTGTACTGGCATTTTCCATCCTAATCAGTCATTATGACGAGCTAACTTTACTCATTTCAACGGAGCAACTGACACTCTGAATCCGATTGTACCAAGTTTGTTGGCTACAATGTTTGATGTATATGTCTCAATGGTTAGAACAGTCAGCTGGCAAGCTAAATTGGCAGTGGTTGTGTGACAGTTGAAGGGTCTTGTCACTGGATGTGTCTCCTAATAAGTACATGCCCTGGCTACTTTACCAACGAGCCTGGCTCTTTGGCGATGTGGTCAGTGCGCATGACTCTAACCCGGGAGTCTGGAAGTTCAAGTCCCCGCCCGGGCCCTCCTTCGGCCTGCTACAGTAGCTTGTTCTATAGATTGTGGTTTATTTGCAAAATCCATAAACAGGTCACTGGTACTGTAGATAGTTTGCTTGGCCACATGTCTGACACGTTTTATAAGTCAATATTAGATCATGCAATAGCCAACTTTTTTCTGAACACCGTAACCTGAGTGCAGACAGGCAATAACAACCTAGTGGTTCATCAATTCAGCAAACACTGGCACTGAGGGTCTTTTAGATTTGTGAACAAATATATTTTGCAAAGTTCCAAAACAGTAGAATCTAAAATACCTTTTTGAAATTCTGTTTCTGTCACCTTTACTCTGACTAAATTGGTTTCCAGTGGGAGTTTTTTGAAGCATTTGCATTTTATGCATTTAACATGATTTTCACTGACAGACAGATTTTTAGACAGAAATGTTTGGACATTGAGGACGCCAACACCTCTGGCTTGAGAGACTAACAGTGTTCAAAAGTGTCGTTGACTTCTCTGGGCTCAAAGGCATCTGCGATGAACTTTCATGCTTTGAAAAAATCTATGGCATTCAGACAATAAATATCCAGGTCTTTTTGAAAGATAAGAAAGCTGTGTGCTCCAAATGAAAAAAATACTCAGCAAAATAAATAAATAATAACTCTCATCAAGAATTTTAATCTTGTATTAACACTAAAACAAGCAAGACAAATTCCCCTACGGACAAATTCACTCTCAAATCATAATTATCGTTAATCAGTGGAAGATTTTTTTTTCTTGAGAAATATAGAGTAATTTAAAGAAGTTTTTAAGTGTAAATACAAATAAAGACATGCTTGGTGAGACTTTATTTTATGTATTTATTTATTTATTTTTCAATGTAAGGAGCGTCCAGATTGTTTCCAGTGACAAGCCCAAAAACCATGACCTGTCATCCAATGGGGATGCCCAAAAATTCCGCGTTAAACCATTCACACCGAACTCGGTGCGAAATTTCGCTTTCTTTTGTTCCAATGCCGCACAGCAGAAAAACAAATATGCGAGTTATAATTTAACCTCAATGAACCATGATAGCAGCAGCAGCAGCAGCGACAATGACATTGTTTGTATGCATCTGAACCATAACGCTAGCCTCGCAGCCTACTTTTGCACTGACATAGCCAATGAATGTTTTCCAGACCTGGGGCTATGTCAATAAACTTAACTTGTCCAACCCAGACGAAGTGTCATCATAATTTGCACCTCAGCGACCCACAGCTTTGTGATTTGTTGCACAAATATTCAACATATGAAAACGTTAATCAGAAAAAAAAAAATTAAATAAAAATAAAAGTATGATTAGCTCGATCTCTAACTACCATGAAAAAGTTAACTAACTGCGCACATAGCTATAAGATGTCACATTAAATTTCAGTGTTATCTGAATACAAGCTATCTAGCTAATCAAAAGGTTTGAATACTGTGACATCAATAAAAACAAATCATTTCATTGGCTAAAAGTATTATTTCTCAGGCGGATTTTCTCGGAAGCTTAAATCCGTACGGATATTTTTTCCGGTGCACGGAAATTCCGCCTTGTTGTCTAAGCTTACATTAGAGCAGGGGTGTCAAACTGACCTGTAAGCGGGCCAAGAGGCTGCTTCTCATTATCACTTCTTAATCATTATAGGCCACATTTTGATTTTGATAAGTCAGTTGGCTGAATAAATGGCTCGATTGCAAATTAGGCAAAGTACACGGTAAATGATTTAAGGTGAGCTAATTATGCCAATGCGATGGAGGCTGTCCAACCTCGCTGGTAATTAGCGGACTTCAAATCACAGTTTTCGTCCCGGAAGCATTTCAAATGATCGCATTAGGTATGTGTCATAGAAAAAGGAATAAGAAAGAAAGTCTGTCTCCCTCATTGTGGCAGTTACTTTTATTGCGCTTAAATTAATCGCGATTAATAACCCCGACAGCCCTAGTTGAAATATTTTAAAAAGTATCTGCATCACATGACTGGGGGATTATTTCCCATACATATAGAAAATGCAATTGAGTAGATAGATAGTATTTTTCCCTTGGAGAACTGTGGTTACATTGTACCCGATACATTTCGAACTTTCCTGCAATAAAGTATGCTAAACGGCTGAAGAAAGTGACCAAAATATACTGTAATATAAGAAGCAATACACTGGTGCTGGGATCGGTGTGTTATTTCAGATATGTTCATATTTATAATTACAGACTTCAGATATTTTTAACCTTTTGATTAACAAATGAAAGATAGAAGCAATAATTGGGAGCGCTGCACTATTAAAGGCTTTCTGTCCCATAATTTGACATTTGTTTCCACTCAGAACATTTTACACTTCTAATTTAATTGAAACATTGCACCAACAGGATTTTTTCCCTTAACCATATATCTGCAGAATCATTAATAAAATATTACAAGAGGGTAATCTTGACTGCTGCTCAATACAACCTCAGCCCTGTGAAATAGGACTGTGGTTTTTATCAGATTTTTTTGACTCAACTTTTTGGCATCATACCATAGAAGCACAACATGTTAATCCTCCAGCCCACCTGATGCGACATCGCATCTCTATTTGTGTGGATACGTGTGAGCAAGTTCAAGAGCCTGATGCGTAATTCAATGATTTTCATAGGCTAGCATTCTGAGTTGATGGAGCATTGCCATAATTTAAGGCTGGTCCTCCTTTCAGTCACACATTCAAACACGACGAACAAATGGCTAATTCAATACCGGCGTCGGCAGAATCCCACGCTACGTTTTAGCCCAGATCCAACGGATATCGCATCTACCGCGGCGATAGGCTACGTTTTGTGTTTTCTCACCAGCCCGTGACTGTGGTAAATAGCATTAATTTTAGAAAGCATGTAGGTTACTGTGCACTGAAGAGATAATAAACATGCTCCGCTTGGCGGGCTCAGCGCGAGAGATGGAATGAAATAATCTTCAGAACGACATTGGTGGAGCTCAGCTAACCCAAACAATCTCTCCTGGTAATGAATTCACGTCGGGGGGTCAGGGGACACAAGCGACATCTTTGTCATGGCCCGGCAACAGAAATCATCTAAGCTGTGCACTGTGCAGGGGATTTATGTTTGTTTAGGATCTGCAGAGTACTGGATCACACTAGTGTGATTCAGAATGTCACAGGGGACTTGCTGGGAGCATGCACTGACAACAAATTAACACTACAAACAGCATTGTGAGAACCAAAATAAGAAATATACTGTATGAATATACAAACAAACAAATAAAGAGATAAATTCAATGAATCCACTGAGGGGAGAGAACTTGCACATGTATTTGTTCCGCCATTTATTCTATGTTGACTTGTTATTCCGTAGTGAAAATTCACCAAATTAATGAATTGATAAAATTATTCTCCACAAGAAGACAGATCATACACAGACCATGTTTCATTATGCTGACTTCTACTATTCTGAGCCACTATTGTGAAAATGCACCGATTGATAAAAAGTAAATGTATATATTTACTTCTTTGCTCCCCGTCTAACAAAAAAGACCTTGAAGTAGGCCACAAATTGGTTTCAATCTGAACAATTTAGCATCCCTAAATTTTAATTCTGAACACTATAGACTGCGGTGAGCATGTACCATGTACTCCATATATGCACAGAAAATACAATTAAAAGCTAATTTTACAATTGGTGCACCTTGATTCAATAAAGAGTTAAGGGCAAGTTGAAAAAGGTACTTGAATGACTACGCAAGACACTTCAAATTCTTGGAAGATCTTGACTTCAAATGCTTAGCCTTCACAAACAAATGCTTTAATAACGACTTGATTTTGAATAGGAACTTAAATTTTTCATGAAACTTCATTCAAATAGACATGACACAATTATTGTGAGCTTGTAATTCTTTGCTCAAATTGAAGTCATTCTAACACATTCTCTCTCATTTGGTACTGAAAATCATACTTTTCAATGTACCACTTCAACCTGGATCTGAATGCAAGAAGCACAGCAGCTAGGAGACGAACACCTTCTCTGAAGTACTTGCCAATGAGCCACGGCTCATATTACACACTGCAGGCAACACTGTGGTCTAGTAAGCTGTTAGAAAGGATAAAAGTGGAGTGCTATCTGTCAACAGTAAGAACTGATCACCTCTGGGCATCCAGCACGTTGGTTGCTGGCACTATAGCAGCAGAATGTCTAGGAGCACGGGCCAATTCTGCCCCACCACTGAGTGTGTAGCGTTGGGTAATTGTGTCCCATCAATCTCATTTCCAGCAACAGCAGGATCATAACACAGCTAAAGGTTGGACCTGAGGATCAAACCTAAATACTCAGGACATGACAAATATGTTTACCAGCACCGCAGCCCAAAGGCCAGTCTATCAGTCGATGTGATTACAGGTCTGCCTACACTAGCCAACATACTGTCCACATATTAGTTCACAAAAAAAGGAGGAAAAAAAAGTTACAAATGAATAAACTGCTTCATTGTACTGCTTAGAAAATCAGACAGTTCGTAGCTAAGCTGTGCAAAATCTGTCGCCATAATAAGTACTATTAAAGGATTTTTCTCGTGATGCATTATTTAACATGTATTTGGTGTTTTTTTGAAGCACTTTAAGCAAAACACAATGTTCTTGTAAGTGTGATGTGCTCTTTTATAATTAACAGCTTTCTGCGCTCATTTTCTCTCATTTTTGTGCATGCAAGGGGAATACCACCATACACAACAATTATTAATGCACAATTACTATCATTGTCCAATGTGTACAACAATAATTAAACTCGTCTTGAGCTATTGCTCTTCTCTCAAAAAAACTTCCACACTTCAAAAGATCAGCTTTAAAGGAATTCTATCAAGTCTTTAATTAAAGCTTTTCCAAATTTCATCAGTCACTCTCTTTGAAAGTTTTAACCCCTTGATACCCTTAATTCATAAAGAGTAACAGTTTGTTCAGCTGCTTCACAACTCCTTTGGCTTCATTCAGAATCTATTTCCATCATGGCAACCAATTTCTTGTGATGGTGCGATCAGGAACCAGTCGCGAGAACCAAGCAATGCAGTAGATTTGGTTTTATTAATAAAGGGGGAAAACCCTCGCAAGGCAGAAGGCAAAGGTACAAAGTCCACAATCCAAAAATCACAATCCAGTTGGGCAATAATAGAATCAAAAACCAGGGCAGCAATCACAGTACTCGTGTCGGACAGAAATGGGTCTGGTTCACAGGTATAGGAATAGCAGAGAAGCAAAGCCAAAATCAAATGGGCGTAATCCAAACCGTAACCAGGGCAGCAATAATAGATCTTGAGGTTAGGCAGAAAAAGGGTCAAAAAACACAGATGCAAAGGTAAATCCAAAATCACAAAGCCAAAAATCGAAAAGTCGGGCGGCCCAGTCAGAAAAGTATCACTAAGAAATCAAGGCGAGAGAAGCGTGGCACAAGAAAACGGAGAAAACAATCTAACTAGGAAGTGCTGTGAAAGGACTCCTAATATACACTCCGGGGTAGGGGTGTCAACATCTACACATGTAAACGGTTACATGGATAACAAATTATAACCGTTTAGAAAAATCAATAACCGTGTACACGTCATTTTTTCCTCCTCCTCGTTCATTTCTCACCAATAGATATAGTCGCCTATTTTTAGGGGTAATAATGTTGCCTGAAAGCTTCAGATAATGACATTAACTAACTAAAATGTTCCCACTAGTGCAATTATCCGCATACAGCTGCATGGGGCGCAATGTTAACTTGATATAAAAAAAAACCCCCGCAGCCACTGCCAGTGTCGTGCCACTTCAAGAATAGGCTGCAGAGGACTTAAGAGCGCGCCGCTCATCATCTTCTCCATGCGCCAATGTCGTGCAACTGAAAACAAAAACTGTTAATGGCTTGTTATTTTAGCCTGTATTGTTGCATGTTGTTGTACGTTATATTGTTGGTTGGTGCTCTGTCAGCTTTTCACGACTTGATCACACATCCTCGCATCTAAAGAGGAGGAAGAAAACATTTTTTTTCGCCAATTTTTAGTGAATAATTGTGAGAGTCCCCCTCTACGTTTTTAACTTTGTGGATATAAAGGTGAAGTTTTTTCCTCTCACTTCAGCTTACTTTGGCTTCTCCCGCCAATTCCACATTACTTTTACTATGAGACGTATATTAAAATTCAGACGCAGCTCCCGTTGTGAGAGAGGGATGCAGTTTGCACTTAAAGTTTAAAAAAAATGTACAAAAGTGAGCAATTAAAAAAGAAGGTTAAACCTTTTTCAGCTTTCACTAGTTCATTTTCTTATCTGACAAAATGATAGAGGATTTTATTTTCAACTCATTTTACTTTGTGTGGTTATATAGCACAACTGCGATTCAAAAAGCTCATAAATCTCCAACGTATAAACCGGGTACACGTCGTTTAGAAGTCCCGTGTAGAAAAAATTGTGAACGTTGACACCCCTACTCCGGGGGAATCACATGCTACACAGAGCACAGGTGCTGGAAATGAGACTAATTACAGAGGGTGGAACAAGAGGGAGAACCTAATCACATGAAATAGGCAAAAGCCAAAACGCAGACAGGGAACACAAGACATTCCTATAGACAAACATACGGCTCCGGTCAAGGAGTTCTAACATGCATAGATAATGAAAGAAAGGACAGCGTGATCAAGTGTGGAGAATCCACAGAAATGCCGCAGAGAAGATTAGTAAGTGAAACTATACAATCCCTTAGTGCTCGTTAGTAAGTTAGTATTATATACAATGTTAGTTAGTGTTAGTAACTTTTCGTGAAAACAACAAACTGTTAGTATGGTTAGTAAAATAGAAAAGTAAGGTGAAAAAAGCAAATGAGATTGGAAGGAAGACTGAAATCCAGAAACCATTAAATCACCCGAAGAGTGGCACGCAATACCAGGGCTGTGAGCTGTGACAAGACAAGAGACCAGACAGGGGGAGTGCAATGCATGGTTAAAAGCAAAACATGGACCGAAATAAACTATGGTAAAAAGAAAAACATGGAAAAACAAAACATGAATTCTAAAATGACCAAATCACAAAACACATGCCAAAGAAGAGTCAGACACAGCAATGAATCAAATACCAATAAAGCAGAACAGCAAACAGATCAAAACACGGCAAGGCAAATCAGAACATGGGCATAGCAAGGCAGGTCAGAACATGACAGACTGCAGAATCACAACATTTCTTTATAATAGATTATTTTGCATGATTGGAAATCAGTCATACAATCCATGTTTGGCCTTGTACTGAATCAGTAGCAAAGTAAACATAATGCAGACTTATGACATATCAGTGAACTTTAAACTGAAAACCGAAGTGTAGACCAGGTTATCTCCTTGTCGAGACCAGATCTAAAATAAAAAAATAAATTAAGAAGCTCAGCAATTTCTCCTGTAGTTTGCTTATAAAGCAATGGATGGGATACCACCCCATTTGCCATTTAAAGGGGACCTAATTTGCCATTTTTCCAAGTTTATATTTTGGTCTTTGACTCCCCAGAGTACATCTGATCACAAAAAGTAACAAGAACCATCTGGCAATGGCGTATCCCCCGGCCCCCCAAATTCATGGATTAACTGCTCAAGCAATTCCTAAATACCAAAAGGCACATCTACATGATATATCAGATCATCAAATTTCGTGAAGAAATATTGAACGGTTTTTGAGTTCTGCCCCGGAAACGAAATGATTACGGACGTACAGAAAGACAGACATGGCTATCGCTCTAACCCCCCGCATTATATGCCGGGAGGATAATAATAAAACAGGGTACTTATTTTACTCATACAGCCATCGTCAAAAAACCCCATTTGTAGTTTATTAAAGTCTCTGCCTGAAACGCCTCATTGGGGTGGCTCTTCCGCTATGGCCCCCACTCCCTGTGTGCCCACTTTCTTCTGACTGGCCAGCTCTGTGGAGGGCGGGAAGAGGGAGTTGGGCCGGAAAAGGCTGCAGGACGCAGTTTTCCGAGTCTGCTTCCCCAGAATGAAACGAAAGACACGGCCGCCATCTGATAACGAAGTGGGGGGCAAATTCCGCAATCTAACGTTATACTTGAGTATAGATCTAATGAAATGAACTTGTTCTAATAAACACAGCGGCGAAAGTGGAGGAAGCAGTACGAAAATCTGGCAGCGCAAGCTCAACTTTGCTATCGGCTACAGTTTGCTACTGGTGAGTACAGCGATTCTTCTACTAGCTAGGATGCAGGGAAAGCTAGAATCCACAACATACAGACACATTTGTAGAGCGGGTCAACATACCCAAGTGTAGACCGGAAACGGAAAAAATCCGGTGGGTCTGAGTATAGGGGGTAACATGGACATTGAGAAGTAGCTAAAAGTGGACCAACAGCTTATGGACTGCTTTGGTGTGTATTAGGACCTGCTGGTTCGTGCACATACGTGTGGTGTGTTGTTAGCGTGGAGAAATGAACAGCTTCCGCGCTGGTATATGACGGAGGGGCAAAAGCTCCAAGCTCAACGGCCTTTTCGGAAATTGCCCGTGGTAATGGTTTACTTATTGCTTCGGAATGACCAGCTTTTCCTCGGGGAAAATGGGCAAGTTATGGAGAGTGCGGGAGAGCTAGACAGAGCTCCCGTTATGTCATGAACATAATACAGGTTTTACAGACCGTAAGTTCCGTTTGCGTGAACCGTTGCTTATGTGGAGCTGGGGAATGGATCACCTCTACAGGAAATAATATAGTATTTAATCGATGGCAATAAATTGTTTGTTATACCGGACATGTTATAGCCTGTGCGCTTCCCTATTGCTTTCACCGGTAGCATCAGAGAGCTTGCCCAGCCATTGGAGATGTATCAGGCTCATGTATCGGTCGTTTCCCAAGCACCCAAAAATGCACCCAAGCTTTGCAAAATCTTTGGCTAGTCTAACTGCAGCCCAACTCGGCAGACACATACAGCACCTCTCCGATTAGCTTCAACTGTAGTGGCTACAATCAGGCAACGACATGATGAAGTAACACAAGCATACCAATCAGAAATGTAACTCATAGCACTTGATTTTATTTACTTTTGAGCATCTAAATAACCAACAGTGAAGGTGGAAAACATTTTGTTTAAGCGTATAGAACTTGACATGTAAATTGTTAACGAATTTGAAAATCTTTTAATATGAAGCGACAGCCTGGTTAGGTCTGTCTGGTTCTCATTCTCACTTCTTAATCATTATAGGCTACATTTTGGTTTTGATTTGTCAGTTGGCTGAATAAATGGCTTGATTGCAGGTTCGGCAAAGTACACAGGAATTGAATTAAGGTGAGCTAATTATGCCAAGGCGATGGGGCTGTCCAACTTCGCTGGTAATTAGTGGACTTCAAACAAAAGTTTTCTTACCGGAAGCATTTCAAATGACCGCATTAGGTGTGTGTCATAGAAAAGGTAATAAGCAAGCTTGTCTGTCTGCCTCATAGTGGCAGTTACTTTTATTGCGCTTAAATTAATCGCGAATAATTATTCCGACAGCCCTACAAACAAGTATTAAAAGTTAGCTACAAATGAGGTTTATGTTCACACACCTTCTGTAGAATTTCCCCTGATATCACTCTTGCATAATTAGGACACAAACATTGGCAACAGTAGCTTGGCTACTTTAGCCGCTGTGCTACAGCCACAATCAACTCGCAGTCACGTCAGGTTGGCTTAGGCAGTAAAAGCAACTTACAGCTCCTGTGTCTGTGAGTCACGGACAGTCGCAACCGATACAGGCTTTATCATCAGATATTTTACAAAGCCTGCGTTTGAGGCCAGTTGTTAGTGCTAACTATCTTTGGCGGTCCTGCTAGCCACCTGTAACACGTTAGCTTCTCTTACATTATTTGCGGTTATATGGTTACTTACAGCTTGTGGCACCGAGTGCTTGATTGATGCAACTGCTTCTGGTTTGAGAAGCAGCTGAAACGCTTATCCTGCGTTGAATTATCCTTTATTGACAAAGCTGTCTTTGGTGAAATGCTGAGCACAAGCAGCTAACGTTCCTTTTTGCCGTGGCTATTTGCTGCCAGCAAAAAAAAAAAGCTACCCACTGATTTCTGGTGGAATCCTCCTTTGGAAGAGAAATTTTTGTTTTTCTTCGCGTCCAAAAGTAAATGGACAAGTAGCTTTGGGAGAGATACTGACAAAATTGCTCCTCAAATGATCTGCGGTTCTTCTTTTGTATTTCCAAAAGTGTCAACGCTACTAAGGCATAGTATGATCTGCCGTTGTTAGTGCCTGCTAGAATAGTTTCCGGTGTGGGCAGATCCAGTGCAGTGGTTGGCTCTGGCAATGTCTGTACTAATTGGACGGCAGAACCTGACGTCAGGTTTTACCAAGATCGCGTGAAGATCTTGGGAGGAGCTGTTCAGAGAGGAAATCACGCTCCCAAAATCACGTTCTTGGAGTACGGCAAAATCCCTGTATCTTATGTTTAGAGACTTTTCAGAGGTTGAGCATGAACAACCAACATTATAACATGACTAATATGTATTAAAAGGAACTGCATGTTTGGTCCCCTTTAAGTGATATCAGTGAGAAAAGAGGTGAGTATGGCATCCAGTTTAAAATGAGCAGATAGAAGTTTCAACATCTGACGACATATCAGTGTCAACATCTGCTATGTTGTCATTGTACAACCCCAATTCCTAAATAGTTGGAATGAAATGTAAATTGTGAATAAAATCAAAATGCAATGACTTTCAGATCATATGAGCCAACATGTTGTTAACAATAGAACAATGATAACATTTCAAATGTTGAAACGGAAACATTTTAAATTTTTATCCACAAAATGAGCTTATTTCAAATCTTCTGGCTGCAACAGGTCTCAAAAGTTGGGACACAGACAAAAAAGGGCTGAAAAAGCTATTAATATTTGAAAATCAGCTGAAAGAATATTTAGCGAGTAATTAAGTTAACTGGCATCAGGTGTGTAACTGTTACGACCCCAGTAGGTCCATCTCCATTCCCATGTAATTTAACTTCTCTGTCTCCAAATATCTGTCATTTATGCAAATTACTCTGTGCGAGTCCTTGTTTTTCATTGGTGCTAAGCCCAGCCCTGCCCATCACCAGCCTCCTGTCTGCTCTGCTGCCTGCTCGCTGCTCGCCTCATTGGTCCGGTGTTCCTGTCCTCCTCCAATCCCGGATCAACACACCTCATTTCTTCTATAAAGCGATCTGTCGAATGCACATTCGTGACTGCTGTGATTTAATGTGAGCAGTCCATCTCATGCGGTTAACCTTCATGATTACTCGTTTCTCTGTTAAACTCCGTGACTATCCATTCGTTTTGTGTGTATCGATTGTTGGAAATCATATGAAGTTTACTGACTTGAATCTGTAACTTTCACTCTGGTGGTTACTCGTTATTTTGTCAGTTGTATGAAGTATCGATTGTTAGACAATCATATGAAGTATAGGGACTTGAATCTGTAACTCGCACGCCGGTGGTTACTCGTTGCTTTATTGATTGTTAGACTACTGTACGAAGTATAATGACTTGAATCTGTAATTCTGGAGTTTAACTCTGTTAATTGTATGTGTTTTAATCTGGAGACAGGACCAGATAAGAGCTCTCGACTTCGCAATTTGTTAGCCTTTTGTTTAGTGATGAGACTCACTGATGTTATTTATTTTCTCCTTTTTTTCTGTACAGTTGGTTAAGCCCGTTTTTGGTTCTTTATGTTATTTGAGTAGCGCCATTTCGGTCCTTTGTTTTCCCATTTCCCCATGTACCAGCTACCTATTTGTTATTCAATTTCCTCACGAAACACTTGCATTAAACAATACCTTCACTTCAACCTATTACCATTTGGTTATTTGTTACTTCCTTCACCTCTAGACCAATGGGGACGAAACAGTAACATGATTGGCTATAAAAGGGACGTCATAGAGAGGCTGAGTTTCTCAGAAGTAAAGATGGCCAGAGGCTCTCCAACCTGTGAAGGCTTGCATAAATAAATTGTGGAATACTTTAAAAACAATGTTCCTCAACCTCAATTGCAAAGGATTTGAAGGTCTCATCATCGACAGTGCATAACATCATCAATCTGTGCATAAGGGACAAGGCTGAAGACCTTTCCTGGATGCCCGTGATCTTCGGGCCCTCAGACGCCACTGTATCACTCACTGGCATGATTCTGTCATTGACATTACTAAATGGGCCCAGGAATACTTCAAGAAACCGCTGTCTGTAAAAACAGTCTGCTGTGCCATCTACAGATGCTACCTAAAACTCTATCATGCAAAAAAAAGCCATTGTTGAGCATGATCCAGAAGCGCCGTCGTTTTCTGTGGGCCAAGGCTCATTTAAAAGGGACTGTAGGAAAGTGGCAAAGTGTCCTGTGGTCAGACGAGTCCAAATGTGACATTCTTGTTGGAAATCATGGGCGTTGTGTCCTCCAGGCTAAAGAGGAGAAAGACCACCGCTCCTGTTATCAGCATTCAGTTCAAAAGCCAGTATCTCTGATGGTATGGGGATGAATTAGTGCATATGGTGTGGGACACTTGCATGTTTTAAAAAGCAGCATGAATGCTGGAAGGTATATAAAGGTTTTAGAGCAACATATGCACCCCTCCAGACAACATCTATTCCAGGCAAGGCCTTGTGTATTTCAGCAGGACAATGCATAACCGCATACTGCAGCTATAACAGCGGCATGGTTCCTGCCTGCAGTCCTAGTCTTTCACTGATTGAGGACATTTGGCGAATAATTGAATGAAAAGTCCGTCAAAGGAGACACAAAACTCTCCAGCAGCTGTATTAAACAAGAGTGGGATCAAATTCCAATGGCTAAACTCTAGAAGTTGTCTCCTCAATGCCCAGGCGCCTCCACTCTGTGTTAAAAAGAAGAGGGGATGCTACACCATAGTAAACAGGCCCCTGTCCCGACTTTTTTGAGACCTGTAGCAGCCATCAAATTTGAAATGAGCTGATTTTGTGGATAAAATTGTAAAATTTTTCAGTTTCAACATTTGCTTTATTATTTCTGTTCTATCGTGAATAAAATACTGGCTGGTGTGATTTGAAAGTCATTGTGTTTTGATTTTATTCGCAATTTACACTTTGTCTCAACTATTTCGGAATTGGGGTTATACCATTTTCAAATAAATATTGAGTTTCAATGATTTGCCAATCATTCTGTTTTTATTCACATTTAACACAGCATCCCAACTTTTTTGAGAACAGTGTTGTAAACACATGTTTATGTATATTGTGAAACGAGTCATTTCATGAGATGACAAAAAATTTCAGTAATTTCATTAAATTGCTGGTTTCACAATCTGACTGTAACATACAGTATGCAAACTTTGTATGTACACATTTTATCTCAGATAAGAGACAAATAGTGGGATTGGATATGATTACCGGAGTCAGAATCTCAATAACCTTTTGATGTTTACAAAAAAGTACCAAAATCTGTGGTGGGGTGCATTTCACCCACTTTTCCACAAGGTAAAAAAATAAAACAAACAAACAAAAAAACAGACAAATGAACTAGAGGCACCCAGCAAATATCACTCAATTTTTTTTTCACAAAATAAGGAGACAGTCGAAAACAACACCATGAAAATTGACCATATGAGGAGGCTATGCCCATCAAATGCTATCAGTTAGAAAAGAGGTGAGGAGAAATCTGTTCCCTAGAAAAATGAAAAATAAACAAAAAATGACATCTGTGACTGATGCTTGCTGTGACTGATGCCCACTTGTCAGTTGTCTAATGTTTTCATGTTGGAAGTGAATACTGCTGCAGGAATCAAGTATGGTTATTACATTTTTTTACCCGCATGTTTCCATGACGGGAACTCAAAGAGCAATATGGAAGGGCAGATTGCACAGTCGTACCAGCCTGTTTGGACACAGTTGCTCGCACCATTCAAATCTAGACAAACTAAATGATAAGATTCTATACTCTCTGACTTCTATTTCCACAATTCGGCAGCAATATTCTGTTTGTCGCACTTCCCAAAAGCCAGTCTGATTGTTTCTTAATGCTGTCTGTGCCCCCCCCCCCCAAAAAAAGGTTGTGACTTTGGAGATGAATATCAATAATGTGCAATGTTTTTTTGTTTAGATAAAATACTGCGTGAAGTCCTAACTAAGTTTTGGCACTGTTATGGCAAGGTGCCATGGCTCAAGACTACTCAGCTGAGCTGTCACAACAGACCTGGCTCTGCACAGTTATTGATTTCACTGTTAAGAAGAATGGCAAAGCAGAACATATTGTGCTGAAATGAAAGGACCTTGAGAGATGCCCTTAAAGAGTCAATATCATATGTCTTCGATAAACAACTAAAATATCATGAAACTATATGAGAAGGTGATTAATCAATGACAGGAGAGACCAGCCCCATGCTACATGGTATGCTGGACATTCAGCCCTGCAGTTCTCAGGTGTTCTCAGGAGCAGAAAAAATAGTTTGATCCCTGTTTTAACTGCAAAAAAGTCTTTTTTTTTCAGAATCTATCATGTCAGTATGATAGTCTGCTCAGTGAGGTAGCTGAGGAATGGAAAAAAGACCAAACCTAAAGTCGGCTCCAAATTACTGGCACCCCTGGCTGGCAATGCCCAAATTATGAAAAAATTCCAATACATATAAATATATTTAGTGTAGAGAAACACTACATGTGAAAAAACATTGAAAAATTTCCAAACGTTCCAACCAAAATCATTTACCGATGTAATTAAAAATCAGTTTCCTTCAAATCAAGGTTTCACAATTAGCGTCACCTGAATAGATTATTGTAAATAACATCTTGCAAAATGAAAACAGGTATTAAATTCCACTTATTTAAGTTTTATTGAAGTGTTAAGGAACTATATTGACCCATTACATCAGTTCCTGTCTCAGTAGGGTTAAAAAAATGAGGCAACACACATGCATTAGCCCTTCATCATCCAACACCATGAAGAAAACAAAACAATTGTCAGTTCAAGTGAGGCAGATGGTTGTAGACCTTGATAAATCCGGTCATGGCTACCAGAGGATTTCCAAATATTTAATATCCCACTGTACACAGTCAGAGCAATTATTGAAAAAAATTCCAAAGATATGGAACTGTTGAAAACCTCCAGGGTAGAGGACGCAACTGCATTCAGCTCCCCCAGGATACTGAGAAGGATGTGAAACTAACAATAAAATCCCAGAGAATCACTGTGAAAGAATTGCTGGAATTGGTGACATCATGGGGTCATCAGGTTTCAAAAATCACCATCAGGCACCACCTCAACAACCATAGACTCTTTGAAACGACTGCCAGAAGAAAGTCTTTACTGACTTGAAGACATAAAAGCAAGCAGTTGGAGTTTGCCAAACGTCAGCTGAGGCCAAAATTGCACGTTTCAGTCGGATACAGCATCGGCACGTTTGACGTTGAAACAGAGATGCATACAAAAAACTCCTCAAACACATGGTGAAATATGATTGTGGGCATGTTTTGGGGCTGTCTTAATTCAAGAGGTCTAGGGGTACACTGGTTAAGATTAAAGGGATAATGAATTCCATCAATATCATAATATTTTGGCTGACAATCTGGTTGCCTCCGCCAGAAGGCTGGGACTTAGCCGTAGGTAAACTTTCCAACAAGACAATGACCCAAAGCATGCCTCAAGCTCCACATTGAAATGGTTCTGTGACAACAAAATCAACATTCTGCAATGGATATCTCAGTTGCCAGACCTCAATCTAATTGGGAACATGCGGGCTGAGTTGAAGAAGGCAGTTGATTAACGCAAACCCAAGGAAGTAATGGATCTTGAAAGGATCTGCTTAGAGGAGTGGTCCAAAATCCCTCCATATGTATGCCTTAACCTTGGCAAAAATTACAGAAAAAGACTTAATGCAAACACCTCTAGCAAGGATACCAGCATGATGTACTAAATTAAGCTTGCCAATGATTATCAAACCTAGATTTTGTTGAAATTTATCTTGTATTAAATGATTGTTATAATTTTGGTTTTTTCCTTCGAAACATTAATTCACTATTTCACATATGTTGGTATATTCAGTTTCTCCAAAATGATATATGCACTTATTTTATTTTATTTTATTTTTTTAGTGTTTGTATATTTCCAGTCAGGGATGCCAGTAATTATGGACCCCACTGTAAATGTCCCAGACATATTGAGCTCTGTCTCACACTCGGTGCAAGGCAGCAAAATCATTTAGCGTCTTTGCGAGATTAACAGAAAATCAGTGATAATTTTCCCATCCAAAACCTATAAAATATGCACTGTCTATGATTGCTTTCTGCCATTATCAACTAGCTAAATTAACCAAAGGATCACAAAATTGTGTTGAAAACATTACATATGAACCACTAAATCAAATGTAACATTCGATGCACAGAATGGCAATGCCCCAATCCAATTTATATATTTATTCATGCAGTATTTATAAAAATGGACTTTCAGATAGATTTATTTTAAAGCCACAGTTTTTTAAAATAATGTTCCTTCCTTACCTGCCCGATGAATTATGTGAATCTTGCAGGGTACAATTGGCTATTGAGGTAGATGAGGTTCTCTAAAGAAGATTTCTCTAGAGAGATGGGTTGAAATTACTTATTCTGTCTTTGGGCCTATTGTGTAGTGGTAGGCCTATGAAGAAATGTGTAAAATATCAGACTGCTGTGCGCTGAAGGAACAATCAATGGTTGATTAGAAACTGGTGAGAAACCTGATTGCAGGAAGCAACTGAAGATATTATTCATAAATCTGGCATAATGACCATGTGGTAAACAATTTTGAGTCAACTATGGTTGACAAGGTTGAATTTACTGTCTGGCATGAATGTAGGAGATGTCACTTAAGATGCATGACGCCTATTCCAAAGAATATTCTCTGTGAAATGCAAATGATTAAATGTGCAAATCATACCTCAGAAGTTCAATTCAAAATATGTAAACCACCATACAAAACTACGGAAGCTTATTGCTGCCAATGGAAAACAAAAATTTTCTAATTTTTTTTTTTTTTTCCACAGCTTATTGCTGCCAACAGGGGGGAATTTTTTTTTTTTTTTTTTTTTTTTCACAGCTTATAGCTGCCAACAGGGGAGAATTTTTTTTTTTTTTTTTTCCAGGGAACCACCAGTGACCAGCTGGGATTAGTTTCAGTAATGGAAAACTTTTGTTTCTTCAGTAAACTAGAATGCATGCTACTTTTATTTCTTTGCTCTTTGCTTGCTACACACCCAACATATTTGACGGTGTATGGTCAAACATAATGAATAATGAGGATCAATCAACAGCACTGCTTTTTTATGGTAGAGAAGTGCAGTACCATAAAATGGGGTAATAAGGGACGGCCGGGTAACAAGGGACAATTTTCTTGGAAAGTTTTCAAATGCAAATTCAATTTTTTTTTTGACCCTCCCTGTCACGATACATTATTTTTATGATATTGGTAGGTACTGGAAAATTGCAAGTTGAGTTGAATATGATTCTATTGTTCTTTTATGATTGACAGCAATAAACAGATTTGACACATACTTGGCCAGGATGCTTTGGGAGGAATCATAAAAAATATCTAAAAAAAATGTCTCTTATTACCCCATTTTACGGTATGTTGCCAAATGTTCGTGGTGACTATTTGGTCTAGGCATCTTTTTCATTAAGGCTAGACCTCTTAATTCTGCTGAAGGAAAATCTAAATGCTGCATCTATCCATCAATCAATCAATCACATACCAGATTATTAAGATTCGAGCGGTTTGGTGAAGGCCTTTTCTTGTCACAACATAACTGCAGTGCTCAGAATGAGGTGCATATGTGGTTTGCTGCCATCCCTATGCAAACTCTTAAATGCTTTTGGGGACGGAATGGTTACAAATATCAAGCGATGCTTTAACATCTAGTGGGAAAGACTTCCCAGAAGAGTCTGCCGTAGCAGCAAATGGGGGACCAACTCCTTCTTAATGCCCAAAATTTTGGAATGAGATGTTGGATGAGCAGATTTCCCCATTCTTTCGTCAACTCAGTGTATTAATACACTGGTGGTTTTAAATTGCATGCCTCGGGCCAGAATGAGGTGCACATTTCTCTTCTTACTCAGTGCTAACACACAAGATGCGCTGATCACCTAATGACAAAGCCCCTGATTACCAAAATCAGGCTGCTCTCAGATAGTCCTAAAGAAAATTGTTCATTGCTTGGGTCCCAGCATTGAAAACCATGGTTCTAGATTTACTCCTCCTTTCTTAAGTACAAAAATCAATGTACAACAATAATCACTGAGATGTGCACGAAGACGGAGATGACTCAATGGCAAGATGAATATCAAAACATTCCTTTCTGAACATAAACATTTATTCAAGACATTGTATTACTAATTATGTAATGTCTCTGTGACATGCCTACCATTGAATATACCAACATACACCAGGATAAGTACCTGCAGATAGTGTGGCATGCGTAATATGCCACCATATTTCGCCACCAGGTGAACCTTTTTTTTTATTTTTATCATGAATGTTGCTGCCAGGTGTAAAAAAAAAATTTTTTTTTTTTTTAATCACGAATGTTGCTGCCTACGGAAGCCCTGAACCGCACTGTGAAAAAAAAAAATTTTGTGGTGAAGTAAAAGTGTAATTTTTTTCCTTTTGTTATTTTGCGATATTATCTCGTTATTTCGAGATAATATCTCGTTATTATGAGATATTATCTCGTTATTTCGAGATAAGATCTCGTTATTTCGAGATAAGATCTCGTTATTACGAGATATTATCGCGTTATTTCAAGATAATATCTCGTTATTTCGAGATATTATCTCGTTATTTCGAGATAATATCTCGTTATTACGAGATATTATCTCGTTATTTCGAGATAATATCTCGTTATTTCGAGATATTATCTCGTTATTTCGAGATAACATTACGCCCTGTCTGGGCTTGAATCAATATAATCGCCCATTTTTCCGAGGATGCATCGGCTGGTAACTTGTGTGAACATGACAGCAGGCATATAACAGAATTCCTTTCGGCATCTAAGCGGGAGCGGGACGCTCCTGAGAGAGAAGGGCAGGGTTACGTTTCCCAAAAGCATAGATGCCAACTAAACAAGTTACACTAACATGGCAATATTCCCCGCCGCCTCAATGTTTTGTGTCCGTAGGGACGGACGGACGGAGCTCAATGCTATATCCCCCGCTTCGCGCTAATCGGGGGATACTTAGCAATGTACATAGTTCGTTACGCACCATGTTCCTGTATTTGATTGCGTACCTGTCATGTAAACGAGTTCAATAACCCGATTAAGGTCATTTTCCGATTCGAAATATTCCGAATAAGACCCCTGGCATATGCCTGTTTTAATCGGAATATTGGCTCATGTATACACCTTAATCAGAATATGCCCTCGAACTGAATATTCAACCACGTCTGCGCCTGTTCACTTCGCAAGGAATTCGTATTTTTGGAGCAAAGAGGAGACGACTGTATGCATAATGAAAGACATGAATATATTGTAATATATCGATGGGCGAAAGCACCGTAACAACGATATAATTATGGTGGGCGAAAAGTGGAGAGAGACTGGTTTTGTGTTGACTGACTAGCGCCAACCCGATTCAGCATCGCTGGAAAACTCTGAAGGCAGCATATTCCAAAGCGAAAAAATAAAGGCAATTACTTTTTTTACGCCAGTCGTAATCTTGCTCCAATTACCCATTCTTAAGATCCGCCGTATGTTCATGCACAATGTAGGAAATCCGGACTTGGAGCCATAGGCTGATTTATACAGTCTGCTTATACAACGGAATTAAGGATAACGCACAATTAATGCATCTTGTATGTTACCATGTATCTTATAAGAATGAAACAACACCAGCATTACGTTTTAACAAGTTTAATAATACATGTATGAATATTTAGGTAATAGAATTATGTATAATTAACATGAATTAAGCTGCTTTCACACCGGACGCGAAACGAATTTTTCGCCAGACAGGTTACATTCAAATTCAATGCAAAGACGCAAATACGCGTGGATTCGCGTCTTTGCATTGACTTTTGAAAGTGATCTGTCGTACGAAAAATTCATTCGAGTCCAGTGTGAAAGTGGCTTTATTGTAAACATTCACAACGATATTTTTGAGTAAAGAAATACAGATTCAGAGCGACAAAAACAATTAAAAACATGATTCATACACATTCGGATTCAACATTTATAGCCTAACAACATAACCATATGGAATATCTTATTTATTATGAAATAATTAATCGGAACAATGACACGGATTAGAAAACAATAGGAAGGTGCTGAACTTTTTTTTCTGATTACCTTTTTATTTACGCAATGTCCATGTGTCCGAAAGTCGGACAGGGTTTTAATATAACTCCATGTCCGACAGTCGGATAATTTCAATATAACTCCGTGTCCGAAAGTCGATTATTGTTTTTAATCTCTTAAAATCTACTGAAACTTTTAGATTTTAAACGTGAATGTTTTGATCAGAGGGCTCATTTCTTCAAGATGAGTACCGAGAATTTCAATCAATGTGTCTGTTTAAGCTCTGCTAAATAAAGTGGGTCGACATTGGCGTGGGACTTAGTGCATTTATGACGAATTTAGCGTCTGACGGACAGAGATCCTAAAATACCCCGTGTCCGAAAGTTGTAAGAGTTTTAATTTTTCGAGTATTCCAGCAATCACTGGACGTAGAAACGTGGCCATGTTTGTGTTCGACCTTCACAAAATGCAAATTGATATCTATCCACTTTTCTTGATCTTTTTATTCGTCTGTTTTCTTTCGTTGAAGATAGACAACAGTTTTTATTCGGTCTCTCTTTTGAAAATTAGTCAGATCGATCAAACAGATTCACACTTCATTTCCACACCAGAGATAAAATAGTACTTGTAGTCATTGAGCAAATCAATTCCATGACCATTGACAGTGTGAATTAAATATTGCATGCACGATCAAGACTGTCGGACGCGAAATGCAAAATACTCCATGTCTGGTAGACAACAGAAAGTAAAAGTATTGATATGAGAGCAGATTTATAACTAAATAAAGAATAAAAATATATCACCAACAAACAGAACATCCAAACAAGATGGCCCGCAAATAAATAAATTGCAGTGTTCATTGGTTGTTCTGTTTGTTGTAAAAATGTTTTTTATTCTTTATTTCGTTATCAATCTGTTCTAATCGTCCTCTTTTTTTAGGCTGTCGGACACGGAGTATTTTGCATTTAGGCCTAATATCCGACAGGCATTGTACGGAATTGTATTTATAAAAATTGCCCAAATAAATTGATTGCAGAGCACATTGGATGTTCTGATTGTTTTTGATTGAAAATTTCGGTACACATCTTGAAGAAATGAGCCCTCTGATCAAAAAATTCACGTTTAATATCTAAAAGATTCAGCAGATTTTAAGAGATTAAAAACAATTATCGACTGTCGGACACGGAGTTATATTGAAACTATCCGACTATCGGACACGGAGTTATATTAAAACCCTGTCCGACTTTCGGACACATGGACATTGCGTAAATAAAAAGGTAATCAGAAAAAAAAGTTCAGCACCTTCCTATTGTTTTCTAATCCGTGTCATTGTTCCGATTAATTATTTCATAATAAATAAGATATTCCATATGGTTATGTTGTTAGGCTATAAATGTTGAATCCGAATGTGTATGAATCATGTTTTTAATTCACAGCAAACGTCGCAGTGTTAACTGAACTCCAGTAGAGTTTATATGAGACCAACTGGTCTCAAATAAACACTACTGGAGTTCAGATAACACTGCGATGTTTGCTGTGTTGTTTTTGTCGCTCTGAATCTGTATTTCTTTACTCAAAAATATCGTTGTGAATGTTTACAATAAAGCCACTTTCACACTGGACTCGAATGAATTTTTCGTACGACAGATCACTTTCAAAAGTCAATGCAAAGACGCGAATCCACGCGTATTTGCGTCTTTGCATTGAATTTGAATGTAACCTGTCTGGCGAAAAATTCGTTTCGCGTCCGGTGTGAAAGCAGCTTAATTCATGTTAATTATACATAATTCTATTACCTAAATATTCATACATGTATTATTAAACTTGTTAAAACGTAATGCTGGTGTTGTTTCATTCTTTTAAGATACATGGTAACATACAAGATGCATTAATTGTGCGTTATCCTTAATTCCGTTGTATAAGCAGACTGTATAAATCAGTCTATGGCTCCAAGTCCGGATTTCCTACATTGTGCATGAACATACGGCGGATCTTAAGAATGGGTAATTGGAGCAAGATTACGACTGGCGTAAAAAAAGTAATTGCCTTTATTTTTTCGCTTTGGAATATGCTGCCTTCAGAGTTTTCCAGCGATGCTGAATCGGGTTGGCGCTAGTCAGTCAACACAAAACCAGTCTCTCTCCACTTTTCGCCCACCATAATTATATCGTTGTTACGGTGCTTTCGCCCATCGATATATTACAATATATTCATGTCTTTCATTATGCATACAGTCGTCTCCTCTTTGCTCCAAAAATACTAATTCCTTGCGAAGTGAACAGGCGCAGACGTGGTTGAATATTCAGTTCGAGGGCATATTCTGATTAAGGTGTATACATGAGCCAATATTCCGATTAAAACAGGCATATGCCAGGGGTCTTATTCGGAATATTTCGAATCGGAAAATGACCTTAATCGGGTTATTGAACTCGTTTACATGACAGGTACGCAATCAAATACAGGAACATGGTGCGTAAACGCAGTCACTGACTGTGAATGGACGAACGATGTACATTGCTAAGTATCCCCCGATTAGCGCGAAGCGGGGGATATAGCATTGAGCTCCGTCCGTCCGTCCCTACGGACACAAAACATTGAGGCGGCGGGGAATATTGCCATGTTAGTGTAACTTGTTTAGTTGGCATCTATGCTTTTGGGAAACGTAACCCTGCCCTTCTCTCTCAGGAGCGTCCCGCTCCCGCTTAGATGCCGAAAGGAATTCTGTTATATGCCTGCTGTCATGTTCACACAAGTTACCAGCCGATGCATCCTCGGAAAAATGGGCGATTATATTGATTGAAGCCCAGACAGGGCGTAATGTTATCTCGAAATAACGAGATAATATCTCGTAATAACGAGATATTATCTCGAAATAACGAGATAATATCTCGAAATAACGAGATATTATCTCGAAATAACGAGATAATATCTCGTAATAACGAGATCTTATCTCGAAATAACGAGATAATATCTCGTAATAACGAGATATTATCTCGAAATAACGAGATAATATCTCGTAATAACGAGATATTATCTCGAAATAACGAGATAATATCGCAAAATAACAAAAGGAAAAAAATTACACTTTTACTTCACCATAAAAAAATTTTTTTTCAAGGTGCGGTTCAGGGCTTCCGTAGCTGCCAGGTGTAAGAAAAAAAAAATATTATTTTTTTTAATCACGAATGTTGCTGCCAGGTGTAAAAAAAAAAAAAAAAAATTTTTTTTTTCAACCATGAATGTTGAGGCCAGGCGGAAAAAAAAAAATTAGCTTAGCAACCAAGCAGGCTAATTTTTTTTTTTTCCACTTTCAGTGTTACTATATTTAGAAACAGGACCATGGCCCTCTAGTGAGTCAGCTGAGTACGGTATTCTTACGTCTGAATGGCAACCACGTCGTATGCTCTTATGTTTAGCAGTAGCTGGTGATGACAGCAAGTTTTGAAAATGTTATGTGTTAAAATGTGCAGCGCTTTCGTCCGTCTGAACTATACTTACAGGTTATCTGGGACGTTTTGCTAATGAGGTTAGGGCAAAAACCAAATGATGTCGCTGAACTACAGCGATTATTTACATAGATTTTCCCGAAAACCCGTGAGCTAGCTAGCAAGATGGCCATACAGTCTGAAGAGAACGGTAATATGCGATTGCATACGCTAGCTACATAGCTCAGCTGCAATTAGCAATACAATATAAGTCTCAGCCCGAACTGCCTGTTTGCTCCGCAGTTAACAGAACCTGTTAATCAAGCCTGAAGCAGGTCCACGCGTAGAAGTCACAGGGCTATACGGCTTTGGGTTGAAGGAGGTTGTGTGGGTGTTGAATGTGACCGGTCAGGATCGGTAAAACTTCTCCCATAGCAACCTTGCTATCTGGTTCGCGTCTCAGTGGACGTTAAACGTGAAGTTTGCTACGGCTCTCATCACCCACACTTCCTCCCTAAATCTCGATTAATGGCTTCTGTCGACTAAAGAGTATGTAGACAGTTTGAGCCGAGACGCTATTATTGCATCGCAAATTTCAACTGCGTTACAGTGCTTGGATAATAGTCCTATTTAAGCGATATCATTTGATTTTTGCCCTAACATCATCAGCTAGCTAGCTGTAACCGAGGCTGGTCTTGAGCTAGCTTGCTAGCAGGGGAGGCAACGTCCCGAATGTCTGGAAGTTGCGTTCAGAAGTATGAAAGCGCCCCAAAACATATCAGAGAAGGTCGTGACAATTATAGCCGTTACTGTCTATGATAACAGCTGGCTGAGCGCAGTCCAGTCACCATGGCTTCATCATTATGCCTCCCCAGCGCGAACACGTCGTTGGCTACCTTGCTAGCAAGCTGTCTTAAGAGCAATCACGGTTACAGCTAGCTAGCTAGTGAGATTAGGGCAAAACCCATATAATATCGCTTTAATACGACGATTATTCAAGTGCTGAAACGCGGCTGCAATTATACAGTCTCGGCTCAAACTGTCTACATGCTCTTCAGTCGACAAAAGCCGTTCATCAAGATTCAAGGGGTAGTGTGGGTGGTGAAAGCCATAGTTAACTTCAATTTAAACGGTCACTGAGACGCGAAGTAGGGATTCGCTAACCAGACAGTTAGCTAGCTATGGGAGAAGTTTTAATGATCCTGACCGATCACATTCAGCACCCACACAACCTCCTTCAACCAACAGCCATATAACGTTTACGCGTGGCCCTGCTTCAGGCTTGATTAACAGGTTCTGTTAACTGCGGAGCAGGCAGGCAGTTCAGGCTGAGACCTACATTGTATTGCTAATTGCAGCTGAGCTATATAACCTTTGGAATCGCGTAATACCTTTCTCATCATACTATATGGCCAGCTTGCTAACAATCTTATGGTATTTTGGGAAAATATTTGTAAATAATCATAGTTAAGCGATATTATTTGGGTTTTGCCCTAATCTCACCAGCTAGCTAGCTGTAACCGTGATTGCTCTTAAGACAATAGCCAACGATGTGTTCGCGCTGGGGAGGCATAATGATGAAGCCATGGTGACTGGACTGCGCTCAGCCAGCTGTTATCATAGACAGTAACGGCTATAATTGTCACGACCTTCTCTGATATGTTTTGGGGCGCTTTCATACTTTTGAACGCAACTTCCAGACATTCGGGACGTTGCCTCCCCTGCTAGCAAGCTAGCTCAAGACCAGCCTCGGTTACAGCTAGCTAGCTGATGATGTTAGGGCAAAAATCAAATGATATCGCTTAAATAGGACTATTATCCAAGCACTGTAACGCAGTTGAAATTTGCGATGCAATAATAGCGTCTCGGCTCAAACTGTCTACATACTCTTTAGTCGACAGAAGCCATTAATCGAGATTTAGGGAGGAAGTGTGGGTGATGAGAGCCGTAGCAAACTTCACGTTTAACGTCCACTGAGACGCGAACCAGATAGCAAGGTTGCTATGGGAGAAGTTTTACCGATCCTGACCGGTCACATTCAACACCCACACAACCTCCTTCAACCCAAAGCCGTATAGCCCTGTGACTTCTACGCGTGGACCTGCTTCAGGCTTGATTAACAGGTTCTGTTAACTGCGGAGCAAACAGGCAGTTCGGGCTGAGACTTATATTGTATTGCTAATTGCAGCTGAGCTATGTAGCTAGCGTATGCAATCGCATATTACCGTTCTCTTCAGACTGTATGGCCATCTTGCTAGCTAGCTCACGGGTTTTCGGGAAAATCTATGTAAATAATCGCTGTAGTTCAGCGACATCATTTGGTTTTTGCCCTAACCTCATTAGCAAAACGTCCCAGATAACCTGTAAGTATAGTTCAGACGGACGAAAGCGCTGCACATTTTAACACATAACATTTTCAAAACTTGCTGTCATCACCAGCTACTGCTAAACATAAGAGCATACGACGTGGTTGCCATTCAGACGTAAGAATACCGTACTCAGCTGACTCACTAGAGGGCCATGGTCCTGTTTCTAAATATAGTAACACTGAAAGTGGAAAAAAAAAAAATTAGCCTGCTTGGTTGCTAAGCTAATTTTTTTTTTTCCGCCTGGCCTCAACATTCATGGTTGAGAAAAATTTTTTTTTTTTTTTTTTTTTCCACCTGGCAGCAACATTCGTGATTAAAAAAAATAATATATTTTTTTTTCTTACACCTGGCAGCAACATTCGTGATTTAAAAAAAAAAAAAATTTTTTTTTTTTACACCTGGCAGCAACATTCGTGATTTAAAAAAAAAAAAAGGTTCGCCTGGTGGCGAAATATGGTGGCATATTACGCATGCCACACTATCTGCAGGTACTTATCCTGGTGTATGTTGGTATATTCAATGGTAGGCATGTCACAGAGACATTACATAATTAGTAATACAATGTCTTGAAGAAATGTTTATGTTCAGAAAGGAATGTTTTGATATTCATCTTGCCATTGAGTCATCTCCGTCTTCGTGCACATCTCAGTGATTATTGTTGTACATTGATTTTTGTACTTAAGAAAGGAGGAGTAAATCTAGAACCATGGTTTTCAATGCTGGGACCCAAGCAATGAACAATTTTCTTTAGGACTATCTGAGAGCAGCCTGATTTTGGTAATCAGGGGCTTTGTCATTAGGTGATCAGCGCATCTTGTGTGTTAGCACTGAGTAAGAAGAGAAATGTGCACCTCATTCTGGCCCGAGGCATGCAATTTAAAACCACCAGTGTATTAATACACTGAGTTGACGAAAGAATGGGGAAATCTGCTCATCCAACATCTCATTCCAAAATTTTGGGCATTAAGAAGGAGTTGGTCCCCCATTTGCTGCTACGGCAGACTCTTCTGGGAAGTCTTTCCCACTAGATGTTAAAGCATCGCTTGATATTTGTAACCATTCCGTCCCCAAAAGCATTTAAGAGTTTGCATAGGGATGGCAGCAAACCACATATGCACCTCATTCTGAGCACTGCAGTAATGTTGTGACAAGAAAAGGCCTTCACCAAACCGCTCGAATCTTAATAATCTGGTATGTGATTGATTGATTGATGGATAGATACAGCATTTAGATTTTCCTTCAGCAGAATTAAGAGGTCTAGCCTTAATGAAAAAGATGCCTAGACCAAATAGTCACCACGAAGATTTGGCAACATACCGTAAAATGGGGTAATAAGAGACATTTTTTTTTAGATATTTTTTATGATTCCTCCCAAAGCATCCTGGCCAAGTATGTGTCAAATCTGTTTATTGCTGTCAATCATAAAAGAACAATAGAATCATATTCAACTCAACTTGCAATTTTCCAGTACCTACCAATATCATAAAAATAATGTATCGTGACAGGGAGTGTCAAAAAAAAAATTGAATTTGCATTTGAAAACTTTCCAAGAAAATTGTCCCTTGTTACCCGGCCGTCCCTTATTACCCCATTTTATGGTACTGCACTTCTCTACCATAAAAAAGCAGTGCTGTTGATTGATCCTCATTATTCATTATGTTTGACCATACACCGTCAAATATGTTGGGTGTGTAGCAAGCAAAGAGAAAAGAAATAAAAGTAGCATGCATTCTAGTTTACTGAAGAAACAAAAGTTTTCCATTACTGAAACTAATCCCAGCTGGTCACTGGTGGTTCCCTGGAAAAAAAAAAAAAATTCTCCCCTGTTGGCAGCTATAAGCTGTGAAAAAAAAAAAAAAAAAAAAAAAAATCCCCCCTGTTGGCAGCAATAAGCTGTGGAAAAAAAAAAAAAAAATTAGAATTTTTTTTTTTTTCATTGGCAGCAATAAGCTTCCGTACAAAACAGAGAAGGGTAAATAAGAAAAAAAATTTTGTGTGGCTGTGCTCATAAAAATATTGGTGGTATCATGTAAACAGTGACCATTTTTTTTTTTGTCCTTGTGTTGTCATGGCAGTCCTCAGAAATCCATGAAATAATCTCATTAATTTATAAATTAATTAATTAAATCCAAACTTAATTGCTAGTTCAAAGGTCCAACTGCACACCTGTCCAATTTGTAACACACAAGACATTGCACAGCCCTTTCAGGAGTATGATCACAAATGTGTGTTAGAATGTTCTTAAAGGAACATTCAAATGCTGATGTAATGATCACTGATAACTCTAAGCATTTGAGGTCTAAAAAGTTGATGTAAAACGTTGAAAAAACATTCCAAGGAGATCAAAGGTCTTTGATCTTACTTGCAGTATATATTTAGGATCTGGATTGCGCAATTAATTCACTAAATTTTGGTGTCCAGTGTGGTGAGGAAATGCAGTATTCTGATGATATTGGATGATATTGGTATAATGGCAAAAAAAATAATCAAGATATGCAAAGAAGCTATCTTGTACAAATGACTGAGGAAAGAAATGGAGGTTGTCCACAAACAAAAAGAAAAAAAATGATACATTATTGAAACTCCTTAACTTGCATTATCAGTTTCACTTAGGCAACAAAAATGTAATGTGTGTTAAATCCTGTAAATGCTTGGATTTTCACCTTGATGAGTAAATGGATTTTGTTTAAGGCACAGCGGCAAGGTAAAGAGTCGGCAGACAAAGTACTTCCCAGTGTCATCAGTGAAATAAAGGCACTTAAATATTTTGGTTTTCTAACATATACAAAACTTAAGCAGGCTTATGTTTGTCCAGTTCTCGATAATATGGCTGGGATCTGGGGTCATGGGCGCTATCCATAGGGAGTTGCATAATCAAGCCCTTCAATATTTCTGGGTGTGGATAAATATTCACCAAAGACATTATTCTCTAACGATATGAGGTGGGAACCCTCTGAGGCTCTGTGGCAGAGGTTGCGCTAACCAAATTTTTTCCGTCGTTGAGGGATTTTTTTTTAACAATGACGGAAAAATTTGAAGGCCGTCCGTCATTTTAACAGAATGTAATTCACACCCCCGTCCAATTGGTGGTGGGTGTCATATTGTCTCGAGCATTGTCTTTCATCTGTCTGATCTTATATTCCTCATATTATATCAGAGATGCCAAGTCTCTCGCCTCTTTGTGGCATTCACGTAATCAGCAATTATTCAATTAACGCGCACTGAAGAAATTAACTCACGGAATTGAAGTCATTGTGCATTAAGTAAATCAGTTTCACGTGCATTACGGTGGATTTCCCCACTAGTGACACGGAAATCGATTATGACTCGGGAATTCTTACTCTTGTCTTTACTGCGGGATTGAAAGCAATAGAATTGGGGAAGGACGTTTCAAAGGGTCTTATTTCATTTAGCTAAACAATTTAAACGATCATGAAACACATGCATTGTTTCCAATCCCTGAGTAAAGAGAAGCACGAGAAGTCGGGAGTCATAATCGCTTTCCATGTTACTTGTGGTGAGGTCCACCTTAACGCAAGTGAAACTGAAACTTAAATGCAGAAGGATTTTAATTCCTGCGTGGTAATCTCATTAATAAGTGTTCATTGAATAATTGCGGACTACGGTGAATAAGCCGAAAAAATGCGTGAGACCTACGCCGAATGTGTGAGACTTGGCATCTCTGCATGTTTTTGTAATATGATCATTTGCTCCTCATTTGTAAAATATGCTGCTCAGCTGCCGGTAGACATTGGTCATATACTACAAACGCTGTTTCTGTGATGTGAACACGCAGATATCTAGGTCGGGACAGCCCCAGTTGATGTAACGAGTTGATAAGCAGCTTTGTAGGACCGCTTAGCAAGACTGTGATTGTCAGGCTTAGTGAAGCCCAGCAATAACTAAAAGCATGTTTCATAAAGTTCATACAGCAGTAAGTTTGAAAATCCATGCAGTGCTGTATTTAACACAGAGCACAATGTGTGTCTACATGAATCACTGTCAGCATCAGCTCATGCGTAATCTATAAATTATTCTGTTCATTTTATTTAAAAAAATAAAATTACTATGACGGATAATAATTGATTTTGACGGAAGTTTTATGCCTCTGTCCGTCATGATGACGGACAATCAGAAAGTGTAACGCGACCTCCGTGGAAGGGTTTGGTTTTAGCCAGGTTATGGAAAATGTATGGCTAATCGATATGGATGACAAGAGATCAAGCAAAAAATAAATAAATAACTTAAACTGGGATATACAACAGAAAGGCCCCTAGATAGCAGACAAGTGTGATGTGTTTTATAAATACAGATTAACGGGATTAAACTTTAGACTGGAGAAAATTAACTTTGTGACATTAAAGGAGATGGTCTTTCATTAGATAACACAAAATTGGGCAGTTGAGATTTGGACTAAACCAAAGCTGTGTACCTATGTGTGCACTGGAGAGGATATCCTGTATTAGCTGTCATAAAAAAAATCACTTAGTGCTTCGATTAGAGGAGGTATACTGCCACTCCATATAGAACTGGGTAGCTATGTGGAATTGGAAGAAGACATTCAAATCTGCCCAATATGTGACCTTGAAAATGCAGAAAACTAGTATAATTTTGTCCTGTATTGTCCTTTTGACATGGAGATCCATGAGGAGTTATTTAATAACACAGAGTCTGATTTGATAAATATTGATGACTCACAGAGACTTAACTGGTTGTTTAAAGAAGAGATGTTAAGGTTGGCAAATTATTTAAAGAAGGCATGGGACATAAGAAAGAGAGCACTGTACCAGTGCAGTAAAAGTTCCATTGTTAATTCAACTCCAATAGAGTTTATATGAGTTCATCCCAACAATATTGGACTCAGTCTGTAAGAGTTGATTCACTATGTATCGTTTTTCTTGTTGTTTACATCTATTTATGCAGAATCCTTTTTGTACAGTTGTAATCCTGATCTGTGACCACCAAAGCTGTAATGAAAAAAGTGCAATGGATTATTTGTTTTGTTTTGCAGCACAGGAGTTAAAATCCAATGGAGCATTAGCTGGCCTGACACTAAAATTAAAGAATTAATTGATTGATTGATTGATTGATTCGTTCATTCATTCATTTATTTATTCCAAAAAAGTTTACTTTATGAGCAGATGTAGGGGATTGGGAGGGCAAGCTTTCCAAACAGAAATAAGAATTATAATAAATATATAAATAAATTACTATGGAAAATCTTGCCAGATTGCGTCAAGACACCACACTGATTTCAACATATCCAATTTTCACAAAAACATGACACATAATTCATCAGTTGATTGTTTGTTGGACACTCGGTTTGCCCATGCCCAGCTCTGAAAGCCTTAGCCCCAAACATCGCTTTTTGTTTTCTCGTCCCAACCTCCCCCCCTTTCCCCAAACCCCCACCCCCATGATTTCTGTCCAGACCAGGAAGTAGGCTTCCAAGAAACAGATCAACAACATTAATAAGTTCAGAATAAGACTTAAACTCTGAGAGAAAGAACATGACAGCATGTCAAGACCAAAAAAATAGCAACAAAGTGCTGCCTGGAATAGGTTTTGAGTTTAGCCTTCAAGTTCTGTTGGAAAGCACTGCAAAATGATGGCAATAATTTCTCAAGCTATTTCAATAAAAAAAAGAATGTGTGTTGAGTACATGGACATTTCACAAGAATATAACTGCTAATCTACTGATTGCATATAAAAACATGTGAGAATCTGTCGTAGTACATAAATCAGTACAAAGTCGTTAATTTCAGCAGAGCCAACTTTACAGAGTCACAAGACATTTACAGAGGACAGGGAGCTTCCAGCAGGCTCTCTCTACAAAAGCACCAATTCAGCACATGGATTGACCCCGCAGTCTTGTTTTTAATGCGTACCATGCATTTTACAACACAAAAAGAGCCCCGGCATTGCCATGAGATTGGAGGGATTTGCAGCAACTGTCTCTAACGTCAAAGTAGTTTGAGTGATGTTTGCCCAAGCTTAGCAGTTTTGCAAATTAATTAAAAACCATAATTGGTTCTGATATGTGTCAACATATTTTGAGAAATCTGAATCCTATAAAGACTGTATAGTTAGGCTGAAGGTCATTATGAAAAAAATTTGAAATACTATTATTGCTATAGTATTTGCATTATAGAATGGCTCCGCAGTTTGAATGTTGAGTCTTCACACTTTCATATTAAATATAATTTTCCGACAAAGCACAATAATTGACCAAATAAAATGTGATTATTTTTTGCGCACATTCGCGGATTAATGCACCATAAAGTGTTGATATGTGCTATGTTTATGTCTGGTACACCAACTAAATTATGTATGTCTGTCATTTCTGTGAGTTACTGTGGTAGAATGTCTGTCATTTCAGCGAGTTAGCATGGCAATATCATGGTAGATGTCCAATACAGTGTACCAGTAATACTGTCCACAATTTCATAAATATATGGGAAAAAAAAAAAAAATCAAGAAAAGAAAAAAAAAGTATGATGTGCATGGTGTGTTTTGGTCCAACATTGGAGAAAAATGATCACATTGAAAAGTGCCACCACTCGCGTGTCTGCTTAATGGGCTCTTCCCCTGTTGCAGCAGTCTAGTAGGTTGTTCTTGTGAACTGGCTTATTGGCTTGTCATTCCCCTTAGTGCAATCAGCTGTAGCTACAGATAGTGCTCTGAAAACAGCTTGTGGATTTTGCCTCCGTCAGGGCTGGATCATCTTACTAGAAGGGGTTACACTAACCTCGTACTGTAAATTCCAGTTTTCCTGTCTTTTCTTAGGAGCTTAATTAGAGGTGAGTAGATTTCTAGAGAGCAAATTATTGGGTACAGCAGGTTCTCCAAGCCTTTTTCAAGTTCTCCTCAACCTCATTATATATGCCCCCTGGTGGCTCATTGTCGAACCTGCAGTTGGCTCCCCGTCTGCCCAGTTTGCAACAGAAAACCATATTTCTCCATACATCTCCCCCCATCCCTTGAAATCTGTGCAATTACAAAAGCTATTCACTGTATGGATCATTGATGTCAAACCCCATGTTTGCAGTTAATCGCATATTTAATTAATTACATTCCATTAAGAGCTGATTAAGTGCTGTAAAGCTCAGGTGATTTGACACATTCTTTACATAAGATCTAAATTGAATTATTAAGAACCGATCCAATTAAAGAAAATGTAATCAGCAATGGACACCTTACGCAACACAGTAATAAGCAAATTGCTACATTCTGCACGCAGATGTTCCCAATGGTCTTCAAGGATTTAAGAATCTCGTATATTAAGCTTTGAGAGATTCGGCATCTCGATGACTCTTAATGACATCTGCATGGTAACAAAGCAAAGCACTATTGAAAGGCATTGCGCACAATAAGGACTGATTATATGGCAGCTTGGCAAATGTCCCCGATGGGAACGAGGATACAGACAAGGGAGATGATGTGACATTATCCCATCCAACAAATATGGCTAATGATGATAATGTTTCAGCAAAACTTTAAGGAAGGTGACCTTGTATACACTTTATCTTTACACTTCTTGAGTCTGATAATTACTTTGTATGAAACAGATAGGCTTCCCTGACACCCTTCCTTGTATACATGTGTTCGTGTAGCCGTATTGTTGCGAGCAAATTTATGTCATTACATGGTCGAAAACAGGGAAAAAATGGCTAATATTTTTCAGGAGCATTCTCAAGAATGAGATTTCAGTATGGTGAATAGCTACATACCCACGAGTATAGTAGGGAAAAAGCAAAACAAATTCAATTAAATTGACGGCGCTGGTTTAAATAATTCAAAGAACAAACTGTCCTGCAAATAAATTCACAAATCAGTACGCATAGATAGCATGTCATTAAACCATATGCAGATCCAACAACAATAATGAGGACGGAACTTAAACCTCTCCTCAGTGTGTAACCTGCACATTGATGATGCATCACTGGGATTATATATAATTGAATCAAAACCTAAGGATAGGTTATGCACTGGGGGGGGGGGAAATGATGCTAGGCCAATACTATGATTTGAGAATTGTTTGTTTTCATGAATGCAAGCCAATAACTTCTCCAGCAAAGCATTGCTTTTTATCGTGAGCCACTTCAATATTTCATTACCTCTTATAACACTAGTGAAAAATATAGGAGCATTGAATACAATTTGGGGGGGGCACTCTAACCGCAACATAAGGACCTTACATGTCACCAACAGTGACCTTTACAAAAATGAAAAACTCCACAGACGCTGATGAGCAGAATTTACTTCTACAGACCATTGATTCTAGAAAACATATTTATTTATTTTTCTTTTGGTTGTGGGTTGTTGGTGTGGGCAAAAGACGGGTTAAGGAATGACAGTAACAAAGACCGATTCACAGTAGCGAGGGAAGACAGCTATTCTTGTAGCCTTCAGGGACAATTGTCCTTACAGAACCTTTCGTCTGTTTAGGTAGATTATTAAACTCACAAGAGGGATGGGATGCTCTCTAGTGAAAGACATGAATCTCATGCATTTGTAAGCAAACCAGCAATAAATGCAAATTATTCATTTGAGTGAGGCTATTTGATGCCACTCTAGGCTTGGTAGACTGTGCTATGCTACCCGGTAAATTCTCACTGCCCATAACACTGAGAGCTATGCTTATGCTGATGAGGCTTGGGTGAGAACAAAATGGCCCTTTAGTCACATTACTACAATACCATTCTGTGATTACTTCTGAAGGATAGCAAGTTTTGTGTTCTTCTCCCAACTTCAAAATGTATGCTCACTAAGGTGTACACAAATGATGAAATGGAAGTCCATTTCACACTTAAACCGGAGGATCAAACTTTTGAAATACACATCAGGCCATATAGTAAGTGTGCTGTACACTGTTATAAACTGACTGAATTTTACTCTTAAATTAACACATTGTTTTCCTGTTACTTTAACTGTTAAGTGGAGCCCTGCGCATTAAACAGTGATTTACACTTAACATACACAAAAATCTTTTGTTAACTTACTGTAAAATTACGGTAAAAATAACTGGCAAAAAGGGTGCCAGTTAAATCAACTGGCAAAAAAGGTGCAAGTTTATCACAGTCTATACAAGTTCAGTGCAAACAGCAAAGCAGCTAACAACTAATTGACCTCTTACGAAAAATACAACCCAATTTGATTAGCCAAGGATATATATTTCTACATCACCACTAGAGGGTCGTGGCTTTATAGGTCAGAGGACACTAGCCATCCCTCACCCCCACCAACCGTCCTACACCCGCAAGACAACCACAACCAATCTCAACAAAGAAGCACTGAAATAGATAATGATTCACAGGATGTAGAGAAATAGAGCCACGGTGCAAAACAGAGGGAGAAAAATTGAAAAAGACAGCAAAATAGAGAGTAACAGAGCAAGATAGGGCAAGGGATAAAGACAGCCAGGGAGAGCGAGAGGAGGGCAAGGGATGAAGACAGTCAGGGAGAGCGAGAGGGCGCATTAGTGAGTGTCGATGCTATTTACCAGGCTAAACGCACAGTAATATGGCTTGACTCAATAGGCACTATTCTTGGTAAGCGGACTGGTCACCTTTTGGACCGCAAATGTAGCAACACTCCTTCTCAGTGAAACTGACCGCCATGCCTGTTGCCATGGTAACCAAACACTTTTAGCCAAGCTCTCATCGCAGCTCAGCCACCTCTGTGCTTGCAATTCCGTCCTCATCCTCGGTGACTGCAGATCCACTGTCTGTGAATCCAGAAAAAAGGAGCGCGGAGGATGGGGGGGTGATGGGGAGCTGGTGGATAAGGGGGATATGGGCATCAGACAGGCCAAAATTCACTCCTTTAGACAGGAAGCTGCCTTAAGGTCATGCTAACCTGTCCTGCGGCAAAAGTCAGATAACATACAGCGCCATCAGCTTGCAGTCATCCTTCATTACCATGCAAAAAGCAATCCTCTAAGCTGCTTTCACTAAAAACAACAGCCAAGTAACTGAACTGTGTATTTGCATTTCTCACTCAGATGCCAGAAGTAGATCATAATTCACAATCGTTTCTACACCTGCTCCACAGGTAAAAGTGTACTAACAGATTAAAAAAAAAAACAACAAAAAAAAAACAAAGGAAAACAAGACCTAGGCTAATTTTGGAGACAAGTTGGGGGTAGAGAATCTATTAGCTGCTTGTTAACTTTGCCGTTCAACACTGAAACAATTCACTAAGCCCGTACAACTTTCAAAAAACTGTAAATATCCAGGGATCTCAGATTGATTTTAAAATCACTGGCATACTTATATTATTCAGTGTATTATTGATGTACTGTCGTTATAACTACATGTGAATGTAATGCCTTTTGGGTGGAGCAATGCGCAAGGCCATTTTTCTCTCTTTAGTTGGTTCAGTCTGATGGATTGCACGCTCTCCACTGTCATCTCAATATGGAATGTTTCACGTGTATAAGAGGTAAAGGCTGTGCTTTGATTCCACAATATTTCAAGGACAGGGACTGTAATCAAAACTGACTACCGTAACTATTGATGCAGGTATAGCAAATTTTGCTCATGGACCACTACAGCATGTGATTCAGATTAAATCTATGTAACAAACGTATTCAAAACACATCTGTACTCGGCAAGCTGGTTCTGTGTTGTTGATCTAACTCATTAAGGGCATTGTATTTATAGATGAAATTCCTCTTTCTTTGGGGAAAAGAAGTTTGTAGTTTAGCTTGAACATCACAAATATTTTGTGAGCATTTTCAATTAAAATTAAAAGGAATGCCACGCCTGCAAAAATACCAAAAAATTTACCTGCACTTCAGCCACTTACGAGCCAGTGAACATGAGCAACTGCTGAAAATATGACTGATTTATGGATAAATATGAATCCGCCAAAAACCTTCCTGAGGAAGGAAAAAATGGGCTTGTTTTTTTCTCAGTAATCTCAAAGTCTCTGGTCCAACATAGAGAGGTCATTGTAAAACAAAAAAAAAAAAAAAAAAAACAGAAATAAGTCTTAAATGATTGCAAACTAATTATTAAAACATTAGGCTGGCACTGCGAAGCAAGCGGGCAGACATAGACATCTATGTCAAAATAGGTAAAAAATATTGGAAAGAGGTTGATAGGCAGGGCATGTTCCTTCTTGGGTGGTAAGAACAGACGTGCGGATATGTGAGTTGATTGCGAAAAGCCTGATTAAGTACAATAAAAGACCAGATATTGGATGTAACAGACAGGAAATGGCTCAGAGGTTGTTCTCAATCCATACTCATGCATTAATTGTTAGCGTATTCCCCTGCAGTCAATTTTTGTTTATTTGCCCTCCGATTTAACAATTTAATGAGATTTGCCCAACTGATATTTATCCCACTTACACAAAACAAATAATATGCCTGTCACAATTTTTTTTTTTAAATTTCACTTATGATGAATTGACTATGATGAATTCCCTTCAGCTGCTGCATTAAAACGGCACAGGCCATAGTGCAACGCTCTAGAGACGTATTGTTTCATGGTTCGCAAATTTATGAAGCCAAACACATGGTATCTATCTTATCTGATCATGTTGAGTAGATCACTTTGTCTAAAAATAAATACTGAAATAATTTTAGCGGAAAGATCACTCATTTAAAATAAATAAATAAATAATACAGTATGACCAATCATGCTCTTGAAATGTGATTTGCAGCCGATTTACGCATTATTCAAGGTAAAATGGATACATTTTGACTAATTTTTTTTTCTTCTTCTTGCTGTCTTGAAATTATGCAATTTTCCCATTTTTATCCTTGGGCTTAGGCTTAATTACTTTTTAATTTTACTTCAGGATTATTAAAGACCCCAATGGCAATGTGGTTTTGTGCAAACAAATACTGTTATATCCCCCCACCATTTCCCTCTCACGATAACAGGCCACAGTCGCTGAGAATACATTCATAGAAAACATACTGCTTATCACACTTTTATCTAGATGGGTAAGATCTAAGCCTGCTGCAAGAAAACCCTTGGGCTTATCAAGCACAAGTAAGATTCTTCTCTCCCATATTTCTTTATTTAAGGCCGCTCAGTGGATGTGAAAAGGGGAAGATAAAAGATTAAAGCTTTTACACAATTAATAATTCAATGCGCGTAGCATCTTGCAACGTCTCATCAAATATTCAGCATGGCATTGTGCCGCCCACTTCTCACTGTGTGGCTGGTATACACAGTTGTATTGACACAAATAGAAGTGTGTTCACATATTAATAAATCAAAGCATAAACATGAGATCATGTAAATGTGAGTTAATTACAGCACAGTAGAGTAAGCCCCAGAAGTCCTCACTCTGGTCAAATGCGTATCTAAAATAATAATGCGCTGGTCCAAATGCCCTCACATGAACTTGGCTAAAGGCCTGAATACAATGACATTCCTTCCTGTGCAAAAGTTTTGACCATTTAATCCTTTTTAATTTTAAATCTGATCTTGGGTGTTTTTTTTTTTGTTCTCTAGACACCTAAGTTCACTCTTTAAAAAAATTAAGCAGTGTTTGTATTTCATTGAAGACAGATGATATATAGGATGTAGCCCAGACAGACTCCTGATCTGAACAGGAGTTCTGGCTGAGATTTTCTCCAGAGACAGAATCAAGTCAGACAGTCTGAGGAGGAACTGAGGCAACTTCTCCAATATGTCTGGAATGAGCAAAAAGCCAATCATCGTATAAAACTATAAAAGGACAGGGTAGTGAACCTCATTAGGCAAGTATTGATTTGATTAAGTTTTTAACTGTTATTGGCTTTTTATGATACATTTTTCAATACAAAGAAACGTTTCATTTCATGATCTTTGGAAGCATCATTGCCATCCTGAAAAGTTGTAAATGTGCCAAAAAATGCTTGAACAGTATTGTATGTGCAATCGTAGTCCAAAATAGCGAAGAATTCACAAAGCATTTACAATTACCAGGAAACTGTGACTTTTACACATTGACAGAGGCAGAAAAGGCAGTTAATTTGTAAATTATATATTGGGTGAAAGGCTGATTGTATTTGGGGCTGTTACATTATCATTCAGCTTTCTTAATCCAAGAATACCACCAAATTTGCATGGCTTCGTTGGTCGGTCAAGTCGGTCAACATTGGAAATTAAAGTACGTATATTAACAGGTGTGGTGCTTCCGTTAGCACAAGAGTCCAAAGTGAATTCAAGGAGAAAGCAGAGGAACTCTTCATCTGAAGGTCACAGTCAGATTCGCTTCACTGACAGTGGCACTGGAAAACCCACAGAGGAGGAAATTAAACATTGAAATGCTACACCTGTCGTCGAGCGGCATAATTCCAGCGCCCCTGAGACTGGACTCTGGTGGAACGGGCTTTTCTTGGGATTAAAGTCACAGTAGCACCAGCCTCAGCACCAGTACTCAGTGCTGCAGCAACCAGTAGGCCATGAATTGATCTGAATTTGAATTCATTATACAAATTATTGCCTTTAGATTATTTTCCAGTGTACATTTGCAATTGGGTAAATGTCCTCTTTGACTACGTGTGAGTCGCTCCGATGATCACATGCGTAAACACATGCGCTTGCATAACACAGGCATGCATATGCATAAATGCAAAGACATGCATGCACAAACAGATGCACGCTCACACATTCAATACTAACTCATGCATAGCACATTCGATATACAGAATATCATTACTACAGAATATAATTAATCTGGCTTCATTTGATGGAGCAAAGAATAATGTATCTCCTCCAAGTAAGACAAAGTTTCCACATGATTCCTCAATATGTCAAAGGTCACAGCACAGATAGGTTTAATGAACTACAGTAATATGTTTAGTCTAAAAATGATGAACATGCCTAACGGAGAATAGTTTTTAAATGGTGTGTACATGAAAAAAAAGAAGTATGAAAGTCCATGAAGTGCGGTGGTGCTCTTGTTTGAAATCTCTACTTTTTACCTCCGCCAATGAAGTTGGGGAGGTAATGTTTTCACCCGTTTGTTTGTCTATTTGTGAACAACATAACTCAAAAAGTAATGCAAAAGTTTGACCGCAATCACTGAAACAATATGGCCTCCACGGCAGCCATGTTGAAATCCTATCACACGCGATAACTCAAAAAGCAATGCACAAATTTCTCTGAAATTTCGTGGGTGGATTGGTATTACATTAAGGATGGTCCCTGTCGATTTTGACCGCAATCAGTGCGGTCCTATGACATGCGATAACGCAACTTTGCTCCCACACATGCATGTTTGGAATTTGTTGCCTTGGCAGAGGTTTGCACTCTATGATTGCCTCTGGTTTTTTTTTTTTGGAATATGTCAATATGTCCAACGTGATTGGTTTCGTCTTGAGTAATAATAGTTTAGTATTTTTTTTTCCAACAGTAATTGTTCAATTGTCAAATGTATTGATCATTTAGGAATTGTACTTGCAGGCCCATGGCATTGTGGTCCAAAAGATGCGTGATCATTATGAAAAGGAAGAAAAAAAAAAAAAAAGAAAAAAACCTTTCTCAACGGTTGGTGCAGGCAGTGGGAATGTGCGATGAAATATGTGTAATCCTACCACCCAAAACCCTTCTCCAAAGCAGTGGCGTAGCCAGAACTGAAAATTGGGTAGAACATTTATTTATAACATTTAAACATTTATTAGTCTCAATCATCCATCCAACCATCCATTCTCTATACCCTCTTCTTCCTTACTAAGGTCACAGGGGAAGCTGGAGCTGGAGCCGATCCCAGGTGACTACAGGCAAAAGCCTGGGACCCTTCCTAAACAGATCACCTATGATGCGAGATCAGGAAGACACCAAATGCGAGGTGGAGGGGAAAAGAGAATTTATTGAAAATAAAGTAAAACAGGCACGAGGGCCAACAAAAATCTTGGCCCAAAGGGTTGCAAAATACAAACTAAGGAAAGCCTCACAGAGCTATAAACTTAAGAGCAAAAAAACATCAAAAAACAAAAGGCGCTGGAAACCCCAGGCAAGATAACCATAAACAGAAATAAACGAATAATGATGTAAATGACCAGACTACAAAAACAAAATACTATATACAAGACAAGAACTATGGTTATGAAGAGCATGAGACATGACAAGGGACTTGAACAAAACTTGAGCATGAACTTGAGACACTGTCTGCCAGCCAACTTCCACCGGACCCAGATAAAGGGTAAGAAATCATGACATGAGGGGCAACACCTGGAGAAGGAGAACAAGAGGTATGGCAAGATCATTGGACATGGACTAAGATTTGATGACAAGACTTGCTCATTAAGAGAATGAGCGTGCTCAGCTTTTAAGTACCAATTAAGTATGCAGTTTGGAAGCAAGCATGAATGTTTAGAACAGAAAAGCACAGCAAGATCTAGAAATAGCAAAGCAGGAATCATGACAATAAACTCCCTGTCTAAATTAGTAGTATTAGTAATTTGCCTGTCTAATGAATTACACCACCCAGTGAGTGTTAGTAAATGTTAGTGACTTAAAAACAGTTCATTGTCAATTAAGCTTAGAGAGCCCCGCATCAGCACAGCACAGAAGGAAGGGGGAAATACCAAAGCCAACCAGAGCTCTGAAATGTGCAACAACGAAGGCACGGGGCGGAACGCAGACAAGCGGTGGAGTGGCTTGGCAGACCTGGCAAGAACAAAAACACGGAAAAGTAAAAACATGAACAATAAACATGAATAATGAAATGCAAAAACCTGATACAAGAAACTGTTAAAACTGTGACACGAGAAATGGACATGAACTATGAAATCTTGGTACATGAAACTGTTAAAACCATAAACCATACTGTCCTGGCCAAAGGCCAGAACCCCGGAACACAACAACCTATCCATCACAGGGTGCACAGACCATTCACACTCACACTCATTAGGCCTGTACAAGCCTAGTGGCTCGTTGGGCTAGTAGTTAACCCTGGTTTCCATGGCATGAAGCGACTAGGAGTATTGCTACCCCCCCTGGATGGGATGCCAGTCCATCACAGGTATTCCCCCAGCTCTTAGACAAGTTTCCCTGCCTATTTGCTGGTACCTATTTATATACCTGGGTGGAGTGAGGCGTGGAGTGTGGGAGTAAAGTGTTTTGCCCAAGAATACACCGCGAAGGCTGTGGCCGGGGCTTGAACTCAGGACCTTACAATTTCAAGTCAAGCCTACTTGACCACTGCATCTCCAGTTAGCCTGATGTGTCTTTGGACTATGGGAGGAAAATGGAGCACCTGGAGGACACCCACGGTAATTACCAATACACTCAGTTCGAAAACACTCCAAAATACCAGGAACTGCCAGTTCTCTTCATTAATAAATGACGACAATCATTCATTTGGACGTGCAATTAGGTGCATTTTACTCAGCCTATTTAAATTCATGTGCGGATGTCTCAAATTTTTGTCTTTGATTTCATTTAAACAATTTGATTGATCGTGAAGTGCAGGTTCGATATCCTGATGTGCCAAAAAAAGTAGCTGGTAAGTTCCAGAGCAGTTTACCTTTCGTAAAGCATAGGCCAACTCACGAGTTAATCACTTTTCTGAAGTGAATTTAGCCTATTATTTTATCTACGTTAGATTGCATAAAAAAATAAACTATTTCATTAATTGCCAGTGTATCATGTCTATACTGTAACTGTAAAACTTACTAATGAAGGAAAATGGCTGAGGCTGTCCCATGCCTCGGGACTAATAATTGATGTAAAGGGATATTCTGTACCCACCCAATTTTTAGTTATGTCTTTGCCGCTGCTCCAAAGGGAGTGTAAATAGCAGACTATATGTTCCCCAACAGGGCGACTATCCAACAGTAATGGCCAGAAAACAAACCATGACTCAGCATTCTGTTCTGCATGTCATTCATTTAAAAGCCAGAGTAATGTACATTGGACTTCATGGATACCAACAATATCACTGATACAGTGTATCTTTGTTTTGGCTAAGTTACGGTATTTGATCTTAAAGATACTGAAAATATATTATGAAGACAAAAGTGGAGCTTGTGCTGGGTGTTGAAAGGTACAAACCTAATAATAGATTACTCATCTGTACACTAGATGTTTCCTGTAGAGCTAAACTGCAGCTGACATGCAGCTCAGCTGACTATACTAGATGTAAGGCAGTGTAAAGTAGTTTTGATCCTCAAAATGTGCAACAGCACTAAGGTTTTTTTTTTTAAACAACTATGACAACACTGTTGTTCATAACTATTATTCTGTCATATAATTTGTCTGCTTATATGGATTAATCCAATTCACAAAAACTCCATCCAGCTTTTACAACTCTGGGAGAGGTTTTTCTGAATTTCAGCAGAGGTTGAGGACAAAATATCGACAGGCAATGAGCAGGCAATTAATGCCTTAAGATGATTCAGGTTCTGAGTAGGAGATTGACTAAGTCTGAACAACATGACTCCATTTTACAAACAAAATGGGCAATTAACTTAACACAATAACAAACGTGCAAATGACCACCATTACCACGATCAAAATCCGATTAAAAAGCACATACTGGTACTCAGATCATTGCCTGGAGATTTCTTTTTCATGTGAACAAAGTATAGTTTCCAAAATGAAAGGGACACTATAATGTAACACTGAGATTTCCCTGCCCATTATATTCTCAATATAAACAGAATCTTTGTCATTGTGTGTGGAGAAAAATATCACTGCAAACAAATGCTGTATACATGTTAAACCATGCCAACCATCACCAATGCCAACCTTTTGATGGATTGGCATGTCTTCAAAGCAATTTATGTAGTGATGCAATGAGATAACTCAATATTTTGTCAATGATGAGACCGTTGGGATATACATCCAATTGACATTGTCATAATAGCACAGACAATGACAAGCACATTCAGTACGTGCAAACACACACACAGAGACACACAAACATACGCACAAACAGTCTGAACTTCAACATACGCACAAACAGTCTGAACTTCAATAACACACTTTACAGTTATAGCTACCATTACTTCAAGCAGGAAGCCATGCTAATGGCAGCAGACTCAAATAACGAAAGGTCACTCCAGTTGCCCATAAAGACATCTGTTGTAAGGTGTCAGTGGCCACCCCCGAAGATTGCCTTGTCCCAGCAGTGCTACAAAGGCAGCCTGCTGACAGGAAGTGGAGGAGAAATGACCGTGGTGTTCATCTGCCAGTATAGTTGCAAAGTTCCCACCAAGCCAAGCTAAAATGCCATAATTACATTTTACTCACTTGGTGACTCTCTATTGATTTACAGGCATATGATTATTACTGCCCATAAAGCACAAGGACAATATCAAAAATACGAGGGTATTATATCCTCTGCATGTGTGTCATGACAACAAGGGATGAGGAAGAAGACAAAGACCAAGAAGACCAGGAAGAAGAAAAAGTAAAATAAGAAGAAGAACTGGTCATTCTCGTGAGTTATTATTTTCCTTGATATTTTCATCAGTTGATATTTAGCAAAAGCTGCACTGAACATATAGTGAGATTGGTAAATCACAGAAAACAGAGTGTAAATCATGGATGAAACATAAAGATGTGTGAGAGAATGACAGACATAAAGATAGGCAGAGCCCTCTCACATTTCAAGTTTAAACTGACCAACTGTTCCCTTTTCCACCTTGCAAGCATATGGCTGCAGTACGGTGCAGATACGACTGAGACAAAAACACACACACGCACGCATGCGCACACGCACAAACACACACGCACACGCAGACACACATAATATGCAATGCGACAATACTCAATTCTGGAGTTTAGAAAGAAATTTTGAGGTATAAAAATGATTTACAGAATTCTGATTCATAAAAAATCTTTTTATTTCCTGAATAACAGAGTAAATGTGGTCGCAGGGCCTTGGGCAGTGATGAGAGGAAGTCTTGCAGCCATGGCAGAACAATTCATAAAGCAGGCAGGCCTGGTCAGGCCATTATGTTTCTGCTTCAGCAAATTTCACTGCATTTTGAAAAGGACAGTAAATCAATCATGGTAAGTTATGGAGCTTTAAGCAACCTGCAAAAGTGATCAAAGGAAGTAGATGCACATGGATTTTAAATTAAGCTTTTCTGCGGAAATGAAGTGACAGATGCACCCATTGTAACTCCCTCAAGCTGTTCGACCTTACATTGCATGTGTAGCGCAGAGGGGCAATTCCTGCTTCTCAATTCAATATTACACAAAATGGCTGTTTTAAAATATTTTTGAAAGACTGCGTATTGCTACATGCTAGATGAATAATTTCATAATTTAACCTTTTAAGCCCCAGCCTCTTTTTTAGGTTTCTGTTTGAAAATGACATACCCAAAATGAATAGAGTATATCTCTGTTTGTGTAGCATGAAGTATCAGAGAGGGAGACATGGAAATGTGGAGAGAGGGTTGATTATCTGACGCTACTCGGATTTTGATATTTGAACATTAATATGCTTGGCGTTTGAGTTGTGCTTGGTGTATGTAAAAATTACTTATATGTGCTTGTAGCAGAGGCTCTCCTGTTTCATTTGATGTGTAATATGACTATATTGCAACTTAATTAGCGCGGCGTTGCAGGTATTTTGCGGTGAGTCTCAGGGTTTTCCAATTGGGGGACCCTGGAGTTTAAGAGGTTAAAGAAAACCTTTTTTTCAACTGCAATATTTAGTGTATGTATACATACGCTGAATATTCACAGACTTTAGCAAAGCAGTTCGATGCAGCATATGTGAATAAACGTGAAATGATTGGATTCGTCTGTGTAAAGAATGCAAACCACCCAGTCTTCAATACTCTGACATAAATAGATAAAATGTATGGCCTGAATATTGCAAGAAGTCATTACAGTGAAAGGTTTTGGCTTCTGTTGGTTGAAAATAAATGTCATTTCAGAACTACAAACCCAATGACCATTCAAACATTTACTCGTTTTCTTTCTGCATTTATCCCAGAGTACAGTTCCAAGGAAGTACAGTGTGCACCAATGATAATCTGCCTCAAATCCTTCAAAATGGCAAAGATTTCAGTGCGTAAATAGCACAATCGGTGCATTTTGTGTGTGTGCTTATCCGCAAATATTCACAGTATTTTCAGATTATTGGGTGCGCATATCTGATAAGTCAGGGGCGTAAGTGCATAGCACAATGATAAAGGTTAAATGAATTTTAACATTTACATTTTACTGGGCACCGTTAAACATTCCCCGTTGGATTCATGTAGAATTGCCAGCACTGAATTAATATTGAAGATTTCACCGTTGATAAACCATCTGCCATCCAGCATTATTTTACAAGCAAGATGTGAACACTTAACATGTGAAAATATTTATGAAATTACTCTCCGTAGCATCAAGTACAGCAAAATCCACAGAGCAGAAAAAAAATGGCCTAAATGCTCACAACTCATGAACATTGACACCACACTTCCCAAAGGCATTTTAAGCTTGCCTCATCAAAACTAACAAAAGAGTCAATAAAACAATAATTACTGCAATGCTTAGTAAAGCATAGCATAGACCCTGGTGTCTATTTTAATTACTTGCAGAGAAAGAGTCGGCGCAAGGAGGGGAATTGCAGGCAAGCGGGGAAACATGCTCTGGTCAGGTTTTGACAGCTAGTAGGAATGATCTAAAGAGCTGGTGATCAGACAGGATTCCTCAGTCTGCTACACTGGAGAATCAAGAGGTGTATATTTCAAGGGTCAGAAAGTAAAGTCCCTGCCATGACTTTGTTCAATCTCTGCAGTCAGCTGGCTAATTTAAACAATTCTATCACGTCTTGTGTGTGAAGAATTGTGTTAAATGCCAAATCCACGTACACTGATTTAAACATCCAGGAGGAATTTTACCACCAGAACCGGCATTTTACACCTCTGGGAGCATCCAAATGTTCTGACTGTAGAAGATCTTCAGAATACTAGTCTCACAACATATACTGTAGAGATTTCAGCTCGCTCATATAAAAAGGGTTCCAAGCTCACAGTGCTCTTAAAAGTTCACAGGCGATCAAAATGATGTAATGCACCTCAAGGTTCTGAATAAGAAATATTTTGGTGCCATAGGAGTGTGAATAAACTGTCAGTCTGGAGTCCCATGCCTCAAGTATCGCTCATTCAAAATCTGGAAGAAGTAACAGTTAATTTAATATTTATGTTTATGGAACATGGTGGTGCATGTTTAGAAGCTGAAAATTCGAGACAAGCACACACATACGCACATGCGCACACACACACGCGCACACACACACACACACACACACATATATACAGACAAGCACGTGCACACTGTCTGGAGGCTTGTGTTTTAGAGGCTTCGGTTAACTGGATGTTTTTGTGTTGGATTCATTCACGTAGTCCTTGATCTTGATAATAATGAATGCAGGTATTAAATCCTATGGCAAGCCGTAGCTGTGCTGTCTCCATTTCTTTACAAAGGAGCAACAAAATAACTACTCCTACGGTCAACAGATCAATAAATTGTAAAGGTACTACCCCTCCTGGGCATCGTCTATGCACAAATTTGTCTTTGGACTACAGGGCAAAAGGTACATGTACAGTACATGTGTGCCCATTCAGGTGTGTCCTCACCACTGTTAACAGGATGAGGCAATCCAATGAATGCAAAGCAGGATCAAAAATTTGGAGGAAATTTCAGAAAAATAAAAGTTTAAAAATGTAATTAATAAACAGCAGGGCATTAACTGTAATTCAGAAAAAGATTATACAATGTGCATAAGAGCACATATTACCAATTTAGTTTTTTTTTTTGTTTTAATCTGAAAATAATGAGTTGAGAACATACACTATGGTTTTCATATTTAATCAGCACGCGTGTTGTGTTAGAGGCATCATGCTGTGCTCTATTAATAGGAATTGATGGCTTCAGCTTTTCCAGGCAAATTGGCAGACATCGAAGCAACTGTCTAGTTTTCTCTCATAAATCACACTTGGATGAAAAAATTAAGTGGATTAAAGGAAAATGCTGGCACTGACTTCTTCGGTTCAGTGTTTTCTTCAACAGCAAAAAATGTTGTACCACCTATGTATATGTTAATGATGTTACCAATGCCTTCATTTCTTTTCTTTTCAAGACCTAGACTTTCAGCTCAAGAACAGTAACACAATATCCTCTATCCTCACTGGAGGAAAAACAACAAGATAAATTTTTGTTCTATCAAGCAGGACAAAAAGGACAAAAATATTATGCAAGTACTTGCAAGAAAACAACAGAAGAAACAATTTTATAGATTTCAGCAAGATAATGGAGAAAATATTCTCATTGTTTTAAAATATGTTACAAAAATTACCCATGATTCAATTTTAATGTCCCTGAGAGAACAAGCCGTAATTCCACCTCATCAGAGCGATAGACTCATACCTTGAAGCTTCCAGCAATTTCCGGATACAGTAGGATTATATTTACATTTACAGGGAGCTTCACTTGGCATATGAGAAAAATGGTCATAAGCATCAATAAGGATGGCTAAAATAAAAATAAATACAGCACACTGGCTTGTTTGAAAGTCATGTGATGAGTTCCATAAGAACATGGAACTGTTCCATAATCACTGGGCTCAAATTAAAGTACAGCCTGTCAAGTCTAATTTCATCACTGTCCAAATTTTTAAAGACCTTACAAGAAACACACTGTGGTTAATTAATTTTATATGCTGCAATGCATTTTTGTCTGGTAAAATAGAGATAGTAACATAATATTGGTGTAACTTCAACAATAGAAGCAACTGGGGGGTAGCAAGGGTTAGAACACCATAATATCTGGAATGCTATGACTCAGAGGTAAGCAGAGATTGTAACGCCACACTTCCAGCCATCTAACTCACCAGCCTATTGAGACCCGGACCGCATTCCACACTCCACTTGATTGTCTGCATCTTTTCCCTAATGTCTCTTCTCAATAGTGTTCCCTACATAAAAGAGACCTTTGTACTCATTCGGTGTGAAGTCTTGTAAGCCTCAAAAGCCTGTTGTTTCACTATAGTCTTGTTTAGACTTAGATCCCGCATATTTGTGTGTTTATGTAAAACTCTTTAATTAAGCACTGTTCCTTTCTGTAATATGGTCAGCGCTTCTATTTTTATTCAGGAGCCTCATTTCCTCATTGCTTTCTATTTGTAATACATTAGTGCTATTGTTAAAGTCCCAGTTATATGCATTACTAATATTGTTATCCAGGAACCTCGCTTCCTTGCTCATTTGTATTTTGTTCCACTATGCCTTCCTGCTGTGCCGTGAAGACATTATAAACTAGATCCATCTTTGCACCTGAGTCTAATTCCCCAATTCCTGATCTCGGTGCACTTTCACCAGTGCTCAGTCAACCCAGATGTACATGAATATTCAGATATACAATGATAATAATTCACAATATTAATATTAAAATGTCTAAATGTGAACTCAGAACATGGAATAAATAGCACTTATATAAAACAAAAAAAGCCCTTTCTGTTCAGGTGAACAGTGTTGGACACCTTCCGCACCCTTTTTTCTGTGAAGGCAGCCTCACACTTTTACTTCACCAAAAAAAGTTGATCAAGCAAAACACAAATCTGACATAAACAGCTACTGACAGGTAGTCTATGAAAAACAGAGTCCATTTGCTACCTCGTGTAAATGAAATACCAGTCCAAAATCCTAATTAAAATATCCAATAAATAAATCAGGACTTAAAAGACAGAAATTCAAATCCCATGTTGATATTGATATTAATTGAGAGTGGCAGACTATTACAAAAATACGTCCTCTGTATTCATGCAAAACATCAAGCCTTCTCTCACACTGTGCTACTGTACATTTCACGAGAACAGAATACGCACCATACTGCGTATGACTAATAAAAAGGAGTTTTACAAAGGAGTGGAAAGAAAAAGATGGCAAAAGGGAGGTTAACTAGAGCCAACACTGGACAATAGTGTTTGGAATATCCTTCTTTGATGCTGTAACTTTCCAATAACAATGCTAGATGAGAACGTGGTAAGTGACTGGACCGTGTAAAGCTATAAAAGCCTCCTGCTGACACAGCTGATGACTGTTTGCGGCTTTAAATTGGAAAGAGCGAAGACCAATGGGTAAACTCCAACACTCTGCAAAACAAAAGTGTTGCAAACTCGCACATTCAAATTGTATTTATTTATTTAATTAAAGCTGGCATCTCCAATCCCATCCGACTTTGGGATGTCCAGTCAGTGAACTGCGTGCAAGCATACACGCTTGCGACTCATGCTGCAATTTTGGGAGAGCATAGACAGTTGGGTTGGCGATTCTCCTCCAAAACACATGCCTGTCAGCTGCCACTATTTCACAATTGTAGATTGTCAATTGTCAATCCTTGCATACAGGGAAGGAGGGTGGTGGAAACCTGACCATGTGCCTGCTTAGAGTGCAACTGATGGAACAATCAGTGCTAACCCAAACTGACTGTGTCCCTCCCACTCCCCTCAGCAGCATGAAGCCTCAGTTGGTGCTGCCAGGCCAAAGGATTCAATCCGTTGCCATGCTGGTCACTCTGCAACATAAAACAGTGCCTATAACGTGAGCCATTCTTTAAAAAAAAAAAGAAAAAAAAAACTGCTTTGCTTCAGTTCTGTTGCCATTGCATGAGTATTCGGCCTTCATACAGCGAGAGAACAGAACCCTGAATTGAAATCTGGGGCAGGAGCCCCTACCCTGTCCCATCCCATATCCTCATTATCTTAACTTGGCTGAGGTAGCTTAGGGCTGGCCAGGAGCAAGTCAGGAAGCGATAAGGCCAGGAAGAGGTCTGAAGCCTGAGGGTTCATCAGACACAGTACAGATACAGTAATGAGCACTATTTATGCAAACTGATCGTTTTAATAGCGAGAAAATTAAATGCTGCAGTTGATGTTTGTGTTTTTTTTTTAGTTTCATCACTGAAGTATACTTGATTTGCACCTCTGCACTTAGTTTTGAATGGTGAAGCAACAAAATAAAACCTTTCAAGCATTAGTTCCAGGACTTTGAATAATATGCTGAATATGTAGTTACCAATGTGTACAATTCATTTTGTAGTTGACGACCCCAGCGATAAAAGTACTTAAGTCACAAAATGCCCATTTTGAGAAAATCAAGGCGGTGCACTTATTTCTCTATGAAAGACGTTTTCTTATCCTTAACCTCACAGTTTGTGAAAATGTGACTAAAGTAATTTCAGTACTTGGCTCTTCAATTGACTGAACACGATTTTGTGCTTTTGTGATGAAGATGAGGTGTTTGAAATTGACCTGCCCATTCACTTGCATTGAAAAAGCTACAGACTCACATAAATGCAAACAACGCTTTTCAAATCGGAAGACTCCAAAATTTCCATAATAAATAATAATCTGTTTGTCATTCCCATTCTTGGTTTCCTATCATTTCAGAGTGGCTATAACCCCAACCATTGGTGGTACAGGACGGAAAGTTGCTCTTATTTCCCCAACCGTTGGTGGAACGGGGGGGTCACTCTTATTCCCCCAACCATCTTCGCGATGCTATGTTCCAGACGAGACCATTCAAATGGCACAAAAAAAGTTTAACAGAAAGATGTCGGTCCAAAATATTCCACGCATTTCATTGGCTAAGAATGGTTGGGTAATTTACAAAACTGACAACACTTTGCCCAACGGTAGGGGGAATAGCCTTTGCCTTGCCATTTTTATACTTTTCTAAACACACATAGACCTGGTCTTTCTGATAGAAAGTCCTTTGAGCTCAATCAAGACCTTGACGCACCGCTAGATGCTCTCCCATTAATCCGCTAGTGAAGGCAGTAGTTTTTCGGAGTAAACAGACAGTAAACCGCAGTTCAAAGGTGAGATTATGTGCCAAAAGTTTGTAAGCACCACTTTGACCAGCACAGCAAATTAAAATAGGACCAAACTAATAAAACAGTTTTTGGTAAAAAAAAATTAAACAGCCCATTTCAAGAAAGAAAACATCGTATAACACTCGCCTAGTACTAGAAAGGTTCATTGAAGCTCCCAAATCATTCTGCAATATTTGTAGATGCAATTTATATGAATGGAGAGGTATATTTCAAACACCTCCTTTTCATATGGAGGCATGGCATCAGGGTGAGTCAAAATGCATTGTACACATTGGTAACTGCTAATTAAGCGTTATATCCAAAGTCATGAAAATATAGTTAGATGATGAGCCTTTATACTGTATATATAATGCATATCTATGCAGCAGTTATGACTATGATACAAAAAATAAAATTTTCAAACATGAAATAACTCATAATATCTCTTCGCTTTAGAAGCTTTGCATGCTATGAATAGAAAGGAGAATGCGCATCTGCATACTCTGCTGTAGGATTAAATGCACCATTACATGCAGAATAGCCATTCTGATTGAAACAGCAGCCAACGTTGGATATGAAAAATAATTAATTTGACTACCCTGACATAAAGTTTAATTTCCAGCACGGCGAGTTTAAAATTCTTCAGAAAAATCTATTTTCCTGTTTCAAAGCAGAACCAGCTTCACCCCTGTTTCCTTTTTTCACTACCCTTTCAAGTAAAAAAAAAAAAAAGAAGAAGATATTTTAGGAAAAAAGAACAAAACTCGATGCAGGATAAATTTATGGAGCTGTGGGCAGAACAGTGCTTAGCCAATATGTGACAATCAATTCAAGGTACCTTGAGTTCAATTGAATTTCGAAGGAAAACAAAATGCCATCCTAGCAATGGAACTATTCTGGAAGTACTTGTCAGAAAAGGGACTCACGGAAATCCATTTTTAATTTAAAAATTCAGGGATACATCAATCACTGTAATAGCTCTCCATTGCTTGAATGGAAAACAATGAAAAGAAGTCCTGTATAAACATGTGTGGTATATGCACATATTACACTGCAGAATGCAATGTCAACCCTAATGAAGAAATTTGTATTTTATTTCAGCATTATCCCAGAAACCAATGGTGACCTAGGCCTTTAACTGGGAGAGAAAATTGTACTTTTCATTGTGTCCAATGTGCCAGTTTTTTTTTACACCCCACAGATTTATTCCAATTACTGATAACACATCTCAAAGTTTTCCTTAACGAGATGGATATGATTATACTCATGAATGCCCTGAATTTAAATATCTTTGTTTCACACATTGTTTCAAGAGGCCTCATGTAATCCATCCCATTAACAAAGGATTATTGAAGTAGAGCAGAATGTGCCCCATGATTGAGCAATGACCTACAACAATAAAAGGTGAAACTGCGGTCAACAGATCTTCAGGGTGGCAAACAATGAACTTGAGGTGTAGTTATTGAACTTAGGGAGCTAGTGATTCCATTAAATGGTCTTTGTATTTTTGACTTTGCTCTAATGAGGTGCACTTTTTTCAGTACATATTTACTTGGTGCCTGCCCCAATACTGATTACAGTTAATCTGTCATCTGCAGGCTATTACAAACATACAGTCTCATTCTGTTTCTGTATGTTAACTGCAGAGATAACAACAACAACAACATTATAATAATAATAATGATAATAATTATTATTATTATTAAATTTAAAAAATAGAATTTATTAAAGTAAATAAAAATTTTTAATTTAATTAGCTATTAGCCCTATGTAATCCCCCCTTCTGATCGATAACATTATTAGTCAAAAGGATACTGACACTAATGAAAGGTTGATGGCTTGCTCCTAGTTGAAAGATCCAAGGGCATTTTCTCAACATCAACGAAACTAGGAGATTTTTTTTTTCTTTTTAACTTCAATCCAATTTTACACCGTGAGTCTACTAACCCGGCCAACGTGCCTGCAGTTTTTCACAGTGCTGAAAGACTGAGACAAGCAGAATGACTCTGAGTGGGGCTGAGAGGGAACAATTGCCCAGGGTTACACCAAGCCAAAGACAGCCAATGGAGGAATAAGAGGCTTTCGCTAATCTGCGAAAACCACAGAGGAATTCATTTGGGCATGATGGAGCACCTGCGTCGCCCCTCACCTGCTCCCCGTTACGGCTAAATCTCTCTCCCAGGGCCAACCTACGCTCACTACCGTTTCGCTTCGGTCCTGAAATGGAGGGAGAATGGATGAACGTGCTAACTCTTTCAGCCCCGCTTGGGGGAAAGAAAAAAAAAAGATGCCAGGTAATGATAATGAAATCAGACAATTTAATATCAGCCTTTGATTAAAAAAAAAAAAACTTGTTTACCTAATTGTGTGGCCTCTTCATATCTGAGTGAACTGCAGAATCTTATTAAGGATGTTCACGAGAGTATATTACCTGGATAAATCACATCACCCTGGAGTCTCTGCTTTGACCTTAGGCCTCCTGGAGAAAGCATCCATAAGGCAGACTCCATAATGCGGATTACTTTGGGCGTGAAGTCTTATTTGGATGCACATGAATTCTACAACAGGTGAGTTCAAGTGCCATGAATATGATTTTTAATGCATCAATATTTTATGATAATATTGAAATAATGAGCAATATTGCGCACAGCAGACATATGAGTCAGGTACACAAAGTGGGAACCACCCCACTAAAATCACGTCCAATGGCCAGCAAACCCTGACATTTATTTAAATCCTTCTCAATCCTTTAAAAATGGATAGAGCTCATTGAGAGCAACACTATACTTTTGTACCTGTTGGATGAATACTTCCTGGTCATCTTGACATATGAAGATGGATATATGGCTAAGAATGGCCTTTTTTTCTTCTTTTTTCCATGTCTGATTTAAAAGTGCAATTTAATTTTATCAAGTATATTTGGTTATAATTTATATATTATATGTCTTATGCTTATCTTTTTTATTTTTTATTTTAATGTATACATTTGTAGGGTGCACAATAGTGGCATATTGAAAGTCTACTGTGTTCTGGGTGATTTAAACTAAAACCATCTCTATTGGAGATGTCACCTGTGATTGTTTCAAAACAGACTGAAAACTTCAAACAAGAATGACGGTGAGGTTAAAGGATGTTTTAAAAATAAGTCATTTCTCAAAATCCACATGAAATGGAGCAAAGCAACTTATTTATCATTTAGATGCCATATTTTCTGTGAAATAAGAGTAATCACATCAATAATTAAGAGTAAATTTGGGCACTTATAGGCCTAAAGGCGTTTTGTCCGTTTTAACCATAAGCATGTTTTAACCATAAGGTTAGCAGGAGATCACACTGCATCGGGTTTTAGACCACACGCTTGCAATAGGTACAACTTTTATCCTCAGATTTTGTCAGAACAACTTTCCTCTTGCTCCGGATGATCAACAGACCATATTTCTGGATTATCATAACTCTCAGGTCAGAATTATGGTGAAAACATGGTCAAATAACATGCAGAGAAGTCAGGGGACATGGAATTTTTTATCATTAAAGAAGGTTTAGCCAGATTTCACAGATTTGAATCAACAGGTTTTCATTGTGTCATTTGAAAAGCCTGCTGGTGCAACGAGAAGGGGCGATCATCTGATCTCTTAAAGGGGACCTAATATTCTATTTTTCCAAGTTTGTATTTTGGTCTTTGACTCCCCTAGAGTACTCCTGATCGAGCTAAGTAAAAAAAAGGGTACTTATTTCACTCATACTGCCATCCTAAAAAAACCCCATTTGTAGTCCATAATAGTCTCTGCCTGAAACTCCTCATTGAGGTGGCTTCTCCGCTATGGCCCCCACTCCCCGTGTGCCCACTTTTTTCTGACTGGCCAGCTCTGTGAAGGGCGGATCTAGGCAGGACGAGGCAGCAAAATGCAGTTTTCCTGGTCTGGTTCCAGAGTGAAACTGACGAGTCAACCGAAGAACTTGACGGGCATATTCTGCAATCTAACACAGTACATGTGTATAGATCTAATGAAATTAACTTGTTCTAATAAACACAACGGCAAAAGTGGAGGACGCTGTAATGTCTGGCAGCTCAAGCACGAATTTGCTATCGGCTACAGTTTGCTACGCCAACAGTTGGTGAGTACAGCGGTTTCTTTACTCCGTAGCTAGGATGCAAGCAAAGCTAGAATCCACCCCAAATAGGCACATATGTAGAACGGGTCGACATGCCCAAGTGTAGACCGGAGACCATAGAAATCCGGTGGGTCTGAGTTTAGAGGGAAACATGGACAGTGTGGAGCAGCTAAAAGTGAACCAACAGCTTATGGACTGCTTTGGTGTGTATTAGGTCCTGCTGGTTCGTGTGCATAGGAGGGGTGTGTTGTTAGCGTGGAGATACGAACAGCTTCCGCGCTGGTATGTGATAGAGGGGCGAAAGCTCTAAGCTAAACGGCCTTTTCGGAAATTGCCCGTGGTAATGGTTTTCTTATTGCTTCGGAATGACCAGCTTTTCCTCACGGAAAATGGGTGCATTATGGATAGCGTGGGAGAGCTAGACAGAGCTCCGGTTATGTCATGAACATAATACAGGTTTTACAGACCAAAAGTTCTGTCTGCATGAACCGTTGCTTATGTGGAGCTAGCGAATCGATTACTTTTACATGAAAGAATTTAATATTCAATCGATGACAATGCAGAGAAATTGTTTGTTAAACCGGACACATTATAGCCTGTGCGCTTCCCTATTGCTTTCACCGATGGTATCAGACAGCTTGCCCAGACATTGGAGATGTATCAGGCTGACCCCGGTCATGTATATGTAATGTGATTGTTTCATAAGCACCCAAAAACGCATCCAAGCTCTGCAAAAGCTCAAAGTCTGGTCTAACTGCAGCCTGACTCGGCAGACACATACAGCACCTCTCCGTTTAGCTTCAACTGTAGTAGCTACAATCAGGCAACGTTATGATGAAACTGACACATTGATGCTTACCGAAGTAACACAAGCATACCGATCATAATTGCTGCATATAAGTTAACCAGGAGCATTTTTAATTAGCAGAGCACGCGAACTAATGCAATAGCTAATAAGCGGTCACAACTTTGAATGTAATCTGCAGCATGAAAAATTAGTTTCACATCTGGTGTGAAATCTGCTTAACTCGCCCATGACGCCTGTATTCACGTCTTTGCATTGACTTTGAATTTAGTTATTTTTTCACACGAAAAATTTGTTTCGCGTTCGGTGTGAAAGCGGCTTGACGTGCCCATAAAGTGCATTTGCGTCTTTGCATTGACTTTGATGGTGGCTAATCTGTCCTGCGAAAAATTTTTTTCGCGTCTGATGTGAAAGAAGCTTTATGGATGATATATGACAGCAAGAGAGAGCTGGATATGTTATGAACATAATACTGGTTTTGCAGACCGTAAGTTCCGTTAGCACGGACAAGTTGCTCATGTAGAGCTAATGAATTGTTCACTTCTACAGGAAAGAATTACCCACAAAATCGCCTTTTTTGGCTTTTTATTAGCCACAACAATTTGTAAAGGGGGATGAAATTATGTCAAGGTAGTGCAGAGGAATAATTTGTATACCGGTAGAGCTTCTGTGTTTGCGCATTGCTTTCATGGTAGCACCAGAGAGCTTGCTCAGACATTCGTGAAGTATCTGGCTTATCCCGGTCATGGATAAGTGAAGCTTTAACAAACAGAGGATTCTTACCCCGCACACAGAAAAATTTGCGGGGCACTGTAAAAGCCAGGCTCTCTGCACACTGGAGAAGTTTGCACGCAACAGTTAGTGAACAACCATCATCCCTGGTGCATTTCACTGCACTGGAGGAGGAGGTGGCATCCACTCTTTCTGTAGTGGAAGTGCATGGAGAAGAACTTGGAGTGGATACAGATGAAGGAGGGTTACTTAAAATGGTCATTTTTATTGGCCTATACTCAAAGTGTCACTGCGATAGATACTGGAACCAAGCTTAATATGGTTTCAAATATTAAATGTATTTTTTTGGCATTTCAAGCAGTTGCGCAGTGCATAGGCGTCATGGGCCGAGCCAGCACAGATGCTTAATATGCGCGTATCATGATTGCACACAACCTGAACATTAAAGCTGTATTTCCATTAATACGGCTGAAGTGTGGCTGCCACAGGCTGCGGGGCAGACACGGGACATTGCATGCGTCCCATGGCGCGTCCTCAGTGTTTCCATATAAACGGCTGAACTATGCTATTCATCCGTTATCATGAAATTATGTTGAAACTCCGAACAAATGTCACATGAAAACCACTACTCTGTTATCATCTTGAGACAAATTTAAGCATGTGATACACAGGAGCACGTCTGATATACAGAAGTCACAAAGGTATCGTGGCATTACAAGGCTCAGATCATAATTTAATGCATAATTTAGTGCTTTTGATTCACTGAGAATGGTAAATACATGTATGTTGCTACAGAAACCTCGACTCTGCTCCGAACAGGGCAATAAATACATATTGCATCAACGGTACTCTTTTGTTAACAAAAAAAATGGGGAAACCCCTTTGAACTATCGGGAATTCCTTGTGCAATTTGTGTGCGTTGGAGCTGGAATCGCTCCCTGGTCCGGTCGGAAAAATACGCATGCGGCTCCACTCCAGGAGCCGGGTGAAAATCGCGTGGATGGAAACACTTCATATAAAAGCAATGATATGCGATTTTTGACGTACCCGTGTCTGCACCGGCGCCTGACTTCAGCCGCATAAATGCAAACATAGCTTAATGCTGTGCCGACATCTACGGTCTCTGTACATATTCTTATTAGTGGAAGGGGTTCTGATTGCAACGTGAGTACAATCAATGGCTCCAACAACACTGGGGAATCTGGCGACCCGGTAGAACCCCCCCCTTAACTCTCCGTCTTTTAGCTGGTGTTTCGGAGAATTTTAAAGTGGCTGACGTGGAGCAGCATAGCGTTAACCATGTCAGACACCTTGACACAGACGCCTGTGATATGTGCATGACATCACTAGCCACTCTCTGGACCGACCCAGATGCCAGTACCGACAGTGCAGTTGTGACCTTGTAATGCGTTTGTAACTAATTGGAGAACAGGCTGTTGCGTAATATCATATGATGATTTTGTTTGATAATTTATTATGGTTATGAGAAATGTAGTTTAATAATAAGGATGAACAATCAAATATTGAATGTCTCATCCTTTACCATGTTAAATAAAATAAAATTTGTCTTAAAATTCAGCCTATAACCAACATCAAACGCAATATTCCATTTTGCCTTATACTGGCGCTTAACCTTAACCTTAATACAGCTTTCAGAAGCGCGCAAGCCAGGATATGTGTAAGTGTTATTTGCATGAGAAACGCCCAGAAACGCCCCCATTTTGGCCTTGCTCCACCCCAATGGCGTAACGCCCTTCGGGGCTCGTAATGCACAGACTTAAGTCGAGGGGAGAATACGCATAGGCTGAAAAGCGCGTAGCTACGCGCTTTTTTCAACTTTTACGCGCATGGGAGAATAGGCCCCATAGTCATTGAGGTGAAATGTCACTATTCAGCCAGAACCAAAACCAACCTGCTGGAGAGAAAGGACTTTTTTCTAGAACTGGATGAAGTCACTGGCTTACTGAAGCTCAAGCAAACCCACAACCACTGGCATCAGATTCAGGGCAATCTGGATCTGACAGGAGCCAACAGTTGTCATCTTGTGGTGTGGACTCCTCTTGACCTTGTAATCCTGCTCATCCATAAAGACCTAGCGTGGGCTAACAACATTAACATTCTAGAAACATTTTATAAGGATTGTTTCCTTCCTCGCATTCTGTCAGATATGTAAAATGGTTAATGTCTTGACCCTGCATTCATGACCTGTTCTAGTGCAGAATTTCATTCTGCTACCAAGGTATTTATCAAATCATCATTTATATTTTTCTATAGTGAGGTCTTCCATATTTGGCACTTGCTTTGAGCCAGGCCATTGAATCAAGAGGAATCAAATGGAAATGTATTTACAGTTAATAATAAACTGACTGGGAGTGGGAGCAACTGTGTGAAGACTCATTTTTGTTTGCTAGTTCAGCTTGTTTTGCACCTATCCTGTCATGGTGTATGTCCAAATAGTTCCCTCAATTATTCATCTAACTGATGGTGGCTTAAACTGAATGGTTTTGATGTGACAGACAAAAATATAGACATGGGAAAGACATGAGTAAAACAATGACATTTATTTTTAAGAATTTTCAGTTTTACCATTGTTCTAATCCTTTAAGCAAGAACAATTGAAAATGTTGTGACAGACAATTCATGCAATTTCATGGAGAATGGGCTTCTGTAAATTTGTAAGACAAACACAAACTTTTAGGATCTTGTTGGCATGCTTCTTATACTTATATGGGATGTGGGCCAAAATGTTGAACGTTTTCAGACGTTGTATGGAACGCTCCACATGAATCCTTGCACTGGCAACAAGTCTGTTGTGGTTAACTTCCTGCACTGTGAACTGTCCATTGACAAGGAACGTTGGGATGTTCAGTAAAACTCCCTCAGGCAAAATGTCACAAATAGTGAATCCCTTATCTGCCATCACCATGTCACCTGGTTGTGGCTGTTGGAGTACTCTGCAGTCAGCTGTTATCGCCTTGTCCGATGTACTTCCGCTGTATAGGTCACTGGCGAAGGTTATAACTCCATTGGGAGGCACACCGATCAGAGCTTTAAGTGTGGTGCGTCCTTTATCATGACTGTACAGATGACTCTGGATGTCCAGTCTTTCTGTGTCGAAGACGGCCACTTCAGTGCAGTCAAGCACAATCCGACTGTCGGGAAATGGCTGAAAGCAAGCTGGCAAGGATGTTTTGTTCTTTGAGGGGATGTTGTTTTTCATCATGCCGACATACAAAATGTCATACAGTGCACTGCTGATGGTGGTGAAGATTTTGGTGACTGTGGCACAGCAGCAATTAAACCTTGTTGCAAGGTCCAGGATGGCGCAATTTAGTCAGAGCTTCATTAAAGTTAGGAGTAGCTGATCGATAAGGGGCATAATTTGGACATTCCAATCAAAGTGATACTGGAGATCAAATTTGGAGAGAAGGGCTTCCAAAAAGAGGACAGTGGCAGCATCTGGCAAGCCAGTGCAGTAATTGACTTAATATCAGGGTGGGAGGAGATTTGACTGAACGAAAACGTTTGTTTTTGTTTCTCCAATTCTCGTTTCAGTTGATTATTTTCTTTTCTGAGCATATCATTCTCAATTTCGAACACCACAACACTTGAAGTACCAGTATCTGTGTAGCAACGTCAACATGGTTTGGGCCTGGTCCAGCTGTTCTTTCCTCCACCATGCTCGCAGGGACGATTCCCTTTTTATGTTTGGTGAGGATCGGGTAAAGCCTTTCCATTACTCCATGCAAGCCGTGTTGGCTCAGCTGCTTTGCAATCCGGAAAATGCCACCCACAGACCCTCGAGTAGGAGTTTGGGGTGAACTTGTCATGCATGCAAAAAGAAAAAAAAAATGAAATAACTACGTGGCAATTAACATCCAGTGGTGTGCAAGTTCACACTTCACATGAACTAGTTTAAAGTTCAATTCATACAAAAGAAAATGAATAAATTCACATTCAAAGTTCACCAATTCAGTTTTGAACTAGTACATGTTCAGTTCATGAAGTTTTTTAGAATCTGAAAAAAAAACTGAGGGAGAGAATATTTCTGTTAGCCTTTAAAATGAAACCTCTCCATTATCAGTTGCCCATCACTACCATCCCAAATTGTTTTTGATATAATGTGTACACCTTTTTCATTCATCACAACCAAGGCAGTAGCCCTATTTTGTAAACATGTCATCAGGACCTAAGTATCAATTCAGAATGTCACAAAATCTGAACTAATTCAAGTTCTTTAGATAAAAATATGTTCAGTTCAAAGTTCATAGAAAAATAAACTAGTTCACTTCTTTTGAGCTAGATCATGCACAACATTGTTAACATCCTCTATCTCAGGCTCCATCCAACATGCAGAACCAACTTCTATTATCAGATATGTTGTTTAGCTAGGTCTACTAGAGTCAAAGTCAGTCTCACTTCAAAGTCTAATGATTTCCTATGCAGCACAGACACTGGCGGTCTTCCTTAGCATACATACAACATTACTGGTAGCAGTTCAAGAAGGATAACAATAACCCTGAGAGCACTTTGAAGTGCTGACAAAAGAAAAAAAGCTAGCACTTGGTAGTAGTACCTAGCTAGTAGCATTTGGCTAGCTAGTAACCGCTAGCCTGTTATTTTTGTTCATCATTTGAGATCTGACTTACCGTTTCAATTTCAGCCATCTCTTCTTCTCTTTTTCATCGAGGGGAAATTGGTAATAAGAGATGGTTTTGTTGACGTCATTTCGGTTATTACAACACGGGATACAGCATAGCACCATTTTACTGCTTAGACCCATAGACGGCAGAAGAAACCATTAAAATGTTAGCGAATGGACAGGGAAGTGGCTTTTTGGATATGATGAAGTAGCGCCTAGCCTAGTCAATAAAAACTAGACTGACTTACATAAAGGACATCAATCAGATGCATTTTAAGACACATTGTAAGACTTATCCACCATCAAATCTGCCTTTACATCCATCCTGTGCCACTCTTCTAAGAGGGGTAAGTAACCAATTACTTATTTTAGTGCTAATTGTCAGGTTGGATGAAATTTCAGGCTTTTTCGGGTTATACTCGTAAGTCACGTTTTAACCGTAATAGGCCATGGGCCGAACCCCGATTATTGTTTCATAGGGTTCCTGTCAAAAAGGTGAAGAGTATGCCTCTTCATTTTTATCAAAGATATCATTAAATAACATTAAAAAGAAAAAGTTCAACTTTGCACGTGTTTGTTAACCAGAAAAATGTACTTAAAGTCAGCAAATTTGTTTTGTTCGTTGCTATGGGTGCACTGTAAAATTCACCTATCAGATAACAGCAAGGCCGTTTTCTTCTCAACAAACAATATGCTAAGTGCTTCCCAAAAGCACAGATGCTAAGTTACAACCTCTATTCCGAAATAGTTGGGACAAAGTGTAAATTGTGGATAAAATCAAAACGCCATGACTTTAAAATCACACCGGCCAGTGTTTTGTTCTGCAACTTGGAGAATCCAATCCAGCATCTATCTAAGTAAGGTATCATGCGTCATGAAAGAAAAGGAATATTAATCTGCGCAAAAAAAAGTGTCAATATTTATCTTTTCAAACTAAAACACTAAATTTAACTTGGGTGAGATTTAACGTCACTTTAAATTACTGAGCCAATATTAAGTTGCAGTTTAGCTCCTAGACTCTCACTAGGAAACCATGTTGATGTTATATGTCCAGAAAGTGGTGTTTGGCCATGTTTTACTGAAATAAGGTAGGCCTTCCCTTAAGAAAATGTCTGGTGGGAGTGGTTGTTGCTCCAAAACCTGCATATATTGCTCAGTATTAGTGGTATGTTCTCAGATGTAGAAGTTAAACAAGCTACGTGTACAATTGCACACCCAATGCAGACTAATGCACAGCATCCCGGATGCTGGCTTTTGAACTGCGCATTCTTCAAGTTTGATGGTCCCTTTCCTCCTTAGCCTGGAGCATGCAGCATCCATGATTTCTAAAAAAGAAATTGACAATTTGATTGGTAGGACCACTGGACAGTTTACCACCTCGCCTCTGTCCATCTTAAATGAGCTTCGGCCGAAAGAGGGTGACAGCATTTCTGTATCATGTTTGTATACGGTTTAAACTTTACATGGCTGTTTTAATTTTCATTTGTGGATGCAAAAACAAACTGTACAATAACAGTGGTTAACAGAAGTGGTCCAAAGCCCATGAAATGATTTCAAATGAATAATTTTGTCGGTTATGAACTGTATTATGCACTCCAGAGGATAAAACCCCCATATTCTTTGCATTTTTACGCTGAGTAACATTATCCTTACATTTTTGACCTTTTTCCCCTTGCAGTTTTTCAGAGTATTTTTATACATATAAATGAAACAATATTTGTTCCCAGTCATATTACAAACCTGTTGCCAATTAATCTATTTAGCTGCAAGGTATTCCACCAGGTCTACTTTTTTTTTTTTTTTTTTGGATCTTAAATCTTTTCCAGTATTTTATTGCCTCTGTCCCTACTCTTTTGAAAAATGGAATCAAATTTAAAATCAGCGGATATTTTTCAGAGAACAATAAAATTTTGTAGTTTAAGCATTTTATATCTTGTGCTTGTACTATTTTCCATTAAATTTAGTGTTCAAGAGATTTACAAATTATTGCATTCCTTGTATTTCTAGTTTACGCAGCGTCCCAACTTTTTTGAAAACAGGGTTGTAGACAGTTCTATAGATGTGAATATTGTTTATTGGAAGGAATTTGATGCTCTGAGTACCTTTTAGAAATAATATTTCTCTCTCTTGTATTGTAAAGACAAACTGTTGAGAGCCCCGCTCAAATTTTAACTGCATGTGAATCTCTATGATATATTCATCCAGGTACAGTCACTTAACGTCCACGCATTTTTGGTAGAACTTTGTTTAGTTTTAATGCATGACGTATAAAGATCATTTTGGCATATTGTTCTTTTATTCACCAAGTAGGTCGGAGTGTCATGGTTTTGCCCCCGCCGGCAGAGGACACGAAGCAGGCGGGCACTGGGACCATGTACCCCAAAGCAAGTAAGGGACCCACACGCACAGGCAGAGTAAAAATATAAAAAGATATTTAATTTAAAGAATGAAACCAGAGAGGAGCAGCGGCAACCAGCAACAGAGCTCCATTACACACAGAATGTAGCTGCCCTGCCAAACTGGCAGTGCAGTGCTTAAATAATCTAACTTGCACCTCCACCTCAACGAGTAGCAGGTGAAGCTCGTTGAGGTGGAGGTGCAAACAGCAGGAGGGGAGAGGGTCTGCAGAGCAGGACCATCACACGGAGCACCCTGAAAAAAATGTGGTATAGGATTTCCTATAAATGTGCTATAGGAATCCAATAGAATTCTATCGAACTTTAGTACCTCAAGTCCTATAGAAAAAAGTTCTATAGAAAACAGTTCCATAGAAAATCACGTCATCTGGACGCATATTAGCTTAGTTTAAATCAACGTTATGCAAAATTAACTACTCTCGGTATTGAGTGAAAAAAGTGACACACAGGCTATCAAAATCATGCTCGAACCATTTGCACAGGTATGCAATTTATGTTGATTTAAATTCAGCAAATACGCGTCCAGATGACTGATTGTCCTCCTACCTAATCGGGGAGAACAAGCAGCACCTACAGTGTGGAGCGCTCTCAGAGTGAACCTTCTGTTAATCATGAAAATGACTGAGAACAGGTCAGAACTAATAATTGTTTAAAATGGATGTTTCGTCCGACCCACTTCTCAGTTCTACTGAATTTACCCCATTATTTCATCGCTGTCAGATCGCGTATGGAGAGAAACCGTGTCTTCAGTTGCCAATTACGATAATTGGAAAACGCGTCAATAAAGGAAAATAGGTCACACTTTATTTGAAGTGCTGCTCATAAAGGCTTTATACAGCATGCAAAATACCTTCATAAATGAGACATAATGTCTTCATAAATCATACCTAAGCAAATGTAATATTTTGTAAAGGTTGAAATAACACATCCTTCTTCAACATGTGACGCCAGCTGTGATATAACTGACAGTGTTAGCTAGTGGCTAAATGCAATAAAGGGCGAAATTGTCAGCTAAGTGACATTATCATTGTCACATCTGGCATCACATGCTGAAGAAGGATGTGTGATTCCACACTTTACAAAGTGACATTTGCTTATGTATGATTTATGAAGACATTATGTCTCATTTATGAAGGCATTATACATACTGTATAAAGCCTTTATGAGCAACACTTCAAATAAAGTGTGACCGGAAAATAATTGAGAACTAGCCAGGAATATCCTAATTGTCATAAAGGAACGTGTCTGTGCCCCCCCCCTTATTCCCTGTTCTAGCATCGGGCCTGATGTTAGAAGTCCTAAAGAACATTTTTTGCAGGGCACTCTCACACTTAGAAGCCTTTTTCAGCCACCCGGCCCAGGCCTATTAGATGTGGTTTTGATTCATTTGTATTGGAATTTGTTATCCAGTCTGGCTATGTTTTATCTAAAAAACATGAAAAGGATGTATGTAGAGGTGCATTGCATGTATAATATGTTAAAGGTATGAGGACATGCTTCTTTTTTCAGGCAAAAATATTTTTCAGCACAATAAAGCCATGGAAGGAGGAAAAATATCACCATAAACCTCATTTTTCAGGTCAGATAGGGCTATGTATCATTCCTTTTACACACATAACATCGACTTAAGACTAGAATGATGAGCTGCCGGATAGCTAACTTGGTAAAGCATTGCGTTGCGAAGCAGAAGTGATTATCATGTTGCGGGATTGAGCCCCGCTTCGTACCAGCTGGCAGTGGTTTGCAGCTGTTTCAGAGCAGTGCACAATTGGATATTGTGTTACAGGGTTGCAAATTGGGAAGGGACTGTCGGGAAGGGAATAAAATAGTTGTCTTGTTCGTTGCTCAAGCGCCTCCTGTTGGCCAAATGGGCGCTCGTCAGGAAGATTAAAAGCCTGGTCATGTTCGGTTATCCTCCGCCCTCGTTCTGAACTTGCGAAGATTCAAGCAATGAGTGTATAAGAAGCGGTGGCTGACAGGCGCGTGTTTCGGAGGAGAGCCGCGAACTGTCTACACTCTCCTGAAATGGCAGCAAGGGGTCGCATACGAGCAAGTGCACAGTTCACTAATTGGGCATTCCAGATTCGGGTGAGATTGGAGATGCCAAATTTTAAAAAAAAGACTAGAATGTTTAAACTTAAGAAAAAGGCTATGTGCCCCGCAAATTAGGCCTTTTTATGTTTTAACCATAAGGTGCAGAAGCACATCGGAAGCCAGTAGTAATGTCTGAATAATTTAGCAAGTATTACGTCTAGGGTCGCAATATTGGATATTCATAGAGTAGACATATACAGTACATTTCTGGCTCAAAATAAACAATTAGGGCCGAGGCCAGTGTATTCTAACTTTATAAGAAACAATGAGAGCAGTTTCTATGAAAATGCAAATTTCAACTGTGCGCAAAATGTAATACAACTTTAGGGAAATTACATGATTGCTTTTTCACCCAACACAAGGGTGCATGTTTCCAAGAGTTACATCACCTAGTAGGATATTATAAGGAAATTTACATACAGATATATTTATGCATTATAGGGTCAAGGGGTGAAAGGCATGATTTTGTACTTTCTTGTGGTTCAAAACAACCATTTTGACAACCCAAGAGGCCTAACGTTGACAGGCTGTCATGCAAAAAGTAAAAATGATTTTACCTTGTGGTTTTCTGCACATGATAGTTCAGGTCACATCGATTAGAAAATAAGTTTAGAATAAGGACTAGCTCAACTTCTGCATTTTTTTCCATTTCAAAACATAGCAAGTGAAAAAAGCTGTTTATGAAAAAAGCTGTTTGTCTCTTTTTGCCAGAATTCCTACATCAACATTAATACTGCCTCATCTGTACCAATCATTCCATGTCCTATCTGATATAAACCCAATAGATACCTTTGGGCCGACAGAATGGGCAAACATCTCAGTTGCAAATCCAAAATAGGCTGGGTTTGTCGTAAAGCTACTTCTCTGCCATATGTTGGACACAAATTGAATGTTCAATCAAAACAAGACATTGAATGACCTTACTTCTTAACTTGAAAGGTTACAGATCAGTGTGATGCTGTACCAGTACAGCAAAAGAAGTTAACTGGCCTTTGACTGAAGGAGCCAGGGCATGCCACTATCCCACTGAGGGAGAGAAAAGCCGGCAGAGTCGAAAACATTGCCGACAAGTTCAAATAGTCTGGAGACAAAGTGGAAACACTCACAATTATCAGTTTGTCCAGAGACAGACTGCATGGAGACCAGGGGAGAGAAGACAAGGCCAATGTGTTACTTGGAATCAGTTTTTTGTACAGGACAAATTGTTGCGACACAACCACTCCAGAGAAAATATCTAGTGCCATTAAAATGTGTGTGTATGTGTGTGTGTGGACTGCAAAAAGTGATTTTTAAGAAAGGGAAATTTACTTATTTTAAGACTTAAAACACTTATTTCTATTACCATTTTCTTAGTAAGGCAAGAAATTTGTCATTGATTTTAGGTAATTTTGACTACCTTGTCAATGGGGTAAGTAAATTTCACTTGTCAAGTGAAATTTACTTACCCCATTGGCAAGATAGTCAAATTAACCTCAAATCAAGAAAAAAATGTCTTGTCTTACAAAGAAAATGGTGATAGAAATAAGTGTTTTAAGTCTTAAAATAAGTAAATTTCCCTTTCTTAAAAATCACTTTTTGCAGTGTGTGTGTGTGAGTGTGTGTGCGTGGGCACGTATGGTTTCTACATGTACTCAGCAGAGTTCATGCATGAGTTAATTTAAATATTTTAATTCCATAAACATACCATCTTTGGGCTTTTTCGAGCATTAACTGCATACCAACTGAGGTAAAAAATGATTTGCCCATTACCATTGCTCATAAGTGTGACAAGCAAATGCATACCAGTAACCATTTATCAAGAGAGCTAAATGTGCTTATTGTAGCATGCCATACGTATAAATGGAATATCTATACCTCCCCTATGTCCTTGTCCACCTCATAAGGGCACAGTTATTAAATTGGACCACAGATGAAAAGAATAGAGACAGAGTCATGGGTACATGGGCATGGGGCATCAGGCAGGCTCCAAGCAGTGCATCATCTGGCATGTGAATTCTTTCTGCATAGCGATTAAGACTACATAATAGCTAAATTCAAAGTAAAATGGAGGACACTACAATGCTGAGTCAACACTATCATTATACACAATGACCTAGGAGACAATGGCGACTCCAGACAAAGAAATAGGAAGAAAGGCATAATCGAAAAAGCAGGAAGAGGCAACGAGCAAGATGACAGGGATATTAAGGATTAACAAAAGAGACAAAACAAAGTTTCTGCACAAAGGAGCCAAGTACCCAATAAGAAGGGAGGCCATTGACTGTTTAAAGTGTAAAGCCTCATCCGCACAAAATACTGCAATGCCACAAACTGCAACTGCCGACTTCTTCTATGACCTCGAACCCAGCATCTGTGATGAGGAAAATTGAAATACCAGCAGTGGCTAGCAACAGCATCCAATGGATAGTTTCGACTACCAAAAAAGCTAACGTAACTTTCTACGAAGTCTACATCACGTGACAAAGTTTTGATGTGAACTAGGCTTGTAACTACAAATATGTGATTACAATGGCCTTCACCTGAGTGTTTTCAAGCTGAAGAAGTTTTAAGGCCTCTGATATTCCAGAACACTGACTTAAAATTTTGAGGGGGAAAAAAACATCCCAAAAACCTGACATATTCAAAAGTGAGAAGAGACAAAAAAAAAAAAAAAAGCAAAGCAAGACAGGCCCAGAGAGAAGATTGGTTAAAAAAAAAAAACACTTTGAGGCTGAAAGAGGTTTGGAACAAAACTGCTGAGAATTAAAGTAGGACTGGGATAGATTAATTCCCCACTGCCAAGCTCACTGTATCAAAAAGGAGACAGACGCATCACCCGTCACTGTCAAAGTCGGGCAATTAGACAAAGAGCAAGCATTGGTGTTGGTATGTTGGTATGGACCAGTTGGGACACCCTTGACAATGACAGAGGTGTCCGAGGAAAATTCTAATCTGCAGTGCTTGATTTGGCAGAGAAAAAAGGAATGAATAAATACAGCAAAATAAAAATGGAAAAGTAATAACATGTCAATCAGCAGGGCCTCTGCAAGGCATGGTGCTATAAAGCAGTATTGTGAGCTGCCCTCTCTCCTTTGAGGCCCAGGCAAACCTGGCTGCCATAGTTGCAATGGTAAGGGCAAGGCAAGTTCAAGCAACATTGTGAGCCATTCTCACTCCTTTGAGTCCTGGCTGAATCTGGCTGCCACAGCTATTGTGGTAAGGGCATGACAGGTATGAGCAAGTCTGTTTTTTGAATGATTGTTGAGTAAGGGCATGGGGTGCCATTTTGCGACCCAATGTGGTCGTCAGGACACCTCTTGCCACAGAATAGAGGGCTACCATGGCCCCCACTTTGCTGCTCCCCTTCTGGAAGACACCAACTACACAAACTTGGGGGGGGACACAAGGCGTGAAAATGGCTTTGATCTTCTTGCTTAAAGGGGACCTAATTTGCTATTTTTCCAAGTTTATATTTTGGTCTTTGACTCCCCTAGAGTACTCCTGATCGCGCAAAGTAAAAAAAGGGTACTTATTTCGCTCGTACTGCCACCCTCAAAAAACCCCATTTGTAGTCCATAGTAGTCTCTGCCTGGAACGCCTCATTGGGGTGGCTCTCCTGCTATGGCCCCCACTCCCGGTGTGCCCACTTTCTTCTGACTGGCCAGCTCTGTGGAGGGCGGATCTAGGAGGGACGAAGCAGCAGAAAGCAGTTTTCCGGGTCTCATAGTGAAACGTCAGACGCGTCTGCCATCTGAGCTAAGGAATCAGAGGGGAAATTCTGCTATCAACCGCAGTACATGTGTATATATCGAATGAAATTAACTTGTTCTAATAAACGCAACGGCGCAAGTGGAGGACGCAGTGCGAAAGTCTGGCAGCTCAAGCACAAATTTACTATTGGCTACAGTTTGCTACGGCAACAGTTGGTAAGTACAGCGGTTTTTCTACTGCCAGCTAAGATGCAGGGAAAGCTAGAATCCACAACATACAGACACATTTGAAGAACGGGTCAACATGCCCAAGTGTAGACCGGAGACCGTAGAAATCCGGTGCTTCTGAGTTTAGAAGGAAACATGGACAGTGAGGAGCAGCTTAAAGCGGACTAACAGCTTATGGACTGCTTGGGTGTGTATTAGGACCTGCTGGCTCGTGTGCATAGGTGGGGTGTGTTGTTAGCGTGGAGAATCAAACAGCTTCCGCACTGGTATATGACGGAGGGGCGAAAGCTCCAAGCTGAATGGCCTTTTCGGAAATTGTCCGTGGTAATGGTTTACTTATTGCTTCGGAATGACCAGCTTTTCCTTGCGGAAAATGGGCACATTATGGATAGCGTGGGAGAGCTAGACAGAGCTCCGGTTATGTCATGAACATAATACAGGTTTTACAGACCATAAGTTCCATCTGCGTGAACCGTTGCTTAAGAGGAGCTAGCGAATCGATCACCTTTACAGGAAAGAATTTAATACTCAATCGATGGCAATGCAGCCTTTGTTATACCGAACACGTTATAGCCTGTGTGCTTCCCAATTGCTTTCACCAGTAGTATCAGAGAGCTTGCCCAGCCATTGGAGATGTATCAGGCTGACCCCAGTCATGGATAAGTAAAGCGATCGTTTCATAAGCACCAAAAAACGGACCCCAAGCTCTGCAAAATCTACATCTGGTCTAACTGCAGCCCAACTCGGCAGACACACACAGCACCTCTCCGTTTAGCTTCAACTGTAGTGGCTAAAATCAGGCGATGTTATGATGAAACTGCCACATTGATGCTTACCGAAGTAACACAAGCATATCGATCATAATTGCTGCATTGGAGTTAACCAGGAGCATTTTTAATTAGCAGAGCATGCAAACTAACATGCAGTAGCTGATAAGCGGTCATGACTTTGAATGTAATCTGTTACGCCAAAAATTCTTTTTGCGTCCAGTGTGAAAGCTGCTTAACGCACCCAGAAGGCCTGTATCCGCGTCTTTGCATTAACTTTGAATGTCGATAATCTGTCGCGCAAAAAATTTGTTTTGCGTCCAGTGTGAAAGTGGCTTGACGTGCCCATAACGTGTATTTGCATCTTTGCATTGACTTTGAATGTAGGCTAATCTGTCCTGTGAAAAATTTGATTCGTGTCTGATTTGAAAGAATTTTTATGGTTGTACGCGTCAGCTAGAGAGCGCTCGGCTGTGTTATGAACATTATACAGGTTTTGCAGACCGTTAGTTCCGTTAGCGCGGACAACTTGCTTATGCGGACCTAGCGAATTGATCACTTCTACAGGAATGAATTACCAATTTAATCTCCGCCTTTTTCGGCTTTTTATTAGCCACAACAATTTCTATAGGGGGATATGTCAAGGTAGTGCAAAGAAATCATTTTCAAACCGGTAGAGCTTCTGCATTTTGCATTGCTTTCATAGTAGCACCAGAGAGATTGCGCAGACATTTGTGAAGTATCCAGCAGATCCTGGTCATGGATAAGTGTAGCGATCACTAATTAATCATAATCACTGCATATAAGTTAACTAGGAGCATGACACGCTCCAAGTTTTTTTAATTAGCACGACATGCAAACTAACATGCAGTAGCTGGTAACCGAGCAGTCATAACCACAGAGATAAACCCTTGCAATACAGGTTTTACAGACAGCAAGTTCTGTTACTGTGAACAGTTTTACCAAGCATCCAAATTACAAACAAGTATTAAAAGTTAGCTTCAAAGAGGTTTATGTTCACACACCTTCTGTAGAATTTCCCCTGATATCACTCTTGCATACTTAGGACACAAACATTAGCAACAGTTTCTTGTCTACGTTAGCCGCTGTGCTACAGCCACAATCAACTGGCTATCACGTCAGGTTGGCTTATACAGTAAAAGCAACTTACAGCTTCTGTGTTTGTGATTCACGGACAGTCGCGACCGATACAGGCTTTATCTTCAGATATTTTACAAAGCCTGCGTTTGAGGCCAGTTGTTTGTGCTAACTGTCGCTAGCGGTCCTGCTAGCCACCCGAAACACATTAGCTTCACTTTTATTTGCTGTTATATGGTTACTTACGGCTTGTGGCTCCGAGCGCTTGATCGATGTAACTGCTTCAGGTTAGAAAAGCAGCTGAAACGCTTATCCTGTGTAGAATTATCCTTTATTGACAAAGCTCTCTTTGGTGAAATGCTGAGCACAGGCAGTTAATGTTCTCTTTGGTCATGGCTGTTTGCTGACAGCAAACAAAAAACAGCTACCCACTGATGTCTGGTGGCATCGTCCTTTGGAAGAGAAATACTTTTTTTTCTTTGAGTCCAAAAGTAAACGGACAAGTAGCTTTGGGAGAGATACTGACAAAATTGCACCTCAAATGATCTGCGGTTCTTCTTTTGTATTTCCAAAAGAGAAGATGCTACTAAGGCGTAGTATGATCTGCCGTTGTTAGTGCCTGCTAGAACAGTTTCCGGTGTGGGCAGGTCCAGCACAGTGGTTGGCTCTGGCTAGGTCTGTTCGAATTGGACTGCAAAAACTGACGTCAGGTTGTGCCCGGATCTCATGAAGACCTCGGGAGGACCTGCTCAGAGAGGAAATCACACTCACGAAAATCACGTTCTTGGATTGCGGCAAAATCCCTGTATCTTATGTTCAGAAACTTTACAGAGGTTGAGCATGGACAACCAACATTATAACATTACTAATATGTGTTAAAAGAAGGTCCCCTGTTGGGATTCTGGATTCTGCATGTCATGTTTAAGTTCTGTGCCTGGCTCAGCCATGTTTAGGATTTCTGTGTTTAGTGACCACTGCCTGCCCTCTGACCATTCTTAGGATTATGTATTGTGTTTTGGTAATTTAGATTTCCTGTTTATTATTTTTCATATTTAGATCATTTAGTTTCCAAGCCATGTTTTCATTTTCATGCTTTGCACTTTGTCTCCCCTGTCTTGTCAGGTGTGTATCTTTGCTCACAGTCCCTTGTCTTGTGTGACACTCATTCGGGTGATTTATTGGTTTCTGGGTTTCAATCTTCTTTCATTATCTCGTGTTCTTCCTTCCTCTCTCTTTTTCTGTCTTACTAACACATACTAACAGTTTATTGTTTTTGCTCAATACTAATCCACACTAACCTTGTATATTTGGACTAACTTACTAACAAGCACTTGGGATTGTATAGCTGCACGTACTAATTGACTAATGATCTCTCAGCTGTCGCCCTATTCTAGTCTCCGCCTCCTTGCCTATCCCTAATTATCTCTGCTGCAAGTTTCTGTGGATTTCCACTTATACTTTGTGCTTTCCTTTTCTTTTATCTTGGCACTTTAGTACTCCTTAACCGGAGCTGTTGTTTTGTACTTAGGTTTGTCTTGTGATCCCTGTCTGCGTTTTGGCTACAGCCAAATTCATGTAATTAGTTTATCCCTCATGTGTCTCTCCCTAATCATTGTCACTATTGATTGCACCTGTTCTCCCTGGTCATGTGTTTACCCCGGATGTGTATATAAGATGTCTGTTTGGTTCTCACTCTTGTCAGATCGTTCTCCCTAGTTTTCTTGTGCTACGTTTCTCGCCTCGATTTCTCAGTGTTTATCTTTCTGACTGGATTGCCCGACTATTGTTTTTGGTTTGCCCTTTTTGGATATTGTTGCATCTGTGAATTTTGACCTTTTTTCTACCCGACCTTGATTTTGTGATTACTGCCCTGGTTTTGGATTCGGACTGTCTTTGGCTTATGAGTTTGTTTCTCCTCCAAACCTACGCCTGTGTACCGAACCCTTTTTGTCTGACCACGAACTTTGTTATTGGTGCCCTGGTTACGATTCTGGATTACGCCCATTGGATACTGTTTTTGGATTGTTGACTTTGTACCTTTGCCAGCTCTGTTGGGGGGTTTCCCCCTTCAGAAATAAAGCCTCCTTTTTGCATTCTACTGGTTGTCGCACTTGGCTCATTTCGTAAATCACAACATCCCCTTTAATGCACCAGAATAAAGTCTGTCTTAACAGGTAAGTTAGTCTGGATACTGAATTTTTTTTCATGTATACTGAAACCAGTATACATAAAGCATAGGCTTTATGCTGAAAACTGAAAAAGAAAAAAATATTAATACTCAGCCGATATGTTTATTAGCATCTCTCCTGCATCCACCATCAACCATCATTTCCCACTATTCCTGGGCATTTTTAGAGAGTGGGTAAGGATCATACCAATATGTATCAGCAAACAGGATGAAAAATAATTTTTATATATAGTGTTATATAAATATATTAAAACAATATACCACACCTTAGCATGTATTGCTGGAATCCTCAAGACAACAAAATTTAATTCCACGTCGGTGAACAGCAAGGACTCGGGCTGTTTACAATGTCAACCTGAAGAGTCAATACAGGCATTAATTCAGCCTGACTTACCTATTCTCAGTTTAGTCACGTGCAAAAATAAGGCAACATCTCACAAGCTCTTGGGAGTAAATAAGCTCACAACATGAGAGATTCCTGGTAGATTTCCAGTCAGAGCATATATAAGCTGAACTCCTGGGTACGAATGCACTTATTTTCAGAATCCAGAATCACATAACTGGACAAGGCCATCTGCTGAATAAATTCTAAATAACAGCCAAATAAACCTCAATAAATGCTGGTGAGAAGCAATTCAACTGAGGCCCGCAAAAACTAAAAGTCTAAAGAGACCAAAAACTTGTCAAATGAAAAAAAATTTGAGTGAGTAGATGTACGTGTATTATTTTAGACATTGACCTTCAGAACTAACACATACACACTGTCAAAAAAAAACAAAAAATCCATAAATAGGACAAATGATAAAGAACTGTTTAAATGGGATAACACAGGGTTTGAAGGAGAAAGCGACACTGTAGCTTTAGCTGAATACATAGCACATTAATTTTATGAAGCTTCAGACAGTATAGCCTAGTTCACGTGACTGTTGCTTTCCTTTGTCTTTTTATGCTTTCATGCCTCAATCACCCGTCACCTCCACTTTCCGGAAATTCATAAATACACAGCAATGAAATGCGAAAGCAGACGGGTCCTGAGGAGAAGCAAATGGATTTATGAATGAATATGTGTTTTTGAGGAAATGGTCATAAAGCAATTTTGGGAAACAAATGAGAAATAGCAGGTCAGAAGATTCGGTCCCAGAGATAGTCTCGGTTGGCTCAGAGCATGAAGTTTAATTGGGGTCACGTCCCCACTGGAGAACTTGCGGTTATACCCTGCAGTCAGGTCCTCCACCAGCCTAATTCATGTAAAAGCTGCCCACAGCTGCCTAAAGGCTGCCTTTAGGCCTTCAATATATTTTATACATATTAGACCCTTAATGTACCATACTACCACATTATATTCTGCATTCACAAAGAGGGAGCGTAAAATCGATAAATATTTTAGCAAGAAATCACTCTGAGAAACTAAAAGCAAGGCTCTTAGTGTTAAAGTAAATTACATTTCTCTGTTCTGAACAGGCTAACATTTCTCTACTATTAACTGCATGGTTTTCCTAAGAAATGGCACAGTTCCCATGTGCACGATTCAAAATGGTCTGTTGTTTTTTTTTGTTGTTGTAATTTCTTGTTTTTCTCTCCTTCTTTCATCTGTTTTCTCCATGCTCTTTGATTGCATCTGTGCCATAAATTATGATAGAACATTTGAGAAGATGTCCCATCTGACAGTCTGAGCTGTGGTGACATGCTGAGAAATGACAAGCCCTTAATTCACCCAAAATTTTAATGATGGTTAATTTCCTCTGGTCTGATCTACTCAGCAACCATGTCGGTATTGCTGTGACAGCCCGGTGTTTTGGCCTTAATATCTCCTTAAAAATAACTTCCCACACATCCATTTGTGCCTCCTGTAATTATGTTACCCCTGCCCCCATGCACACATAATTCTATGAATTTCTTTCTTGTTTTGCAGTATGTCAATATGCGGCTCAAAGGGCCGTTCCTTGGGATTCCAATCAATCACGCGCCAGAACCATGCTTCAGTTAACGTCCGTTGAGTGTCCATGCTGCACTCTAAAAGGGGCAATAGGCTGATAATAAAACCATACGTAGTTTCGAAGTGTATCAATAAGTTGCACACAAAAGCCACATTTTCCCCGAGCAGCTTGAGATATGTATGCATTTATCATGCTCATGGCTTCCTCGTGCACTTGCTGTAAAGACTACAACTACCACAATGAATTGCGGAAGTTCACAATTGCAGACACAACTCCAGGTGGATCTATGGCATACAGCTGTCAAAGATAGCATTGCAATGAGGCATATTACTTTGCAGATGACTAGTGTTGATAAACATGATGACCATGTGTTCAGTGCCCAGGTGCACTGGTAACTAAAATTTAATTAAAGCTAGAGGTGTGTTTTTTCACTCTTTACCAGAAAATACAGTACGGCCGATAGAATAGGAACGAACCATTACATAATGACATGTTGGCCTTATTGCATGGTCAGTAAGCACTGGGCTGGTTTAGCTTCAGATTACAATGGTTCCACTTGAGACTGCACTTTCATGGGTTTAACACACAGCTGTTGTATTAAGTTCAATGTGATTGCTCGGTGAAAACAAACATGGGTTCAACTGATCCAATACCAAACTCCCTAGAAACCCTAATTCGTCTGGAAACCAGAAATACAATCTACAAGCAGCAGGCAATTTAAAGGAATACTAATTCATGACTCTTTGAGGTTTAAATCCTTGCAAATATCCATATTTTACAAGTAATATAGTTGTAGTATACTTTTACTATGATTCACATCGCATCCACCAGAAAATGTAGATCTTTTTTCAATAAATGCATAAAAGAATAATTTTGTCTTCATGGCGCAAGAATTTGATTATCAGAATCTGCTCGTAGATAGAGCAATCATTAGAACAATTTTACATAACATTAGACCACAGTGGACATTAGAAGACAACAATAATAACGCCACCCTCATTATTTTATTCTAATGTTATTTTATTAAGTAAGCTACAGTTTAGCCTTCTCTATAACTAAACCATTCAATAAATAAATATAAGACATGTCCACCATTTTTGTTTATGTACATGCAATTTGACCAATAGTTTCAGGTGGTGGTATGACTTAATGTCTATAATTGCCATTTTAGAGACCAACTTTTTAATTAAAGTAGCCTAATATCATATCACAGACGGGTTTTTGATACAGGTGAACGACTGTCAACTGGCAATATCAATGCTCCCTCACTCACTGTTGTGTACCCAACGTGGAACTCAGACACAGGCTCATATCCTGACCCAATATCACAAGCAGTTTTATCAGCAACATGTCACTATATCACAGGTGGAAATGCTTACATTCTCACACAACTAATTAACGACACACCCTCAGTGTAGTGGCCTGAGGTGAAGATAGCGAGAGTAGCAAATTTTAGCAACAAGAGAAGGTTATATTTGGTAGACTGCATACAACAAGTCCTAAATTACATTGAGGATACATGTAAAGACACCACTACTGTCCCCTGGGGAAAGACACTATGGATCATATATTATTAACGGATCATTTACGATCGTTGGATCGTTTATTATAAACGTGGTCAAGACCAGATTTGCCAGCAGACAGCTAAGCAGCAGTGAAAAACTGAATAACTATGGAAGTTCATGGAAATGGTTGGGCGTGAGGTGCTCCCTGAGTGCAATGCGAGCAATGCAGTGGAACCAATCATTTATCCGCTATCACTGCTCCTGTAAAATCTCTCCAATGCCTTCTCAAATAAAGTGTGGAGTGACAGTACCTTATGTGAGACTACTTTGCGTATGCGTGTATGCCTGTGTGTGTACGTGTGTGTGTGTTGAACGTCAGATTGCTCTCAGGCCTCCAAGTCATCCATTATTTCCTGATAATGGACACCTTGTCAGACATTATCCCTTACAGTGAACATGCCCACAGTTGCAAAACTGTTGGTTCCCTTGACAAAAAAAGAAAAATAATATCCTTGTTTTGATGTGTTCATGAAGTTCATCTTAAGTTAAGATGTGTTCATCTTATTTCTTTTATGAAAACCATTATGTCTATATAATTAGCATTCCTACATTAGTACTTAGTGCAAACACTCCGGGCAAAAAAATCAAAGCCATGTGTCTCCCACTGTAATTTGTAATAATAGGCTTGGGAGCACTTATGACCATTCCTCAAAGCTAATTTTCAAGATTATGGATATATATTCGGATTTCCACTTATAGGCTCCCCTAACAAAATAAAACAAAGTGTAAGTTCAGGTATAGAGATGCAACCAAGCACTGTAATTCTTTAACAATGATGCATGGGTTACTTATTGCCACCCTCACCACCTTCCTCACTCACTGCAGGGAAAATAGGCATTTAGTACATCAGCCTCCTGACCTGTTTGCAAACCTTCTTGACTTACATTTTTTGAGAATTGCCTTCCACGGTATTCCTGACCATTATTACCTCACCAGTAGAAGTCAGTAACCATGAATATCAGCCAAATTCAGAATTGTATTGCCTTTTCCATAGTGATGGCTGACAAAAGTATTCAGTTTGTATATGCTTCATTTACATAGCCTAGAGAAGCAGGAATTCAAGGAATGACAATTTTTTAGTTTTTTTAGTCTGAGATAGATGAATAAATACAACCAATGTAATTTGGATTTTACTTTATATACAATCATTTTTTAAAGGTGCCAATAATTTTACACATATGATTTCCATAAAAAGAGATTATTCAGTGAAATACAAGAATAAATGTGTTGGGAAAATTCATTAATTTTTTACAGTGTTGTTGGCTATGAGAATCTTTTGTCTTCTTTTTTATCAAGGATGCCAATAATCCTGAATCTGACTGTGCGTGATACACATCGTAATCTTCAACATATTTAAATCCAAAACCCAAAACCAGTGAAGTTGGCACGTTATGTAAATCGTAGATAAAAACAGAATACAATGATTTGCAAATCCTTTTCAACTTATATTCAATTGAATACACTACAAAGACAAGATGTTTAATGTTCAAACTGAGAAACTTTTTTTTTTTTGCAAATAATCATTAACTTAGAATTTAAAGGCAGCAACACATAGCAAAAAAGTTGGCACAGGGGCCTTTTTACCACTGTGTTACATCGCCTTTCCTTTTAACGACACTCAGTAAACATTTGGGAACTGAGGAGACCAATTCTTGAAGCTTTTCAGGTGGAAGTCTTTCCCATTCTTGCTTGATGTACAGCTTAAGTTGTTCAACAGTCCGGGGTTCTCCGTTGTCGTATTTTACGCTTCATAATTGGCCACACATTTTCAATGGGAGACAGGTCTGGACTACAGGCAGGCCAGTCTAGTACCCGCACTCTTTTACTACAAAGCCATGCTGTTGTAACACCTGCAGAATGTGGCTTGGCATTGTCTTGCTGAAATAAGCAGAGGCGTCCACAAAAAAGACGTTGCTTGGATGGCAACATATGTTGCTCCAATACCTGTATGTACCTTTCAGCATTAATAGTGCCTTCACATATGTGTAAGTTGCCCATGCCTTGGGCACTAGTACACCCCCATACCATCACAGATACTGGATTTTGAACTTTGCGCCTATAACAGTCCGGATGGTTCTTTTCCTCTTTGGTCCGGAGGACACGACGTCCACAGTTTCCGAAAACAATTTGAAATGTGGACTCGTCAGACCACAGAACACTTTTCCACTTTGCATCAGTCCATCTTAGATTAGCTTGGGCCCAGCGAAGCCGGCGGCGTTTCTGGGTGCTGTTGATAAATGGCTTTCGCTTTGCGTTGTAGAGTTTTAACTTGCACTTGCAGATGTAGCGACGAACTGTAGTTACTGACAGTGGTTTTCTGAAGTGTTCCTGAGCCCATGTGGTGATGTCCTTTACACACTGATGTCGGTTTTTGATGCAGTACCGCCTGAGGGATAGGTCATGGGCATTCAATGTTGGTTTTCGGCCTTGTCTCTTACGTGCAGTGATTTCTCCAGATTCTCTGAACCTTTTGACGATATTACGGACCGTAGATGATGAAATCCCTAAATTTCTTGCAATAGCTCGCTGAGGAATGTTGTTTCAAAACTGTTCGACAATCAGCACACGCATTTGTTCACCAAGTGGTGACCCTCGCCCCATCCTTGTTTGTGAATGACTGAGCATTTCAGGGAAGCTGCTTTAATGCCCAATCATGGCACCCACCTGTTCCCAATTAGCCCGTTCACCTGTGGGATGTTCCAAATAAGTATTTGATGAGCATTCCTCAACTCTCTCAATCTTTTTTGCCACTTGTGCCAGCTTTTTTGAAACAAGTTGCAGGCATCAAATTCCAAATGAGCTAATATTTGCAAAAAATTACAAAGTTTACCTGTTTGAACATTAAGTAACCTGTCTTTGCAGTGTATTCAATCGAATATAGGTTGAAAAGGATTTGCAAATCATTGTATTCTGTTTTTATTCACGATTTACACAACGTGCCAACTTCACTGGTTTTGGGTTTTGTACAAAACTGCCCTTAAAACAGATCAATTAATAGTTGCACAAATTATTTTAAACAAAAAATCACATTCTACAAGTTTTGCACAATTTGTTGATCCCCATTTGTTGACTACACATTTAAAATGTGGCAAAATCCATCTGACTGAAAGTTGGATTGCTTAAGGCAAGAATTTTCATTTTTAATTGTTTAATTTTTGCTAACCTAATGTGGCACAAAACCATACTTTTTTGGATTAAAAATGACAATTTAAATTATCATCATAAATTTAGTAAAGATCAAGCCATGATGGTGGCTATAATTATTTAAATTGCCTTTTTTTCCCCCACAAGTCTGGTGTTAATTTATTCTGATGCTGCTTGAATGAAATGTACATCTCTTGAGAGGGATAGAAAAGCAAGTGTCTAAATTCAACTCAGAGGCTATGTGAGGACAATCAACAATAAAATCTTTCAAAATCCACCACGTCAAGCGGAATTTAAAGCTCAATCACTTGGAGGCAGCAGTAACACTGTCGCACAGTGCAGCACAATTAAAAGGGACAGATTGATACAAAGTTACTTTACGTAATACTGCGGTGAAATGAGAACCTGTCAAGTGCGAAGGAACTTCTCAGAGGGGGAAAAAAAAGAACAAAACAAAACCTTTGGTGGTAAGATGGACCTTTCTTAACTAATCAGGATCTGCCTAATTGGAAAGAACAAAAATTAGCAGTCGGGAGAGTGAGTCTCCACTGCCAATATATGCTTTCTCATTTGCGGGCCCAGGTACTTTGCTTGTCCTAAAGAAGCCACAAACCATGGAATAAATACTGGCTTCAACAGTTCATAGCAAATATATTTTAAGTATTTACACAAGCGTCAACCTATATCAATGTGAAATCACTGATAAGAGAGTAAGCATCTACTGTAACCAACAGTAAAAAATAGAATTGTTATGAACCAAAAAGTATCATGTCCAAGTCTGTCTTAAATAAAGATATGTCTGGAAAAAGTTTCCCTTGAACAAATGGGTCAAAATCTGCCTATCAAGGTCTGTGTGTGTGTGTGTGTGTGTGTGTGTGGGTGCATGTGTATGCATATGCATACCCATATTGTTTACACATACAATATGGGTATGCATATCCCCCCCCCCCCCCCAAGTACAAATAATAATTTTCTGATCTGCCTCAGTATGCAGATATAAATTTCGCATATCATAATAATAAATAAAGCCCATAGAAAGGGATGCAGATGCGGGAAAAACCTACATATTCATCGCAAAGACAGTTTGAGGCTGAGCTTTTCAAAGTGATGCTTTCCCCAGTTATTTTCTGTCAAAAAATATAGATTCAGTCAAGGCTTTCATTTTTTTTCCTTTTTTCTCAGGAGCATTCTTGTGATCGTCTATTTCCTACTGCCTGATACTTTAGAAATCTTGAAAAGTCTTAAAGGAACCTTACGCTCGAAATCTGTTCTAAATCTTTATTAACATTGATAATGAGACATTCAATTTGCATTCCCACTGCTTTGAATTTAATGGCGTACTTGGCATGATTGAAAATCAAATGCATTATAAAGGTCCATGCATCTTAACTTTTTTACATACTCACAGATGACCATTTCAGGGCTGTGAATTAGTAAAGAGAGTCCACTACTCACATAGTGGACTAGAGCACAAATGTGTGGGTAGGACACTGTAAATATGAGCAATTGAGAACAGGAAACAAATGCCTGGCATAAGAGGTGCAATTAAAGAACAATTACAGTGATGAAGACATGCTGGTCGCAGTGGACTTGAAGTGGAACAGATGTAGCGACTGCCCTGGTTTCTCTCTCATTCAGTCTCAATACTGCAGTGGAAAGAGAGAGAAAGAACTCTGATAGAAGCAAAATACCATACTCTGCTAAGACTACATCTAGAGACCTGGGCTGTTGCTTCAAGTATCTATCTAATAATATAAAACAGGAGACGGAGATATGGAGACATTTGCTAGTCACTGAGACTTAGACAAGACCCCTTTTCATGGTAACCTTTTAAATAAGCCATTATCCTGGTTAAAGTTACTAGAAATGATTACTGAAACAGACCCAAAGGAATAAGATCCATTTCAAAATCAGGCTGGATATGACCTCAGCATTTTATTTATTTATTTATTTTTTAACATTCACCATAAACCTGAAATGTATTAATTTTAATTTAAATAATATCCTGAACTACTCTAAACCTAAATAATAGGTTAAAAACAAGCAGTGAGATGCTGTATACTCTGTTGAGCTGGTAGGTTGTTCTACAATTCTGACTTTCACATCTACAAGATTTTTTTCTACAAGATTCTACAATGTCAACATTTCAATTATTCAACAGCAACTTTCATAGTTGCCTAAGATGACCTTGTATTAACCCTGAAAACACTTGGAGTTCACAGAATATTTGGTTTGGATAAAAGAAGTTGAAAGCTGGATGATCATCATAAAATATGCAATGTGACGGCGTTCATTTAGGTTTATATGCGCAAATATGGACGAAGCATATATACACTCCAGTAAAGCGTAGGTACTCAATTAGAATTAATTCAACATCATGCCCATGTAAGGGTATGCTAAGCACGAAAAGAGGGAAAATAAATAAGTAGTTAAAACAGCTGCACGCAAGCGGTTTGCCCACGGGTATCATTCCCCAGATGATAAGGCTAGACACCGTGTGACAGACAGAAAACAAATGTCAGCCAAGGTGCCAGGAGCCAGCCGTCCTAATTTTTTCATGTCTGGTCCTCCGGTGATTGTGAGCAGGGACAATTCAGGTCTCCGAGCCACCCAGAGAAGCCTCCAGTACGCCAGTGTTTAAATAAGCGCTCAGCACGACCAACTAGCAATCGAGCTCTCTAATCTAGCTCAAGCAACAGCTTGAGAATGTGCAGTGAAGAAATACAGCTTTCGCGGTTCACAGCTCAATCATATGTGAAAACACTCCACTATATTTTTATGAGCAAAGTAAATGAGAACCAACGGTGCTCCGTCTTAACGGACAATTCTTTTTGCGGGCGATAGCTAGGTAACTCTGAGAATTTATAATCACTCCTGATGATAGGGTAAGTAAATTAGTGGCATGTTTCTTCTCTGACTTCCTTCATGAAAGTAATCCATCCACTATTCATACTGCTTCTTCCTCTCTAAGGTTGCGGCGGAGCTAGAGCTTATCCCAGCTGACTACAGGCGAAAGGCAGGGACTGCTTGGCAATCCATCACAGGGTGCACACACCATTCACTCACACATTCATGCCAACGGGCAAATTTAAAGTCTCCAATTAGCCTGATATGCATGTCTTCGGACTGTCGGAGAAAAGCGAAGTAACCGCAGCAAACCCACGCAAAAACCCCAATTCTGAAATAGTTGGGATGAAGAGTGAATTGTGAATAAAATCAAAATGCAATGATTTTCAGATCACATGAGCCAATATGTTATTTACAATAGAACATAGATAACATTTCAAATGTTGTAACTGAGACGTTTTACATTTTTATCCACAAAATGAGCTTATTTCAAATTTTCTGGCCGCATCAGGTCTCAAAAATGTGGGACACAGGCAAAAAAGGACTGAAAAGCAATTAATATATAGGAGAATCAGCTGAAATAACATTTAGCAAGTAATTAAGTTAACTGGCATTAGGTGTGTGACATGATTGGCTATAAAAGGGATGTCTTGGAGAGGCTGAGTCTCTCAGAAGTAAAGATGGCCAGAGGCTCTCCAACCTGTGAAGGCTTACGTAAAAAAATTGTGGAATACTTTAAAAACAATTAATCAAATTGCAAAGGCTTTGAATGTCTCATCATCAACAGTGCATACCATCATCAAATGATTCAGAGAAACTGGAAAAATCTCTGTGCGTAAGGGACAAGGCCGAAGATCTTTACTGGATGCACGTGATCTTTGGGCCCTCAGACGCCACTGCATCAGTCACTGGCATGATTCTGTCATTGACAATACTAAATGGGACCAGGAATACTTCAAGAAACCACTGTCTGTAAACACAGTCCACCATGCCATCCACAGATTCCACCTAAAACTCTATCATGCAAAAAGGAAGTCATTGTTGAGCATGATCCAGAGGCACCGCAGTGTTCTGTGGGCCAGAGCTCATTTAAAATGGACTGTTGCAAAGTGGCAAAGTGTCCTGTGGTTAGACGAGTCCAAATTTGACATTCGTGTTGGAAATCATGGACGTCGTGCAGTGGCTTAACGTGGTCCGTGTGGGCCTGAGTGCAGATCTGATGACATGGGCCCACCCCGATTCCTTGGATTAAAGCGATACTGCGTAACTTCTGTCTCCCCCTTGAGGAATCCTGCTTTATTACAACAATACAGCAGGCACTTCCGTATGGCATATGCCCAGGTGTATCCCCAAGCGGCAGGCTGATGCCTGATACACATAGACTGTATAAAAAGATGGACGAGGCTACCGTGACGTCACCCATTGGTTTCAGCATACCACAAGGGAAGCCTCGATTTAGGCTATTTGAATTGCGCCATGTTGTCATTTTGAAACCGGATGTGATTTCTATTGGACGAGAGTGTGTATTGAAGATCCGGGTAGGACCATGGGTCTGGATCTGACCGTATTGAACGAGGACCAGAGGATAGCCACACCCCTAAAGCATATTCTGGCTTTATCCTTTATTCTAGCCTATATGGGACCATAATTTACAAAAATGAACATCATGATATATCGAAGGAGACTTGAAACTTGCTATAGCTACCATAAAATAATGTGAAAAATCATTATTAACATGAAAAATCAGGTGGGAAAGTAGGGTCATTTTCTCAAAGACTTTTATTGCATTTAACTACTTTCTGCAACCACCGACGTCGCCATCTGCTGGCCATTAAATAGAATGCCATTTTACGGTGCTTCCGCGTGGACTTCATTTTTCAGACCAGGGTGCTGCATCCATCTTTTCATACAGCCTATGGTGACACACAGCCCATTTTGTTAGCGGGATTACGGTAAAACGCAAGCCCAAACTAAACGAAACTCTGCTTTCACACCGGACGCCAGAAAAATTTTTCGCAAGAGAAATGACTTTCAAAGTCAATGCAAAGACATGAATTCAGACGTGCGTTTCATTCTTGCAAGACAGATTACATTCAAAGTCAATGAAAAAACGCCAATATCCGCATTTCATTTTCTCACGACAAATTACATTCAAGCGTCTATGCATTGACTTTGAATTTAATCTGTCTTGCGAAAAATTTGTTTCGCCTCCGGTGTGAAAGCAGCTTTAGAGTGTAGCTCTCTTCGTTTTCGCTATCATATTTATAGCACCATTTTCAATAAAATAATACTAATATTATAATAATAATACTAGGTCCAGTAGATGTAATGGCAACACATCCTTCTCATAATGTCTTATAAACCAAGTCACTTACTTATCCAACAGCAGCAAGGCAACATCCGTCTCTGCCCTCAGCCCAATTTCTTCCTTCAGAGCTTTCCACCGAGGAAAAGCGCAACAAAAATCTGTGTTTGTTTTCTTCGTCGGTCACTCTAATGCCCCCATTCCATACAACCGTTCAAGCTACCGTTCTAAGCTGCCCTCAGGATGGCTGCCTCTACTGATCAGATTCTAGGAGAATGGCCGTTTTTGGCATTCTTGCGTTCCAGTCACGATCTGTTCACAACTGTAACAATGCTGTAGGGTTCTAATACAGTTCATGTACCGACCATGTAAGGCTCATACAGCATGTCCATAACGATCTTTACCGCTTTAGTACCAATCACTAGCGTTCCAGCAACGTTCCATTGAGATCTCACACCGTAGCTGTACCGAGACTAATGTCCTCTACCATTCATTACCGATTTCACTGCAACTGTAGCATGCTGTTAGCAATCCATTTACGATCGAGTAGCGCTATGTTACCATTGCTGTAACAATCTACAGAGGTTATAAAAGCAAGCTAAAATTTCATTTGCTAAAAAATAAAATTCAATGTATTGGGCAACATTTCACATGGCCTAACAAAATACTATAATAAATAAAACAATGATGAACTTGGAAGGAAATATATAAAGGAAAAAGGCCTACCGTAGGATATATGACCATTAAGTAGCCCGGGCGTTTATTTCGCAAAATCGACTTGGACCCCAGGCGTTTATAAGAACCAGGCGGGTATTTGCCATTATTTATTTTTGCACCGACCTGCACAAAGCCAGTTCGGCTTTCCTACACAGTTAAACTGACTGAATTTAACCGTTAAATTAACGTAGGCCTACTGTCTCCTTGTCATTTTAACTGTAAGTGGAGTCCTGAGCGCCTTTTACCGTGGTTTACACTGAACATGTGCTGAACTCCGTGGTAAACTAATTGTAAAATTACAGTTGAAATTACTGGCAAAACGGAGCCAGTTAAATTAGGCTACCTGGCAAAAAGGCTTCAGTTTATTTGTTTATTATTAACAGTGTATTCGCGGAAACTGAAACTGGCGTGGTTTCATTTACAGCAATTACATAGGTCTACTTTAGTTTTGTGACTTCTACATTGATCCCAATTGGAGAAACACTCAATATCATCCTGTTATCCACAGCATGACAGGTTAAGCCTATAATGAAAAAAAGAATAAAAATATATCACCATCAAACAGAACATCCAAAAAAGATGGCCCGCAAATAAATAAATCACACTGTGCATTGGATTTTGTGTTTGTTGTTAAACTGTGTTTTTATTATTATTATTATTATTATTATTATTTCGTTATCAATCTGTTCTAATCGTCCTCTTTTTTTGGCTGTCGGACACAGAGTATTTTGCATTTAATGTCCGACAGGCATTGTACGGATTTTGTTGTATTTATAAAAATGGCCCAAATAAATTGATTGTAGTGCACATTGGATGTTCTGATAACTGGTGATATATTTTTATTCTTTATTTCGAAATAAATCTGCTCTCATACTTTTACTTTCTGCTGGCTTCCGAACATGGAGTATTTTGCATTTTGTGTCCGACAGTCTTGATCGTGCATGCGATATTTAATTCACAATGTCAATGGTCATGGAATTGATTTGCATCCTGACAACAAGCACTATTTTATCTCTTTTGTGGAAATAAAGCGTGAATGTGTTCGATCCATCTGACTAATTTTCAAAAGAGAGACTGAATGAAGACTGTTGTCTATCCTCAACGAAATAAAACAGACTAATAAAAAGACCAAGAAAAGTCGATAGCTATCAATTTGCATTTTGTGGAGGTCGAACACAAACATGACCAAGTTTTTATGTCTAATAATTGCTGGAATACGCGAAAAATGAAAACTTATATGAGTTTCGGACACGGAGTAGCCTATTTTAGGATCTCTGCCCGGCACTCCTGCGCCAATGTCGATTCACTTTCTTGAGCAGAGCTCAAACAGAAACACTGATTGAAATTCTCGGTACTCATCTGGAAGAACTGAGCCCTTTGATCAAAACATTCACGTTTAATATCTAAAAGATTCAGTAGATTTTAAGAAATTAAAAACAATATCGACTGTCAGACAGGGTGTTGAAACTGTTCGACTGTTGGAGTTATATTAAAACTCTGTCCGACTTTCGGACACGTTAGCACTGTGTTTTATGCAAGGTAAGGCAATCGTAGAGCTTATTCTTCAGCTTTGCCAAATATTGAGCATAAATATTGTAATTTGAACAACAATTCCTTCTTGGGGTCCCTTTTTTAAGAATGAAAAGAGCAAAAAGAAAACGGAAAAAAAGTCCCTCACCCAAAAACATGATAATTGTCGACACCCATGTTTAACTGTTGAGTGACAGTGTGCGCTCTAACTCTTGTGAACATAAACTGATTGGTATTGGAACGTGACACCTATATACACATCGGCTGGCACGGTGCGGCAACGCTAATGCATCGGTATTGGAATGGTTGGGACGGTATCGGAATGCTATTGGAACCTTAATACAACACTTGGGGAACGGCCAAAATTTTGAACATGCTGCCTGACCTCAGCCGTCCCAACTGTTCCTACCATTCGAAGGAGTTCCGTTAACGTCCAGTGCCGTTCAAATGAGGCTCCATTAAGGTTCCCTCCTGACCTCTCCCAATCCGGTACCATTCCTTCATCGGTATGGGAACGGTAGCTTGAACGTTTGTGTGGAATGGAAGTATAATAGTCCTTCAGCCAAATTACCAGGCTTATTCTTTGTGGCAGGGTCCACTTCTGAACCGTGTCTCGACCACCTCTTTGGGTTCTTTGCCATATTGCTTTCTCTTTCTAGCAGCGCTCTGCCTCTTACTAAGAGACTCTCCGATCTTCTTCCCCCTCCCTTCTTGTTGTGAGATAAAATGCATCATTTCCTGTGTGCCAGCGTGGGAATGTTCACGGTCGACACACAATAAAAAACAACAAATACAAGATTCAAAGTCTGTTCATGTCGGAGTGTCCTCCGTCTTCGTTCTGATGTTGCGAAGATTCAACCAATGAGTGTATAAGAAGCAGTGGCTGACGGGCACATGCTTCAAAGGAGAGCCGTGAACTCTCTTCACTATCCTGAATACGCAGCAAAGGGTCGCATACGAGCAAGCTTTGTACATAGTTCACCAATTGGGCATTCCAGATTCGGGTGGGATTGGAGATGCAAAATAAAATTAAAAAAAAACAAAAAACAACAAATACAGAAAAATACCGTTAGATGTTAGAGGAGCCGATCGGCTTAATCAGCATTTTGTCATCTCCTTCAGCAGTGGCTTGGGTGAAACGGACATTTACGGACATGTAGAAGTTACGCACTATAGCTTTAAACGATCAGACTGTGACATTGTCACATGGGTGGTCTATGGAATGTTAGACATTACCCAACAACACTTATTGTCTCAATGACGACATCAACAGCAGAACAAAATTATCCTTGTTTGTTTTATTAAGCATTTTCCTAAATCTAAATTATTATACATTATAATGACTTGTTCAACTAAAATGATGAATAATGTACCATGACGACATCGATTTGCCAGCACCATGACAGAGAAATGAATGCAGTTTCAGTGTTATAAATATCCAGTTGTACAACAATATAAGCTATTAATCAGAGGCTTTGGATGAGAATTTCAACTTTGGAAGACACCGACGATGAGCGGAGCCCGACTTTGTCTCAAGGGTGCCCCTTACTGTTGCACTCACTGCACCCCCTATTACTGGCGTTGTGTATTCCGGGCAAAACAGGAGAAATACCACCCCTTCTGTTATCAGCGTTCAGTTCAAAAGGCAGCATCTCTGATGGTATGGGGATGCATTCGTGCATATGGTGTGGGACACTTGCTTGTTTTAAAAAGCACCATGAAAGCTGAAAGGTCTATAAAGGTTGCAGAGAATAAAATGCTCCCCTTTAGATGACATCTATTCCAGGGAAGGACTTATTTATTCCAGCAGGACAATGCAAAACCACATACTGCAGCTATCACAACAGCATGGCTTTGTGTGGCTTCAGCATAAGTCCGTATGCTGAATTGGCCTGGCTGCAGTCCTGATCTTTCACCGATTGAGAACATTTCGTGCATAATTAAATAAAAAGTCCATCAAAGGAGACCCAAAACTCTCCAGCAGCTGGAAGCAAGAGTGGGATCAAATCCCAATGGTTAAACTCAAGAAATTTGTCTCCTCGATGCCCAGACGCCTCCACTCTGTGTTAAAAAGAAGAAGGTATGCTACACCATGCCCTTGTCCCAACTTTTTTGAGATCAATAGCGGCCATCAAATTTGAAATTAGCTCATTTTGTTGACAAAATTGTAAAATTCCTCAGTTTCAACATTTGCTACGTTATCTCTGTTCTATTGTGAATAAAATACTGGCTGGTGTGATTTGAAAGTCATTGCGTTTTGATTTTATTCAGAATTTACACTTTGTCCCAACTATTTCGGAATTTGGGTCGTGAAAGAACATGCAACCTTCACACAGAAAGGCCTCAGATCAGACTCAGACTTAGGACCTTCTTTCTGTGACACAACACTTCCTACTGGGCCTCTGTGCCCCTCAAAAAATAAAAAGCATGAGATATTCCCCCCTTCATTTCATTTTATTTCATTTCAAATAAATGAAAACTGACCCACCTGATAATGTTGAGAGATTTCTGTAAAGATTTCTGTACAGAGAGTTTCTGTAATGGTAATATTAATGGATGATTGAAAACATGCTGTGACCAATCATTAATTTTAAGGGATTGTTTTGAGCCTCCCCCTATCGCCAGTTCACCAGCCGCCGCTATATCACATTCCGTTGGAAGCTATTGAGCGGTTTAGGCGCTCTGACCTGAAAACGAAAAGCTTTGAAGGGACGGACAGACAGACAGGAGGATGAGCGGAGGTACAAAAAGGGGCATTAAAAAAAAAATGTATGTACTGTATGTATGACATTACTGTTTGTATGACATTTTGTAGAAAAAAAAAGTTAGAACAGTTTTGAAGTTCTGGCAGGGATAAGAGGTGCTACGAATTGACTGACACAAGGAAGGACAAAATTAATTCCTACAACCCCTGGCAATAATTATGGAAACACTACAATTTGAGGAAGTTCATCCAGCTCTTTTTCCTCAAAGCAAATAAATGAATTGCAGATATGACAAAACAATTTTTCTAAATCAGCTCACAGAATGAGAAAAAAGTAGACTTACGTTGTCAAAGAAAGTACAGACAGTAATATCTTACTCCACAATAATAAGCCATTATTTTTTTTACATTTCTCAAACTGTGTTATCCATGTTCAAACATCTCATAATCCTCGAAACTTCAGAATCTGCAATAGGCTGAGAAAATAATCGACCAATCAAACAGTAGGAAATATTCTGCATGTTGAGACTGGTGCGTGATGTCATTCGGGCTGACACGTCTTTTGAATGTATGGAGTCATAGTATAAATAGTGAAAGTTTGAAAGTGTGTTTTGAGCGATACCAGTAGTTTGAATTATGACAGATCGTTTGCTGGAAATTTATATTTACCCCTGAACAATGCCATAATGCGTGGCTGTTGGGTGTTTTAATGAAACGGGCGATCAATTCCTGACTAATGCGACCTTTGTGTAAAAAAAGCTACCAGCCCTGGTGACAAAGGCATTTTCTTCCAGGCGAAAGAAGATGGTGGCTTTCTCGTGCTGTCTTATACCCAACATTGGTGTCCAATTTGCACAGTGTAAAAAAGCAAAAAAAAAAAGATGACATAAAATAATGGCTTGTTGTTTTCGATAGCAGAGATGGTGCACTTTATTTGGTTATGTAACCATACTGTAGTTTTTCATATCCTTTGACAGGCTTCATGAAGCACGTCAATCAAATAAGATTAAAATATTTTAAATTAATGCCATTTTTTGATCAAGTAGAGGAATAAAATATGGAATCATTCAATTCCATATTTGATATGAAGAAAATGGCTGGATGAAGATCCACAGAAGGGATGAAAATCCCCGATGTGTGGTGATTCCGTAATTTTCGCCAGGGGTTGTAATTCCCCCCTGCACTTCATAGTGAGGTATAAAAATAATGAATGGGTTTAAAGCAATAAGTTTAATTCAAGAAGATTAGCTTTGGACAGAACCAAAGTCCTCAAAATTTCAAACATTTGAATAATGGCAATATTGCTGCCTTTTGCATCTTGGCTCTGTTCTACAAGCCTTCCCACCATACACACAGCATAGGTGGTTAAGGCAGCGAGGGCAGCCACCAAAACCCTTCGCATAACAGATTCGGCAGCAATGCTAATTTGTTTTTGTACAATTACACATCGCAGACTGATGACCTGTCTTGACTGTGGAGAGACACCTGTGGGAGCTCTCGCAGAACATGGAAACTCTTCACAGAAAACCAGAGGTGAATTCCAACCTGGGACCTCCTTAGCGTGAGGTGTCAGTGCTAATTGCTGCACCACCTAGCTGTTCATAAGGCTAATGAGCCAGTGAGGGAAGAGTTGGGGTGGTGGATGGGATACACTAAATACATACAGGGGGAGCAGTTTCACTACAGCGACCTCCCCCCATTGACTCAGGAAGAGGACCGCCACGGCAAGCGAATCCTCCGACTCACATGATGACACCACCAATCACACACAGCTTATGCAGTCGGAGGATGGCATAGTCTGAGTGCAGTTAGCTCGTACAGCTACATGTGCCAGGCGGACAAGGAGTGGTCCCTAGAGACTAACATTTGCCAAGTGGTCGCGATGACATTAACCCATTTTTAATGGCTTTACTCCCATCATCGCCTGCGAGGCAGAGCCAATTGTTACCTCGCCCACACAGACCTCTGGCTTCCCCAGTAATGGAGTGGCTGAGATTCAAACACCAGACCACATAGGCAGCTGTGAGTCACTCGGAAGCCCTGGACAGAGACCATTTAGCGAAGACCACCTGTTATGGGAGTGGACTGCAAGGCAAACGAGGTTCCAGAATACAGAAGCCATGTTTTACCATTTTAAGAAATTAATAGCACTGTATTTACTGGTAAAACACATAAGTCAAATGTATTTTTTTGTAAAACCACAATGATGGTGAAATGCTAAGGGCAAGATTTCAGCTTTTAACTGATGCAAAATATTGATGTGCTCTCTGCAGGTCCCAATTTCACTACAGATCTGAAAGCAGCTTGATCTAATGTGAGCTGATGCCAAGCAGCTTGCTACACTTGCCTGAGTGCTACCCTTTCAAATGAGTTCAGTGTTATTCGTGAGAGAGAACAGGGGTCTGGGCACCTCATACTGAACCCGGCCGCAGAGGCAAACTGAAATACGATCTGTCTTCTCCTCCTGGTCATGAAATAGAGGTGACGCTTGCTAACGGCAAGCTTTTTGATAGATGTGCTCTCCCACGGTGAGCTGGTTCAGCGGATCGCTGGCGGACCCAAGCTCGCCCAGGGGCATGCTGGAATACGCCCTGCGGCTGGAGTGCATAACTCGCACTCCTCCAGGGCATCACCTTGCCGTAAGGGCTGCTGGGTTCTCTGCACTCCCTTTTTCCTCTCCTATCAAAACAAGGCATTGCTTGATTTTCTGGACTGACACAGGGGGCCGTAGGGTGTCGTTACGGCACATTTACCACGGCAAAGTCATCACCGCCCACGGAGCTCCATCTTTCGGATGGGGTTGGTCATCCATGTTGCGATGTCCTTGCAAGCTATAAAAAAGATTTTTTTTTTTACAGTCAAAGACATTGGCATGCAGGGAGTAAGAAAATGGATGAAATTAAGTAAATGCTGCATTGGAATCAATGAGGCAGACATGCCCTTTCACCTAGGAGATATTACAGAATCTGGCACTTGGCCAGTTCAATGAAGGAAAGAGGTGTTGCAGGATAAAGGTAATGAAGCGTTTGAACCTCAAACCTCATTAGGTTGAGCCCACCACCCCAACATTTCATATTATCCATTACTGTAATGACCACATGCTGTATCTAAATATGGACAAGTATTTTCTTAGGCTGTTGTTCTGCATGATATCTTTCATAAAACTTCATGTCAAATAAGTGTTTGCCCCATAAAAAAAATAAAAAAAACTTCTACCAATTATCTGCAATGGAAATTCAGCAATAATTAGTTGTTTTCCACTACAGTACAGTTTTTAATGACGGCTAATAGTCATTGTGTAGTTGGAAAAAAAGGGCTTACCCCTAATATGTTTTTAACAAAAGCGCTGCTGAAGTATTCAATTTATAGGTTGCCAAGAGGAATATTTACACCGATCAAAAGCACAGTTAGCTTATTAAATTGAGGTAATTCAAGGCACCCGTGCAGCTCTTGCCCTTGCTGCATTTTAAATTGCAGATTTTTCGTTCCTTGTTCTTTCTCCAGATTCCTTTTTGTGAGTAATTCATATACTGATACAGTCTACTCATCAAACCACCTGTCAAGCAATAATTTAAAATCATAACATTTCAGGTCCCCCGAATCACCAGAATTAGTCATGTACAGTCATCAATGCCAAGCAATGTCTTATGTGCAATTGCACCACAGTTCACAGATCAGTCACTGGCAAAATGTCTTGTATTAGTCAGCGGTTTTAACAAAAATAGCCAAAAAATCTAGTTCTGCTTCCCAAAAAACGTCATTCCCTGTTTTATGCATATTTTATAATATTCACAAATGATAAAAAATATGTGTGGATGCTTTGCAATAGCGATTGAAAATGGGGAGTAGTAGAATGAATTCAAGATTTACATGTTTCTTGTACAACCCAATAGGGGTGTCATCATCTACACGTGTAAACGGTTACACGGATAACAAATCATAACCGTTTAGAAAAATCAATAACCGTGTACACGTCATTTTTTCCTCTCTTCCTCCTCCTCGTTCATTTCCCACCAATACATATAGTCGCCGATTTTTAGGGGTGATAATGTTGCCTGAAAGCTTCAGATAATAACATTAACTAACTATACACTTAAATGTTTCGACTAGCGCATACAGATGCATGGGGCGCAATGTTGCCTTGATATTAAAAAAAATAAAAAACCCACAGCCACAACCAGTGTTGCGCCACTTCAAGAATAGGCTGCGGAGGACTTGAGAAGAGCGCGGCGCTCATCATCTTCTCCATGTGTAAATGTCGTGCAGCTGAAAACAAAAACTGTTAAAGGCTTGTTATTGTAGCCTATATTGTTGCGTGTTGTTGTACGTTATATTGTTGGTTGGTGTTCTGTCAGCTTTTCACGACCTGATCACACATCCTCGCGTTTAAGAGTAGGAAGAAAACATTTTTTTTTCGCCAATTTTAGTGAATAATTGTGAAAGTCCCCCTCTACTTTTTTGACTTTGTGGATATAAAGGTGAAGTTTTTTCCTCTCACTTCAGCTTACTTTGGCTTCTTTTTGAGTTGCTCTCTCTCGCCAATTCCACATTACTTTCACTATGAGATGTATATTAAAATTTAGACGCAGCTCCCGTTTGGAGAGAGGGATGCAGTTTGCACTTTAAGTTAAAAAAAAGTACAAAAGTGAGCAATAGTTTAAAATGATGATTAAAAAAGGTTAACCCTTTTTCAGCTTTCACTTTTTCTTATCTGTTAAAATTATAGAGGATTTTATTTTCAAATCATTTTCAGTGGCAGCTCGTGAATTGGCAACAGGGGAAACCCAAGCAATCCCTTAAAGTTAATGATTGTTCATGACCTGTTTTCAATCATTCATTTAAATTACAATAACAGAAACTCAGAAAACTCAACATTATCTGATGCGGCCAGTTTTCATTAGTAACGCATACCTGTCAACTCTCACGCATTCAGCATAAATTTAAGTGCCATTTTTACATTCTTCTGCTGTAGACAGCAATTATTCTATCAACGCTTATGTAAGAGATTTTCGCGTGGAATTTAAGTACTTGTGCATGGAGGAGTTTGAAGCAATGGAATTGCACAAAGGCGTTTCAAATTATCTTATTTCATTGAAACAATCATGAAACAAATGCATTGCTTCCTACCCCAACCCCTGAGTAAATAAAAGTGTGAGAAGTCAGGAGTCGTAATCAGTATGCGTTATAAATGAAAACTGGCCACATCTGATAATGTAGAGAGTTTTCGGAGTTTCTGTTATGGTAATTTAAATGAAAGATTGAAAACAGCTCATGAACAATCATTAACTTTAAGTGATTGTTTGGGCTTCCCCTGTTGCCAATTCACGAGCCGCCACTGTTCATTTTACTTTCTGTGGTTATATAGCACAACTGCAATAGAAAAAGCTCATAAATCCCCAATGTGTAACCGGGTACACGTCGGTTAGAAGTCCCGTCTACCCGTGTAGAAAAAATTGTAAATGTTGACACCCCTACAACCCAATGTCCAGAACAGTTGGGACGGAATGGAAAAATGGACATAAAGTAAGAAAAATAAGCCAAAATTTGTAAATGATCTTTGACCCGTACTAAAGGGACTCTTCCTGAAAAAAAATTGAAAATAAATTTGCTTAACTTCTATATCACAGTCTAAAGGACCCATTAATTAGCAGGACTACCCATTTTATGAGACTGGTAGCCATGTTGTTGTACATGCAGCATGCAGTAAAAGTATGAATCCACTGTGACTTTTTCATCTATGCCAATGTTTAATAGAGAAGCTACAGGACATCTGACAATTTATGTCTCCCTCTTTGCAGGAGATGGAATTGAATAGTCTTCCTGATATCACCAATTAATTTTGGTGAAAGTTCATTCATGGAAAAATCTAAACACTTGGAAATCCCAATTTTCATATAAGATGCCCCTTTACATGCTTTGCCCTGCACTGGTTTTTATTTAATGTTTTATCTAGTCAACTTTATTTGTTGACGTACCAGTTGTGCTAAAAATACTATTATTTTATGATTTAACAGTGCGCCGTTTTGAGGGCTCTGAGACCTTGGTGAGCCACTTGGAGAGCTGTCTTATTTGGTTTTTAAAGAGTTGATCATTTTGAATTTCAGACTCAGATGAGGTAGACTGGTGGTCAAGGAGTTTATGATCCCAAAAATGTATTGTTTTAACTCCCAGCCATTTTTGAATTCTCGGGTTTTTTTTTTTTTTTAAACAACTTCAATGCTGAATTTTCATGAGGATTTCTGTTTCCGGCCCTTTTTTCTACCAAAATCATGAAAATAAACTGAAATATGATGTAATTCTAAATGCTACTAGTGTCTTTCCTCAGTTGAGCCATTTCCCCCCTCTCTATGAAGCTCAAATTTTTAATTATGAAGTCTTAAATAGGGTGATGCATAAATATTCAGATTCAGCTTCTGGGCAAAGCGATTAACACTGTGAAACTGCACAGAGTTCAGGTTACCTTACATACTGGAACAACTGACCATCAGAGGTAATTTTGCAGAATGTTGCCTAAAACCAGTTTAAATTATTTTTTTAGTATCAGTAATCATGGATTACTAATCATGGCCTTCAAACATGCATTCAGACTATGCAAGAATAAAGAAAAAAATTGTACCACTGTTCAATTTTTAAACAAGAGGCATGTCGGCTTAGAGAGCTCCACTAAGGATGACTGAAAAAACTAACAACCAACAAATACCCTTCCCCCCAGTACATCACAAATATAGCAGTCACAATCCTTCTAACACTATAGGACAATATGATGCGGAACAATATGATCAAGAAGAATTAATCCAGAACGATGATCAAGAACAATGATCGAGAACAGTGTGATCCAGAACAATGATGAGGAACAACATGATGCAGAATAACATGATCCGGAACAATATGATACAGAACAACCTGATCGTCAAATTTACACTTCAAATTTGAATATCTGTACAAAGGGGGGAGGGGGGTATATGTTGATTGTTAGTATTGCTTGCTGGTATTATGATAGAAATAAATTATTGCAATTTGTAGTGTGGTTCTATTGTTATACTTCATAAATTGAGACACCAAACTGGTTCACAGCATATTCTGGTTACCAAATGTGTCACATTTGTTCATATTGCAATAGTTTTCAAGAATTTCTGAAATTAAGTTATGACATGCACATTTCAGTCATCCTCACTAAAGCTCTCTAGGCCGACAGGCCTCTTGTTGAGATATTAATGAAAGACTGAAAAAATTAGCACAAACACTGATTTTCTAAGTCCAAAATGCTGAATTTCTCAAAACGCGGGATGTAGAATTTTCTAATTTTCGCAGGTGATATTCAGAACATCATAAAGCTCACAACAAATTAGACGAAAAGTTATCTGACAGTTTTTGAGATATTAATGAAATACTGAAAAATGAGCACAAACACTGATTTTCCAAGTCCATAATACTGAATTTCTCAAAAACCAGGAAATAGAATTTTCTCATTTTCAAGTTGAATATTCAGAATATCACAAGGAAGGATCACACCAAATTGAAAAAAGTTATGACAGTTTTTGAGATACTCAAATTTGAAGTAAAAAGTTGACGCCGGACGGATGGACGTTCAGACAGACCGACAGATGGACGCCGGACGACTTGGTAATTAGAAAAGCTCCGCTGACTGCTGACTGTCGTGACAGCGGAGCTAAAAATTTATATTTTCAGCCTTTTTGTTTATTACCCATATTTTTACCTTCAATATAATAATGGGAATGATTTTTGTCCTCATTGCCCATGATTGTATTTTTCAATGCATTTTCACCAAAAATTTATGGAGAAAAAATAGGACCCCTTTGAGATGAAAATGGTGGTGTATAATCATCACTGCACATTACTATATATATATAATATGCTGCTTGACAACAGGATTGAGGAGTTCGGCAGAAATGCAGCCCCAAAGCTGGAGACTGGTAAGGGTTGGGAGTTTGATCGTATTAATTAGACTCTGAAGAGTAATTATGTTTTCTTTATCAACAAAGTACCGAAAAACACATGAAAGAAAAGTTTTGCTCAATAACAAAACATTCACTGAATGGTAGGCTTTAGTAGAACAAAGCATTACAATCCAGTAACTTTGCTGGACTAAAGGTAAGGTTTTATAGACCGCACACAAACAGAGCAAAGCACATAATGGATTACACCTAGGCGTGGGGAAGAAGACAAGACAATTAATCAGTTAAAGGAGATCAAACCGCAAAACATACACAGGCGGCTGCTGGAAAGGGGGGGGGGGGACAATTGTGGACACACGATGGCTGTGACAATATTCTTGCACATTCACATAAATTGGCTTCAAACTAATCACAAAATGTAAAAATTGGCTCCTTAACGCATATTACCTGCCATTAGTCAAAATGCCCAAAAGTCTCCCTGAAGCAATCCAGATGAATTACCAGAAGCTCTCATGCAGCCTCCCATGGTCTTTTAGTTATGACAGTTTCAGAACTAATAATGCACTCTAAACTCCAGGTCATCTGCAGAATGACTCATTCATTCATTTATGGCACCCGCTTCACTTCACTAGCTCGCAGGGAAGTAAAGGCATTGCAACTAAATTAAAATGGAACACTTCTCTTGTCAAATCACCTCCATCCCTGTGTTCTAAATCTGAGTTTCACTCATACTTCGACATTAAATACTAGTGCAAAAAACCCTCACTACGTCAAAAAAACATACAAATGCACGCATTAACACACACACACACCTCAATTCTGCCCGTCTAATCCTTGGTCTCTCCGCCGCGTGTCACTGGAACAGGGCCGGTGAATGGGCGACACACATGGGAGAATTTTGATGGGTGAACAATCCCAGGGGCAGTGGTGTGCGTCAGAGACAGATAGGGTCATTTGCACAACATGATGGAGGAAATATTTCACAATGTGGAAGGAGACACAATCGGCGCTGGTGCAGAGTCTCCAGCAGCGGAGGTAAGGAGGTAATGCGCAACCTGGCTCTGCTGTGATATTACAGATGTTCTTATACAAAGAAGTATTTTGACTGCAGCCTGAATTACCCCTGGGCCCAGAATTCCCTCCTCTCCCTCCTCGCTCAAATGTAAAGGCCTTTTAACACCGGCAGAAACCAGTGGCAAGCGGCTTTCATATTTTTCCTCCCTCCGATGAAGGATGGAGCTAGTCAAATCCAGCCAGTGTGATTTATGGTGTTCTTAAATAATTGTGAGGCTCTAGAAGTTTCAGGCCTGTATAAGAAAATCCAATAGGCAGACATGGCCCTGGTCCTCTTTATCATCAAGAAACAGTGCCAGGGCCTGACACACTAAAAGGTTTTGTGCGACAGGCGCGGGAGCTGAAGTACTGAGAAGGTGGGGAGGGGGGAGGAATCAGTTGGGGTGCGTCAAAATAATGTATGTATGATGCTCAGAGGACAGGGGCCAGTACAGAGTTCAATCTTGGTGAGCAATAAAGCACGCATTCAAAATCAAACGAGAAAGCACACGCATTGATGGTAATCCACTTACTCTCTGAAAGGGGAAAGTGTTATGTTAAGTAATGCTATTAATATTCCGTTTCCCGAACAGGCTTTTCCTCTCCTCATTTCCTGAAAAGGCTAACTCGTGACAGCCATTATATCCTCTATTATTGCTACTCTAAAGACTTCCAGGGAGTCAGGATAATAATTAGGTGACATTTAGCTAATGCTAGTTAGTACAACACCCATTATTTTCCTTAAAAGGTTGAAATAAGATTGTAATCTCAGAGATTCAAGAAAATGCAGTGGTTCTGACTACAAATCACTTCTTTACTTGTGACTTCTCTAATATAGAAATTATGCTGCATGACTGAGGATAATTGACAGGCATATTCAAGGGTAGCCATCAACAGGTCAATATGGACATCTTCGCTATGTATTTGATTCAGTTTGGCTCAGTGGAACTGTACACACCACCTGGTGACATATAAATTAACTTGGTGTTATTGCACAGTTCCGAAGAGTGGATTGAGTTCATGTTCTTGTGCGAAACTCTCACTGCGCTTGCTGCCATTAGTGGAAACTTTATAGATTTATGCATGGTTGGCAACATAAAGTTAGCCATAGAAAAAATAATTGAGTCAACTATAGCGACTCTGATCTCAATTGTCACCGCTGACCCCTGCTGGTCAATTAAATAGCCATCACCTGCTTGCAAAAAGGGTCATAATGCGCGTACCTGCCACTCGTGCAGTTTCAAAGTGTACCATGGTTCACTTTCAATAAATCTATCAGCTCTACACACACACACACACACACATACGCACACACACGCACACACACACAAATCATAATAAGAATGAGCTGGTGTGAGAATGACGCAGAGTAATTGAATTCCATATAACGTAATATAAATATGGATGGATTGATTGATAGATATAAAAGACAGACAAGCATTTTCTTTTTGTTTATTAAACCAGGGAACATTTCACTGAGAAAATGTTTCCCCTTTCAGGGATGGCCTGGGGGAAAAGCAAGATAGACCAGTTGCAAGTGAGGAGGAATGGAGACAAACCGAAATAAAGCCCCTGGAGCAGTTCTGGGGTTAAGGGCCTTGATCATAGGCCAAACAGCAGGGTCCTTCCCAACCTCCTCTCTGCAGAAGCAAGTCAAAATCCAAAGGCCCACTGGGGGCTCTCACCACTAACTCTTCAGCTCCCAGTATCACAAACTTCCTCAAGGCCACTCAGTTGCCAATAAAGATGGATTTCAGCGATCAAGTACTATCCTTCCAATTATTGCAACTCTCTTAAAGATTAATAACCTCCAATATGGCCATTTCAGAAATTCCGACACGGCACGCTTCCATCGTATCAGCAGGCAATGACCCAATCTACCTTTGCTCAAAGAAAGGATTTGATCATGAAATCTTTAGGCTTTACTTCATTATATATATATATATATTTTTTTTTTTGGAGCATTGAGCAATATTTAGGATGATGTTCTACGATCAGAGTGAAATACACTTCTGGCGGTGAGAGACAAATTCATGCCATAAGAGATACTGAGAGAGTCTGAGGTGTTTCACTTCACAACAGCTATCTTCAGCCACCACAGTCAATAGGTGGAGGTTTTGTCACTGTCCACCCATCTCCCTCTCTACCCTGCAGTGTGTGAGAGAGTGATGTCCATTTTACTTATTTTTATTTTACTCTGGAAATGATGTACTGGAAGTCATGTTGTTCAGTCTTGAGGTTTGACTTGGGGTAGTGCCAATGCAATACCAACCGAGATCACCTTAAAAAAAAAAGCCACTTCTATCCAAAAATCACCAACCTTGTTAATTTCCTGTCAGGTCTGTATTCCTGTCCAGGGTGAGAAGGTGCTGGTGCATGTCCCAGAATGCAATGGGCAACAGACAGGAAAATATCCTGAACAGTTCGTCAATGCATCGCTTCCAATATAAACTTCTAATCTCTTGGAAATTCAGAAATGAAGAAAAGGAGCAGTATAATATCAAAATATGTCTTATATAATTGCTCAGTTATGCAAATAGATAATCTGCAGTTCTTCATCTTCAAGATTAATGACTGCTAAAGCTAGCAATTTAGCTTCACACGGATCCCTCCCACCATGAAATCTTCCTCTTTTATTTCCTGAAGAGAAGTGAGGCGTAAAATTATGACCACTCTCAGGTGAGCGAATAACTTGATTACTTTGATCATGTTTTCATGAAGTTAAATCTACAATACAATATGGGTTGTATTTGGTCTCCGGTTTAGATTTTTTGTTCATAGGGTGGTAGTTTGTGCCCTGAGGACAGATTGACACAAGAAATCATGTGAAAAACTGCTGAGGTAATTGCATCATATTCTGTCTAACTTTGTCTTTACGTATTTATTATAAATGCATCTTATAATGTATTTAATTCTGCGTTTTAGTTGAGGAAAAAAAATATCTGAAGAAAATAACTGCAAAGCTGCACGTTAATCAGCATATATCTGAACTCACTGTGGTTCCAAATGACCATCTTTGAGTTTCTTCCTACGTAACTATAAGCTTATTCATATTTAATCATGAAATATATTTTGCAATGAGAATCTGAAGTCAGCAATCAGCATGAAAGTAAGGACATGCCGTGCTACAACGCTCCTTTCTAATTATGAACTAGAGAACCACTTGCATGGAAAAATTCAAGCAACTGAGGATCACAGAAAGACGTTATTTTTGTGGTGAGTCATTATATAAAATAACACACATGGAAAAAATTGTTTGAATATCGCAACAGCTAAAGAACATTAAAGTAACTTGCATCTACAATGGCCCGCCAGCATATTGAAGTTTGACCATTTTTTAACAGCTCACTGGAAAGGTTGAATGAAAAGTATTTAATTTTTTTTTTTTTTAAATGACCTGATCACACTTATATACATATCCAAAATCATGTCATGAACAGAGGCATGAGGTATTTTAAATAAGAAGGATAACTATGAGATGTTTTGGCCTGAGTGTTTATCTTGTCCGTTTTGACTATGCTCTAGACCAGGGGTATCAAACTGGTCCAAGTTTTTCGATCCAACCAAGTGGAAGCACACCTGATACAACTAATCTTATCAACTGATCTCAGCCGGCATCAGGAATGAAAACCAGCAGCTCCTCAGCCCATTTATGGACCAGTTTGACACCCCTGTTTTAGAGGCTGCAGGGTATACCACCATTTGATCTGCTCTAGTTAGCTAAAGCCAAGCACGTGTGGACTTGGTTAGTATGAGACCACCTGGGAAAACTAAGGTGGTGCTGGTGAATTAGTAGGTGACGATCTTATTTCTAGTCCAATAATTCCCCACTCAAGTCATGGTGACATTGGCCTTCATTTATCAAACATGCATAGGATCTGGTGTAGATTCTGGTGTAAATATCAGCGTTCGCCAGGTGTCATGTCTGATTTACTAAAAGTGTGTACGTTGCATATTTCGGTGTAAACTGGCGTGGCATTGATAAATCTGGCGGTTGAAACCATCGTAATTTACATGACACGCTCCAATAAATTCATGCTCCGGGAGGCAAAGTCCTGCCCACTTTACGACATGGACTCTCAAAAGACGGCAAAGAAGAGAGAACTTCACTAAGGAGGAAATGTAAATTATCAAGTCCGAGATGGAGAAAAATAACATTATTTTATTTTGAAGCCTTAAGAGTTGCATAAAGGGAGCCCAGAAGGCTGCAGTTTGGAAAAATATTGCTGCTGCGGTAAACACCGAGGGGATGGAAAACTGGAGTGCAGCAAAGCTAGAAATTTTTTCATGGTCAAACTTATTTTTAGCGGTAGCTACTTTCTGTAAGTGGCAGTGGAATGGTCAACTACTGGAGCGCTTATAAGTCTGGCCAAGAAAAAAAATTCAGCATTGGCCGTGCATATAAGTGCGAATATCAACGGCCTTAATAAATTAAATGTATAGATCCATGATATGTCATGTTATATAGCCTACATAATTGAAAATCCAAATGCTTTACATGTAGGTTAAAAGAAAGTGGTCCGATTTTAAGATCGCCACCAAGAAATGGGTTGCGGTGCTTAGGCGCAGCAGCGCACGTACCGGTGGAGGCCAACCAGACTCAAACCGCAGGCTGTCACCATTCGAGAGTGCGTGGCAGCAGGGCTCCCTCTGAATCATGGGAATACGAGGTGGTGGGGATACAGATGAGTCCTCAACACCTCGATCGGAGCTGCATGAGGGTGATTGTTAAAATACAGTCTACAAAGATAACTCTTCATTGTACTTTTATTAGTATTACTCCATGGTATTTTATTGGGTGCCACACAAAACGAGCAGCTACTCGTCACTTTCCCGGAGGAGATCTTCTTTGTGCCGAAGTTCCTCTCACGTCAGACAGAAGCTTATTCCTCTCATAATAGAAGATCTGCGATTGTCAAAATGTGATCACGATCAAAGTGTCTGTAGACCTACATATACTGAGCGACAAAAGAAACGCAAGTTAGCTAGTTATTTAATGTACTCTTATGGTTACTCAGTCAAAGTGACTGCAAAATAAAGAAAAGTTTGATGAAATGAGTGTAAATATGCACGCGCTAGTAATAAATTTGGTTTTCAACAATAATTACGCGCAAACTTTTTTCCAGTCTGCCTTTAATTAACTTTCGTTTCTTTTGTTGTGCAGTATATACCTGACTGGATGAGCATCTCACATAACACACTGCATATCTATCAAGCCATGTATTGCGCTTAATCAAATTAATTTTAATTGTCAACCATCTGGCCTGACAAGCAGGTTGTCCCAAAATATAAGTAATTTCTCAACACAGGTGACTTATTCATTTATTTTTCCTATTTATTCATTTTACTAATAAGAGCAACAACAGCATGACGTCTGCATTGCTGCATATGGTTTATTACTCATTTTGACAGCAGCTGCTGCACTTGTTCCTGCATGTTATTCGCTGGTTTCAAATCTGCGTAAGTTTGGTCAGACCTGGTGTGAGATTTTTGCGGACAGTTCGCTCACGTTCGGAATGATAAATGCCGATCCTTGAGGGAAAATTGGCGTACACCCATTTTTTTGGTGTACGCACATTTGATAAATGAGGGCCATTGTGCTGTAGGCAACTCATGGTTGAGATGTCAGTTTGAGCTTCTGACTAATTGTGGTCATTAAGGATACCATAACGCTTTTTGGCATGATTTGGGGGTTCCCTAGTGTCCTGGCTCAACTCCCAACCTAACCCTTCAACCTGCCAACTAATCATTCCCTGATTTAATTGGCTATGCAAACTGTTCTCTCCTTATCCACCTCAGCTGTGGTGTGGTAGGTTTTCTGGCACAAAAATGACTGCCGTGCATCACCCAGGTGGGTACTACACAATGGTGGTGCAGTGAAATTCCCTCACATGACTGTAAAGCAATTTGAATATCTATAAAAAAGTGCTGTATAAATTCACCATTATTCTGTGCTTTCATTCATTGTAATGATACGTGTTTTGCACATTCTTAATGCAGAATCTATAGGAAGTGATTTTCAAACAAATGATTGAATCAATCAGGGCATTCAAACCTGAAGGCGTAATTATGATAACATTAGCTTGGTAAAATCAAAGAAAATAGGCTGAAAACCTTGAGGAAGGTGACACAAACGGACTCACATTCTCACACTGACGTAAAATGTATCTTTATAGAGATTAACATCCCACAACATGGCTGCCCTTGCCAGCAAGGTGTAAGAACAGCAGGGTGTGTTCGTCTTGCAGGGGTCATAGCGGCACTCAAGCTATCAATTCTCATTTAGTAGAGGTGTGAACGCAGTCATCTGGAAAACCATGGGCAGCCTGGAGCAGCTGTTGAGTCTTCCAATTCAAACTGCTCACAATCAATATTCAATGCGGCCGGAGTCTGGTCCACACAGAGGTACTACAAAGTGATCAAAAGTGCTCAGGTCAAAAATTCACAGTGCAGTATCTAAAGTCCCCTGACTTTTTAATGCATATGCTCAATAGGAGGAGTTTTAACTATTTATTTACTGCAAAGTGCTTTCCTGGACAGAGTGAACAGTTTCTCTCAGGAAAACAACAGTAAGGGGGTACTGATAGGCTGGGACATGGAATACTGTTGGTCAACGCCTGGTCAACTGTGACAAACCATATCCTAAGCTAAACGGCTGACTGACACATGCAGAGCACAGAGCTGTCACGGCTTGTACTTAATTACAATATATGTATTACAATTAGTGACCCCTTTTGAGTGAAAATATTCAAACTCAGACAAAAAAGATAAAAAATAAATTCCCGGTAGATTTTAATCATGTTCTAATGATGAACCAATAAATGCAGAAATTCAGATCTGCAAAGACAGAATGCGATATCTGTAGCATTAATACATCTTAACACCAGTTTTGAATTTGAATTTTGTCTTAATTTAAAGTGGAAACTTATTCAGATGAGAATATTCAGAAAAGCTTTTTAAAAAGAGTAGTTGAAATGTACACAATAAATAATATATGCAACAGAGCAGAGTGCATTTGCAAAGGCTGGAACAGATGCTACAAATATAATGCAAGTTATGCCAGCCGGTAGATTTTTACACATTTTTAACAAGTGCGAGAGAAAAATAATGATCTTATTTGGTAAACCATGAGCACTTATATTAAGCAGAGTCAATCTGTAAATGTTATATTTAAGCGACTAAATCATAAAATATGCCTAATTAGAGTACATTTAGGATTCAAAAGAAAAAAAAAATCATTGAAACAGGCTGTTCTGTGAGATACCCATATTTTAAACCACATTTTATGCTGACATAAAAACTGCCATAAAATATCAACATTATAGGAGTCTTATTTTGATGTGTAGCAGGCCGAAGGAGGGCCCGGGCGGGGACTTGAACCTCCAGACTCCCGGGTAAGAGTCATGCGCGCTGACCACATCGCCAAAGAGCCAGGCTCGTTGGCAAGGTAGCCAGGGCATGTACTTATTAGGAGACACTTCCAGTGACAGGACCCTTCAACTGTCACATCTCTCCCCCTCTTTCGTGAGCGTGTCCTCACACTCCATGCTTGACGCATGCTGCCATCCATTAGGATGCCCCAGATCCTGCCGATTACGCCAGAATGTAGCAGGCCGAAGGAGGGCCCGGGCGGGGACTTGAACCTCCAGACTCCCGGGTAAGAGTCATGCGCGCTGACCACATCGCCAAAGAGCCAGGCTCGTTGGCAAGGTAGCCAGGGCATGTACTTATTAGGAGACACTTCCAGTGACAGGACCCTTCAACTGTCACAGATGCATCAATTGTACAGTTTGTGGTACTGCTGGCAGGGGGGCTTTTGAGGGGAGGGACATTTCCTGGAACTGAAAACACACAACACTGGCCAAAATATTCACATTGATTTGCATGAAACGATGACAACAGCACAATCACTCCTACACAGCTGTGGTCATTCTTCTAAAGTGGCCCTTTCCTTCTCCAGTTCACCACTTATCTCGACAAAGTGCCGTGTCATTCATTGTGAGAGAGGGATGAGGTGAGATTATGTCATATTCACACAACAATATGAAAGAGAGGGATCAGGCAGAATTAAAAATCACCAAATGATCAGATTTCAGGATTCCAGAATACATTTTCTTCTGACATAATTACAGTAGCAAAAAGGTCAGAGATAATATTCAGTACCGAGCGATCCCCGAAGTCATCAGTCAGTCTTTCTGCAGTCTTTGTGCTACCGTGTTACAAGTTCTAAAGCAGCAAGATGCACTTCAGCACTTACAAATGATTACAGATAGATAGATAGATAGATAGATAGATAAGGGGACCTCAGCAGTTCTGCTTTTCTACTTTATATATACTCTTTGAACAATAACAAATCCCTTTATAAATGCGTCAACCATCAATGTTCCCTTGCCTGTAAGTCCAAGTTTTTAGTTCACTGCATTTTTGATCTGGTCTCGGTTCAGACACTTCACTGATCACATTGGCCTATTCACCTTCACCTACAACGTGAAATCCAATCAGGTCTTCTCCCACCCGGAAACTATATCTTTCAATAAAGCAACCAGTACATTCACAGGTCAGTAAACTGTGTGCAAATCAGTGGCAAAGTCAGCCAGTTCTGACCAACGCCATTCCACAGGACCGGCCATAATAGCTCTCCAATCCAAACAGGCCACAGTCCCTTTGCTCCCAAAACAAGATTAATTTACTTTATTTGCTCATGCGTTGTGCCATGGAAGTGTTTCAATTATGGAAGTTGGGGTGCACTATTTATCATAATGTATAAGTTCAGGGAGTAAAACATGAGGATGACAGAGGGCATCGAACAGCAATTACAACAGCCACATGCATTTAGTGATTGCTCAATGATTAACTAAAGCTTTCACTGGTAATGGGCACTTTATTCAAGACTGAAGGATGAGAGTTTATAGGATACTGGAGGCCTCTAATTCCCCCCGTGTACATTCTTGCATTAAAATTCACTCAGTGCTTTTAGCAATTTCCCTCATTTGGCATAGATGGTTGCACTTTAAATCTATCGACACGGTCCTCTCAGAGTTAGTTTTTCTATAATACTTCTGCTTATTGTGTGTTTTTTTCTATAATTTATTCGTGTATTTATCAGATTATTTTGCTGACCCAACAAAGACCAACTACAACAAGCTGTACATTGTCATTGGGGGAAGCCATTTGGTTTCTAGCCAGATCCGTTCAGTTTTTTTTTCTTTTCTCCCTCAGCCAGAAGCAAGATTTTTCCGGGGATTCTGCCCAATTGTTAAAGTGAGATCCACTCTCACTATCTTAATTGTTTAAATGGTATTAATAAGAGAAAGGCCATTGATACTGGCTCACCAGATAGCAAGCGTGAGATCAATTAAATATAATATGATGAAAAGGTAAATAAGCAAACCATTGTAGTGAATCCAACTGGAAATAAGCGCTAATGTTCATCAGAATTTTTTTATACTCTTTCTCCTCTCTATGATATTACAATCCCAACACACCACAGAGCTCAACTTAGCCTTGCAAAGAAAATATAATGCAGGCATGACTGCTCCATTACAAAAAAGTGTGCCAATTTACATTTCCCAGAATTATATTATGCATTCAAATCGTCTTCCTTCATTGTCTGTATAAATAGACAGCTTTTTATTTTATCCATAATTAAACGGAATAGACAATGAAGATGTCTGAGGATGGCCAGTGAACCAGAGGTTTCTTCCAAGCCATTGAGGCCCAGGCAATGTCAAACTATTCCAGCAATTATCTTTGCAGATGATAGCTTATTTATATGCAAATTGATGGTATAGCATAAAGATTTAGTCGTATTTTGCTCAAAATCAATGAACCATTATGATTTACCTGATATCTGAAATGGCACGATGAACAGTTTTTTTTCCATTCTTTTTTTTTTTTTTGCTCAACCATGTTCACTGGACTGAAAAGAGAGAAGGTGTTGAATACATAATCAGGAAGCACAATGGTTTCATATGTTCCTTTTTTCCCCGTCAAGATGATGAACATTAATGACTGAAATACACAAAAACATGTGACTTGCCTTTCCGCACTGTCAGTGGCTCAATTCAGCTCTTTAAATTTGGCTATGTCATCCAGCACACTGGATTTAAAATGAGGTCAAAGCACAGAGAAGCTCAGAGATCAGCTTCAGAATAATAATAATAATAATAATATTTGCATCCATAATAGGCACTCCCTTCAGAAAGAACACTTTTTTTATAATAAATTAACAGTGAATAGCCCCTCCGTTCTGCAATATGTTGTTTGCTATACGCATTTACCCCTGTGTTGCAACAAAATTCTGATTTGGAGAGATGCATAACTACCGTAACAAGCATAATTGCTTTACCAGTAGCCCCTACCAGTGAACCATTTGAAGTAACTGTGACAATTTCCAGATGAGCTCCGGCAGTGTATTACTCCGGCTGTGAATCTAAAAGAAATGCATGAACATGGGCACCTAAGGGAATCCTATCAAAGTTGAAGATAAAGGAACACAAATGTTTAAATTCCGAAGACTAAACAATAATAGGATATACTGTGAGCACTGTTGGCTCATTAGTTGGGAACAGGAAGCAGTGTCTCACAACCAAGTCTCTGTCTCAAAATGGCTGTCATTTTAAGCTAACTATCCAAAGAAGAATGAGACGAGAGAAGGAAGCCGCAGAGAGGCCAATAATCACTTTGGAACTTTGTTTAGCGGCTGCAACTGGAACAAAGGCACCCGACAAAAAAACAACGTATTTATAATTAGGCACTCATAGAGTCCAGCAAGAAGGTCATTATTCTAACTGAACCTCAAAGCATGCCTGGAGTTTGCCAGAAAACAGCCCACACTAAGACGCTGGTGAGGGGTCGTTGGCAAGATGACACCAAGATGTATACACAGTTTATGCACAGTGGGTCAGATAATAGACAGTTGGACCTTACGCTGCCTCAGGAAACGTCATTACTGCAAGGATGCGTTTAATTAATAAGGAGAGGAATGAAATAGAGAATGAATGAAAAATAGACTCTGCAAAACACAGCAGCATACTGCAAGAGAACTAACTTTAGTCCAGTCAAGACTGCTATTCTCCTACCATTGTCCTTGACTAAGAACTAGACTTGGTCCCCAGGCACTCTATGGTGTAAGCCCACTGCTCCTAAGTATCTAGGATGGGTCAAATACAGAGAACAAATGACCTCACAGGTTTCAATAAAAAATGACTTCTATACTGTAACTGATATTTTAAAAACTAAAGCTTCACCTGTCAGCAGGATAGTGACCCCAAGAGTCAGGCTGAATCAATAGCAGAGGCTAAGGAACCAAAAGATGAATGCTCCAGATGAGGTGAGTGGACCAGTCAAAGTCTTGATCCGAATCCCAGAGAGAATATGTGGTTATATTTAAAAAGAGTATGAGCACAATATCTTCCAAAGCTGAAAAAATAAAGAGCTACTCTGCCAAACAAAAAGTGCACAAGTACACTGATGCATAAAAGCAAGAAAAACAGTCAGACCAACTATCAATAAGGAAGGCGTGTAAGAAGCATTCGTGATCTAGAAAGAGATGATCAGTTTCATGTGATCTCAATACTTTGACAAGGCACTTTACATTTGAGTTCTGGATTGGTAACCTAAGGCTTGATGCACAGGAATACCCAATGTTTTTATAAAGAAAGGTTAGGCCTATTTAACCTTGGCTGCAGAGAATACAGATTTTTATTGAAGATTTCGTAGCTTTTCCAGCTTTTTACCATCTATAGCATCTGGAGAGAAGATTCCATAAGCTTTTATTATATATTATATTTATTATTATTATTATTATTAGTAGTAGTAGTAGTAGTAGTAGTAGTAGTTGTTGTAGTAATGGTAGTAGTGGTACTATGAACTTTCACCCCACGGGTCCACCATGCAAAATATGCAAAACATAGAAAGGTGTGGGGGGGGGGGTCTGTAGATCCGTTCTGTATATTGACCATAGGTTGGCCCTGGGGCATGGAGGTAACTGTTTGAGCCGTTCGTCAAATGATCATGTAGGGTAGGAGAAGGGGGCCATTTTTGTTTTTCGCTTGTTATGAGCAGCTATTTCCCCCCAAAATATACTGATAATGTTTCAAATTTTTTCTCTGCAACTACAAAAAGTATAAATTAATGTTTGCCAAGAAATAGGTAGATGCCTATGCTTTTATATTCAAAAAGATTTTTGCCAGCTATTTTCGTATTTTCACAATAGGTTTTAAAAATCCTTGTTATTAGCTACTCCTTGTAGTTTCACAGTTCCCCAATAGGGGGCTGTCAACTTGGATTGGTGCAGTTGTATGCTACAGAACAACAGCAAGAACAACAAAATGGCAGCTCATGAACGACAGCAGTCCCCTAGTCCGGCACTAAAATGTGCTTTTCATAGAGTTTGTGCGAAAATACAGTCATGATGAAATTCACAATTTTTTTATTTTTGTTTCCAATAATTCAAGTAATGGTTCAAATCCCGTACGAGTCCCAAAATCTAACTCCCTGCAGAAGGCAAGTTATTGGGCTCGGAACATGGTCATCTCAAAATCAGTGATTTGGGGTAGGGGTAACATTCTTACCTATACCTCCCATATTAGGTAATATTTTTCATTGGTTTTCAGGGGAAACATAGGCCGTCCTATAGGGAATCCACCCACCAAAATGTAGTATCCCAAGTTTTACCATTTTCTGTCAAGACTTAATTTTCTCTTGCTTATTGAAATCCATGAAATAGTGCTTAAAGGGAAAGTTCACCCAAAAATGAAAGTTCATTCATCATATACTCACCCCAAGGCTAATTGAAGGGTTGATTAATTTTTCTTTTGTCCTCAAAATAAGTTTTGGAGTTTTAAGGTAAAACAGCATTGAAGAGAATGAATGGAATCCAAATGAATGGAATCCTATGATGGCCACTTTTTCAAGCTTCAAAAAAGAAATTTTAAAAAACATAAAATGCCTCCATACTGCTCGTTTGACAATTTCAAAGTGTCTGCAAGGCCCGACAATATGATTTGACTCGAAAATACATCTTTTTCACTGTTTTTCGCCTAAATGTCCAATGTCCACTTAGCCAGCAGCCAAGTTTTTTTCCCTCGGGAAGACTGAAGTTCCGTTACTTGAAGGACTCAAAATACTTTTGCCGTGAACTGTTTTTACATTTCGACGGCCATTTTGCCGGTGCCCTCAAGTACACATTCGCAATTGTATTATTTTTAGATTTGCTCATAAAAATCAATGGGTTATAGTGAATACTTATAACCCTTCAATTAGCCTTGGGGTGAGTATATTATGAGTGAATTTTCATTTTTGGGTGAACTTTCCTTTAAAATGAATGCTAAAATTCTGTTTTATTATAGAAATTATTCTGTAATCACTGGAGATAAACCGCTCATACTGCACATTCTACGTAAGCTAGGTCAGACGCAAATATCCACCAAAAATTGTTCATTTTAGCTGACCCATTCCTAGCCGCATTTTGCTTGGTCCATCCACGAAGTGACACTTAACAATAAATAATATTATTGTAATTAATAATTTATTATTATTATTATTATTCAGAGGAAAGGCCTGTTCACTAAAGGCCATGAGAAATGGCTAGGTAGACACATTATCCTGCTTTTTAACTGATAGTGTGATACAAAATTAAATTCTACTACTACTACCTACAATAATTACGGAAGCCCTGAACCGCACTGTGAAAAAAAAAATTTTTGTGGTGAAGTAAAAGTGTAATTTTTTTCCTTTTGTTATTTTGCGATATTATCTCGTTATTTCGAGATAATATCTCGTTATTACGAGATATTATCTCGTTATTTCGAGATAAGATCTCGTTATTTCGAGATAAGATCTCGTTATTACGAGATATTATCTCGTTATTTCGAGATAATATCTCGTTATTTCGAGATATTATCTCGTTATTTCGAGATAACATTACGCCCTGTCTGGGCTTGAATCAATATAATCGCCCATTTTTCCGAGGATGCATCGGCTGGTAACTTGTGTGAACATGACAGCAGGCATATAACAGAATTCCTTTCGGCATCTAAGCGGTAGCGGGACGCTCCTGAGAGAGAAGGGCAGGGTTACGTTTCCCAAAAGCATAGATGCCAACTAAACAAGTTACACTAACATGGCAATATTCCCCGCCGCCTCAATGTTTTGTGTCAGTAGGGACGGACGGACGGAGCTCAATGCTATATCCCCCGCTTCGCGCTAATCGGGGGATACTTAGCAATGTACATCGTTCGTCCATTCACAGTCAGTGACTGCGTTTACGCACCATGTTCCTGTATTTGATTGCGTACCTGTCATGTAAACGAGTTCAATAACCCGATTAAGGTCATTTTCCGATTCGAAATATTCCGAATAAGACCCCTGGCATATGCCTGTTTTAATCGGAATATTGGCTCATGTATACACCTTAATCAGAATATGCCCTCGAACTGAATATTCAACCACGTCTGCGCCTGTTCACTTCGCAAGGAATTAGCATTTTTGGAGCAAAGAGGAGACGACTGTATGCATAATGAAAGACATGAATATATTGTAATATATCGATGGGCGAAAGCACCGTAACAACGATATAATTATGGTGGGCGAAAACCAGAGAGAACACTGGTTTTGTGTTGACTGACTAGCGCCAACCCGATTCAGCATCGCTGGAAAACTCTGAAGGCAGCATATTCCAAAGCGAAAAAATAAAGGCAATGACTTTTTTTTACGCCAGTCGTAATCTTGCGCCAATTACCCATTCTTAAGATCTTCCGTATGTTCATGCACAATGTAGGAAATCCGGACTTGGAGCCATAGACTGATTTATACAGTCTGCTTATACAACGGCATTAAGGATAACGCACAATTAATGCATCTTGTATGTTACCATGTATCTTAAAAGAATGAAACAACACCAGCATTACGTTTTAACAAGTTTAATAATACATGTATGAATATTTAGGTAATAGAATTATGTATAATTAACATGAATTAAGCTGCTTTCACACCGGACGCGAAACGAATTTTTCGCAAGACAGGTTACATTCAAATTCAATGCAAAGACGCAAATACGCGTGGATTCGCGTCTTTGCATTGACTTTTGAAAGTGATCTGTCGTACGAAAAATTCATTCGAGTCCAGTGTGAAAGTGGCTTTATTGTAAACATTCACAACGATATTTTTGAGTAAAGAAATACAGATTCAGACCGACAAAAACAATTAAAAACATCTATTTTGATTAATACACAGTCGGATTCAACATTTATAGCCTAACAACATAACCATATGGAATATCTTATTTATTATGAAATAATTAATCGGAACAATGACACGGATTAGAAAACAATAGGAAGGTGCTGAACTTTTTTTTTGATTACCTTTTTATTTACGCAATGCCCTTTCAATATAACTCCGTGTCCGACAGTCGATTATTGTTTTTAATCTCTTAAAATCTGCTGAATCTTTTAGATATTAAACGTGAATGTTTTGATCAGAGGGCTCATTTCTTCAAGATGAGTACCGAGAATTTCAATCAATGTGTCTGTTTAAGCTCTGCTAAATAAAGTGGGTCGACATTGGCGCGGGACTTAGTGCATTTATGACGAATTTAGCGTCTGACGGACAGAGATCCTAAAATACTCCGTGTCCGAAAGTTATAAGAGTTTTAATTTTTCGAGTATTCCAGCAATCATTGGACGTAGAAACTTGGCCATGTTTGTGTTCGACCTTCACAAAATGCAAATTGATATCTATCCACTTTTCTTGATCTTTTTATTCGTCTGTTTTCTTTCGTTGAAGATAGACAACAGTTTTTATTCGGTCTCTCTTTTGAAAATTAGTCAGATCGATCAAACAGATTCACACTTCATTTCCACACCAGAGATAAAATAGTACTTGTAGTCATTGAGCAAATCAATTCCATGACCATTGACAGTGTGAATTAAATATTGCATGCTCGATCAAGACTGTCGGACGCGAAATGCAAAATACTCCATGTCTGGTAGACAACAGAAAGTAAAAGTATTGATATGAGAGCAGATTTATAACGAAATAAAGAATAAAAATATATCACCAACAAACAGAACATCCAAACAAGATGGCCCGCAAATAAATAAATTGCAGTGTTCATTGGTTGTTCTGTTTGTTGTAAAAATGTTTTTTATTCTTTATTTCGTTATCAATCTGTTCTAATCGTCCTCTTTTTTTAGGCTGTCGGACACGGAGTATTTTGCATTTAGGCCTAATATCCGACAGGCATTGTACGGAATTGTATTTATAAAAATTGCCCAAATAAATTGATTGCAGAGCACATTGGATGTTCTGATTGTTTTTGATTGAAATTTTCGGTACACATCTTGAAGAAATGAGCCCTCTGATCAAAAAATTCACGTTTAATATCTAAAAGATTCAGCAGATTTTAAGAGATTAAAAACAATAATCGACTGTCGGACACGGAGTTATATTGAAACTATCCGACTGTCGGACACGGAGTTATATTAAAACCCTGTCCGACTTTCGGACACATGGACATTGCGTAAATAAAAAGGTAATCAGAAAAAAAAGTTCAGCACCTTCCTATTGTTTTCTAATCCGTGTCATTGTTCCGATTAATTGTTTCATAATAAATAAGATATTCCATATGGTTATGTTGTTAGGCTATAAATGTTGAATCCGACTGTGCATTAATCAAAATAGATGTTTTTAATTGTTTTTGTCGCTCTGAATCTGTATTTCTTTACTCAAAAATATCGTTGTGAATGTTTACAATAAAGCCACTTTCACACTGGACTCGAATGAATTTTTCGTACGACAGATCACTTTCAAAAGTCAATGCTAAGACGCGAATCCACGCGTATTTGCGTCTTTGCATTGAATTTGAATGTAACCTGTCTTGCGAAAAATTCGTTTCGCGTCCGGTGTGAAAGCAGCTTAATTCATGTTAATTATACATAATTCTACTACCTAAATATTCATACATGTATTATTAAACTTGTTAAAACGTAATGCTGGTGTTGTTTCATTCTTTTAAGATACATGGTAACATACAAGATGCATTAATTGTGCGTTATCCTTAATGCCGTTGTATTAGCAGACTGTATAAATCAGTCTATGGCTCCAAGTCCGGATTTCCTACATTGTGCATGAACATACGGAAGATCTTAAGAATGGGTAATTGGAGCAAGATTACGACTGGCGTAAAAAAAAGTCATTGCCTTTATTTTTTCGCTTTGGAATATGCTGCCTTCAGAGTTTTCCAGCGATGCTGAATCGGGTTGGCGCTAGTCAGTCAACACAAAACCAGTCTCTCTCCACTTTTCGCCCACCATAATTATATCGTTGTTACGGTGCTTTCGCCCATCGATATATTACAATATATTCATGTCTTTCATTATGCATACAGTCGTCTCCTCTTTGCTCCAAAAATGCTAATTCCTTGCGAAGTGAACAGGCGCAGACGTGGTTGAATATTCAGTTCGAGGGCATATTCTGATTAAGGTGTATACATGAGCCAATATTCCGATTAAAACAGGCATATGCCAGGGGTCTTATTCGGAATATTTCGAATTCGGAAAATGACCTTAATCGGGTTATTGAACTCGTTTACATGACAGGTACGCAATCAAATACAGGAACATGGTGCGTAAACGCAGTCACTGACTGTGAATGGACGAACGATGTACATTGCTAAGTATCCCCCGATTAGCGCGAAGCGGGGGATATAGCATTGAGCTCCGTCCGTCCGTCCCTACGGACACAAAACATTGAGGCGGCGGGGAATATTGCCATGTTAGTGTAACTTGTTTAGTCAGCATCTATGCTTTTGGGAAACGTAACCCTGCCCTTCTCTCTCAGGAGCGTCCCGCTCCCGCTTAGATGCCGAAAGGAATTCTGTGATATGCCTGCTGTCATGTTCACACAAGTTACCAGCCGATGCATCCTCGGAAAAATGGGCGATTATATTGATTCAAGCCCAGACAGGGCGTAATGTTATCTCGAAATAACGAGATAATATCTCGTAATAACGAGATATTATCTCGAAATAACGAGATAATATCTCGAAATAACGAGATATTATCTCGAAATAACGAGATAATATCTCGTAATAACGAGATCTTATCTCGAAATAACGAGATCTTATCTCGAAATAACGAGATAATATCTCGTAATAACGAGATATTATCTCGAAATAACGAGATAATATCGCAAAATAACAAAAGGAAAAAAATTACACTTTTACTTCACCACAAAAATTTTTTTTTCACAGTGCGGTTCAGGGCTTCCGTAAATAATAATTAAAATAATAATAATAATAATAATAATCATCATCATCATCATCATCATCATCATGATAATATACTTTTGGTGGCTTCAGTCATTTCTGTTCCGATGTGTTGATTATACAAGATGTCTTTGCTTTTATATTTTTCTGATGGATATTTATTTTGAAATACGTAAAATATTTCATAAGTTTGACAATGCTGTACACTTACGTGCCACACACCAAAAACTAGAGGCACTCCAAGAGTGCAATCCTCCGGCAAGGCAGCACAGTCAAAATCTTGCAGAGTGAACATGGCTAATCAGAAATTTAAGGTATGTGCAACATAGCATTTTGAGATAGTTGCTGTGATGGCCACTTGATATTATTTGTTGCAGTGCGGTCAAAATGGACAGACTGCCATGGCAACCATATTTGACCGATCACAGTCAAAATCAATTGGGTCCATTCCTGATGTAATAGCAACCCACTCACAAAATTTCAGAGGTATGCTTTCACTACTTTTTGATTTGTCTTGGACACGAACAGACCAGACAAACCAACTCCAGCAAAAACATAACCTCCTTGGCGGAGGTAATTATTTAAAATTTTCAAAATGCATTTTCTTACATTCCAAGTAAGATCTGATTTTGGTCATGAATTGCCTGACATCACACAGTTCCAGCAATTAGCTGTTTTGTTTTTCCATTTCTTTTGACATACTATAAAACATTTTTCACTTTCCCACAAAGAAAATGGTTTATAAAGATGTATATCATTATTGACTTATCACCCAGGCACACCTGCAATATCTGGCAAGGTCAGGGATGACGAAGGAGATTTAAGTTACAAACCTCTTCACATTACACGGACCGCATTGCTTTCCCTTGTATGGCAAGACCTAGTCTGCTTTGCTTCATTCCCAACAAAGTGGCTCAATCCTTAAACCAATCTCTAACTCAATAATGTGACGATTCTGAAGCATTTAGAATTTCACAAAATGTCCCCTCTAGCAAGGCAGACTTCATTCCTGTAAAAGATAAGAGGGCAACAGTCCCCAGACAGATGGCATACTGGAATACTTATATTGCTTGCACTCTCAATTTAAGCAGTTAGAGCAGCTTAGAGCTGTTATCCTACTTTATATACAGAAGAAAATGGATAAATTTAGCCCAGGCACTGTCTAATGTCAAAATCTGCAAACAGACTGCATATTGCCTACTTCAAAAAATCCACTTAAAGGAAAAAAAAAAAACATCACCAAGCATTGTAGTATTGTATATATATTTTTTTTTTATAATAGGAAGCAACATTGTGTAACCTTGTGGCCTTCTATGTAAAAGATAGGCTGGTAATACTAAGTGAGTGGGAAGGTGTTGAAAATGAAAAGTCAGCCGGAGCACCTCAATTAAGGCAGTGATCCTAATCTGGAGTGGCGGAGCTAAAGAGGCGTCGCCTCTTGCCGAATGATGATACTGGAATGAGAGGAAGTCATTTCCCCTCCATTTCTCCCTATGTTGTATTGTTTATTTAATCCAGGTGAAGGGGGGAATCAATAAGGCTCTGACTCAAAATGAGGGGGACTGTCATTGTCCCCATTTCAGTTTACCAGCCAGCAAAGTCCTCTGCGTCAAATTGACAGCTACTAAGGCGACTGTGTTAAATATAAAGCTTTGAATGTAAAGCTCTCAAGATGCTGATAATGATATTATTATTACTACTGGTGTTATTTTTTATTATTGATGAAGATGATGATGGTAATAACTGATTACCAGTGATGAATATCTTGATAAGTGATTGTGGCAAGGTCAAGAGTGCAACATAATGCAGATGAATCTGGCCACACAGTTCCAAGTTTGATTCCAAGATAGTGTTCTGTTGAACCAGTGAATGAGAAACACATCCTCATTTACTTCCCCCACACTGTTAAGGTGTCCAAATTCAATATAACCTAAGTTATGCATTGGCTAAACTGCCCTAGAAACGGGGTTTTTTTTTTTTCATGCTTAAAATTCAAAAGTTTCTGCCGAGCAATGGAGCAGTGATACTGATTTGAAAATCGTTCTCCATTTCATGGCTTGATTCGTACAGGGCAATTACCAGCGTAAGTGGTACCAGTTCTTTGAATTAGACCTAAAAAGTTTTATTATTATTATTATTATTATTATTATTATTAACATTAATATATAGCAAGCTGGAGAGCAATTCAATAAAGAAATAAATACAATTCACCAAGACACCAAGAGATAAGTATTATTTTTTTCATCATCAATACCATTTATAATCCAATTTCATTTTGCTCAACACCATACACAGGGGGTGAGGCACAGTAATTAACAAAAGCTTATCTAACAAGAATGATATTGATCTCTACAGAAATGCCAGTCCTGCTGGATCTGAAGCCCGCTGTAGCAGACCAACATCCAAAGGTCACCCCACTAATTGGACAAGCTAGATGATCTGAGTGTTTGTTCAGCTCTGGGCTTAGTGACTGCTCCCTCCCTATCTGTGCCAGCGTGTTCACGCAAATAAAATGCATGACTGCGTATTTCGATAGTCCTGCTATGTAGCCTAAGCCATAATTGAATCTCTGTCCAAAATGCAAATTTCGCAGGACAGACAAACCACATTCAATGAAAGCTAAGAAGGTCCGAGTTTGAAATTTTCTCCCGTCTGCAAAAACGGAAATAGCGCTAGTACCCACACTTAGATCGCGAGTGCAGTAAGTCCAAGTGGTCCTTCATGAAGTTCGGCCAAATCCCAAGTGATTAACTGTTAGCAGAAGGGGGAAAAGTTTCAATGAAAAGGATATTCCTGAAAATGTTCCCACAAAAGCACACAGGGACCAACCCTATAGGCCTATGGAGACAATCTGGTAACACCTACATTCCAAAAAAACTGAAAGCAAAAGTATCCACTTCCCAGGAATGCAAAAAACACAAATGTTATTTTATGCTTCTCATTTGTAGAAAAGACTTAAAAATATGTTCATACAGAGTTTTACACATATTTTAATATTAATCTGTCAATGCTCCACAGAAAAAGGGAAGGTATAAAAGAGAGTGAGTGAGATAGAGGGAGAGGACTCTTTTACACACTGCATTTGTGGGCCTCTTTGATGTGTAAAACCACCACTTTGATCCTGCTAATCCTTGTTGTCGCAAGCTAGGTGCTACTCCATGGTGGTATTTTCAGACTGTGGAGTTATCCAGTGTCAACCTATACTTAATGCTGTAAACTCATTTTTAGGGTGAGTTATCTTTGATAGAGGCCATTCAGTATTATTTCAATGAGACTGTGTATTATTTCAATGAGAAAATATTTTCCATACCTCCATGACTACAGTTTAAATCTGATTGGTTCTTTGATTATTTTTCATACAAAAACACTGCAAGTGACTGCAGCTATATGAGAGCAAAATTGGCACCGATATGATCTTCCGGGCACTGAGAGGCCACAGTATGTATCTACTACAAAATTAGACCTAAAAATCCAAGTATAATGAGTTCACTGTAGCGAAGAAAGCAAAAAGGCAACATAATACAAATGAATCTGGCCGCAAACTTCTAAATTCAATAAAGACATCGTGCACCGCTCTACCATTGAATAAGATACATGTCCTGATTTTTTCCACTACAATGTTAAACTGTCTAAAGGCAATATTTGAAATTAAATAAACGTTAGATAACTTGTCCTGGAAAAGAATTTCCATTAAATACTTAAAATTTAAACATAACTATCAAATAATGGGGCTGAGAAACTGATTTTAGCCCAATTCTCCATTTTAAGCATTTTAGTTTTCGATTTATACAGGGCAATTACCAGATATCTGTGTTACTAGGTCTTTGAATTAGATCTCAAAAGTTTGATTACTAAAAGTCTACAGGATATGCAGTGAGGTGTGAATTATTCAAGTGTTTATGTAATCAGTATTCGTTATAAGAAAATTTTCAACATTTTATTTGTGTTTAGTAACATAGCTAAAAAAACTTTGGCCAGCAATCTTAAAAAAAAAGTATAGGGGCAGTCCTCAGCGGAAGTAGCTGGATGATGAATCTCAGTGACCTTATGTGAATAATTATTCAGCTTGATGAATTTGCCTTTGAAAAGAACAAGATAAAAATTCCCCAACGTTGAGTTAAATTAAAAGTCTGCCAGTGACCGGGTGAGTAAATGAGAATAGGATTGTTATTTGTTATTTCAAATGTTTTTTCTTTCTTTTTCACTTCCCTGTGGTATAGCAAACCTTTGGTCTCCACCAATTATATGTGATTCAGGCTTCAGACTTTGCCAAATGAGCAGTGTAAATTGTTACTTTTACTTTTTTTTTTACATTTTTACCCACGCCCGACGAGGCGGCGTGAATATACGGTTTAGCACCGTCTGTCTGTCTGTGTGAGTGTGCGTGTGTGCGTGCGTGCGTGCGTGCGTGCGTCTGTCCGCGCGACAGCTCAAACACCACTGAAGCTAGGATGACCAAACTTTGTGGGGGAGAAGATCCTAGGGTACCCTGTCCAAATTTGCATTTTGAGGTCAAAAGGTCAAAGGTCAAGGTCAACAGGAGGCGTGGGTTAGCATCTCTATAGAGTCCGCATCATCTAGTTATTTCAAAGATTGTGGAATTAGACACTGCACCAAAACATGTTACATGGGATTGTGCAACATTTTACCCATTGTTGCCTTATTTTTGGATGTTTCCTCAAGGCTATCATTGACCTCTTTGTGCAGAATACAAATAATGGCAAATTCTTCCTGTTATGCATGAGCCTATTTAGGCTTTATACCTCAGTGTGTGTGTGTGCGTCACAAAGACTCTGGAAAATGATCCCAGTAAAGCAAGACATTTGGGAATTCAATTACAGAATTATTTAGGAATTAAATTGTGGAATTTTCAGATGCTGGCATCAATATCAAAGGTGTTAATGGTCTCAGCCACACTTCATGAATGCAAAGACACAATATTCTAAAGGATTAACCTGTCAAATGATAAACAAATAAATTATAGTCATTCTTAATACAGCCATTGGAAATGTTGCTTTATTCATGACAAATTTAATAAATAAACATCATTAGAAGACTCAATTTGGAGCTACCACAGGACTGGGAACATTAATAATGATGAGAAGAAGACATCTTCAGATAAATGCCATTGAAAGTAATTATGCAGGCCTCACGTTAAAAAAAAGAAACATCCCACTCCTGGACTAAAATTAGTTATATGTCCTATTTTCTAGATTTGACAAATATGCTGATCTTGGATTTAAAAAAAAAGTATTCAAGGCACATTTGAAGGTTAGGCTTTTTTTAAGTCATGTTGATAGAGCTCATTAATCTGTTGTTTTAGAGCTCTTTATAATGTAGTAAAATACCCCAATGGGCAGAAATTCTGCCCAAAGTCTTATGTTGACCCTAGTTAGATATTTAAGGTCAAGACCAGCTGATGTGACTCCTCCAAAGGCTATGAAACAGTGCACAGATTTAACCCAGTTTTGAGTTGGCTACTTTCAAACACCAAACAAATGCAAAGAGCTCTGTAGCATAAATATATTTATCCTAAAGCACCTTACAAGAGAAAAAAGAGAATTTAAAAAAACATATCATTGCCAAGCCAGCACTTTGACCAGTTTACACATGAATGTTTTTATTTCAGCAGGCCGAGATCTTAGTGAGTTTTAAATGCGGGCCTGGACAGAGATATGATTCTTGCTTGAACAGATATAAAAATGTAGCAATGATGCTATGGAGTGGAATCATTCATCCAAAAGTAATTCTCAAAATTCCTCTGCCAGTCCATCCTTATTCTCATTAATTCTCTTCCACACACAACAAAAGCACATCTCTTTGCAATAACTATACAGAGTGCGTTAAGTTTAAACTTAAATATGAATTTATAATGTTTCTGTTGTCTCTATTTCAAAGAATGACCAGCAGGGGGGAAATCAATTCCGGTCCATGTAATCTTGATTGCTCATCGCCTAAAAAGTTTGGAGATTAATATTTTGGAACAGGAAGTTTATAGGCGATTTGATTTTAATAGATGTGATTTGGCCAAAAAGAATTAAAAAAAAAAAAGAAAAAAAAGCAGTATGCATTTACGGATTAATAAACTGTTTTACCCAATTCCTTTCTCAATAATCCCCCAACCCCCCCCCCCCCTCCCCCGCTTGGTATTTTCCTTGGTATTTGACCGTTTGTCTGTTTCCTGTGTGACTGTCAGAAATATAGAGCAAAAACAGCTAACAAATTCATGAAAGAAGGGCAATGGCCCAAGGATCAACCGACTGAAATTTGGACCTGACTGAGTCAAGGTCACCAAATGACCAGGGCTACAAAGTTTTTTTTTTTTTTTTTTGCAAAAGAAAGTTCCTTACTCCTAAAAAATGATCTGGAAATAATTACGTGGCGACCATGATGAGTGTAGTCAAATTCTTCAATGGAAAGGTATCTCACTGCTTCCCAATTTACAACCTTCAGCATAGGGTACACAGAACCATCCTTTTTGCGAAGAATGGAGATAACGCTATCTCACAATTCTGCGCAGCAGCCATTTATAAAGTGTCGACCATTCATTCGGCCAATTACGTAAAGAAACATATATGATGGGCAGGGGACTTAGGATCATGTTGCCTCGTGTAATTACATTCGGATTCTCTAATTAGCACAGTTGTCTTCTCAAGCCGTTAGGAATTCCCTTTTACACCTTTCCTTTACCTTATGACGTTTTTCACAAAGGTTAGAGAAACGTAATTAGGGATTAGTGGATGGGCCATAAATTTTTGACTATTCCGACGCAGCCCAGGTGAGGTATTTTGTACCTGGCACCACTTGTGTTACTTTTACGTTTGGGTAGTACTGTTGTCATGCCTACCCCGCATTCTACTCAGCTGTAAGCCTCACCTGAGTATTAACCATAGACTGTATAAAAAGATGGACGAAGCAACCGTGACATCACCCATTGGTTTCAGCATACCATTTAGGAAGCCTCGATTTTGGCAATATGAATTGCGCGATTTTGTCATTTTGAAGCTGGATGTGATTCCTATTGGATGAGAGCTTGAATTGAAGATCCAGGGAGAAGCGAGGGGTGAATCTACAGGTGGATCTGACCGTATCAGACAAGAACCAGAGGATAGCCACGCCCCTAAAGCATATTCTGGCTTTATCCTTTATTCTTGTCTATTTCGGACCATAATTTACAAAAATGAAAATCATGATATGTCAAATGAGACTGGAAACTTGCAATAGACGCAATGTAGTAACGTGGAAAATCATTATTTAAATAATAAATCAGGTGGGAAAGTGGGGTCATTTTCTCATAGACTTCTATAGGATTGAAATTCTTTCTGCAACTACCAACATTACTATCTGCTGGCCATTAAATAGAATGCAAATTTTAGAGATTTCCACATTGGCCTCAGTTTTCAGACCCGAGTGCTGCGTCCATCTTTTTACACAGTCTATGGTATTAACCACCGGCCTGCTCCGTCTCCTGCGTCTGTTAATTCATCTCACCTATTGCTTATTATTCAATTGCCCATGTCTGTGCAAACATACCCCTGTTCTACCAGCTTCTAGTCAAGAAGCTTTAGAATAGCTGAGAAGTCTTCAGTTTTGTGTACTGATTTTTGTCTTCTCCAAGAATACCTGTTCATGTCTGGCTGCGTTACAGTCTTATTCATTAATTGTACCTGTGAGTTATTCTCCTGTGTGGAATCCTGTTTTACTGACGCCATGTCTCCCTCATTAAAAGCCCTGTTTTTCATTAGTATCTGAATCCTTTACTCTCATCACTACACCAATGCATTCCTTCTAGTGCACCAGTCATTAGCATTGTCTCGGCAGTTCAATAAATGAGAGCGAAATGCAAACTTCCGACCAAGCGCTCACATTTTCCGTCTTAAACTTGGCCTGTAATGAAATCTGATGACCTAGGAAAGATGCTGAAATAATGGAGCATTATGATTAAGTAACTACGTTGTTACAAGGTCTGAGGAGGTCACAGATGGATTATTTTGCAGGAGAGCCACCTATGGCCACTTTGGACTTCCTAACAATGTAGTTGCTTAACCCCACAATTCCAACATACCACAATAAGGGTCCATCAAATGCAGCTGCTCTATTTAAACCTGTGGAACATGCCTATTTTCAATTCTAGTCAAGATCCCAAGGCTTACAACAATCCCACTCATGCCCTGCTGAATTACAGGGAAATATGTAAAAAATGATGAATCAAGATTTCTTTCCCCATGAAATGTAATTTTGTAGCCATAATGACATGACGTCCTGGCTTTAAATATTATTTTTCTCACTTTAAGTGCAATGCAGCTGCAGTTAAGCACTGCAGCCAGCAGACTCAGAATATGCATGTGACAATGTGTGTCCTACAATCTGAAAAATAAAAATATTTTTCAGACTTTGAACCTTCCTATGGGGAAAACTTGGTGAAAAGTTAGAGATTAAAGGGTAAATGATGATGCTCTGTTAGGATTTGGCTTTAGGATGAAGTTCTAAAAAGAGGTTGGTAGTTAGTTTTGTGTGGTACAATGAAACTTTCCAGTTTCAGTTGCGCTCATGTTTTTGCTCTGATATTGAAAGCCACTTATAGATGCAAGAGGACACCCATACCTACTGAAATGTTTACTGAGAATGTCTTTGTGCACGCTATTTACACAAACTGCAGATCAAATTAGGGCAGAACTGAATGAACTTCATTATTTTGCAATGGGAAATTAGTTCTGCAGCAGTCAAGCTATGAGACAACATTAAGACAAATACACCAACACATTTCAGCCATATTATTAAAAATAAATGCTGCAATTAAACATAAATATCAAGCCAATAACACTCCTTGGACGCAGCCAAGTGCAAAATATTGCATGCACCTTGCCAATGAGTTTTCATTTTGACAACAATGACAATAATAATCATTACAAAGAGAAGAAAAATATACTTCAGTCAGCAAGTGGAGCATTTAAAGTGGGGTTTAAATGCCCCATACTTTGCAGGTTTTTTCATGATAATAATATTTTGTAGGTTTTTGAACTTTTTTGCCAAAAAATAAAAACCTATTCTAGATTGGCAAGTTGCTGCCAGTCAATCTCACCATTCAGAAGGCTAAACTGAGTAGTCTTCAAAGTCAGCCATATCTGAATACAGCTAAGACCACTGTGCAGGTATTACAAGTAATTCGTTTTATATATTGGTGCTTTAAGGATTTTTTTTCCCCCATGAGTAAAAGTTTTAGAACGCCTTTACTTACAGCAACCAGCAGTGAATATTACACCCCATTAAAATGTTACATAAAGAACCATCTAATCATAATCGTGCAAATTTAAGAGCAGGGTCCATAAACTGCTGGAATAGGAGGCTCATATCCAGAATAAAATCTGTTAAATTTCTATGCATCTCGAGGGGAAAGGTGGTAACCAACATATTGCACTGCTGACAAGCAATGCACCTGATTGGCTTGCAAAACAGAACTCCACGGTAGGTCAAAAATGTTGGTGAGAAAAAAAAAAAAAAGCATCATTCATCTTTTTCACTTTTTTGGCAGACCTATCGCTTCACAGGTTTCTGCAGATGCCGACCCCCTCTCCTAAAATAAGCAATTAAAAATGACTGAAACAGCATGCTGCGTTTTTAATAGGTCACTGTAAAAAGGGGCATTGGAGCTGTAGGGGCACACCTGTACTCCACTGCTGTGACTTCATAGTGATTTATGGTGCAGGGATTTAGGAGGGATTGCTGCCTGCACTGGTGTCTGATAGGTTACATCAGTCAGGCTCTCCGCAGGCCTCTCCGCATGGTTTTGTCGTTGTCATTCTGGCAGGTGCTAAACCGGTTTTGTGGGAGGGAGGTGGGGGGGGGGGGGGGGGGTTGGGATATGGTTGTGCTACCATACAAATCAGGCTCTAACTTCACAGTGCTCCTTAAACTGCCAAAGGGGGACGCATCTGTCCGGCTCAATTTGAACTGGGATCCACTCTCTGCAGCAGTGCTTGCAGCGGTAATCAGGCTGAACCGAACGTGTCCGTTCTGCGCTTTGGTGCGTGGAGGACACCTGAAGGGCATGCACTTCTTGGTGCAATTAGTTTTGTAGCAGCTTTTATGTATTTATTCGTTTATTTATTTATCTTTTTTCTTTCCATGGCACTCGTGGAAACACACTGAAAAAATGAACTCAAAGGAGGCGCAGGTATGTTTTACTCGTGAATCTTAACAACTATCACAGATTAAAAAAAGTGTGCTTTAAGTGGAAACAAGTCATATTGACAAATTAAAGACCAAAAATGTTGGGACAAATAACCTGAGAGTTGTTTCATTTTGGAACAACTTCACAGAATTTGACATTGATGGGAAATGGCAATTCTAGCTTGCCAGAAACACAAACAACAGTAAAACTAGCAGTACTAGCATTAGATCACAAAAACACTTTGTCCTTGAAACGCAACTTGAATTCCTTCAATGTCTCACAGCAACTAATTCTCAATAATCACCACGGCCATCTATGAGAGAATATAACCGCGGCATATCTTCAGTGAAAATCTGCACCTATTTTCATCTTCGGGAGAAGACCTCTGAGATACAGCAAACAAAAGAGTAATGGATTCTTTGATAAAGAATGGTGATATGGATAATGTAAATTGCAAAATAAATAATTAATAAATAAAAATGAGGGAAACAACCTATACACAAGAGACTGCAATATTTATATATTCTGTGAAGAGTTTGCATGTTCTCCTGGTGTTCGCATGGGTTTCCTCTGGCTCTCTCCCACAGTCTAAACACATGCATGTCAGGCTAACTGGAGACTCTAATTTGATATGGTGTGGTAATTGATAGGTATGAGTGCGTGAGCGAATGGTGTATGAATGATGTGAGCACCCTGCGATGGATTGGTGAGCCTTCCAGAGTGTGTCCATGCCTTTCGCCCATAGTCAGTGTGGATAGGGTCCAGCTCCCCTGCGTCCCTACTGAGGAAGACAAGCTATAGATAATGGATGGATGGATGGATGGACTAATGCAGGCAACCATATGACAAAATATTGAAATTGAAACGGGCGTAACATAGCTTCACTATTGGTTAGGAATGTTTGAGATTCGGAAATAAACCACATTCCCCAAAAAATGTTCATCTATGACATCAAACCGCACAACCGTTCAGAGCATTAATGACAGTGAATAATACGTACAACGGTAATGGTGAGGTCTTGAAGAAGTACTCCACTTCAACGTTTCATATTGCCTGCAATATGCAGGGTGGAGATCAGTTTTTTTCTGGTTTCATATTTAGACATGATGCAAACAATATACAGTAAAAGAGTGTAAAACCAGAGCCTGCCATTTAATTTCTATTAGCTATTCTGATATTCTCAGCAAGTTTTGATTCAAGTGTAAGCCATGTATGCATCCCCTAAAATGGTAACAGACAAAGAATTAACAAAGAATGCAAATAAGCCACTGTACAGTAGCTGGTACTGATTACAATCATCGATCCTCCAGGGGAAGGCACTTTCAGGACAAAAGTAGCTTTGTCTGTAAAGTCTATTGCAGAGGACTTTAATAGCTAAAAGTAATTCTTGACTTTTCCCAAACCGCACGCAACTATAGGACATTGATCTGGTATTCTAAACCTTTTATGATCTGGAGGAAAAATACATCAAGTTTTAGAAACTGGTCACATAACGTTTGTAAAAATCTGTGATATGATGCAAGGCAAATTCTGATTTAAAATGCATGCAAAGTATACCTCACAATCAATTTTGTTTAGTTCATGAGCTTTATATCCACTCAAAATAATTCAGTCCAAGGACTCGAAAATACACACTGTCCTTTGGAGTACAGGATGATAATTTAAGAAAACTCCTGTCCTTCTCTGATATAAGCCAGAAGTAATGACTGGCTTTGCATCATATGCTAAAAATAAATATAATTTGACTGACCGTGATCACTGCAGAAATAACTGAATTACAGAGAACTGAATGCTCTGTAGATATTGCCATTTTTCAGAAGGGAACATTGCCTCAGTAATGTTCAGTAGTTTCTGGTGACATTTTCAAAGTCACAAAATGGCTTTTTCCCAGAACATTATTATTTATTGTAGTAATACGTTATAATAATCCATCTAGTAATGTTACTTCGTAAGTACATGATGTCAGTTGGTGATGTTTGTATACAGTGTGTGTGTGTGTGTGTGTGTTTGTGTGTTCGCATGTTTGTTTTCCCTAATCTAATCTTCTGAACATTTGGACTGGTAATTTATTAGTTAAAGTGCTGCATGTTCATTGAACTCGCCCTTCAAAAACAAGGGGATTTGGATCAAGGAGTTATATTTTTGAAGTCAGATGCTGTAAATTGAGACTAAAAATCTTGCAGAGACAATGTCCTTCTCATGCAACCATCCTCTCAGAAGCTAAAATGTTGAATGGCAACATCTAGGTTTATTAACCCTGAAATGGTCCTAGATTGTAACTACAGTAGCTGACCCAGTGCATCAAACTGAAATGAAAAGCTCTTGATATATGGCCCAGGGGCGATAGACTCCTCTGGTCTTGACTGATAAGTCATTACTGCCACTTACATTCAATAAATCACACTTTGTTTTCGGCTTTCGAGACGGGATTGATTTTTTTTTCTTGGCATTCCCGGCACACAGTTCCATACTTTCTCGTAAGGCTTCTTCTTTGAGCAAATAGAAAAGTTGAGGCAAAAACTGTCTGGAGGTGGATAAGGTGAGCTGACCAGATAAGGTGGTAGGAAATTAAGCTGTGTTGCCTGTTTCTCCAAGCATTTACTTACTCTGGCTCTCAGGAAGCTCTCCATTATATAGGTCTCTCTGGACATTGTTGGCAATAAGACATGTCTGATGCACAAAAAAAATGCATTTCGAAAATCATGACACTTGGTCATTAGAATTTGCATTATTTAAGCAAGTAGTCTTAAAGAAGAACTAGTCATGCCTCTATATTCATTGACACATTTATTAATAGACATTTTGGATGATCTTATTGGGTAAACATAGCATTGGCATTGTTGTACCAACTGTTTTTTGTGCTAAGTGAACTTACCTTCCCCTCCAGACAGAGTAGTGCATGTTTTCCCTGCACCTGATTGGTAACTAGCGGCCTGCTAAGGTAACAATTTGGTCAGTATATTGCATACTCTGTCTGTTCACCCAGTCGACTTGGGGTGCACTTCCCAAAAGCACACATGCAAACTGACATAGTAGGAGCCACTGACTGTGAATGGACAAACTATGTAAGCTGCAAACGTAGTTGCTGACTAAAGTTGCTGCTGTCTTGCCGAATTCTTCAAAACAGTGTCGTAGGAAACTTATTGTTGAAACACGGACAATAAGAGCCCTCGTCACAGCCCTGGGAGACATTCCAGCATTGACCATAGCAATGGCATGTTCCTTTAGGTTCCAAGTCATCTGTAGAATTTTGGAAAATTGCTGAACTGGGACTTCTGGGTGGCCTCTTACTAGGGACAGGCAGGGGCGTTGCCAAGGGGGGGCAGGGGGTGGGCAGTGCCCACCCTGAGAAAATCTCTGCCCCCCCAATGAAAACTCAAGATAAAAAACTGATTTACTCCTATTTGTCAGCAAACACGCGAAATCCATCTGATTCTCAGCTGGAGGTAGACAGCCATTTAGAGTGAGCTTTACGGATGCTTCATTTATCTATCACTATGTGTGATTGGTGGATTCCTTTGCCAGTCTATTCTGCTGTGAAACTATCGAATTACTGGGACCCTCCCATTCTCTTAGACTGCCGTCTTCACTCATCAGTCTGAGGTCACGGCTACTGCTCTGTGCTTCTCTCAGGGAATTAAAACTTCGCCCATATCTCTTTTGTTGCTATTTCTGCCACTGCTTATTTTGTAAGTCTTTGTGTTTGATATTATGGTAATTTGTGTTCTAGTTTGTCATTTGTGTTCACTCGTGCGGTTATAACCCGAGTTGGCTACCGAGTGAGCCCAGGCAGCTCGCCAGCAGCTAGTCTGGAGTTGCTAACGTTAGCCACTCACTGGGGTTGTTGCTACAATAATTCTGTATCATAAGCACTTCCGGGAGAAAACTAGACTGGCGTAAGTGTTTTTTCGGCGACATGCTGAACGGAGCCAAGTAAAGGATTTCAGAAGGCAACTCTAAGAAAAGTGAACGCGTTTAAAGATGCACACCTGAAGCGGCTTAAATTATTTCAAATGCTGCCGGGAAGAAGCCCGAGTTTAGATTTCGCTAATTGCAGGTGCTCCGCCCTTCCCTATATCTGCTCCCGTGTACTTGGCCTCAATAACAATCAAACAATGTCAGTGGCCTATAACGATTAAGATGTGATGGTGTAAAGCAGACAAACATAACTGAGCAACTGTGTTGGATTGAAAGAATGCTAGAATAATTGAATAATTAGAAAAAAATCTTCCTCTTCCCCAAAACCATGAAATGTGAATGTCAGATATAAATGATCAGTCGCCCGACATCGCGTGGCAATGACAATTGCGTTTATGCAAAACTGCAGTTCTATGGCCGTTTAAATTTAGAAATGCATCAATCAATCATGCTGTCAGAACAGCTTTACTCATTCAACTTCGAGAGTAAACGAACCCAACATTTGATTGCCAATCAAGCAAAGTAAATGGAAATTTTTTTGTTTTTTCTGAGAGTTTCCTAATTGGTTAATAGGAGGCGATTCTGTAGTCCTTTACTTCCGTTGTTCTGAAACTCAGTCCTGGGGGACCCCTGTGTATGCCGGTTTTTATTGCAACCACAATAGCAATTCCAGGATTTTAACAAGCTGTTACTTTTTCTTAATTAGGTACTTTTGATCTTCAGAGAGGTAATTTATCATCTTAATCTACAGAATGCCAAACATGGCTTTGAAATGCCCCAAAGATGACTAATTTTACATTGTACTCATTGCACTATTGGCAAAAAATTAAAGAGGTAAAAGACCAAAAAGATTAACTTGCCAACTTAATGACTTAACTTGTAACTTGGTTAATTGCTGTTTACGCAATAATTGGCTATTTTCACCTGATACTTCACCACAAAACTGGTGGGCCTCATTATCATCATTGGCGTTGTTATTGCATTCATCATTATCTTCTTGATGGTTAGGAATGAAGGCCAGGTGTACATACCAATTAAGAGCCTGCTGATTGACCTCAGACTTTAATTGCATTGGTTATAGTTACATTTCTTCATGTATATTGAAATCAACTGTTTGAAATTTAATGCAGTGAGTACCACATGCCCTTAGAAGATTAATTTTACATTGCATACATTGTCAATTCTGGCATGATGTGATTTAAGAATCTAAGTAATCCAAAAGTATAAGTGCCTAGTTTGGATAATTAACATCTTGTTAAAATACTGAGATTGCCAGTGTGGTTGGAACAAAAACCAGCCTACACAGGGGTCACCCAGGTCCGAGTTTGAGAACCGTTGCTTTATTTGGCTCTGTGAAGCATGTAGACGAAAAATACTGATGACAGCAAAGTTTTTTTTCCCGGAAGCATTTCACATGCCCTCTGATATTTTACACTTTCGTTCAACCTGCGATGGGTTTAATGAAGGAAAAGGGAAAGCTCGGATGTTCGCCCCATGGCAGCAGGTGGTGGTGCTACGCCTTAAAAAATCGCGGTTCATGATTAGATCAATCCTAGTGCATAATTAATGAAAACTGACTACACCTGTTAATGTCCCTCCCCTACTGCCAGTTCACCAGCCGCCACTTCTATAGGCCCTATTTATTTATTTTTCGGCGATTTAGAGGTTCTTTTTTTGCCCCCCCAAAGAGGACAAATGCCCACCCAAGCTTGGCATCCTGATAACGCCTCTGGGGACAGGGTGTGCCAAGGCTAACCAAATCGGATTCAAAAGTTCTTGATCAGGTCCTACCTGTCTGACGGGCCAATTTTGACAAAGGGCATGGAATTGACAATAATATGGCAAAGGTGACTAAAATGCTCGCAAACCAGTAGCAAATAACCTTGGTCAAGTAATTATACCCTACCAAGTCAACCACTGAAATAATTTTGCAGAATATTGGAAGGATTAAACTGTTGGATCTATATTTTTGAACAAAAATTATAATAATTTATTTATTATCAATAATTATATTTGCACTTAAGGCACCTGGTCACTTCTAATAGGTGCGATGTTGTTACTTTTCATGTATAATGCTGTGGCACTTTTTTGGCTTCATAACATAAAATTATCTGGCAATTTACCCTGTTGAAATTCCCTTATTGCACTGTTTCGTTAGTCATTATCGATGCTAAATACTTAAATTGCTAATTGGAGTAGGTCCACCAGGCACCCAGCTGTTCTTCATCACCCTCAAGACATCTGGCAGTAAGGCTGTCGCCTCCAATATGTCCCAGCTCATAGCCAGAGTGTTTTTATTGCATTTTCAGTCAGCAGAATTTCCTCACTGCAGTTGACCTTTATTCCAAAAAGTTGAACCAGAGCAATGCAATCAGCTTAAAATGCAGACGACTTGGCATCACTACAGTCAAAATTGCGGTAACACTGTTGGCAACTTTGAATTTGATCATGTGGAACAGTACCAGAAAACACACAACTTTTCATACTTTCTGTACTATTACTTTTCTAATGTAAAGGACAGTATTATACAGTATTTGGATATACAGTATGCATTTGGTAAATACCAAATGTAAAAAAAAGTGAGCCACTTTCACTTTTCAACTTTATTTTTTATTCTGAAGACTCCTCACAAGCCTTGTATACAGTAGGCTATTTTGCGCTTTCAATAACATTGCTCAAAAGTGTTAAATAACTTGTCTATCGGTATACATTATTGATTTAAACCGATGAGCCAAAACATAAAAACCAACCACAAATACAGCAAATAATGTTGATTATTTCATAACAACATCGCATGTCCAGGTCTGCCGACAGATCTTAGATCTTTGGTAAGCCAGCAGTCTATTCTTGTATTCAACATGTTGGATGTGGGAGATGACAGGGTTTTGGGCGTCCAAGGCCCTTTGATGCACGAGGGCTATGAGGACTCTCAAGTCTGGTCCAAACTAATAAAAGGGCGAGTTTGGCACAAGCTGCTGAGAATATCAATAATATTAACATAAGGAATGAGTCACAACACGCAGTGCATCATACTCTGCTATATATTGCACTTTTTAGCTTGCAGAGCAGTCAAAGTGCCTGCTCTTACCCCAGTCCACCTCTGATAATGCTCCCCAATGGGCAGCTGAGCTTCAGAACTGGACCTTGAAGCAGGTGAAGAAGGTTGCCTGGTCCAGCAAGTCCCATTTTCTTTTACGTCAAGTGCTGCGGCTGTGCGCGTGTGCAGTATTTACCTGTTAAGAAATGGCATCAGGATATGGGAAGAAGACAAGCTAATGGAGGGAGTGTGATACTCTGGGAAATGTTATGCGGGGAACCCTGAGTTTGGTAAATCAAGTGACATCAGTATCATGGAGCTGTTTTGGCAACAGTTTGGTTTAAGGAGGACCTTCATTATATCGATGGCTTCATGCAAGGAAGAGGTAAGTGACATTTTACAAGAGAGCCAAAAAACTGCCACAGCACCACCTGTTAGCTACATGCTGAACTATCCATTATAGAACCTACTGGGATGCCTACTAGACATTTTCATAATTCTTCGTAGTTTGGGAGATATTTAGTAAAATGCACTTACCCCTATTTAGCATGGGTGAAGATTACCACCACAGCTACACCAAGGTTAAAAAGGCATTTTAACCCCTTTAGGATAGGAATTGAAACTCCAGACTTGGTCAGGAAATGGGCTAGTCTCAGTTAATACAAAGTAACAAAAAAAAAAAGTGATTTTTGACCGAAGTGTCGCTTAAGCCCTTCTTGCACGAGGCCATTGATATTAGGAAATTGGTTTCAATCTTGTGGCTGATTGCTGTAAATGTCACATTCTTCATGAATTTTCTGAGCATTTTCTGCCACTCAGTATTTCATATGCTGGGAAAAACATACAAATTAATGTTACAAATTAGCGGCGCACAAAATGGCAGCCGCAGTTCAGTCAGCAAAATCTATCAGCTGCTGCATCGCTGAATTTAGAGAGCACGTGTTCTTTCACCAACCAATCGCATCTGCACACATCAAATCAGTAATGGACTGCACTCTTCAAAAACTGCTCACCAAGATAATGCTATGCAGCTTTTCCTTGCCACACAAATTGCTTGCTGCTCACTGCTTGCCATGTGTACCAAATCATTGTCATTGTTGGTTCTTTGTTTTTCACTCGTCAGTCAGCCATTTCGTCTTGCAGCTCACCCACTACCACCCCTGCTTCCATCTGCTTGATCTGTTTTGTGTGGTCTGGGGATTTGGTGTCTTTTGATCATGACTTCTCCCTGCATTCAGCGTTGCGTAAGAACACGGGCACTGAGTACCAAGAGCAGATCTTTTTATAAATAAGCCAAAAGTAATGCTGTACATCATACTCAGTAAATGGCTTTTCATTTTAATACATGAGTTGTCCTGACTGTGATCGCAGCATACTGTGCACTTATTATAATTAACATTGTTATGAATTGTAACTCATTCTAATTTATATTGAATAGCAATTACTCTGAAAGTTTACATAGACTTCCATTACTTGTATCAGACAGGCCGGGGTGGGGGGTGTGGGGTACTTGCTGGCAAAACTGAGCTGATTCAGACAGCTGGATGTGGGCTGGATACAAGCACAACGTCTAGCTACTGTCAGGCCAGATCAGGGCTAGACTGATTTTAAGAGGGTGAGAGCTGTCAGTAATGTAAAATACAACATCAGTTCCAAAAAAGTTGGGAAGCTCTGTAAAATGTCAATAAAAACAGAATACAATGATCTGCAAATCATCTCAACTCTACATTCAATTGAAAATAGTAGAAAGACAACATATCAGATGTTGAAACTGCGAAATTTTATGGTTGTTTTAAAAATGTATGCTATAAATTACAAATAATATGGATATCCAATTTAGTCACTGTAATAACTGGAGCTCAATGAAAGAAATAATGTAGCAAGCAGTGAATTAAAGGGCCGGGCTGCAGCGTTCAGTAAGCAAGACCAGCCCTCATTTTCGTAAAAACACCCATGCATATATGCCACTGCCTTGCCCATCTGAAATGTGGATATTTAAGCTGCTCTCTTTGTTCACCAGCAGAAAAAAACAACAACATGCCCCTGCCTGTGGCTGCATTACATCATTGCCTGCAGCTGCTAGTAACATTGCCTGCTGGCTGCATCACTCTTACCTGCAGCTATTTAACATTCCATCTCCTCCCCACCATCCACCTGTGGGCCCTGAATTTCCCCTGGGGGGAAATCCAGCGTATCCTGAAATACCTTGATAAGAAGCGCTCAAGATCAATAGGCTGAAAGGTGTGTCAGGGCCAGAGCACAGAGGCCAAACTATAATTGCATTCATCTGTGAAACTACAATTGACTGTTAACAGGCGTAGTTGGCTGACTGATGTACAGTCTTGCACATTTTTGCATCATCTTCATTGAAAGGGAATGTTAAACCCTAATTGATGTCAATCAGGGCACATAAAAATCAGGCAAGACTCTGACCAAAAAACAGCTTTGTGATTAAAATGGTCCCCTGGACCTGAACACAAAAGGCAGACAGTGGTTGTGGGGACTGCAGTACAGTCTGAGGAATCGGCAGGATCTTGAAAACTGCAAAATGATGGAATGATTTAAGATCCCTACAATGACATGGAAAACTCTAGATGGTTTTCTAGCAAAGGGATGGAATATTACACAAGATAGAAAATGAATTTTGCGTTTACCATAAAAGGCATGGCAGTATACTTTAGTACCTAGCAGTATAAAACTCCGATGAATTTAAAAGCACCCATTTATTTACTGAATTTCAGCCTGAGGTCCTTGGCAGCAAACAAAGGAAAAAAGCACAAAAAAAAAAAAAAACGATGAGTACTATTAAGATAAATGAAGATTGGCTGGCAGTTTGACAATGTATTTAATAAGAGCCCTCAATGGATGTTACCATTTAAATAACCTATTTTTCTTGAACACTTAATGGCTTTCAAATGAGGTACACAGGCACATGGAAATCAGAGCAGGCACAGTTAAATAATGATGGATTTTACGATTGAAATGCACTTAAGCAGGATACATTAGACATCTACTAGCTGCAAAACTTTGTTTGGCATCTACCAAAGTGTTTACACAGGTTATAACCAAAATTTATATTACAATTGTTTAATTTTTGGGTTTTTTTTTTTTTGGATGAATTTATAACTGTGCATTGTTGAATTACATTTGCGACCCAGGCCAAACAAATTAAAATGAGCAAAGCATTACAGCCAACCAGTGATTAACCCCTTTCTGCAGATGTAGATGCCCGCGTCTATAGACCTGCACATTGGAAGTACGCTGTTACTGTACTCGATCACTAGATGGCACCCCCGGATCAGTTATTGAATGTTCACAAGCAAGCAGACCTCGAACGCGGTTCTGAATACGGTGAAGTTCACTCCACTCCCTGTTTTTCGAGAGCTGCATGAATTAAACTCCTCAGCTAAGCCTGATGTGCAAACTGGTCAGTATCCTTGCCCATAGTGTCGATTCAGCAGTTTGAAAAAACGATGTCTTGACACAGAAAAAATCGTTATCCTTTGTAGCAACCAGTTTAGCCACAGTGAGCTAACAGTATTCCAATTAGTAGTTCATAAAAATCAGTTTTCTGAGGCAAAAAAATCGACATGGTATTAATTCTCTCACATTCTATTGCCTATTACAGTTGTCCCATACAAAAAAATTGTAGTTCCCTACCGTGGATTTACGCGTAGATTCCTTCATTGCCAAATCCAGCGCTTCCTTATATCCACCCGAGTACTGGCGTTGATAGCCAATCACTCAACCATACACTCAAGCTCTTCTGCGTAATTGTAGAGCTACACTTCATGGCCTCCTGAAGTTTCCCTGATGACAATGTATTGAATGGCTCGTTTCTTATCCAATTCCCGAGTGTTTAAACATTTTAGAGTAAGTGAAACACATTGATTGGACAAACACAGAGCATACAAACCAATGCGTGTCAGCAGGCTCGGTTGTATCCTGTCTACGTTATGCACATTACGCGGCTAAAATAGACGGGATTTATAGAAAATCGGTTCGCAAAACTGGCCTTGAAGTGTTCAGTTACATTACAGGATTTAAATGAGAACGATATGCTCTATTGGAATTATTTCGAATGAAACAGGACCGGAGGGTTCTTGTTACTGGATACATCGCTCTCTATTTTATACAGTCAATGTCTCTGGAGGAGGGATTCACGAAAAAGGTCAGGCTGCTATTTTTGTTTGTTTTTTTTTTTCTGTTTCGGAATGTATATGTACTCAACTAAGTCGAATGTCGAGGTTTTTTTCCTGTTTAAAACGCGAACTGCCCGTGCATTTTGGTGTGGACCCCCGGTACGTTCATTGCACGTTTCTTTTGAATCGGGAGACGCAATGGATTTGATATTCCCTGAAAGTGGAGTGTCTGTTCAGTTAAAATAAGGTATATTTCAGAATTCAGATATTACTGTGTTAGTGAGGTGTACTTGCTCCTTATAAGTGTTGAAATGGGTTCGTGAGCTTTGAAGAGGGGACTGGTAGCTTTCATTACAGGGTGAATGTTCTGACCGTTTAATTAGCAGTTTATTTAATGCGTGTTTGTGCTGGCTTTGAAGAAAAATGGCCAAAACTCTAAACTTTATTATGGAGAAAAGGCACGTTCATATTTGGAGAGGTTACTGGTGACCATTGGTATTCAACTGCACTGATATTGATAAATTCATACTAAACTCAACCAGAAAATCATTCGTTCATATTAAATTTCATGCCTTAAAGCTTTAATTGTGTTAAATACATGATTTTTTTAATGATTTGACAGCAAATCATTTTGAGACTTTGGGGAGACACTTGGGTAGCTGTATAATTTGGCTAATAGCATGTAGGTAATCTAGAATGTAATTTTGAAGATGAATTCTACTTGTGCTCAAGGAGTTTATGATACCATAAATGTATAGTTTTAAGCCCCAGCAGTTTTTCAATCGTCAGAATTATTTTTTTTGCAATTTCAATGGTGAATTCTCATGAAGATTTTTTATGTTTGCTGCTCATTTTCTCGACCAAAATCATGAAAATAAACTGAAATACAATGTAATTCTAAATGCTGTAAGTGTCTTTCCTGAATTGAGCCACATTTTTCCTCTTTGTGAAGCTTAAATCTTGAATTATACAGCATTAAAGTGGGTAACCCATAAATAGCCAAATTTGGCTTCTGCACAAAGGGGTTAAGCCTCTTCACCGACTTTTAAACCGTGAAGGCCCTATTTTGATGACCTAGAAAAACAAGTGCTAATGGTACTGCAGATCAAAACTGGGTGTGTTTGACTTCATTCCAGTAATTTTATAACAGAAGGCAATGCAACTGTGGCAATATTGTGAAAAAGGTTGGAGGAAGACAAATTATTTACCGTAGGTGTGGGTGGGGGTTTGGTTTCGTTAAGGCCAATAAGATCAGCCGTTGTCATTTTCTTTCAGTGTATATATTGCCATAGAGAACAATATCAGTGTATTATTGCCATAGAGAACTGGCGATTTCATTGGGTGAAGTAAAAGCATCTAATTTGTGTTACCGCCTCCTCCATTGATCCTCTGAACCAAGCTTCAATGTGGTGATGCGTGAAGGCGTTACGGGGGACAGAGGTCAATTCACCAAGCCATGTGTTTTATATGAAAAGATGTGGGTGATTTAAATGGAATATAAAACAGCTCTCATGGTATTTAAACAAGGGCAAAACTGAAGTTCACTATATGCATATCTCCAACAACAAAAAAAAAAAAGTCATTGTAGGCGATGTGCTGCTTCATAATAAAAAATAGCGAGGGTGGATAATTAAGACGTATTTGGCTGAATAATGTTTGTGTTTGTCGGTTATCAACGTTGCTCAAAAAGTCATTAACAGATTTTTTATCCTTTGAGGGTCTCGCCCAAAAAACAATACAGCTTTAGAAATAAGGAAAAATTTCCTTATTTCCTTAGTTGGGCAACCTAGGAAACAAATCAGGCTATCCGCAAGAATTTTTAGTTGTCCTGCGTACTGTCGATAGCATTAAAAATAGTAGCATTAATAATCATAATGATTTAAAAATTAACCTTTGCTATTTATTCAATGTCACTCTGTGCAATCTCTGCCACTTTTTTCTATGATTCCAAATTTTCACCATCATAATGAATATAATTTATCCTGCGTTGCTCTCATTGACGTTTCTGGTGAATTAATAATGCATTCTCTGCCCTCAACAGAGGCGATTATCATTAAAGTCTTAAGTTGTGACATATTTCCACATTTTGTCAACAGACGTATGCTGGCGTGGCACTTTCGACATCTCAGCATGGCCAGTTGTCACTAATCTTGGCCAAGTACGGCCACTCTGTTCAGGTCGCGGCTCTTCACCTTCGGTGTTCAACTGACCCTTCATGGAGTAACAAAATACCTTAGGATTTGTAGTTCTGACATATGTGTACATCGCTATTATTCTCCCTATTAAACCAATATTACCATATACTGGACTAAAAAGTACTTTTAGGAAGTTGATCTGAAAATACTTTGACCTATGGAACTGCAGCAGGCAATTTGAGAAGAAACATGAAGACGAATAACGCTGAACAATGTTTAAATTCATAGCACAGGGGATAATAGAACAATGTAATCAAATAAAAAACTGGAAAAGCACTCAGAGAGCGCAGAACCTCCGCCAGGGGGCAGCAAAGCCAAAAGCACGGCGATTGGAACTCCGGCCCATTGGAAAGACTTGAAATCTTGAACTTTGGCGTATATCTCAGCAGTACTTTGGCCTAGATATGCCAAAATTTGATCACCTCTTCCTTGAGTTAATACCCACCTACCCTGAAAATTTCGTCAAAATCCGGCCATAAGTTTTTGAGTTATGTTGTACACAAACAAACCAACAAACAAACGGCACCGAAAACATATACCTCCTCGGCGGAGGGTAATGATAACTTTTTGTGCCAAGCAAAACAACTGTTCACCAAAACTGCTCTCTTACAACTCAATAACTTGGTTCGGTTGCATTTGCATTTCTTTAATATTTCTGAGCCTCCTCATCCATCACATTTTCAGGCAAGGACTGGTCTCTCCTTAAGATGGCAAGGTATTTCCCAGTCTTATCAGTCTCAGCATTAGCTAGCCTTATGGCTAACAACATAGAAAACCCATTTGCCATATTTGACATGGCTTGGGCGAGAGAGAATAGCGGTAGAAAAGCAATGTAAAGATTCCCACTTCTTTCTGGTATGTATATTAATAACCAATTGTTTTAAGATGATTCAATAGAAATTAATACTCATGAAATCTGCTACATAGCTTCTAAACATGTATAATTTTATTTAACCTACCTCCCAGTGACAAAAAGTGGTGAAGTTTCATGCTGATAGACCACGAACTGCCTAAAAGAGAGAGCGGATCACCTTGGAACAGTGCTAAACCGAGTGGCCACACTTGCACGTAGTTCCGCTGTGATTTTTTTTTTTTTTTTTTGTCAGTATACTGCAATGATTTTGATTTGCAGTATATTTTGGTTTTCCCACTGGACAACTTCTTAGTTTGGCTAGATTATCCAAATCTATGTCAGGTTGTACAGACAACTGAATTACCACTTATTATGATAACTGCAATTCATTAGATTTTGGTGGTGATGCAGCGCACCACCAAGATCAAGGGATTTTTTAAGGATTTGTCACCATGGTTGGATTGCAAGATTGCCATAAATTCCATACAACTCAGGATCCACTTGATGGTTGGAAAGTTCTTTGTGACAAAACTAAGCCAATTGCTATGCATTGAAATTCACAAATTTGCCATAGTGCCCCCTAGAGCCCAATTCAATTCAAATTTTGCATGTTATTGTCTAATAAATATCCAACCATACCCACCAACTTTTATGAGGATTGGTCATTGCTAAGCATCTAAAAATTAAAGCTGTTATGTAATTGGCGAACATTGGCCATGTTTTTAAAAATGTATAAATGTATGTGCATATATTGATTGGCCGCCATTCATGCCCACTCATGATCTTTCTTCACTGATTTGGCAGTATGCTTTGGATCATGAGCAATTAATTTGCCTCTTCATATTCCTCTCTTCTCATCTTTTTAGCACCAGTTGATCACTGTCTTATCTCTCCATGGAATGTTGTTCCAGAAAATACAAGCATTTTTAAATGTTTTTTTTGGCATATGTCCCCTAATTGAACCTTACCAATGGTTTACATCTTGTGATAAACCTTCTGTATTTATTCTGGTAAAATCTTCAAATAACTGCTTTCTTTAGTGCTGATAAGCCCATCTCCTAGAGAGCATTACTGATCGAGCAAACTGTTGAGAGAATCAGTGTAAATATTTCTCTGTCATCCATTCAGTTGTTATGTATGATCTTCCAGGTCTTTTTGTATTCCTGAGCTCACCAGTGGTTTCTTACTTTTTAAGAATGAACCACATAATTCAGTCAGCTGCAACTGGTGGTTTTGATTCATCTCTGGTGAGTTTGCTTTGATGTTTCAGCCTAATGATGGCCTGCCTCACTGGCAGTCACTGCTCTTTGGATTTCACACCGAGAGTTAACAACAACAGATTCCAAATGCAAATGCAACTCTTGAAATCAACTTTAGACCTTGAATATGTTCTTGTTTAAATTAAATTATTAGGGAATAAAATTCACAAAGCCATGGAACAGCAGAACAGCCAGTTGTTCAAATATTCTTGGTCACTTGAAAAAGGGGTGCACCTCATAAAAAGAGCTGTCAATTCTACACAGTTCAGCCAATCCCAATGTGTATATTCTAAAATTAAATCTGAAGGTCATTACTTTTAACTCTTATTTATTATTTAATTTCAGCTTCAATATTTAAAAGGACTTCAGCTAAAATGGCAATAATGCTGTCAATTTCCAAATATTTATGCACCTGACTGTATCTGCAAAAACACAATCAAAATGCGAACAATTATGCACAATGAATGGAAAAGAAATGATACATCAATATCTCAATGCAACACATTTTCAGGGGCAGATGCACCTGAAGGCAGTCAGAGGCAACAAAAAATAAACCTTCATCTTAGCGCTAGCTGCACAGCAGGAATGTTTAATTTCCAATGTTGCATACCACCGGAGACCATTGAAAGCGTGAAACATGCCTTGAATGGATCGTTTTTTGAATGAGCCACAACTGCATCTGTTCAATTTCAGCACCGCCACAAAGTCATTTTCTTAATCTTGTTTTTCGCAAGTTGAGAGTCCCACAGGGAAATGCCATTTGTACCTTTTTTTTCTTTCCCCACTACCACCGCAAGGCAGGGAACAACACAGTGCAGGTGCATTGAAAAGAAATCAGAATGTGATGGACACTGGGGACTGAGCATGGATTCCAAAATATGACGCAAATCAACGCATCCCTTTAGTTTCCGTAAGCACTATCACAGCCCAACTGTTTTGTGGTACTTCCTGAAATATCAGCCATGAATAAGCTATCACTGTCTCCAGCCTGTACCGTCTGAGGCTTTTGTTTGCCGCCACACGCTCAGACACAAGGAAAATTAACAGAATTGACTCTCGAACCCCCTGCCGCAGCCTAATTCCTCAGACGTCCCCTAACACCGACTGTAAACAGCTACGCTATTGTCTCCCACTTATTGATTCAAATCCTGCTCGACTTCTTAAGGGAAGGCTTCTTAAAGGTTTTCTGGCACCAATTTACCTGAAAGCTCATCCCACACTGCAGCATGGGTATCAAATGTTATCAAGCTCAGGCCTAAAGCCAAGCTATCCCCGTTAAAAACTGCGCTGACAACCCTATACTCTGACACTGTGCTCAGTGCTCAGAGGATAAAAACAATAGTCATTAAACGGGACGGGGGAAAAAAATGCAAAAAAAAAATCTTAAATGATAACATCTGATTATTTCCAGCAAAAGCATTTCAGAATCACTATAAAGCAGAAGTGACTAAAGATAAAGACCGGAACCTTTATCAGTCCAAGTGGCAGAAACATGCTGTGAAAAGAGACGTTGTGAACGGACAAGCCTGCCTGTGGGCTCGGAGGATTCAGACACGGCTTGCTTTGAAGATGGGGAACTGGAAGAACAAAGGGAGCCTCTACACCTTGACCGCAGTGCCTGCTGTCTCCGGTCAAAATGAAGATGATCCCATCACTCATACAAGCTGACCTAGCTATGGGAGATGTCAGAATGACACTACAAAGCACCTCTGAAGGAGCAACAAATTCCTGTACATTGTGTCTCATTACCATTGAAAGTTGATATTTTAATTTTCTTTAAGGCTCCCAACAAATACACTGTCCGTGCGCTGACACAAAAAGTTATCACATTTAAGATGTGATAAAAAGCCTATAATTTCGCATGAAAGATCATTGGCCATCTTTTGAGTAACATACCAGTAAATACCTTCAAAATACCATATCTACCTCAAAAAATGATGTGCTGGGATCACCACACATAGCTTTCACCCTCATTTCTAACTTTAACTAAGGAAAAAGAAACAAAGAATTTGATGTAACAACTGACCGATCCCAAGCCCCGCCTCCCATTGTTACTGTTGCTAGGTCGGACAACTAACCAGGAAACTTCAGCCTTGCCTGAGTTCAAAACAACAAGCATAGCGGTGCCGGTTCCATTCACTGATGTGTTGCATGCGAGTCAGTGTTATTTTGGCATCGACATTTTGTCTCCCTAAATATGTGCTTTTTGGAGATATGTGCTTGGAAATTTTCCCCGTTATAATTCACGTCGATGAATTTCTGTGTACATTATCAAATTACTCTCTGGTTTCCTCACTTCATTGTACCCTGGTTGAGCATATTTGCCTTCAACCGATTTGTTCATATTGAATCATATGGCTAATGTCAACGCCGTTAAAAGGAAGCGCTAGTTAACTCAGCCTACTCCTTTCCTCAGCTTTATCTTTGCCCCTGTCCCGTTAAAACACTGTTCTCAGAATTGATCACTGCACAGCACGGATCGAGGGGACAGAGAAAACTTTTTTCTCCTGATTTCTAGCTAACAGCCAAGCCTATCTCCCCTAGACTATCTCAAGACTTTCTCTGTGGAAACAGACAAAGCGGCTTCTCCACTGTTTTAAATATTATGCAGGTAAGAATATTGTCATTAAATATCAGTTACAAGCAGCTAGCTTGTTAGCCACATTGTTAAATTATTAACTGTTCAGTTAATGCAGTCCCCACAATGGTAAGGGTTCAAAGGTAGCTTGCTGGTGACCGTTATCAATCGCTAGCGTTTGTTGTTAGTCAGCGGTCTATTCAAGTCAATGGGATGGCTAATTAGCTAGCTAGCAGGAAGCGTTTTATTACAGCCCTTCAAATGAATATTGCTGCAAAAGGCATGAGAATACAACTGCGTAGGAAAACATGAAAAAGCTTATTATGGTTTTGTAAGTGGAATTTAAGAAAACACACCTTTAACACGGTCGGCATATTGAGTATCTGTTACATGTTTCATCGTTTTACCAACCTCAGAAACCCAAAATGCCTGGTTTGACGGCTGCCTGAGGTGAAAGTTGTCCGAGGTTCGGTCAGACCCCTGCTTGCCCCATTGTGACGTGGCCGAAAGTGGGTGAGGCTTGGGATCGGTCAATTGTGTCCAACCTCCAGATGAAGGTGTCACTTTTAAGTCCAATAATTCACAGTAAAACATGATAATGTGGTGATTACATGCAACGTACATTGAAAATGCTTATTGAGACATAAGAAAGTGTTCCTTAAATTAATGTCAGAAACTTCTTCACCTCAGATCACTTCTGCTTACAGGCATTATTCCAAAACATGGCAAAACAACACTTGAAAAGATCATCTCCGCTTTAAAGAGCCAGATGAGAAGCTCCTCAATGCAAAATAAGGTCTAGTGCTTATGACTAGTGAGAAAAACAAAAACACATCATTATTATTGCAATAGCAGGGGCACCGTTTTATTTGAAAGGCAGAAATATTGGACGGTGTAAACTACACTGCCCAGATCATTTAGAGTATACAAATATTATAAACTCACATCAGCCAGGAGCGACTAGCGTCAACGCAACTCAGTGAGGGAAGAAAAGAGCCTATCTGCTTACCTTCCGGGGCAAATGTCTATAGCAAATATTGGATCTCCCTGTCTCTGCCATTTAGAACAAGCTTCTGTATGACAGACACATTCTCAGCATTACTGAGTAAACCCTTAACCATACATTTCCTTATTCGTTTATGCGCAATGACATGAATATAATAAATATGCTTTATCTGAGCCTTTAAGCCAATGTCTTGTCAGCTTATGCATGGACAATGTCCCCACAAACCTCACCCCCAGCCTCCACCTCACCCCAGCAAGTCATACATTAATACTTTGCATTCACTCATGCAGTAAATCATGCTGAGAGAAACGTATTTATTTATTGCGACCATCTATGAATTTGTCCCCGTCTCTACATCAGTAGATGTAGCTTAGCTCATGGCATGCATGAAAAAATAGGAAATTAGAAAAGGGCAATCACAGCCACTTAATTCATTTGAATCAATATCCATATGCTAAAATTATGCCTGAAGCAGCCATATATTCATTTTCCTGCTAACGAAGCACAGCCGTAATCATGTATGATACATACTGCTTGCATGAATGGCCAGATAATGTACGGTCATGGCCACTTATCATTAAAAAAAATTGATGAGAAAAAATAAATCATAAACTGGGTGCGGAGGACTGTTCCCCAAAGTTCACAAAGTGAGAAGATAGTGTGCGCAGAATTTTTGCTATTTTCTTTCTACTTATCCCCATGTTCATACACACTGCAAAGTAAGTGCAAGTCAAGACATTCACTGGTCCCAGGATATGAGAGGATCCATCATCCTGACAGAAAAAAAAAAAAACTAAAACATCTCTTAAAATCTGCTGTACTTGGCTGTTACATGAACCATGCCAGTAACTGGTACTAATATCGAATGAAACCATACAGTAAATTACCTCGGCATTAAAAAAAACTCTTATCCAGTGCTGACTTTCGACTCTGATGATCCGCAGTGCGTGTGCGCATTTTAGTGGGGACACGTAGTCCAACTGTGGTTCTATGTCACTGCACTGTTGCCATGACAATGAGTTCCGGCCAGTCAGGAGAGAAGAGAGTATTTTTACAGTCCGCAAATGTACACAGCCAACAGATTTGTGGTTGTCCAATCGCTCAAATGACCACAAGGTGCGCAGGAGATGTGATTTGTACACCATGGCCAAGATATTCATCATCCATCCATGATCTATAGCACTTTTTATACTCTAGGATCATGAGGGAGCTGGAGCCTATCCCAGCTGACTTATAGGCAAAAGGCAGGGACGCACCCTGCACAACTCGCCACTCCATCGCAGGGTGCATATTCCACTCACTCACACCAATGGGCAATTTAGAGTATCCTACAAGGCTGACATGCATCTTTAGCGCAGAGCTAAAGAGAACACTAGAGTGGACAGCGTCATTGGCTGAACCAACCAGAAAACGTGAGGCGCATTCGCCATCTCGAGTGAGAAATCGGCAGGGGAATTGCGCATTCAAACGCTGTACATTTGCATGTGTGACTAGATAAAATGAAATGAAATACACTAAATTTTTTTCACTATAAAAATATTATGAATGACAAGTGATAAATCTGTTAATTGTGGTATCATTAGCGTCAAGTTCACATGCAGTATATTTTTCTCATATGCTCATATACAAACTTCACCTAGGTTAATATATGCTAAGACTCTTACTTCATGTAACAATCATCAGCAGAATCTCTGTATTCCACCTCTAAACTACCTTGGTCGAAGGTTTCTCAAAGTTCCAAACGGGAAGCTGTCCTTCGGTAAGATGGCGGACGCGAATCTTGCCAAAACTGGTTTCGTGTCCACTCTAGTGTTTTCTTTAGCTCTCTGGTTGGAAGAAACCACAGTGCCCTGAGGAATCCCAGGCAAATGCGGAGAGAACATGCCAACTCCACACAGGCCAGATTCAAACTCTTGACCTCCTTTCTGTGAGGTGGCAGTGCCTCCCACAGTGGTGCCACCATGCCACTCCAAAAGCAATTATGATACTTCAAAAATGCATTTTTGAGCAAAAGAAAAAAATGCAAATATTAAGTGCTTGTTGCAGAATACAATACAAAACATTTTGAACATTTTATTTTCAAATATTAACAAGCACTAGTCAGAGGACTCAGCAGAAATGCTTTGGCATTTCAGAAGATAGCAATTTTATGCCACAGTCCCACAAATATGTTTCCACAGTACAGTAGAAATAAATAATTTTAGCTGGGAAACATAGTGGTTATGGAATTATTGATACAGTATCATAATGACCAGCTACTGTGAAAAAAAGGAAATGACAGCTTTGCAATCATAAGCTACAGGCTACAAAAGAACAAAACATGGGGAGGCAGTGGAAGATCATAGTCAATAAACCGGGGTGACAGAATCATTAGAAAAGAAATGTATATTCAGTTGTTATATTTATCACAAAATGGCATATAGCTGTGGTAAAACTATAAGAACAGCAGCACATAGTCATCAAATAATGATATAAACCCTGAAACCAAAGGTTCATTTACATTCTACGCCTGAATGTTGCAGAAACAAATTGACTTGTTTGCTTGGATAGGAATCTTATACAATGCCCGTAAGTACAGTAAGGTTTTGAAGGTTTGTAAATCTTTTGCAGTCCTCACTACAAATAAGTACAAGCACTAACTAAGACCATTAATTTAAGAACATTATACCTCATGGAGGGCAGCATGGTGGCCTGTGGGAAGCACAGCGACCTCACAGCTAGAATTATGTGGGGCCTTCCTGTTTGGTGTTAGCATGTTGTCCCAGTGTTTGCGTGGGTTTCCTCTAGGTATGCAGGTTTTCTCCAACAGTCCAAAGTCATACATGTCAGGCTAATTGGAGACTCCACATTGTCCGCAGGTATGGATGTGTGAGTGAATAGCGCGTGAATGATGCGTGTGCCCGATGGTGGATTGGTGAGCTGTCCAGGGTGAGTCCCTACCTTTTGCCCATAGCCAGCTGGGATAGATGATGCATTCATGTGATGTCGGAAGGTGGGAGCTCCCAGTTCGGCAAGTTGTTCCTCTGACTTCCTTGTTTCCATGTGCTTTGAAGTCGAAATGTCGGAAAAACATGGATGTTGCAAAGAAGCTGTAGAGTTGTATTTTAATGCTCAGAGCATTAAAAGAAAACAATGACAGCTGTTTCCAGTTTTTTCGTGACACTGAAGAACAAACAAAATGGATCAGCTGAGCCATGAAATATGATTAATTTCATACATGTGTATTTATTATTTGCTTAAAAGTATACTACACACTGGTTTTCATCCGCCATTTTTCAGTGAATGTGAGGTCAATATCAAGTCAAGCCGGCAAGTTGTGTACCAAAATTATCACAAAGAAGCCAAGTTGTTTTTACGACATGAGGGAGTGTTCAGGTGAATTTTCCGAGTCAGAAAGTCGTTTTTCCGAATATCCTGACACCACATGAATGCAGTGAGACTCCAGCCTCCCTGCGACCCTAGTGAGGGTGAAGCGGTTTAGATAGTAGATGAATGAACATCCTTATAGGGTCTATATTGCAGGAATTATAGTCTGCCCTTTAAATCTATATCACTGTCTACATAATCATGTACCTAACTGTATGTTAAAGCAGTAGTTATTGAATCAGAGATGACTGGGGCGAGGCAAACTGTCCTCCACTTAGAGGACAGCTGGTATACCGTTTAAAAGTGGCGTGACACAATTTTCAGCTCTAGTATCAGTCCCATCCGCATTAATTGAAGACCAATTATACCTCATGCAAATCTAGCATGACATTTAAGCCAGGTTAAGTGGAACTCACCACAACCGTAAGTGAAATACAACACGGCGGAGTTCTCAGAAAATACCGCCAGAATCAAAACTGCGCTTGAGTTTTTAAATGGAGACAGAGAGATTTCTAGTTTTGCTGAATCAAAACACAAAAGAAGAATTTTCCAAGACACCTGCCATGCTAGTCAGTAATGTGGTCATGTCACTCCTGTTTTCCAATCTTTCAATCTTAATTTTTGAGTAAAGGCCTCTTTTCCATTGATAAGAGGACATGTGAATATGTCAGCTCACAGTATGCTAGCCTACTTTTCAAATGAAGTGCCGACTCACTGAAAAATTTCCAGCATTAAATACAGTCTGCTAACCGTGCCCAGCTGAAGCTCAGATGCTGAAATGCAGGAAAAAACAGGGACGACAGAGGGTGCTCAGTCATAACGATGGGAAGGATGCGTGTTCCACATGAGTAATAGTGGGCGGAAGCAGTCCTCTTTCATGAATAACGATTTGGGGAGTGATAATAATGCTGCTCTATGGAGAGACCCTCGTTATCAGTCAATAACATAACATAACAGTAGTGTTAGGGGACCCTGCTGGACAAAAAAAAAACAACAAATAAATAAGTTTGACAGGAAAAAAAAAAAAAAAAAATACTTACATATCATGCCTTGACAGCCTCATAACATCTTGAGTGCTTTTATGTACCTGGGTTGTGAACCTTACTGCACAACTCCAGCTCTTATGAAGTTACTTAAACTGTCCTTTAAATGTGAATTGGCAAGAAACTATAGCGGTGAAGACAATTTGACCTGTCTACCCACATAAAAGTACACACACACACACACACACAGACACTTGCACGCAAGAACGCACAAACACAAACACAAAATGAAACTTTTTCTGAATCGCCTCATTAGCTTTTGTGCAGTTTGAAGCAAACAGACTAATTATTGAAACTTTTTCAGTCTATGTTTAAGTTCGCAGAGGAGTCCAAAAACAGAAAAAGAAATATGCAGAAACAAGCTGCTATACATGTTTATCATAAACCCAACACTCCAAATATGAATTAGCATTTATCATAACATAAAAATAGCATCAACATTTGAAAACTAGTGCTTCTATGCTACGTAGGAATTCTACAGTGTACAATGCAGAGGGCAGGCATTTATTCCATCTGTTAACAAAGGCTTGCGCTCAATCTGAATTTGAGTACTCACCTGATTAACAAACAAGTTGACTTATTCAACACTTATGGCCAATATCTAGTCAATTACTGTATTAAAGTATGATAATCACAAATTGACAGCCACAATGTGAGGCTGCAAAGATGGCAATAATCTGCATTATTCAATAAATTTGATTGATTTGATTACTTCATGGGAGGTTTAAAACTGGAATGTGCTGCACAAGAGAAAGATCTGGGAGTGACTGTTAACCAAACCCTCACAGGTTCTAGCCATTGTGCCGTAGCAGTTAAAAAAGCTAATCGGATGCTAGGATACATTGCCAAAAGTATTTAGTACAAATCTAAGGAGGTGATGCTGCTTTTGTACAACACGTTCGTTAGACCACACCTGGAGTATTGTGTACAGTTCTGGGGACCATACTTTAAGAGAGATATAGAGGCTCTAGAGAAAGTTCAAAGAGCCACCAAGCTTATTCCAGGTATAAAAGATGAAAGCTACGAGAAGAGGCTGAAGATCCTTAATCTCTTTAGTCTTAGGAAAAGGAGACTCAGGGGTGATTTGATTGAGGTCTTTAAATATGTTAAAGGGATTAAACAAAGTGTATCATGTAGGATTCCTTCGACCAAGTGTTGTGAGGAGAACTCGGGGTCACAAATGGAAGTTGACCAAACGTAAATTTAGCACTGATATTCGGAAATATTTCTTCACCCAAAGAGTAATTTAATTGTGGAATAGCTTACTTGACCATATTGTTGAGGCAGAGACCTTGGGGGTTTTCAAGAGCAGGCTTGACCTAAAGCTAGATACCATTGAGTCATTTAGTATAGTACACAATAGTACAAAGAAACTGGCGAGCTTAGTTGGGCTGAAAGGCCTGTTCTTGCCATTCATGTTATGTTAATAAATAAATTGATAATCTTTCTCTGATTTCTATCTCCCGTTGTTGACTTTTTTCCATTATAGTTCAATGGGAAGAGATTTACTTGAAGATGGCTCTTGACTGAGTTTTCAGCATTAAAAATAATGCATTCAAACTGCAAAATATCTTTTAATGCATATGGAGTCATCGTTGAATGCAACATATACAACGTTTTTCATGTTCGTATGACACAGCATTACTTGCTGTAAGCCTACCAAATAGTAAATGTAAGCAAATCAAACAAACACAAACTGAAGTTTCATAAACTATACACAATTCTTCCTTATAAGATGTATTGCGACATTGTTTTGCCAATGACTCAAACTGCTTCACGCATTGCCAAACAATGAACAGTTATGCCACATAAATATGAATTTTCCAGTCATTTTACCCATTAGGCATAATTATGTCAAAAATCAACTATTTGACTGCTAATTAAAAACTATAAATCGGAATATGTTGACAGTAATCATGTGTTAAAAGGTGAGGATTCTTCCTATCCTATCTTACCTTCGATTGCATGCATGTTTGTGGCAAAGCTGTTAAGCTGAATCAGGCATACAAGAGGAGTCATGATTGGAGGCTGGACATTAGAGCCGTACAAGACTCCACAGCACCCCCTTGTGTCCACCGCAGCGCCAGGAACATAAGCACTCCCAAGTATCATGTCATTCAGAATGTATGTTGGATGTCAGATCAATGTTACAGAACACCACAGCACAAACGTTTTGCCACAAAGTGAGACATCAGCCAAACCAATGTATCATCCCCATTCGGTTTGTCCACCTTGGCAGATATTTGACCAGCTGAATAATAGTGATAGTTAATGAAGAGACCTGAGTTTGGACACCGTCATTTCTACATGTCCAGTGGCAATGTACTGGCTTGAAAAGCCATTCATCAGCCCCTCCACTATTTAACCTACTTACTCCTAGTCATGGGTACAGGGGGACTGGAGTGTATCACTACTTCTGATGGGCAAGGATAAGGCACACACCCAGGACAGTTCACCGATGCATCTCGGGGCAAATCCATTCACATGCCATCAACTTAAATACTTATGGGAGATTTAGAGTCTCACATGCATGAAAACACAGGGAGAACATGCAAATCCACATAAAAAGGCCCAGGCTGGATTCAATCCTATGGCCTTCTTGCTCATTGCTACACTTTGTGCCACCGTGCTACCCTAAAACTCACACAGTTTCTAGAAATAAACATGTGATTTACCTCTTATTTACATTACTGCTGAAATAGCGGCAATTCTCAACACATAATTGGAAAAATTAATCTTCAACAGTCCAAAAAACAATGTGCTCCACTTCTGTAAAACAGGCTCCGCGCTCCCTGATTTGATCGCAGATTGAAAGGTTTGATGAAGCACACTATGTTTCGCCAACAGGGAGGGCAATTCCGTACACTACTCTCACAATATTTAATCACTGGCGATGCGGTAATTTAGACCTTTAAATTAACCTACTCAATTATTCCTTTCTTTTTCCTGTATGAACCATGACTGTTTTAAATTAAAATCTTTATGAATTAATTACACAAACTGATGACTTGATGCGAGTCAGTCCACTTACAGAGAAGAAACCTGTTGTGCTTAAAGGCCAGGTCAAGATTTTTAACTGTTGCCGGCTAACTCCTCAGCATAGTGCTATGCAGCTTGTGGAAACAGCTGCCAGTGTAATGACGCAGCTCAAAAAACTCTTATCATTGCTTTTGACGACCTTAGGTTCCCTCGAAACATCTCAAGGATCACATAGAGAAATGTCCCCCCAGAGGCTCTTATGCTACAAAAGGGCTAAGACTAAAGGATTGGCAGTTGCCCCTTAAGGATGTCTGCATTTAAAAATTAATAATACATTAATATCAAAAGCACTTAAGGTATAATTGAAATATCCCTGCAGGAGCATAAATACAGACAGCTGAAGAGCCTGGCAAAACAGTCAAGGGAGTGGTCTGTGAGGAACATCCACAATAGCACATCAGAATGCCTTTCTGGCAGCCAGAAATATCCATAATCCTCTGAAAAGTGCCCATGAACTGACATGACTTTGCTGCGGTTTTACAGATTGACAGAATATGATGAACCTGGAAAAAGAAAAAGATAAAGACAGAACTTCTGCTTTACATTCTATAGGTTTCAAAGGCAGCCTTTCAAATAATTATTTGCCCTTTGAATCCCGAGTCCTCACAGTGCATATCATCAGCCAAGGATAACACTGCTTCAACATCAGTCAATGTAAACGACACAAGAGGAAAACACATAAAAAACTGTCATTGTCCACAAAGTGATGTAATACGATGCGCGTTCAATCACTTGGACGGAGGACTTCACCGTCCGTTTAAACAGAGAAGTGTTTTCACATAGCAACGACTTTCTCTTTACAATAATGGCCCAGTGCATAGGTTGTGTCAGAAGCGTATTCATCCACCCATATAGAAAAATCGCAGCAACCCAAGCTGTGCAGTTACATATATCTTAAGGCCTGAATGAGATTTATTACTTTCTTCATCAAACCGAACTACTTCACGTCAATACTGATGACTTTCATCCCCATAGTAGAAGAAGTATAAATCATTATAAGACACAACACAAGCTCATTGTCCGTGAGCCATTGCCCATTGATATAACAACATATATTTTTAAAAGGTCATCATCCTATTAAACATGGCAAGATGAGGTGTCTCACAGCACTGACCCTTTACACTGAACAGTCTTCAGTAAATTAATCTTATAGCCATGAAAAAAAAAAAAAAAAGATTTAATGGCTTATTCCCACTTGTAGCAATTCATTTTACAAGGGAGCACAGATGAATTTGGATTCCATCTCATGGTTATTATGCCACAGAGTAGGTGGATAATGAAACTTTCTTCTGCCTCCGTGAAACATCAAGAGAAAAATTAAAAAATAGAGAAAAATCAATATAATGATACTTTGAATCCCTCAGTCTCCCAGATGATTTTATTTATTTATGATGTTTTTTTCCCCCCCTTTCTCATTCAAGAAGAGGCCACTAAATTCTATATTTAAAGCTTCACCGTGAATCAGCACACGTTTACTCAGCCAATTGTGCTACTGTGAAGATCCAATATCGCCGACACCACACACCATCCACTTCACAGATATGACAGGCCATTTCATTTGGCATCACAACAAAAATGATAAATGAGCAAAGTAGAGCTCATGATTCTCAGGGGTTTGTTTATAGTGTTCCCTCTCTTTACAGGCATAATATGACCAGCTATTTCTGAGCCTCAAGAGCATTGAGGTATTGATAGGAAACAGCGCTATGATCACATTGCTGTTAGGCCCATCCTATTTATATGAGTCGTACTGAAGCCCAGATAATGCATCGGATTCATGAACATCGCACCCAATTTGATACTGCACGTTTCACACTCAAGTAAATGGTTTGACAGGGACTAGATATTAGATACAGTACCAGTCAAAAGTTTGAACGCACTTTGCTAATGTCACAGCGCTCTGTTTTTAGAGAAATTTAAATGGCTTAATTTCTCTATATTATTTAAAATAGAATCTGGTAAGAGGAACACAGTCGGAAATTAAAAAAGAATAATTTACATGTTTGAATAGTGTCCAAAATTTTTTAATTCTCAAAGAAGCCATATTTTGTTAAGTAGGCAGACACAAGCTCTTTCTATTTTCCAACAGCCAAATTACAGACAAGCTGTTTTGGAACTTATTGGGCAAAAAAGTCAATGATAAACAAATGACATGTGCAGCACATCTTTGGAAACTTAGACGGCCGCTCAGCAGCAAACATATTATAGCCATATAGCTGCTCTATTAAAAAAAAAAAATGTAGTATGCTTTGTAAATATGACAGAAAATTCTGGTTAGTTTGATGGATTTAAGAATTAGATCTCTTTTTTGCAAAATAAATGGTACCCATTTCTTTATTTAATATGTCTTGTAAGAAAAATGCGGGTCTGTCCAAAATTTTGACTGTACATGCCAGGACATTGTGTACATCAGCCTGGTCAACAGGTGTTTTGCATAGATACCAAAGGACCTTCAGTCAACTAAAAGCAGTTCTATTACAAACAAGATATAAGCCTGAGCTGAAATATGCAAGGATTATGTTCAAAAAAAGAATTTTTTTTTAACTTCCATAGACATTTGAATGTACAACTGTAGTCAAAAGAAAAAGAAAAAAACACATTTTGATATTTTTTATAATTTTTTTTTTCCTGACATCATTATGGACGAGACTCAAGCCATAGTTAGCCTGAATTCACTAGTCAGCTCAGTCAAATGGAGACTGCTATGCTTCCAATATTAATGAGAAAGCAGAGTTGCTTTGAATATGGTCGGTCCACAGCAGTACCTAGTGAACTAGTTAAATGCAATGGTCTGGCTCTAATTAGAATAATGCCTCAACTTTTGGAAGTTTTTCTTAAAAAATAAAGTTATTTGTCACTCAGCAATAGAACAGCATGTGAGGAGGTGGTCAAAGGAAGCAGTCACAGGGGAAAGAAGCTAACAGACATTAAATACATGTGTAGGAAGCCCACAGTGCCACAATGTAATGTCACTGAATAAATCAACCCATGTCTTCCAGTTGAACTCAAAGACCCACAGGGACCCATTTGAGTGATTCAAGTGCAGGGTCTAAAATGCTTGGCTCAAGTGCATTTAGGGCATGTCTAAATCTAATTTTGCTGCTTTAATGATAATTTTATTTATGCATAGCTATACTTTGGGCATAACACGAAATAAAGCAGTGTCATCAACCAGTCCCTTTAAATGCCTGGTGTATTTGGACCGTGCAGGATTGGTAGTATAATGGCAGATTTGCCAACTAATTGGAATGTGAGGTAGCGTTCAGGAACCAATCGCGAGACCCAGAAGATCCAGCAAAGTAGTATTTTATTAAAGCTGAGGGGTGAACCCCCGCAGGGCAGAAGGCAACGGTGCAGAGTTCACAATCCAAAAATCAGAATCCCAGGGGCGTAATCCAAATCGTACACAGGGCAGCAAACACAACTCAGGGCCGGGCAAGGCAGGTTCGGTACACAGGCACAGGGATATTAGAGGTAAATCCAAAGCCAAAATCCAGTAGACGTACTCTGGTTCGTAAACAGGGCAGCAAAGACAAAACTCAAGGTCGGGCAAAGCAGGTACAGGACACAGGCACAGTACACAGGCACAGGAATATCAAAGGTAAAGCCAAAATCAGAATCCGGGACATTCCAGTCAGAAGTATTACACTAAGAGTACAAGGAATCAACAATTGCAGCACAGGGAAAATGTTCTGACAAAAGCTGGTTGTGAAATGACTGCTTAAATACACGTAGGGGAAGTCACATGCTATGATTGGGAAAAGGTGAACTGGATCAGACTAATCAACAAAGGAATGAACAAGAGGAAGTTCCTAACCACATGAAATTGGCGAAAGCCAAAACGCGGACAGGGATTACACAGACAGCCTATGACAAACATACGGCTCCGGTTAGGGAGTTCTAGAGTGCACAGAGTGAGAGGCAGACAGTGATTAACTGGGTGTGGAGAATCCGCTGAAGCACAGCAAAGTAAATTGAGTGAGGACAAGGGGCGGAGACGAGAGCAGAGCGAGTGCTGAGAGCTTGTTAGTCAAAAAGTAATGTGCAGCTATACAAGTGCTGATCAACGAATTAGAATAATTTGAAATAGCGCAATCTTTAAATTTTCTTGATGCATTTTTTGTGTAGAAAGCAAATCAGATGTTCACCGCGCCTGTCCTATTTGTAAGAGTACTCACAGAACTCGCTACCTGTAAAAAATTTACCCAGCTGAGCTTTTCGAAAGGCCCATTTAGGCCATTTAACTGTGACAATGTTGTTTTATTGAATTAGAATAATGGAGAAACCGTTCCACTGAATTAGAATAATTTTTATTATAATTAGAATCATCACTTTCTCAGTATTTTGTGGCTGCCCCCTTGGCCTGTATGACTGCCTGAAGTCTCCGCGGCATCGATTTGACCAGCTTGTCACAAGTTTCCACACTCACAGCTTCCCAGGCAGTGGCGATGTTCTGCTTCAGTTGGTCCAGCGTAGTCGGCTTTCTGTCGCAAATTTTCCACTTGACGATGGCCCAAAGGTTTTCAATAACATTGAGGTCAGGCGAGTTGGCCGGCCATGCCAAAACTTCAAGCTGTTTTTCGGCGAACCAATCTTTAGTTGACTTTGGCGCATGAGCCGGTGCAAGATCCAGTTGAAATATGAGGTCTTCTTCGCCAAACTGTCCCTCAACAGTCGGAATCAGGAACGTTTCCAGAACATCTTGGTATACGGCAGCACAGACAGTCTTCTTGAGGAAGCAGAGTTTCCCTACACCCCGAGAGGACATGCATCCCCAGACCATAACGCTCTGGGGAGACTTGACGCATTTTTCCTGCTGGAATGCGAGATTTGAAGCCGGGTTCGCGCAGACGACGGTAAGTGGTTGATCTCAAGACGTTAGCGCCGGTCTGCTCGTTCCACAAGTCGCTGAGCTCAGAAGTGGACTTGAACCGGTTGCTGACTGCGATCTTTCTCAGCTGCTTGTTGTCATGAGCAAAAGTTTTTCGGATGCCGGAACAGTTGGTGCGCTTGCTGCAGTCTTTCTTTAGAGCTTTGCAGATGGAAGACTGGCTGATGCCGAGCTGCTCAGCAATTTTAGTTTGGGTCAAGCCTTGTTAGCGAAGGGCTTGAATTTGAGTCACTATTCCAATGCACAATATAATATACACAATATACACAACTTAGAAATTCTACTCAACCCTGACTTTATACAGCACAGTGAACACTCTTCACAGAAAACAAAAATTCAAGCACTTATTCTAATTCAATGAAATGACTTATGAATTATTCTAATTCAATGAAACAACAGTGTCACAGTTAAATGGCCTAAATGGGCCTCTTGAAAAGCTCAGCTGAGCAAATTTTTTACAGGAAGCGAGTTTTGTGATTACTTTAACAAGTCAGACAGGCGCGGTGGACACCTGATTTGCTTTCTGCACAAAAAATGCATCAAGAAAATTTAACGATTGCGCTATTTCAAATTATTCTAATTCGTTGACCAGCACTTGTACAATCCCTAATGCTTGTTAGTAAGTTAGTACTATAAACGATGTCAGTAAATGTTAGTAATTTGTCTAAAATAATAAACTGTTAGTGTTGTTAGTAAAGATAGAACAGTAAGGTGAAGGAAGCAAACGAGATTGGAAGGAATGTTTGGAAACCCAGAAACCATGAAATCACCTGAAACTGTGGCACACAAGACTGGGAAAATAAAGCTGTCTCAGAACACAAGACAAGACTGGGGAGACAATGTGCAATGCAGGGTATGAGAATATACAAAAACCAGAATGATAACTAAACAGTGAATGTGGTAAATGGCAGGAAAAAGACATGGCAAGGCAAGACAGGCAAAATACAAAACATGGCATGGGTTCTCACAAAAAAACATGGCATGGGTTTTCACAAAAAAACATGGCATGGGTTTTCACAAAAAAACATGGCATGGAATCAGGGTAACAACAAAAACATGGTCAGGCAACATGGAAATGATGCTTCTCTGCAGAGGAAACAGATCGGTCCAAGAGAAGATCATGAAGCTTGGCAATGTTATGCTACACACAATATGTCAAAAAGAATGCTCTAGCCTTCTGAGGGCTGTAGTGCTATCTTCCACCTGACTTATCCTAAACATTTTAAGTGCATTTTCAGCTCTCCACAAGTTTTATTTCTACTGCAGTTTGCAGTTTCTACCAACAGGAATGACAGAATTTGCTTGTATAAAGGAGTCATGGTTTGATCCATAATAATTTGTTATTACATGTGTAACCTTACACACAAGTGCATTGAACTTCTGTCCTTATAAGGGCAGACCACTATGTTAATAATGTTCCCTTAAAATAACAGTAAAATACCAGCGTTTAAACCAGGGCGTTGCATGTCAGTTGCGTAATCACTTTTTGCAGCCTCAAAATTACAATGTAACAACAATGTTCCTGACCACACCCCCATTTTAAGACCAACACTCTAATGGCCGCTTAGATGGTTGCAAGTGTATTTGCTCTTTAAACAAAATGGCCACTGGTGTGGCTATGACAACCGAGTTAGTCTGAAAATTGCATTGTCCTTGGCGTTGTTTCATGCCTGGTGTAAGACAGAGCCCGACGTGCCTGAAATGGCTAGATCTTAATATTGTGAAACGCAATGAAAACAACCAATATTTTCATGCATCCTTGAGCATGTGGTCAGCTGTGTTCCGTTTCAATAATAAATGAACCAATATTATATATACATGCACTGACTAGGAAAGAAATGAGAAAGGTGCAACCTTGGAGCATGATTAATGCTTCAGCGCTCAACATACAGCTGCAGTGCAATTAAGTCGAAATATTTTAGATAGAAGCCAACCAAGAGTGTTTTTCATTTGCTTAATTGATAAAGCCAACCCTTTCAAAATCAATCACCAAAGATTATCATCTCAAGTTCATTAGGAACAAAAAAAAAAAAAACATCATATATAGTATTGCAGTAGCCACTGAAATGTACAAGCACTTTAAACGGAATAACACTGTTGAAAATGACAATACTTCAATCAGAATGACATTTCTAATAAACCTCTATGTTGATGACAGACCTTGAAGTTCTTAAGCCTTAAGGATTAGCAGGAGACTCACCAAGGTTTTGTATTTATTACCTGGCCCCTCCCCTAGGGGGCCAGGTTAAGCAATGATCATGTCTGTGTGTGTGTGTGTGTGTGTGTGTGTGTGTGTTTCTGTCAGTCTGTCTGTCAGCCCGTGGCTGGGGCCAGGTCTGCTATCTCTGATTGCCTTGTTTATTTTGGCAACCCTTTATTGATGGTCCTTTATAGATGCTCAACAGGCAAGAAATAACATGTTAACATCGTAAAGGTTGACTTTTTAACAAAGATTGCTTTGTAGACTGTCCAAGTTTCAAGTTTATTCACACGTATCAGACAAGAAGGCACAGTTTGAGAATCATATCAAAATGACATGTGAAAAGGGATCACCCCAGGGAAGCTAATTAAGCTTGGAGGAGTGGACCCAGTCCTACCCAAATGAACATTAACATTAATACAAACAACAATAATCACATGACAACAACAAACAGAAATCCCAGCAAGCCTCTCTGCAGTAGTCATTCAGATCCAACAAAAAGAAATTCAGAATATCAATTAAAAGATTTTTGCCGTAGAAGGAACCTTTGTGTGGTTGTGGGCTTCAGTGGCTTCCCTGGACAAAACAGCCCCACCTTTAATTATTACTTCAGGATCCCAACAGTAACACCATAGGACAGCCCAATGGCTGAAACTGGAATTAAATGACAAGAAATAGAATAAAAGCCTAACTTCTTGTTAGTAAGTTTAAATAGAATCTTAAATAGAGGCATCAGCGCTAATCTGAGACTAGATTACAACCAGCCGAAAGTTCCCGGTAGTGGCTGCAAAACACTGAAAGAATAAAAGTGAGAGCTTCAAAACCACCAGAATATAGGGTAGCCTACTATATGCAGTACAGTGCAATGAGCGGCAGCCTGAATCAATTACCCAACTTCATCATACAACAAAAGAAGATGTTGTTTTAACCTTTTCTTAAAAGTAGAAAATGATCGTGAAATTTTAATATTTTCGTCGAGCTCGTTCCAAATCTATGGACCCCTGCACATGACTCTCCAAATGGTTCGTTTTAGCCCGCATTTCTTACCAAAAATGAAATAAAATTTTTCCTGGTGCCATGTGCGTGCAGTGGGTGGCATATTGGAACAAGGTCACATAGTTGACTATTTAATCCAATAATTACAACGTATTCCTTACATTGTGCATGCATTATGGAAGATTTTATGTTCAGTAAGTGTCAATAAACCATGAGCAGAAAAAAGCAGACACGTGGGTACAAGAAAATGTGACCATGTTAAAGCGCATAGAACTTTCTTTTGGTGAACAAATAATTTCTGTCGGTGACCAGAAAAGGTGTTGCTCCGTATGATATTGCGGTAATTTATGTGAGGTTCAAATAAAGTTTTTTACAAGGTAAGTAGTGCAGAGTATGGGAGAAAGTGTCTCAGTTTCAAGAACAAACCAACATATTTAGACAGATCCCTTGTTACAGAATTAGAATGGTCTGTGAAGTTTAAAAATTCATCGATATGGACCCCCAGGAATTTAGTGGAGTAAACTCTTTCAATATCTTACCCATTAATGCTAAGAGTTATCGGCAAATCATTCAAGTGATTTCTATTGGAGCAAAGGAAAATGTAGTTAGTCTTTTTTATATTTAGGGACAATTTATTACATTTAAACCTTGTATCTACTTTTTCTTGTCTTTGTTAAGGATGTCTTTGTGAGAGAAGAACAGAGTTGTATCATCAGCAAACAATACTTTGTGAAGTACGGAAGAAGAATGGACAAAATCATTGAAAAACAGAAGAGGAGTGGTCCCAGTATAGAACCTTGTGGGACCCCATATTTGATGAATTTACATAATGATTTGTGACCATTGATGCATACTTATTGTTGTCTCCCGTACATATAACTTTTGAACCAACTGAGAGCGACACCTTTGACACGATAATACTGCAATTTAATCAAATCTCAAAATCAATTGTGTCAAAAGCCTGATGAGTCCAAAAACACATTTAGGCCACATTCACCTTTTTCAATGGCATCATTTATCCTTTATCCATACACGTGGTTCTCTTATTTCTGAAGCCATACCGAGAAGGTGCCAAAATGTTCAATTTAACAAGGTAGACACTCAGTCGAATATAAACTATTCTCTCTACGACCTTAGAGATTGTGTGCAAAACAGATAAAGGTCGGTAGTTGCTCTGGCTATTTTTGTCTCCAGGCTTGAATACTGGCACAACTCTATCAATCTTTGCCATTTTTGCACAGTTCCAGATGATAAAGAAAGATTTCTGCAATAAACGAGAGGATCAATAAATTAAATTTGCAATGGCCCACAGAATTTTGCCGGAGATGTCATCGACCCCCACTGCGGTAGTGGTTTTCATATTCAGAATAATTTTTAAGACTTCATTTTTGTCAGTAGTCTTCATAAAAAATGAATTTAAGTGATTGCCTGACAGATAATGTTTAAACGAAGCACCACACGGCTGGCTTATTTTACTTGATAGATTTCCTGTGACAGAAAGGAGATAATCATTGAAGTTATTTATGAAATCATTGGTTTTGGGAAACTGTGTTTTTTTGGCCTCTGTGAAGGACATTATTTAGCACTTGCCAAGATTTTTTTGTGTCTCCCTGAGAGGCTTTCATGAGTTCAGTACAATGATTTCTTTTGCTATTTCTCATAATGTCTGTCTGTTAGTTTTCTTTGTTAGTTTTACTTGGGTTCTTTAAGAAGTGCCTATATATGGTTTTTGTGTTTAATTGATTTTAAAATCCCCGTTGTGAGCCAGGGGTTCCGATCAGTAGCACTGCATCTGGCAGCCTCCTCCAGTATAGTACACCAAATGGAATCAATGAGAGTTTTTATCAAAAAGTCATATGCGGATTCAGAATCAGTGCAACAGTAAACAGAGGCAAATGTTTTCGCTTGCAGGCTTTCATATAATTTCTGTTGGTTCCTCTGATTTAGGACTTTAGTTTTAATTATGCCATGTAGGTTAGTCGTCTTACAAACAGATTCAAAGAATAGTACAATTGGAAAGTGATCAGAAATTTCAGTGAGCACCACACCAAAATTTGTGCAAGTGTCCTGGATGTTTGTGATAATGCTGTGATAATGGTTGACTGAGTGGACTGTGTTACTATAGAGCATACATTAATGGTAGGAAAAGAAGAGGATGAATACAAAGTATTGATGACATCATTTTTAGCACCATCATCTTTGGAGATATCTATAAAGAAATTCCCAAGGATGACACACGCTTTATCTTTATTTCCTGGCCCCTCCCCTAGGGGGCCAGGTTAAGCAATGATCATGTCTGTGTGTGTGTGTGTGTGTGTGTGTGTGCGTGTGTGTGTGTGTGTGTGTGTGTGTGTGTGTGTGTGTGTTTCTGTCAGTCTGTCTGTCAGCCCGTGGCTGGGGCCAGGTCTGCTATCTCTGATTGCCTTGTTGTTTATGGAGAACTAAAACTCATCTAGCTTGACCCTGAAGGTTCTTAGGTCAGAGTCTGGGGGGCGGGTAAATTACACCGACAATACATTTTTAACCGTTTTTTAAATTTGTCTCAATAAAGAGAGAGTCAGAGCAGTCATCATTAATATCAAGATCATCACAAATAGTTACCTGGTATTTTGACTTTAAATAAAAATATAGCACCCCCCCCCTCCCCCAAGAATAGACCAAGTCTATTCTTGTAATAAAAATCATAGCCATCATAACCAGTTCAAATAGTATAATGATGTTTTTGTTTATAATATCTGCTGACTATCTTAAACATGACCTTAATATTTACGTTGACATTCCTACAGTGATATGTTAAGAGACGCACTAGAAACTTTCATGAAAATATCAGTCGACATGTTACTGGTATAAGCGGAGCATCTACGAGCATCACCCTGTGTATTTACCCGATCGTCTATTGACCATTTGTTGATAGAGCATGTTGCATCATCAAGTACTGACTTCACTGGCAAATACTGATAATTTGCTCACTATGGATGAATGTTAATACAGACACCATATTTATTTGATCATCCATTCATACTTTGTTGGTGGTCAGTCAAGTGTCTCCCAGAATTTATACCTTCATCAACTGCTGGAACTTTATTCATTGTCAGTTGAGCATCCGCAAGCATCACCTGTGTATTAAACTGATCATTCGTTGACAAGCTGTTCACAGTCTGTTGACCATTTCCAAGTATTTCCCCAAGGATTAACCTGATCATCTACTGATACTTCGGTGAAAGTTTCTTGAGCACCTATTAACATTTCACAGTAGAATGTCAACATAAATATTAAGGTCACACCTAAGACAGTTAGAAGACAGTATGATGATATTTTGTTTAAAGTATTTCAACTTTCTAAAAATCAACCATTATGTAAAGTCATCCTTCATGTTGTTAACATGTTAATCCTTGTCTGTTGAACGTCAACAAAAGAACAATCAAAATAAAGTGGTACCTTTATTTTTTTTAGAGGCTCATTTTGTACATCCCTGTGCCATTCCTAGATTGTGCACCCACTCCAACACGCTTGTGATGGACAAGGCCCACACAGAGCATTTAACAATTACAGTCTGCGTGTTAGACCACCTCGCTCTTCCAGATTAGCACCTTGTAGAGGCTCAGCTCTGAGGTGTGTAATTGATTTCAAACCTGCTGTGCCCAAGACGTTAATGAATGGACGGCGGACACAAGCGCGGTTTCCCCCTCTGTCTCCTGAGAAGCAGAAGGTCAGACGAAACTGCATCAGGGTGAGCCGAACGCATCATCCAGAGCCAGCTTTAATGAGATGGTATTTGAACCCCAGGTACATCATTCACGGGCGTTTGCATGTGCAGCCATCTGCAATCTATCCCCGGCGTTGGTCTAGCCCACAGCATGTTGGCTAACTCTAAGCGGCAAGCTATATTTCCCTCCCTAATTCTGCTTCCTGTGTGTATTTAGTTTGGCTACATGCGCTCCGGAGTATTCCCTGATGTCTCCAGGGCAATCTGCAAGCCATTATTTTACAGACGCAGGGGACTGAAGCGTTTAACACGGTAACAATTCCTGTAGTTGGTGCGCTTTCAGTAGGAGCAGGAGGTCAATGCGTGAGGTCCCTCAGGAGAGCCAGTGCCAAAGCATGCGCTCAGCACATTCTAATGTGGAGCCCATCCATGAACTTCACAGGTAACAAAAGCACGTTTTTTTAAAAATGCACAGATAGACTTTTCTTGTCTGACGTGATGCACATTCACCAGGCAAAGAAATGAAGGAGGCCTTTCCGAATGAGACAACACACAGTTTATCTGCATCAAATGAAATATTGGATTTACAATAGGGGGACAGAGAACAGTATGTAGACAGTATGCAATGTCATGTCTGATCCTTTGAGTCAGGACCCATGAACTAAATCTTTCAACTTATATGAGCCAACCCAGCAGCTGATCTTACATCAGCGGGAATAAATAGATAGATAAATAAATTTACTCTACAAAGAGGGGTGAAAGGAACAAATTGCAGCAACATTATTTCAAAAGGAGGCCTAAATTTCTGGCGCGCAATTGCTTTGATTAGGGAAGGCGCTCTGTCACATTCGCTCTCGGTGTTCTGTCCTCCAGCTCTTCCCCATGAAGAACTCATTTCATTGCTTGTTTATATTTTAATTTCTTTCAAAATATCTGCAGGGAAATTACATGCTACTCCCAACTTGGTAAAAATCAATGCCTTCTTACCTTTTCACCATGATATTAAAAATACGCAAAAGCATGTCTCTCTACTGGGATTACGCATTATTCAGATGAATTTGAGCATAATTCTTCATTTCTTCCACAACAGAGTCAGATTTCTGAAAAACAGTCCGAAGGCAGGGTTTGTGTACCAGTGGTCTCCACCCCTCTCCTGGAGAGCAACCATCCTGAAGGTTTCACTCCAACCAAAGCAAGGCACACCTCATTTCCCAGTTAAAACCAATTAGCCAAATTTGGTCTGCTAAATTAGGGTGGAGCAAAAACACAGAGGATGGTACCTCCCCAGGAACAGTGCTGGAGACCACTGCTGCGCACAGATAACAGTAAAGAAAAAAGTGCTCATTGAGTTGTGACACTCATCTGGTGAAGATTGTATCTGCGCTGCTTTCCATTTGCAAACACCATTGTCCAAGTCAGATCTGTCGCTGTTTAAGCTAAATACGAAACAGAGATTGTATTAAAAATGCACTTGATCTACAAACCCAAAAGCAGTGAAGTTGGCACATTATATAAATAGTAGATAAAAACAGAATACAATGATTTGCAAATCCTTTTCAACTTATATTCAATTGAATACACGGCAAAGAAAAGATGTTTAATGTTCAAACTGAGAAACTTTTTTTTTTTTTTGCAAATAATCATTAACTTAGAATTTAAAGGCAGCAACATATTGCAAAAAAGTTGGCACAGGGGCCTTTTTACCACTGTGTTACATCGCATTTCCTTTTAAGGACGCTCAGTAAACGTTTAGGAACTGAATAGACCAATTTTTGAAGCTTTTCTGGTGGAACTCTTTCCCATTCTTGCTTGATGTACAGCTTAAGTTGTTCAACAGTCCGGGGTCTCCGTTGTCGTATTTTACTCCTCATAATGCCCCACACATTTTCTAGGGGAGACAGGTCTGGACTACAGACAGGCCAGTCTAGTACCCGCACTCTTTTACTACGGAGCCATGCTGTTGTAACACGTGCAGAATGTGGCTTGGCATTGTCTTGCTGAAATAAGCAGGGCCGTCCATGAAAAAGACGTTGCTTGGATGGCAACATATGTTGCTCCAAAACCTGTATGTACCTTTCAGCATTAATGGTGCCTTCACATATGTGTAAGTTGTCCGTGCCTTGGGCACTAATACACCCCCATACCATCACAGATGCTGGCTTTTGAACTTTGTGCCTATAACAGTCCAGATGGTTCTTTTCCTCTTTGGTCCAGAGGACACGACGTCCACAGTTTCCAAAAACAATTTGAAATGTGGACTCGTCAGACCACAGAACACTTTTCCACTTTGCATCAGTCCATCTTAGATGAGCTTGGGCCCAGCGAAGCCGGCGGCGTTTCTGAGTGCTGTTGATAAATGGCTTTTGATTTGCATTGTAGAGTTTTAACTTGCACTTGCAGATGTAGCAACGAACTGTAGTTACTGACATTGGTTTTCTGAAGTGTTCCTGAGCCCATGTGGTGATGTCCTTTACACACTGATGTCGGTTTTTGATGCAGTGCCGCCTAAGGGATCGAAGGTCACGAGCATTCAATGTTGGTTTTCGGCCTTGTCGCTTGCGTGCAGTGATTTCTCCAGATTCTCTGAACCTTTTGACAATATTACGGATCGTAGATGATGAAATCCCTAAATTTCTTGCAATAGCTCATTGAGGAATGTTTTTAAACTGTTCGACAATCAGCTCACGCAAGTGGTGACCCTCGCCCCATCCTTGTTTGTGAATGACTGAGCATTTCAGGGAAGCTGCTTTTATACCCAATCATGGCACCCACCAGTTCCCAATTAGCCCGTTCACCTGTGGGATGTTCCCAATAAGTGTTTGATGAGCATTCCTCAACTCTCTCAGTCTTTTTTGCCACTTGTGCCAGCTTTTTTGAAACATGTTGTAGGCATCAAATTCCAGATGAGCTAATATTTGCATAAAATTTCAAAGTTTACCTGTTTGAACATTAAGTAACTTGTCTTTGCAGTGTATTCAATTGAATATAGGTTGAAAAGTATTTGCAAATCATTGTATTCTGTTTTTATTTACGATTTACACAACGTGCCAACTTCACTGGTTTTGGGTTTTGTATATTGTTTATGTAAGCGCCTAATCTCTCCTGCATTTGCAGGAGTAAAAACAAACAATTTTTGAACTCAAACTCAAGTCGTATTTTTTGGAAAAAATCAATCAAGGAATCAAGCAATGCATGATGAAACTTATCCCTTAATGCATTCATCAAGAAGCAGAAATGCATCCTTTACAGATAACTGATCTATTCAGAGAATTGTTAAAGAAAGTGGAATGATACCGGCATGCATATGTTGTCTTGATTTTTAATGATTATTATTGCCATTTACAGTAATAATTCATAAACTCTTTAGTGGGGCAAAGGCATGCTCCAAATATAATTAACATTTCCTTGAAACCTCCTCTTCATGTAGCAACTATATGCATTCTCAAAAGCTATTATTTTCCCAAAGGGAATGAGTGTGTCTTCGAGATGGACTATTATAACTGTGTCTTTTCATTCGAGAAACACTGTAACATATCGGCCAGGCAAACCAAAGACTAAGGTGGCAGCAATTATTCTGTGACATGTCATTGTTGGCATGAGAGGCCTGCGGTAACCACACCATTTAATGCTTACGCTGTCTATCATAGTCTACTTTCCCTGATTAGTGACCAAACATTGGCTTGCTTAGTTGCTTAGCCTAAAAAGCAACTGAAGGTATTTTACTTTTGATAGCATTATTGTACACTGTATCACAACATTGTGATGAGTTTTCCCTTCCACCAAAAATGAAGACGTAAAATGTCAAAATATCTTTCAAAGATTCTTGACTCATGCAGCTCATGAAACAGCACAGATTTTCGTAAACTAGTTTGCAAGGCTAATTGCAACTAAAGCCTTTCACGCTAAAGTTCAGTCTGGTTTGATACACCTAAGATGTCTTAACTTTTTAGATAAATTTCTGTGACTGCTTTTAACATTCTGATGAATCCAAGCACCAACTTATGATTAAATCCCCTGCTGAATAAATGATGAAATAAATGATCGAAGCCAAAAGTTAAAAGTTTCGGTAACACTTTACTTGAAGGTATTGTCATAAGAGTGACATGACACAGTCATGAATGTGTCATAAACATGATGTCAGTGTCATAAACGTTGTCATTAAGTGTCATTCGGTTTTTGAGATGACAAGTTGAAATTGTTTGGGTTGTCTTGATTATGACAACTTTGTCATAAGAGTGACATGACACTGTCATAACTGTTACATGACACATGTAACAGTTATGACAGTGTCATGTCACTCTTATGACAGTACCTTCAAGTAAAGTGTAACCAAAGATTCTAAAGTCGAGCAAACACAGTATGCAGTCCAGATGTCAGGGTAATTCATTGACTGTCGAGTTCAACGTTAGCAGCCTAATGAACTGACACCCAACTGCCGTGAAGTGTGTCAGACAAACAAAGTGTTAAAGGCATGCATTGCACATAAATAGGAACACATCAATAAACCACACTGACAAACTGTGTTATGGTTTTACCCCATGTGATTTGATTCAATCTCAAAGTAAACTTTTTTTATTTGGAAGGAGAAATGGACAGAATGAATCATTCCACTGTTAATACTGTCACCACATCTTCTGGTAATGGGAGCTTTGATTATGGATGCTGTCATAACCATAGCTGTTGTACACTGACCATCTGGTAGGCACTATTCCATCTCAATATAAAGCATACTTCAATACTTGCACTCAATCAATCTCTTTGGACTGATAGCTTGTGGATACTGAGAGGAATGACAAAGTTGCTTTGAATAAGTTGACGACTTGTTCACAGAGAACACAAGTTAAACACTGTACTCATAATGGAAAAGTTGTTACATAATTTTTATAACATAAAGCATAATTTCCATATTGAAATGATAACCATTACAGTAACAAAAGTCCCAACAGTAATGCCATTGAGAAGATATACATTTAATTAATAAAATAATTTCATGTTAAATAATGACAGTGATTAATCAAATACACAGTTCACATTAACTTAGAAACACTATAGAAGTACTTTAGCCGCTAATTTGAAATTAGGCCGTAGATGTATCTGCTCATATGGACAGTGTAGGTTCTTCATACTTACAGCATCTGGGTCTTTTGTATTTTAAGAGGCTGTCTGGAGTCTGTAAAACCACAGAAATGTAATTAGGGATCGTAAACATCGGCAGAATAACAGGAAATCATTCTCTGGGGTACGTTGATGTTTTATTTACATCCTACTCACATTATGATAATATTGTATTTGTTGTACTAAGATTATCTGGTATTCTCTAGCAGTTTGTTCGATTTTATCGTGGAATGGATTTAAACAGTTGAATGTTACGACTGTTTACTGAGCCAAAGCAATTGAAAGATATGCATAAATCTGAAATAATTGCGGAGATTTCTGCCAAGTCCATTATAAAGATCAAGGAACTCTGGATTCAGACAGGGAGACAGACAAATAAATGGACAGACAGACACATAGTTAGATTGACAGAAGAATAATCTGACAGATGAAAAAATAGTGCCATGGGCACTGTAGCTCAGTTGTTTCATTTCAGGCTTTGGTGTTATTTAATCTCACAAGTGGTAGTGTTTTTTATGCATGGGTTCAACTTTGGGACAATGGAGATACATAAAATAATTTCTGCTGGAAAAAAAAGAAATAACTAGTGGTAACTACAGGGTCGAAGCAGCATGAGGTAATCATCAGTATTGAAGCAGTGAGGACACAAATTGTATAAGTTTTTCAAACAATTTCCAGTTCATGGCACATGCAGTAACTGTGCATACTCTGCGCTGCATGTTGACTAGCTACTGCCATGTATTTGAAATAGCAGCTGTTACCTGATTGACTAACAGCAGCCAGATGTTAACAGATTTATTTTCTCATTGGAAAGACTATGTGACCCTCATCTAGAGATGTAATATGCAAAATTAGAAACTTTGAGTCAAATGGTTGGAAACAAATATGCAATTTTACATAGTTTTTCTTACTACAGCACCACATATTGGCCAGTTGGGATCAAATTTGTTGCCACTATTAATAGTGCCACTATTAGGCAAATCAAAGTCATTTGCATTAAGACCACCCTTCTACAAATCCTTAAAAACAGAAAAAAGTTTCATGATTTACGACTGTTAAAGTGCGTATACGGACTCATGAAATTGAATTGGCTGATGTCAGCCACTTGCTAGGACTATCACTTTGTTCTTCCAGGTTCTCATGGCAACATTTGCATTATAAACATGCAAAATTTAAAGTTGCTCACATAATTAGTTTCACAGTAATGACCATTTGTTTGCTATAGTGCCGCCTATGAATGGATTTAAACCTAATTTGGTGTGAATAAGTTCCATGGCCTTTTGATGTGTGATCTCAAGTTTGGTGATGATTGGAAATTGCATTAAGGAGTTACAGCTCTTTACATGAATGCAGGCCATACCCTTAAATTTTGTGTGAATTGATCTCACTGTGTAGGAGGAGATGAGTTTGCAAATACAAAAATGGATGTGGCTCACATGGATTGATTGGGCTCGAGCCACAGAATCTAACAAAAACGAAAAAAAGAATTTTGTTTCTACAACCTATGGTTGAGAAGTTATTGCCAAAGATACATTGTGCCTCTCTTTAGCACAATATGGCCAATTAAAGTAATTTTCATCCACAACTTTAACAAGAAAATAAAGCTAGATGATGACAGGTGACAGCAAAAGTGAGTATAAGGGCAACAGAAATTTGATTGGCTGATGTTGGCCATGTTGTTTCGTTTATCAGTTTATTCTTAAAGATTTTCATTGCATCCCTGACGAAAATGAAGAATGCAAAATTTCCAGTTGATTGAACAAATGGATTAGGAGTTATCTTGATCCACAGAATTAAAAAAAAATTGTTTCTACAGCTAACGGTTCAAAAGATATAGCCTGAAATGCGCTATACATCTCTAAAGCACCACCTATGGACGGATTTGCACCAATCGAACAATTAATAATTTGTATATACATATGTACCTCCCCACCAAATTTCACATTGATCCCTTCAGTGGTTTGGCAGAAGAAGATCAAAGTTAACGCAGATGCGGACGCCGGATGCTGACGCCAACGCCGCCATATGATCACCTACGCTCCCTTTGGTCCGTTGGACTAAGCGAGCTAACAATGAAAGTAAGTACTTAAAAACAAAGGTGACTCTTGTCAGAATGTTCTCAGCACAGGGATACATTTAGTTTTGATGAGGATGGCTCTGCTTGTTTGCAGCAGAAACTAAAGTGAATTTATGACACCCACTGATCCTAGTACTGCAAACACCCATTTGTCTGCTGCTCCTTGTTCTATGGCTAAAATCAAACCCTTTTGACATATATTGGACATTGACATTTTTAAATTCCGGATATCTGCCATTTTTTAAATAAGCAGTATGGTCTGACAGAACAGATGTCCAGCTTACATGAGAGTTTTGAGGGCATTGCAATTCAAATCCATTTCATTCTAAGAGCTTTGTAGCACTCTGAACACCTCACCACCCCCTCCCTTACTGAAGACCCCATTGAAACTAACTGGAGTTCTGAATGGGGAGGCATGTATATAAATGGCAACAATTCCCAAATTATGGAACGGAACTGTATGAAAGCACAATATCCTCAAATGGCTGCCGAAAGTCTTTCTCATCAGCTCATTATTACCACTTCATTCTAAATTGAATGAAATGATCAGGTATACAGAATTTAAAAATGTACATTTTCCATGTATGTCAGTGAGGTTTCAGTAAAGTGCCCATTACACATTCAGCAATATAGTGCACATCATTGATGCCATGTTAGAGGCAGAAAAGGGGTCTACACACCATCTGCCCCTGCACTTTCAGGGCTCTAATTTCTTGGCGCAGCGCAGGGTCGTGCAGCGTGGCGTAACATAACGCATCCCACACGGTGGTAATTTCGTGTGGTGCAGCCCGTGCAGTGGTAATTTTGTGCGGTGCAACACCGTGCGCAGCCACTTTGGCAATTTGGTAGACGGGCGTGTGCCGAGATGGGTGTGGCGGCGTAGTTGGGGGAGGTGTCACATATTCATCAAGACGCAGTGACTATTTCGTAGCAAAAGTCTCCGCTGAAGTTGCGCAGAAAGCAAGTCAGCTCCAACCTGGTTTACTTTCTGTACAGTGTTAATTTGGCTGACCAGCGCACAGTGCGCACACGTCACCGAAACCTCACAGGCAGGTTTCCAGAATGTCAGGCACATTTCAATGCAATTTATAATTACAGCAACCACTATTTAATGTAACTATCTGAATCAGCACATAAATTATAGTATCTATATCAATTGTCCTGATGTCAGATCAGAGAGAGAGAGAGAGATGTGTACATGTGGGTGCGTGAGTGCGTGTGTAGGCTATGTGGGTATGTTCCCTTCAGCTGCTTTCACACTGGACGCGAAACGAATATTTCACACGACTGATTACATTCTTTGCATTAACTTTGTATGTAATCTGTCATACTCGTAAATCTCTGCATTCAATGTCCAGCACTGTCAATTGAGCCGTCAGCTGGCGTGGCAGCTGATCTCTTCTATCTAACCGGGGCACACCTCAGTCGCGTTGCAAGCCAATCATTCTGCTGCTGTCTTTTTAAAAAATGTCATTCTCTATATGCTAGTTCACCCACGCTGCCGTTCGCTGACCCTCCTGCTCCACAACGCCACCCTACTCATTGGACCTCCCGCACTGACACTCCGGCTCCACCAGCCTACAGCCACCACCGCCAATAGTGTCTGGACTCTTTGGGGATTTCCTGCTGCTGAGTCTTCCTTTGTTCCAAACAAGCCAAAGACTTGTTTGATTCTAAGGATGTTACTCCTTTATGCTCAAAACATAATAAATATTTTCCTGATTTCACTCGAGTTTCTCCTGATTGAACTTTTGTTTCCCATCAGCCAAATGGCCTGTGAATGTTCAAATTTTACCAGCCACTTATTACGTTCCAGCCACTAGCATATTTTACCAGCATCTGGCTGGTGGTGGCTGGTGCTAATTTTGGCCCCTGATTGCAATGTTACAAAAATATTATTATAATCTCCATACCGGGACGTTCTGATGCTGATGTGACAACCACCACTAGTAATCGAAAGCTGATTCTATACCAACAATTTAAGACGTTTGGGTAAAAATATCAGTGTAAGTCACTCGTCAAAGGTTCAAAAAGAACTACACCATTATTGTTTGTCTGATACAGAATGTTTTCATGATTCTCTGTGCAAAAATACATTGACTCTTTTACTCAGGCAAAAACATGAATCTACAAATCCACGTGATGACTATGCATGTGGTTCAATTGTATTTCTTATTCTTGTAGAACTCAACTAGACAACTGTTATTGTGACTTTTTTTGTGGTCACTGGCTTGGCCATTTAACTAAGTAGTGAAAATGTCTGAGACTGGAACAGATGAGATAAACAAATAAAGAATACAAGCTCTATCAGCTGATGCCTAGCCATTAAAGAAGATGGTATCCATCGTCTCGTCTGTTCAGACACAAATGAGCAATACCGCTAACAAGATTTATTCCCATTGTAAAGTCACTATCACATAGTAGTGGCTATACTGCATTCAATAACAGAGAAATAACTGATTCAATCTATCACTTTACTGTTGCCTCTTGTGAAAGCACATTTTTAATGTGACTTTTCTAAATCAGAGCATTCTTAGCTATGCGTTTAATGTAGAGGATCCCAACCATACAATTGGGAACATATTTCAGGTGATGGAAAGCTTGCCTATTTTGATGGCTGTTGTAAACAAATTTATGACTTGGCAATCATTGTGTTTATTTTGGCCCATTTCAACAGCAATGGCAGCCATTATTATCCAGACTGCACGTCATAGACCTTCGACTACTCTCCAGCAAGCCCTGCTTTCAAATGAGACATCTGCATTCCAGTCTATAATACCATTCTCTACACAGCAGCAAACAATAGCAAGATTAAGACTGAGTTAACAATATCTTTTTTTCGTCTCCATGCATGATTTTTTGTCTCCAAAATGCATGATTTATTTTCTGTACTGATTTATCTTGCATTCAATACAGAAATAAATGCACATCGTTTTATTTAGATGCATACCAAGGTGACCAAAATCAATATAATTGATCTCTCAAAATTTTCTTGATGCAGAATTCACATTATGTTTGACTCATGAATATTTGCAAGATGATGCCGTTAGTGGAAAAAAGTCAAAAGTGAAAGGTCAAGTCTTTAAAATGAAAGCGCAGTCAATCTATAAGTTGTAGCAGTGGCACCAGTCAAAAATGACATTTGGATCTTTTTGGTCTCATTTTAAATTAACTCTCAGTTCGGCTGGGCCGTAACCTTGCACAAGGTTTTCTGTGTTGCTGCGGCATTAAGGGATTATCATTTCCAGCCAAAAAAGCCCTTTCCCCACTCTTTCTCTTTTCCCCAAAGAGGATGTTTCTTCACGGTTCTACAAACAGTGGCATCCACACACAGATACTGAGACCATCTCAAAGAAGCTCATTCTCTCAGAATTCATAGAGCAGGCATGCATTACTGCCAATTCCTTTATGGGCCACACCAGTTTTTATAGTAGCTACTTGAATAATGCAATTACACTCCATTCCAAAGCAAGATCTGCCCATCAGTGTCTACCGTGTTTGTTTCTGTTGAGCAGATTGCTTTAAGCGTACGGCAGTAGGTAGCTCATTCTAAAAGCTTTATGACATTAATTTGCCTCTGAAATAATTCTATCTTGTGAAACTTAGCCTTAAAGACCAAAGCAACCATTATTTACAAGCGCATCTTTGTAAATGCTTGCTTAGTCACTGACGGGACAGTTGGGGTGTGCCTGCACGTTTGCATTTCGCCCATTTCAAAGTAAAGCTGATCAGAGGGGCGAGATTGGCTCCTCAGAGCATGAGCAGCCCTTTTCTGTCACTCCAACAGGCAATGTAAGAACATTAAAGGCCTGAACACAGACAAGAATGGAAAGCCAGACGTTGAAAATAATTATGTGTCTGGTAAGATGCTGGCTAGAGAGAAGTTGCAATGTTACTCTTATCATAAATAGGTCTGGACATAATGGTTGCTCAAGTTTCTGTGTGTGTGCGTGCTGCGTGCGAGTGTTTATGTATGTGTGAGTGCCCGTGCGCGCACACGTGTGTATTTGGTTGAGTGTGCGTGTATGTGTCTGTGTGTATGAGTGCATGTGTGTGCATGTGTGCATTTGTCTGTATGATCATCCTTCCTAAAAAAAGACCTCTTGTGAGACCAGGAATATCTCAAAAGAGTAAATCCCCTGCAATTCCAACCTCATTTACATTCAAATCAGAGATTGAGTCGCTAACCTTGAATGTAAGTCTCAGAGCAAGGTAAGTGTTTTGATCAATGCTACTTCTCTAAGGAAGTAGTTATGTTGGACAACTTACAAAGACAAATGAACCTTAAAGCTGCAGTTGGTAAATTTTAGAAAAGTAACTTTTTGTCATTTTTGCTAAAAGTGTCACTGTGTGCAGACAGTATTACATAAAACTAGTACTCTGTAATTAAAAAAAGGCTCCTTTAAAGCCACCTAATGCTCCTACTCCAATTTAAAAGACTCGTTCGGACCGACCAAAAAATAACCAATTAGAGCCAGGATGGTGGCTGACAGCCGTCAAACAGTGCACATGCACGCGCTGCAGACAGCCCCTTCCCCTTCCTCCTCAGTTCACGCCAGTGCTCAGTCAAGTTCAAATCTCCGAGAGAGGGTTCAGGAGCTTAGAGCCATCGTAGAGGAAAAAAATACCGATACCTCAGTTTCCAGAAACAGCACACATGGCTAAGACTAGTAAAACAGGAAGCCAGAAGAAAAAAAAAGCACAAAAGAAAGAATTTAACAAAACCCAGGATAAAACCAGAGTGAACATCGGAGTGGATTTTCAGAGGTGGCAGGAACTCCATGATCTGGAAGGATTAAAAACTGACACAGAGTTTACGACTTTTCTCCTTGACAGGTAAACCCCAGCTTTATTAGTTGGTTCATTTTTTCTCTGCAAATAAGCAAGTTGGCATCGCTGACATGATCGCCAAACTAACCCCAGCCCTAACCAGCATCAATTCATTTTCGCTCTGCAAATAAGCGAGGGAACGTTGCTTACAAGCACAGTCCCTGTTCGAACAGCCAGAGTCTTGTAATTGTTACAGTACCCCGCAGTGCATGTGATGTTGCTGTGATGTTGCAGTCGATCTAACGTTAGCTTGTTTCAGATGCTAGGGCTAACGTTACTGGCGTTGTTTTATTAGAAAGCAGCAGAAAATCTCTTTATGAAGTGACCTGGCAGTCTTATCAGTTGTGTTGTTGTCCTTAAAAATATGTGTAACGTTTCTGTGCTCTCACAGCTAAGTGCTGACATACATGATTTACTGGCCATTCAGCTAGATTCGTGGCAGTTTCTCTACTCAAAAAAAAAAAAAAGGGTAACTTACTGAAATAAGCGTGTGCTGGGTTTTTAATGAATACATACTGCTGTAGATTACTTTTCATGTTGACATGATTTATTTCTGCTGGTTTGCTGGCAGGCGAGTCGTGAGACCTGAAAAATCCGGGGCTAATATCCCTCCCTTTATTAAACGTAATTAGTCCTGGCTAATTCTAGATGGGTTTCCTTCATTCACACGTTTTCCAATTCAAGAATAATCAAGTGGCAGTTGAAGACACATCTTCTCTCCCCCATGCGATCTAAAAGCGACAAAATAGGCTGCATTCAGTACCGAAAAATAATTTGATCATAATTAGGTCTATGCACTGTCACTCGGCATGGCATTTCAGAACTCTTCAGTGAATGAAGATAATTTCAGCGACAAGAACATACACCTGTTTTTGCAGCACGGTCGCTCACTTCGTAGTAAAAAGCTCCACCTTGTGTCAAAATTTTGAACAAACAGGTATAATATCATGGTAGGACACATCCTCATTTCATTTGCACTTGATTTGAGGTGAATCGGACAAATATTTCCAGAGATGATAAAAACAGTGATTTTTCAGTTTTTGGCTCCTGGTAGCCAATCTAGAAATCGTAAATTGTCCAAAATCGAATCAGTTCTTCCTCTTTTTGATACTTACTTATATGCAAAACATGAAATTTCTAATTGAAATATTACTGAAGTTATCGCGTTAACACGTAGGGTGGCGCGGCGGTGGTGGCGGTCGGACCAAAAACATAATATCCCCGAAACGCCATTCCCATTACAAGTAAATGGGGAAACCTTAAATCAGATAAAAATTTGTTAAAAATCAGAAAATTAAATTCTTACAAATGATTTAAACACTACATTTAATTAAAAATAGTGCAAAAACAAAATATGAGATGTTGAAACTGAGAAATATTATTACACTCAACAAAAATATAAACGCAACACTTTTGTTTTTGCTCCCATTTGTCATGAGATGGACACAAAGATCTAAAATTCATTCCAGATACACAATATTACCATTTCTCTCAAACATTGTTCACAAATCTGTCTAAATGTGTGATAGTGAGCACCTTTGCTTTGCTGAGACAATCCATCCCACCTCACAGGTGTGCCACATCAAAATGCTCATCAGACACCATGATTAGTGCACAGGTGTTCCTTATACTGCCCACAATAAAAGGCCACTCTGAAATGTGCAGTTTTGTCTCACAGCAAAATGCCACAGATGGCGCAAGCATTGAGGGAGCGTGCAATTGACATGCTGACTGCAGGAATGTCAACCAGATCTGTTGCTCGGGCATTGAATGTTCATTTCTCCACCATAAGCCGTCTCCAAAGGCGTTTCAGAGAATATGGCAGTACATCCAACCGGCCTCACAACCGCAGACCACGTGTAACCACACCAGCCCAGGATCTCCAGATCCAGCAGGTTCACCTCCAAGATCGTCTGAGACCAGCTACTCAGACAGCTGCTGAAACAAAGAATTTCTGCACAAACTGTCAGAAACCGTCTCAGGGAAGCTAAACTGCATGCTCGTCGTCCTCATCGGGGTCTTAACCTGACTCCAGATCGTCGCCGTAACAGACTTGAGTGGGCAAATGCTCACATTCGATGGCGTCTGGCACGTTGGAGAGGTGTTCTCTTCACGGATGAATCTCGGTTTACATTGTTCAGGGCAGATGGCAGACAGCGAGTGTGGCGTCGTGTGGGTGAGCGCTTTGCTGATGTCAATGTTGTGGATCGAGTGGCCCGTGGTGGTGGTGGGGTTATGGTATGGGCAGGCATCTGTTATGGATGAAGAACGCAGGTGCATTTTATTGATGGCATTTTGAATGCACAGAGATACCGTGATGAGATCCCGAGGCCCATTGTTGTGCTATACATCCATGAACATCACCTCATGTTTCAGCAAGATAATGCACGGCCCCATGTTGCAAGGATCTGTACCCAATTCTTGGAAGCTGAAAATGTCCCAGTTCTTGCATGGCCAGCATACTCACCGGACATGTCACCCATTGAGCATGTTTGGGATGTGCTTGACCGGCGTATACGACAGCGCGTACCAGTTCCCACTAATATCCAGCAACTTCGCACAGCCATTGAAGAGGAGTGGACCAACATTCCACAGGCCACAATTGACAATCTGATAAACTCTATGCGAAGAAGATGTGTTGCACTGCATGAGGCAAATGGTGGTCACACCAGATACTGACTGGTTCTGAGTCCCCAGACCCCCAATAAAGCAAAAACTGCACATTTCAGGATGGCCTTTTATTGTGGACAGTCTTAGGTACACCTGTGCACTAATCATGGTGTCTGATGAGCATCTTGATGTGGCACACTTGTGAGGTGGGATGGATTGTCTCAGCAAAGCAAAAGTTCTCACTATCACACATTTAGACGGATTCGTGAACAATGTTTGAGAGAAATGGTAATATTGTGTATCTGGAATGAATTTTAGATCTTTGAGTCCATCTCATGACAAATGGGAGCAAAAACAAAACTGTTGCGTTTATATTTTTGTTGAGTGTATATTTTGAAGAATATTTGCTCAATTTGAATTTGATGCATAAAGTTGCAAAATGTTGCATAATGCTGAAAAAAATAATTAATTGGCAACAGCTAAGTAAGATGAGTGTTATAAAAGTGAGTTTCCTTCACCACTCTGTGAAAGATTAAATGGTTCAACAAATTATAAAACAATGTTTCTCTTTTATAATCTCTTTTTCCCCTATCCCAACTTATTTAAAACATGTTTGAAAAAATTTCCCTGGTTAAACATCTGATATGTTGTATTTGTACCATTCTCAGTTAAATATAGTGTTTGAAAAATTTGCAAATCATTGCATTCTGTTTTTATTTGCATTATACATAGCATCCCAACAATTTGGGAAACTGAGTTGTATTTCCCGCATCGATATCTGGCCCTTGAACAACACGTACATGCCACATAATGAGCAACCTTGATTTTATGTCATTGAAATCACCAGTTGTCTTATTGCTAGATGCATCAGAGTCACTGCCAGTGTCAAATGCATCCTTTTCAGATTCAGCTACACTTTGGATAGCAGTGACACCAACATGGGCATTATACTCAAAATGGATGCCCAAAATATCTGTTACAGTGGACTTGCATGTTTATAATAGATCAGGAGAATATTTATTTATTTATCAACCCAAATGCCATTACTGGAATATTTTGACAGTGGAACCAGGAATTATGTTGATCAGTAACATGAATTAATTCATCTTTGTTAGAGTATGCCTTAGATTTTTCTTCTACAAGCATGACTATGAACTTTGCAATATTCTTACAAGGAAATTGCCCACCAGCTACTTTATCGGCTCGTTGCTTACTTGATTAAATATACAAGAATGTGTAAAACTCATATTAATTGTGTGTGTTTTGGCTGCTACTAGTAACATTGCTGAAAATGAAGAATATTAAGAGTAACTACTTACGAGTAGTATCTATCAGCAAATATGTACCTTTTAGCTGTGAGTTGGGAGATTAGCCTCCATCACATTTCTTAAAATTGGCAACAGGAAGTGAACACCAGATGTGAAAGGGAGGAAGTGCATTACCCAGACAGTTAATAAAAGTTGTTTCTTAAGTTGCTGACCAGCATACCAGTTAGTGTGAAAGCCTCTGTAACATCCAAAACAAAATTATTTACAGGGAGAAAATGAGATGGACAGACTTTGGTAACATAAGTTGCCAGCGGGCATGAATGGGGTATTACTTGCCAAATTAGTTCAATTTCAGTATTATCTTGCAGGGCTAAACTCAATTTATTTTAATGTAATGGCAGATCTCAAACTTATACTTAACAGAATTTCAGAATTCATTATAAACACTTATTTCTTCTTAAATGACTATTTTAAATTATATGCAAAAATCATTCTAAATTTACAGCATTGAATAATTAAATGAATAATAATCAAGCAGTCATGACTGATTATATTTTAATGCAGTATCTCAATAATCACAATTCCCATAATGACAAGCCTTTGTAGTTCTGAAGAACAATCATGACACAGATCTGCATCTTTTACTACAGATTTCTAGCCTTTGTTTTTATTCCTTTTATTCGACTTCCTGAGTTGATACGCACTCCTCTGACTAAACTATGTGACACAGTCTGTTCCTCATCATTCATTTCTGATGCAAACAATGCTTTCGATTCAGCAGCCATTTTATTGCTTCGCAAAAGAAAGGATGAAGAAAAGTTATGTCTGTCTCAAAGCTTCTGTCAGTCAGAATAGCATTTTATATTATATTACTTGGAAAGGGACGGATATATCAGGTCTCAAAACAGCAATGGATTTCTTTTTCTATGCCTGAACAGTGCCTTGAAGGTTATAAATCGAATAATAGTACATACCAATGCAAATCGAATTACAGGATAACTACTGCAGTTATTCTAATTAATCGCTTGACACAGTATAAGTCAGATGCTATTCAGTTTAAAGCATAATATGATGGGTTCTATAATAAGGTGAACGTGTCATGATTTACCCATACACAGTCGTGTTCAGCAAAATAATTAACAGACAAAAAATGTGGGCTGCGATATTACAATTGCACAATACTTTATGTATTTGTGTCCATCTTTTATAAATCTAAATCACATATTAGCAGATTATTTTTTAAGATCTAAAATAGTGATGCGAGGCAAATTAAAATCCTTCAGATTTTTGACCTTGACCCAGTTAGGTCCAAAATTTAACTTTCCTGACATTTTTTGCATGCTTGGATTGAACCATTTTTGTGCTATTCTCCTGAGAGACATGCAGACAAACACAAATGCCACAGAAGACAATACCCGTATCACCCCGATTGGGGTAAATACATAGCCAGCTAGGTGCCCGCTAGGGCTGTGCGATATGACCTAAATCTCATATCCCGATATACTTTACCCGATATCCTGATAACGATACATATCACGATATAGCAAAATTTCCGTAATTTTCATGAATAAATGGTTTCAAAAAAATCAATACATGGAAAGGCTATTTCTTATTGCACTGAGAATTATGTACTTGACAAATAAAAGGTACCTAATTGTATTTTATTATTTTTCTCCTTTCATTTCTAACCTTTGTGCAAATTCTTAATTCAACAGTGAACAAAATCTACAATACGACTGTGTAAAAGAAGTGTAATGATAGAGTCTTTCCATCGGCAATCTGTACATGTTTCCTGATGCTGGCACATTTCTTGCCAGGCAACAATGGTGCCCTGAGTGCACCATATGGAGCGACACTTACTTTTCGGTCAAAACTTGGCCACAGCTTTCCTGCAGAGGCTCTATCCTCCTCTCTAAAACCAGAGCAGCATGTACGGAGATGCAAGGCCTTTTAGGTCCACTTGGCTTTGTCCATTCGAGACATCTAAAGCTGAGTAATTGATATACGAATTATAGTTTTTGGGTGGACTATCACTTTAAACTGTGTTATTATGTATGTCAGGCAGTCAGTTAATCTGGCCCGTGCTCATAAACTCCCATAATAAATTACCAGAAACAACTTGATTTGTAACGCAATGATATAAACGATAGAGCCACTTTTCTATCGATAGACATTTTTCTATCTTGGCACGATATATATCGTCATATTGCCCAGCCCTAGTGCCCGCCTTTCAATTCGACTGAACCCAAATAGCTGTAATAGCCAGCAGCGGTGCTGCATGCAGGCCTTTTCCGACTCAAGTCAGCATGGCCACTTCCATTCATCCGTTCCGGTCAACTGCCTGCCTTGCTTATGCAATGGTGACATCTCTCATGAACAGATATTGGTGAAGGAATGTGTACTCCCAGTGAAATCACAATATCTGGTTGAAATCTACTCAACGTACTAATATTAATAATAATAATAATGCAGAGACAGCATGCAAAAATGATCTCATCTCTATCTGTAACAAAGTCGACTCAAGAGTTACAAAAATCCAAAGGTCTATCCAATACGTGGATGATACTTATCCTCCAGTGAGATTTCAACCTCCCACTGACAAGCCCCCAGATATTGAGGTCAGCCTCTCACCTTCAGACCTCTGCCCTCACCCTGTCCTCATTTCCTGCTACCCACAGGCTTAGTAACCATTTGGACCTTGTATCCAACACGACCTGCAACATAACTGAACAAACGGCAATGCTGCTCCATGTATGAAACCATTTCTACATTTCACGCTTCTCTCCAGCCTCTCATCGCTCCTCTAACAGCTCACCCTCTGTAACCTTCGGTGGGAGAGGAAAAAAAATGCTGTTCCCTCTCTCACTCCTCCCTCACCTATGTGGTCCTTACTACACTTCCTCTTCCAGCCACATATAAGACACTATCTGTAGTTTCTGCTACCGCTGCTTTTCATTTGCCTCTCACACCTCTATTGACTCACATTCTCCTACTGTCTCATAACCAGCATGCTCAACTCCCCTCCTGCTCATAATTGACAGACTCGCTCCGCTCGAGCTGAGCCTCACTGTGAGCTGCTGAGAAGAAATGGTGCAAATGCAGATCCTCCGCTTAGGATGCCTGGTATCAGACACTGCTGGCAGCCTTCACATCTGGAACAATACTGGTTAAGACCCCATTTTCTCAGTCAAAAATCAATACATGCATGTCCAATGCATGTAAACTCTTTACCACTTTCTCTTCTCTGCTTACCCCCCTCCCCTTCCTAACCACTTTGTTTCCCTCTCAGCTGATGACTCTCCAGCCCATTTTGAGGAGAAGGTGACTGCCATACGAAATTTTCTTTCTTTTCTTTCTCTGCCTTATGATCTGATTCCTGCTTTGTCCTCCTGCAAGTTTTGTAGGCGGCCCGAGACGTACTCCATCATAACCCACGTGCTACAACCTGTCCGCCTAACCTCATCCCATCTCATGTTCTCAAATCTACAGTATATCCTGTAGACTTGTTCCTTATCTTTATTGCATTATCATTTATTCTCTTGCCAGTGGACATATTTACTCTGCCTTTAACATGGCTTGTGTTACTGTAGTCTGTAAAAAAAAAAAAAGATATCAAGAACCACTGCCCTATATTACTGCTACCCTTCTTGTGCAAACCTCTGCAGCGTGCCGTACCAGACCAATCATTGTCCTTTTCTCCCACACAGTCATCACCTCAAACCCTACCAGTCTGGGTAACAAACCGGCCACTCAACAGAGATCTCTTCTGAGTTCTCTCTTCTTGGTTTCTGAGACGAACGCATTACCCTCTGCAAATGCCCCATGCCTTTCCTCTCTTCTGACCCTGCTTGACATGTCTGCTACTTTTGACATGGTCGAGCAACTCCTTCCCTTCATTCCAGCTGAGATGGGCATTTCTGGGATTGCCCTCTCTTTGGTTTGCATCCTATTTAGCTGATAAGACTTACTAAATTTCTGGAATGGGATCAGTCCGTAAACCTCAGGATCTTTCAACAGGTGTTCCTCAGGGAGCTGTTCTTTTGTTCCATTCACATGAAGTCTCTTAGTTCTCAAATCACGGTTATGCTGATGACACTAAAATCTTTCCCTCGTTTCCCACATTTCCCCCTGAAATACAGGTTTAAGGCAGATTATCCACATGTCTGGCAGACATCTCACTGTGTACCCCATAGTGGTAATGTGGGCGCAAAGGGTTTTACAGAAGTAAAAAAAAAAATCATAATTAACTAATATATAATTAGCAAAAGTAATCCATATTATCCCATAGAATCCTTACTAGTCATCAATTCTCGATAACCAGGTCATTATTATGGTAAAAATTTCAAGTTACAGCCTTTTCTAAAACATCTCAACCGCAGTGTTCACTCACCTATATTCACTGCAGGGAGCTGCCCCTCCCTAAAACATGCCCCAGAAAGCACTGCATGATCATAATGATCAAAAAAGCTTGGTTACAACAACTTGTTAAGCTAATAGGCTTCATGAAAAAACAGATTTTTAAAAAAAATTATTCACCATTTATCTTTACATGATTTTCGGAAAGTAATTACTGGATGCATGGCGAATCACCCTGAAAGTTATGCATTAACTTTCTGCGTTATATGAACCCATTTTACCAAATCCGAGAGCTTCATTGGTTCATTTTATGTGGACTCAAGAAAATCACATTATATCTCCAGTAGTGGAAGCGCCTTTATCACATCAAAGATTTTTTAATCGTTTTAATACAGCCACTACACCTAGAGTAATCAATGTTTAATATGGGTTTGTTCCAGGGAACAGAGCTGCATTTGCGTGTCTTTGAGAGGTTATGTTTACACCTGTCACAGAGATTATGTATGCTGGGATGATGCTGGATAAGGCAATATATTTCCTGCTTGAAATGTAAGTTATTTTACTATATGTTTTGTGATAATATAATGGTCATTCCATGCCAAAACACCTCATTTTCAGGAAAGTCCCCAGGTGACCCTCTTAGATTTTGCTGAAACTCCATGAAATGTTCATATATGCAAATAACGAACACACAGAAAATTTTTTGTTTGTAATTTTGAAATTACGGCCGTCCAAAAATATGGCCAGACCCCCCCTCTTTCGCCGTCGTGCGCTGCGTCGCAGATTTTTTTCATTTTCAAATGATCATATTTTTGGATTTGAAAAAGCTACAAAGCTGAAAATTGCCACCTGGGGTAATTTGCACACAAGCTTTCAGAATCTGCAATCAAAAACAGTGTATCTTACTTCCTTTTGAAGATATGGGCACCTGAAAAATAAAGTTTTTTCTAGCGGAAATTATTTTTGCGATTTTTAGGCTTACCTGGTGCTCGAACCATTGATCTGAGGATACTCAAATTGCTGATGAATAATCTCTACATACAGCTAAATAACTCCCTGCAAGCATAGACTTATGAATCAGTAAAGGTAAGGCTAGGGTCCTAAGTCGGACTTTCACAAAAAAAATCTCAAAAATCACCCCTTTTCAGGGGTCGGTTGACCTTGTGAACAGTTACTCAGGGTAATGAAATTTGCACCACAGAATTATATGTATCTTTTCTTTATATGTACCAAATTTCATTAATGTGACCCAAGTCCTTCATAGTTAGGCAGTTTTTCAAAGAAACCCACTAATTTGATCAAATTACACCATTTTCCTGTACATTACAATGTCTTTGTTAGGTGTCAAAGGGCCAAAAATGAGAAAAAGTAATCTTTGATAACCTTTTTATATATAATAATTCTTAGAAAGTTGTAAAATTCATGACTTTGTACATCAGGAATAGTATCATATGGCTGGTTTTAAAAACCAAAAAAAAGTTTTCCATAGTACCATACATTGTAAATATTGTACATTGATGTTACTAATACAAAACTGCTTTTATTTAAGTGGATTCAACTTACTGATTTTCAGTGGGCTCTTCTTACATTATGCATAAATGAACATCTTGCATAAATGAACATTTTGATGGAGTTTAAGCAAAATCTAAGAGGGTCACTTGGGGAACATTGGGTGATTTGGCATGGAATGACCCTAATACGCTTTATATACGCCTAGTTGATTGCCTATTAGACCGAGGGTCCAAGGTTGAAATCCAGCACAGTGCGATATATAACTAAGACATTTAAAAATGGTGTTGAGAGGCTTGAAATATAAATATCAGCTATTGGCTATCTGTTTATGTAGCATCTGTAAATGTATCTTCTGTGATATTATTACTTCTCTGGTGCACAGACATTAAGCATGAAGTCAAAGCAACATTTTTAATTCATTGTAAAGACACTAAAGAAACCACACCACAAGGCACTCTCCTGAAAGGAAGAATACCCACTCTCATACATAAGAAATATTGATTTTTTTTTTTGCAGAAATAGTCAACATGTACTGAATCCCCAAAGAATTGTCATTTTATCCATAATTGCTGTAACACATCAGGGAGATTCGTGAACAGCAAATTGGTGTCATTTCCTCCATACCTGCTGTTGCTCATCAACAGAAAATCTACAAAAATTAAATTAGATTTTCTATATTTGATTTTTTGACATTCTCTTTACATAAGTGGATGAAAATAAGGATTAGTTACTTTACTTTGGAGAAAAATGACTACTTAGTCACCAAAGTGCAGTTCTCCATTGTGCAAATGCCATTTATTTAGAATTTATAGTTTTCAAGGTACAGAGCTTTTTGTAACAACAGTCAAAGCAAGCAGAATTTCACCCACTTTCTTTTTGGGCTGGAAGAGTTCAACCATGAATACAGGGTTATGAATGGAAATCAGAGTTCCTGGAGAAAACCCCCTCGAACACTAGAACACAGAAAAGGCCTCAGGTAAGAGTTGAATCAACAGACTTCTTGCTGTGAGGCAACACTGCAATCCACAGCAGCACCGTGCCGCCATGAGGTAGAACTAATTTGTGAAATCATATGGCTGTATTCACTGGTGGAAAGAACATTTGATAGTGATGTTACTCCCTGAACCCTGGATTTTCCATCACCGTGAGTGCATTAACTTCATTCACTGTCACCCCAACTGCCACTGTATTACCTGTCAAAGTGAGACAAAAGTCTACACTTTCAAATTTTGAAATCCTGGATATGAATCATTTACTGGTATGTATTTATCACATTACTGAATAATTTGTGTAGGCATCATATCTACATTTTGAAATTTAAAGTAAGCTGCTAATGTTTAATGCTTTACTTTTCTACTGTAAGTCACTCAATTCATGTGGTTGAACACGCATGTTTTTTTTTTTTAGATTAAAAACTGTAAAATAATCCACAAAGCACAGTCCAATGATGCATTTTGTTTCACTTCATATTTTAAGGGATCACAAACGGTGCAGCGCTGCAGAAAAGACAAGACTTGACAGCAGAAAATCTGGGAAGAGATCATTTCACAGCAGGTTTTTTCAAACACACATTTTTTCAGCTAAAAGTTCAAATGAATTCTTCAAAGGGTGAGTTGATCAGCCTGTGAAGCACACCCCATTCAGGAGTTTGAGATCTCATTCATCTGCATATTGAATTCAGTGCTCAAAATTAGGCTTGACCCGAAAACCTACAGCATCTACAGCAAACCTATGGTGCATCTCCTAGAACAGAATTGGGCAGCCCTGATTTAGGCCATTTCACATTCTGTTGCAATAGATTTAAAATCACTTCAGAATCTTATCTGATATGGTGTCACCCATATTTCCCGAGGGTCAAAAGTATCTCATAACTGGCATATCAAAATGTAGACATCAGTTTTCATACGGTTATTGGAATGCAACAGCCTACTAGCATTAAAGGAGAAATCTGATGTGAAATTGACTTGGGGTGTATTGAAACATGATTATGAGTACTAACCTTTGTCGAATACCCCACCTCTGTACTCATGCAACATTTTGAAATATATAGCTTTTTAGCCAAAGCTCCCAACAGGCTTACAATACTAGTGAAACGGGCATAGCATTGCCACGCAAAGAAATCTCTATTTTTTTTTCATCATTAACAAGGCTCAAAGTAGCTCCACACTTCATCGGTAGAATTCCGAGGGCCCTCAAATTTAAAACGAGGCACTGCGAACTTCGAAAATGCTCAGATAGTTTATTAAAAAAGACTATGGGCTCTAATTTCCTGGCGCAGCGCAGGTGGCTTGGCGAGGCGCAGCCCGCGCAGTGGTAATTTTGTACGGCGCAGCCCGCGTAGTGGTAATTTCGTGAGGTGCGCAGCCTTCGGTAGACGAAGGTGCGCCGAGATGGGTGTGGCGGCGTAGTAGGGGGAGGTGTCACATATTCATCAAGACGCAGTGACAATTTCGTAGAAAAAGTCTCCGCTGGAGTTGCGCAGAAAACTCGCCAGCTCCAACCTGGTTTAATTTCCGTGCAGTGGGAATTTGGCTGACCGACGCCGAGTGCGCACACGTCACCGAAATCTCACAGGCAGGTTAACAGAATGTCAGGCACATTTCAATGCAAGAAAAAATTACAGGAAGCACTATTTATTGTAACTATCTGAATAAGGACATAAATTATAGTATCTATATCGATAGTCCTGATGTCAGGCGGTTGCCACGCGTAATGGAAACTTGACCTGGCTTAATCAACGCAACTGAATCTGTGATGCAAACTAACGACTTCACATCTTTCTCAGCAAACCACAAACTGTATAATATATATATATATATATATAATATATATATATCGAATGCTTGCGTTCTATGCTTATTAAAGCCGCTTGCACACTGGACGCGAAACAAATGTTTCGCACGACTGATTCCAGACAAAGTCAATGCAAAGACGCGATAGTCGGACAGGGTTATAATATTGCTCCGTGTCCGAGAGTCATAAAAGTTCTCATTTTTCCGAGTATTCCAGGAATTATTAGACGTGCAAACTTGGCTATGTTTGTGTTCGGCTTTCACAAAATGCAAATTGATAGCTATCGACTTTTCTTGGTCTTTTGAGCCTATTTATCTGTTTTCTTCCGTTGAAGATAGACATCAGTATTTATTCGGTCTTTCTTTTGAAAATTAGTCAGGTGGATCGAACAGATTCACGCTTTATTTCCACAGCAGAGATAATATAGTGCGTGAGCAAATCAATTCCATGACCACTGACAGAGTGAAGAAATCATCGCATGCACGATCAAGACTGTCCGACACGAAATGCAAATTACTCCATGTCCAGCAGCCAGCAAAAAGTAAAAGTATTGATATGAGAACAGATTTATAACGAAATAAAGAATAAAAATATATCAGCAACAAACTTTATATCAAACAAAGATGACCCGCCAATAAATAAATCGCAGCGTTCATTGGATGGTCTGTTGTTAAAATGTTTCTTTTTATTCTTTATTTCATTATCAATCTGTTCGAATCGTCCTTTTTTTTGGCTGTCAGACACGGAGGCATTGTACATTGTCTCGCGCCAGTGTCGACTCACTTTATTGAGCAGAGCTTACACAGAAACATTGATTGAAATTCTCGGTACTCATCTTGAAGAACTGAACCCTCTTATCAAACTTTCACGTGTAATACCTAAAAGAGTCAGTAGATTTGAAGAAATTAAAAACAATAATAGACTGTCGGACACAACGATTTATTAAAACCCTGTCAGACCTTTGGACACAAGAGGCAATCTGTCGAGCGAAAAATTTGTTTCGCGTCCAGTGTGCAAGCGGCTTAATTCTAGGCTACTATTATTGTCACTTATGTTTTATCGTCTTTAGTAGGGGAAAGGAATGCAGCCTGATTGCTATGATCTCGTACTGAGTTAAGATCACATATTGGAAATAAATGTGTAACGTATCTTGCTTTGTTGTATATGCATGTTAATCCCAAAATTTTAAGCAGCTACAGTTTGTAATAATAGGAACACGCTATCCATCGTTTCTCTTGCCAGTGAGCAAGATTTGACTCGGCTGGGTCACCCTCTATATTCTAACATATTAAAGGTGAGGTGAGGAGCTCATTTGACTGGTGAAGATTTGACTCGGCTGTGTTATACCCAAACACGCCTTCTTTGCCAGCTTGCGCTGGAAGGAGGGGCAGAGTACTTGCGCCAGGCTACGCCGGGCACGAAATTGCCACATACGCCTGGACACACCCCGTTGGCGCGGCACACCACCCATGCGCCTCGCCTGCGCCGCGCCTGCGCCTGGTCTACGAAATTAGAGCCCTATTTATGCAAACAGTACCTTGAGGTAGTTTCCAGTCACCTCCATCTTGAAAGTCACAATAAGTCGATTGACGAGGACGAACAAATCGATTGCAATCTGTTCCCCTATCCTTCCTATTCGTTCGTGCTTGTCAATGAAATGTAGTTCATGGTCATCGTTTGATCTTACTCATGTCAAATGAAATGCATGACAAGAACAAAAATTGGAGAAAAACTGACTCAAGGTCAATGTCTTTGATTCACAGCAAAAGCATAGCCAGTAAAAACAACTCCATTCAACACCTATTTCATACGTTGCGGCATTTAAAGTGAATATAAATCAGACTCAATTTATACAGTTTGGAATGGTCAGTTTGATCAAAGCTGAGTATTATGGGAACATTCCACCAGACTGTAGCTGGAATTGTTATGATCCTGATATGCCTGACCATGTTTTTGTTATGACTCTGTCTGACTGCCATGTTTGATTATGAATTCTGCCTTGTCTGACCATGTATTGTATTTGTGATTAGGATTCCATGCCATGTTTTGTTTTGCCATGTTTCTGTATGTTCTGCCATATTCCACTCCTGCAGTTAAATTCCAGTCCATGTTTTGTGTCAGACCATGCATTGCACTTTGTCTCCCCCTGTTTGGTCTTATGTCATGTGATCGCTCACTGCCCCAGTATTGTGTGCCACACTTTTGGGTGATTTCATGGTTTCTGGGATTTCAATCATTTCTTCCAATCTCCTTTACTTCCTTCACCTTACTTTTCTATATTACTAAACAAACTAACAGTTTATTATTTTAGTTAACTTACTAACCCAAACTAACACTGTTTATAGTACTAACTTACTAATGACCACTAAGGGACTGTATAGCTGCATTTACTAATTGATTAACAAGCTCTCAGCAGTCACCCTATTCTAGTCTTCACCCCATTGGCTTTACTCAATCAACTTTGCTGCAGTTTCAGCGGAACCTCCACATTTATTAGATTCTGTTCTCCCCCCTTATCTGTGCATGTTAGAACTCCCTAACCGGAGCCGTATGTCTGTCCATAGGCGGTCTTGTGATCCCTGTCCGTGTTTTGGTGTTTGCCAAGTTCATGTAGTTAAGATCTTCCTCATGTTCATTCCTTTGTTAATTAGTCTGATCCAACTCACCTGTTCCCTATCATAGCATGTGACTGCCCCGACATGTATTTAAGCAGTCATTTCAGTCACAGCTCTTGTCAGAATGTTTTCCCTGTGCCGTGATTGTTGATGCCTTGTATTCATTGAGTTATACTTCTGACTGGAACGTCCTCGATTCTGATTTTGGCTCTTTCTTTGATACTTCTCTGCCCGTGTACCGTACCTGTTTTGCCTGACCCTGAGTTTAGTCTCTGCTGCCCGGTTAATGGTTCGGATTAAGTCTACTGGACTTTGGCTTTGGATTCTCTGACACATCTGTGCCTGTGTACCAAACCTGTTTTGCCCGACTGAGTTTTGTGTTTGCTGCCCTGTGTACAGTTTGGATTACGTCCCTGGGATTCTGACTTTGGATTGTGGACTCTGTACCCTTGCCTTCTGCCCTGTGGGGGTTTACCCCCCAACTTCAATAAAACTTTTGCTGAAACTTCCTGTCTCGCATTTGGTTCTAGAACGGCACCTCACAGGAATGTTAATTCTACAATGAATTTAATCTCTTCCTTAATCCAGAACTGTCAAAACCATGAGGAAATACGGTCACAGGAGAGTGCAATTTCTGATCATTGAGCTGTCTCGAAAGATAAGGCAATAAGTAGTCAATGACTGCGCGATGGGAGAGCCATCTAAGTGGATGCACCCAACAGATTCAGAGGGAACTGGGGGACATGAAAATCAGAGCACATGGTACTTCCAAGGACTGAGGGGGCCTTGCACAAATGAAGAGGGACTTAGAGGATCACCAGAGAATGAATAAAGCCCCTGAGCCATGGAAGATCTCTGCATGACTGCACTTAAACTCCACTTATGCCTCAGCAGGATCCCCAGTCAGAAGGAGAACGTGGCATGGAAGGATAAGCTGTTTGCTGAGCTATGCTGTAGTAGGATATGCTTTTCACACACTAGGAGTCAAATTTACCAATTAAAAATGCCTGTTTTTACATTTTACATACTACAGCAGACACACACACGCATGCGCACACACACTAACAAACCCAGTGTTCACACGCGCAAACACAGCACACTAACGCACTCGTTCACAGACATACATGTACGAGCAAATACACGCATCTTTGTACTGATATCTGTGTGAGGGCATTGTATTGACTTCCATTCATTCTTTCCGTGTCCCTACATCTTCTCCCTACATGCCAAACCCAAACCCTTTCCCTAACCTTAACCTATCCCGATTTCTTACCTTAACTAATAAGTTACAACTTGCTTTTGTACTCGTAAAAAAAAACAAAAACATTTTTTGGTTCTCACATTTTACCATATACAAGAACACACACACACAAAAAACACGAACGCAAGCACACGCTCTCAGTGCACAAAGACACAAACAAGCCCTAATGAAACACACAATAAAACTAAGCCGTACATGCAGCACACAATTCCACCTGCGCCATTTCTTCTGCAATGCTGACCTGGACGTTTAACCTTGATCAATGAAAAGTAAGTAAACTCTCGCAAAGATAGGGCAAATATAACCTTTTCAAAAAGTTTCATCAAAATTGGTCCAGAACTTTTTGTTGTAATTCTGCTTACAGACAGACAGACAAACAGACAGACAAATGGGGGGAAAAATACAACCTGCATCCAACTTCATTGGCGAAGGTAATGATATAGTAATAATTTTAATGATAGCGCCAAAAATTTTCAGCCAAACATAATGAATGAGAAATATAAACCCAACTGTAAGGTAACACAATATCTGTTTTTTGATTTTGCCACTGCTGCCCTGACGTATCACATCCCATCGAATACGACATAACTATGATACACTTTCAATGTGAAAGAAGGAAAAGCAAAGCAAACCACCGACTTTGGAGTTTCCCAAGAATATAAAGTCATTTTGTGAGGATTACTGTCTTATTGCAGCATGTGCAGAAACAAAATTAAACTCACAATATGTGCGATATCCACAAAATACTCCAGATAAATGAGTTTTTTGCTATGATTGCTACCTACCCCAAAGTTGCTATGTCTGCCTCTGACTGTTTGTACCTCTTCAAATCTTTGTACAGATGAAACAGGGCAAAATAGCATTCACATTCAAAGGGAGTTTGTAACATACAAGCTAACTGGTATTAAAGAGATGAAAAAAAAACTACAGGGGGTACAATTTAGATGTAGGACAGAGAGCCACATTTCATTTGGAATTGAGAACAAATTTAAGGCATGCTGAAAATTGAGAAAATGATTCTTTTTCTGGGGAACAATTTTGCAGACAATCAAAAGCACATATTGCTCTCCTGAATTTGAAATGATATCATCTTTGTCATTAAGGTTCATGTTCTTTTGAGGCCAAACAGTGCAGAGCAATTATTTTGACAAATAAGTGAACACCAAACAATGCCTCAGACAAGTGATATATAGCTTCTCGTCTGTCCAGATTTTATTTCTTCAGGTAAACGTCCTGAATCCATTAAATCATGTCACATCATCCTAAGTTTCCTTTTGATAGACAGAATGGCCCAGCATCATTAATCCTGCTAATCTCCCAGCATATTTCCTGTCATGTTTATATGGGTACATTAGGCAGAATTCAAATGCATCATATGTTAATAGAGGAGCTCAACAAACTCATACAAATGATTGCACCGGCTCTAGAATCAGTTGCAATTAAGCACTTATTGGGTGAACGCATTTTGCCTTTAAAATTCTATTGGCACAGCTGAGGTGATTTGTTTGCAGCAGGCACATGTTGTAGTTAGGAGATATCGACCATCAGACAAATAATGGCCAGGCCTGCGCTAATTCTTATTTGCATTGGCCGGGCTCGCAGGCTTGCCAGATGGAATGGGACAGGAATATGAGGAATATGTGTGGGCTGCGAGATGCCCTGTGTCTATAAAGATGGAAGAGCGTCAGCCATAGGCGCACGGGCGACTTCCTGTGTCCTCCCCTCCCACCAAAATTCTGTGTCCAACTATGACCCCCACGATGCTAAACTCTGGCATTCGCCCCATCCATTCACCTGCTTTTTCATTTCACAACAAAAAATTGCAGTATATTTTCCATGATAAACTGAAACTGGGTGACAGTTAGTAGAACTTAACTCACCCTTCTCTGAATATCCTTTTGTATGACAAAAAGACTCGCTTCGATCACAGATGAAGTGTCATGTTGGCTGTCTTCAGGGAAAATTAAGACTATAACAAAGCATAATACAACGTATTAAACTGGTGAAAACAAGCCATTCAGGTCAACAAAGATCGTCAAAGTGTACCTAATATGAAGGCTACTTAACCCTTTCAGCGCCGTAGGCAACTGTAGTTGCCCAATGATGTAAGATATTAAAATCAGACTCTGTTGAAAACCTATCATGTGGCAACTTGTTAAAAAGAGCTCCCGCTGAGGGGCTTTTAAACAAGCTTCCACATTATAGGTTTTCAACAGCTCAGGATAACTAAGTTTTTAATTCCTTGAAAATGTATTCAGCGCTCAAAGGGTTAAAAAATAGAGTGTATCTTGTATTGTACCAGACCTGGTCCTGAAAACCGCCTGAGTTTCTGCCGCTAATACATGCTGTCACAAGCTATGACCACTCCCCAGCTAAAATTGAGCAGTGACAGTTAGAACACCAGACCTCAGTGTTGTCTCTCCTAAGCTCTTGTGTCATCCACCTGTAAGTTAAAGGATAGGCACCTGTCTCCATCAAATGACTGCCAACCATTATACCCCATGTCCTGCTAACTGCAAGATTAAACTCTGCAAAGCAACTCCCTAAATCCTGTTTACAGCTCCCTGCCTTTGCGGCCTGGACCTCTCTCACCTCTTCGGAACTGGGCGAGCAGTGCATTACGCCTCGGATCAATTGATAGATCGTCCTGTCCAAGCTGCCGTAACTAAATCAGCCAATTCTGATGATTCAGCACTCGTCCGGGAACTGGGGTTGCTGTCACCAATCACTGATCACCAGACCCCCGACAGATATGGACATTTTTGCTGTCACTTGAAGCTAATTTATTGCCAACTACCACATTGATTACCCCTGCACAGTCCCACGGAACATTTCTAAAAGAGGAGCTGGAGCGATTGAAACCAATAGGGGAGAAAGAAGACACTCCAGACTCTTAACTGCATTTGAATCACACTGCGGTCTGACCTCACTGTTCATGCTTAACACAGATTGTTTCTTCTATCAAGCGCGTCTGATACAGTCTAAGTGTTTTACATGTCAAGGGCCACCAGTTAGCATTCCAACAAATTTGTCATGCATTGTCCCATCTCATTCTGTTACATACACACACTAGGTAACAAATTGATTGAGAAAAAGTGCCCAGTCATTTCAATCCAGTTAGCAAAATTACCAGGACAATAAAAGCCAGAGGTTCAATCTTCTCCATCCCTGTGTGCCTAATCAAGTTACAGCCTATTTAAGTTTGTCCTCCATTACAGTAATTCTGGCTTTGCTCTTTGTGAACTTGAATTGCTGGGGGCTTCTTGGAGCCTCTGAGCTGTAGCTTCTAACTGCGGCTGCAACCGAAGCATCACAAAATGTTTAGTAAAGTGTTTCTTTTTTTTTTTAAAGAAAGGCTGATTCTACAGCTTTTAGAAGCGCAAACTGAGCTTTCCTTTGAAGAAAAATGATAACTGAGCAGAAGGCTCTCTTTGCGGATAAAAACACCAAGTCATTATTCAAACTATTTAAACGTTAAACAAACTTGGATTATATCCTACACATCCTCTGTTTGCCAGTTTCTTCTTCAACATAAAGTTCACTAAATGTAATGTGGCCCTTTAAAAAGCATACATACTGTAAGTTTATCCAAGCCCACTGTCATGAGGGGACAACTGGGGAAGCTGTCCTGGGCAGGAGGATCTAAAGTGGTCAATAAACATGGAATATTTGATCAAAATATTGATACTGGTCAGGAGATCAAAGTTGTTTCTGCTGTACATTGTGATCTGGACAAGTCAGTGTTTATTGTCTGAACTGTATTAATACTGTGGTCACTAGTTCCTTCATTTTGCAAAACTGTTTTGCCTGACAGTTGCTGGTTTTCCAGGCCCACTGCAATTTAGCAATCAGGTAAACCGAACTGATGGCTCCACTAAAGTCAGGTGGTCAAATTAGTAAAGATAAATTAATAAATAATCAAGAGTAGTGGAGACAACTTTCACCAGGGCAAGTCTGGCTACATTTGTCTTAAAAATAAAAGATGGATTCCTGTATGAGGGATCGGAGGATGGGGCAGATAGAACTGCCTAGCCAGCTAATTACTAGCAACCTAGCTAGCTAACTAGCCTAGCTTCACTAAATATATGAACATTTCAGAACAAAATAATAATAAAAATAATAATAATAACACAGTAATAATAATAATCGCTCCACTATACATGGTCATGTATCATGACTGGAAAAGTTCATCTGAAAGACCCACCAGTCCTTGAAGGCAATAATTTGGGCTTTGGCTGAATTCAAATGTCCACCAGACCTCACCTAAATGCACACTCACAGATCTTACCAGAACAGTCCTCAGAAGTCTGTGAGTGCTGAGGGCTCTCCAAACCCACAATTTATCCACTCCACAAGGGACCTCAAGCGGACTTTCGGCAGACTTCCAGAGAGTTTGCTTAGAATGCAGATTTCATTGGTCATAGCCAGTTGGCTTACACATTATTCAAAGCGGTAACGATATCAACCATGCCATGGATGCAATTTCCAAAAAGAGAATATATTAACTGAAGTGCGATGGGAATGTTACAAAAAAAAGGTATCGCAATGTATATAATTCACAAATCATTCAACTTATTTACACACACTGAGTTATTAATTTTATTAGCACACCTGTGACAAAGTCTCAAAGTGACCTATTCTAATCGCCTTTTGTCCGTCGTGCGTCCGTAAACAATTTACATTTTCGACGACTTCTCAGAAACTGCTGATCCTATTTCAATAAAATTCTGCAGGAACCTTCCTTGGTCAAATATGCACCAAAATTGTGAATTATATGATGCTCAACCCCCCGGGGCTCAGAGAGGCGGGGCTAAAACTGTTCAATACATTTTCAGCTTCTTCTTAAAAACCTCTAATCCTATTTCAATAAAATCGAGCAGGAACTTTTCTTGGTAAAATATGCACCAAAATTGTGAATTATATGATGCCCACACCCAGGGGCTCTGAGGGGCGGGGCTAAAACTGGTCAATACATTTTAGACTTCTTCTCAGAAACCGCTGATTCGATTTCAATAAAATCTCGCAGGACCCTTTCTTGGTTAAATATGCACCAAAATTGTGAATTATATGGTGCCCAACCCCAGGGGCTGTGAAGGGCAAAGCTAAAACTGGTCAATACATTTTCGACTTCTTCTCAAAAACTGCTGATTCGATTTCAATAAAATCTCGCAGGACCCTTTCTTGGTTAATTATGCAACAAAATTGTGAATTATATGGTGCCCAACCCCAGGGGCTGTGAAGGGCAAAGCTAAAACTGGTCAATACATTTTCCACTTCTCAAAAACTGCTGATCCGATTTCAATAAAATCTCGCAGGACCCTTTCTTGGTTAAATATGCAACAAAATTGTGAATTATATGGTGCCCAACCCCAGGGGCTGTGAAGGGCAAAGCTAAAACTGGTCAATACATTTACCATTTCTTATCTGAATTCGCTTGTCCAATTTCCATAAAATTTAGCAAGAACCTTCCTTGGTCAAATATGCACCAAAATTATGAATTATATGGTGCCCACCCCCAGGTACTCTGAGGGGCGGGGCTAAAAGTGGTCAAATTGGCTGAAGTGATCAAAATCTTCTTCTCCAGACCCAGATATGCTGGAAAACAATACTCTTAATAGATGGAATTTAATAAAATTGTGAACTTTATGACCCTCAAGCTCCATGTTTGCCCCAGGGGAGGGGGTGAAATTTACTATAGTTTAAATAGGAAAATTGTACTTTTGGGTACATTATTTTTCATTTTTACTGGAAATCATTCCAACTTGATTGACATTATAACCATGAGGTGTCAGTTTGATACTATGACATTTTTGACCCTGTCTCTTCCCCAGGAGTTGAGAGGTGGGGCCCAAATGGGTCAGATTGCCAAAAATTTCAACAATCTTCTTCTCCAGACCGAGATAGGCTGGAAGTCAATACTCTTCATAGATGAAGGGTCTTAAGGTGCTTTATCAAAATTGTTATTTTCATGGCCCCCAGCCTCCATGTTTGCCCCTGGGGAGGGGGTGAAGTTTACTGTACTTTATATAGTAAAATGATACATCTGGGTATATTTGGTTCATTGACATCAATAACATCAGTTTTTATACAACTCAGGCGACCGTTAAGACCCATGGGCCTCTTGTTAATTTAAGGGCTGCACCCATGGCAGCACACAAGGCCTGAAGTGCATTCTCGTTGCATATTTAAGCAGGCAGCCCAGAAGTCTCGTAGACTTCAAAGAATGGCCCAGAGCAATTAAGTCAATGCCACAATACATAACACCAAAGTCCAAGAGGGTAGAGCCTAGGGTTTTAAAGCGGAGACATTTGGATTCAGCATAATAGGTCACCATTCAGAAAGATGGAAAAGGACATGTAAAGAGATACCAAGGGAAGGACATTCCCAAGCTGTTTGTCATATTCAAAATCCTCGAATGGAAGTGAATAGAACAAACAAGATTATATTATCACCAGTAAATGCAAGAGTCCCTTTTTTACCTCCCTATTTCAATATTTTCAACAGAGTTAGAGAAAAACTATGCTATGAACCTTGTTCAAAAAACGCCATGAAGGTTCCACCAAAAATAAATAAAAATGGAGGAAAGTACAATACATTTCCAGAACAGCGTGTTACAGACACCCTGCTTCTGGAAGTGGATAAACTTAATCACATCAAATCGATATACAGTCCTTCCTCTAAATAGAACCGTGAACCTAGTGCTGCTGAATGCCATTTCTGACCAAGAGCTGCAGACCATTTAAAAGACATAATCCATGACTTTACGACAAAAACAGTCGAGTGTATGGAAATTTTGGCAACATCAGTTAGAGAATAGCAACAAAGTTGGAAAACATTCAACTTTTATAGCTGGTTAGTCACAGTAGGCCTATGGGAGACAAAGCGGAGACAGTTGTTTACGACACAGAAAAAAGGTACCTTTCATTAATTGTTTTAACATCACTGAACAGATTTTTACTTTACCTACAACTTTGGCTAGTTCTGAAAAGGTAACAGGCTGACCGTTCCATTGCAGTATACCACGATTCGTATTCACAGGTCAGATGAAGCGTGCGGTAACTTCTATGACAACAGAACACTGATATGTTTTGGTTGTGCTTTATGACCATGGCAGCCCTTGCAAAAATGTACAATTAGGAAAATGAGGAATGAGGCAAGGGGGTGAGGTTGGGCTGTGTTTGACCCCACTAACTGCTGTAAATACAGAAAGAAGGAACTACCAATTCAATTCCAGTTATTACAACTTGTAAAAGAAGCTATATATAAAATGTGCGTAACCTTCATTCTGTTATACATTAAATTGTAAATATTACACAAGGGCGTAAATGCAAATTAATTTTTGAAAATGAAAATCCTTTAAAATGAAATAGATACTTAAAAAAATCCAAGAAGTACACCTTCGAAAACTCTATCAAAACACATAAACGGCACTATGGAGCCCTTTTTCACCTAACTGCACACAAAGTAGCCAGAGCTGGAAATCCACAATGATGGGACAGGACAAAGCATTGCAATCATCCCGTAAGTCTTCCCCGAGAACAAAACAATGGGTTTGAATGTATCAGTTGTCATTGCCCAGACAAATAGCTGCAATTACACTCAAAGTTCCACATATAATAAGATCGATTTACATCTAGTGCACACCGAATCTGTCTGAATGGACAATAACCAACAAGCACACTGAATTAAAGTCAATCACTGCAAACAGTACTGAATGCTGCAGAAGAAATTGATACGGGTCAATATACCTTGCATTGTGGTGGTTAATGGTGTAATTCTGCAAAAAGCTATACTTAGCTTTATTAAAAAATGAAAAATAAATAAACAAACATAATTAAGACCTATAGGAATGCATTTACATTTTTGCAATTGCTTAAATGGGACATTTCCAACTGAATGAGACTCTTTATATTTCTGTCAAGCAGCCCAGTCATATAATTTATTTCAGTGACAAGTACTTGCAATAGACATGTAGAGCATTGAAAATGCAATGAGGTTAATCACACCAATACTTGTGGTCTTTAATCACACAGGCTTAATGGCCACAGGCGCCACATCAAATGCCATAGGTTTACAGCACTCTCTAAATAATGAAGAAGAAGAAGATGAGAAAGAAGAAGGAAATAAGAGAAGAAGAAGAAGGAGAAGAAGAGGAAGAAGAAGAAGAAGAAGAAGGAGAAGAAGAGGAAGAAGACATAAATTAGAAAGAAGAAGAAGAAGAAAGTGTCACTCTGAATACCCTGTCTGAAAATACTGCTGATTAGAAGGCCTCAATTTCTGGCCAGTGCAAAATCCACCTGAAACTCTCTCTTTCTCCTGTAAAGCTCAACTCTGTTCTGCTGAGATTGGACCACTTTTGATACTGTGACGTACTCCTCAGTATAACAGACAAGACCATGTCATTGAAAAGTAGGTGGAAGGCACTCAGGTGAAAACCAAGCAATTTTTCGATGAAAAGCAAACTTTTTCTAATCGCTAAGCACTTTGACAGTCTGTGTCAGGGTGAAACTAACTTCCTGTAAAAATTTAGTTCAAACTAGCTGTCTCAATTTCCATCCTTTTAGATGCCTGGATTCAACCTTTCTCTTACAATGTGGGTGGCAAGTTTGTAAGCAAGGGATGCCAGCAATTGAGAATGCAGGCAATGGTCAATGTTGCGGCCCATATCTCAACAATCGTCACCCAACTCTGCCTTCAATCCAATAGCAGGCACAAAAATACATGGACTCCAATTCTGCAGGCTAAAAAACGTGAACCACAAGATTTGCAGAAATAGATTCACCAAGGAATTTCTCATAGCACCTGATGATTAATGATAACAGTAAGTTCACAATCACCCAGGACAAGAATCATCAGGCAAAGACACAGTGTACTGCAAAGTCAGTGAGAATTTTCATTCACTTCCCTTCTTTAATTTCTGTTCCCTTGGGGCTTATTTCTGGGGGGCAATCCAACAAAAATGGATTAGTGACTGAGCTGGATAGCAGCAGAGAGTAAAACCAAAAACAGCTACTTTAATCAGTCCGCTCTCCAGTTTCATGAGGATTCCTAATTTACCACAGTGTATTTATACAGCCAGCTCAGTAATCCTGCTTTGTGAAACGCAGCTCTGGTCTTTGACCAAAGCTTATTCAGTTTGAGGCGTAAGCTTGGGCAGAAAGAGAGAAAGTCACTTACATTATTCATGTACTCGCTCAGCAGGTCCTGCAGGGCTTGTCTGACGGCGTTGCACTCAGCCACAATGCGCTCGCGGCGGTCATCGCGCGTGCAGGACGAGTCGGCCATGAGAGCAGCCCCACTGATGATGCTCTCCAGGCGCTCCTCCAGGGAGGGGCGGAAACGTGCTTCACTGAACGTCAAGGGGTCCAGGATGATCTTGTCCTTAAACAGAAGAGGAGGAGGAGAATACTTATTCATATGCTGAGCCTGGTACTTCCCCCAGACTTGGAAGGAAGTTGCTAGCTCCAAACTGCAAAAAGATGGTCTTCCCTCAGGTTCGGCTCAGTCAACTACACATAATGCATACATAGCATGCAACTTTAGTTATTTCAACATGTTTAATGTTTAAGAGCCCAACTTAAATTTAAGATTCAACTTAAAATCTCTTAACATTTACTTGAGAAAATGACACTATTAAGCACATTGAAATAAGAAAAGTCACACCCAGTTTAACAGTAAAGTGTTACGAAAAAACAATATGCTCCCTTCCTGATTTTTGCACATTTGTCACATTTAAATGTTCAAGATAATCAAACTTATTTTAATACTAGGCAATGAAAACCCAAGTAAACACAAAATGCAGTTTTTAAATGATGATTTCATTTATTGAAGGAACATAGCTATCCAAACCTAGCAGCCCCCATGTGAAAAAGTAATTTCCCCCTTAGTTGTTACGAACTCAACCAAATAAACATAAAGCAATTAAGAAATATTTGGGTCCAGTTTCACTTGAAATACTCTGGCCTTTGTTGGCATGTCAACATAAATTAAATAGAACCCGCTTGGCCATGAGAAGCAGGCAAAAGGCAGCGCCCAGTGGTGTGATTTACATAATTCAAGAACAGACAAGAAAAAAAGTCATTAACATCTATCATCAATGAAGGGTGAGGCTCTGGGACTCCCACAAATCACAGGAGGAGTCATTATCTACAAATAGAGAAAACGTAACAGCCAAGAACTCCAGACGAACATCCATAGAACTGCAGGCCTCAGTTGTTTCAGTTAAGGCCAGTGTGCACCATTCCATAATAAGAAAAAGAATTGAGCAAAATGGCATCCATGGGAGGGCTGGAAGGCAAAAACCAGTGGTGACCAAAGAGAACACAAAGGCTTGTCACACATTTTCTAAAAAAAAAAAAAAAAAACCTCACATCCTGATGACCCGCAAGACTTTTGGGATGATACTATGTGGACTGAGGAGTCAAAAGTGGAACTTTTTGGAGGACGTGGGTCCCAATACATCCAATGTAAAGCTAACACAGCCCTCCAGAATAAGAACATTCAAACACGGTGATGGTGTTGGTGTGATGATCTGGGACTGCTTTGCAGCTTTAGGAGCTGGATGACTTGCCAAAGTTGATGGAACCATGAATTCTGCTCTCTACCAGAATATTCTGAAAAAGAATGTCTGGCCATCAGTTCATGTCCGAAAGTTCAAGAAGTTTGGTTATGCAGCAAAATAACAACCTCAAGAGCACATCCCACCTCTGAATGGCTCAAAATATAATAAAGTTTGTAGAGTAGCTAGTTCAAAGTGAACTGAATCAAATTGAGATGCTGTGCTTGGACCTTAAAGTGTATGTGACGTATTGTTTTTTCACTAAATTTCTCTCTAAAATTAGAATTAGAGTGGTCTGAGAATGCCCACTCATGACGTTAGTGTAATTGATTGCAGTCTCAGCGGGCGGCAGCTCTGAGTCATTTTACTTACATTTGCTTGCTGAAATCAGTCTGATTCCACTGCACAAATTTGAGCCATTTTTACCTCAGGGAATCATCTGAAGAGAATGCATTCATTGATATGCCCGATGTGTAAAACTTATTCATACAATTCTGGTAATCTGGTGCTCCAGCCACGCAATATCGGCCTCCTTTCTTCACTACCTTCCTCTTACTTTCCACTGTGTTTTTTTTTTTTTGTGAGTCAGATCAACTGACCTCAAAAGAATAAATCATCTGACTTCTTGGCCGGGCATGCTTGTGACAATATTCAAGTCAAAATAGCAATATTTTTGAACTCAAATTTTCGAAGTGCTTTGATGTTAGAATGCATTTTTACACATATCAAAGCACAAAATACTGAGGGGGAAAAAAAAAAAAACGTGTCATATAGACTTCAAACAGGGTATTCATGCTAAAAAACACATTCAATGTTTCTGAATTAAAACAATTCTGCCAAAATGAGTGGGCCAGAATTCCACCACAGCAATGTAAAAATCTCATCGCCAGTTATTACAAAATGTTTGATTGCAGTTGTTGCCACCAAGGGTGGCACAACCAGTTATTAGGTTTAGGGACAATTATTTTTTTTAAATGGCTGATATACACCAATCAGCCATCAGATCAAAACCACCTGTCTAATACAGTGAAGGTCCCCCTCCTGCTGCCAAACAAGCTCCACCCAAATGATGTCACTTGAATTCTCAAACTCAGAGTTTCCCAGCAGAACATTTCCCACTGGGAAACTAAGTGCATCAAAAACAGTCATGAGTGGAAAAAAGCCGTACCCACCCCACTAGAAACATTGTTTCACGAGCCATTCGTTGTTCTTACAGAAATAAGTTTGGGTCGTTGTCCGGGGAAAATCACTTTTGTTTCGCAGTGTTCGCAGGATTACGCCAAGCCAACATCCTCAAAATCGTACTGTTTTCAGTTACAAGTGACGACTGGATAAATAAAGATTTTTGAACACTCTGTATGTACATAAATCCGCGTGATGCGGTAAAATGTTGCATTTTGGGTAGATGTGTCTTGATAAAATAAATATGATTGGCTTGAATTTTACTTGCCGTTCTGATGAACTACATAAGAAGTACAACGGAAATGGTTGTTTTTTTTATATTGGAATGCACTCGTGTGGAAGACTGTATGGTTGTCTTGTGCATATAAAAATAAATCAAATGCTGCTTAAAAAGGACAATCAATTACCGCACAGACCGTAATTTGCAACAACAATATGCATACCTTTGCGTGTCAAACGGTGACGGTATGCTGTAGGGTGCCGTAAGAAGTTACGGTGCGCAGAGCGGTAAAAATCAGAGGTGGCGGTACCGGTGAGAACCGGCCCATTTCAAGCACTCTTTCCCAGAATATCACACTCCCCCACCAGCTTATTTCCTCCCACAGTGCATCCTCATGGCATCCTTACTTCTCTTCCCAAGTAAGTGGTGCATATGTATCCAGCCAAAGCACATGATGTAAAAGTACATGAGACTCACTGGACCAAGCAACCTTCTTCAACTGCTCCAAGGTCCAGTTCTGATACTCAGGTGCCCATTGGGGAGGTCGCTATTAGAGGTGGATTAGGGTTAGAGTTGGAATTTGGATTGGTCTGCCAAGCTAGAAAGTGCAATACATAACGGCATATGATGCACTGTATAATGTGACCTTATTTAAATATTACTGAAATTCTCAGTGACTTGTGCCGCAGTCGCCCTTCTGTTGGCTTGGACGAGACAATATCCTCCATCGCCCTTGTTCATCAATGAACCTTGGGCACCCAAAATCCTGTGGCCGGTTCATGGTTTGTGCCTCTTTGGGCCACTATCGGTCAATCAGTTCCAATTTCTCCCATGTCCAACGCACTGAACATGAGTACCGACAGCTTGCTTACCATCAAGATCTGTGTGCAGACCTTGATATGTGCCATAGTTATGAAATAATCAACATTATTTTTATCTGTGAGTGGTATGAATTTTTTTGGGTCATCAGCATAGATTTTGAATAACGATTTACCTTCAATAAATTAAATGATCATTTAAAAGCTGCATTTTGCATTTACTCATATTGTCTTTGTCCAACATTAAAATTTGTAGAACGATTTGAAATATTTTAATTTAAGTTCGCAAAATTTTTGCCATTTATTCAATAATTCTCAGAAGTCGGTACATTTGATTCATTACTGATGGAAGGGATATGGTTTACAAAGTCAAACGTCTGGCTGAAACAGCCATATCTGGTTTAGGGTCTGTTTGAACTGAATAGGCAGGGCTTGCTTGACGTGCCTTGTGGAAAAGATGATTGTTGCTTTGCAGACTTAAGAGCCATTTGCGATCACTCAATTTTCCGGAGAAGAAGATATGAAAAAACATGTAAACAGGTGCTCCTGATGTACCCGAATTAATGCTGGCAGTGCTGGGAAACATGCATGGAGGATGACTTTTCAAAATCACCACTCAAATACTTATGAAACTCACTCCATATTGGTAGATAGTTCAAAAAAAATAAGCGGGTGCACCGAGAGGCATTGAGAATGCAGCGTTCTGAACCCTATTTCCTCTCCCTTACTTGCCCCACTGCGGTGAAAATACAGCAATCAATGCTAATTAGACACAGGTGGATGTCCATTAATGCAATTAGCAGTCAGAAAGCCTCTACACATCAAACCAATGGCCCCACACTGTCCAGGACAGGTAATTCTTTGGGACTAATTATCACATCTTACAGTGCAAGTGAAGGCAGGCCACACCAGACCAACAGTCATTACTGAATTCCCTCTGAATCTCCTCGTGGTGACTAAAAGAAACAAGCTGGCAGATATGTTAGACAGTTATTTATTTTGTTCATTCACTTTTCTTTTTTTTTTTTTTGCTCTCATTTTCAGAATCCAGGGCACATACATTGAGGTACAATTTTACAGAAACGCAGCTCAGAGCTGAAATTTCTGCTCCAGAAAAGGTTTAGCTGTTGGCTTAAATTCTCTAATCATGTCAAATGAGTACGTTGGTGCAATCCAAAACATGTCATAACATATCAATAAGATCACTAACAAGTGTGAAAAATAAGGTTTTTCAATGGTGTAATTTAATATGATAACTTCTGTCAAATGTTTCTTCAGATTTACGCAGCCATTTGTTCATTTTCCCCGCAAATGGTAGCAAATGCATTTTTTTCTCATTTTTTTAGTAAGGATCATGCAAGTCCATTACCATTTTTGGAAAATGAATAGGGACGGTGTTGTGACATTGTTTAATTCACACAAAGTGACGCTAATACGATCTTCATGAAGTATCTTCGTACTCAGTAATTCAAAAGCTGCTGCGCCACAATTGAATTAGGACCGGCAAAGCATTTTGCTAATATTTGAAACTGAAGATAAACTATGTTGAGAAACTATGGAGATCCATGAAACAAGATGCTCAATGCAATCAGAAAGAGGAGTAAGACCAATTATTTCAAAAGGCAATAAAGGACTATTTGTATCTTGTCAGTAAATTGTTACTGCAGAAAAGTAAATTAACACAACCCATGCATATTGTATTAATTGCAGTCAAAGTAAAATACACAGGTGCTTTAATCCTAATTTATGCTATCAACGGAAGTTCATTGTATAAGAAGTGGAGTTTAACACGCTAACAGCCCACATAGCAAGCAACGGGGGTTTATGACACACATTAATAGGTTTTGCAAGGCACAATAATCTATATATTATTATACAGTACACAAAAGGCATGAAGTGACCGACAAAATAACATTTGAAATATATATAAAATATTTGAAAGTAGACCATTATCTTCCTATATAAATGAATGAATGAATAAATAAATATATAAAGACAAAAAAATTATCATTCAGAAAGAATAAACGATGGCATTTGGTCGAGGATTAGAGTCAGCAGATGGTTTGGGAAAATGGCTCAGCAAAGTAGAGCTCAAGTCACCTTCAAGGGCGATTTCAAGGTTTTGGTGGAAAGCCTCCCTCAGTTTTACGACTCCTACCTCCTAATACAGGAGTCACTCTGTATTTCAGTTTTTTTATTATGCAGCAAAGTATATAATTCACTATCTCTAAAGGAAAACAAAACTGTGCATTGGGGATTTTGGTATGACATTTTTAAAATTCCACAAGCTCAATAATATTTGTACTATGTTAAGAACAATGTTAGGGATATAGCACTATATACAAACTGGCCTTAAATACATTTGGAAGATTTAGAATGTTCAACCATCAGCTGTTGACACTGAATTGTCTTGAAAAAAGTCACATCCAGCCTCGAAACTGTAAATTGAAATTAACAAAATATTAGGCCTATTATGAAAAGTTAATGGGGTCGCTGTCAGGTGAGGGGAATGAGTGGGACTAATTGCACGAAATCTCCCGACACAAAGTCAGAACCACGAAGATTCCAACCACTAGACTCCTAAGAGACTGACTGGAGGGGCAAACCCCATAAATAAAAATAATGTGGCCGAACACTCCTACAAGAAGGTATCCCAACTAAAGAAAATGATACCTGCCTTCAGAAAAGACAGGGAACCGAACGGAGGATTGAGGAGTGCTGCTCTACACTCCAATATGACAGGCAGTGCTACTAATCAACTGAGCGAAGCTAAACGAAACAGTATTCCTTCCAGGTGAAAAACTCACGAGACGGCAAGAGCTAAATAAGAGTTATATAAAGAATGAATATTGAGCAAACTTAGTCGCAACCTCTCTTCTTAGCACTCTTTCTTGCACAACAAGCGGTACCGGCACGCGGGTATAGAATATTCTAACACAAGGAAAACTCTGCACTTGCATCTCTTAAATAAACCACACACAGGTGCTACCAAATAACAGTCAGGCTCCTTGGGAACCAGTGCTTCCACAAACCAACCAAAAAACGATTAGCCGATTAGCACAAAAGGCGTCGATAGCACAACGACGATATTACCAGTATAAAGCATGCCAAACTAAACGAATACACAGCGACAACATGTATACACCTGAGCAGAGGATAATACACGTGTAAACTCCTCATGGGAAAAAATAGAGTAAACCCAAACTCAGGTCCTCCTATGGGGAAAAGAATTCAGAATAAGGCCTGCAACATGACAGTCATTCCAAATCAAGTACACCAAATTTCCAGATGGTCTGAACCTGACCCACTCAAAAACATCTGGCAAAAATATGCGTTGGGGTACATGACTTAAAATTCATGCATGCCAAAATCTAGACCCTTAGGTCAATTAGCGCCTGAGGTAAGGCCCTCGCAGTGTACAGCTTTTCAGTTTTCAGTGGTCAATTTTGAATCTTTCCTAAAAAGGTAATACTCTCCTGAATGGTGATTCTAGCAGAACTTTATACGTAGAGTTCAAATCTGGCATTGGTTCTGGGCTCGGGGTAACCTGTATTTTACTAGAGACATCCCAAATCTGGAAAAAATTAATGATGCTGAAATTTGTCAGGATTTTGGACAGCCCTAGGACTATATCTTATGACTGTAGAATATTGTACTTTAACACATTTAACAGCAAAATGTGTAACTTTAACCCCAAACATCAAAAATGACCATTACATGTACTAAGGTGGTTTTAAAGGGGTCTCAAATCCATTCCACGGAATTCATTTAACAAATGGCAACCCTGGTTTTTTACCCAAGTAGTGGAGCAAAAATTCAGAAACTGGGTCCATTACAATATTTGGACTGACTACTTAAACATTTCCAAGTATGACTGACTTCATTCTAAGTATTTTAAATTCACTGCTGAATATGGTGTGTTTTGGGGGCTTGTAGGCAGGATATTTGATGAATCAATACTGCACTGATATTTCGTAGCTGATTTAAAATATTTTTCAAGACCGCAAGGGTGTCATAAATGGTGATACCAGAAGAACTTTTTACGCAGATTTCCCATTAGATTTGGAATTAGAGTCTGTCATGGTTTTGGAGGCTGGTGGTGGCTTTAAGAGCTTTCTTGGTTGCTCTCGTCCAGGACGATATCAGTTTGCCCACAATCGGATTCTTGGGCCAGCCGACATTAATAGGGGGCGTCGCTCGGATTCTATTTAATCCCAAGTTCCGCCTCACTGCCCTTGCTAAAGTGTAAGTGTTTTGTTTGCACTTAAGCCGTTAAGGTCTGTAGTGAGAAAGTTTTTGAGGTATTAGCTGCAAAAGAGGAAAGTGCCAGATAGCAAAGGAATCTCTCTGTTTTTCCTCTTTCTGGGCACCGTCTGGTGCTATTTCTTTTTAGCTCTGTTTCCGAGATTTTTTCCCTTTCAATTCGTTCGAACTTGTTTTGCTTCCTTATTGTTTCACGGACTGGATCTAGGTCCTTTGGAAGCGCAAGTCTCCCTCTCTGATTTCTGTCAGTGTTTGTCTCTTATTGGCCACAGCATTTGGTGTCTCAAAAACCAACCATCACAGAATCGCCAAACAAAATATTATGGGAGGCGAAAATTGAATGAAAATGAAAGCTTTAGACCAGCTCTGACAGCTTAGATCAGGGAAATCATCTTCATCACGCTAAAATAAGAGGTATAATTGAAATTATCCTATTGTTTAGATCACTAATTTCTAATCAATCGCAATTTCTTATACAGCGTCATCTGAAGGCATACTGAAGCGAAGCAAAGTCACAGTCCGAACGGTGCCGTTCAGTTTCAGTCGGTCAGTAGGCCAGTGTTTCATTCCACATTAACAAAGCTCAAAACACGGTGAGCTTACCAATGGAGAAAACTGATCTGGAGCTGATATTCAAGGATTTCTAATTTTAACCTGATTATGACTTCCACTGATATTTGTTAGTCAAGCCTTATCCAAATCTGATGGGAAATTTGCAATCTATGCAAAAAGTTCTTCTGGGATCACCATTTATGACCCCTTTGCGGTCTTAAAAAGCATTGGAAACAAACAACGAAATATCAGTGGAGTACTGATTCATCAAATATCCTGCCTATGAACCCCCAAAACACACCATATTCAGCAGTGAATTTAAAATATTTAGAATGAAGTCCACAAAATCATACTTGGAAATGTTGAACTAGACAGTCCAAATATTGTATTAGACCGTTTCAGAATTTTTGCTCCACTGCTTGGGTAAGAAACCAGGGTTGCCATTTGGTAAAATAACATCACAAAATGGACTTGAGACCCCTTTTAAACTACAATAGTACATGTACTAGTCATTTTTAATGTCTGGGGCTAGTTTTACACATTTTGTGGTTAAATATGCCAAAGTACAATATTCTACAGTCATTGGGTGTGGTCCTAACGCTGTCCAAAATCCTGAAAAATTTCAGCATCATTTTTTGGGATACCTCTGGTGAATCTGGTCTCAACTAAAGCTGTTCTGCCTCTGACAGAGGGCACGGGAGACATTTTCTTTGGTCAGGTTTTTTGTATGAGGAAGAATTGTACTACAACCCACTCCCAGGTGGAGAGCTATCCATCGAGGGATTCATACCTACACCTTGAATAAGAGAACTGGTGAAGTGACTTTTAGTTATTTCTTGGGAGTGGACAGGAAACAACTTCTGAGTGGTAGGACAAACCTTTCTCCACTCACTGACTGCTGTGTACAAGCCAGAGCAGTATCTACAGGACATTCTACCTGGCTGGATCTGAACTTTCTTTTGATTTTGATATATAGATCTTGGGTATTAGTGATTTAGGTACTGTACTGTATTCCACTGATAAGCCAAATCAAACGAGTGCACTCTATAGATCTCATACTCGGAATTTCCATTTAATGCTTAGTACGTTGTAACCTAGGCCATTTATTTCATGCGATCACATATTGGGTACTCAAGTGTATTTTGTAATTGTTTATTTTATTTCATCTATTCTTGGTCGACCACAACCTATATTGTTCAATACAGCGCTGGCATTTCGTACAACGTCGTTGTCCTATCGTTTCTTATCCACCTGGGCTCCAGCAGTCGAACCTAGCCACGTTATAGTCAGATCCTAGTTACAGCTTAGTCCAGCTTGGGCTAAATAACGAGTTCTAATCTGGAAAGAGTGTTACATACTTAATAGCCATCATGAAACAGGCACCCTGTTCATCTCTGTGAGAGACAGCCAAACCACCTCAGCCAGCTTGTAGCTTCTAGAGTTACATTGCCCGCAAATTTTGTGATGTAAATAATGCATTATTCGCGCCGATTCTGCCGTTGGTTTTGGACCCCTTACATTTTTTTTTTTTTAACAGCAGCAGTATTTGCAGGAAAAACAATAGCTCAACAGTTTGTTTCTTGTAAGGAGAACAGAAAGAGCACCTTTGGTTCTTTTGAGTGAATGAGTGAAGGCTAAAATTTGGTAGATGGGCATATGTGTGGCTACAGTATTAACTTTAATGTACTGATCAGTTTGTTTTCACTGCATTCCTGGTATGAAAGACTGTAGTTTCCAGCGGAAGTACTTGGCGGCTGAGCCGGCGCATTACATACTTCATCGTCAAACATTAGTGATTTGTTTACAGGTACACCAATGATTTTAAACTTCTACCAAGTGCCCATTCATCAGAAGTAAACACTTGTGAATGACGACTACCCAGAGTCTGTGTACAAAGCAAAGCTAGTGTCAAGTACCTTTAACAGTTCAAATAATAAAGCATAAATACAGGAATGTGCTGACATAATATATTTTGAACTTCGCCTTCATTGGTAGCCTAAAGTTAGTAAAAAAAATTAGGGCTGTCATGATAATTAATCACGATTAATTTAAGCGCAATAAAAGTGACGCCACTATGAGGCAGACAGACGTGATTGCTTATTACCTTTTCTATGACACTTACCTAATGCGGTCATTTGAAATGCTTCCGGTAAGAAAAAACTGTGATTTGAAGTCCGCTAATTACCAGTGAGGTTGGACAGCCTCCATCGCCTTGGCATAATTAGCTCACCTTAAATCATTTCCTGCGTACTTTGCCTAACTTGCAATCAAGCCATTTATTCAGCCAACTGACTAATCAAAATCAAAATGTGGCCTATAATGATTAAGAAGTGATAATGAAAAGCAGACGGACCAAACCAGGTTGCCGTGTTAGATTGAAAAAAATCCAAACAGACACACTCCAGGATTGGGATTGCGTCAGTTAACAATGACGCAATCTCAATCCTGGACCCTGCTTAGGCTTCGGAGCTTACCCTCATGAACTGGAACTGACGAACAGACCAGACTTGGGTTAACTTTAACGCAATTCCAATCCTGGACCCAGATTAGGATTGGCAGCTTGTTCAAAAACACTAACTAATGTAAACAGAATTCAGTAAATGCTGTCACTAAAGTCGAATTTGTATTGAACAAAGACGGAGAGTTTATTGACGGAGAGTTTATACTAGAAATTGACTCGTTCTAAGCACACAAAAGTACATCACAAGTTACCAACTTGCCCACTGAGAAGAGGGCTTAAATACCTGTCACCTGGCTGACCAGGTAACAAAAAACAGCCGGGTATGGGAAGACACATACAACTTAGACCAATCGCACAAGACATACACCTCATAGACATGCAAGTTGTTGCATTGAACAAGAGACAAAAGGATTTCACACAAGCGTTGTGACAGAACTGCCGCCCCCAACAAGCGCCACCTGGATCCTGGACGCCGGCACAGGAAATGGCAGACCAGGGAGGAGTCCAAAATGTTCCTTTCCTGAGACCCAGCAATGCTCCACAGGCCTGTCAATCAGGAACAGCCGACTGCATCCCCTGCGCCAGACATCCAGGATCTGACAAATAGTGTAGGCGGGGCCACCATCGATGAGCTTTAGGGGAGGTGGGATGCGGGTGGGGGAACTGCGGGGAGACAAAGACACAGGTTCAAGTCTTGCATCATGAAACACTGGGTGTATGTTATGTAGGGAATGGGGGAGGAGGAGCCTGACAGCAGATGTAGACAGTATTTTTGAAATGGTGAATGGGCTAATGAACCATGGGGTGAGCTTCTTAGACATCCCGTGAAGAGGAATATCCTTCGCAGCAAGGCAAACATTCTGCCTAACACTGTAAAAAGGCTCTGGCCCACGACAACAGTTCCCCTGCTTCCAGAAAGTGGAGACATGTTTGAGTAATTATCCTCTGGCTTTTCTCCATCCCTGGCTAACGAAGACCTGAGCAGGGAGAATCTCCTCTTCTTTTTTACTCAGACTGGAATAAAGGCAGCTGGAAACACGAAGAACATTTAAAAGGAGACATGGCCATTCCAGCCAATGAATTGGTAATGAATTGTGAGCTAACTCAACCCCAGTTCAGTCAGGAAAACTCACGTTTGATTAAAATAGAACAATTTATTCATGGGTATAAGCATTCCATTGTATTTTGGCGGCGGTTCTGCTCTGGAGGAATTTCCTACCTAGGCACAGCAAAACATACAAACATAGTCATGAACATGAATCAAAATCCCCCGATGTGAGCAGAACCAAACAGGTGGAGGCTGGGGTGGAGGTGGCAAGCAAAAAACCAAACAGCATATTGCTTAGCATGAAAAGTCATTGCAAACAGCAGCAGAAGCAAGTGAGCTTGACGTCTTTCAAATAGACCGCTGTATGACCTCATGATGTGTATCCTCCAATTGTGTGCCTGCTGATGTTGACGTGCTGGTAGCTTACCAGGCTGCTGTCAGCTGATATAGCTCTTCTCGAGTTCCCTGCCTGAACTAGTTACACTCATTTAAGAGTATTCCACCACTGGAAGAATACACTTTTAATGAATCTTTGCTGTATATGCAGTAGAAAGGGGGGGGGGGGAAACTAGGCTTCAGAGGCCGTCAGAGGGGACGGCTTGGAGTATATCCCTGAACGCCCTCAATCCTCCAATTCCCCAATCCTCGAGTAGACCCAATACAATGTAAAGCCCCTCAGGTCATGACCTTTCATTTGAACTTAATTTCAGGTATATCGGACAAATGCCTCTGAAGATATGGCCAAAATGGTCATTTTCCATCACAAAGCTCCACCTGATGGCAAAATATCGAACCATACAGGTATGATGTCATCATGTTACACGTTGTGAGGTCATGACCTTGCAGTTGCATTTCAATTAGTTTCAATTGGGCAAATGGTCCCAAAGATACGGCAAAAATGGTGAATTTTATGTGACAAAGTTCCACCTTGTGTCAAAAGTTTGAACCAAACAGGTATAATGTCATCGTAGGGCACATCCTCAGGTCATGAACTTTCATTTGCACTTGATTTGAGGTCAATCGGACAAATATATCCAGAGATATGATAAAAACAGTGATTTTTCAGTTTTTGGCCCCTGGTGGCCAATCTAGAAATTGTAAATTGTCCAAAATTGAATCAGTTCTTCCTCTTAATGATACTTACTTATATGCAAAACATTAAATTTCTGATTTACTGAAGTTATCGCGTTAACACGCAGGGCGGTGGCAGCGGCGGTCAGACTAAAAACATAATATCTCCAAAATGCCGTTTGGCGTTTAGGGATATATATATATATCCATATATATGTATATATATATATATATATATATATATATATATATATATAACTATTTTTTTTTTAATTAGTCAACGTGACCCAAAAAAACAGAAAAAAAGGCTAAGTAATTTAATTTTGCTCAAAAGGTAGAGGACCTACAATATCCGGAATGTACTAGGCGCATTTCTAAAGCCACAACTATCAGGGCTCCACACTAACTTTTTCACTTAGGCGCACTGGTGCTCCCAACCCAAAAAATTTGGGCGCACCAGCAAAAATCAAGGCGCACCACTATAAAAAGTTGGGAACACCAGTAAAACTCTTGGCCAAGACAAGTAATACTCCTTTTAATCAATGTTAACAACCTGGAATAATGTATTAGAACAGATCATAAAAGAAAAAGCATAATCCAACTGAGTTATATATTGATAGGTGGAAAAGAATTGTGTAGTATTTTCAGTGGTTCTTGGGGATGGAGAACAAATCGCACTATTTGGTTCAATCAACGTCTTTATTCCACAGACTTGAATCTTGTACTTACAGTCATGGTCAGGCATGACTGATGATGTCAAGTCAACAGTTGAAAAATAAATACTCAAAAAATGGCAAGTGTCAATCACTCAGTGGAACTTACTAGATACTGACAAACTGACCAAAGATGCTCACTCAAAGAGCACCGCTAACAGCTACATGGCACATGTCAACTTGCCAATGAAATGATTTGTTTTTATTGATGTAACAGTATTCAAACGTCAGACTGCAAAGCCATATAAACTACATAATAACTCCTCAAACTGACGAAGTAGTGCGACTCGTCAATACTGTTCTCTAGGATGCTGTTTCAATAAACACAACAGACCGTCCGTCCCAGCGATGGACCACCTCCAATTGGATTGGACCGTCCGTCTTTTTCTGGGTGTTTCAATAAAGATCCGTCAACCTCTGACCCGGTTGGACTGTCTGACTTTTTGGGACCACTCGAGAGTTGTCCTAAAACCCGGTTTTCAAAAATATATGCCGTTTTGCTTGAAATTATCTGAAGGCAAAGACAGCCCAAAATAGTTTGAGAGCGGAAAGACAATATAATCAATGCACGTGAAACTGATATACACCCAGAGACGGGGCTTTGTTAAATGTGTGAATTCATTTTCCTAACAGCGTCACCACATAATCATCATCCCAGGAACGTGTTCAATGCTGTCTTCCACTCATCATCTTCACAGATACACGTCAAATGGTAGGTGTTGCGCAAGTTCAGTGTGGTGAATAACTGGCAGCCCTGGAGATTGAAGAAAGCCAAATCCATTAAAGGCAAAGGATAACAATGTTTAACTGTTGCTGCATTTAATCCCCTGAAGTCAATGCAGGGGCATAAATACCAACCATTTTTGGCCACAAAGAAGAATCCAGCCTAATCTGGGAACGAAGAAACCCAAATTATTTATGAAACCAGAGACTGATTTTTGTGCTCTTCTATAGCTTGGGACTTTTGGTTGGTCAGGGACTACAGCTGACCCCAGGGGGGCAAAGCTCCAGGTAGCAATTCAATGGCACAATCATAGGGTCTTTGAAGCGAAAGTGAAATTGCTGTAACCTTGCGGAATGCCATATTCAGGTCATGGTAGATGGCAGGAACACCCTTTAGGTCCGGTGGCTCCTCCTGATGGTTGGACGAAGGAGGTGCAACTGGGCTGATGACCGCACAAAGACAGGACAGTGAACAGCATGAACTCCACTTCAGGTTCGAACTGAAAAGCCAGTCTACTCAAGGGGTGCGATGTTCAAGCCAAGGTCTGCTCAACACCATCTGGGCATGCCGCGACTCCGTGATCAAGATCGTCAACTATTTAGCATGGTTGCGCAAGGTTGGCATGGGCATCAGTTGAGTTACCAAAGTCACATCAGGAAAGACATCCCCTGCCATTCCCTGGGGCTGAAGGGGAATCAGCAATGGCTTAATTGGCATCTTCGGGCGTCAAACAAGACCAGGATGTTCCCATTTGCGGTGGAATCAATTAAAGCCGGGATGGTAACTGGGAGGACTTGCCTGGTCAGGCTTACAGGAAGGAGTGGGCAGACTGATGAAACAGCAGCACCCAACAGCACCTCTCCATTAGTTGTTAAACATGTCCACTGAACAGGGCACTCACCTATGGCATGTGTGGTACTTCCATAGTGCAGGCAGAGATTCAACTTTATCCGGTGCAGCCATTCCTCTGGGGTCAGCTGGTGAAGCTGAGCCCAGTAAACAGCATCGGGTACCGGAGGAACCGCATGGGATGAAACTCCATATCGAGAATCCAGTGATGCAAGCAGCGAAGGAGCCTATAACCTCACCTGCCAGTCTGACCACCTCTGTTGCACCCAGAGGTCATCTTCAGCTGCCGGTCAACCTGTTGGACCAGGTCTGAGGGACAGACACATATGATCTAATCTTGAACCTGCTCTGCCAGGGCAACAGGTGGACATCAGACAGGACCCAATTATCTCAGCATGTGGTGACAGCCAAGGTGCAGAAATCAATGGAACTGTACAATGACGGCAGGTTGCGTTGACGCAGCAGGAGGAGTTGATGAGGAGTGACAAGACTGGAGCCAACAACATAACAAAAACAGTGAATGATGACACTGCAGGATGTTCCGTCTCCCAGCAGGCAGTAGCTTAGTCCCAGGCACATCCAAAGAGGTGAGTGATGACAAATGCCACACTGGAATGCGCAGTGGGGAAGGTGGACAGCTGAGGCTTCAACACCATTCCACACTGGACCAATTATAGCCCAATCAGGAAAGGGGGTGGGGCATCACAATTTAACATTTGATATTTTCCAGAGTCCAACAATCTAATCCTCACCTCTTAATGACAAATGGTTCAATAATTAAGAAGGATCAAAAATTGACCAGCCAGGAAAGGGGTGGGGCTTCACCATTTAACCATGTGATCCTCTTCTAAGTCCAATAACCTATTCACCAGCTCTCTGTGACAAACTGGTTATGAGTAGCAAAGGATCAAAGATTGATCATTTGGATAATGAGAGGGATAGAGTGATGAAAAACTGAAAAATCAGTGTGTCTGTGTCTGTGCGTGCATGGTGGGCAGACAGGGCTGACAACAGCTACCCTTCGAGAAAGTCTTGAGTGTGAAAAAAGTTTGAAGGCTCTTGCTAAAAAGATATAAGACTTAGTAAATGAATGGAGCTTGATGGAGGATGGAGTGATCAAAAATGAAAAGAAAGAGAGGGACAGGCTTAAGGAAATGTAGGCAGTTTGAAGCTATATATAATGTTTGGTGGCTCTAGCCTTCAGATTATTTGGGTTTGAGAGCTTTTGAAAAAGAATTGAAGCCTATGGAGATGAAAAAGTAGAGATGAAAAGGGGGAGCTAGAAGTGCAAGATCATAAAAAAATTGAAAGTGTCTAATCTGATCCAACATGAAGGCACCCGGTAATTTTGATGTTTCTAGCTGTAAAATTGATTGACCAAATGCTCAATAATAATAATAATGCTATGCGAAAAGGGGGATAGCAATCTGTTAAAGAAAAAAAAACATAAAAGTGAGCTATCCATTCAAATACAAGAAGCCATGTGACTTGGTACATCCTGACGCTACCTTCCAATTTCTGAGTTTGCAGCTTCAAAGGAGTTGTTTTGGCTAGTTTTGCGTTGCAGAAGAAGCGATTGTGCGAAAGACCAAAGAAAAGCTGGTCTAAAGTCAATGTTAGTTTTTAACTGCTATTATATGGATGAATTATTACGACAGCATTCTGCGTCTTTGTAAGAGAGTGCACAATGCGCATACACTCTGCTTGCAACATCCATCGGGACGACCAGTAGCGCTCAGACATGCAAATGATTAAAAATAAAAAGACAACAATGTGAGAGATAATTATTGTGTAAATCAAAATATTTGAAAAAATAGATGGCGAGAGTGATCTTTTGCACGCCCGTGCAACTTTACGCTCAATCATTGAATGGTCTGACGTACTGTATTTAAATCATGAGGAAATGTAGTCCATCAACATCCAGGTGATTCGCGATTCCACAAGCATGATCACACATTTAGCGATTCGCAAAGTATTCAGGATGAAGCCCTGACACCTTCATACTGGCAAACTCTGCCGTTCTTGCATTCTACGTAATGCCATAACAATCAGTCTGAATGCAAATTGTAAACTACATAAAGACAAAGCTGAGCATGAGGTCTTGAAATGGCATTTACAGGACAGACAATGCTGCGGAGAGGCTCACGAGAGTCTGCATGGATCAGCTCAGCAGAAAACTCCAGATTGTGCCCATTAGTCGGTTTCATGAGACAAAACAATACTTCTCTCATCAATCATATGTTAAGTATCGAAATATCGGCCATTAGACACAGTTATGAGGTTCAATATGCTGATCTGTCTGTTCAACTGCTTGGGTGGAAATTCTGTTACCATAAAATGCTCGAAATAATTGTGCATCACAAAAGGTAATTTGTCATTCTCTGAATGGAGATAAATGAATAAGGCAGTTGAAAATATAGATTTTGTACAAACACCCTCTAGAACAAGATTAGGTCATAACCTAGTATACAGCTGGACTGTGAAGATGCACTGGAGGAATGTCTGCACCTCACAGTAAAAAGCCTCCAGATGATGTAATCTCTTGACTATCCAAAGGTATAACTTTATCACTTGCTCACTCACTCAGTCAGTCACTCACAGACTTATCAGTTCACAGGACTGACCCTCGCTTTGCTTGAATCCCTCCAAAATATAGCCGACTTTCACACGCAAAAGTAAAAAAAACATTTTTCACCTTTTTATCAGAATGTCTTTGCAATGGGAGCAGTTATATGGGACCGTGGTGGTCCATTTAAGAATATCACCACGAACTTCTAAGGTTATAATAAAATGAAATTCTTATTTCTTAGAAGGCTTAATGGTACCATATACTGGCCCACATTTTCCTGTAAGCAGTTTGTATTTGGCACATTAAGCACTCCTGATAAAGGGAGACATACGTATACTACCTATGAGATGAATTGGTATAAAAGATAAAAGCTACGATAAAAGACCGAAGAATCTTAATCTCTTCTGCCTTAGCAAAAGCAGACTTTGGGATGTTCTGATTGAGGCCTGTAAATACATTAAAGGTCCCCTATCATGTCACCAGGTGCAGAGCTGATTAGCCATTACAAGCCACTTCAATGTTTTTTTTTTTTTTTCTTTTGTGACATCTCATGTGGAAGTGACTGCCCAGAAACAAGAGGGACTGATCAACATCAGCCACCAAGATCATCAGTTCAGTCATTTGGCTGTGCTGTCGCAAAGGACAGATTTTGAAATAGCCAGTAATAGCTTATTGGCTGCACACCTGGAGACATGATATAGGACCTTTAACAAAGGTGACAAAAATGAATGTTTGCCAAGGGTAAATTTTGCATCAATAGTTGGAAGTATTTTTTTCTGAAGGGTGGAAACAATGTGGCATAAGAGAGCTTGGTCATGTCATAGAAGTAGAAATGCGAAAAGGTTTCAAGATCAGTACAGTAGTAAACACCATCTGGTCATTAGCGCCTTTACACAGATGCCAAATGAACCCAATCTTTGCCTACTGTGCATGACCCCTACTTAAGGCTTTATAACTCTGGACATGAGCATCACAGAGGCTGGGGAAAAAATAATTTCAAAGAGGCAAGACACTTGTTTATTTGGAATTAAACTTATTTCCATTTATTTTTATAGTTACAGGAAAAAAACTGCCACCAAACACAAGGAAACTTCACGATATTTGAACACTGAAATTGTTTTGGCATGAGATGGCGAGAAACAAAAAATAGCTCTGAGGCAAAACAATTTCCAGGATCATAAACACATTGACCAGAAGCGTGCTAAATCTGAGAGTCATACTCAGAAGAACTGATTTTCTGTGACGCCAAATATAAGCTAGCCCCTACTGCCCAAACCGCTGAAAATAGCAAAATGTATCGAATTCTAAATAATGCAATCTCTTGCTACCAACACTTTTGATGCACAGTGCAAACTTTTGCATCAAATGCAAGAGGATATTATTTTTTGTGATTTTTTTTACAGTCAAAATGAGGGGCGCTCATATAGTCCTTATCTAATTTGTCTCCAAACAGAAAACCAACTGAAAGACATTCAGCCATGAAAACAGCATTTTCTCTTTTGCTGTAATATAGACCCCCAAAATGAAAAAAATAAAAAAAATGCAAACTTATCCTCACAAACTCCTTGTTAGCAATGCACTCTGATGAAATTATTCACTGAAGTGTTGCATTACATTAAACAGCTATGAGTCTTATTAGTCATGTGACAAACATTTAAAGGGAAGAATGTGTACAGAGAGGGCATATCTAGACACTTGGCTCCAGACTCCTGAACTGTTTTATTTTTCCTGGCAAGCTCACAAACAACAAAAAAAAAAAAGAAAGCTGGGGGACCTCTCTATGCATTAGCAACAGTAAAACTGTATGTATATCAATATGAGTGAGGATATTTTGATTACTGACTGACAACACAGGAATGTATTATGCATATTTTGTTATTCCCTAAGGAGTTTTTCACTGCTGTATATGCGTTCATTTGAGTTTGAATGCCTTATATTATTGCCGTGAGGTTAGACATTATTTTTATATTATACTGCCACAAAAAAAAAAAAGAGAAAAAAATAGGGGAACACTTAATTATCACAGTAAAACACAAAGTCAGTGAAAGGGGCCCTAACATGCTGATATTTCTTTTAATACATATTAGGAATGTTATAGTGTTGGTTGTCCATGCTCAAACTCTGAAAAGTTTCTAAACATAAGATACAGGGATTTTGCTGTAATCCAAGAACGTGATTTTGAGAGCGTGATTTCCTCTCTGAACAGCTCCTCCCAAGATCTTCACGAGATCTGGGCAAAACCTGACGTCAGGTTGTGCCGTCCAATTAGTACAGACCTAGCCAGAGCCAACCACTGCGCTGGACCTGCCCACACCAGAAACTATTCTAGCAGGCATTAACAACGGCAGATCATACTATGCCTTAGTAGCGTCTACACTTCTGGAAATACAAAGATCATTTGAGGTGCAATTTTGTCAGTATCTCTCCCAAAGCTACTTGTTCGTTTACTTTTGGACGATAAGAAAAACAAATGTTTTTCTCCCAAAAGAAAATGCCACCAGAAATCAGTGGGTAGCTTTTTTTGTTTGCTGGCAAAAGGGAACATTAGCTGCTTGTGCTCAGCATTTCACCAAAGACAGCTTTGTCAATAAAGGATAATTCGACACAGGATAAGCGTTTGAGGTGCTTCTCAAACCTGAAGCAGTTGCATCGTCAAGCGCTCGGAGCCACAAACTGTAAGAAACCATATAACAGCAAATAATTTAAGTGAAGCTAATGTGTTATGGGTGGCTAGCAGGACCGCTAGCGATAGTTAGCACTAACAGCTGACCTCAAACGCAGGCTTTGTAAATATCTGAAGATAAAGCCTGCATCAGTCGCGACTTTCCGTGATTCACAGACACAGAAGCTGTAAGTTGCTTTTACTGCATTTTTAATATAACTTTTAATACTTTTCTGTAATTTGGATGCTTGGTACAACTGTTCACAGTAACAGAACTTGCTGTCTGTAAAACCCGTATTGCAAGGGTTTGTCTCTGTGGTTATGACCGCTCGGTTACCAGCTACTGCACGTTAGTTTGCGTGTCGTGCTAATTAAAAATGCTCCTGGTTAATGTATATTCAGTAATTCTGATCGGTATGCTTGTGTTACTTCGGTAAACATCAATGTGGCAGTTTCATTATAACGTTGCCCGATTGTAGCCACGACAGTTAGTGATCACTTCACTGATCATGACCGGGATCAGCCGGATACTTCACAAATGTCTGAGCAAGCTCTCTGGTGCTACCATGAAAGCAATGCGAAACGCAGATGCTCTATCGGTTTAGAAATGATTTCTCTGCACTACCTTGACATATTTTCATCCCCCTTTAGAAATAGTTGTGGCCAATAAAAAGCTGGAAAAGGCAGAGATTAAACAGATAATTCTTTCATGTAGAAGTGATCAATTCGCTAGCTCCACATAAGCAACTTGTCCACGCTAACGGAACTTACAGTCTGCAAAACCTGTATTATGTTCATAACATAACCAAGCTCTCTCTAGCTGTCCTGTACTATCCATAAAGCTGCTTTCACGTCAGACACAAAACCAATTTTTCGCAGGACAGATTAGCCTACATTCAAAGTCAATGCAAAGACGCGAATACAGGCGTTATGGGCGCGTTAAGCAGCTTTCACACCAGACGCAAAACAAATTTTTCACGCGACAGATTACATTCAAAGTCATGACCGCTTATCAGCTACTGCATGTAAGTTTGCGTGCTCTGCAAATTAAAAATGCTTTTGGTTAACTTACATGCAGCAATTATGATCGGTATGCTTCTGCTACTTCGATAAGCATCAATGTGACAATATCATCTTAACGTTGCCTCATTTTAGCCACTACAGTTGAAGCTAAACGGAGAGGTGCTGTATGTGTCTGCCGAGTTGGGCTGCAGTTAGACCAGATGTAGCTTGGGGTGCGTTTTTGGGTGCTTATGAAACGATCGCTTTGCTTATCCATGACTGGGGTCAGCCTATTACATCTATAATGTCTGAGCAAGCTCTCTGATACTACCAGTGAAAGCAATAGGGAAGTGCATAGGCTATAACGTGTCCGCTATAATGTAAAACCCCAAAAAAGAGCAATAACCAAAAGGCGGATATCGCCCGGGTTGAAGGCCTTACGTGTTTTCTTAGTCTAACTTGAATTAGAGCATTCTTCTGGCTGGTGTGAATCACAATATAATGGATATTTTTCACCGTCCGAGGACGGGGCATGAAAGCGCAATGGTTACGATTTATCTGACTCCATATAACAGTTAGAATACAAAATTTAGCAATAATCTCGTTAGAAATCTGACTCCAAATTAGAATTAGAATAGATAATTTAGGGAACACCTGCGTGAATCTCGAAACAGTGATAACAGTAACTTGAACTCTAAGGACAAACATGACGTGACTATACCTTGAATTCCAAACAGACAACCACCACCGCTACATTAATGTTCCTGGGCATTAACACCATGTTCGAATCCTAGGTTCGTTGGTTAGGTTAGAGGTTGAAGTCAACCAGCACTGCAACAGCATCTTTTGGCTTGAATTACAGTGAACCCAGATTCACTCCACACTTGGGCTATGAATCCGTATATTGGTAGATCCTGGCTGCCTAAATCAACTTAACCAACCGATTCCCACACCGGGCCACTGGCCAGTCGTTCCTCAGTGGGGCTAAACTATTCCCCTAGGTATTCGCCGAGACGGGGCTAAGAAGAATAAAAAGATCAAAAGACACGAGACCACGCAAGCTAGAAAAGGAATAACAATAATTTAATTCACCAGGTAGGCACAACTTGAATCAAACAAATCAATGATAAGCCAATTACCGTTACATATAATTTAGAAGGATTTAGAGTATTTTCATACCTGGAGAAGATGAATGACCAAGTGCAGCTAAATTCGCTCCACGTGGTCGGGGAGAAGTCAAATGTTCCCCCGCTCCGCAGAGCAAGGAGCCATGTGACTTTCCCACTTACTTACGCGTCAGACGATGCCAGAGCAGGGACAGGACAGAAGAGAGCAAGAAGAGAAGAGAAGAGCAAGAAGAGAACCAAGAAAAGAAGAGACCCGCCCCCTCAGGATCTCGTACCTTTAAAGACTCCAAACCACACCTCCGAACAAGGTAAAGGGAAGGTTGGCCGAATCAGAGTTTTACTGGCCTAGGTGATAAGATAATTTGCACAGGGAGACTAGGGTAGTTGCTTGAATGAATCTTACAAACGAACCATAATTCCAAGGGAAATGAAACATGTTCCATTCAACTCCTTGGACTCCCCCGAGAATAAAGAGACCAAACATGATAGGAATGTGAGCTAAAATGATGCAGTTGTCATGGAAAGCCTTAAAATGGAATATTATAGCCCAATTGCGTTATCAATATATAAGAGGTTCCTTCCTAGGATATTGAACAGAAATATATTATGAATTTGGTAGAGGTTTAAGTTGTTTTAAGCCAATTGAAGTAGCTGCGCTTTAACTTCAATGAAACCAGTGAATTTGAGTTCCAGAGATGCTGGGCCTGCTAGACTTGATGGCTCTCACCCCCCGCCGTGGGGAACAAAGGATGCCACTCTCGCAGGCAGGCTGTAAGATTGTAAAAGTTAACTGCTCGCTCTTAGGATTTTTGACCCATGTTTTGAGCAAAATCAAATATTCAGGTTCTACAATAACAAACAATTTCTCTGCATTGCCATTGATTGAATATTACAATTATTTCCTGTAAAAGTGATCGATCCGCTAGCTCCACATAAGCAACCGTTCACGCAGATGGAATTTAGGATCTGTAAATCCTTTATTACGTCCATAAGCTGTTGGTCCACCTTTAGCTGCTCCTCACTGTCCATGTTTCCCTCTAAACTCAGACCCACCAGATTTCTACGGTCTCCGGTCTACACTTGGGCATGTCGACCCGTTCTACAATTGTGTCTATATGGGGTGGATTCTAGCTTCCCCTGCATCCTGGCTACGGAATAGAAAAACCGCTTTACTCACCAACAGTTGTCGTAGCAAACTGTAGCCAATAGAAAATTCATGCTTAAGCTACCAAACTTTCTCACTGCGTCCTCCACTTTCGCCGTTGCATTAATTAGAACAAGTTAATTAAATTAGATGTATACACATGTACTGCATTAGATTGCAACATATGCCAGTCAATTCCTTCGGGAGGCGCGTCAGTTTCACTCTGGAGCCGGACTAGGAAAACTGCTTTCTGCCGCCTTGTCCTACCGAGATCTGCCCTCCACTGAGCTGGCCACAAAGTGGGCATACGGGGAGTGGGGGCCATAGCGGAATACCCACCCCAATGAGGCGTTTCAGGCAGAGACTACTATGGGCTACAAATGGGGTTTTTTGAGGATAGCAGTATGAGCGAAATAAGTACCCTTTTTTCACTATGCACGATCAGGGGTACTCTAGGGGAGTCAAAGACCTAAATATAAACTTGGAAAAATAACATATTAGGTCAGCTTTAAACTTCAGGAAGCACAAGTGATTGTGAATCAATTTAATTTGCTTTGGTGCAGATGAAATAGTGCAACATGTGCAATGGAGACGTAAAAACAAGACAATCCCCAAACAGGGAATGCTTGTGCATATGGTGACCAGACAATTGCTCTCTCTTAATCCTTCCTGACAGATTGCTCTCTAGCTTTGTGTTCTGCTAGTGTTCTGGTCACAATTGGTGGCATGAGGCGGCAACTACAGCTTAATTAGGTTACAAAGGTAATCCAGCTCCTCAAGGATGGCTCATCTTTATATGGAGTTTCAAGAATGTTTACCATGTCTCCTAGCACAATCTCAAGCGCATGGAGGAGATACCAGGAGACCAGCCGTTCCATGAGGAGAGCAAGACAGGGTCGTAGAAGGGCATCAGCCCAGCAGCAGGACTGGCATCTGCTCCTTTCTCCGAGAATGAATAGGAGGAACACTGCCAGAGCCATATGAAATGACCCCGAACAGGCCACTGGTGTGCATGTTTCTGAGCAAAATGTCAGAAACAGACTCCACAAAGGTGGCATGAGAGCCCGACATCCTTGAAAGGGACCTGTGCTCGCAGTCAAGCAACATGCAGCTCGATTGGCAATCGCCAGAGAACACCAGAATCGGCAGGTCCGCCATAGATGCCCCATTCTCTTCATAGATGAGAGCAGATTTACACTAAGCACATGTGAGAGGTATGACAGAGTCTAGAGATACCATGGTGAAAGTTATGCTTCCTGTAACATCATCCAGCATGACCAAGTTGATTGATGGTGTGGGGAGACCTTGGAGGGTCACAGAGAGCTCCATGTCACTGCCAATGGTACCCTGACCTGGATTAGGGCATCAGTGAGCTCCTACACTCTTTGTGGTGGTACTTAGCAGTGTCGCATGCAACAATAGATAACATCCCATCAGTGCTGAATTGGATTTGGGTCAGGGAATGGGAGGGCATCAATACCTTCGTCATCCAGGTTCTGCCTACAAACTCTGGTCACATGAGCCTTGGCATTGTCCTGCACCAGCAGGAACCCAGGACTTACTGCGTCAGTCAACGGTCTGACAATATTCTAAGGATTTTATCTCAGTACCTAACAGCAGTCTGGGAGGAGATCCCACAGGGCACCATCTGCCGACTCATTAGGAGCATGCCCACTAGTTGTCGAGAGTTCAGAAGTTTGCGGTGGCTATACACACTACTGAGTGACATTATGAATTTATGCGAGCTGGATAAGCCTGTGATTTAAATTTTTCACTTTCATTCTCGGGGTGATTTTGAATCCAGCCCTCAGTGGGTTGATGATTTTGGTTTCCATTGACCGTTGTCACATCATTTTGTTCTAAACAAATTATACAGTGTACATCAGTAAAGATGTTCCACTCGAATAATTGTTTCATTAAGATATGAGAAGTGATTTCAGTGTTCCCTTAATTTTTTTGAGCAGTTAACATACGCTATGAAATATTCCCTGGTTGCCTCTGTCGTAAGATATGCCAGGCTGGGAGCAGATCAGGTTTTATGGGAGGTATGATTCATGCAAAATCTACAGTATTCCTCCGTTTCAGACTTAATAACTCTCATTTTTTGAGTAGTTCTAGGACACCACCTCCTCATGAACATTCCATATACAGACAAGGGTAACTGTGCTGTTCTGTTCTGTCACGACATGTGGTTACGTCATGTTATGTTTAGGCACAGGTGGACAGTCCAGGTCACAAAAGTAAAAGTCTTGCCAACATTTTGCTCCAACTGTAAGATTTGATAATTTGTACTACTATTTCAAGTAGATGATAGAACTAATTTGTGCAGTAAAATAAATACCAAACAGGACTGTTTTGTGACCCCTGGATTATCTCCATCAGTAAAGGGCCAAATATATGCCATTTGTGGAGCATTATCTATAGTTATCATCATTAATTTGCCGCAAAAAAACCTGTCATTCACTGCCTCAGATACTGAAGATAGTGGCAGAGCAAACAACACACCATATTTTAGCAGGACAGCAGCCTGCAAAAAAATTCTGATGTTGTATTCCATTCAAAAAGAACCTCATGATCTCTAACCTTTGACTATGTTTATTTCTGGGGGGTTTGAATTGCAGTGACATTTTCATGCAATGCACTAAAGACAAAGGTGTTTTACAGTCTGAAGGATAGTGTCATGCTTGTCTTCACATTCCCCATATTCTCAGGAGAGTGATGTTGAGAAAAGAGCAGTCCATCTCTGAATGTCAATAATGAATCAATCCAAAGGCCTTCAGTTGCGAGTCATGAAACAATAGTGCACGTTTAATGGCACACAGTTATCATGTACCTATAGGTCAAGGTTACGGATACATGTTGACTGATTTGGAAAGAGTGCAGGCAGTTGGCCCACCTTCATGGGACCTAACAACTCAAACTACAAGTCAGCTTTATATGCTTCTCTGGTGTACAAGCTAAGTCTTCCCTATAAAGTAGTCCACACCAAATAAACATTGAGTTGAACATTGTATGGACAGTCAAGAGCAGCTAGGTTCTTCTTCTACATCTGAAATTCTGGAAGGCTGTACACCATACGGCGTAATGCTGCCCTCCACAGTTCATTACTACATACTATTTAATTCTTCTCACCATTCGCTCTCACACTCATACCTATGGGCAATTTAGTGTCTCCAATTAACCTGACATGCATGTCTTTGGACTGTGGGAGGAAACCGGAGCACCCGGAGAAAACCCACGCAAACACGGGGAGAACATGCAAACAGAAAAACAGAAAGGCCCCAGGCCTCAAGAATCAAACCCGCAACCACAACCCACGGGTATTAGATATATGTAAGCCAACAAGTCCACATAAAGTTAGTCAATTACTTCACATTCTGCACATACAAAATCTTTCACCCCCTCACTGCCTTGATCTTAAATGGCCAGGTATTTACTGAACTAGTCAAGATCTTCACCTGATCAAATAATTTGATGTCACAAGTAGTTCAAAAAGTATGAACTTTTAATACAAAATGCATCTTATTTTTTGCCTGTAATTAATGTCTAATGATGGTGCACTTAAAACTTAACATTTATTATTTGATGGCTGAAAACCACAAGGCTTTTAGGGCACAAAAGCACTGTCTAGAGTGCACTTTTGACAGATTCGAACATTGGAAGATTAAAGGCAAGGACAAATGCAGCTAGACTTGGATGCCTTTAAAGAGAAATATGCACGCACATGAAAACCCAGATCATTTTGAAGATGCCTCTACAGAACTACCGAGCCCTGAGGGTTGTATCCCATTGTTATTCTCGGCACAACAGCATGACTCAGACTGGTGTGTGCAAGGAATTAAGAGAGAGGGTTTGACAGCGAAGTTCAACTGGCTTCTTGATTATTATTGATGAGTTAGTAGATTTTCATTTCACCTTTCTACCCATATACGGCCAAACACCGAAAAACGTTTAAGATTTTGGACAAATGGGGCTAAATAGCTTCCTGCTTCTCTTGACAGATATCAGCCATTTTCCCTGTGACAGTGCCTCTCAAGAGTCAAGCAAGTTGATGAAAGTCAAGGACAAAAGGTTGACAGTGCGGGTATTAGAAAACACAGATGAAATGTGGAAAGCCACTGTACTGTGTACTGTGCCTGTTAGTAACCGGAGGTAAACAATCTCCCTGCAGGGAAGACTACCCCTCAAATCAACTTCATACTATTTGACATATAAATGGAGGTACACGGTAAATAACAACCATCCTCCCTTCACTGCAACCACAACTGTGCCTCGACCACGGCTACATTGCGGCACAGCGTATAAAAACCTCACGGTAAGACGATCTGGCCTCCAAAACCAGCTGGGCCCTTTTTGCATGACGTTTCAATGCACTGTACATTTGCCTTTATTGCTTTCCTCAGCTCTCAAATTTCCTCCCACGTCCAGAACGCTTACAGGCTAGACCACTAGCTTTAAATGAGAAGGCTCAGTCAAATGACCCTGTATAAACAGAATTCAGTAGCAATCAAGGTAACTTTCAATAATGAGAAATATGTCAATTAAACAGGGTCCTGCAGTATTCTCTATATTCCTTTATGGCTGTATTCCATGGTGCCAGCAGTCGATCTGGCAAAGCACCGGACGAAAAGGTTCAGTCAACTGTGGTTCTATTCATCAGACTGTGTGGATGATGGCTGAGGTAATCTAATGTGACAAAAGCACTTTGCGCAGCTGTACAGCTCTTACACTGATGCAGATTAATTGATAGAATAAAGAGGAGGTGTAAAAAAAAAGGAAAATGTTTCCTGTCGAGAAGGATAAGCCAACTTTGCCTCAAATTAACTTTGCATAAACTGAAGCAAGGTCAGATGAGTGACAAGGCTGAACACCAAACGCTCAGAATCATGTCCAATGACCATTCCCCTGCTTAAAATAAATTAATCAAACATTCATAAAACATTCAGTAAACAATGTTGCGCAAATTGTGACCTCAGTTTGATGAGGTACTATCAGGCATATGTTTGTGGGGCAGATAGAACCTTATTATACTAAGGACACAAAATGGTATGAGTAAACTTAATGGTGAGTATATGCAATATGAAACAAAAAAACATTTGGCAGTGGTCATAGTGTTATAATGCTCTAATAATGAACCGACCCTTCTGATGGTGATTTCACAGTTATGAAAATCATTGAAATCATTGGTATTTTGGAAAACTCCCAAAATAAAAAAAACTACTCCTCACAAGTTAAAAAACAGTAATTACTATTTGTATCAGACACCCAGCCTTTACAAAACCAAACATGACTGCTCTGCCTGAAACAATTAAGACCAGATATCAGACGCACTCAAAATTTTTATTGAATTCTGAGTTAACCATAGCATTTCATGGTATAAGATAATAAAATTCAGTGTTGCTCATTCATTTCAGAACAAGTTGGATGCATCTGTTTACAGAAAAAATGTTGCAGATTTTACATATCAAGAGCAAATAGTCAGAGATACATGATCCGTTTTCAATTTGAATCTTTACTGAGGACCTTGATTTGCAGAATTGGGTGTGTAACCACTTACTTGGAATGAAAGCCTGCACCCACACTGGTCTTACATATCTGGATAAGATTGAGGGCCCCAAGGCACCGGAAAAACACAGAGCAGAGGAGTCAATTAGCAAAATATGGACATTTCTGTATGCAGGCGTGAAAGGGTTATTAGCCAATTCGCATGAAGTCATGATGCAAATCAAGTAACCAGAAATCATTAGCCAGTGCACTTTGGAACAGCCTGCTTGCCAGCAGAAAACACATCACTGGTTGCAAATCAATGGCATTTCAGTCTCAAAAAGATCTCATGCCAAATGATTCCACTGTAACAGAGAGCAATTTATGTATCTGTTAGACCAAAGAGGGATATCCTGAGGAATTCAGAAGATCCACTCCTCTGCACTCTTGTTAGCCGTGCTTTCCTCCTTTCACGGTCATGACCGGTCAGTGTCAAGTGTACATTACTATGCTGCATTACCACTGCATACAGGACATCTTAAATATTCATATGCCCAAATCATCTTTGTGAATCTAACATCAAATTGAGTAAAATTTGCATAAAAACTGGGCAATTTGGCAGGGAAAGCTATGTATATTAAAATATGCATGAGCCAACCCGAACACAGTGCCACAGTTTCCCTGAGAGTGAGTTAGCATGCATTTTCCATCCACAGCTAGTAGGCTACTTTGTGAATCATACATATTTTTTTCTGCTACTCGTGACAGTTTAATGGCCACAAAATCACAGTGACCCTTTTTTTTTGCAGTCCATCGAATGTTCAGCATTCTGCACTCATATATACTGGACATTCTGTCTAAAATTCAGGTATTTCAATATGGCTGTCTGATCTGTGATTCAGTTCATCTCAGGTCAGTGTGAGAATGCTAGTAGTGCTGTCGCAATGCCAATGCCACCAAGAATTGAAGGTTATGTGGCACATGAGTTTCGTTGTCTCTGCAAGTCACTCTGGCTTTGAATGTTATCTTGCATTTGAGATCTTCCGTGGTTTATATGTTTCTAGCAGAGAACTGAAAGGAATGGTCCTCAAAAACGTGCTCAGGATCGACAGGATTTGTCAGTTTTTTTTCCGATATCTGTATAATGAACACATGCAAATGCTCACTAGAATAAATGCAGTAAAACTTCACCTAAATAAAAAATATTTTTCCAAACCTAACACACATCCATAGGTGTAATTTGTGGGGGGCTGGAAACCCCCCCCCCCCCCCCCGCCCTCCCCCAATAATTCAGACCGCCACAGACTGCCACAACCCCCTGGGACTTCAACACACACACACCCCAATGTTCAACCCAAAGTATTGCCCTTGCACGCATCCATACAGGAATACATCAATTGCACATCAAGGAACTCACAGATATACTCAGCATGCAAGCAAAGAAGTCAATAAATATTTATTCTTTAAAGGGAATATTGTGATAGAATATAAAATATAACATAGTATCAGAGAGTGAGAGAAAGAGGGGCAGATAGAGAGTGTGAGAAGGAGGAAAGGAGATAAAAACCGCCTGGTCTAGGATACAATTTCCTCAGAAAAGACACTTGAAAAATAGCTCAAAAGGAAAAGAAACAGCACAAAGGTAAGTTTTGAGGTCATCAGTGTGCGCAACAACAAAAATGAATAAGAGTTAACGGTTTTAGTTCAGAAAATGTTTTTTTCCTTTTTCTTTTGAATGGATTCTGCAAATAGTGATGTTTCATAGATCAATGGTTATCTTTTATGTCCTAAAAGATGACAGAGGTTTCCACGACTACTTTTATTGGCTGTCTCAAGTGGCATGTAAAGTCTGAGTGCTCCCTCACTTGGTAAGCAATGAATCCCATTGTGTTAAGGTTGCCTTGGGTCATGGTGACATTAATGTTGGTCTCAATATCGAGGGAGAAAGGGTATCGGTGAGGCCATTATGCAATAATGACTCCTCATGGCAATAGAGTACACAGCCTGCGTACTCCAGTGGCATAATTTGGAAAAAAAAATGTCCAGCTTGCCTAGTGGATGACAACCGATGTGTTCACTCTCAAATGGATGGGACATCTTGCAGCAATTAGAAGGCTATGTGGTAGAGCTGTGATAGACTATACAAAATTGGGACTGAATGAATGAATGAATAATTGAATTGGGTATAAAATTTGTTAAAAACTTTAATAATGATTCTAAATGATTCCAACTGCAGACGAAAGCACATTAATCATGACACATAACCCTATACTCAAATGCAGTCTTCCTGCTGTTATGGCCCCAATTTGTTATTACATATATGACAGCAAGGGATGAATATAAAACTTAGACACATTTAATAAAACCAAACACTTTTAACTAAACTACTATCTACTCTACTGACCAAGATTGATAAATACAAGAACAAAAATATTTACAGTCCCTTTGGTGGGGTTGCTCGGTGATGTCCTGGGTGAGGAAAATACTCCAACACAGGCAAAAATCCACAAAAAGCCTCACAGGTCATGAAAAGAGTGACAGGTCTGGTCAAATGTATCCTTCTGCTTGCAATCTCTCCTACTACTTTACTGTCTCAATTCTCCTCCTTATATACTCTTTTGCAGACCCCTCCCACATTTAGACCTCTTTTTTTTTTAATTCTCTGGGACTTGTCCCAGACATGCCAAAAATATGCCCAAACCTAGCTCCAGTCTGGGCTTAACAAAAAAAAAGGTCAATAGTGGGTTCTATTCGCATTACACTGCATTGTGGGCAATTCAATAATTTGCGTAAGATTACAGTAATTAAAATCGATGGAAAGCTTTGTAATACGATAACAATAATAATAAGAGGAATAATAACATATTTTATTTATAAAGTTCCTTTCAGGACACTCAAGGACACTGTACAACAAGATTAAAAGAAAAGAAAGAAACAACAATAAAACCCGTTACAATTTAATTCATCAATGTGGCCTTTATTCAATAACTATAAGTCAACAAATAAACACCCAGGAAGATTTATGTTGCTTTTCAGTATCAGAACAATGATATTTGTAGTTCAAGAAAGGTCTATGAATGGACCAGCAGAATGGAAGACATATTGCTGCAGACCCCTGCTTTACCCAACACTGTCTGCAGGCTGGACGCATTCAGATATCTGCAAAATCAATACGTATTTTTTTCAGTCATTCGCCGCCCTGCAATTCAGACACCTGTAATTTCCCCCTGCACCAGGAAACACTGGAAGCACAGCAGCAATTTCCACTTGCCCACACCTGTCTGCTAAAATTGGAAAAGCCTTCCATCTCAGCAGTTTACACCAAAGCATCTTGAACATTTTTTTCTTGTATTTAATCCACCTCTTGTAACCAATTTCTAACATGTGTTTTGTTTAAGGGGTTGCAAGGGCCAATAAAGTGGAACCTAACAGATACCTCACTATTGATGACTCACAACGCTCGAATGACAGAAGTGAAGCACAGGAAGGAATGAAAATGACATTTTCTGAAAAGATGTGTGGTTTAAAACATAATTCAGCATGACATTTATTGAAATCTATCACATTAACAAAACTAAAGTACAACTTTATATCGCCTGCCACGATCAACAGCTGGTATTCCAATGGGGCTGGATTCAAAGTAGCATGCAAGGCAATTGCTTGGCTGCATGAAACAAAATTACATCTATCAAACTTCACAAATCTTTTTGATAGACAAAGCTTACATCAGGAATCCAAACATCATCTAACGAGACGCGGCCACCCCATAGCTAGATGTTCCTGGTTTTGAAATAATCCCATTACGCCTCACCGAGTGGTGATTTGAATTAATGCTCTCAGTTACTTTTCTGGCAATAATCTGAGCCCAATGGAGGTTTTTGTGTTTGTAAATCTGGGCTCGTAACCAATATCTAAAGCCAGAAAATTGTTCCGAGAGTTGCCACTCTCCAAACCAGGGACATTTGGTAGCTTCACAGACTGGTAATGAAGAATATTATAATAATCAATGCCAAGGAGTGGATTGTGGCAGTTACCATGACAGCCAGGCGGCAGCAGGTTCCGAGCCGCTAGGGTTTTGGCAAACTGGACACGAGGGGAGACAAGCACTCATATTTTCAGCATCAATCATCCTGGCATGTGCTAATCCGGACAATAAATCTGAGGTACACCAGCCGTTGCGGGAGGACATTTTGTATTTTTTAATTTTTATTATATTTTGCTTTGCAACGTGCTTACATAGGAAAGGGAGATCTACATAGTCATTCAATTTGGAGTCATTTGACGGCGTAATATTCAGAGCCCCTCAGGTCTCAGGTTATTTAAAGAAAAGTTAACTGGCAGCAGTAAAATAAAGGAAAGCAGTCACATTTACTTTCGCATGAGTTATTTCTGCTGTGCTTTGCGGTCAGTTTTCATTTGTTACGTTTCACCAATAAAATAGTCTTGTGGCAGCAAAAGTGATTTGGTCTAATTAAACATCAAATCGGAGAGCGGAGCCCCATCAGTTAGCCTTGTCGTGCCAAGAAGGCACTGTGTTCCCAAATTAATTTGTGCATCCTGCAGGACCCGTATTTATCACTGACAGGCTGTCCATTTGCAATCCAGATGAAAATGTGGATGGCACGTAAACTGAGAGTGCAAGTGTTTGTCTGTGTAGTGTGTGTGTGTGTGTGTGTGTGTGTGCGCATCTGTGTGGGTGTGCATGTGCCTGTGTTGTGTTTGCACAATTGTCTGTATGTGTGTGCATGTGCACATGTGTGTGAGTCGGAGTGTGTGCGTGTGTGTGTGTGTGTGTGTCAGGATGTCTGTGTGCACCGGTGTGTCTCGGTATGTGTACACACATGAATGTTAGTGTAAGTTTGCATTCCACATATGGGGTCTTGCAACTTTCTCTTTCATAAATCTTGAATTAAATTAACTCATTAATTTGACGGTTGCCTCGTCACATTCTAGATTGCCTGCAGTATGTCCATTTACCTCAAGCTTTGATGAAACACTAAAATGGCATTCAGTGTCTAACCTTCCTGAGTGAATACATATTATTAAGAAACTTTTGGCATTTTAGAGGGGTAGTTCAGCGTCTCAGGTACAAGGAGAGATACTAAAACTGAAGCAGCTGCTCTTGAGTTAAAAAATAATAATAACTTTATTTGTACAGCACTTTATTTATACAATACATGCAGCTCAAAGTGCTCCATATTTAAAATACAACCCCAATTCCAAAAAAAGTTGGGATGCTGTGTAAAATGTAAATAAAAATAGAAAGCAATTATTTGCAAATCTCAAACTGACCTTTTATTCTCAAAAGAACATAAACAGCATACCACATGTTGAAAGTGAGAATTTTACCATTTTATGAAAAATATTAGCTAATTTTGAAATAGTTTGGATAGAGTCATATCTTTACCACTGTTAAGTATCCCTTCTTCCTTTAACAACAGTCTGTAAACATCTGGGAAGTGAGGAGACCAATTGCTGAAGTTTTGGGAGAGGAATGTTGTACCACTCTTGTCAGATGTAGAATTCTAGCTGCTCATCAATCCTGGGTTTTCTTTACCTTATTTTTTGTGTTATAATTGGGAAAATATTTTCTATTAGTTAAAGGTCTGAACTGCAGGTAGGACTCTTCTACTGCAAAGCCATGCAGCAGCGATGGATGCAGTGTGTGGTTTCACATTGTTTTACTGAAATATGCGAGGCCTTCCCTGAAGGGGAAATTGTCTGGATGGGAGCAATTGTTATCATAAAACCTCTATATACTTTTCAGCATTGATAATGCCTTTCTAGATGTGTAAGCTCCCCACGCTATAGGTGAACATGCGCCTTCTGATCCGTTTTTGGTCTATTTCCATAGAAATGCAACAAGCGCCACACACAGACCTGGAATATTTGCGACAGCGTTTTAGGTCATTTTAGGAATTGCCGTGTGGACGGACGTGTTTTTATAAAGGATGTCGTGTGGACAGGAGATTTTTTAGAAACAACAAAAAAAAGACCATTTTCAAAAATCTCCATCTCTCGTGTGGGCGAGGCTTTAGATTGCATCAAGAGAGAAGCTGTGACTTTAATTGCCAGTGGATTATTCTCATAACTGGAAAATGTGTAAATAAAGGAAACATTATTTAGAACAAGTCAGGACTAAAACCTGTTGTAAAGGAATGTTCGATGCATATATATTTTGAAGTTCTATCTATGCCACTGGCCTTGACCTCAACTTTATACAATTTGGCACAGCCAACGTGAGGCCCTGTCTCTCAAAACACAATGCGACACAAGTAGAATGTGTTGCACAGCTGCTTACATAGAAAATGAATGGGGAAACATGGAAGTGACGACTCCTGTGGAGACATACCATCAGACTGTTTATGCTGATTTTTCCCAAAATTTGTCAGCAGTCTGAAGTGGATTTGTGAAGTGCACACAATATCGATTTTAAAATCTCATGCTTGAAACCTAGCCTCATACTGAGATCAAATTGTGTCATATTGTGTCAGATGAGAGAACATTTTTCCATTACTATAATAATAACTGTGATTATGCTTTATTTACCAGGCATCCAGACAGAAGATGACACAATGAGAACACGATGGCTCTCCCTCAAAAACAGTCGAACAGATGCCCCGCGTGTGGGAACTGAGTTCTGGAAAGGCAGGCATGTTGGCTGGGAGTAGACACATTATGGAAAGCCAGGGATGACCGCAGACCCTGGCCACAGTGAAATTAAAAAAGGACAGATAAAGCTCATTACGACAGTATAGAGCTCCATAATAATTAAGAACTGAATTTGCCTTCCTTTTAAAGGATAATTCATTTGTGCCCAGAAGAGCGAGAATCTCTTAAGCAAATAGCCCAATGGCTCATAAACCATGGCAAAGGGAGCTGTTGAAGAAAATTGTCCAAAGGAATATGTGAGGGATATTGAAATAGATATTATCCCTAATTGCACACATGCCCACATACTTGAACTGGGCTCTCTCTCCATTTTTCCATGGAGTCGTGCCAGCGGTAATATTCTATACTTTCTGCAGTGGCAGACTGCTTTGCATTTAGCTGCTAATGGTGCTAGTGGTAATATTCTTTACTTTCTGCTGTGGCAGACTACTTTGCATTTAGCCACTAAAACTACCCCACTCTTTCCCAGGAGTATTACATTTTTTTTTGCAAAGCTTGCATATTTTAGAATATGAGCAATAATGTATTCATTGAAGGAGAATGGCCTTCCATAATTGCTTTAAATGTTTTCATGTTCCAACTGATATACCCCTCTCGGTGTCGCGTTTTGATGGCTGAGAGCACAGCCATTGCATTTGGGAAAGACAGACTTGGCGTCCACACATTCCACTGCCTGTAGTAAGTAACACAATCTGTCAAAATATGGCAAAAATTTTTATTAGTCAGCATATTTGTGTCAGTAGGGGTAGCATTGTGGTGCAGTGGGTAACGCTGTTTCATCACAGCAAGAAAATCTTTCTTTGAATCCGGCCTGGGACCTGTCTGTGGTGTTTTTCTCATCACGTCCGCATAAGTTTTCGCCATGTTCTCTAATGCATAGGCTTTATCCAAGAGTGTAAAGACTTTGGAAGCTAACTGGAGACTTTGAATCGCCCATATGTATGAGTATGCACGTGAATGCTATATATGCCCTGCGATGCATTGACAAACTGTCCAGGGTGTATTGCTGTCTCACGCATTTTGGGTGCTGGGATTGGCTCCTGAAATAAAGGGATTGGGTAATAAATAGATAAATGGATCATGTTTCTGAGGGAAATTTAAAAAAAAAACCATTTACAAGCTGTGCTGCATACAAAATGTATAAAAACTTCTTAAAGGGGACCTAATTTGCTACTTTTTCAAGTTTATATTTTGGTCTTTGACTCCCCTAGAGTACTCCAGATTGCGCATAGTAAAAAAAGGTACTTATTTCCCACATACTGCCATCCCAAAAAAAACCCACTTGTAGTCCATAGCAGTCTGTGCCTAAAACGCTTCACTGGGGTGAGGCGTTTCAGGAACACACTTCCGCTATGGCCCCCACTACCCATGTGCCCACTCTGTGGAGGGCGGATCTAGGTGGGACAAGAAAGCAGAATGCAGTTTTCCCTTCCGGGTCTCACAGAGAGATGAATCAGCAGGGAAATTCTGCTATCAAACGCAGTACATGTGTATAGATCTAATGAAATGAACTAATAAACGCAACAGCGAAAGTGGAGGACGCAGTGCGAAAGTCTGGAAGCTCAGGTATGAATTTACTATCGGCTACAGTTCGCTACGGCAGCAGTTGGTGAGTACAGCAGTTTTACTACTCCAAGCTAGGATGCAGGGGAAGCTAGAATCTACCCCATATAGACACATTTGTAGAAGTGGTCGACATGCCCAAGTGTAGATTGGAGACTGTAGAAATCGAGTGGGTCTGATTAAGAGGGAAACATGGACAGTGAGGGGCAGCTAAAAGTGGACCAACAGCTTATGGACTGCTTTGGTCTGTATTAGGACCTGCTGGTTTGTGTACATAGCTGTGATGTGTTGTTAGCGTAGAGAAACGAACAGCTTCTGCGCTGGTATATGACGGAGGGGCGAAAGCTCCAAGCTAAACGGCTTTTTCTGAAATTGCCCATGGTAATGGTTTACTGATTGCTTCGGAATGACCAGCTTTTCCTTGCGGAAAATGGGCGCATTATGGATAGCGTGCGAGAGCTACACAGAGCTCCGGTTATGTCATGAACATAATACAGGTTTTACAGACCGTAAGTTCCATCTGCGTGAACCATTGCTTATGTGGAGCTAGCGAATAGATCACTTTTACAGGAAAAAATTTAATATTCAATCGATGGCAATGCAGTGTTTGTTATACCGAACATGTTATAGCCTGTGCACTTCCTTATTGCTTTCACCGGTAGTATCAGAGTGCTTGCCCAGCCATTGGAGATGCATCAGGCAGACCCCGGTCAAAGATAAGTGAAGTGATCTTTTCATTAGAACCCAAAAACGCAACCCTAGCTCTGCAAAATCTACGTCTGGTCTAACCGCAGCCCAACACGGCAGACACATACAGCGCCTCTCCAGTTAGCTTCAACTCTAGTGGCTAAAATCAGACAACATTATGATGAAACTGCCACATTGATGCTTACCGAAGTAACACAAGCATACCAATCTGAATTGCTGGATATAAGTTAATCAGGAGCATTTTTAATTAGCAGAGCACGCAAACTAACATGCTGTAGCTGATAATTGGTCATGACTCTGAATATAATGTGTTTCGCAAAAAATTTGTTTCACGTCCGGTGTGAAAGCTGCTTAACGCGCCCTTAAAGCCTGTATTCGTGTCTTTGCATTCGCTTTGAATGTAGCTAATCTGTCGCGCAAAAAATTTGTCTGATGTGAAAGCAGTTTTATGGATAGTACGTGACAGCTAGAGAGAGCTCGGTTACGGTATGAACAAAATACAGGTTTTGCAGACCTTAAGTTCCATTAGCGTGGACAAGTTGCTTATGTGGAGCTAGCGAATTGATCACTTCTACAGGAAAGAATTACCTATTTAATCTCTGCCTTTTTCGGCTTTTTATTACCCACAACAATTTCTAAAGGGGGGTGTAATTATGTAAAGGTAGAGCTTCTGTGTTTCGCATTGCTTTCTTGGTAGTGCCAAAGAGCTTGCCCAGACATTTGTGAAGTATCCGTCTGATCCCGGTCATGGATAAGTGAAGCGATCACTAACTGTAGTGGCTACAATCGGGCAGCGTCATGATGAAACTGCCACATTGATGCTTACCGAAGTAACACAAGCTTACGGATCAGAATTACAGCATATAAGTTAAGTAGGAGAATTCTTAATTAGCACTGCACGCAAACTAAGATGCAGTAGCTGGTAATCGAGCGGTCATAACCACAGAGACAAACCTTTGTCATACAGGTTTTACAGACAGCAAGTTCCGTTATCATGGACAGTTCTGCTGTCCAATGGCAGAACCTAGTAACTCACTTTTATTTGATTTTGAGAAAACAGCAGAAAATGAAACAATTTGATATTAAAGCCTGGTTATTTGGGGAAGGTTAGTTGTATAGTTCATTATTATTCTCATTATTATTGAATCTTATTACACTAAATGGAGAATGTTAGGTGCACCAGGTTTTTCCGACTGGCAAAAATGGTAGGCCTATTAAGAGTATTTAAAAGTTACTAGGTTTTTCCATGGCATGGATCAACACAGATGGTACTTACTAGGTTTGGGCATGGCAATACTCAAGGAATGGGTGGGCATTTTGCAATGAACTGTATGTGAACATGAAGCACAAAACATAGCAACTACAAAAGTAATGTTAACTCAATTTTGACCTAAATGACAGTCACTAGGTTCTGCCATTGGACGGCAGAGTTGTACCAAGCATCCAAACTACAAACAAGCATTAAAAGTTAGCTTCAAATGAGGTAAATGTTCACACGCCTTCAGTAGAATTTCCCCTGATATCACTCTTGCATATTTAGGACACAAACATTAGCAACAGTAACTTGGCTATGTTAGCCGCTAGGCTACAGCCACAATCAACTGGCTATCAAGTCAGGTTGGCTTATGCAGTAAAAGCAACTTACAGCTTCGGTGTCTGTGAGTCATGGACAGTCGCGATCGATACAGGCTTTATCTTCAGAAATTTTACAAAGCCTGCATTTGAGGCCAGTTGTTAATGCTAACTATCACTACCGGTCCTGCTAGCCACCCGTAACATGTTAGCTTCACTTACATTATTTGCTGTTATATGGTTACTTACAGATTGTGGCTCTGAGCGCTTGATCGATGCAACTGCTTCAGGTTTGAGAAGCAGCTGAAACGCTTATCCTGTGTTGAATTATCCTTTATTGACAAAGCTGTCTTTGGTGAAATACTGAGCACAAGCAGCTAATGTTGCCTTTGGCCATGGCTGTTTGCTGCCAGCAAACAAAACTTCTACCCACTGATTTCTGGTGGCATCGTCTTTAGGAAGAGAAATATTAGTTTTTCTTTGCATCCAAAAGTAAACGGACAAGTAGCTTTGGGAGGGATACTGACAAAATTGCACCTCAAATGATCTGCAGTTCTTCTTTTGTATTTCCAAAAGTGTAGACGCTACTAAGGCATAGTATGATCTGCCGTTGTTAGTGCCTGCTAGAATAGTTTCCAGTGTGGGCAGGTCCAGCGCAGGGGTTGGCTCTGGCTAGGTCTGTACTAATTAGACGGCACAACCTGATGTCAGGTTTTCCCAGATCTTGTGAAGATCTCGGGAGGACCTGTTCAGAGAGGAAATCACGCTCACGAAATCACGTTCTTGGATTACGGCAAAATCCCTGAATCTTATATTTTGAAACTTTTCAGAGGTTGAGCATGGACAACCAATATTGTAATATTACTAATATGTATTAAAAGAAGGATCAGCATGTTAGGTCCCCTTTACTGCGCATGTACAAAAGAATTCAAATTATTGTCCGAGGTTCCATCCACGAGAGAGGAAGGCCCTCAAGTACTGTATTTTTATAAAATGGGAAACCAGGCTTTTGCCCATAGATGGGCCAACCAGTGCCCAGGCAGCAGCCCGTCAGCCCTTGTAGAAGAAAGGCGATGCAAGACCTGGGCTTCAGGACCTTAGCCTCAAATGTTGTGAGGCTGACCAAAAATACATTGCCCAGCCTCATCAAATGCAGTTGTTTAGCTGATCACTCAAAGTTCAAAATGACTGCGCATTTCTTTTCCAGGTCATTGCAGGACTATCCCCGCACTCATAGCATGCATTGATAGCAGTATGAATGATACCCTAAACACGGCTATATTCTCAAATTACTGATGAAAATACTTAACTTTAATACTAATCTTAATTTTATGTTTGGAAGTTGTCTGGTGTTTTCGGTCAACAACCAGATGAAGAGTTTGGTTCCAAAACGCAATAAGTGCCAAAATTACAAAAAACGAGATAATACCATAGAGCGACAGTCCTGCGCTTCTTACACACGGTGCAAAAACCCATCATTAGAAATGCATACTATATGGTGTATTTTTTCAAGGTCAAAGTTTGTGTTTTTCTATAAAATGCATTAGGCGCCCACAGAGAAAAAGCTGATTTACTCAAAATGACTAAAATGGATATATTGCATTTTGGAACCAAACTCTTCAGATATACCCCACACCGCCTTATTAATAGTTTACATTCCAGAAACCGGCATTTTCAATCAGAGTGCATCAGCATTTCATTTTTTTTTTTAAATCCACAGTAAGTATGTTTTTTTTCACATAGTATGTTGATAAACGCCTGGATTTGTCTTAACATAAGGCATGAGTAGATTGGCATGCTGTAGACCATAAGGTAATACAAGGCAGATGTGGTTAACATGTCCTAATGTAGCCACTACCATAGCAGGCAGATAAATGGAGTTAATGTAACGCCGGTTAGTGAACCAGACCCTGCCTAAAACACCACTCAATTCATCCACCTCCCAACCGACTTACACTGCCTCCACTCAACAATCCTGTTCTGTCTCATTCAATGTCCCTGCCTCCCATTCCCTACAGGTTCTCTTCTCACCCAATCACTCTATAGGAACCCCAGGGGACTCTAAGGAGCCTTGATGACTCCAAGTAGAGATGCTATCCCCACTCATGACTCTCATCGCTAGGAGCACCCCTATCAATAGCACAGGTCTCCATCGACTCAACTCCATTCCATCCGGCATCCACACAAATTCCCATCCCTATACAGTTTAATATTCATTGTAAACCACAAAGTTGAGGTGTGGTCTAGAATTCATTAAAATGGTTTGGCCTTGTCTTGTGTGCCAAGTTTTCATGTAGTATCAGACCATATAATTTCTTTTGTACTAATTTCAGTGAGTAATGATCAGGGCAAAGAACGATGCAGTTTCCGTGCAGTCCGTTTGATTAACTGTCAGTGCACTGGATTTACAATCACTGTAGAATGCTGTGTCAATCAATGAAGATCCAGAATCCTGTTTTAGAATTCCATGTACAGACATTAACAAACCACATTTGTACTCGCCGAAGGCCTGTAATGTTAGTGTTTGTTCTCAGAAGGTCCAGGCTAATGAAAAATCAGCATGCTGAGCCATCACTGAAGCTCTTACTCTAGACAGTTCGTACAACCACTCCACTTTCGAGTTCAGCAAGGTCTCGTCTGTCCGGCATGCACTGAATACATCATCCAGGGAATGCTGGGATACACTTAATCAACGACTGTTTATGCTTTTGCTTCGTGTCTCACTTATTACGACAATTTCAGGGCCTGTACTTGCTGAAATAACATCACTTATGAAGATCAACTTTCTCAGATGGAATCAACAGAGGAGAGAGCACTATCATCAGGATCACTCTGACAGCCAAAACCATCCCTCCAATTTTTCAGATACCTCTTTAATTTCAATAGATAGGGATGTACAGTAGAAAGAATGGAATATCAATAAATGATGACTGACATCAATGGGTCATTTTGTAAAAAATATAATTCATATATTTCTCTTTTTTTAAATTGCACATTATAAACATTAAGCAGAGTGCAATATCATTGGAATCATCCTTAATCTCACCAACAAAAATCAAATTTCCTTGGTGCCTTTGCAAAAGACCTATAAAAAAAATGCTGTTGAAATCGTTAGTGAACTCCATAGTGCTTCAAGCATGTTTTAAGTTGCATTCTTTAGATTATTTTACAGTACTTTCAAAACATTTCTCAGACCCTGAGGGGATTTTTTTTTTTTGTTTTTTTTCTATGAACCCAAAAGAATCACTTAATAGGGCGAGTTTGCTGTTTGATTTGTTATTTGATTGAAATGACACTACAAGAGATTCTTAACTGACGTTCAAATAAGAGACATATTGATGAAGAGATCCTAAACAAGAATAATGATTCAAAGATCTATTCACTGCATGAGCAGCAGCCTTTTGAGAAAGAAAGAAGGAAGGAACGCACCCCTTCTGGAACAGACACTCAAAAGTACGAGCAAGAACATTTCTGACTCATCTGTTTGTTTGAGTTTGAGTTGAATGATGAAACTCTAAGGTAATTCCATCATAACCATCTTGTAGTTTTCATTAATGTAACCTTCCTTTGAATGTATGAACTGAAATAATAGGGTCATGACAGGTTTCTAACTGCAGAAAGAACATTGTGAGAGAAGCAACAGCAGCAACAATAATGACGACGCTAATTTTAATCATAATAACGGCAAACAAAGTGGAGAGGAGCTATAAGGTTTATTCATCCTCAGAGTACTTTCCATTTTACTTCCAGATCCTCTTCAGCACTGTAGGAAGTTGTGTCTGTAAAATACGGTGCCAGGCCCAGGTCCAGCAGTGTGTGAGGCACACTTTTGATTTTCAAAATGGCCGGATATTCCATGATTAGGTGACATATAATCCATAAACATGGAGGATCTCAAACACAGTGCAGCAAATATGGATTATGGACACGGTCACACGTTTTTAATTCTGTGAGTTTTTAAATTGAAGTAGAGAAAAGAGGATTCAATGTGCTGGTATGTAAATCCGTATCCTGCAAACCGTGAAGGAATGTTGAATTTTTTATACAGCCTCGTCATGAACTACACTGTATGCGATTTGAATGCTTTTAACTTCATATTCAAATAGTGATTTGGCAATGAAAGGTGATTGATTGCAATTATTTTTAGTTGGAAAATAAAGCAGAAAATTTTATAAAAGCCTACTATTGTAATGTGTTAATCCGCATTTCAACCTTTTTACAGCACTCAAACAATAACAAAAACAAAAAAAAAAAACTGCTGAAGAGGAGCCTGGTTAAAGACAAAGGCACCTGGCATATGAGCCCAACAAATTCTGCATTTAAAGTACAGCATCAACCAAAACAATGTCAACAAAGCTACCCCACAGCAACACTTAATCCAGGTTTGTGACAGTGTGCACCAGCACATGCTGGACTCATAAATCACGGTTTATGTTACTGCGAACTCCCTCCGGGCTAACTGTCCTCATTGAGGCGCACGCGGTTCGGCCAGGGAACATAAAACGCTTCACAGACCTGGCAAACAAATGCGCGCTGCTTTGTCACACAAGCTTCTGAAAAAGCAGAAGACCCAAACGGCAAGATCATCCCATTCCCCTCTTACAGGCCTCGAAAACAGCTTCAAACGCCGAGAATCAAGCCAGCAAAGCTAACGTTTTAATTTCACACGCCGCCATTGTGGTCTCGACATCACTGAACATAGTAGGACACCATTAATAGAGACACATGATGAACACACACACACACGCACACACAAAGGAAATGGAACACCCACTGAGAGTGGGATCTAAAGAAGAAAACCCAGCAACTGCTCGGGTAATTACAACATCCTAGAGTGATTACAACATTTGAGTACAGGCTCCAATTAATTACAAAGTAATTACATAAAAAATGCTAATTATAGCATGGTTTGGCTGTTAAAGTCCTGTATTCTGGGGTGTTTAATAATCTCAACCAATTATTGCAATATATTGACAAACTTTTTAATAAGCCACGAGTAAAGTCCACGACAGCACAAATTCCAGTAATCATGCAAAACTCTTAACGTTCTGAGAAATATGGTTTAAACAGAGAGGCATACCAGTCTTCAGGAAATAATTTAGCAGAAATTATTTTCCGTAACAATGCATAATGCCACACAGACAATGAAGATGACAAAGAAAAATAATTTGAATAAAATGAATCGGTGGGAAATAAAAAGAATATACGCAGACCTCCACCAAACGACCTCTTCTAATTTGTCTAATTAGCATAAAACTTTCATCAAGTCTTCCATGGCTCATGGCCAACCATTCTACAAAGTTAAAGCTCCGACAGACGGCAATTTTTATCCCCACGATATGTCATGACATGTCAGTCGAAGAGCAAACTTGATAGAACTAACCAAATCTTTGTTTATTCGGTCAAATCGGAGGTGTTAGAACACACTGCGTGTCATGCTTAGTGACAGTGTATTTGGATCAACTGTGACCAAAGACAGGTTGAGTTAAACTTCTGACAATGTCAGAAATTAGGGTCCACAATTGGACAATGTGACTTCTGCTATTATACACTACTACAAAGCCATCAACTCAAAAACAGCACAGGACAACGCAGAATACATACGACGACCCACCATGACGTAGAAACAAAATACACTGATGGACTTTAAAAACCTATAAGTCTGACTAGACAGAAATAGTATAATTGGGTTAGGGGAACTTTAATTAGATGATTACATAATTGATTTACAATTGTCTTTGAGTAAGGAGACACAACAGTGTGCGAGGTCATGATTTTGTTTGTGTCTGTGGAGCAGGAATTCGTGATGTAACCTCATCTGGCTTCACTGATCACAATTGCTGTTATGATACTGCCATGTCTGCCTTGACCATGTTCATGCCTACTTTAAGTTCTGTGCCTGGCCTTGCCATGATTGATTCTGGTATTTAGTGACCACTGCTTTGTCTGACTATTCTTTGTATTATGTATTGTGTATTGGTTACTTTGAATTGTCATGTTTTATCTTAGTTTACTTTTCCATGTTTTACATTTTGCCATATTATCATTCCGGTTCATGTTTTCCATTTTGCTTTGCACTTCGTCTCCCCCGTCTGGTCTCATGTCTAGTCATTGCACTCAGCCCCAGTCTTGTGTTTCACCCTTGGGGTGATTTATTGGATTCTGGTTTTCAATCTTCCTTCCAATCTCGTTTGCTGGCTTCACTCTTCTTTTCTACTAACAATCTACTAACAGTACTAACAGTTTATTATTTTCCCCAGAGATTACTAACAACAACTAACCTTGTATATAATACTAACTTACTAGCTCCAAGGATTTCTATAGTTGCACTTACTAATTGATTAACAAGCTCTCAGCACTCACCCTGTTCTAGTCTCCGCCTCATTGCTCTCCCTGATTACCTTTGCTGCATTTTCTGTGAAAGCTCACACCTGATCGCACTGTCCTGTTTCTCATTATCTATGCACGTTAGAAACTCCGTGACTGGAGCCGTATGTTTGTTTATAGGAATGTCTTGTGTTCCCTGTCCACGTTTTGGCTTTGGCCAATTCCATGTGATTAGGTTCTCCCTCATGTGCCTTCCCCTAGTAATCAGTCTGACTTCCTGCAGCTGTGATTCTCCCCATGTGATCTTCCCAGAAGTGTATATTAGGTGTCTTTTCACTGCCATTCCCTGTCAGATTGTTCCCGTGTTTACCTGTGCTGCTATTATTCTTGCCTTGTATTCATTGAGTTTTTGATTCTGATTCTGACTGGTTTGCCCGACAACTGATTTTTGGTTTGCCCTCTTTGATTGCTGTTGCATCTGTGCGTTTTGACCTTTTTCTGCCCGACCTCGATTTTGTGGATTGCTGCCCTGATAATGATTCGGACTGTACTTTGGCTTATGAGTTTGCTTCTCCTACAAACCTTTGCCTGTGTACTGGATCTATTTTGGCTCACTACGATTTTGGTGATTGCTGCCCTGTTTACAAACCCTGCTCTGTCCCATTGGAATTACATTTTTGGATTGCAGATTCTGTACTGTTGCCAACTGCCCTGTGGGGGTTACCCCTCTTGCTCAATAAAGCTCCTTATTTTTGCAATCCCGTGTCCTCGCATTTGGTTCCAGATCGCTACCTCACAATTGCATTGCTGTCAAATGCCTTAAAACAATCCTTGAGGTCATTTAGGCCAGAACCCGATAGCATTTGTTCAAAGACACTACGAGAGCCATGTCTCGCCTTTCCAGACCCCAAGGTGATCAAGCCATTGGGCTGTGGATGGCTGGAACATCCAAAAATCGCATGCCCAGTGTTTTGGGGTAAGCCAAACCCAATCTGTAACCTTCTGGTTCATTAACAAGGGACTGGAAGCATCAATGATCAGCCCAGGGTCATGACCCGAGCCCAGGACAATCAGATCTCCCTCGTCCACCAATGAGATTGGTTTCGAACCTGCACCAAGACGGCTCAGGAGACCCTAGGAATCCACAAACCAAGGATCAGCAGAAGAACAGTGAGTCGTTGACTTGCGGAGCGAGGGATCAGAGCCCACAGGGCATGTGGTGGAATGCAGATTGATGCATGGTGCAGGGCTATCAGGCTTCGCTGGGCTGAAGAATATGGTCAAATATGTGTCCCCAACCGATTCTGGGGGAATGTTGTCTTCTATGATGAGTCCAGATTTTGTCTGTACCAATATGATGGAAGACAGAGGGTCTACATACGACGTGGTGAGAGATACGTGGCACCCTGCATTGCTGAAACAGACGGCCTTGGAGGAGGCTCAGTGATGGTCTGGGGTGCCATTTGGTGCAGCTGGAGGTCCGACCTGGTCATAATCAATGGAATCTTAATGCAGCCCGCTACTATGACCTTGTCATCACACCGCACATTGTGCCTTACATCACAGACAACCCTGAGGTCACACTCATGCAAGACAACACACAACCTCACTCAGCACATGTGACCCAGCAGCTCCTGGCCCAGAATGGTGAGCGAGTCATGGAATGGCCACCTTTCAGCCCTGACATGAAGTGCATCGAGCATGTGTGGGTCCTGTTGGATCAGCAGGTCCAGCAACGCACTCCAGCGCCCAGGAGGAGGGCAGCGCTCCAAGAAGCCCTTCTCCAGGTGTGGCAGGCCATTCCCCGACAACAGCTCAACAGAATGGTGCTGTCTATGCCAAGACAAGTGACTGCTTTGTTGCAGGTCACACTTGGGACGGAGATTGGAGTTGATATTTTTTGTTGATTTTGTTGTTAAACTTGTCATTGATTCTTTTGTCGTTTTTTTTTAGTTGATATCTGACATTTTGTTGAAGTTGTTATGGGTAAATTCAATAAATGGTAACAAATTTGAATCTGAGTTTGCCTACAATTCTGGTTATCAGTTTTTAAAGTTCATCAGTGTAGAAAAGCGTGCTGCACGAATACCAAGATGAAACGCAAAATCAAAAAGATCTTTATAATAAGGCTTATATTTTTCTCCAATTTATTTTTGAATGGTCATCCTCACAGCATGAAAGTGGTACAGATAGATGACGTACACAATGACAACAGAAGAGGTGTGTTTCTCCGCATGTATAGTCATTAAACACAAGGTACATGTTTCGGACAGTCAGACAGAGTACTTACAGTTCAGTGTGACACATGCTGTAATCAAAATTCTATGAGACTCGATTTTATGACATGCAGTGACCTTGTAAGATTGGTTATGTCACACAGTCTATAGCCAGCTGAACATAGACATCCATTCCAGGCATTTTGAGAAATCTTGATGACAAGAAGATAGGAAAGAAGACAAAAAACAGAAATAGAGGACAGAACAGCAGCAACAAAACAAATTAATTTGTATGAATCTTCTGAAACAATGAAGCTTCTCGGCATAAGCCAAAAATGATTAAAATAAAAATAGTGGCATCTAGTTTCTTTGTTCATGGACTGCAGTAACAAAATAACAACTGCATGAATTCTGGCTAATTTGAGCTGAAAACATTACCACACAGTGTGAGCTCATGACCCTAGAATTATTTTAATGCCAAATAAAATAGGATGTTATTCTAACCGCAATGTCACTTACAGCAGTACTTGTGATGTCCATTTCCAGACTATTTTTAAAGAGTTTTGAAGTAATAATCACACTCAAAAGCAGACAAGAAAATAATTTTAAGTATGGCTTTAATTTCCAAGGATAAATGGTTTACTTATGCTGCCTGATCTTATTTTCATTTGACTTCAAAGCTTTAAGGCTGCATAAAATGATTAAATTACTGACCAAAATTGTTTCTGTGCAAGTGTCCTTAACCTATTAAAATATTAAAGAATTAAATATTTAAATTACAGCCCCATACCAGGTAAAGACATACAGCAGGAAAATAAGTATGGAAAAGTGTCATTTTTCTCAGTAAATATATTTATAATGGGGCTATATTGACATGAAATTTTCACCAGATGTAAGTAACAACCCAAGTAATCCACACATACAAAGTAATCAAAACAAATAAGTCAATAAATAAAGTTATGAGAAATAAAGTAGAATGACACAGGGAAAAAAGTATTGAACACACTTATTGAAATTTATTTAATACTTAGTAGAAAAGCCTTTTGTTGGACAGCTTTAAGATGCCTCCTGTAGGTAGAAACTACGCTGTAGATACATGCATTTCTCAGGTGTGATTTTGACCCATTCTTACAAACAAACTCCCTTCAAATCTTGCATGTCCCGGGGGCCTCTTCTATGAACTCTGATCTTCAGTTCTTTCCATTGATTTTCAATTGGATTAAAATCAGATGATTGACTGGGCTATTCTAGCAGCTTTATTTTCTTTCTCTGAAACCAATTGAGTTTCCTTGGCTGTATGTTTGGGATCATTGTCTTGCTGAAATGTCTTTTCATCTTCAGCATCCTGGTAGATGGCAACAGATTCTTATCAAGGATGTCTCGTTCCATTTCTCCATTCATCCTTCCTTCAATTACATGAAGTTTACCAGTATCATATGCTGAAAAACAGACCCACACCATGATGTTCCCGTCTCCAAACTTCACTGTTGGAATGGTGTTATGGGGTGATGTGCAGTGCCATTTGCCCGTTAAACATAGTGTGTGCTATGACAACCAAAGAGTTAAATTTTGGTCTCATCTAACCAGACTATATTCTCCCAGTATTTTGGAGGCTTGTCCAAATATTGTGCAACAAACTTTAAACGAGCTTAAACACGCTTTTTCTTCAACAGTGGAGTCTTGTGCGGTGAGCATGCATAGAGGCCATGGCGGTTGAGTGCATTACTGTGCACTCAACCGAGGGGTTAAATATTGACAAATGGCTTTGTTGTATTTGAATTGAAAGATGCCCACATATCCTAAATAGATTTTGTATATGTGGGCATAACAGCAATGCATTTTAATAAGTCATAATCTTTTTCAACATTTGGAAATTCAGCTGTTGATATCGGCAAAGCTTATCCTTACTAGTCAAAAAGGTTTTTCTCCATATGCGATCTAACAGTGATCAAATCATAGGCTAAATTCAGTCCAGAAAAATAATTTACTCATTAATAAGCCAATGCTTCGCATTGATTGAACTGGCCCGCATTATAATGAAAAATCGCCTTCCACTCTCGCTATTGCATGGGTTGATGGCATTACGCAGTTAAATAGGCTATAAAAAACATGCAGCTCAAGCTACTTGTGTGAGAGTCGACAGGTATGCAATTTTAAATAACATTGATTTAAATTCAGCAAATACGCGTCCAGATGAATGATTGCCGTGTCACTTAATTGGAGAGAACAAGCAGCACCTGTTCAGTGTGGCGTGCTCTCAGAGTGAAATTCTTTTAAATTATGAAAATGACTGAGAACAGGTCAGGACTAAAAATTCTGTTAAACGAATGTTTTGTGCATCCCAATTCTCAGTTCTGGCTCCGCCACTGCACTGAATTTATCCCACGATTTCATCGCTGGTAGTTTGCATATGGAAAGAAACCGTGTCTTCAGTTGCCAATTACGATAATTGGAAAACGCGTCAATGAAGGAAAATGATTGAGAACTAGCCAGGACTAGTTGTCATAAAGGACGTGTCTGCGTTTTCCCAATTCCCAGTTCTATCTGCGCCACTGTATGTGTAACGCGACTGTGCATCCAAATTTTCTGCATGCGCCGGACTGCCGGTGTTCCAACTTTTTTGCTTTGTGTTCTTTCAAGTTTTTATAGAGATAATTATGGAATTCATGAGCAGAGAATTCTTGAGGGACAGTCACCCATCACTCAGCTTGTAATGTTGGAGACTGATACATGTTACACTCACTGTAGGCTGTTGTTAAAAGTTTTCCCTTCAATTCAAGTTCATGTACTGGTAACATGTAGATGTTTGAACGTATTTTTACTTTTTAAGTCAGGTGAATCTCTAGTCTGGTGAAAAACCTTGTTTTTCATTATTAAAAGAAATAATAAAACAAATAGTTCAATCGTACTTCTGCCTTTATTTCCTAAACTAATCACATAGTCATATGCATGAAAATGAGAACGGGTGGCCAGCCTCAGCCTCTTCTGTTGCTCAACAGTCACCAATGAACTTGGCACAAGATGGTTGTGGCCTTGACTGAGCTTCATCTCCCATGCCCCATCCATCGTGTCCCAGGGCTGTCCATATGGGCTTCCTTGTCTGGAATGGATTCTTCTGCAAGGCAATGAGATAACCAGGCCAAAGTAGGAATGTAATGTTGAGAAACAGTCCTTTCGCTGGCCCCGGGTCCAGTTGTTCTCCCAAGGGGTGGTGGCCACAGAAGAGGAAAATTGGCTATCAAAAAAACCAGGTTAGGAGAAAAATCGAGTAGCTACTAAATAAATGATTTGGCTAAACAGGTAGGCTACAAAATTAAAAAAAGCCAGCGGAAGCCCTGGTAACCATTGCTAGTTCAGCCAGAAGCAATGTAGGGCCTACAAAACACATCAATGGGAACAGATAGAATGAGTGACCGTTTTCAATCAAAATAAGTCTGTTTGTAATCGAGTACCTGGAGCAGCAAACGTAATGTTAGCTGACAATTGTAGACATGCATACTATGCAGACATCAGCTACAGAACATTGTTCAGGTCAGAAACTGACTTACAAGTGTATTAAAACTATTATGTATGTCATATCCATTTTTGCTTAGACTACAAATGTTGCCTCATTGTGTAGTTCAATGGCTCGCTAGCAGGCTACTTATTCAGTCATCAGTATTTAGAGACTAGCCATTAGCTGGGGGATAATGACATTGTCACTCTGTGTTGACTTGGTGGCTTTATTCACAGCCCAGTCAGAACAAAGCCCATTCCACAGACTGGAAGCCCACTCAGAACAGCCCCTTTTCAGTGAGTTATATTTATTTATTTACTAGCTAAAAGGTTTACAAACTTCCCTAGTAGACAGCCAAGAATATTCTAATTTGAAAAAAAAATATTTTTAAAAAAGCATAATAGGTACCCTTTAAGCAGCATGCTGCAGAAGAGAGGGCATGCTGTTCATATTAGAGGGACGATGGAGATAAGGATTGTTTTACTAGTTGAAAAAACCCATATCCATGTGTAAAAAGATGGTCAAATACGCCGACCTGCTGGATCCATATTGTATTGGCTTCATGTCCATCTATTTTCTGCACCTCTTCTTCCTAATCACGGTGGCGGGGGAGCTGGAGCCTATATCAGCTGACTATGGGTGGTACACCCTGGACAGCTCACCAATCAGTTGCAGGGTTTATGCACTATTTTCTCACAAACACATACTAATTAACTTAGCGTTCATATTTTCGGATTATGGGAGGAAAGTGAACACATGAACTTTGGGGAGAAATATGCTAATTCCATACAGAATGGTTCCAGGCCTGATGCAAACCCACAACATTTATGCTGTGAGGCAGCAGCACTACCCACTGCACCCTGGCACTTGCAAACATTTAATTCATTTTATAATATAAAATATAATAGCACATATGAAAAAATTATAAGAAGCATATTAGTAAATGAAGATATTGTGTGTGTGTGTGTGTGTGTGTGTGTGTGTGTGTGTGTGTGTGTGTGTGTGTGCGTTAGCCGCCCAGGCGCTTTGTGACCGACTGATTCCTATTGTCAACTGCATTGGCAGTATTTATGTCCCTTGTACAGGTATTCTTGTACTTTTCTTTTATGTGGGCATAAATAAATATTTCAAGTGTGTGTGTGTGTGTGTGTGTGTGTGTGCGCCCAGACATATCTCACCCCTCTTCCTTATTTTTAGTTCTCAAAGGTAGCAATCCTAATGACTAAGGTCAGCAAAGTTATTTGCTGCTGGCTTTTTCTGCTGTTCCATACTGTCTTCTACTGTATCGTTATGCACTTCCTTGCCAATAATGATAGCAGAATAATTTCTGTGGGAAAACTCACAAGCAGTTCAGCCCCAGAACATTCTAACTAAATTTACTAAGCCTCTGTGAGGTTGTAATGTTAATAGGTAGCCTTAAAGTAAGCTATTGTGGAAAACACTAAGCTAACACTATAAGGAAAACTAAGTCCAGACATGATACATTTTATTAACTGTTCGCTTACATATGGACTGTATATATCCAGTAAGGTCCATGAAGTGAAATTCACAGGCAATAAACAAGCAATATTCCTTGGTAATGGCAACGTGTTGAGAGAGAGAGTGTGTGCTTTTTGCAGTTCTTAAGTGCGATTCTCTCCAGACTCACAGGATGGGGGTACAACATTCTGAATCTCTCGAATCCTGTATCAATCACCTTTAAATGTAAGTTGCTAAAGGAATTCAGTTGGAGACACCTAATTCAATAGCTTAAAGTTGCGATTTATCTTTGTTCATTTTGCATTTCTGTTTGCTACCCATCAATGGACTATTATTTGTACTTGCCTATGACTATTGTCTTACATGCAGTTAGCAAAATATTGGGCCAGTCAACATCATGGTGAGGGTCACGATGGGGCTGGAGCCTGTCCTAGCATATGATGAGTCAAGAGGTTGGACATACCCTGGACAGTCCACCAATCAATCCAAGGGAACACTCACCATTCTCTCGTGCACTTGTACCTATGGGCAAATTAGAGTCTCAAATGGCATGAATGTCCTTGTGGATTGCAATAAAGTTATAATGTTTATATCATATTTATAGATGTATTATAATAGTTATTATTATAGCCAATTACATTCCACTTCACCAATTTAGCATAGACTACACAGCATGGTAGTTAGTGCTAAGAAACAATGTGACTTCAACTGCAGAACTTTTCCCTTTTTATCAGAGCTGTTATTCTGCGAACTATACAAGGTGCAAATTTTTAAATTTGATTTTTGGGTGATGGAAGAATGAACAACTCATCTTAAGCTTGAAATGCACATTAAACATCCCGACACTGACGAGGAAGCATAATCCCGAGTTTGATAAATTAATCCACTACAAAGCTCCGCATTTCCCTTTGAAAGGTAATTCATAGCACAAGGTCTGCTGGTCATGATGCCCTTGTCAAACGCTTTTCAGACAGGGCAGAAGTGAAAAGGAAATTGTTGAGACAGAGTGCAGTTGATAAATAAAAAGTGAAATTCAACTAGCTCTAGACACCTCCTTATGGTACAAAGGTTTTTGGACAAAAGCAATTCTGGACACATGGAAATAAGATGGGCATAAAAAATAGATTAGTGTGCCTCAAGCAAGATCCTCCTTTTTGCACGTACAACACAGTTATTGATTTTTCCAGGACTGACCAACTTTGAGTGAATAATAAATGGATGCACTGGCAATGTTGAGATATGTGAGATGTTTTGTGGGAGAAAAATGTTTTATTTGTGTGCTGTGTGAGTGTGTGTGTGTGTGTTTGCGTGTGTGTGTGTGCGCGTGTGCGTGTTTGTGTGTGCATGCCTGTCGATGCATTTTGTATTAACAGTATATTTTTAGTTTTATTCTTTCAGTATGCATATATTCCTGTTTTGTTTTGTTTTTTTTGAAGGAGGACATGCTGTTCCTCTGGTTATTTTATCAAAATTGGAATTCAGCAACTTTCCATTTAAACAAAGTAAATGCAACTGCAAGATTTTTCCCTGACCGGCCTGGTTGAAACCTGCAGTGGCCCCATCACGAATGTGCTCTGAATATTTCATAAGAGAAAAACAAACCAGCTTTCAACACCAAGGGACAATAAGTCGGAAAGTACAGCTTCTTTCCCCCGCACAGTAGCTTTCAGAAGGCATTAGCACTGAGGAAGTTAAACAAAAAAATATTGAATACTTGTCTCTCATCAATAGGAAAGTCCTTTCATTAACCACTTAGCCTAATCCAAGAGTGACAGAAATACAACATAGTCAATATAACAAAAAAGAAAAAAAATTAAATTAAGGAAAGAATCCATCCATTGCTGTAATCCTGACTTTGTCTTTTTGTTGATTACATGCTTATTCATACAGCTCTTAGTGAATTATGTTTTGACTCCACAACATGAGTGTCTAGGTCTATGATATTAAAGCAGACCATACTGAATGCACAATTTTTGTGACTGCAAGCGAGAGACGGCAGAAATGTATTTAAGCCCTGGTAAGACAACAAAAACAACAGCATGTGCTTTAGGCCACAAGAGGCACAGATAGGACTGCCTGATATTTAGCTAAAGATCACTTTTGGCAAGAAGAGCATTCTTACCACCATCCAAATCAATTGCTCGCTGCAGTGTAAGAACACTCAAGCTAAATGTTGCATTTTGTCATGGTCGTAGTGCTTGTTATGGCGGGGAAAATAGAAAAAAGGTGAAAACGTTACCTCAGCAAAAAGGTATTTCTTTTAACTCATTAAACTCTTCAGACATATTTTTATTTATTGTTCTTTTTGTGCAAAAAATCTGTACTGTTTCGGGGTGGCAGTGGAATGGAGTCCTGAAAACTCTAATTCAAACCTCAATGGTCAGAACAGGCAAACCAGATCAGAGCCTGGTGAAATCTATCATGGCAGATATTTCAGTAATAGCACCCAGAAATCAGCTATGATTATTGAGGGCAAGGTGTGTTATGATCCAGACCAGGAACCAAATGTGGAAAAAGAATACACTCCAATAATAGGGTTTACGGATCGTAATGCGGTATTGACAGAGACCAAGCGCACAACAGAATGATACAATTCTGTTCAGGTGGTACAGGCCAGGGTGCAAGGAGTGTGTCCGAGTCTGGCCACTGGCAATCCGGGACAGCAACCAAATGGGAGCGCGCACTTTGCCAGCGCAGATGGCAGGACCGAGAATTTGAGCTGAAAAGCAGGCCCAATCCCAATGACGGCTTGGGAGGTGTTCCTAATAAACTAGGCAGAGGAAAAATCTGAAGGATGACTAAGAGGATCGCCATATCAAACCTGTAGACTGACAGTAAGGCTCATGAGCTTGTTCCTGTTAACAGAGCTGGAACAAGAACTTCTGTATTTAACTATCATTATAGATTACAAATAATTTCTGAAGACAATAAACTTTTACCAGGTAACACTCACGGGTTGCTGGAGGGAATATAGCTAGCGGCAATCCAGCAACTTGAACTCTCACATATGCAAACATACATGAGGGAGTTGGGAAAACACAGATGCAAAACAGTTGGTGATGAAAATAAATAAAACCAATAAAAAAAGAAAGGCACGCAACCTGCTGGATGGGAGTAGACACTTAAGAGTTTCACAAAACAGTTGTGACAAAGGTGAAGACATGCTGCGGAGTAAGTTTCGAAGAACACAATGCAGAAAGCGCCAGACAAGCCTAGAGTGTGTGTTTTTTTTGTTTTTTTTTACAGTGGCAAGGTGATTGATAGGATGGCAATTGATTCCTCCAGTCCATCTATAAGAATGTGGGGGGGGAGCCATGATTGTTAAGGGCATGGAAGGGGAAGAGACCTTAATTGATTTCACAGGGAAAATAATTAAACTCTATTCTGGTTTAGTGGACTGGCTATTGATGCAAAAGTCAAAACAAAATGCAGGAGGACTTAGAGTGGAAATGCTATTTGTTTAAGTAACAATACAGGACATTATCAGCAACCTGTCTTCAGAAAAGGGAACATCTTGGCCTGTTATAATTCAGAGTATGACTGGGAGACAAGACTCTCGCAAAAAAGTTTATTGCAAGCTCAGAACATGCCGACTATATGAGACGATGGATACGATGATCTAACACTGTCAGCTTGAAATCATGTTTTTATCTCATTTCACCAGATAATGGTTAAGACTGATTTATGTGGCATTCTTACATGTTTGACCAACTAAATCACACTTTGACACATAAGAGGCTTCCGTTGCTATAAAAATGCAATTGGCGCAAGCTGAAATGATGAAGTACATGCAACTAGTCCACATGGCCAACTGAGGCAATGAAGCAATGATGCATTATACAATGTAAGCACTCAATTTACTATCATGTCAGATGCACAAATAGTCTATGCTTATCCTTGCATTTAACTGCCTAAAATAGCTTTCAACCTTATTGAAAGCTAATACTAATCCTTACAGAAATGAAACTGCTTCAGCATCTAAATGGTGCTTTTTTTCAAATAAGCCAGTCAAGCTGGTGAGCTTTTTGATATTTCATTTTTCCCATAAAGAGGAGAGATAAGAATCATCGTTCACAACACAGAGGGAGTTTTAATACTACTTTGTAATATTGAAAATGTTCTGACGTAAATCTTTCACTTTTTATGAAACAATGCTGAAGCAATACCCCCAGAATAAGCACAGAGGAAAAAAATGTGCTGATGTTAACTAATGCATCTTATATGAAATGTTTGAAAAAAAAAAAAAACTTTATTAAAAACTTTTCAGTGCATCACATCGTGCCTGGGTTTATAGCAATTCATTCTAGTATTCCTTTTGCAGATCCAGAACCAGCCTAACCTTTTGGATGTGCATCTGCATTCTAAAATGCATTTCATCTCTTATAGTGAGGGTGCATACTTTAAAGAACTCCACCTCTATTCTGAATGTGCCAACTGAATGTTTCATCCTGTTTGGCTGGTCATGGAACCAACAGCGTTAGGCACATAAAGAGCATGAGTATGTATACTGCCATGAAAAAGAATTTGCCCCCTTGCTGATTTATTCTATTTTTGCCTAATGTTGTCACTCTTTCACTCTTAACCCTTATGTGGTGTTAGGGTCTCCAGTGACCCGTTTCAAGGTTATAATATGTAATAACTACCATGTAGTTGACTTTATTAGAACAAGCCTTTATGATATCCTCCACAACACATATATAAGCACAGCAAAACTACATTTCACCATTTTGAACATTATGAAGCTATTGGCAGAAAAAAATGGTACAAATGTGGTGTTAGGGTCATTCTTGACCCGGCAAGGTGAAACTACACAAAACTCATACAGTATCTGACATACATATGACATACAGTATATATATATATACATGTTAAACTTTTTTTCAAAAGTTGTACTCTAATATTGATCTTATGTAGTCAGAAAACATTATTATTTATGGGTTTCACATTTAGTATATTATGATAGAACAACCACATTTTCAGCTTAAAAATAAGGGACGTGATGTGTCTCAGGGGCCATAAAATCAAATAACAATGGCAATTTATGGTAATGAATGCATATAATGTTAGTTAGGATGTAGTATTAACTATACTGAGTGATACTCCTTTCTTTTTAGTGGTCAGGACTGAGTTAGAGCTCGGGTCAACATTGACCCGCTAACAACGGTCAGTGGTGCCAATTCCTAACACAACAAGAGGGTTAATAGTTTGATATCTACAAGGCAAAAGCAGCCTACGTAAACACAAGCTGAAAAAATAATGACAGTATTTGAAGGGAAAAAGTCGTCCAGTCCCAAAAGGTTCCATGGGGGAAAAAAATCTCAATCAGCTAATTAACCACATCTACTTAGTAATTTGATTAAATTAGGAATACAGTCTCACTTCCCTTAAAAAAGATCATCTAAAAAGAACCTTTCCAATCAAATGATGGCTATAAATAGTCCAAAAAGCAGCACATAATGCCTCGATCAGGAGTATGAGGAACAGCATATGTATGAAGATCTGAAACCATTTAGTCAGACAAATATTAAAAATTAAAATAGATCAGGTGGGTTGCAAAGACCTTTCATGGAACCAATGCTTTGATTTTGCTAAAACAGTGTGAGACACATGATATTAGTAGAGTATTATATAGATTTAGCTTAGTATACATTTAAATAATCTGTTTACTCAAGATACAGCTGAAGGCTTCTGGGAAATTACTTTTGGTACAAACCATTAAACAAGCCCAAATGCTGACCTGTAAAGGGCAAGCAGCTGATTCATTCAATCAGGACACTTTACTGAAACCATCGGATAAGTAACAGGGGATTCCTGCTGTGTACCGAGAGATTTTGAGTATGATTTCTTAATAGAAACAATCCACATCCAAAGGGCGACATTCTGAAAGTGCATGCCAAGGCAAGACGCACTATACCCGTAAAAAAACATGCAGTGCTGTATACTCACACAAAAACATGAGGTGCTGTATGCTCACACAAAAACATGAGGTGCTGTATGCTCACACAAAAACATGAGGTGCTGTATGCTCACACAAAAACATGAGGTGCTGTATGCTCACACAAAAACATGAGGTGCTGTATACTCACACAAAAACATGAGGTGCTGTATACTCACACAAAAACATGAGGTGCTGTATGCTCACACAAAAACATGAGGTGCTGTATGCTCACACAAAAACATGAGGTGCTGTATGCTCACACAAAAACATGAGGTGCTGTATGCTCACACAAAAACATGAGGTGCTGTATGCTCACACAAAAACATGAGGTGCTGTATGCTCACACAAAAACATGAGGTGCTGTATACTCACACAAAAACATGAGGTGCTGTATACTCACACAAAAACATGAGGTGCTGTATACTCACACAAAAACATGAGGTGCTGTATGCTCACACAAAAACATGAGGTGCTGTATGCTCACACAAAAACATGAGGTGCCGTATGCTCACACAAAAACATGAGGTGCTGTATACTCGCACAAAGACGTGAGGAGGACTATACTCACACAAAGATGTGAGGAGGACTATACTCACACAAAGACGTGGGGAGGACAATACTCACACAAAGACGTGAGGAGGACTATACTCACACAAAGACGTGAGGAGGACTATACTCACACAAAGACGTGAGGAGGACTATACTCACACAAAGACGTGAGGAGGACTATACTCACACAAAGACGTGAGGAGGACTATACTCTCACAAAGAAATGAGGAACACGATACTCAGACATAAACATGAGGCGCACTACAACACAAAGACATCTAGAAAAGATCAGAAAACTGCATCCCCCTGGGGTTAAGCTCTTGTCCGACAATGAAACTGACATGGTAGTTATTTGTTCATTACATAATAAGAGATATCAAAGAGATATTTATGGAGGATTTTTTTTTCTTTTCTATTAGTATCCCTGGCAATATGACAAAAGAAATTTTTTTTCCGGAAAATATATAGGGCTCTATCTTTCACACTGCCCTACGTATTGCCACTACCCGCTACCCGTGAATTACGCATTCAGGAGCTTCCGCTAACCCTAAACGGTATCTTGCAGCCACACTACCCGCAATACATCATGCCGACTCCTTGATTTGCGCCTGGAGGTGTGCCCATGGGCGTGCTTATGCGCTTTCCCTACAATTGCTATCTTGACCACACGTTAGGGAAAGCGTATTTAAACCCATTTAGGCTTTTACAAGAGCGCGCCCAGGTGACTTCAATGCACGTCCACTTGGATACATGTGAACATGCACATGCGGCTCCACTTCCCAAATTGACTTGCCAATAAAAAGCCACCTTGCTTTAGCCTCAGTTTAACCCCTAAGAAAATGGCAGATATAGTACTAAATCGCCTTGATCGCCAGGTAAATGATAGAAGAGGCCCAGAATGCGTGTACCGCCAGCGCACCAGCTACCTTACCTTAAGGTAAGTCTTTATTGTTTTTATTTTGTGTCAATCATTATTTCCACTTTTATAATAATAGATAATTATTATATATAATATATTATATATAATATTTTAAAATTATAATAATACAATACAAGTATTATTTCCCACAGAACAAGAATGCATGACAAAACTGCACCTCTCCTGTCAGGCAGTGATGGAATTATGTCACCTGGTTGCAGATGATGTAGATGCCGCGGCCAGCTGTCCGTATGCCTTGCCTGTTGCTGTTAGGGTTACTGTGGCAGTATTTTTCTATGCTAGTGGGTCATTCCAACACCCACTCAGCTCAATTGGAGGCATGACCCAATCTGCCGTAAGCTAAGCTATAACTGCAGTCACTGCCAGCATAGTGCAACATGCCAGTAGGTACATCACTGGCATCCCTGTGACACCCGAGAGACAACGCAGGGTAAAGCGGGATTTTTTGGCAAGATATGGGTTCCCTAGGGTTCTGGGTGACGTCGACTGCACACACGTTCTGATTCAGCCTCCAGCTCTGAACAGCGCCTATGTGAATCGTAAGGGAACCCATTCCATCAATATCCAGGTAATTTGTGATGCATTGGGTAACATCTTGAATGTACACGCAAATCATCCTGGATGTAGCCACGAAGCTTTTATAATGGAACAGTCTGCAGTCTTCCAGAGGGACCCTCCTCTGGATGGGTGGCTGTTGGGTGACAATGACGTGGTGCATAGCGCCATCCACTGAATCAACAAGTGTCCGTGAGTTCGCTTTCAATAGAAAACACTCACGTGCACGAGTTGTCATTGAGCGAACATTTGGCGTGCTCAAAATGCAGTTCCGCCACTTGGAAAGGTCAGGTGGGGTCTTACAGTATGGTCCTCAGAAAGTAGCATCTTTGTTTGTGGCATGTTGTGTGCTGCACAAGATCACCCTACGCCATGGAATGATGCTGGAGTTTGAGGATAGATTATTACTGGACTATAGAAGACGGCAGCTGAAGTGCAGGTGTCATCTCAAAATGCTGATATAGTGCCAGCAGTAGTAGGGGCAATGAGGGACCAGCTGTCAGCAGAGCTGCGACACCACTAGTCATGTCATCTGCAACCTGCCTAGTGAGTAATTTGTGCAATCAGTTGGCCAGTAATAATGTAATAATACATGTAATTCATATATCATTTTATTGCAGTCAATGTAGGCATTTATTTGGCTGTGGGTATCTTCTACAATGGGATTTTGATCCTCCCCTGTCTGGATTTGACCTCATGCACAAGCAATTTAACTTTGTCTTTGGAGAAACGTGGCGACCTTCCTCTCTCCATCACAGGTTTCAGTTTGAGGATTTGGGATAGCGCAGCCTGCTCTTAAAGGCAGTGGCACCTGGCACACTGATTAGTTTAACTGCCGTAACGCCCAAACCACGCCTATGCATAATATAACAGGTAGCGCGGGTGTTTTAGGGATAAAGGCAGGTGTGCAAGATAGCAACTTTTTGGGGGGAACGCCTCTAGCGTTCTGGCGTAAGATAGGGCTCAAAATGCCAAATCTCAAAATGATGGACAAAAACCTCACCATTATGCAGCTGCAGTGGCATTTCACAGTTTTTCAGTGTTAACTCCACCATCTGCTACCCTCTTCAAGCCATTCTTCAGTCGTTATTAGTACGTGAATTGCGTGAATTAAGAATTCTTACCATTAATGCCCTACACATCCAATGCTCTGCATGGGGACTTACATGGCAGCACTATACTCAGGCATAGACATGAGCAGCACTATACTCACGCACAGACATCAGATGCACTATACTCAGGCGTAGACATGTGGAGCACTATACTCAGGCATAGACATGAGCAGCACTATACTCATGCATAGACATGTGGAGCACTATACTCAGGCATAGACATGAGCAGCACTATACTCAGGCATAGATATGAGGAGCACTATACTCATGCATAGACATGAGGAGCACTATACTCAGGCATAGGCATGAGGTGCACTATACTCACACAAAGACTGGGAGTACTCTATACTTCCACAAAGACAGGGGGTGGACTACACTGTCGCAAAGACATGAGGTGCACAATACTCACACATAGAGATGATGAGTACTATACTCACACAAAGACAGGAGGTACTTAATACTCCCACAATGTAAGGAGGTGCTCTATACTCACAGAAACACAAGATGCTTCATACTCTTAGAAAAGCAGAAGCTACTGCATTCTCCCAATACACTCTGCCTCAAAAGAGAGGAGGTTCCAAACACCCCCAAATGAAAGGAACCATCGAGGAGGACAGAGTTGTCTAATCTCATGAGTATAGGGGCCAGCCTGCGCCCCTTGAGAAGAGGAGAGCACTTCGTGCTCTACTGATCCCGCAATCAGGCCGCAGATGATAACAGCCTCCGCGTGAATACATCTGCGTACATCGCCGCTTCGCTTCAGAGCTCTTCATCCTGCCAAACGAGAGCTTCCTCTCACAGTGCTCCCTCAGGAAAAGAGCTTTAAGAGGAGACAAGTAGAGGAAACTCAAAGCATTAGCATCGAGAAGGAGCTATAAAGAGCAAGCAGTTCCTCCCACCCTCTCTCCAACACTTAACCCTCAACACTGCATAACCCGCCATCCAGACTGAGAAATTCCATATGTCTGCAACTAAATGTATTTAATCTCAAATCGCGGTCAAGGATAATTCATGCCTGGGCTGAAAAACATGAGAGGGTGACGACATTCTCCATAAATGTCTGTGATTATCAACAAGTAGACTAAAGCGCATCCTGAGAAGCGGCTGCTCAGCGTACTTGCTCAACCACCCTCTGCCTCCCCAGCTCCACCTGTATACTGTTAGCATTCCTTAATCCTGTTCCTTTATAACTAAACTGAACTGTTGTTCAATAACAATGTCTCTTCTTTTGAGATCACAGTTGCTGTAGGCTTTGTTCCATTGGGGGGGGAACAATGGAATGGTTTAGTAGCAGCTCCCTGCCTTTGGTTCCACGCTTGGACGGGCAGGGATCTCTCAAAACAGAGTCATGTCGCCAAACCCAATGTATGCTTGTACGCCTGTATGCTTCCAATAAATATATTCTCTTTTTGATAAAGTCATCCTATCAGAAATGTAATTTAACATAAATTACACTCCCTGAGTACTATAATTAAGCAATATCACGCGAAAGGGAGTGAAGTTGTTGATGAATATCATCACGGCTGTGATGCCATCGTAGGCACAAGGCCGCAGGCATCAGAGCCGCGATGATATTAAGCAACATCCTCGAGTGTGATGTTGCTTTTATACAACAGTTCTTCAAATGCCTCTTATTAGCTGATGGCGATAAGCGGCAACAGATTATGATTGCTTTGTTTATTTAATCAGTTATGTGGCTGCGCCAGCGCAAATAGTGCCACAAATGGATCGGGACTTGACTGTTTCTAACAATGTAGCACTGTGTTTGTGGTCGGCAGTTAGTGTAATTAACGGTTATTAAAACACCTGTGAGCAGAGCGATTTTGCCTTTATATGTCCCAGTGATGCTGTGCTCCATCATCAGCACTCATGGAATGTCTCTCGTCCATTCAAGTTACTCGGTCAGAACTAACTGTAAAGGACTGGGTAAGGACTCCTTCTCTGCTATGGTCCTCAATCCTTTGAGGCATGGATTTCAAAAGACGTCAGAAACCTTCCCCTGTATGACTCCGGTCCATACTGACGTGATCAGATCACATAGTAATTTCGCCAGAATAGTCACGTACACTTTCATTCAACCAATCTCCTGTTCTGGCACATTCCAAAGGAGCCCTATTGGATTGAGCTCTGGAGACTGTGGAGGCTATTGTAGTCCACTGAACTCAAAGTCACATTCATTAAACTACACTGAACAAAAAAGTTAAGGACTGCTGAATTTTTGTCCATTATTTTAACTTGTTCTGAGCTTCCAAATATCCAGCCAAGCTGTGGTGAGAGCAAGTGGTGGTCACACAAGATATTGATATGACTGTGGATATTTTTAAGGTTTTGATTAATGGTCCAAGCTTGATGTGATTATGATCTTCCTAGTGGATAGCCTGTTTTGAGTTAATAAAGTCATTTCATCAAATATTTTAGATGCAACTTGTGTCTTGGATTATCACCAATGATGAACATTTGGGATTTATGTTTAGTTTTAACATTGCATTTTCTCGAGTCAACATTGAGTGTTCCTTAGCTCTTTTTGTTGAAAATATACAGAGTCAACTTTCATTTTGAAATATTGTCATCATAATATTGACGTCACTATTAGAAGATTGGTGAATTGCGGCAATAAAGTGCCGTACAAGATAAGGATCAATAATCAGATAGGTTGTGGCATTCTAAGAAGGATTGACTGATATTAAGGTGCCCAAAGTGTCAAAACAGTTGGAAAATTGGAGGCTACCGGAAAATTGCATAAGTAAAAAACTGTGCAGGTGTTCCTAATAAAGTCATCTTAAAATGTAATGCATAGAGTATATGGAAGTAGATATAACAAGATCACATGGTGATCACTATCCCCCGCCACGATCAAGGGCCATAATTCTGTATATAAATATGCTTCAACGCCCTTTTTCGAACTCAACGTAGATCAAGACTAGGTAACTAAGCATGCAAACTTGGGCACGTTACTTTCATAGTTTTTCAGAAAACTTGTCTCCATCAATAGTGTGACAGACGGACGAATGAAACGAAGGACAGATAAACGGAACTCATTCCTGTATCCCCTTTACCACTTTGTGGCGGGGGATGAAAAAAAAACATCTCGCCCTGATGCAAAGAACTAAGATGCCTTTATAAAGTAAAGAAATGTGTTGAAATTAATAGTCACAACCACCTGTGCTGACAGTGCTATGTACTATTTAAGAACTTGAAACAACCAAGTACCAACCAGGTAAAAGAGACCTAACATTTCATATTTATACAATGAAAAAAAAAAACTTTGCACCTTGAACGTCTATTTTTTTCATCCTTTTTCTCACATTATACAAAAATAACAACAATTCTTTATGAAAAGGTCAATGCTCGCGTTTCAGATAACCCTTTCGCTGTGAGCTTGCAGTCTCTGAAAAACGTTACAGTGCGCGGCAGTGTATTCTCATTTATATTCTCACTCCCATGCCATCCACCCCTGTGTCTGCAACCCCGTATGTGAGCCACATTTGAAGTAGGCAAAATGCCACTGCAGATCTTGTAAATTATATGGGATGCACGTTGTTCCCCTTCACTATAACGCACAGTGCATTGGCAGACTGCGAACGGAGTGTTTACGAGCGAGCGGCGACGGCCGCTGAATAACGGAACGCTGAAGACGAGGGAAATATCAGCTTTACTTCGTGAACCTCATACTGTGTGCAAGCACAGCCACGCCGCATTTGTGCTTTAGTCCTCAGATAATATAAATATGGCACCCTGTTCATCTCTCCGCTCCCTGTACAGCACTATCATTGCCATTCACGGGGAGCAGATGGCATGGCGGCCTGAGGTGAATAACATAAATAAGCGGCAGAGGAATCTCAGCTAGTATGCGGCAGTCGACACGGAGTCAACTTTCACACCCCCCCCCCCCCTCCTGCCCCCCCCCCTCCATTCTCTCTCTGCTACTCCTCAATTTCCTCCTCTGTCTCTGATCGAACAGGCTGCATAAACCACAAATCTTCACAAATTCACTGAACCATCTCCAAGAGAAAGGGATGAGCTATGTCTCCAAGTGTGTGTGAATGTGTGTGCTTGCGCATGAGTGTGTACTGTATATGTGCGTGTATGCGTTCGTTGGCCGGCAAGTGTTTGCGAATATGCTTATACTGGCATTTGTGCGTGTGCTTACCTCCGTACATTTACATGTATAACCTTGCACGACAATAATCTTTCTGTGCGCTTGATGTTATTTTGTCTCAGTTTTATGTAAATGTGGGTATGTCAGTATTTTTTTTTTGTTTGCCGATCCATCTGCATGGATATACATATATATGAGTATGCACATAAGCTTATATGCGCACTACACTGTATGCGTGTCTGACTATATGTGCACTCGTGTTTATGTATTGTGTGTCTTCACCGGAGAATGCAAACAAAGCATAATAATGAGACCAGACTACCTGATGATGCAGTCTGCATACTGAGAAAAAAAATTGAAACGTTAAATGTGATTAAACAGGTTCCATGCTGCCTGCAAAAAAGTAACTTGTCAAGCTCAAATTACATCTTTCAGCCCCTGATTTAATTTGTCGTCTTGACAAGCGTAAGCATCCTTGAAGATATAAACCTTGACAATTTGGAAAACTTTTTTGATCATCATTATGGGCAGTCTGAAGCATATTTCAAGTGCATTTCAGGCCATGTATATGCAAAAGCTCAGCCTCTATGACACAATTTGAAAAAGTATAAACGGGCGTATGCTGAAAAAAAAAATACAAAAACATAGACAGTGTAACAGCGCCCCCCTTTGGCTTCAGCTGAAAACTGGTTTGTCAGTTTTCTGCTGCAGAGAAAATGAATGGAGGTAAATTGCCCATGTAGTCTGGCAGTGCATTGGAGTCTGGATTTGACCGAGAGCTGAGATGAGCCGGCAAATGAAATTGGGAAACTCAATCCTAACACATCCCGAGACTATTCTGAAATGAAGCAAGATTCAAAGGCAGCGGTTGCTGAAGGCATTAAATAGACATCTAATCCCTCCCAGGAATTGGACTGCAGAATAATTTGGCTCCTAGCAAGCAAAACAAATTACATATAGCAATTAATTCTGTATTCTTCATTTTTGAAACAACTAAAAAACCAGCAAATTGTAAAGGTAGAATCATCTGAAAAATTACAATGACTGGTGCTGACTGATGCTCTCCAGTCGGCACAGAAAAGCCTCACCAATAGCTTTCATTAAAATAAGGAGTCAATTGAGGCCTTACATCATCAAATTTATGCCAGCTTTATCCTATTTTTACTGTGTGTACTTTTCTTTCTGTGCATGAATGTTTGCTCCCCCTCCTGTATGTGTGTATGTGTACTTCTGTATGCATGTATACACTCCAGCCAAAAGTTTGGAAGAAAGATCAAATTTGTACAAAAAAGATAATAGTTTCATTGGCATTCTTTGGAACAAAATGAACATGATTATAATATAAAGAGTCACTTATCAGAATACATTTTTACTCAAATGATCAGGCCCATATTACTAGGCCCATGATCCTAGTGCCCAACGGATTGCAGTTGGCATCCGGTGGGCTGTAAACCATGAAATAAATTGAATAAATTGACTGTGTTTTTTTGTTTTTTACTTTTTCACTAAAGTCATGACTCTTGCAAATCTTCTCAACTCAAAAACTAAGCCCCTCCTCTCTTTTGTAAACATTTATTTAGCAATGGTCTGGTAACATCAATGTATATAGTACCTAAAGGTAAATAGAGGAAAATGGTGCATGTCAATGAAAGAAAAGTCTAATCATGCAGTAAATACATCTCAAAATCCTTAGATTTCATATTGTTTTTAAGAAAGGCATTGTGAACAGAAACTTGAAGTCGCTTTAAAATTTTTTAACTGTATTGGCCTTGCTTCCAAACCTCTGGCCTGTAGTGTATATATACTCTTTCTTCTCTGTGTGTGTTTGCGTAACCCTCCTCCTTTATGAGTGTATGTGAAATTCTCTTTCTGTGCCTATGTGCACATTAGTAAACTGTGAACATGTGTACTCCTTCGTCTGTATGTGTTTTTGCGTACTTCTCCTTCAGTGTGTGTGTGTGTGTGTGTATGCATACTTCTCCTTCAGTGTGTGTGTGTGTGTATGTGTACTTCTCCTTCAGTGTGTGTGTATGTGTATCTCATGGTTACCCCAGGTGGGTACATCAGCAGTAAATGACACTTGAGACTGGAGACCCACCTATGGCTTCAAGTGGATACTGTTCAAATAACCCCCGTAGAGATCCACCACAAGGTCATGCACACAGTCTGAGGCCAGGGTATGCAGCCCTCACCACTCACCTTACCCGGGAGGTCACCAGGACCTAAAAAGCCCCGTTGCTAAGCAGTTGTTTAATCCCCCCACAGAGCACCTGTCTGATCTGTCCAAACATAAATCTTGTTCTATTTGTGGTCTGCAGAGATATATCTGTTCTCCTTGCCGATGCTTCTGGAAGCTTCGAAACACTCTTGTACATACTGCTCTTATGGTGAACTCAAGTCAGTGCAATGAGATTCGAAATTCATAATGACAAATTACAAGGGACATCGGCTTAAAGATTTCCCAAAAAGGAAAATAAAAAACAACACTTTGACAGATGAATCAACGGAGATTATGTCAGATAATACGTCCAAATGTTTTACACGCCCCCAAATTGTCCTGTATCACATTATCTTTATTGGTAGTAATAGTAGCAGTAAAATTCTATTATTATTAGTATTATTATTATTATTATCACGACCCTAGCACGGCAAAAAATTTCGGACAGTATGGAAAATGCTCGTAAAAACAGACTCAAGAACCATCATGTAACAATAATTCATATAATCCTATGGGAACAGTATTACTTCGACATACCTTTGTCAAGTACGTAAGTGGATTAGTCACATCCACGATCACAAGTTATAACTTTACTGTGCAATAAGGAAGCCTTAAGTTTTTTTTTTTTTTTTTTAAACAAATTTGGCATCTCCAATCCCACCCGAATCTGGAATGCCCAATTGGGGAACTATGTACAAAGCTTGCTCGTATGCGACCCCTTGCTGCCAACTCAGGATAGTGAGACAGTTCACGGCTCTCCTCCGAAGCACGTGCCTGTCTGCCACTGATTCTTATACACTCGTTGGTTGAATCTTCGCAAGTTCAGAACTAGGGCGGAGGATACCCGGACATGAACCAACCCGGAGTCTTCCTGACGAGCGCCCGTCTGGCCAACAGGAGGCGCTGGAGCAACAAACAAAGCTATTATTATATACCCAAATCCGGCAGTCCCTTCCCAATTTGAAACCCTGTAGCGCGGTAGCCAATTGTGCGCTACTCTGAAAAAGCTGCCGACCCCTGCCGGTGGGTACGCCGGGGCTCAAACTCGCAACGTGGTGATCACCTCTGCACTGCAGAGCAGTGCTTTAACCGTGTGAACCACCTGGCAGCTAGGAAGTCTGAAGTTAAGAGGGTCTAGAAATATCGTAAACTTCTCTGGGCTTGCAGGCATCTCTAATGGACCATTGCATAGTGGAAATGTGTATAGTGGTGACAGAAATCAATATTTCCAATATACACCAGCAGTATGTCCAAAAGCCATGCTCTGTCATGGTATCATGGTATGTGGTTGGGTCAGTGCCCTTGTGAAGAGTAACTTATACTTCTGTGAAGGCAACATTAATACTGAAAAGTACACTGAGATTTTGACCCATTATGATGAGCCATTTTAACACTTAACCCCTTTCGGCAGATGTAGACGCTTGCGTCTATGGAACTGCAAATTTAAGCATGCAGTTACTGTACTCGACCACTAGATAGCAACCCCGGATTAGTTAGTGAATATTCACAAGCAAGCAGAGTTCAAACGCCGTTTTGAGTATGGGGAAGTTCTCTCCACTCCCTGTTTTTTTCAAGAGTTGCTTGAATTAAATTCCTCAGCTAAGCCTGATGTGCAAACTGGTCAATATCCTTGCCCATAGTATCGATCCAGCAGTTTAAAAAAATGATCTCTTGCGACAGAAAACATCGTTGTCCTCAGTAGCAACCACTTTAGCTACAGTGAGCCAACAGTATTCCAATTAGTGGTTCAGAGAAATCAGTTTTCTGAAGCAAAAAATTTGACATGGTATTGATTCTCGCACATTCTGTCAATTAGTCATCACATACAAAAAATGCGTAGTTCCCTACCATGGATTTACTTGCAGTTTCCTTCATTGAAAAATTCTGCGCTTCCTTATATCTAACCAAGTACTAATTGATAGCCAATCACTCAATTATACACTCAGGCTCTTCTGCGTAACTGCACAGTTATAGTTCACACCCTCATGAAACTTCCTCGGTTACAATGTATTGATTGGCTCATTTCTTATCCAATTCCCAAGTGTTTAAACGATCCACAGTAAGTGAAACACATTGATTGGACAAACATAAGAGCATACAAGCCTGTGCGCATCAGCAAACTTGGTTGAATCCTGTCTACATTGTGCACATTCCGCGGCTGAAATAGACGTGATTTATACAAAAAATGACTTGAAAAACTGGCCTTGAAGTGTTCAGGTAAATTTACAGGATTTAAATGAGATAAGGACATGGTCAATGGGAATTTTACCAAATGAAACAGGACCAGAGGGTTCCTTCTACTGGACACATCGGCCTGGAGGAGGGTTTCAATAAAAAAGGTTATTCTGCTACTTCTGCTTTTTGTTTTGGAATGTATACCGTATTCAAGAAAGTCGAATGCAGAAGTTTTTTTTCCTGTTTAAAACGTGAACTGCCCATGCATTTGGGTGGACCCCCTGGTACGTTCATTGCGCCGTTCTGTTGAATCTAGGGAGACAGATATTGTTTGATCTTCCCTGAAAGTGGAATGTCTGTTCTGTTAAATTAAGGTATATTTCAGAATTCAGATATTACTGAGTTAGTGAGTTTTACTTGATCCTTAAAAGTGTTAAATGAGTTTGTGAGCTCAGAAGTGGGAACTGGTAGCTTTCATTGCAGAGTGAATGTTCTGACCATTTAATTAGCAGTTTATTTAAAGGGTATTGTGCTGGCTTGGTGGACTTTGAAGAAAAATGGACAAAACTCTAAACTTTATTATGGAGAAAAGGCATGTTTTGTATTCGGAGAGGTTACTGGTGAGCACTGATGTTCACCTGCACTGATATTGATAAATTCATGCTAAAATCAACCGAAAAATCATAAGTTCATGTTAAATTTCATGACTCAAAACTTTATTTGTGTTAAATACAAGATTTTTTTATGATTTGACAGTGCATTGAGGGATCTCAGACTTAGGGGAGCCACTGGATAGCTGTATAATTTGGCTAATACCATGTAGGTAATCTAGAATGTCATGTTGAGGATGAATTCTACTTGTGGTCAAGGAGTTTATGATCCCAGAAATATAATATAGATAGATTTAAGCCCCAGCAGTTTTTCAATTCTCAGTATTATTATTATTTTTTTTTTTTGCAATTTCAATGGTGAATTCTCATGAGGATTTTTTTGTTTCTAGCCCATTTTCTCTACAAAAATCATGAAAATAAACTGAAATACGATGTTATTCTAAATGCTGTAAGTGTCTTTTCTGAGCCACATTTTTACTCTTTATGAAGCTTTAAATCTTGAATTATAAAGCATTAAATTAGGTAACCCAATTGGCTTCTGCTCAAAGGGGTTAATCATTCGGGCTGAGTAGTAGCAATTTAGTTTTCACTGGCGGAAATTACATTTTGACAAGTCAAAATTAAATTTAGACAAGATAAAATGTTCATGTAAAAGCCCAATAGGTAATTCTCTGCAGCTAGAGGACGCATAATCAAACAACAAGAGGCCGAGTTTGATGACGCAATGGGATCACGTGGAATCATGGGAGTTGTTGTCTTCATCAATTTACATGCACCGCTGACAGCTAAATTCTCCAACGTGATTGAAACAGGAGCGGCGAAACCAAGTACATGGATGAGGTAAGGTTATATTTCTTTATTTTTATATAACTTCATCTTATTTCATTCGAATAAAATAAAATGTAAGGGATATTGACAGAGGCGGTGCCCGTAGTGGTGGTGGTGGTGGTGGGGGGGAGGGGGCACAGACGCGCCACTTTATGACAATAATTAGTCCTGGCTAGTTCTCAATCATTTTTCTTTATTGACGCGTTTTCCAATTATAGTAAATTGCAACCGAAGACACGGTTTCTCTCCATATACGTTTTAACAGCGATTAAATCATGGGCTAAAATCAGTACAGATGCAGAACAAGAACAGAGATTTGGGTTGGACAAAACATTGGATTAAAACAATTATTAGTCCTGACCTGTTCTCAGTCATTTTCATAATTAACAGAAGGTTCACTCTGAGAGCACTCCACACTTAACAGGTGCTGCTTGTTCTCACCGATTAGGTAAGATGACAATCATTCATCTGGACACGTATTTGCTGCTATAGCTTCCTTAGCAACGATGTACTCAACAGACCAGCTGTCTAGCGGTTATCTGTCGAGACACGCTGATAGACTAAACTGAATTGAGTTATTCAAGGGAGCTGTGTTCTAACTGCAACTAATGTACCTAACTTAGCACTGACTTCTCATAATGCACAAACCATATGCCGTACACATCAGCTTTCTGTTTGTCATGCGGAAAAAAAGTATCGCAGATATTCAACAATTAAATTTCCATATGTTGAAAAAGGACTGTGACTTGAGAAAATGCATTTAGAATATGTACCACATATAGGACATCCATTTTGGATATGTGGGCATCATACAAGTCAAATACAACAAAGCCACTGGTCGATATTTAAATGGGCAATGCCTACTTAAATATTGAATATTCTACAAGTGCTACTGCTTTGTGAAATGTGCTTTTTGCCTTTACTTTGCAACACTGGCGCCATGAATTTGTTTATGAGTGGAAGACATTCAACATAGCAGTGCAATTGATTATAAAACTCTAACGGAAATGTCTTGCTATTGAACGGGCATATACACAAGTTATATGCGGTCAGAGGAAACTTCTTGCCATTGAGAACGAATTGCTGCACAGCTTTAAGCAGAGACAACAAATGAATAAAAAGGCAACCTCTTGGGCATCAGGAAAATGATTCGGCATTTGCAACGAGATGCCCCGGGGGCCAAGTTGACAACTGAGGTATCAATGGCACATAGTTCCCTTGGAACGTCATTGTTACCACTCCGCAATTACTCTTATCTGATTCAATTCACCACCTTAAAAATTCTGTCGACTGCAGAAACTACTGTCACAGTATTAGAATTTTCTTCCTACTCCATTTTCTCTTGCCATCATCACCCTTGTTCTGAGGGGATCTACGTCACATAAGCTGTCACCCAAATTACCATATTAGTTTTGGATATAAGTGGCCCCAACTACCACATTAGCTTTAGATATGTACTAATTAAATATGAAACAGCTTACCATACATTTTTGACAGTTGGAAATTCCTTTTTAGATATAAATTCGATTCGGACTACAAAGGGAACTGTTGATATCAGAAATAAAATTGTTACTTGTAAGAATGTAATTTCAGATATCCACAATGGGATTTCAGATATCTGAAAGGCAGTTGTAGATATCTGATATGTACACTCAACAAAAATATGTACGCAACACTTTTGTTTTTGCTCCCATTTGTCATGAGATGGACTCAAAGATCTAAAATTCATTCCAGATACACAATATTACCATTTCTCTCAAACATCATTCACAAATCTGTCTAAATGTGTGATAGTGAGCACTTTTGCTTTGCTGAGACAATCCATCCCACCTCACAGGTGTGCCACATCAAGATGCTCATCAGACACCATGATTAGTGCACAGGTGTACCTTAGACTTTCTACAATAAAAGGCCACCCTGAAATGCGCAGTTTTTGCTTTATTGGGGTTTTGAGGACTCAGAACCAGTCAGTATCTGGTGTGACCACCATTTGCCTCATGCAGTGCAACACATCTTCTTCGCATAGAGTTTATCAGATTGTCAATTGTGGCCTGTGGAATGTTGGTCCACTCCTCTTCAATGGCTGTGCGAAGTTGCTGGATATTAGTGGGAACTGGTACGCGCTGTCGTATACGCCGGTCAAGCACATCCCAAACATGCTCAATGGATGACATGTCCGGTGTGTATGCTGGCCATGCAAGAACTGGGACATTTTCAGCTTCCAAGAATAGTGTACAGATCCTTGCAACATGGGGCCGTGCATTATCTTGCTGAAACATGAGGTGATGTTCATGGATGTATGGCGCAACAATGGGCCTCAGGATCTCATCACGGTATCTCTGTGCATTCAATATGCCATCAATAAAATGCATCTGTGTTCCTCGTCCATAACAGATGCCTGCCCATACCATAACCCCACCACCACCATGGGCCACTCGATCTACAACATTGACATCAGCAAAGCGCTCACTCACACGACGCCACACACGCTGTCTGCCATCTGCCCTGAACAATGTAAACCGAGATTCATCCGTGAAGAGAACACCTCTCCAACGTGCCAGACGCCATCGAATGTGAGCATTTGCCCACTCAAGTCTGTTACGGCGACGATCTGGAGTCAGGTTAAGACCCCGATGAGGACGAAGAGCATGCAGTTGAGCTTCCCTGAGACGGTTTCTGACAGTTTGTGCAGAAATTCTTTGGTTATGCAAACCAATTGTTTCAGCAGCTGTCTGAGTAGCTGGTCTCAGACGGTCTTGGAGGTGAACCTGCTGGATGTGGAGGTCCTGGGCTGGTGTGGTTACACGTGGTCTGCGGTTGTGAGGCCGATTGGATGTACTGCCATATTCTCTGAAACGCCTTTGGAGACGGCTTATGGTGGAGAAATGAACATTCAATGCCCGAGCAACAGATCTGGTTGACATTCCTGCTGTCAGCATGCCAATTGCACGCTCCCTCAATGCTTGCGCCATCTGTGGCATTTTTCTGTGAGACAAAACTGCACATTTCAGAGTGGCCTTTTATTGTGGGCAGTATAAGGTACACCTGTGAACTAATCATGGTGTCTGATGAGCATCTTGATGTGGCACACCTGTGAGGTGGGATGGATTGTCTCAGCAAAGCAAAAGTGCTCACTATCACACATTTAGACATATTTGTGAACAATGTTTGAGAGAAATGGTCATATTGTGTATCTGGAATGAATTTTAGATCTTTGAGTCCATCTCATGACAAATGGGAGCAAAAAAAAAGTGTTGCGTTTATATTTTTGTTGAGTGTAATTGTAAATATCTGAAATTGCAATCTTATTAGTTGTAATCCCATCGCAACATATAAATAATTTGATTTTGACTAGTCAGAATTTAATTGACTACTACATTTAATCAGCAGTAGTGATATGTATTATAGATATCAACTATTGCATATTGACTAGTCAGAATTCCAAGTCAACATATCCATTATGTGGTTTTGACTAGTGGAAATTCTAATTGGAGATATCTACAACTCATTTCTCACAATTCAAAATGCTAGTTCTTGATACAGTTTCAACAATTACTTTTTTACTAGTAGAAATGTTCATCGTAGATATCTGTAACTCAATTACAACTTGTTAAATTGCTCCATTGACCTCAATTCAAATTTTATTTCAGATATCTCAAATTCACTTTTGATATGTTGCAACACCAAGTCAACATATCCATAATGTAATTTCGACTTGCTTCAATTCGAGTTAATGATATCTTTAACTCCATTCTCATTAGGTAAAATGCTAATTATCGATATCAACAATTCATTTCTCACCAGTGGAAATATCAGCTGTTGATTTCAACAATTCAATTCTCACTAGTAGCAACTATAGCTGCTATTTTGATTTTTGCCTGTCTTGTCTAAATGGAGAGTTTCACCACAAAACACAGAAGCTAGCTGTTATATGTATCCATTTGAAGCCTTATAAGAAAAATGGTCATTTTTGTCTCGGGAAATGTAAGCATAGAACAGATATCTTATTTGTTAATATGTCTTGCTAAACAAGTTACCTTATTATTAGTGGCAGCTGCAGCAGCAGAAGTAGCAGCACTGAATTAACAGTATTTGTCAGCATTTTAAGTACCCTCACTTAGCCACCATAGCCAAGGCGTAAAAGCCATTTTCTCACTGGCTCAGAGACAGCAGGTCTGCTACATTAAGGGGAGCACTTTAAATTTGTCTCCATTTTATTCACCCACAGAGTTATGCCTGGAATCTATGAGTCTGGAGATTACGGAGAGATCAAAGCCCATGTGAAGACAGCCTGGAGGGTGACATGAGATGTTCATATTCACATCCTTCCTCCATTCCTCCAAATGGGGTAAAAAACTTTGAAAACAATTCAGAAACATACAAATGCTCGACACATTTTATGACAGCACAAACCCAGCAAACAGGGGTTCATAAAACCAGACCAATGTAGGATAATTGAATGAATACATGCCTACATGCCTTTAGTTGATCATTGAAAAATCCATCTCCTAAAGCAAGCTATCTCACCAACTCAGACGCAATTAAAAGAAAGTCAACAAAGCTAATTTGCTTTCCCCCAGTGCACCCCATATGCTTCTTGTAAAAATGAAGCCATAAATAATTCAGTCATTTATTCGTTTCTGGAATTTCACTGGTGTGTTTGCTCGAATTTCTCGCAGAGACAAGTCAAGTTTTCAGTATGGGTTCCTGCCTCAGGTGATATGCTGTCTTATCTACACATGAGGAGCAGCCAACCTTGAGCAGTCCCACGTACACATATATATTTAAAAAGAGAAACCTAAAACTGTTTTCTACTGGAAATTATCTGTCAAAACATCATTACCTCTGCCAGGAGGTGTATTGATAACTTACCTGTCTGCATGTGTGTGAATGTGTGTGTGTGTTTGTCTTGGATTACTCAAAAACTATTCAATGTATTACCACAAAATTTAATGGGAAGTTGGGTCACACTTTAGATGAAGTTTTGCTTGTGAAGGCTTCATACAACATGTATAATTACTTCATAAATGAGATACATGTCTTCATAAATCATACATAAGCAAATGTCATGCTTTGTAAACACATCCTTATTCAGAATGTGAAGCCAAATGCGATATAACTGACAATGTCACTTAGCTAGTGGCTAAAATCAAGATCTGCTGGTAGAGGTATGCGCTCTCTGAGTGCCCTCTAGCTCTGTATTCTTTAAGTATTTCAATGTTAGAAAAAAATACCGGGCACTGAATATGCTAGCATTGCAATTCTAAAAAACGGAAAGATACAAGTCCCTTCAAATCCATTTCATTCTGAGTGCCTTGGTGAATCTCAACCAAGATGTCAGTGGCCCTGAATGGGAATGGGTGGAGGTTGTGGAGAGAAGATATCAAATTCCGTTATTGAGGAGGTGTGGAAAACATCACACGTAGAATATTCTAGAATACTGAAGCTCAATATGAAATCTTTTTGAGCAGCCTAAAATCCATAGCGGTGGCCCTGTTTCTGCAGAGCGAGCAACAGTGATTTTCCTGCCTTGACCACCTCAGTAGTGCTATGTAAACCATCCAGCTTCATGTGTCATGCTCAGAAGTGCACACATATGACAACAATGGTTTGCAATTGCAGAGTCTAGTGCCAAAAGTGCTCAAGTCACATTTTTCCACACCGTGAGGTAAGGATGGGAAAAGGTGTTTTAAAGTAACCCAAGTCAATTTTTTATTTATTTTTTTTCAAAATGGACATTTTGTAACTTTTGGAACTTGGGTCTTCAAATAGCAGATTTTATGGATTGATGAAATCTTCAGACCGTCTTTCTAAAAATAGACATTTTGTGACCTTAGCACTGAGATCTTCAATTTATCAACATCAGGTTTGATTTTGGCTTATACTTTCTTGTCTCACTTAACACCCATCAGGAGATATACAGTATATCCCCCCGGCCCCATGTCATCAACTTCAGATTAGCAAAAGGCACCATGTCAGGTTATGATTAATGTGCACACCAAGTTTAGTGGAAAAATACTGAACAGTTTTCAAGTTGTGCTCTGGAAACAAATTGTTCATAGACGGACAGATGGATAGATGACCACACCCATGACTATACCCCTCCGCACCCACCCCTCCGCATTATATGTCGGGGGAATAATAAACGTTATATAACTTTTTGTCATATTTGCTAAAACTGTCACTGTGTACAGACAGTATTACAGAAAACTAGTACTCTGTAATTAAAAAAAGGCTTCTTTAAACCCGCCAACTGCTTCTACTGCAATTTAGCAGAATCGTTCGGACCAACCAAAAAAAACCAATCAGAGCCAGGACGGTGTTTGACAGCCGTCAAACACTGCACATGCATGGGCTGTGGACAGCCTCCTCCCCCTTCCTCCTCAGTTCACGCCTGTGCTCAGTCAAGACCAAATCTCAGAGAGAGGATTCAGGAGCTTTGAGAAACTAACAGTGCAACAACAGCCATTAGCGAGGAAAAAAATACCAATACCTCTGTTACCGACAACATCATACATGGCTAAGACAAGTAAGAAGAGGAATTAGATAAAGCCAGAGTGAACATTGGAGTGGATTTTCAGAGGTGGAGGGAACTCCGTGATCTGGAAGGATTAAAAACCGACGCAGAATTGGCGGCAACTTTTCTGCTTGACAGGTAAACCCCTGCTTTATTCGTTGGTTCATTTTTGCTACACAATGCTCTGCAAATAAGCAAGTTGGCGTCGCTTACATGCACAGCTGATACTTGCCCCAGCGCTAACCAGCATCAATTCATTTTTGCTCTGCAAATAAGCGAGTGAATGTCACTTACAAGCACAGTCGCAGTTTGAATAGCCAGCATCTTGTAATTGTTACGGTACTCCGTAGTGCATGCGATGTTACTGTGATGTTGCGGTCGAGCAAATGTTAGCTTGTTTCCAATGCTAGGGCCAATCTCTCCACAGTCGCATGCAAAACAGCTCGCGTGCCTTCGTGTGCACAGCAACCTCCTCTGGGGTAGGGTCTTCGGCCAAGAGTGCAGTAGAGAGGGAGGGGAAGGATCTGAAAGTTGCATTTTTTTCAAATTTTCATGCAAATTCCTCTCTTTCCTCATAGTTACCAACTGCAGCTTTAAGGAAGAATCACTTCAGAGTTGGTGAACATGCCATATTTTCCATAAATGCCCATAATTAAAAACTTGAATTTTTATATATATATATATATATATATATATATATCCTCCAGTCGCACCTGAATGTAGAATTTCCAATCAGTACATTAGTATGTGGAAGTATGTTCACATTTGACTCATGCTGCCACCTCAGGAGAGCGCAGACAGTTCACGATTCTTCTCTGGAACACGTGCCTGTCTGTCGCCGCTGCTTTACCCTCGTAGACTCAGGGTGGAGGAACCCAAAATTATGCATATTCAGAATGTAATGGATGAACACCTGGATGGCCAATAGGAGGTCCTTGAGCAACAAAAAAATGCCAACCCAAACCGACTGTGTCCTTCCCAATTCCCTAAGCAGCGCAAAACCAATTATGCATTGCTTTCATGAGGCTGAAGGCCGCGGTCGGCACTGGCACCACATGTAATTTGATCCATTGCCGTGTTGGTCAAGCCACACTGTAAAACTTCATATTCTTATGTCATATCACACAGGCTTTAACAAAACAAAGCCACTCAGCTAGTCAGAATTTCTTTGCTTGGGCTCAATGTAATGGAACACCGAGGAGTGTGTTTATGATTCTGGTCATCATATGTGTCATGGTTTTGGTTTTTGGTCACGTTTATGTTCTGGTTTTCTGTTCATTATTGTCTTTTTTTAATTCTTTTTGGTTATTGTAAGGCTCAGGTTTTGGTTCATTCCATGTTTCAGTTCCATTGCACTTGTCTCCCCTGTCTTGAGATCTAGTTGGTTCAGTTCGTCTTCCCTGCCCACTGACTTCGGTTGATTTAAAATATTCCTTCGAATCTCGTTTTCTTTCTTCGCGTTCTGTTCTGATTACTAACAAGACTAACATTTGTATTTTGTATTATAGTCTACTAACCCAACTAATCCATGTATATATAAGATGACTAACTTACTAATGAGCACTCTAGTTTAATTTGTAAAGTTGCACCGCAACTTATAGACTAATTCCCTCTCCGCAATCGCCCTGTTCTATTCTCCGCCCCTTGTCTGTTGCTGTCCTCTCCTGAGCTTCAGCGAGAATCTCTCGCACGTGCTTAATCACTCTCCTGCGCTTGTTATCTGTGCACATAGAACTCCTGGACCAGAGCTGTTTAAATGTGATAGGCTGTTTGTGTGATTCCCGTTCGTATTTTGTCTCTCGCCAATTTTCGTGGTTAGGGCTTCCCTCACGTGATTCTACCGATGTAATTAGCCTCATTCCCCACAGCTGATCTCGGTACAGCATGTGACCTTTCCTTTGTGTATATTAAGAGTGTTTTCACTCACAGCTCTTGTCAGAACGTTGATCAATATTTCTTTGTGCAGAGCGCCTCGTATGCCTTTGATTATTTTTTTGCTTCTACTGGATAGTCCGACCTTGATTCTTGCCAAAGCCCTTTTTGTACTGTTCTTGTCTTTCTGGATTTTGACCTATTTTTGTATGACCACGTGTTCTGTGTTTCGATGTCCTGTGTATGACCATTGGCTTTGCCCATCGACTACGACTTTTTACCTATCCTTTTTGTACCTCTGCCCATCTGTCTTACTGGTTCTGACCCCTGCCTGTCTAGTCAGTACTGTTTTTGGATTTTGTATTGTGTCTGTGTTTTCTGGCATTGACTCGGACCCCATTAAAGACATACGTTTTTCGGATTTCCCTCTCTTGCATGTGGTTCCTGAACGCACCGTCACAACATGTGTAACACCAGGAGAGAAAAATAAACCTTCCTATATTAGTAAAACTTCTGATTTTTTTAGAAGTACATAACATATGCAACTGAGAACAAAAGGTGTTGAAACAATCATTTCACTTGAACTATCAATTTACGCATCACGTTGATTGAAAATAGGCTTAAAATTGATATTCCTGCCACATTAGTCATTACTGAACCACAAAGCCAAATGTTCACACCGAGGAAGAAGACCAACTTTTTAAGTTAGTTTAGGGTATGGGCAATTCTATAGGAGGTAATCAAATGAAGAGTTCTTTCTCAACATTGGGTAGTCGGCATTGACTACTCCATCATTTTATCATTTGCAAGAAGCTGCATCATTTCATTTTATGTTCTAACTAACTACTGTGCAGAAAAAAAGAAGAAACTTCATTCAGGTTACTGTAACTTAGTAGTGCTAAAGACCTATGGAAAAAATTTTGTCAGGAAGTCTACCATAAAGGAGGCAAAATGGATTAAATATGTGCGACAGCCAGACATTGAGGGACAGTGGACATGTGACGGACAGACACTGTGGGACAGTTTTATGATCAGCAGTAAAATCCACAACAAACAAAAACTATCATTGTATGCAGTGGATATTTTACTCAGGTCAACAACAACTTGGACACTTTGCATACATCTGGCACCCTTCAACAAGACTATCTGGCCTCAGTTTCAAACTCGGTGCAGTGGTTACATCATGGCTATCGGCCACGCCTTCTGTTTGTCGGTTGGTCCGCGTATTTTCTGCGGATGGTAAACGAGGCAGAGCTCTGAGTGATCAGACTGAGTTCTGAAGCGAAATGAAATTATGCGGAAGTACGAAGGCTGGCAGAGTCGGGCTAAAACTGAACGTGACTATACCTAGAATTGTCTTTGCTGCTTAATGGCACTGAGTGCTTAATAAATTGGCCCATATGCCTTGTGAACATGTTCTAGGGGCAATCAAAGTACTATACGCTCAATAAAGGCTATTTCAGAACTAGGACTGAAAGCCATAAAGTAGGACGTGTTTCATAGCACTGATTTATACTCAGCAACAAAAGTTTCGGTGACACCATTTATGTGTATGTTATAAATGACACGCAAAGATCTCAATGCAATCAATATGTTTATTCAACAGGAGAAACACTGACTTTTCAGTGCCAACGTCACTCAAAACGAAAAATGTCATTTTCATGCGTCATGAAGCACTTGTCTGACGTCTAACCAATTGTGACCTTCACACTTCAATACCGGGCGAGACTTCCTCGTGCCATGATGCAAGCAACGCATCTCCGGCGCATGGACCGAATCTGATGTGCCAGAAATTGCTGTGGGATGTCATTCCAAATCTGACGTAGACGTTGTCGCAATTCCTGGAGTGTAGCTGGCGGGTTATCCAACCGCCGCAAACGTCGATCCATCTCGTCCCAAAGATGCTCGATTGGGGACATGTCTGGGGATCTGGCTGGCCATGGCAGGACATTGACATGTTGTTGCATTAGATACTGCTGTACAATCCTTGCAACGTGTGGTCTGGCGTTATCATGTTGCAGCGTTATTCCGGGACCATGTTGCATCAAAAACGGTACCACCAATGGCCGTAGCACTTCATCGCGATATCTTTGACCTGTCAGATTTCCATCAATAACAAGCAAATCTGTTCTGTTTCTAGCCGTGATCCCTACCCAAATCATGACACTACCACCTCCAAAACGATCAAATTCCTGAACACAGTTGTTGGCATGACGTTCTCCACGTCGACGGTATACACGTAAATGACCATCACATCGGTTAAGCATGAATCTTGATTCATCAGTGAAGAGTACAAGATCCCACTGACGTTGGATCCACCGTCGATGTTGTTGTGCCCACTGTAGACGCAGTCGTTGGTGTTGTACTGTGAGTATTGGACGTCTTGCTGGCCGACGTGGGACAATGCCAAAATTACGGAGACGGCGACGGATTGTCTGTGCAGACAGTCGCCTCAAACCAGGTATCGTTCTTGCAGTTATGGTTGCGAATCCGAATCGATTTCGGAGATGGGTTGTTCGAATCCAGTTGTCCTGTCTGGGAGTGGTTACTCGTGGACGGCCGCTGTGAGGACGGTCTCTGACATGTCTTGTCTGCTGATGACGCTGCCATAAGTTCCAAATGGTGTTTCGGTGGACATTCAGGCGATGAGCAACTTCCCTCTGCGAGGTTCCGGATTCAATCATCCCAATGGCCCTCCACCGATCATTTTCAGACAGTCTTGGCATTTAGAGGGTAGAGTTCCTGATCCGAAATGGCTGTGTTTTCGATAAGTGATGCTTCCGTCGTTCATCAGGCACAATGTGAACATTCCAAAAATTCTCCTCTTTCATTGCCATCCACAAGCATGATTTACGCACATTTTCACGTGCAAAGTCATTTTCTCGCATTTTCATGATTTCCTTTTCAATGTTGTGTTTACGTGTACTGTTTCAGTCTGATATCACCATGTATGACAATTTCATAATTGCGTTATGAAAAATAATTAACAATATTGGTGTCACAGAAACTTTTGTTGCTGAGTATATAATTGGTCCAGAAGAATACAATAATCATGATGTATTTGTATCTTTGTCTAAATATATTCTAGCTGAAAAGCAATTTAATGATTAATTAGTGAAAATCTGAACAGCATGAACTTTGAAGTAAGTTCCAAAACTCGCAAGTTTTCTGCTTTTTAAACAGCTTCATTAAATTGGTTATTTAAAATCATAACCAATCACTTTAAAGCCTGACACATTTAATATGTTTGCAAAACTATATCGCAATTCAATCGAACATATTTAGAAAACAAAACATTGCAGCTGATCAGACCACTCGAAGGTTCACCACCAGTATGCTGTGGATTCTGGCCCATCAAAAAGGCAAAATATGATGATGTTCTGCATTTGCTGGAAAAAACCGCATTCCCCATGGTGTTACTCTCCACCAGGCTCTGTTGGAAACCAGAGCAGTTGATGACAGGAAGAACATTCCTACTGATGTGGAGTAGGACAGCTGCGAATGTGCGGTTTTGCAATTATGTTCAGTTTTTTACATAGCTACGACTGGTAACATGAAATAAAGATGAATGTGTCACTGAGAACATGTGTTTCTCTTTCATAGCATTTTGCATGTAAATAGAAAATTCCCTGAAAACAAGCTCAGTCTTTCATATGTAAGTATTGAAATGAAAATGGATACAAGGGCTAAAACACTGATTAAGGTTTTGTGCATTTTAATAGGTATGACAACAAGTTCCCATCAGCATATAAACAAACCTTCTGATCCCCTGGTGATTTTTGAAATCTTCAAACTTCGCTCCCGCAAGAAGGAAAAAACATTGAGCACTTCTGGAAGTAAGCCCTTCAAGTTAAAAAGTTGACCTAGTGGTAGCGCTACAGGAATGAAAACGAAAAGTTTCATGCAATTCCCAGAAAAAAAATTATTGTTATTACGCCAACACAAAAGATATGTGGCGGCGGCGGCGTCCCAGGTGAATCCATAATACCTCTGAAAACTCGGGGATATAGTTCAGTAAGTGGTATATACCAAGGAAGACGCTTTTTATTCCTGGATAAGCAAAGCTTAGGAAGGAGAGTTGTGATGAGATTCGGGTGTGACACACTGATGAATGAGTGAATCAGTCAATCAATCAATCAATTAATTTGCTGCTAACAAGACCAAGGGCAGTAAGATAAATGTGATCTTGACATGGATGACAGGTCCTTAATTCACAAACAGCTCATCAAGGAGTAAAGGATAGTGTCACTTTGATTACTGCAAGGGTACTGTGAGCCTGGGCTGAAACCCTAAAACAGCTTTACAGTGATTCAAGTATTTTCAGAGAAAGATCAAGCAGTAAAATTCCATGATATAATAATAATATTACATAATGTTTCTCAAGGGGTGCAGAGTCAGTGTTTGTAGTGAAATTGATGTTTATTGCTGACTCTATACTTGATGAAATAAACTTGATGTGTTTATTACAGAAAATAAATTTTGCTCTTCAATGCATTTTACACCATTGAAATACAGACAGTTCTTCCGAGCAGAGGATTCAGCACTCACATTATGACGCATCGCTTTGTCAATACACAAGTCAAAGCTTTCCTTATTTTAAAATATAACTTCAAAGGTCCCCTATTATGCCACCAGGTGCGCAACTAGTTAGCCATTATGAGCCAGTTCAAAATCTCCCCTTCCTGACATCACAATGGGGAGTGACCACCCAGGATAATGAAATCTGATTGACTGGATGGCTGAAGTTGATCAGTCCTACTTGCCTCTGGTTGGATTCCTTCCCTTGAGATGTCAAGAGGGGAAAGATTTTGAACTGGCTGGAATAATTAATAGGCTGTGCACCTAGTGACATAATAGGGGACCTTTAACTGGAACTTGTGTTTGGGGGCACAGTTTAGGAGCTCTCAATGCTTGTGTCCCAGCTTTATGAATCGTATCTGTGATTTGTGAAAACTGAGAGGTCACTAAAATGTAAAGAGAGAGTTCTCTTATTCAGTAGATTTTTGAGTCCTGAAATTGTGTTGTGTATTGCCCTTTTACGCACACACACACAAACGCAAGCGCACGCCCAAGTAAACACACACGCACACACACACACACACACACACATACTTGTTATCATTTGTATTATGCAATTTTCCAATTCCACTGCTGTACATCTACTCTAACAACATGCCGAATTAGCAGAACCTTACACAGCCTGCATCAACCTCTTCATATTACACTTTTGCAATTGGCAATCTTCTATTTTGCTTAAATATAGGATGAGGTCATCTTAAATTTGATATGCTTTGCTCTCCAAAATATTTTGGGGGGAACAGACAGAATAATTCTGCCAGAAATCACCACTCGCCTTCTGTGCATCAGCTGCACTGATAATTAGATCTGATCCCTCATTCTGGCCTGTAATCTGGGTTTCTACGCTGTGCAGCTTTAACTGGTATACACTGGAAGATAGTGCAAGCAATTCTGAGTTGTATGCACTACCATGAGGAAACTCCTTTCACACGTCACATGGTCCAACTCAATGTGAATCTCATTGTTGAAATGAAGAAAATCTTGAGGCACTACACAATGACATTCCAGATGATTCTATGTCTCTACCAGTTTGGGAAACGCCCTGCTCCGTCTCAGCATGATACAAAGTGAGACCAGTACATGGTTTTCCAAGATTAAAGCAGAAGAACTTAAGAGGCCAGCAGAAACCTCAAACCCACCAAAAGCCACAGCGATGAACTGGGAACTCGACTTCAAGCCACTTTCAATTACCCTACAATCACTGCTCAAAATAATAATGACTTTTTGCAGGAACAGATATCCAAACAGTTATGCCATAAAAAGCGTAACCCCACCTGAAGAGTTGGAGCCGTCATAGCAGGGTGAGGGGAACCGATTCTCCTTAACGCCATGGTTTTAAGTAACAATGTGAGATGAACAGTTGACCACATACTTTTGGCCACGTAGTACATGTACATTACTGGCCAAAAGTTTGGGGCCACCCTCAGATTTAACAAAAAATCTAATCAAAACACTGTGTTTTGTATTTCATTATGTCTCGCCCTTCCTGGGGGGGACACATATTGTTTTTGCCTGAATTCCCGTTGGCGTCGGCGTCGGCGTCGGCGTTCCCATTTCTTTCCAGAGCATAACTCTGAAACTGTTCGACCGATTCTCACCAAATTTGATATAGTGTCTCTCCATAACATGTAGATGTGCCTTTTCAGGGTCTGAACAGCTTATGAATTTTATTTTTTCTGTTTCCATGGCAACAATTTGGACTTAGGCATATTGAAGGGTGGAACTCGTTTCCGGACCATAACTCTAAAATGTGAAATGGGGGAAGAGGGAGACAACTGTTTTTACATGTAAAAACCATTCTAGTTTGAGTTTATTGTGATTTAAGGGGCCAAGATAATTTCACTACATCATACAGTCACGTTTCGGGCAACGATTCAGGCTGAACAAAACATATTTGTGAGACTTTGCTCAAACTTTGGATTCATCGAGATAGACACCCTTAGCCTTGATCACTGCATCACAAATTCTTGGCATGTCCTTTCCATATCATGACATCAGGAGACATTAAATAAGCCAGAAGCCGGACTGTTCTTGCCCAAAGACAAATCTTATTGGCTGAACATGAGATAGTCAGAAAGTTTCTATAAATTGTATCCTAAATCTGACAGGGGGGCCTTGAAATTCTACCAAAATTCTTATAAATAATATTATAATTATTTATTTTCAATTGCAAATGCGTTTTTGCTCTCTACATTCTTTGATGTTAAATTAGATTTAATCCGGCGCTAACAAGCGATAATATGAATAAGCTTCTTGAATTACACAGCACGAAATCAATTTATCCCTTACAGTATAACATACATGCACCATGCTTACAAGTTGCCACAAAATTATGCCATTCTTCCCTCAAAATACGACATTTATTTTTACACTTGACTAACATTTCAGGTTATTGTCCTAAAACATAAACCTAATATGCAAATTATCATATTGTAAATACAGTATAAAGTAAAAGAATCTGCTTTCTCTTAGAGTGTACTGAAAACAAATGGAGAATGTACTTTTACTGCCCACTAGATGTCACCCTGTTAATATTTTATTACACATCTTCCACCAATGAGTGCACACTCCCTATTTGGATAACCTGAGCCAGTGCGTCTCAAAAGCTAAAATCAGCGCTTGACACACAATAATGTATAGGAGTTACTCTACAAGCATTTAGCAGGCACTGCCATGCAGAGCAACTTATAAACGCAATACAGGTAATGTAACAAATGAGGTCAAGTGCCTTTCTGAAGAGCGAAATAGTAGTCTCCTTTGTGAGGCGTAAACCTGCAGCCTTTAGGTTAGATGCAATGTTCAGTTTACAACGTTACTAATGAAACATTAAGGCATCAAGGGATTAAAATGAGCAAGAATGAGAGTCAGAATTAGCTGTCAAAGACTTGCTCCAGTTAATGCAGTTGTGTCTAACTAAATAAATGGTATGGTGACTTTTAGCATAGTATGACACGACCCATTTTTGCTCTCATAAAACCCAGGTTTCCCATCTCCAGTGCTAAATTACCCCTGTGCATCAACTGTGAAGTCCACACTTGATAATATCTGAAGTATAACCTGCATTGCTCACTTGCAAAGAAATTAAAAATCCTCTAGCTGAAGCAGTCAGTCTTTTGGATATCTGAAACTTATATATATATATAGAATGTTTATTCAGGGATGTAGGCCTTCCGACCCATATTCCCACAAACATAATCAAATACAATTCACAAAATGAAAAATTATATACAATGTACGAGTGTAAACACAACCACTTGATGACATTACAAGAGCTGACTATGATGTTACAAGGTATACACCAATCACACTACCCACGTGCTGCACTGTCGCACAAGGCGTGTGCAGTGAAGCAGAACATGATTCTCTTGGGCACTCTGTATGGTGTACACAGTGCTTTGTACACTAGTGAAGGGAGTGTTATACACACTACTATACTGTTGTACATGCATACACATCATATGACTGAATGAGCTTTTGATTATACGTATAAGGTGAATATACACTGATGTATATATTGAAATACAAAACAAGAATTTACACTTCAGTACACAAGGACACCTTTGAAATTTTATCAAGTTATGCTGTTAAACAATATCTGTCTTACTTCTAATTTTGAAACTTTCATGTACGAATGCACACAATTTTTTCAGAAACTCTATCTCGTCAACACATAATACTTTACTTGCGGTATTGAACAAATGTATATATTCACCAATATACTTCTTTCTGATATCTGTGTATCTCATACAGTCAAAAATAAAATGCTGTTCGTCTTCTACCACTGTTATATGTTGATATTTTTTACACCAGAGACATATCCTTTCATCTCTAGGAACAAAACTCCATCTACCCGTTTCAATAGCTAAGTTATGTGCAGAACATCTAAGTAATAACAATGATCTAGACAATGGCTTGTTCTGTATACAAAACAGATAATTTTCTGGTGCAATGACAGTTTTAAATTGCGAATATACCTCTAATTTACTACTATTATGGACGATAGAATGCCATACACTATTAGCTTTGTGCCGGAGATTTTGGTTTAATATAGAAAAGAATGATCTCGTATCACCGACACTTTGGGCTAACCAAACATCATCAAAACCTAATGTATACAATAAATTCTTGACATAAGTAGCCCATGTTGTTCGTCCTGCATTATCTAAATTAAACAACATATTATAGCACTTTTTAGGGTATCTGTTTTCCGGTAATCTAGAGAGTTTCAACCAGTATAATATACATCGTTTCATATAACATATAAAAAGAGGAAAACGCCCAAGATCTCCCATGACAGCTTGGTAACTTGTGTTATTTGAAACTCCTAATAATCATTTACAAAAACGTGCATGTATCTGTTCTATGCATTCTACTTGTTCATAACCCCACACTTCTGCACCATAAAAAAGAATAGGCGCAACCATCCTATCAAACAGAAAAAATGCTTCTTTATAATTGACATTGTATTTCCGTATAAATCGTAAAAGTGAAAACATTGCTTTTCTTCCCTGTTGTGCCAAATGATTTCTTGTCTTCCACCACGATAATTTTGGGGTGAACCAAGTTCCTAGATGCTTATACTTGTTGACTATTTCAATTTCATTACCCGCCAAAAACCAATTTTCTATTTTAGTAACACTTCCACCTCTTCTAAAAACCATAATTTTAGTTTTATCTAAGTTCACATTCATTCCATATTGTTTACAAAAAGACTGTAGTACATAAATTTGGTTTTGTAACCGTCTAACAGTGTCTGCTAGGTTAGCCATATCATCTGCATACATAAGTGATATAAGATCAATACTATTGTCTATCTGTATTCCATTACACTGCGAGTCTTTCAACAAGGATATGTATTCATTTAGAAATAAAACAAATAATGTGGGGCTCACCAAACCTTGCCTCGTCCCAGATGTACAAGGGAAGTAGCCAGCAAAGTATTTCAACTATAACTTGAGGAATGTGGACTTATATAGGTGTCCCTTTATTTTATTATATATTTCTGGGTGCTTAAATTTGCTCGAAAATTTTACTCTGTGCTGTACAGTAGCATATTTGAAGGACTGTAAAAAAACACTATTTTTAATTTTATTTTCAAGCCTTAATATTTTCTAGATCATTCATAAAAGAGGGGTAGAATTAGACTACAAAATACACAACATATATGGGAAGCTGTATGAGCAATACCAAATCCCTGTCTTTGAAATTAGGCTTCTAACAGTCCTTCAAGTATGCTACCGCAGAGCGCAGAGTAAATTTTGAAGCAAGTTTAACCCCCCAAAAATATATGATAAACTAAAGGGACCCCTTTATAAGTCCATGTTTCTCAAGTTATAGTAGCAGATTTTCACCACCTGAAAATTTGAAGGACTTAGCTGAAATTCTTTTCTAGATATAGCCATGTGAAAGTGGCTCCTCAGAAATCACTGTTCAAAAAGGGTTGGAACTTAGTTGCAAAAATTTTTTTTAAGACAAAACTATTAGGAGTTCAGAGCAAAAAATTTTTGATTTCTCCTATTAGGAGGTGAATGCACCCACTGGAATTTTTTCAACCAAATCTGAGATGGTTAAGTGGGATCCATCTGGACATTTGACATGGAATGACCCTGAAGTGAATATGAAGAAATGAATGAAACCATTGCGCTCAACCTGAGCAGAAACAGCATTTTGTTTAATTCAGTAGGATTTGGTAATTAGTGCAATTCTTCAGCCTAGACTTCTACCTTCTATACACTACTGAACTCTCCAACTCTGACTCTCAGTGCCTCAACCAGTATTGTAAGTTCCAAATCCAATAAAAATTGAGCAGCATACAGTACTACATTTAACGAAGTACCTCCACAGAAAGCCTCTTAGAAAACCCTGGTGTAAACCAAAAGAGCAAGTTTATGGCAACAATGGTTAAATGCCAAAGTGGTTGCTGATTGGATCGAACCTTGACAGGGAACCAGTGCACTGGCATTTCAGACTGCTCTCGGTGACTAGCCCAAATAAGGTAATAAAAAAAGTATAACGAGGGGCACTCCAAGAGTGCAAACCTCCGACAAGTCAGCACAGTCGAAATCTTGCTGAATGAACATGGCTCATAAGAAATTTAAGGTATCAGCAACGTAGGCTTTCAAGATGGCCCCCATGGCAGCCATATTGTTTGATGCAGCTGGCTCTAAACTAATACATACCGTCTCTGATGCGAGAACAGTCAAATCACTAAATTTGAGAGATATCATTGGAAGCCAAGTTAAGTCATCGCGTGTCATAGGATTTCAAGATGGCTGTTGTTGCGGCCATTTTGTTTGACTGATCACTGTCAAAATAAATAGGGTCCATCAATTATGTAATAGCAACCTACCCACAAAATTCAGAGATGTCCATTCATTACTTTTTTGAGTTATCTTGTACGCCATCAGACTGACAGACAAACAGACAGACAAGCCAACACCGGCAAAAACATAACCTCCTTGGCAGAAGTAATAAATGTCATGTGTTCAACTGAGTGCTCGTGTAGGTCACTTGGGTGATTAACAAGAGCTGGAGAGACACCATAAAAGAGAAAAGGTTTCATTTAATGTGTTTGACTGAACAGCTGACAATATTTGATGTGTCCTTTTGTCTTTATCTTATTTTATGCTTTATTTGCAATTTTAAAGCCCCATTTCAACACTGATTGTTTTATTTTCCTCTTTGTCTTTGCAGTTTTGTTCCAATTTTTGCTTAATTGTTTTTTTTCCCCTGCGCTGTACAGTGTACAGTAAATAAACACATATTAAATTTGAAAAAAAAAAAGAGCATGGGTACTGACTTACGTCAAACTCATTGAGGGCGGCCGCCAGCTCCCCAATGCTGGCATGGCCATGCTTCTCGTCGGCGGGCGAGGAGGCCTGGGCAGATCCCGAGATGCCCCCGATGGCCTCCTGCACCTGTTTGAAGACATAGTCACGATTGGCCCGCGTGGCCGCCACGTCTGGGTGTCGCAGGAAGGCCTGGGATGCTGTGTACAGCATGGTGGCGTTCTTTTTCAGCGCGCCCCGCGCCGCCGCCATTTCATCTCTACACTGGGGATCCTTCAGCTCCTGAACACACATGCATCCAGAGGAGACAGCCAGAGAATAACAACAACACTCAACGTTTGTGAACAATTAATAACTTATTGCTAGCCTTTCTGAACCTTTATTGTTTTAGGCAAACAAATACGCTAATTCTAGCGGCAGAAAAATATTTGATGACTCCACCTAGCACTTTTGAAATATTTACTGGGCTAACCATTCAAACCAAAATTGAACTATATACTGTAATATCCCCAGTACTAAACAGTCTAGTAACTGACAAAGATTTTTTCAAACATCTATTGCAGATCATAGGATGGAAATGAATTTTCAAACACTGAAGAAGCACATTACAAGTACAAAGCAAAGTGTGAAGCAGTATCCCCTTCGCACAGAAGCCAAATGATTTAAATGAAGCAAGACACTCCTATCAATCTGAAAATAAAACTTATTTCCATGCATGTGTTTTTTTTTTTTGGGGGGGGTACTGCATGCACGCTAGCTAGCTAGCTCAGTTACGTTAACTAAGTTATAGAACTGGCATTTAGGAAGCTTGCAACAGTGCTTAGTAAACACCGAGTAAACAAAGGTTGCACTTGGTATTCAGTTTGGCTAAATTTTAACAGCGTGGCGAAACGCGGATCAATTTTTTCCCCCACGCTCACAGCCAATGAGATTTTCGCAAAAGTGATATGCACCTGAGGTAATATCAAAAAGACGTCATGAACGGGGCTATGATAAAAGTACTATGGCTTTGTGATAAACAGGTGCATTCTCCATATTTAAACTGCTAGAACTCATTGGTCAGAGGTGCAGTTATTTAAACATTGATTGCATTTGTCTTAATCTGAGGAAGGAATAAATATTTATTCACCAGGAATAAATATGACAAAATTCTGAATGATTGTTTTTGGTCTGAGATTGCTTAAAATTAATATAAACTAAAATTACACTAAAAAAGCATTGAATAATGCACACCAAATGAAAAGCTAAAGCATGGCTAAAACAACAGTTGGAGAGCAAACATCAATTGCACTACTCCTCCAAGATGGTAAGTGAATAATTAAGAGATAATTCCATTTCAGCCTCAACAGAATACAGTTTAAATTTCACACAAGCCATTTCTTTCTGCATGGCTGAGCCATGGTCATCCAAGCTTTCTGAGAAAGCCCGACCAATGCGTTTATTTTATCTTTTCGATCAAAGCTGATGCCAGCACAGTATTATTCCTCTGGCCCACTGCATGTGGTTCGACTGTCATGAAGCATGCAGCAATTACTACAGAACAGGGCAAGGACCTCAACAATAAAAGCCATGCCATACATCGACCTTCTATTAAAGAACGTTAATAGAAAAAGAATATTCTATTGCTGCTATGATACAATATTTCTCACCTTGTCAGATCGCCAGCTTTGTTTTCTGGAATATTGTGTGATATTCTAAGAAATTACGGTGCAGTTATATAAGTAACCGGAGTAATGAGGGATTGTGGATGCTGTAGAACTATATCCTAGCATGCACTCTAAAAGGGGTATAGGCAGGCATTCTCACCTGCTGTCTGCGGGCTGCCACATAGTTCAGTTTCACCATCTCTCTACCAAACTCTTTAAAGCGGCTGGCCAGGTCTTGCTCATTCGGCGCGTTTTTCACTGCCTCTAGAGCCTGCTCCACCTGTCTCACACAAACAGACATGCACACACACAACATACATTAATGGCAATTATATAAACAGGTTTTTTTTTATGCATTGACACATAGGCTGAGAGTGAGATGATGTGGGACAGTTATGTGACTTTAGTATAGTTAGCGCTGGGGTCTTCGTTTATCAGGAACACGTTCTCATTAGTGCTAATACCAAAACTCCCTGTATGCAGCAAGAACTCAACATAAAAACAAAACATATGTGGTGAATATGTTGAGTTGTTGTTCAACCAAACATTAGAACGTGCAAGATGCATAGTGACACTGACACTAAGTGACGCTGACAAGAAGATTGCAAAACAATTGTCAGCATTTACAGGTCAAGCTAACAGAGAAGCATTGAATGCTAAATACATAAAACATGGATGAAACTGTGAACACATAAGCCTTCAAATTTATATGGTGTCTAATACTGTGCAACATTTCCAATCTTTGTACCTTTTGAGACAGAACAAGGCAGATTGATCTGATGAAAGGAATAAATCAGTGACCCTCAGCTAAGCTTCTGGGAGGCAGGAAATACCCTCACTCATATGTCCCGTTTAACAGACCAAATAAGAAGTTTCAAGCTATCATTGTGCATAGTATAGTATAATAAACATAAAAACCCATTCAGGAACAAAAATGTACCACATAAAGCTGATTGTCCCCTCTACCAGACAAAATGTAACATTTTCTAAATGTGTCTCCCTAATCCTTGACTGAGGGTGAAAATTAAAACTTCAAAAAAGTTACGGAAAGGACATAGTTCTTTAAGTGTGTTTAATGAGCATTTTTTTCATCGACCCCCCAGAACAACTTAGAGGCGCAGAGATCTATGAAGAGTGGGTCCAATACCCAGTGAAGACTCATTTATATGGTAATACTGGCTCCGGTACTAATGTTAAGCCATTTCTGTCCCGTATTATAAATCTACATTCTGACACAGGAATGAAATGAAGCTTTGCTTGCAGAGTACAGGCATGGTCCCATGAACAGCATCGAAGAGCTTATTTTAAAGACAGGCGTTAGCGAATGCGCCTAAATGTCTGCATTAATCTTGAGGAGAAGACAAGTTTATTAAGGCATCATTTTATTTTATTGCAACATTTGACTTTTAAAGGTAATATTCCCGTCATGCATCTATATTGCTGTACAATGCCGTTCATAATGTTTCCAATACCAGTATCGTAATATATTTGGGCAATTACATGATGTTTCTGTGTGATATGCACGCCTAGGTCCGCAATATACCTATTTGATTCTGTTGTGCTTAATATGAATGTACTGAGTAGCAGGTCATAAATCATTTGCAATACATGTGTTACTTGGTGTGAGAGCAAAGGTTTCAAAGAGTGAATCTCTCTCCTTCTGAAGTGAAGAAGGTCGCTCATGATTATATATTGAGCAGCAGAATCAAACATATCAGGCTTCCATATTTTCAAAATGTTTATACAGAATGCCTGCAACATGTTTCAAAAAAGTTGGCACAAGTGGCAAAAAAGACTAAGAGAGTTGAGGAATGCTCATCAAACACTTATTTGGAACATCCCACAGGTGAACGGGCTAACTGGGAACAGGTGGGTGCCATGATTCGGTATAAAAGCAGCTCCCCTGAAATGCTCAGTCATTCACGAACAAGGATGGGGCGAGGGTCACCACTTAGTGAACAAATGCATGAGCTGATTGTCGAACAGTTTAAAAACAACATTCCTCAACGAGCTATTGCAAGAAATTTAGGGATTTCATCATCTACGGTCTGTAATATCATCAAAAGGTTCAGAGAATCTGGAGAAATCACTGCACTTAAGTGACAAGGCCAAAAACCAACATTGAATGCCCGTGACCTTCGATCCCTCAGGGAGTACTGCATCAAAAACCGACATCAGTGTGTAAAGACATCACCACATGGGCTCAGGAACACTTCAGAAAACCACTGTCGGTAACTACAGTTCGTCGCTACATCTGCAAGTGCAAGTTAAAACTCAACAATGCAAAGCCATTTATCAACAGCACCCAAAAACGCCGCCGGCTTTACTGGGCCCAAGCTCATCTAAGGTGGACTGATGCAAAGTGGAAAAGTGTTCTGTGGTCTGTCAAGTCCACATTTCAAATTGTTTTCGGAAACTGTGGACGTCGTGTCCTCCGGACCAAAGAGGAAAAGAACCATCCGGACTGTTATAGGCGCAAAGTTCAAAAGCCAGCATCTGTGATGGTATGGGGGTGTATTAGTGCCCAAGGCATGGGCAACTTGCACATATGTGTAATGTTTATGGACCACGCTATAGGATAATGTGGAAAATAAGGAATGCCGAGGAAAAACGCCATTTTTGCACTCACTCACAGAGACACAATCTACCACGAAAGTGAGATGCATTTAAGGAAAGATTTGCTCACTATCTACTGTATCTTGTACCTGTTTAATGAAGGCTGATAATAATAAACAGAAGCTTGTAATGGGGTAAACTTGCTCAAAGAAATGCGGCAAGAAGGAAGGAAACATACAATTTTGAGGTGGGCCAGCAGCCTCATGGCGTCGGCCATGTCAGCGAGGATGAGGAGGTGGGTGACTGCAGACAGCAGAGCTCTGGCTGCCCGCACCATGGACCCCCTCTTCACCGAAGAACATGGGTCATCAGCAAACTCCGCCGATGCAGCTCGCATAGTCTCTCCTGTAAGGGCCACAACACATTCTTCTCTTAAACACTCTTGTGAATAAGACTCAACTGCGTAATATACAGTACTGTGCAAAAGACTCAGCCACATTAATAGCAATTTCTTAGGGCAAATATGCTTGCAAAAATGATGAAATTAAAAGTTTTAATAACTGAGAAATGAACTAAACAGAGCCGTAGAGTGTTATAAATGAAATCAAGTCAATATTCGGTGTGACTACCCTCTGCCTAAAAATATGGGACACTGTTTTGTTGTGCTATAATTTTATAAGATGATTGGCTTTTTGCTTGTCCCAAACATAGTAGAGAACTTTCTACTGCAGACTGACTATCTTACTTGCATCTATCCCTCCAAGAAATTACAGCTATGATGATGCTGACATCAAGGCTCTGTCAAGACTATAATATTATTGACTTTTTTTAATGTAATACAAACATTTATTTTTGAAACTTTTCTTTAAATTAGCATTTGGAATTTCTAATATACTTTTTATCTTCAGGGACTCAAATATGGAAACAAAAAGTAAATGTCTAATACAGATTTGAAATTTGAAAAGTGCAAGGTGCCTAAGACTTTTGCACAGCACTGTGCACTATAAGCGAATGATTCATTTCCACTAGGGGCTTGTTCCACAGAGCAAGATTTCTCAGTTAGCTGGATAACTGCACTGAATAAAATCGGGAAATCTCTCAAATCTGGCTCATGGACTGAAGTAAACACAGCTGGAGTCTACCGAGTTTTTACCAAGCTAAAACAGTAATCCTGCAATATGGAACAGGCCCCAGGAGATAGGTTGTTATACTTCACATTGTCAAAAAAAAAACAAGAAAACATCAGGAATCCCATTGCTGCAAATGAAATTCCATGACATCTGCTAGTAGCCAGAGGGAAAACACTGATAAGTAATCTGCAGTTGATATAGTAATGCAATTACAATTGATAATATAATTGATGCCCTTTTGATACATACACAAGCTACAGCCCAGAAAAGCAATGATTGAAAAAAATACACAAGACAACTTGCACTTGAGTTTTGTAGTGTGTACAGTAAAAGGCAACAATGGGTAAGTGAAATAAAGTACAAAATGACTTCAGCCTCACAAAGTCCATTTCCAGCATTGATTGCTGAGAAGAAAAGCAAATGCTGATATTTTTAAGACAGAAAAAAAAAATGCAATTTAAGGTACATCATGATGCATCCCTCGAAGAGCAGCTAGAACTTTATGTTGGCATAAGTTGGTCACAACAGAGCTGGTGATAGCTGGTGTGTGGAGGATTAAAGCTGGTCTCTACCTGATCTAAACTGATGAAGCAAGTGAAGAAATCTAATATCAGCCAGTTCAATTGGTAACTGGTCAAAGCAGAGCTTCAACCAGCCTGACCAACTAACTCTGGTTTAAGCAGCAGTTATCAGCAAGGAACTCATCATTCGTCCACATTACACTGACAACACTTGAAGAGTTTGCTTCCAAAACACAATAAGAGCCAAAATGACAAAACATGACATAATACCATAAAGCGATAGCCCTGTAATTCTTACACATGGTGCAAAAATCAATTTTTAGAACTTCATACTATATGGTGTACTATTTTCATGATCAAAGCTTGTGTTTTTCTAGAAAATGCAATAGGTACCAAAATAGAAAAGGCTGATTTACTCAAAATATGTAAAATGGAAATATTGCATTTTGGAAACAAACTCTTCACTTGAAAATGACAGGTGCCATGCACTCATTTAAGAACGTAAAACTCAGAATTTCCCTTTCCCCAATTAAGTTTCAATTTGATATTCAGCTGAAAATCGTGAAAAAAAATATGCTCCAAATTGTACTTTGCAAGCAAAAAACTATATATTTTCACACTGATCAGGCAGTTCAGCATAAATCCAGTTTGCCCAGGCTCTAAAATTCAGCATGACACAATTTTCTTTTCTTTTCTTTTTTTGACAGTTAAAGGGGACCTATTATGCAACATTTACAAGTTTATATTTTGATCTTGGACTCCCCTAGAGTATTCCTGATTGTTCAAAGTCCAAAAAGGGGCCCTTATTTAGCTCATACTGCCACCCTCTAAAAACCCCATGTGTGCTCACTTTCTTCTAATTGGCCAGCTTTGTGGAGGGCGGAGCTGGGTGGGACTTGGCAGATCGCATTTTTCCGGGTCCTCCTCCCTAGTATGAAACGTGAGACACGTCTGCCATCTGAGCTAAGGAATCGGCGGGGGAATTCAGCAATCAAACTCTGTACATGTGTATAGAACTTGTTCTAACAAGGCGAAAACGGAGGACGCAGTGCGAAAGCCTGACAGCTCAAGCTCAAATCTGCTATCTACCTACAGCTTCTAAGGTGAGTACACCGGTGTTCTTACTCTATAGCTAGGATAGAGGGAGAGCTAGAATCCACCCCATACAGACACATTTGTAGAACGGGTCAACATACCCGGGTGTAGATCGGAGACTGTAGAAATCCGGTGGGTCTGAGTTTAGAAGGAAACATGGACAGTGACGAGCAGCAAAAAGTGGACTAACAACTTATGGACTGCTTCGGTGTGTATTATAAGGACCTGCTGGTATGTGTGCATAACTGTGGTGTGTCATAGGCGTGGGATAACAAACAGCTTCTGCGCTGGTATATGACAGAGGGGCGAAAGCTCCAGGCTAAACGGCCTTTTCGGAAATTGCCGTTGGTAATGGTTTACTTATTGCGTCGGAATGACCAGCGGCTATAAGCCTCTTTCACATCGGACGTGAAACGTATTTTTTGCGCGACAGATTACATTCAAAGTCAATGCATTTTATTTGCGTACACTTTGAATGTAGTCTGTCGCACAAAAAATTAGTTTCGCGTCTGATGTGAAAGCAGCTTTAGGGGAAAGTATGTGACAGCTAGAGAGAGCTCTGGTTATGTTATGAACATCATACATGTTTTACAGACCATAAATTCCGTTTGCGTGAACAGTTACTTATGTGGATCTAGCCAATAGATCACTTCTACAGGAAAGAATTTCCTATTCAATCTGTTTTGGCTTTTTATTAGCCAGAACAATTTCTAAAGGGGAATGAAATTATGCCAGGGCAGTGCAGAGAAATTGTTTGTTATACCAGAGACGTTAGAGCTTGTGCGTTTTGCGATTTCCTGCACGCTAGCATCAGAGAGCTAGCCCAGATATTGGTGAAGTATCTGGCTGCTACCGGCCATAGATAAGTGAAGCGATCACAAGCAGCCGCAAACCCAAACACGTATCCCAAGCTCTGCAAAACCTACGTCTGGTTTAACTGCAGCCTTTTCAGCCCAATTTTGCAGACACATACAGCACCTCTCCGGTTAGCTTCAACTGTAGTGGCTACAATCGGGCAATGTTATGATGAAACTGCCACATACATGCTTACCGAAGTAACACAAGCATACCAATCAGAATTACTGCATATAAGTTAACCAGGAGCATTTTTAAGTAGCACGGCATGCAAACTAACATGCAGTAGCTGGTATCCGAGCATTCATAACAACCACAGAGACACACCCTTGCAATACAGGTTTCACAGACAGCAAGTTCCGTTATCGTGGACAGTTGTACCAAGCATCCAAATTACAAACAAGTATAAAAAGTTAGCTTCAAATGAGGTTAATGTTCACACCTTTGTTGAATTTCCCCTGATATTACTCTTGCATATTTACGACACAAATATTAGCAACAGTAACTTAGCTTTGTTAGCCACAGTGCTACAGCCACAATCAACAGGCCATCACGTTAGGTAGGCATATGCCGTAAAAGGAACTTACAGCTTCCGCTTCTGGGCGTCACGGACAGTCGCGACCGATACAGGCTTTATCTTCAGATATTGTTCAAAGCCTGCGTTTGAAGCCAGTTGTTAGTGCTAACTATCGTTATTGGTCCTGCTAGCCACGAGTGACATGTTTGCTTCACTTACATTATTTGCTGTTGTATCGTTACTTACAGCTTGTGGCTCCGAGCGCTTGACCGATGCAACTGCTTCAGGTTTGAGAAGCAGCTGAAACGCTTATCCAGCGTTGAATTATTGTTTATTGACAAAGCTGTCTTTGGTGAAATGCTGAGCACAAACAGCTAACGTTCCCAGCAAACAAAAAAGCTACCCACTAATTTCTGGTGGCATTGTCTTTTGGAAGAGAAATGGGTGCTTTTCTTTGTGTCCAAAAATAAATGGACAAGCAGCTTTGGGAGAGATACTGACAAAACTGTACCTCAAATGATCTGCGGTTCTTATTTTGTTTTTCCAAAAGCTACTAAGGTATTGTATGATCTGCAGTTGTTTGCGCCTGCTAGAATAGTTTCCGATGTGGGCAGGTCCAGTGCTGTGATTGGCTCTGGCTAGGTCAGTATTAATTGGACAGCACAACCTGACATCAGGTTTTGCCCAGATCTCGTGAAGATCTCGGGACAAGCTGTTCAGAGAGGAAATCATGTTCACGAAAACACGTTCTCGGATTATATGTTCAGAAACTTTTCAAAAGTTGAATATGGACATCCAGCATTATAACATTACTAACATGTATTAAAAGAAGGATCAGCATAATAGGTCCCCTTTAAGTATAACATGGTAAAATCAGAGTTTCAAAGAGAGGATTTGTTTGAAAGTAGTCTTTCATATAGTGTATCAACCATGAAAATGGCACAGCTCCACCACTTCTAGTGCAGAAGACTGGCTTAATGAACCTGAGAGTGCCTCAGCTAAAACAGCACTCAATTACCGGAACAGCTGGGCTTCGATTATCTTCCGTCACTGACGACACACACAATGTAGGCTCTGATGAAAGAGTTCCAGTTGATAATTAAGGTGCTACAGACTACTCACCCAAGGATAAGAGGTAGATGAAAAAATTTTGCATGTAATTGGAAATGGAACCGTTTTGTCATTAGATGAAAACATCTTACACAAGCTCAAAAAAAGTGGAAAACCAATTATTTTCTCACAATAGAACTTGAAAATAAATCCACAAACCATATGCATTCTTGCCACACTTCAAGAAAAATTCAATCCAATATGAAGATCAGTTCCAGAGTTACTTTCAGCTCGAGAGGTTTAATGGGCTTGCCTGGAGAGCCGTGGGGATACAACCCAGCAGAAATTAAACATAGATGAAATATAGAGTAATTAAGAAGTTTCATTTTCAAATATGCGAAACCATATTGCAGTCTTTGGCTGTCTAAACTACCATATTCAAGTTTGGTCTAAAAGAGACACATATGGAGAGCTGTGGATTGTAGAGAGAAATGTACCCAAAATCTCATCGATTCTCTGAAAGAAAAACTAAGGTGGAAATTAGCATTAAAAGAACATTTCCAAAGTTAAAACACACAAATGGAAAAAGTAATGTAAATGTCAAAGTGAAATTACAACTATTACGCACAGAGTCACTTCATGGCCAATCAAAAAAAAAAAAGTTGACGTACCTCACAAATGCAGGTTTTCATTTTATTCTGTCAATTGCCAGTCATGATTATTCTTCAAAAAAGATTTCTTAGCTGACAGATGATGAAAGGAAAGTTTGCAATACAATTTACCAGTTCTAATGCAAAATATTTCTCTTTTTCAAAACGGTGAAGTTGAACTTAAGGTCAATCATTGGCACTTACCAGTGATCACGGACCGATAAAATGGAAGGCTATTTTTTTGCCTTAAAAGCCTTACCATTTTCAGGGGCATATTGCTTGCACTGTTAATAATAAGGATAAACAGTAATACAGACAACCAGAAGGACACAAGCTTATTGACAGAAGGAGGGGTTGGAACTCAGTCGCAGACAAAGGCTCAGTTCAAGAGTTTTATTTGAGATCTAGGTTGTACAGTCCAGTTCAGGAACATACAATAGAATTGCAGCGCCTGAGAAATAGATGGGCGTTCTGAGTAAATATGCTAGGAAAAATATTGAATATATTTATATACACTGTATTGTGAATATTCAGTTCTGTGCAAAGGTCTTAAGCACCCTGCACTTTTTGAATTTACATCTGCTTCAGATGTCACTTTTTGTTTTCCACATTAGAGTTGCTGAAGACAAAAGGAAAAATTGAAATTCCTGAACGTACTTTAAAGAAAAGTTTAAAAAATATTTGTATTACATTGAAAAACAGTTTATATGGATAATATAGTCTTGACTGAAGTCTGATGTCAACATCATCATGGCTGTCTGCAAATACTTGTAGGGACAGACCCAAGTCAGTCTGCAGAAGAACAGTGGCAAGTTTTCTACTCCACTTGAAACAAGCAAAAAGCCATTCATCTTATAAAACTGAAGCACAACAGGACGGTCTCAAATTTTTTGGAAAAGGGTATTCAAACCAAATTTTGATTTGATTTACTTTGTCACAGTTTACAGCTCTGCATAACACATTTCTCGGTTATTATAAACTGTTAATTTCATTATTTTTCCAAGCATATTTGCCCAACGAAATTGGTTTAAACCTGCCTAAGACTTTTTCATGGCACTGTATATATACCATTTAAAGTGAAAAGAAGCCACTAGATGGCAGTATTGACTTTTTTTGTTAAGCCATTCTGGAGCTAGGTTTGGGCATGTCCTGGGCATGTCTGAGAGGGGAAAGTCCCAGAGAATTAAAAAAAAAAAATCGAAAAGGTGGGAGGGGGCTGCAAAAGAGTATATAAGGAGAAAAATTGAGAGAGTTGAGTAGTAGGAGAAATTGCAAGGAGAAGGATACATTTGACCAGACCTGTCACTCTTTTCAAGACCTGTGAAGTTTTTTTTGTGGATTTTTGCCTGTGTTGGAGCATTTCCCTGTCCCAGGACATCACCAAGCAACCGCATCTCGAGGGACTGTAAATTTTTTTTTTTGGATATGTCAATCTTGGTCAGTAGTTTAAATTGTAGGTTAGTTGTCAGTCTTTGTTTAATTAAATCTGTTTAAGTTTTGAAATTTTGTCTGTCATCCCTTGCTGTCTTATGTGTCATAACAAACTGGGGCCATAACAACCAGGAAAAATATACTTTTCGCTCAGGTCTCTGAACTCGCAATACCATGGATCTGAGAGACTCACACTGCATCTCTGCGACAGACATTTAAAATGATGATTGCAGTAAAGCTGACAGAGGTGGTTAACCCCTGGTTCAGATAATCAGTCTCACAGTTGGAAAACCATCAAGGCTGTCAGGAGTGTAAAACAGAGGGGAAAAAAAAGACAGGAAAATCATGACAGGCTTATAAATCTGAGTGAGCAATTATTTTAGTGAAACTGTGTAATGAGGAGCTGAAAATGAACCATATTGCGCTGAACTGCTGCACTCTGCTCCCAATGCCTAATGCACACGTCAAAATAATATGATGGTAATTGCATCACATTATCTATGGATTGTAATTTAAAGACACCCACATACAGTGTGTGTGTATATATATATATATATATATATATACAGCGCTCTCCATAATTATTGCCCCCCTAATGAAGATGTGTTCTTTAGTTTCTAAAAAAATTCAGTTTTTTTCTAAATAATATAGGACCACAATGAAAAAAAGAGGAAAATCCAACCTTTAATTCAAGTGCATTTATTCAGGGGGAAAAAAAATCCCCCGTTCAGAAATAATTCTTTTACATCAAATCATGTGTGCCACAATTATTAGCACCCCTGATGTTGATAATTTGTACAATCGCAGTTTGCCAACAAAATAGCACCTAATCTTCTCCCGTAATGCTTCCCAAGATGGGAGAATATGGACAGAGGGATCTTCCACCATTCCTCTTTGCACAATCTCTCTAAATCATCCAGCAACCTGGGTCCACTCCTCTGCAGCTCACTCCACAGGTTTTCAATGGGGTTGAGGTCTGGGTACTGAGATGGCCATGGGAGGAGTTTGATTCTGTGTTTGGTGAACCATTTCTGTGTAGATTTGGCCACATGTTTAGGGTCATTATCTTGCTGAAAGACCCAGTGATGACCCATCTTCAGCTTTCGGGCAGAGGCCACCAGATTTTGATTTAAAATCTCCTGGTATTTCAAACCGTTCATGATGCCATGCACCCTAACAAGGTTCCCAGGGCCTCTGGAAGAGAAACAGGTCCACAGCATCACCAATCTTCCCCCATACTTCACAGTGGGCATTAGGCGCTTTTCTGCATACTCATCTTTTGTGTTCCGCCAGACCCACTTAGTGTGTTTGTTACCAAAAAGCTCCATCTTGGTCTCATCTGACCAAAACACACGGTCCCAGTTCAAATCCCAGTACCACTTAGCGAACTCCAGACATTTGCTTTATGATTGTGAGTGAGAAAAGTTTTTTCCATGCATACCTCCCAAATAGCTTGTTGGCATGTAGATAGCGTCTGATGGTTGTTTTGGAGACTTTGTGACCCCAGGATGCCACCATTTGTTACAATTCTTTAACAGGGAGCTTTGGAGAACTTTTCATTTCTCTTACCATCCTCCTCACTGTGCGTGGTGGCAAAATAACCTTGCGTCCTCGTCCAGGCTGGTTTACCACTGTTCCAGTTGTTTTAAACTTCTTAATGATTCCTCTGACAGTAGATATGGGCAGGTGCAGGCGAGTGGCTATTTTCTTGTAGCCATTGCCTGACTTGTGAAGGTCGACATGCATCTGCCTTACTTGAATGGTGTGTTCCTTTGTCTTTCCCATGTTGAAGAGTGGATAAGAGAAATGGCCTCTGTCTCACGTCATATTTATACCCCAGGGAAACAGGAAGTGAGGAATTACTAATTAAATGTTCCTAGATACTCGGATCAGCTTTGGAACTACTGTAGAAATGACAGGAATACTTCAATTACATTTGAAGCACCTATTACTAAAACCCCATAAGTCACACTTGACTTGACTTGACTTGTGGGGTTTTAGTAATCAGTGCATCATTTATTTCCTAGGTATTGTTCGGGGTGCCAATGATTGTGGAACAGGTGATTTTATGAAAAATAATTATTTCTTAGTCAGGGATTTTTTTTTTCCCATTAAAATTCACTTGAGTTGAAGGTTACATTTTTCTACAATTTTCAGTGTGAGAGTATGCTTCTGCAATAAAAACTGAATTTATTTTAAGGCTTTTAACACATCTTAACCAGGCGCTGATGCATTTGCATTTGCGTGACTAAAAAATATGCATCAACACCGTAATTTCAGTCAACAGACTGCCTTTCACTTCTCAGATTATATACAGCAGCTGTGCCTCTTCTTTTCAGTTTTGAAGTTATTGAATAATGCAGCAACAGGCAAGCTGAGTGAGAGGGAAAATTGGGAATGCACTTGAATATGTGATTTTTCCTTTGTTCATTCATCACTTTCTGTCAGTTAGCCATTCAGAAACAAAAGAGCACTAACTCACTGAGGATTCACTCAACATGACCATGCAGCATATCCATACTGGAAATCGGCCCAAAATATCACATAAAATCAATATCAAACTTTCAAAACACATGAAATGTACCAGGCTTGAACCTTCCATTCATGGAAACCCTCTGCTATAGCCAAATTTATAGCCAAAAGAGCAGCAGAGAGTGATTAATTTATACAAGCAGAAATTAAAAAGTTTTTGCAATCTTGTAAATTCTGAAAACCCCCGTGAACATTTTGTGATGCGTACATTCCATAAAAAAATAAATAATTAAATGCTAGTATTTTTATTCACAGATTGTTTCTCAAGAAAACTCATTTCCTATTAATGAGGAGCATCCATGGTCATAATGTTGTATGTAGATAAAATACTCCTCTCGTTCATTCCTTCCCCTCTAATCAGCACTGTTTCATGAGTTTGGAACAAGCGTCCACATCAAGAATCATTCAGACCAACTTCCCCCACCGCCCCATGAAAATGTAAATAATTCTGTTCCATTCGGATATACTGTGCATAATAACCCAAAAGCATGTTCTGCACCAACTTTCGTTTCATGGAGACAGTAACTCATTCCTCCCACCTTTATCGCCATGTTCAGAACTTTTCAAAGTGGCACAGCTCCATGTGACCAGGAACAGAGTACAGAGAATGTAATACTCTTCCCATGACACAGATATCGGGCTCCTGCAAATTAGCCCGAGCATGGGTCACCTCACTCTCGGGCAAAGGCAGTGATGAGCCAGAGGGGGGAAGTCTCTTCGATGTCAAATAAACCCCCAGTGCAGCGATGAGGACCCCTTGCTGTAGGAGAGGCTGTCTTTGAGACGTTAAACTGAGGTTCTGCCTCTTTGTGGTCATCAAAAGACACCATTGCACTGATCAGGAAAAGAAGGAGGTGTCAGCTGATGCGTGGTGAGCGTTCTGGCACAAATTATCATTGAGTTAAAAGAAGAAAGAGAGCCCAGTTGAAAAGTTACTAAGCGGTGAGAAATTCTATACTTTTGTTCACGCTTCTGTTCATTGTTTGGACCTGAATTTGTTGGAGAATGTAGCATATTGCACACTATGTAAACGTTTCATAAAATAAGAAATAAATAAATCAAGGACAAGCAGTTTTTTTTTTTTTTGGAGGGGGGGGGGATAATTTATTTATTGTTTCTGTTATCACGAAAATGGATCATTGTGACTGACACAAGTAGGTTAACTGTATGCCATAGCAGTCTAAAACAAGTACTGCAGTTGGTCCACCAACAGCACAAGCCAAGACACTGATTGCAAAAAGACAATGCTAATTAAAAGATCAGCGCACACAGCAGTTTTTCAGACTGCACCATTTCCACTTGCACTCTAGTGCTAAATTAAAAAGATTGACTAACTGTTGTTAACATTGTAGCACCAAGTAAATCAGATTAAAAAAATTCTCACGGTAATTTGAAGCTCTTGTTTAATCTAATTTAAATCAGTTATAATTTCAGCTCTGGGGTTATAACAGCCATACAAGATTAAACCATTATTGTTCCTAATTTAATATTTATTTAAATTCATGTTTCCCCTCAAAGTGAAAGTAGCAGTAGCCTTCAAAGAACTGAACTTTCAACCACTTAAAACTGCTAAAATTCCCAGTCGGCATTTATGAAGCTTGATAAAACATTTTTGTTTGTTTTTCTTTTGTTCAGTTGTGATTTCCCACTAGACTGTCATAAGACGACAAAATAACTTGTTACCTCTGGTTTACCATCGCATCTCATTAATTTTTTCTTTCCTGCTCAAAAAAGTAACTGGAATGCATCAATACAAGGCAGTTAATCAAACAAATGTCAACACCAATGGGATATCAATACTTAATAGATGGAGTATGCATTTTCAAAACATGCATTCTTAAAGAAATCCATTTATAAATCATATTATATCTACTTTCATTCTGATTATTGTAAACAAAAATCTTTTTTGAATAAAACTAAATAAGTTGACAAAATCTAATTTAGATTAGGATAAAAAGCGCCAAACCAAGTCAAATCCAAACTGAAGAGAGCGGTCCAGCACTCAGCTGATACTGACACTGTTACAAACTTGACAAACTGGGCAGAGGCAAAGCAACTTGCAGGACTGACCATGAGCCACTCAGGCACGTTTATAATGAGGACAGTGAGGAGAAATGAAAAAAGGCTTGGAGAACCAGCTGTACCCAATAATTTGCTCACTAAAAATGTAGCTCCCTGGAAGAGATACCCAGAAGAAAAACTAGAATTTAGGGTTCGAGTAACTTCTACTTGCTTCTTCTTCAAGTAGGATGAGCCAGCATCGACTGACACACAAACGGCAACTTATATGCAGAAGACTATCAGACAGAAAGGAGTGACCACAGCTGATCAGAATAAGGGAATAGGAGTAGATGAGACTGCTAGAACAGGGGAAAAACTAACTAGGTAGACATAAGGGCTCTAACAGACAGACACTAACATATTGTTTTAACTTTAATAGAATAAGAGAAGGACTGTCTTTTCGGCATAAATGACTTCTTCAGGGTCAAACCATAAAAGTAAATCACAATTCATTCTAATGCCTTCCCATAATAGGAGGACAGCAGAGTGTGGCATCAGTCACATATCAAAGCATTTTGAACCGCTGTATAATAGAAAGTATTTAAAAATACAGAACAGCTTTTTATGCCACACCACTGTAATGTGGGAAAAAATGTAGGCCCTCTGGCTCAACACCTTTTATGGATTCACACTTTAAATAGTGCTGCACCAGAAGGCATAAAAGAATCTGTACACTTGTCATGTTTTCTGTAATCGAGTCAATATTATTGTGGTGTGTATAATTTTTGTAATACAGCTATTCAAGATGTTTTGCTGTGTGACTGACGCATGCTCTCAGTAGTCTTTGTCAATATGCAAATGCAAGGGTATTTGAATTACTTGATGCACTTTTCCTGTTTGATTATGAGGAAAGCATTTAAGCAGAAATGGCCTTCTTCCCCTTCTCTCATCAATTCTTCATTTACAATGACCTGGCTAAAATCTTTGACGTCACTAATCGCGGCCGTGTTGGTTGGTATACAAAGCATTTAAATTACAGCAACAGCCTACCCATACAGCACAGCGACGTACTTTAAAAATAATGGAAAAGCCACTGTGCCCGCTTTGCCAAACGTGGCCAAAATGGAACGCCCCCTATTGGCTAAAGTATCAGTCCAATTGGGCTGAAATGGAAGTTGGTCTAGACCTTATGCTATACACATATGAAATATGAAAAGGGTCGATGAAAAACTCAAGATACTAGAGCGCAGACAAGCCAGAAGTTTACACAGGCACACAAGCACAGACGCACGACAGACTACCACTAAAGACCCCAAGCATAGAAGCCCCTTGGGGCTTTTGGAAAAGTGGGCTAAAAATTTGAGCATCTTAGCTCGTAGAATAAGGGAGCTAGTGCTGTTTGTTTTTTTGCAGAAAAAGCCGCCTGGTGGCCAAACCAAAAATCGCAGCATGACCAAAATCAAAGTGGGGCAAAATCTTGGGCCGATATACATGCATATAAAATAGGAAAAAGGATTTGTTGAGAACTGAGGGCGCTATGGCCCTGAAATGAAATTGGCACATTTTATGACCTTTGACCTATATAACCTTTAAAATTAGGTAAAATCAAAAACCCATTACAAATATGATGAACCCTTGGCAGAACAACCTACTGTAAAAATTTGAGCATCTTAGCTCGTAGAATAAGTGAGCTAGAGTTGTTTGAAATTTTGCAGAAAAAGCCACCAGGTCGCCAAACCAAGAATGGCAGCAAGCCCAAAATTGAACTCACGCTAGATCTTGGGCCCATATACATGCATATAAAATAGAAAAAAGGATCCCTTGAGAACTGAGGGTGCTATGGCCCTGAAACGAAATCGGCACATTTTATGATCTTTGACCTATACATTCTTAAAAATTAGTCAAATCAAAAACCCATGATATATATGATGAACACTTGGCAGAAAAACCTACAGTAAGAATCTGAGCATCTTAGCTTGCAGAATAAGGGAGCTAGAGCTGTTTGAAGTTTTGAATAAAGCCCCCTGGTGGCCAAACCAAGAATGGCAGCATGCCCAAAATCAAACTCGTGCTAGATCTTGGGCCCATTTACATGCATTTAAATATGAAAAGGATTCGTTGAGAACTGAGGGCACTATGGTGCTGAAACGAAATCAGCACATTTTATGAACTTTGACCTATATAACCTTTAAAATGAGGTCAAATCAAAAACCCATTATACATATGATGAACCCTTGGCAGAACATCCTACAGTAAAAATTTGAGCTTCTCATCTTGTAGGATAAGGGAGCTAGAGCTGTTTGATGTTTTGCAGAAAAAGCCGCCTGGTTACCAAAGCAAGAAAGGCAGCATGCTCAAAATCGAACTAGGGCTAGATCTTGGGCCCATAAACATGCACATAAAATATGACAAGGATCCGTGGAATCAAGACCGCGGATGTCTGGTTAAGTGCAGCTGGGTAAATGAGGGAAACCCCGGGAATGTTAATCCTGCTTTGTGAGGCGGGCCCCTTGTCTTAAATCAGTTCTCAGTTTTCAACTATTATTTTAAGGGCTCATTACTGATAGGGTAGATCTACTATGTCATAACGTTCCACAAGATGAGTTTGGTTTGCGTAAATTCACATAAACCTAATTATGGTTGTCAAATCCATTGTGCTCCGAAAGTGACAGTAAAGATCCACAAACTGATAAGGTCATGTGAATTAACAGGAACCTAGACATTCCACTATGGAGGATTCCTTTCAATCATGCAATAAAACTTGTGTATAACGTTGAATTATTTAGCTTGAGGTGAGTTTCTTTAAATATTGATGTTTCTCATAGATATTCGGACATATTGACAGCAGATTACAGCATTCTGAATTCCATATATTCAGACTTTCTTTCAATATATTCAGGCTTTCATTCCATATTTTCACTATCATTCCATATATTCAAGTTTGATTCCATATATTCAGACTTTCATTCAATATATTCAGTTCAACCTGTATATTCAAACTTTCATTCTATATATAATAATTCCCTAAACAGCTTACCATATATATATGGTAAATTTAAGCATAACTCAAATTTTTAAGCATAACTCAAAGTTTACTTGCAGTATACTTCAAAGAATACTTTCATGAACTAAAAATTTTGAATTAAGTAAAACAGCAATGTACTCAGTTTACGATTCTCACGCATAAAGTATACTTAAAACATTCTTTTATAAACTTAAAGTGGGCCAATTCCGTCCCAAGAAGTATTGAAATAGTAAACTTACACGCATACTACTGGCCCACTGACGTTAGTACACTTACTACAGAAAGTATACTTGGGAAATATGCTTAATATCATAACCCTTGTGTGAATACCTTCTGTGTCTCCTCAGTATTCAGTAACTTGCATTTCTATTAGGAGTAGTGTCTCCTTTGATTACTTTGTGTGTTTTGTGCTCCTGTAATTTTCTGGCTGTGTCCTGCTTCATAGTTACCCCACCTCTTATGTGTGTGAAATACTTATACCCCCTCTTTTAATATACAAGTTGCTGGATTATTATTTGCTACAAGGGATTCGACACAGATAGTACACTCAACAAAAATATAAATGCAACACTTTTGTTTTTGCTCCCATTTGTCATGAGATGGACTCAAAGATCTAAAATTCATTCCAGATACACAATATTACCATTTCTCTCAAACATTGTTCACAAATCTGTCTAAATGTGTGATAGTGAGCACTTTTGCTTTGCTGAGACAATCCATCCCACCTCACAGGTGTGCCACACTACTTACTGGCATTTACTTAGTAAAATGAGTATGAAGTATGAGTATACTTATTTCTTGTTAGGGTGAGAACATTCAGTACTTTCATTTGTGAGCACATCTTCAGCTAATGTTTGATAGAGCAGAAAAAAAATACAAGGCAAATATTCTACAAGAACCAAACATCATGAGAAAGATGATCCTGGAAAGCCGCAGCACTCGACGGCATTCTTGTGCATGTCCAACTTTTCAACATTTGCCCCACTAAACCAATGGTGAAAGTGAATCGTTGAAAAAAAATCAATAAACCACAAGCTTAGAGATTTCCTGTGCCTTTTATTACCATTATTTTCTGTGGCAATAAAGGAGTTACCACCACTCATAACATTGTCAAGGCCACATCAGCTTGGTCAGAGCAATTAGCAAAATCGACCTTGCTACAGTGAGCATGAGCGTGTGTGGGTACACACGAGCATGCTCAAATCCACCTGGCAATGGAACCCATTGAAGTATGATATTATGTCCCCGTTAATTTTGATATTCTCACACATGAAATTAATCAGCACAGGAGACTTTCAGTGCTGTAATATTTACTAGGTAGTTCTCAGTATATATGCACATTTTCTGGCAATATGAAAAGGCAGTTCTTTACCTTGCTTGCGGATGTCATCAACAGCCGCAACCAGCTCCTCCTTCAGGTCCTCGCTCTCCTTAGCGATCTGCTCGCCCTTCTCCAGGAAGTTGTGAGTGGCCTGCTCCACTGAGCTGGAGAGCACATGGGCCTTTTTGGAGCGGCCCTTCTTCTTACTCGAGGGACCTTTGCTGCTGGTGTTGACCAGAGTGGTCACCTGCAAGGGACAGGAATAAGAGGTACACCCACAGATGATTAGATGCAGGAATTCCAGCCATCATAAACAGGCCTACCAAAGAAAACGGCCAAGCTGTAACAAATGTTAATCGAAAACATGCTACATTCCCACTTTACTTCGCACCACAACACTTAGAAGTTGATACATTTTCACCAGAACCAAACTCAAAAAACATTGTGCAGCCTGTAACAAACACTGAGACGAACCAAATTAGCTCTCAATTGTGTGTTGCTGGTTCTTTGAAAAGGGTAGACATCTGACAAACTTTTGTTACAGCCTGGCCGTTTTCTTCGGTAGGCCTGATAAACACAACGTGCAACGTCTGGTCCACGTCTGTACAATACATTCCAAAGAGAAATAAAAAGGATCACGCTTATCCACAATCAGTGGGGAAGTACTCGACCAGCCATCCCAGGGTTGCGTAAACAAGACCAACTGATCAACTCAAAAGTCAAGGGTGACCCTGAACCAAATGTCCAGCAACACCAGTCGACATCACTGGTGCCACCTTAGGGGGGGAATTGCCTGCTGCAAATCCCAGCTGCTAGTTCTAAAATCTATCAAAAAGCCTTCCCAAAAAGAATAGGGGTTGTTTTGGCAGCAAAGGAGGGGACCAATTCAATAGCAAAGCCCATAATGCAGGAATAAGAGGTTGGACAAGCAGGTGTCTATAATTTTTGCTCATGCAGTGTATGCTGGTTCATGCCTTTATTTTGGCATCTGATGTTACCACTCTGTTCTGTTTTTTCTTACTTCAGGCTAGATTACTCAACAGTGGCATCATCTTTAACCGGCGTATTACCCCAGCTTTTTTTTTTTTTTTATCTCTAATCTCTAGAAGCAATTCACATATAAAACTGATAAGTTACTTCAAAGTAATCATCCTCTGATTAAGACCCGGATTGAGAATGGTTTCATAACTGATTTTGTTGCGCTGTTGCCCCTCAGGGATTTCTCTTAATTATAGCGCAATTACAACATTTATAGGACATTCCCTCTCCAGCTAACACTGAAATCACACATCTCTCATTCTATGTGACCTGTTCTGTAGAATTCAAATGGAGATTCAAATGGTGACTCGGCTTTACTTGTGAGACAGCTAGTTGCTCTGTTTCGTCAAGAGCTACACTCTGCTACCTGCGGTGCAGAATCGTACAGTATGGGAGTAAATGAGAGCACTGGCTAAAGTGAATAAGTTTTGGACCTTTTCAGAGAACAAAAAATCTTAACTTGAGGATCATATTATAACATCAGGCACTTTCTCTAACAAGCAGGGGTGAGGATTTACATTAGTATGCAGCAAGGGGATAACTCTCTTTTGATCTTGCTGTAGAGAAATTTTCCATATCTACGTATTCTCTCAATAAACAACTGTAAATGACTGACAGAATTGGTCAGTTGGTTTGTCAGTTAGTTTCAAAATAACAGAAATATGGACTATGTGATTGTTTTATTAAGCATCAAACTGTATGTTAATGTTCAGTAATACCTAATTTGTTATCTAGATCTAACATTTTAACAGTTTCTGGTAGCAAGTCAAGTCTTCTGCTCTTGTTGTTACAAACACCTTTACAGACCATTTCTTGCAGCTTCTCTACCTCAGAATTATTCATTGCCCATACACGTACTGCATATTAGACAACTCACATTTCCAGTAATAACCAAGACTGAGGACTGCAACCACACTTTCGGTATCGTTGAATCTTTTCTTCCTCTCTGTACTTCATGGCTGAATTTGACGTATGATATATTTGAGCCATCAGCTTAGAAGCATACTGAAATATTGAAGAGCCTAATAGTAAAAAAAGTACATTTTCATGCACTGTGAGGTAAGTCTTGGAAAACATCTTTAATAGTTTCCTACGCACATTGCTTTGATTATCACATAATAAACATTAAGGGCCCTATCTTACGCCAGAGTCCCTAACCCCATTATTCAGGGATTTGGCATTGCGTTAGAGGCGTTCCCCTGCAAAAGTTGCTATCTTGCACACCTGCCTATATCCCTAAAATACCGGCACTACCTGTTATGTTATGCATTGGCGTGGTTTGGGCGTTACGCCAGTTAAACCAATCAGTGTGCTAGGTGCCATTGCCTTTAGAAACAGGCTGCGCTATCCCAAATCCTCAAACCAAAACCCGTGATGGAGAGAGGGAGGTCACCACGTTTCTCCGTAGACAAAGTTAAATTGCTCGTGCATGAGGTCAAAGCCAGCCAGGGGAGGATCTGTTTTTGTTAAGTTAATCATGAATTGTATTATTTTATTATTATTATTATTATTACTATTTGACATTGACATATTGTTTAATGTTTGGTATGAAAAAATAGGCGTGCAATGCACGGAATACAGCTGTCGGTTTTTTACAGCAAGTTGCGTGACCGTGCTGCAAAAACAGGTGTACGTACTTGTCGCCAAAATTACCTTCACCCGCAAGAGAGTTCTGAGGGCCAGTGCATAGACCTATTAATAATTGAATAATTTTTCTGTACTAAATGTAGCCCATTATTTTGTCACTGTTGGATCGCATGGGAGTAGCCGTGTCTTCATTTGCCACTTGATTATTCTTGAATTGGAAAACCATCAAGAACTAGAATGGTTTTTACACGTAAAAACAGATGTCTCCCCCTTCCCCAATTTCACATTTTAGAGTTATGGCCCGGAGACAAGTCCCACCCTTCAATATGCCTAAGTCCAAATTGTTGCCATGGAAACAGAAAAAATCAAATTCAAAAGCAGTTCAAGCCCTCAAAAGGCAAATCTACATGTTATGAAGAGACACTATATCAAATTAGGTGAGAATCGGTTGAACAGTTTCAGAGTTATGCTCCGGAAACAAATGGGAACGCCGACGCCAATGGGAATTCAGGCAAAAACAATATGTCTCCCCCCCAGGAAGGGGGAGACATAATTAGCAAGGACTAACTGTAGTCAATAAAGGGATGGATATTTTCCCCCAAATTTTCAGGTCTAGTGCTGGCCCTAATAATATATATAATATCTATCATTTATATATATTATATATAATAACTAGGCTTATGCCGTCGGAGGCAATGGCTAGGGGTATATCCCTGAACCCCCCAATCCTCCAATTCCCCAATCCTTGAATAGACCTTGAATAGACTTTCATTTGAACTTAATTTCAGAAGATATGGCCAAAATGGTAATTTTCCATCACAAAGCGCCACCTAGTGGCAAAATATTGAACCATGCAGGTATGATGTCATCATGTGACACGTTGTGAGGTCATGACCTTGCAGTTGCACATAGTTTCATGTCAATTGGAGAAATAGTTCCAAAGATATAGCAAAAATGGTGAATTTCATGTGACAAAGCTCCACCTTGGGTCAAAATTTTGAACCAAACAGGTATAATGTCATCGTAGGACACATCCTCAGGTCATGACCTTTCATTTGCACTTGATTTGAGGTCAATCGGACAAATATTTCCAGAGATATGATGAAAACAGTGATTTTTTTCAGTTTTTGGCCCCTGGTTGCCATCTGGAAATTGTAAATTGTCCAAAATTGAATCAGTTCTTCCTCTTTATGATACTGACTTTTATGCAAAACTTGGAATTTCTAATTGAAATATTACCGCAGTTATCTCGTTAACATGTAAATCAGTTTTTGGTCCCTGGTTGCCAATCTAGAGATCGTAAATTGTCCAAAATCGAATCAGTTCTTCCTCTTTATGTTACTTACTTGTGCGCAAAACGTGAAATTTGTAATTGAAATATTACTGAAGTTATCGCGGAACAGTGATTTTTTCAGTTATTGGCCCCTGGTGGCCAATGTAGAAATAGTAAATTGTCCAAAATCGAATCATTTCTTCCTCTTTATTATATTTACTTATATGCAAAACCTGGAATTTCTAATTGAAATATTACTGCAGTTATCGTGTTAACAGTGAAATCAGTTTTTGGCCCCTGGTGGCCAATCGAGACATCGTAAATTGTGCAAAATCAAATCAGTTCTTCCTCTTTATGATACTTACTTATGTGCAAAATTTGGAATTTGTAATTGAAATATTACTGAAGTTATCGCGTTAACACGTAGTGCGGCGGCGGTGGCGGCCGGACCAAAAACATAATGTCCCATATAATTATATACTATTATAACAGCAGAAAAAATTATTGATGCAAAATACAAACAATATAGACTTGCCTGAAAGACCCAGGTAGCTGCTGTGCTGGCGGTACACGCGTTCTGGGCGTCTTCTATTATTTAACTGGCGATCAAGGCGATTTAGCACTATCCCTGCCATTTTCTCAGGGGTTCAACTGAGGCTAAAGCAAGGTGGCTTCTTATAGGTGAATTAATTCGGGAAGTGGAGCTGCACGTGCACGTCCTTGTGTGTCCAAGTGGACGCGCATTGAAGCCACCTGGTCCCACTCTGGTAAAAGCCCAAATGGGTAGCGGGTGGTTTGAGGACCCACTATGCGCTTTCCCTAAAGTGTGTGGTCAAGATAGTAATTGAAGGGTAAGCGCATAAACACGCCCGCGGCCACACCTCCAGGCGCAAATAAGGGAGTCGGCATGATGTTTAGCGGATAGTGTGGCCGCAAGATACCGTTTAGGGATAGTGGAAGCTGCTTAATGCATAATTCACGGGTAGGGGGTAGTGGCAATGGGTATGGCAATGTGAAAGATAGAGCCCTAAGTGACTTAAGTAGTTTTAGAATTGAAATCTTCATTTATAGCCTTGGCTAGACAAACGCAACATGTTTTTCTGCTGAACTTGAACTGTCCAAAATGTAACTTAACCCCTTTCTGCAGATGTAGATGCCCGCGTCTATAGACCTGCACATTGGAAGCACGCTGTTACTGTACTCGATCACTAGATGGCACCCCCGGATCAGTTATTGAATGTTCACAAGCAAGCAGACCTCGAACGCGGTTCTGAATACGGTGAAGTTCACTCCACTCCCTGTTTTTCGAGAGCTGCATGAATTGAACTCCTCAGCTAAGCCTGATGTGCAAACTGGTCAGTATCCTTGCCCATAGTGTCGATTCAGCAGTTTAAAAAAACGATATCTTGACACAGAAAAAATCTTTATCCTTTGTAGCAACCAGTTTAGCCACAGTGAGCAGACAGTATTCCAATTAGTAGTTCAGAAAAAGCAGTTTTCTGAGGCAAAAAAATCGACATGGTATTGATTCTCTCACATTCTATTGCCTATTACAGTTGTCCCATACAAAAAAAATTGTAGTTCCCTACCGTGGATTTACGCGTAGATTCCTTCATTGACAAATCCAGCGCTTCCTTATATCCACCCGAGTACTGGCGTTGATAGCCAATCACTCAACCATACACTCAAGCTCTTCTGCGTAATTGTAGAGTTACACTTCATGGCCTCGTGAAGTTTCCCTGATAACAATGTATTGATTGGCTCGTTTTTTATCCAATTCCCGAGTGTTTAAACATTTTAGAGTAAGTGAAACACATTGATTGGACAAACACAGAGCATACAAACCAATGCGTATCAGCAGGCTCGGTTGTATCCTGTCTACGTTATGCACATTACGCGGCTAAAATAGACGGGATTTATAGAAAATCGGTTCGCAAAACTGGCCTTGAAGTGTTCAGTTACATAACAGGATTTAAATGAGAACAATATGCTCTATTGGAATTATTTCGAATGAAACAGGACCGGAGGGTTCTTGCGACTGGATACATCGGTCTCTATTTTATACAGTCAATGTCTCTGGAGGAGGGATTCACGAAAAAGGTCAGGCTGCTATTTTTGTTTGTTTTTTTTTTCTGTTTCGGAATGTGTATGTACTCAACAAAGTCGAATGTCGAGGTTTTTTTCCTGTTTAAAACGCGAACTGCCCGTGCATTTTGGTGTGGACCCCCGGTACGTTCATTGCACGTTTCTTTTGAATCGGGAAACGCAATGGATTTGATATTCCCTGAAAGTGGAGTGTCTGTTCAGTTAAAATAAGGTATATTTCAGAATTCAGATATTACTGTGTTAGTGAGGTGTACTTGCTCCTTATAAGTGTTGAAATGGGTTCGTGAGCTTTGAAGAGGGGACTGGTAGCTTTCATTACAGGGTGAATGTTCTGACCGTTTAATTAGCAGTTTATTTAATGCGTGTTTGTGCTGGCTTTGAAGAAAAATGGCCAAAACTCTAAACTTTATTATGGAGAAAAGGCATGTTTCATATTTGGAGAGGTTGCTTGTGACCACTGATATTCAACTGCACTGATATTGATAAATTCATACTAAACTCAACCAGAAAATCATTCGTTCATATTAATCCATGCCTTAAAGCTTTAATTGTGTTAAATACATGATTTTTTTAATGATTTGACAGCAAATCATTTTGAGACTTTGGGGAGACACTTGGGTAGCTGTATAATTTGGCTAATAGCATGTAGGTAATCTAGAATGTAATGTTGAAGATGAATTCTACTTGTGCTCAAGGAGTTTATGATACCAGAAATGTATAGTTTTCAGCCCCAGCAGTTTTTCAATCGTCAGAATTATTTTTTTTGCAATTTCAATGGTGAATTCTCATGAAGATTTTTTATGTTTGCTGCTCATTTTCTCTACCAAAATCATCAAAATAAACTGAAATACAATGTAATTCTAAATGCTGTAAGTGTCTTTCCTGAATTGAGCCACATTTTTCCTCTTTGTGAAGCTTAAATCTTGAATTATACAGCATTAAAGTGGGTAACCCATAAATAGCCAAATTTGGCTTCTGCACAAAGGGGTTAAGTCCTTTTAGCACTAGGCTCTTCAGCTGCAGTTCAACCCTGATGAAAACTCCAGCTAAACCAGCCTAATGTAACCCACCTGATTTCGGGTGCTTAACCAGTATTCACCATCTTGTATTAACTAGTCCAACGGTTTGGCTATAAGCTCACTTTACGAGCATAAGCAACTCTAACCTGATGCATAGCAGCAATGACCAGCAACAGACCAGCTATGATAAGATATCAAAATGCAGCACATACTGTGTGATCTTAGTTGGATTTTTCAGTGAGGAAGTTCTAACTCTCTGGGGGAGGGATATCAAGTGTTAGGGCACAATGTTCAAATATATGCTGGTGCTCAGAAGTCCATTAAACTGAGCAAAAGCCCCTGGGAAGATCTGCAAATGTAGCAGCAACCCAAAACATAAATATAGCACCATTTGTCAGCACAGTTATGATCCTGACTTTCTTCTCAGATATCAAACCCAACACTGTTCAGGTGGCCATCTGACCATAACGCCCAGATACCACTCAAGGTGGGTTTAACATCATAATAAAAAGATCGATCTGATATCAACAATGCATGGATTGGTGGGATATTTTTGACAGAATGGAGTGGTTTCAGAAAGCACTCTGTAGTGTGTCCTATATTTAAACTCACGTTTTCTCTAGGTAAAACTGTTCCATTTCTCAAACCTAATTTCTGCTACTCATTATCACTGAGTTGTCAGTTATTCACACAGAGCCAATGACCACCATTTTCATCATTGTAAACCAAAAGCGCTACCATTCTTATAAAAGAGATGATTACTTTTATTGGTCTACAGAACACAGCTCTGCTTTGTGCATCCATCCCTTTGTAAGATCATAAATAATTACAGGTGAAGAGAACACTGTCATGTTTCACCTCCATTAATTTTCAGAGGCATTTTTGAATAATGGATCTCTCCCTCTGTCACCCCTGCACAAACTCTCCATAGGTCAACAACAAGCCTTTCCACCACTGTAAGTGTCTGGTCGACTTGTTCTTCCCCACAGTTCTTTACCCCCTGCCTTTTGCTGATTTTATTCTTTCCTCCATGGATTCGGTATTACCCACCGTTCACACTGCATGATAATTACTTGTTTCTTGAAGCAAGAAATGGCTCTTTCAATAAAGATGAGAGCTGGGTGGTTTTCATTGGCTTTTTCTTAATTATTTCTGTTAACTTTCTGATCCGTCAAAAAGAACAGCAAGGCGCGGTGACCCAATGCTAATGTCTTAGCTAGCCAAGAAATAGAAAAAAAAAAAAAAAAACGGAATAACAGCAATGACTTTGTCAAGGCTGATCCTATTAACACCCCATAGTTTGAGGGCTGGGTTCTGCACTGTTCATAAGGGAACTTTAAAATATATCTTTCGAGTGGTCATACATAAACACTTTCTACAAGCTGAAACCTGAACTTCTTGCAAACCTTATATTTAAGCAGCGCAAGAAACCCATAGTTATAAAATTATAGTAGCCCAGACTTATTGCATTTCCTCAGAAAAAGTTTGGTGCGGTGTTTTTGAAAAGTGGGCATTGTAGTTATTGCGACACATAGGGCCCTATCTTATGCCAGAGTCACTAAACCCAATATTTGGGGATTTAGCATTGCGTAAGAGGCGTTCCGCCGCAAAAGTTGCTATCTTGCACAACTGCCTATATCCCTAAAACACCTGCGCTACCCATTAAAAAATGCATAGGCGTAGTTTGGGTGTTACGCCAGTTAAACCAATCAGTGTGCCAGGTGCCATTGCTATTAGGAGCAGGCTGCGCTATCCCAAATCCTCAAACCGAAATCCGTGATGGAGAGAGGAAGGTCGACACGTTTCTCCGCAGACGAAGTTAAATTGCTCGTGCATGAGGTGAAAGCCAGACAGGGGAGGATTTGTTTTTGTTAAGTTAGTCATGAATTGTATTATTTTGTTATTATTATTTGACATTGACATATTGTTTCATGTTTGGTATGTAATCAAAAAAAAAAAAAAAACATCAAGCCTACCCCTTTTTTGACGGAAACTTCAAAAAAAAAAAGAAAAGAAAAAAATTGCGTTTCGCCATGCACTTCCAACTCCCTCTCCTGTCTGAAATGAAGCACAGAGCAAAATCCCATTTTAGAAAAATAAAATTAGGTCTATGCATTGGCACTCGGCGACGTAACTTTTTCCAGCGAAAGTGCCATTTCAGAACTCTTCAGCGAATGAAGGTAATTCTGGTGACAAGTACGTGGGTTCATCCATTTACATTTTCCAATTGGACAGCGGTCTATTTTTTTACAGTAAGTTGCATGACCATGCTGCAAAAATATGTGTATGTACTTGTCGCCGAAATTACCTTCATCCGCAAGAGTTCTATAATACTGCTCTTGCTGAGTGCCAGTGCCTAGACCTATTTATAATTAAATTATTCAAAAAACGAGAACGCAATCCAGGCACTCACTTGTAAAGATGGAAGGAAAAAGTTATTAAAAAGCCTTTATTATAGTGGCTGGAACATTAAAAAAGCCAACATGTTTCGACCGCAATGGGTCTTCATCAGGGCTTCAAACAGAGACGATGGGCGTGGTCTCACCTATATACTATACACAGCCAATGAAAGAAAGTCATCTGACCCAACACCTGACAGGTGAGCAGAAACGTATGCATAAAACAAATACATGCACAATATGCACATACATATATATCAAAAAATCACATAAGTAATACAGACATATACATATATATAGGAGCAATACATGTGCCCGGGAGATGAAAAAACTACAGAAAATAACGTCCATCTGTGTATACAAATAAAAAAGGCATCACAAAAAACAAGTAAAATCAATGTCTTCATTTAGGCCGGGATAACGCAGCGCACCTAGTCGATGAATCCAGAAAACTTCCCTTTGATTAAGTTTCTGGATTCTGTCACCACCCCTGATCAAAGGTCCAATGTGTTCAATACCCTCAATACGCAATAGAGAGTCATTGGCGTTATGAACCTGGCTAAAATGCCTCGCCATAGGATAATCACAGTTCTTAATGCGAATTGCGTATTTATGCTCAGCAAGGCGATCCCTCAGGCATCTTTTAGTGCGGCCGATATAAAAATAACCCTCCACACACGGGCAAGACAGGCGATATATGACAAATGTGGTATTGCAATTAATAAAATCCTTCTGTTTATACACTTTATTGGTATGAATATCAGCAAAACTTTTGGTCTGCAATACATTGTCACAATGGGGGCAATGCATACATTTAAAAGTACCAACTGGTTTCGTCAGCCAGGTGCCTTTTTTGTCCGGTGGAAGATAGGAGTGCATGAGTTTATCCCTAAGAGTGGGGGCGCGCCTATAGGACATAACCGGAGGTTCAGGAAAAACTTTGACTTCTTATTGAAACTGACTGATTGGGTTATTCACAATAATGTTTTCTTATTTATGGATGAGGTGTATGTACAGAAGATTGGCGTTCCTATGGGTTCTTGTTTTTTCTCCCAATTATGCCTGTTTATATTTGGGCTTGTGGGAAAAGGAAAATGTTTTGAATCCTGCCAACCCTTTCCACCAGTGTATTACTTGGTACGGACACCGGACAAAAAAGGCACCTGGCTGACGAAACCAGTTGGTACTTTTAAATGTATGCATTGCCCCCATTGTGACAATGTATTGCAGACCAAAAGTTTTGCTGATATTCATACCAATAAAGTGTATAAACAGAAGGATTTTATTAATTGCAATACCACATTTGTCATATATCGCCTGTCTTGCCCGTGTGTGGAGGGTTATTTTTATATCGGCCGCACTAAAAGACGCCTGAGGGATCGCCTTGCTGAGCATAAATACGCAATTCGCATTAAGAACTGTGATTATCCTATGGCGAGGCATTTTAGCCAGGTTCATAACGCCAATGACTCTCTATTGCGTATTGAGGGTATTGAACACATTGGACCTTTGATCAGGGGTGGTGACAGAATCCAGAAACTTAATCAAAGGGAAGTTTTCTGGATTCATCGACTAGGTGCGCTGCGTTATCCCGGCCTAAATGAAGACATTGATTTTACTTGTTTTTTGTGATGCCTTTTATATTTGTATACACAGATGGACGTTATTTTCTGTAGTTTTTTCATCTCCCGGGCACATGTATTGCTCCTATATATATGTATATGTCTGTATTACTTATGTGATTTTTTGATATATATGTATGTGCATATTGTGCATGTATTTGTTTTATGCATACGTTTCTGCTTACCTGTCAGGTGTTGGGTCAGATGACTTTCTTTCATTGGCTGTGTATAGTATATAGGTGAGACCACACCCATCGTCTCTGTTTGAAGCCCTGATGAAGACCCATTGCGGTCGAAACATGTTGGCTTTTTTAATGTTCCAGCCACTATAATAAAGGCTTTTTAATAACTTTTTCCTTCCATCTTTACAAGTGAGTGCCTGGATTGCATTCTCGTTTTTTGAATAATTATTTTCCCCATTTTCCAAGAGCACCCGACGTACCTATTTTCCTATTTACTCTTATTATTCAGAGCAACCGGTCTTCTCTGTTTTTTCCTTATAATTAAATTATTTGTCTGTACTGAATGTAGCCCATTATTTTGTCGCTGTTAGATCACATGGGGGAGAGAAGCCGTGTCTTCAATTACCACTTGATAATTCTTGAAATGGAAAACATGTTAATAAAGGAAAACCAAATGGGTAGCATGTGCCTCAAGGACCCGCTATATGCTTTCCCTAACATGTGTGGTCAAGGTAGCAATTGTAAGGAAAGCGCATCAACATGCCCACGGGCACACCTCCAGGCGCAAATAAGGAAGTCGGCATAGCGGGTAGTGTGGCCGCAAGATACCGTATAGGGATAGTGGAGGCTGCTAAATGTGTAATTCACAGGTAGTGGCAACTGGTAGGGCAGTGTGAAAGATAGAGCCCATTATCTCATAGACAGAACAATGATTCACATCTGGAAAGGAAACTTTCCCTGAGGGTCATCCAGAAAGTATGAACTCCTAAATACTTTCACCTGATTTCAAATTAATAAATTTTACTTACTTGGCATGATAAGATTCAACATTTTGTACTTTAACCTGTTAACTGTCACTGGGCCATAATTAGGGACCTACAGAATTTTCAAACAAATTTTTAATCCTTCATTTGTAAACTGTGACTTAAATCCTCAACCAATCCAGGCAAAAGCATGGACATACATTTACAAATAAATCTGTAAAATATTAATTTTTCATTCCTTTTGGATCATCTATTGACCACAGATGCATGAGGCTTGTGGCCATGGCCTGGTAGCCTCTGAAAATTCACCCCACACACCCAAATTAATTGGCCTTAATAATAAGTCCCCTTCAGAGGTGTATGATGCAACCGGAAATACATTTTGTATATATCTATTTTAGTCTCAATTACTCTCTGACAGTAAGTGACAACATTTTATGATGCATTTCATTGAAAACCTCTCTGTCTTATCTTTCCAATGAGACCATGCATGTGTAAAAGAACCATTGTCTGTGGGAGCAGTGAGTACTTGAAATGTGGTCAGTGGCGTGCACAAATAGAGGCTGGGTGGTGCTACAGCACTTGCCCTTTTGCCCTTTATCAATGAAAGTGCCCTTTTGAAATTTCGTTTTTTTTTTAATGATTATATTTATTATTACTATTATTATTATTATTATTATTAACACTTTAGTGGGGCCAGTTTTGAAATGATCTTTTAGAAAAGCTGTGTGATTACAAACTACTGAAAAAAATGCCCCGAAATGGGCCACCTCCTCACGCACTTCCGACCTCTCTTCCTTTGTTACGTGAACACGCGCGAAGGGCATATTAATGCGCTGCAGGAGCATATCAGCGGAGCGACTGGAAGCCACGGTCTTGTGCCCCACCAGCCAGGTAACACACAGATGAAGTGAAATCATACAGTTTGCCCTCCAAGCCCAACCTGTAACCATTTTGTTGTGCAGTAGCATGTCTCATACACAGTGACGGTCCGTCGGCAGACACACAAGGCCTGCAATAACCTCACCTTTCACTTCTTAATGACAGACACCTCTCGCAGTTTACCTCCCCGATTAGCACCCGTTGCTCAGACTGATTGGAGGAACCGACGAGAATCTAACTTGTTTTTGAAAGCCGTGTTATACATTGCACAACGAAATTATACGGCGTTTAACTTACTTCCGCACACCAATGGCTACAGAAAAAATATCAATAGCCCACGTCTTTATAATTTCTGAATTTGCGTAAATTAATTTGCGACGTTCATTGAGCAATTAGCCATGAGAATCCGTTCTATATACTCTGAATGTGACAGCCAAAGTGCGTAGTAGCACAGCTGAGTGAAGACGAAAATAATTGCTGTGAAGTCCGCGAAAGTTTCGGATTTTTTGCAGATTGTCATCCTTGCGGATTCACATCAATTATATCAACATAGCCAACAGGCAATCGCTTTGTAATTAGCATTTCTTAATCATTACGTGTCACGGATTGGTGGTGGCTATTCTGTTAATTAACTGTTTGATTGTTAATCAATCAAACCTGATCGCAAACAGTTTAAGAGCAATTATCCGGGAAAGGGTGATGTTACTGAAGGCCTTCATGGCATCTGACGGTACGCCACTGCTCATACACCACCAAACAACTGAGCATTTTTTAGCCGACTGGTCACCTGATTAGCTAGTTTAAAGCTATAGCCCAAACAATGATAGATAACGTGAGGACGACCACCACAAACAATGTCGGTCGACTTTGCAAATCTATCTGTTAAGCTGAACGTTTTCTTTTGTGTAGGTTTTGTTAGGCCACATAAATGAACACATAAAGAAGAATCAGGCAGTTCCCCATTGCCTGAGAAAAATATCCCCATAAAGGCTACCCATGTGCCTTCTTGTGATGAATGACAGTTGTCATGAATTGCATTGAACATGTGCGTGCAATGTTTATTTTATTGTTTTGATTTCACACAATAATAACATGTTCCACGTGTGCAAAAAAGTGCCCTCCCCCTCCCCCCTGAGCACTTGCCCCCCATAATGTCTGTGCACGCCACTGAATGTGGTATACCAATCCAGGCCTAATGTGAGAAAATGCAGGTGACAGTTAAGAGGTTAAGAGCATACAGCATTAAGTGCATGCAGTGTCAAGGAGAGCAAACAGCACACACTGAAAAATATTTCATATATCATATATCAAAGACTAGAAATAATTTAACAGTAACCACGTGACAATGTTTGTCTGGTCAGGTAGAGCAGGATCTGGCAAATTAATACCATGAGACCGTTTTTAAAGTTTGCATTTTGCATGGGATAACAGCATAGCGAAAATGACTTAGTTTTTACTTACACAATGAATACTACATACAGGTACAATCATACCATCTAACTTTTGAGGAATTTGTTGAGATAAAAGGAAAATGCTGGACAGCATCATAATTTCTAAAAAGGAAACATGATCCATTAAAAATGCAGCCTTATTGAAAATTACATCTGGGGTACTCAGACATACTTTTTCATCGGAATGCACAGCGTGATTGAGTTTGTAAAGGTATAATTTTGCAGTGCCATTATATGGATAATTTTGACAAATTTCAGATGCCAACAAGCTACGAAAAGGCATTTTAGAGATAGAAGGAGGAAAAGCACAAAGGGCACTTTTCTGTAGACGGGGATTGTTTTCCTATCATTATGAAAATTACAAGCAGGCAAGGCAGAAATGACTCACTGGCTTTCTGATCCAATAGGGTAGATATTCACTCCCACACCAAAATAAAAACATAGCAAAAATGCGCAGTCTCAAGGGTAAAAAATATTGTTTGTTTTTATCCACAGTTTGCTTTTATTGCCTGCCAGAAAAACAGTTCTCTGCAAAACACTGGGTGAATTTAATGGGTTTTAGTCATCAGCACATCAACTGTACTTCAAACGGCATTTTACAAATGCTGAAACATTGAAAACATAATCTTAAAAATCTGCATGTAATTCACACACTGTACCTGTAAATGGATATTTTCACATTTGGACTGGTTTCTATGGGATGAGTGTGGAAGAGAGATTTATGACAAGAAATTAAGTGAACTGAATGCCGCAGAGTCAGCACACGCGGTACTATACAGTTGAACTGCTTACCAAAGCTGTATTCTAGAATCAGTAGCGCGAGGCCTATCTGATTTCAATCATGTCATCATGAAAGGGCACCATTTCCATTGTCATATATCTGTCCGCCACATGCAGTATGCCCGCTCCTTGAGGCACCGAATCACATCACAGTTGCCATTCAGTCCGTGAAACATCTTCCGTCTATGTTCAACATGCTAACCTGTTCATAAGAACATGTGATTCAGAAGGAGAGCCGCAGTGAATAAGCCTACGTTTTTCATCAGGCGTACACTGTACGTACCAAGTCGACTGACATTCTTCATTGTCATCAATACAACACGGGAGTAAGTGCAGTCAGAGCATATAAACACCTTATTGCAAGACAATTACCGTGCGAGGCAGAAAGCACTTTAGAAACAGAAAAGAGAGCACTTGGATGGAGAACGACCTTCTTCCAAAAAAAGTAAAAATAACAGACAATAAAACTGTAATAAATAAATAAATTATAGCACTGCAACCTAACCATTTCTACAGGCAATGAAGCATCAGGCCTCAGCTTTTATGAGTAATCGATAACACTAACCTAAAGGCATGGATTAAATGCCACCCGCTACCCCCCCCTATACAGACGGCAGCGCAGTTTTGTCCCCACGATAAATCTCGGCGGCTCGACGGTCAATGCAATTTTCTGCCCATGGTCCCTTGCCCGGCGATCCAGAACGGAGCACACAGCTGAGCACTGAGGTGTCACAACGTTGTCCCCAGCGCTCTCGCCCATTAGAACGGTCTCTTTAAGAAGAATTACTTTCCTATTACATACACCAACAAGTCCACTCAATCTTCAACCAGTGACCAAGGCACCGGATACCATTTTCCCATTTGCGGTTGTCAACCTTCTGTGGAGAAAGGCTGCCTAAATAATGCATGGGGCAATAGAAGCGAGGCCTCCAGGTCTTAGGCCCTCCCACAAGGACGTGAATGCAGATACAATGCAACTAACAAGTAGGCAATGGTGGCAGTGGCTAACATCTCATCCAACGTACTTGGACTAAGGCATTCTGTCAGTGTTCACAAGGCTGTAACGAGACATGAGGATGTGTGAAATGCTGTGATACAGACACAAAAAATAATGTGGAGAAAGCACTGAGAGTTGCTGAGGAGTTGCTCACGGTTCAACACCTACTTCATCCCACGAGAAATAGATTACAGCCCCACAAATGGCCCCGCCCCACCAAAAGATGATGAAGATCAAATACGCCTCCCTCTCATCCCCTACTCCCACCTGATCACTCCCTCACAATCAGCAGCAGATAATCTGAGTTCCGCCAGTGCTGGCAAAAGGCATCAGAAAGCACTGAATCTCAGATGCCCCAGTGGAAGCCAGTAGCAGACTTTTATCACACCGAATGGATTCTTAATGAGGCTGGTGCACTGAGTGGGCTGAGTCTGGGTGGTTTCAGAGGATGAAAGATTCAGAGGGCCTGGGAGCAACAAGTAGCTGAATGTGGGGAAAAAAATAGTTTGTTGATTTGCGGTACAGCTGAATAGCAAACAAATACAAAGCTCTGTATAAAGTGAGAAGTTGTCAGTGTATCACTCATGAATATGTAGCAGCAGTCACAGAGGCCTCCCAATGTGATGTCTACTCAATCAGTGAGCCACTCTGGCACAGCAGTTAGTGTTGTTGCATGGCATTATGGAGGTTTCAGGTTTGAGTTCTCTCTACGTGAAGATTGCGGGTTTTCCCAGTGTTTGCATGGGTTTCCTCCCATCCTGAAAGACATGCACTATAAGAACACTCCTGCAATTGCCCCTGCATGTCCGTTTTTTGAGCTGAAGTTGTTCTCCAAGTGCTACACTCTGGCTGCCCACTGCTCCAAAGTAAAGCATAACTAGAACTAGTGAAATGAAGATGATAAATTTCCCCCCAACAGTTTTTTTAAACATTTGCAGTGCCGATTATTTCACCTAGGAGGTCTCCAATTGACAGGTTTTTATTCACAGTACCAGCCTTTAATGCATAAATGTTCTTTGCGCAGTATGCATAGTAGCACCACATGGTGAGTTTTATTTCAAAAAATATCCCCAGATATGCATATTTTAATTAAAAATCATCCTAATCACAAGAATTCTTTCCCAGAATGGATCTAGCCGGGAAACTAAACTCTTTGTGTAGAAGTGAATACTTACTTAAAAAATATACCATATGTAAAACGCCCATAAAATATGCTCTTGCAATCAAAAAGTCGCAACGCACCACTGTACTACCATCAGCTGAAAGAAGGGGCATGCAGTGGGTCAGTCGCTGAAACGGGATAAACCAAGGTCCAAATAAGGTCCCTGAATGCGAAAGCAATCCTTTAAGAGAAAAGATCTAACAATCACTATGGTAGTCCCATTATTTATGGATACCGTTAATTTCCATTATTAGTGATGGGAAAGCAGCACTTGTCAGATCGAAGAACCTGTATCACACCAGCAGATTTTTCATTAACGTTCTCTCTAAATACACTAATGTAGCTACCATGATTCATAAACATACTCTGCATGCCTATGAAGCAATTAGAAAGCAAAGCCCTGGGAAAATGAATGTTCATACTGAGCGCAAAACTTCGCTTAAAAAATTCATTAACATTAGCAGGATCTCATGACTATGATTCCAGCAGTCTTGCACATTGGATTTTCTTTCCAAGATTCAGTGAATCAAAACCATGCCAAAAGCTAAGCATACAATTTGTGTGCAGTGATACAGGTACATCCAACACGCACTCATTCACACCTTAACGGAAATTAGAGATGTGCAGAATTTTCAGACACCGAAAGTTTTCGGCCGAAAAAGGCAAAAAAAAAAGCATTTTCGGTTTTCGGCCGAGAGACTTTTAACACCGATACAATATGGCCGAAACAGAATGTTGTGATGATGCAAGCAAAAACCGCGCCAACAGGCGCCTGCCAGAATGTTTTAAATAAGGGATGTGCACCACCATCACCACATTATGGCACTAACGTCCACCAGTGCTGAGTTACAATTTCTGTTTGACACTGTCCTGATGCAAAGGATAGCAGCTGGTGTTGTGTCTGATTCGGTTGCTCATTAAATACGTACCATGTAAAAACTCAAAGCAATGATATCCTTAAAAGGCAAAGAGTATTCATAGAAAATGGCAATATATTATCAAGGCATTTGTGTACCATCAGTATTCCATAATGTAACTACAAACCCTGGAAAAATATGGAATTACCACACACCCAGGATGTTAATTTTCCTTTTTCTCTTCATAACATAAAAGCAAACAACACATATAATAAACAATTATTGTTTATTAGCTTGACATGCAGGCTAAATGATCTGATGGAAATCATGTAAATACAGGGAAGGACTGATGCCTTAATTTATTATGATATTATTTTGATGATTAGACTTGATAAGAGCGATGAAATAACAAGAAAGGAAGATTTTTAGAATGTATTCTCTCTCTTATCTCACGCAGGAATACATATTGTTCATGCACTTGCAGCTGCCTGTCGACAGATCTTTCTACTGCATATACTGTAACTATGTAACGTTATTACATTTGCAAGATTTTGTTTTGTTTTGGCCATCATGGAAGAGGAAGGACCAGATGGGAAGAGGTACAACAACTATAAAAAAAGCAAGTAAAATTGAACTTCAGTGCATGCGAAATAAAGGCGGACGATTCAGGCTGCTTTTGAGGTATTGGGTGGAGATATTTGAGGGGTACGATTGTGTTCTAAATGGCATCGACCTTGTCACTCAATATTTCTATGTCAGTCAATCATTGTTAAGACAGTCCACTTGATCGTGTTCATTAAAAACTATCTTTTTTGTAGCCCAGAGTATTGGCTTATCCAATGGTAACATGACTCCAATAAAAACATAATTTTCTTTCTAAACTAGACAACATGTACGTGTAAAGCGTATAGCCAGCACAGCGACCGGACTTTTTGCAGCACGGAACGAACCAAAATAAGCAGCATAACTAATATGCATCGATGAGACTGACTGAAAATGAGACTGTCGGTGGACTGGTGACGGTGGAAGAAGAACAACATTTGGAAAGCGAATATCAAGTAGCATGAAACTTTTTACCCTTTTTTACATGAGTGAATACCTTCAACATATCATGATATTGCCATAACAGTCCAATTTGACGGGTTCTTATTTTCTTTGAATCCCTACTTTAACGGTAACCTGCGTTTTCTCACATGCGGCCCGGCCCTAATTAGGGCCCAGTGACAGTTAAGGGGTTAAAGAAGAGGAGATGCTAAACAATGGTGAACACGGCCCTATCACAAGTTTTTTCTGCCATCAAATTCAAAATGAACTAATATTTTTCATGAAATGGCAAAATGCCTCACTTTCAATAACTGATATATATGTTTATGTTCTGTTGTGAATAACATGTCAGTTTATGAGATTTGCATATCATTGCATTCTGTTTTTATTTACATTTTACACAGCATCCCAAATTTTTTGTAATTGGAATTGTATTACAAGCCTCTCACTAGGTCAAAAAAGACATGCCACATCACACCAATTCTAGCTTCTTTTCACTGGCTCCCGGTACATTTCCGAATACAATTCAAAGTCCTGGTTTTTGCATACAGAGCCCTCCAAGGTCAAACCCCAGACTAAATCTCAGATCGCCTTCAGCTGTATCTGCCTAGCCGCCGTCTGAGGTCGACCGACCAGTTGCTCCTGGTATTGCCTCGGACCAGGTTAAAAACCAAGGGTGACAGAGCCTTTGGGGCAGTGGCCCCAAGGCTCTGGAATGCGCTCCCCCATGACCTGAGAGCCTTCCCTTCTGAACTTCAGTTCAAGACTCATTTAAAAACACACTTGTTCAGACAGGCTTTCGGCCATGTGTAGCTAATTTTTTTTTTTTTTGCTCTGCTTTAAGTGTTGCGGTTTTATCGTCTTTCATTGGTTACTTCTAGTAAATTTATCTTTTATGTCTTAATTAATTTATTTTTATCGCAATGAAGTTTTTTATGCAATCTTGTTTTAAAACTGTGATCGCCATGTATGTTTCTTATTCTCTTTCTTATTTGTTGTTTTTTTATTTTTTTATTTTTTATTTTTACCTCTGTAAAGCACTCTGTGCACTCGTGCTGTGAAGAGCACTATATAAATAAAGTTTACTTACTTACTTAGTAGATCTGTGAAAAGGTACACGACGAAAACACAAATTGGAATAAACTGGCGTGAGAGGACTCTGGCGCTGCTGTCGCCGCTTCTCCGTCTCTGGGAGCTTAGTTTTTATTTCTTCTTTGTACTTTTTAGACCTCACAGCAATCCTACATTATAGTACTTTTAATTTGCTCATTACTTGCTTTTAATTAGGCTTTTACTTGGCTGCTGCCACAAATCAAATCCAAAAGTTTGACACTTCTCTTACCTGCTCCGTGCTTCCATCTGTCCGTCGACGAGAGGTATGAGGTTAGCCCTGTGCTACTGCACTTCTACCTTCTCATAGCCGCTGCTTAACCCCAGAACTAGTCGGTGTAGTTGGTTGGGCTTGCTCGCCTTAAATCGCCGCTTGTCTGGTGGTGGTGGTTGTCTGACTGGACCGCACGTACTCCCTGGACTTTCTGCTACGGTTAAGCTTCATCCGCCGAGCAGTCCCCTGCCCCCGGTGCGATCAGGCCACAGCTGCCTGGGACTGCTACAACGCTACCTCACAACCAGCTGCCCAAGCAGCCACCTAGCGTATGGGCGACTGGTTAGCCCCCGGTCGCTCCGTCCAGTCCCCCGGCATCGCAGATCAGCTGGTGGCTAACGGGTAAGTCCCAACAAACTTTTTCTCTCCTGCCGGTGGCATCATGCTGCTGAAATACTCCGTCTCCAAGCTGCTGGAACTCAACAGAAGCACCACTCCAACATGCATCTTTAAAATACAATAACTTGGACTCCTCCGCCGCCGACCACCATACAAACACAGAGGCGCTCGCCGACAGTTTGTTTATTCCCAGTCCAAGATTCCATCCATCTACACAACACAACGCTCCGTCACGTGGGTCCTTATAGCCAGCTGCACGGAAAACATGGAGTGGACTACAATGGAGTGGACTCCAATGCCCCACTCGCCAGGCTTCAACAAAAACGTGGAGCGGATTTCAGGCTACTTCGCCCTCTACAGAGATTCACTCCATCACCAACCCTAAAAATAGAGCTCTTTAACGTCCGATCTCAAACTAATAAATCTGCTCTCATACACAGCCACATTCTGGACAAAAGCTTTGATCTGATGTGCCTTGTTGAAACCTGGCACCAGCCAGAGGATTACACCAGCCTCAACAGCGCCTGTCCTCTGGGCTACAAATACCTGGAGAAGGCATGCAGCACGGGTCGTGGCGGTGGCATAGCCATTGTCCACAAAGACCACCTGGTCCGGTCCCCTGTCCCCCTGCCACCGCTGTCCACATTTGAGTGCTTTGCATTCAAATGTAAACTCCCCCTTTCCACAACGCTGCTCCGCATCTACCGGCCACCCAAACAAAACTCAACTTTTATTTCTAAAATTCATGACCTCCTCACAACTCTCTGTACAACCTTCACTAACATTGTAATTCTTGGTGATTTAAACATTCATGTGGACAACCCATCCTGCCACCTTGCATCCGATTTCCTACAACTACTGGACTCTCTCAGCCTCACTCAACATGTCCACTCTCCCACACATAACCAAGTCCAGTGTGTGTCCCTTTTTATCTCTGACTCCGCCCCCATCAATAACTTGACAGCCTATACACTGGGTGCTTGACCACAAGGTCATCTCCACGGAGCTCCCTTTACCCCCTTCTCAGGCAAAACCCAAACGCCAAATCACATTCCGTAATTTAAAAAACATCGACCAAAACATCATGACCTCCGACTTCGAACATCTCTCTGCCGAAACCCCCCCATCTGTCAGTGAGGCAGTGGACCACTACAACACCAACCTGCAGAACCTCCTCGACCACCTTGCCCCTGTCAGAACCCGTACAGTCACCTTCACACGCTCACCACCCTGGTTCACCTGTGAGCTGAGGAAAATGAAGGCAGCTGGACGGGTCCTGGAACGGCGAGCCGTGGCCACTGGGCTAACTGTCTACAAATTGGCCTACAGGGAGCACCAGAGGGCCTACTCAAGGTCCCTCAGGGAGACGCAGTCTCACTTCTACTCTGACATAATCAACAATAGCCCGGGCAACTCCAAAACACTATTCTCCACCATTAACCACTTCCTGAAACCACAAATCTCCAAAAATAATATCACCAAAGAGGAACAAAGCAACACCTACCTTGACTATTTCCGAACCAAGGTGGACAACATCCGCTCTCTCCTATTCAGCACCGCCACTCCACCTGTTACAACTGTCATCTCACTGCCCGCCTTTTCTCACCCCCTGTCCTGTTTCGTCAACATCACACAGCAAGAGGTTGAGGGCATTGTCAGAGGGATGAAGCCCTCCACCTGTGCCCTGGACCTCCTCCCCACATCCATACTCAAAACCAACATCTGTGCAATAAGCCCTCTGATCACCAACATCATCAACCTCTTCCTCCAGATGGGCCAGATCCCATCAGCCTTAAAGACCGCCCTCCTCACCCCCCTCCACAAAAAACCCTCCCTCGACCCAGACAGCCTCTCCAACTACCGTCCCATCTCAAACCTCCCATTCCTGTCTAAGATTCTGGAGAAAGCAGTCTCCACCCAACTACAAAACCACCTCAATCTCAACAACCTCTGTGAAAAATTTCAATCTGGTTTCCGCTCCGCCCACAGCACAGAAATCGCCTTGGTCAGCGTCACAAATGACCTCCTGATGGTGGCCGATGCTGGCTCCCCCTCCCTGCTAACCCTCCTGGACCTTACAGCGGCATTTGACACCATAGACCATGACATTCTCAGCCTCCTTCACTCCAACATCGGTCTCAAAAACACAGCACTACAATGGTTCAAATCATATATCACCAGCCGGTCAGAATACGTCTCCATAGGAGGTTCCAACCCACGCACCCAACCCGTCACCTGTGGCGTTCCCCAGGGATCTGTCCTCGGCCCCACTCTGTTCACCCTGTACCTCCTGCCCCTCGGCGATGTCATCAGCAAGCATAGAATCTCCTTACATTGCTATGCTGATGCCACACAACTCTACCTCAAACCCAACCCATCCTCACCCTCACCAACTCCCTTATCCACTCTCACCACCTGCCTGGAGGAGATCAAAGCGTGGATGACCGTCAACTTCCTGCAGCTCAACAGTTCAAAAACCCAAGTAATGCAATTCGGCACCCCACACCAGATAAGCACATCCCCCATAACCAGCATCACCTTCTCTGGACAGGACATTCCACCCTCAACAGTTGTTACCAACCTCAGAGTAAAAATTGACCCCCACCTAAATTTCGACGCCCACATCAACCACCTATACAAAACCTCATTCTTCCTTCTCAGAAACATCTCAAAACTCCGCCCCACACTCACCCTAGCTGACTCCGAAAAACTCATCCATGCTTTCGTCTCCTCCCGGTTGGACTACTGCAACGCACTTCTCATCAGGATCCCTGGCAAGAGCCTCAAAAAGCTCCAATACATCCAGAACAGCGCCGCCAGGATCCTGATGAGAGTACGAAAGCGTGAACATATCACACCTATCCTCAAATCTCATCACTGGCTTCCCATCATATACCGAACTGAGTTCAAGATCTCCCTGCTCACCCACCAATGTATCCATGGCAACGCCCCCTCCTACCTCAAAGAACTTGTTTGTCTTCAACCCTCATCCCGCAACCTCCGTTCCTCAAACACCTGCCTCCCTAAGCCTGCAAAGACTAAACTACGCACTATGGGAGACCGGGCTTTCTGCTCCGTCGCCCCCGAACTTTGGAATGCTCTCCCAGCCCACCTAAGATCACCACAGTCAGTTGAATCATTTAAGAGAGGACTCAAAACCCACCTTTTCAGTCAAACTTTCCCGTAACTGCACTGGCTTGTATGCCTCTGTGCTTTTAAAACTCCATGTCTTTTAAATCTTTTTACTGTTTTATTGTTTTTATACTGCTGTGACTTTTACTTTACTTTCCTTTTTTTTTCATGTACCTGCCTTTGTGGCACTTTGAGATCCTGATGGATGTAAAGTGCATTATAAATTAAATCCATTATTATTATTATTATTATTATTATTAAATAAATGCGTCACTGTGGTGGTTGATGCAACTGGAGTGCTGATCACAAGAGGAGGAAAAAAGGGGCGGATTCTAAAGAAAGTCCCATAACCTGTTGATGTGACCAGCCATGTACTACTCCACATCTCTTAGCTGGTTATGTAAGAGGGTTCTGGCCTGGACAGCAATGTTGTGCATTGCTGGCACCGTCATGACTGCACAGCACTTTGATGGAGAGAAGTGTAGGGCACCACTGCACTTATGTGCGCACCTGAAGTGCAACATCCATCTCCCCACATACACCCCTCCATGCTCCTGGCCACTCGGTGAGCCTTGTTAAATGCCAGCTCACTAGCGGTTGTGGGATTTGCTGGCAGGATAAAGAGATACGGTCGAAGTGGGTGCCAAATGTCCCCAAGGGGAAACTTTCTAGGCTGTTTTGTTTACAGAACTGTTTTGAATGTTTTCTTGGATTGCCAGAATTTCTGATTCTCAGTGGAAATCTTTATATATAAAGGGTGATAATTTGATTATAGAGTTAGTACACCTGAATGCGTCACCGATGCTGTTAGAAATATGAGAAGAACCATGCAGGATTTGGATCTAATTTTGTACTTAAGAGCAATAGACAAATCAAAGCACACTGGCAACTGGTGAGCTGAGGAGAAAGAGAAAACATACCTTAAAACAAATGAATACTTTTGAGGTGTTGACAGTCATTCAATTTAACATAACATGAACACTGAAAACATGATTCAACATCATCAGCAGTGGCCAGTCATCCTCGTTCAAGTAAGATGAATAATAAGCCGAATTATATTGATGCTAAGTTGCATTTCCATCAACGTAATTGAATTGTGGATTCTTGTCGCAAATCCCCAAGTTCTCTGTTATAACTTAAATAATCATGAAACGCAAAAACAAGGGGGGTAGTTAAGATAGTTGTTTAACCTTTTTGCGCAGTGAAAAAAAACATTCCTCCCCCCCAAGTTGTACTATTTACTGGCTGCAGAATTGAAGTCAGGAAGCTTTGTACTGAACTGCCAATAGATTATTCTTATCATTGGATAAAACTTAGTATGGCCTACTATGCTTCCACATACAATATGTTTCATTTATTCATACTATTTTATTTCATTTTGACTCCATGATATAGCTTACACAGTCCTACATTTAAATATGAGACTGTGGCCTAAAATCAATTAACCAAACATTCTCAGCACCGTTAAAGAGAACAGTTCAAAGCAAAGTTACGACGTACAGCTGTACACGCTCCCGCGTGAGAGCTGCTTTGTGTGACGCACATGAAGAACGAGGAACCTTTGTTAGATCACTTGTCGCAAAACCTGTTAGACCTTAGATCGATCGAGTTGCAGGTTCTGTTTAAGCGATGTTTAGATTCAACATGGTTTGCAGCAATCATGTTTGGGTGTATTCAGAGAAATTCAAATCAAATTATCTACTAAATTTTTTAATTGGACGATTTATTAACTAAGGGAGCAATTACTGTTTTAAGCATATAGCTTATAAAAAGATAGCTTTTTCCCTTCAATACATGAAATCATCAATTATCAACTGGATTTTGCATTTACTTGAGTTATCTTTGTCTAATATGCCAAAATGGAAGAAACTGGGAAGCGGGCATATACTTTTTCACAGTACTGCATCAATGACCCCGCTTCAGCCAGGCACACTAACTGGACTATGCACACAAGACCAGACAGAGAGTTGGAGAACACAGCCAAAAGGAAAGCCATCTTAGTCTCCATGCCAATGTCACTCTTTTTGCACTCCCTGCAGGAAGCTCTGTTCATAGTGCTGGTTATCCCCATTTTCTGTTGCTCCCTGATTAGTTAGGCTCCCATCTAGAGGCCAGTGTATCTGCCGCAAAATCTCAACAAGAAGAGCACCACCAACGGTGCATAATATGCCCGTCATGAACATGGATCAGGAAGTGCACAGACAACATGATACCAATATCCAACAGACAACAGCCCCATGTGAGCTTTGACCTTTGTCCGTGACCTTGACCTTGGAGGGAGGGCCGTAAACATGGTACGCGACACTCCGCTCAGTGATGGTACACGTGTGTGTGTGAAATATCATGGATGTATCTGAAGCGGTTGAGAAGTTATGCTCCGGACAAGCCCCATCTGGGCCCCATGTGACCTTTCACCTTTGCCAGTGACCTTGACCTTGACCGGGTGAAGAAAATCATGGTGCGCGACACAGCGCCTAGTGATGGTGCACGTGAATGTGAAGTATCACGAATGTAGCTCAATCGGCTCAGGAGTTATGCCCCGGACAAGAAATTGCTAACAGACGGACGGACGGATGGACGGACAGACGGACGGACGGGGGTGATGACATAATACGTCCCGTCTTAAGACGGGCGTATAAAAAGTGACACAATGGCAGCATTTAAATTTTTGAAGTTATTTGCATTTGTTTGCTATTAAATAATACAACAAACTAACCCAATCTAAAGATGGGATTGTGATAATGAGGACATTTTATTTCTATAATTTCTCATTTACACAGTGTGCTGGAGAACAATAGAATTTGAGGGCCAACAGCGACTATATTTAGTCATGCAGGATAAGCAGAATATGAAGGTAAAACAAGTCAATTACAAAGCCAAATGAGTATTGAGTGCAACCTTTCAACATATGAAGACCGCAATGGAAAAACGATCAACCACATTTTCACATTGAGGAGAAATGATTAAAAATTCTAATTGATCTTAGAAACAAAGCAATGAGAAAATATGCAAAACAATATAAAATATTTTTTACAAAAATATGATAATAATATATAATATATAAAATATACAACAATGCAAAATTTGGACACATTGTTTTTCCTTTGTGGTCTTCATATGTCAGGGAATGAAGCTTCACAAAGGCATTAAAAAACCCTCAGTACATTGAGAATTACCATTGCAATATAGTTTGCAAACCTTTTTCCCTTATCTACTCTATTCCCGGATGCAGCAAGTCCAAAAACCTTGGGTCACCATCTGCTTACGCTACAAATTGAATCACCAAGTTAATTTTAAGAATTATTAATTCAAGCCCTTGGTGTCATAATATTCGTGATCAAATCTTGAAGGACAAAATATTGGGGACAGAGCTATTGTTAACCCAGGACCTCAGGGAAAATGCGCATCAAAAGTTTATGCGAATTCTTGGACAAAAAAATATATATATTGCAGCATTATTCCAGCAACCCCTGGCAAGTGACTGCTGAACACATATCACTAACACTGACTAAACATTGTTGTAGTGACTAATCTACACTCCTTTATTTCACCAAATCAATGCCGAAGGTTGGCGATGGTAGTTTTGCTCTGTACATCTCTAGAAAGGGTGGTAAAATATCTGTCTTTTCATTCTCATGGCGTGAAGCTTTCTAAGCTACTGTGAGGTCGTTATGAATAAGATACTATGGAATAAGTGTAGGGTAACAGAAAAGTCCTGATAGGATATGGTTTATGAATGGCACGCGCATGCTTATGTCTACTGCCAATGGCATAGCCCATGAGGTCCATCAAGTGAAGCCCATAAGTAACTAGAGGGCACTTCGAGAGCGCATTACCTCTGCCATAGTATTACCATTGAACGTGAGTGTTTAGTGACAATGCCATCTTTACTTGCATAGAAATTCTTTCAGATCTAGGATCACCAAGACGCAACGGATTTTATCCAAAATGTAATTGCTTTCTCCTTATAACAGCATCTACCAGCATTAAATTTCACTGACATTCATCCATAACGGTTGAAGATATTCTGCTAACTGATGAACGAAAAACTCAACAAACGCCAGGGAATAATTATTACCTCCTGGCAATATATTCCTTGGTAATGGCAGCCTGCTAAAGAAGTGTGTGCTTCAAGCAGATCTCGACTGCAGTTCTCCCCAGACACACTAGATGGGTGTAAAACAATCTGAATCCTGCCTTATCTTCAATCTATCACCTTTAAATGGTTATTATCCATTTTAAATCACAAGTGGCAAATCAGGGCGTGGAATCTGAAAGTCTGACGGTCAAAATGCTTTACTCTGCTGTATAAATGAATGCCTTAATGAATGAATGAATGAATGAATGAAACTTTGATTTTTGCTGTTGAAACTAGTGAATAAGGAAATGGATAAAATGATTATGCTGGATTTCATTTTAAGTTCAAATGTCTAGCAAAGGCAATCAGAATTTGAGGTATATGTCTGACACCCCCATTTATTTTTTAACCCTACTGTGGTCACAAATCTGGCCAAATGCCAGTAATGAAGAAACAGCTGATCTAACAACTGACATATCACAGTTTTTGGGGTACCTGGTGCAGGATTCCTATTTTTTTTTGCCTTATTACAATAAATGTGGCAATATCCAGATCCTTCATTCGCCGTATTGATGGTTTACCCTTCATAAAATAGGGCTTTAAATGTCTTCATCCCCAGGAAAAACTTTGCCCTGATAAGAACCCTTCTTGTTAAAAGTCTACTACAAGCCCTGTGGGGAGAAACGTTGCTGAATTTTTATAGAGCCCAAAGTTCACACCTCTAAAGCGACATGTAGGGGAAAAACCTGGAGTCATACTCTGGGAATACGTTAGTAGAAATAATTGCATATCTCAGGAATTGGGAGGGATGAAAAACAGAAACAAAAAGTAAAAATCATTCATTATGCATGGAGTTAAATGGTTGGCAGAGGCTGTCACTGATCACTGAGTCAAGTAAATATTTTTGTCTCGGGGGGCTGCAAAGCCTGGCTGTCACATTCAAATGCACCAGCCATAAAAAAGTGACATGATATTTCCATATCACCCTGTCAGCAGTCTGTTTCTGGGTCAGGGGGAATGCTCAAGTGGAGGATTGAGGAAAAAAGGCATGTCTTGCCACCAGTGGCAGAGCCAGAGGAGCGCCCGGAGTGGCACTCAGCAGCCCTGATATCTGACTGGCCACCCTAGGTGCCACCCATCAATTTCATTCGCAATCCCTAGAAGTGTGATTGACCACCAATTTCACCTCTTACTGAGAGAAATGCTCATTTCACAGTGCCTTTTTCTCATCAAGGGCAAGGAAAAGCAAATATTTCCAAAGCTGACAAATCACATGGCATTAATTTTTGCATAATTAGGACAAGCCTGCAATGAAAGTACCAAATTTTAGTAAGTTTTAAGGCTCAGCATCAGGTATTGATTTCTCTTTGAAAGTTGAATCACTGTGTAGATGGATAGGCTATTGGCTATTTGGCCATAACTGACAGTTAATCAGAAAAGAGAGATTTGATCTCGGTTTAGCCTCACATTATGTTTACATCTGTGCTAGTACTACACACTGTGCATATACACTGCAATCAAAAGTCACAACACACAAATGTTAAGCTAACGTGGGGTAACTGGCTTGCCTACAGCTGTCAAGTTTCAGTCTGTTAACATTTTGCAGTTATAAATCTATTGATGCAGTTAGATATTTGTACTTGAATTCAAAATGAGCAACTACTATCATGAATTTGTTAATGTTACTCAAACTCGGATAGTACGAATGTGTCAATGTATCAACAATCTGAAGCACAGCTAAGGGCAACTTAATGTCTATCTAAATTCCAGTAGCAGTTCAGATATGCAGAGGACCGCTTTTAAAGGTTGGCATACGCAGGACTATACATCTGCCTCAAAATCAGAAAGACCTACTTTCATTTAGTCTGACAGCCACTGTGGTCAAGCCATTTGGTCCACTAAATCTGCATACAAATTTTTAATTAGGGGTGAACAAGTGGATTGTTGCACAGCAGTTAAAAATGAAACAAGGTGGAAGAGAAACATTGGCAATATTGCATTCTGCAAGAGTTGAATGAATTGAATGAAACAAAACAAGCATGCACTAGGGAGTTCCCAAGACAGATGCTGAAAACCACTGTCTTAATTTAATATTACTTAGTAAAAGGGTTACTGTCATCGTCAGTAGAACCCCCGGAGTAGCCTTTCCTACCCCATGTATAAACTCTTTTTCCGCCACTGTTTTCCACAATTTTGGCCATTTTCACGCTGGACCATTTCAGTGGTAACAAGGGGATCAGTGCTAGATCTGATCAGACTGATAACAAATTATCAAATGGCTTCACATATGCCACCAATCTGATAACCTTTTTTCAAGAAGCCAGCAGGTAGCCATTTATTAAATCCAGTAGTCAAATAATAGTCTATTTACTCACAATTATCTTACCCTTTAAGCAGTCATTCACAGCCAATTGCAACAGATTTTCATTGGTAACAGATAAAAATCAACAAATAACAAAGCCTGTCTAAACAAGTGTTGTCTTGAAATGAGACTTGATGTTTTTGTCGAATGCTGCATATTATTAAGGAAAGATCAACATGTCTGTAAAAATCTATAAAGAAATAGAGGCTGCAGATGGGAGGTCAGCAGTCCTCCTCCAATGATGCATTCTGCAGTCCAAAAAAAGGACTACAGCCTTGTAACTCACAAAGGCCGAGTGGATAAGCAGAGCATCATGGGGCATCAACGTGGAGCAACACTAATTGGAGCAGAGACAACATATGCTCGCCACCAATGTATGTAATATATCTATTCATCATTAAACTGCATCTTCCTGGTTAGGGTGTCAGGGAGCTAGTGTCTATTTTAGCATCCAGTGGGTGAGAGGCAAGCATAAGCCCTGAATATTTTGCCAATCCATCGTAGAATATAGCCATTCACACGCCATTCACTGACGCACTCATAGTTGGACAATTTGGAGTGTCCAGTTGGCTTGACATGCATGTATCTGGACTGCAGTAGGAAACCAGAGTACCAAGAGGAAACCCAAGAGAACGCAGGGGCAGCATGCAAACTCCAAATGGATCAAGAATGTAGTTAACATTTGTATAACCGTCCATCCACAAGCGATACCTTTGCTGACTGGTTCATTGTGGGAAGAAAAGTGCATAATGACAAAACTTATGCAAGGATTCTGTATGCTCAGGAGATTATATTTTTGAAATACGAGCCATCAATGACATGAAGCAAAATTTTACATCTTAACAGTTGTATGTGTATAGATGCAAGAAAGTCACAACTAACCTGCAACATCACCTGTGGTCAGCAAAAAATAACAGAGACATTTTGACGGAGTACATTTTATTAGTAGGAATTATATAAGCTGTTCACAGTGAATCAACTTGGTATGCTGTGTACGGGCATCCAGTGCCACTTGGCTCGGACACCTTATTATCATGCAGTGTTCAGGATTAATGGACAGTATGCAGGTATATGTTCTGGACAAATGTGACCATTTCATCTTACTTACTGCAGGCTGACCGCTCAGAGGGTCAGTGGAAATAAACACTGCAGGACAGGTTCATGGTAAAATGCTTTACAGAACAGGACAGTATCCATCATGACATTTCCCCAAATTAACCATAACATTATAGGCAGACATGCATTTATTTGTGTCCTTATATTTTCTATTGTTACATTCTTCGATCACAATCCTTTACAGTTCTCTACATTCAAAAGAGGATGATATTTACAAATATTCTACATGATGGTTATTTAAATAGACTTGTTTCTTGTTCACTGAGTTTGCCCAGTGCTCTTTTTGTGGTTTTTAGAGTAACAAGACTAGAAGCTAATTTCAACTCCTCTGCAGCCCATCCCTCTTCATTACTTCAGCCTGACCTTGTCTATAGCCAACCACATTCTCCGCTTTGTAAATCTTGTGTGTATAGTAGCTGAGTGATAGAAGAAATTCACCTAAAAAGTTCAAGGAGTCCTTTCAGAGTAACAGTCCATCACAGTTTAGTCATCCGACAAAGACTGTCTTGAAAAGACAAGTAAAAGTGTGACAGAACAGTACCCTCCATCCAGCTAAACTCCAAAGCTAAAACAATACATATCTGACAAACTGTACCTGATAGCCTGTCCTCCAAGAAAATACGCCCACAAAGGTCGCTTGTCAAGCAGCTTATTACAACCTAAAGTTACATTTATGAGTTAAGTGACCTCTAGCGGTCATTCAAATAACTACAATCTGGTTTTGATCATCAAGGTCGCCGTCAGTAAATCCGTGACCTAAACCTAATCCTATCCCTGATTCTAATTATAATCCTTACCCTTACCCCAATCCTAATACTTACCCAAACCATTATTTTAAGTGTAAATATGACAGAAACTGTATCTGTAGCTGAAACTATAAATGTAACAGTACCTTCCTGCTGCCAGTAGGGGTGCAATTTTAGGAAACGCTTCGATGGGTCATAAATCAGAGTAAATGAGAATAATCGACCTATTTGAGCATATGGTTGAAGGACAGGTTGGTACCTGACCAGTGACACAGGTCAAAAGCAAGGTCATGACAGCATCTTAACCCCAGTCCTGCCAGTAGCCGATATTAAGACACCCACATTCGTTTCCCTGTGTGCCGGTTGTTGATATATCCTTCTCCGGTAGCTATTTCCCTGTTTGCCCATTCTCAATAAGCATTAGTCAGAGGCAAGACTAGGATTAACACATTTCACTACCAGTGCAAGTGGAACAGAACAAAAAGATAATGGTTTTATTGTCAGCTGCGAGTGCTCAAAATATCCATCTTTTTTCTACTCAAGACCATAGCAATTCTGGTAAAGTAGATCTTGTCAGAACCACTTACCATCTCTAAAGGTGTGCCTCAGGGCTCAATTTTGTGCCCAACCTTATTCTTAATCTACATTCATGATGTAGGTCTCTGCCGCAAAAATATGGTCAGGCAAACTATTCCACATTGAAATTACTCTTTGGGTGAAGAAATATTTCAGAATATCAGTGCTAAATTTACCTTTGGTCAACTTCCATTTGTGACCTCGAGTTCTACTCACAACACTTGGTCGAAGGAATCCTACATAATTCACTTTTTTAATCCCTTTAACATATTTAAAGACCTCAATCAAATCACCCCTTAATCTCCTTTTCCTAAGACTGAAGAGATAAAGGATCTTCAGCCTCTTCTCATAGCTTTCATCTTTTATACCTGGAATAAGCTTTGTGGCTCTTCTCTGAACTTTCTCTAGAGCCTCTATATCTTTCTTAAAGTACAGTCCCCAGAACTGTACACGATACTCCAGATGTAGTCTGACGAATGTGTTGTACAAAAGAAGCATCACCTCCTTAGATTTGTACTCAATACTTTTGGTAATGTATCCCAGCATCCAATTGGCTTTTTTAACTGCTACAGCACAATGGCTAGAGCCTGTGAGGGTTTGGTCAACAATCACTCCCAGATTTTTCTAGTGTACAGCACATTCCAGTTTTAAACCTCCCAAGAAGTAATCCCATCTAATGTTTTTATTACCTACATATACAACTTTACATTTTGCTACATTAAATTTCATTTGCCACATTTCTGCCCAATTCTGGATTCTATCCAAATCATCCTGAATCACTTTAGTGGACCATAAACTATTTGCCAAACCCCCCAATTTAGTATCATCTGCAAATATAATCAATCTGCTCTCAATATTACTATCAAGGTCATTAATGTAGATGAGGAACAGCAGGGGCCCCAACACCGATCCCTGGGGGACGCCACTCCCCACCATACCTAGCTCAGATGAGATACCACTGACCACCACTCTTTGTGTTCTGTCCTGTAGCCAGTTTTGAACCACTCCAGAATACCTCCTGTAACTCCAATGGAGCTAAATTTAAAAATTAGTCGCTTATGCGGTACTGTATCGAATGCTTTCTGAAAATCCAAGTGTATGATGTCATTAGCCCTGCTCTGGTCATAAGTCCTGGTGGCCTCTTCAAAAAATTCCAGAGGGTTTGTCAGGCATGATCTTCCCTTATGAAAACCATGTTGGCTATCCCTCAAGGTACTGTTCCTTTCAAGAAATAAGTCCAGCTCATCTTTTATGACAGATTCCAATATTTTGCACGCAATGCAAGTTAAACTGACTGGCCTGTAATTTCCTGGCTCGGTACGGTCTCCTTTCTTATATATTGGTATAATATTGCCCTGTTTCCAATCATTTGGTATTTCTCCATTTTCTTAAGACCGCCTGAAGATGGTGGATAGCGGCTTAAAGATGATCTCGCCAACTTCCCTGAGCACTCTAGGATATAAGCCATCAGGACATGCCGCCTTATCTGCCTTTAGTTCATGCAACTTGTCTAATGCTTCGTTATCCCGAACCTCAATTTCTGCTAAATAATCTTGAGCATTTAACATGCCCTCTGACCAAATAAAGACCCCCTCTGAGGTAAAATTCTCAACAAAGTAACTGTTTAGGGCATCCGCAATATCCTTGTTATCAAATAGCAGCGATCCATTTTTATTCTTTTTGCAGTTCATCTGCTCTTTAACTTTCCTTTTTCTACTACAGTACTGAAAGAAGCGCCTAGGGTTAGTTTTTGCCCCCTCTGCAATTTGTCTTTCATACAGTCTTCTAGCATTCCTCACCTCTGTCACTCTTTACAAGACCTGTGAAGCTCGTTTTGTGGATTTTTGCCTGTGTTGGAGTATTTTCCTGTCCCAGGACATCACAACAAAGCAACCGCAAGGGACTGTAAATATCTCATTTTCTTTATTATTTCAGTCTTGGTCAGCCTTTGTTTTATTAAATCTATTAAAGTTTAAAAAATTTTGTCTGTCATCCCTTGCTGTCCTATATGTCATAACAAATTGAGGCCATAACAGAGGAATGTAGAGTGGAGATTGGCAGATAAATATTAAATCTTGAGATTTAATAAGAACAGTGACCCGTGCTTGTTTATTGGTTTCCTTTGCCTTCTTTGTTCAATGGACCACCTCTTTCAGTCACCACCTAATGAGAAGAAAAGGCTTACTTATGCTCTGAAATAAATGTAGGCAAAAGGTACAGAGCATGACTCTGTTGATGCGTTGTGACAGGGCAGGGTAAACATTGGGAGGTCACTGATCAACATCGCATTTACAGCGGGGAAATATCAGCCAGACAGATGCAATGTCTCCGCAACGACTTACTAATGGGAAAACTATCTCCACGCAATATTGCGTTCAAATTGGCGCTACCTAGCTGTGCTGTCAGAGTAGACTGTTGCTGTAAGTGAGATGCTTTGTATATCAACAAACATGGCAGCGATAAGTGACTGATAACAAAGATTTCAAAAGCCTTTCCCCATAAAGGCACATCTGCTATCAGCCTGGCTTAATTATGTGGCGACAGAGACTACTAGGTATTATTTCATTTCTACAGTGATTATGAAAAATTTGTCTAACCTCCTAGCAACAACATAAAGCAATATGTACTCAAATAAACAAGAATACAGCAGTGAAATGCTGCTTAGAGAATAAAAAAATATACAATAAAGTCCAGAGTTGTCAGCTAACTATCGAAATCTCCCATTTAATATTAATATAAATGCAAAATGTTACGGGTACTCATGCATTTAGAAGTCCCTTTAAGAATTCAGTTTTTCGTAAACCTCAGGGAAGAAAATCGTGAATTATAACAAGAGCCATCTGGCAATGGCGTATCCCCCCAGCTGTAGGTTGTGTCACAACCTTTAAAAGGCACATCTACAGATCATGATTGACGTGTGTCAAGTTTGGTGAAGGTAGCACATATAGTTTCCGAGATATGGCCCAGACAAAGTCATGTTTACAGATAGCTAGATAGAAGGACGGACAGCAATAGCAAAAGGCACATCTACACATCATGATTGACATGTGTGTCAAGTTTGGTGAAGCTAGCACGTATAGTTTCCAAGATATGGCCCGAACAAAGTCATGTTTACAGACGGGAGAGACGGACGGACGGACAAAGCGATAGCAAAAGGCACATCTACACATCATGATTGACATGTGTGTCAAGTTTGGTGAAGCTAGCACATATAGTTTCCGAGATATGGGCCTGACAAACTCATGTTTACAAGCGGACAGCCAGATGGACGGAGAGAGCGATAGCAAAAGGCACATCTACACATCATGATTGACATGTGTGTCAAGTTTGGTGAAGCTAGCACATATAGTTTCCGAGATATGGGCCGGACAAACTCATGTTTACAGAGGGACAGACAGACGGATAGACAAACAGACAGAGCGACAGCAAAGGGCACATCTACACATCATGACTAACATGTGTGTCAAGTTTGGTGAAGCTAGCACATATAGTTTCCGAGATATGGCCCGGACAAAGTCATGTTTACAGACGGGAGAGACAGACGGAAGGACAGAGCGATAGCAAAAGGCACATCTACACATCATGATTGACATGTGTGTCAAGTTTGGTGAAGCCAGCACATATAGTTTCCGAGATATGGCCCGGACAAAGTCATGTTTACAGATGGAGAGACAGACGGACGGACAGAGCGATAGAAAAAGGCACATCTACACATCATGATTGACGTGTGTGTGAAGTTTGGTGAAGCTAGCACATATAGTTTCCAAGATATAGGCCAGACAAACTCATGTTTACATACGGACAGACAGACGGACAGAGCGATAGCAAAAGGCACATCTACACATCATGATTGACATGTGTGTCAAGTTTGGTGAAGCTAGCACATATAGTTTCCGAGACATGGGCCGGACAAACTCATGTTTACAGACGGACAGACAGATGGACGAACAGAGCGATAGCAAAAGGCACATCTACACATCATGATTGACATGTGTGTCAAGTTTGGTGAAGCTAGCACATATAGTTTCCGAGACATGGGCCGGACAAACTCATGTTTACAGACGGACAGACAGATGGACGAACAGAGCGACAACAAAAGGCACATCTACACATCATGATTGACATGTGTGTCAAGTTTGGTGAAGCTAGCACATATAGTTTCCGAGATATGGGCCGGACAAACTCATGTTTACAGAGGGACAGACAGACGGATAGACGAACAGACAGAGCGACAGCAAAGGGCACATCTACACATCATGACTAACATGTGTGTCAAGTTTGGTGAAGCTAGCACATATAGTTTCCGAGATATTTGGCCTGGACAAACTCATGTTTACAGACGGACGGACAGAGCGATAGCTATATCCCCCGCATTATATGCCGGGGGGATATAAAGGTGCATGCCAAGAAAAGTTCCTGACTGTACAAGCATCAAAGATTCATAACGCCCTCAGAAAACAAGCAGAAGTTTTAATTTCACACACCAGGATGATGGGACTTGTTGCCATGAAAACACAAGAAATAAAAATTTCAGAAATTCCTAAATACCAAAAGGCACATCTACATGGCATATCAGATGTACACACCAAATTTAGTGAAGAAATATGGAACGTTTTTGAGTTATGCTCCGGAAACGAGCCCTACCCTCCCAAGAGACTAAGTCCAACTTGTTGCGATGGAAACACAAAAAATAAAAAATTCAGAAATTCTTTAATGCCAAATGGCACATCTACATGGCGTATCAGACGTACACAGCAAATTTTGTGAAGAAATATTGAACGGTTTTTGAGTTATGCTCCAGAAACGATTATACGCACACACAGACGGAAGGAAGGACAGACGGACGGACAGACGAACTGATCGCTATATAAAAAGGATATGATCTATATATATTCTTGTTCCTCAGGGGTGGTAACCTGCTATGTACTTTTTGGGTTTTATTTCAACTCATTAGTACGTGCAGGATAATAGTTTTCAAAAGACATAGTTCAGGCAAAATATCACTATCCTGTTGTCCATTACCCACTTACCAAATGAGTTGGAAGTTAAATGTCCCATTGTCATCAAGTATTAACACTTACATTACCAGCAAACATAAAGCCTGGATAAGATGCAAACGACAGAGGCAAATGGTAAGTTGTTCTGCTTCCTAAAAATTACTTCCATTAAATAATAATTTTATCATAGTCGTATTTTAGCTGTGATTGTAAAAGCCAGCTCATGGCTTTTGCCTAAATAGTCCATTACCCCTGGTATCTAACATGACTACCAGATGCACCGATATTCCCAGAGAAATAGAGCGTGTAGTGTTCATTTCCTCTGAATTGATTGGAAGCAGCAATATTTGTAAAACTTCATGCCACTACAGGGGGATCATGATAATACGCTTAGGAGTACTGCATAATGTACAACAGAGAATGACTTTTTCAGTATGTATTGCACGCACAGAGACTGTGAGTAGAATTTTGCATTATTTTTCATTCTGGGGAATAGATTACATCACATTTGAGGATTGCATCCAGTTTTTACAGCTATATAACTTTCAGTTTGTTTTTGTTTAGGTTGGAGAGCAAATGGATAGATATTACATCATTAACCTCATTGCATATTTGCTTAAGTCATATTTTTACCAAATTGAGATAGTGACGGCCTGTTCTTTTGTGTCACCAAACAAAGTGTGTTTTTTTTTTCTTTTTTCTCAAAACATCAAATAAATAAAACCAATTCTCCTAATAATAAAAAATTCAAAAAGTAAAAGGAACTTAAAAATGAGAGACAATTATGCTATGAGGCTAATGATATGAGGCCCCTTGATTTTGACTGTCAGAAACATTTTGTAATAAAAATATTCATTTGCATTTGATGCATAAGTTTGTACCATGCCTGAGGACAGTTGTTTGGTAGTTTTAAGATTACTTTGGTGCGAATTACAAATAATGCAAAAATGTTGCCATTTTTCACCTGTTTGGAGAAGATGTGGGCAGCTTGTATTTTGCTTCACAGATTATTATTTGCACTGAGTAATACTGTAAGATGTAGCCGACTTCTGGTAAATGAGTTTATGATCCAGGATATGTATAGTTTTACCTCCAAGCTCTTGTTTTTCAGTAAGTCAGTGCAAAATTACTTCAGCTTTGAATTTTCACGACATTCCCTTGTGTTTGTGGCACGATTTTGTCCCAAAATTTAAAAAAAAAAATGCATGGAAATAAGTGGAACTAGTTCAGGCAGGAAACTCTTCTACATTACCTATGCGGTTGTCTGTGTCAGCGAGAGTACTCCAATCACAGACCGCCAACAGCAAAGAACCTATTACAATGGTCTATTTAAACACAATCAGCATGGATACCTTTTCTGCTCAATCTGATGCCTCACATGCAAGGTGAAAAATGTTTTGCTTGCTACCTCCACCTGCTCTGGTTCTGCTCTGTCTGACAGTGGGGGGATTCTTCGGTTCTGCTCCCTACTTAACTTTGTCGTTTAATATGTTCTTGCTATACCATGGTAGAGAGCACCTCCAGAGCAGAACTTTTTGCCAAACTCAAATGTCATTACATCTACATGTTAATAAATTTGTTCAATCATAAATACATAAGTTTACCTGACTGAAATAAGTGTTACAGTGCCGTGAAAAAGTATTTGGACCCTTCCTAATTTCTCACTTTTTCCATATTTTTTACACATAAATGTTGCCGATCATCAAACAAATTTTAATATAAAAAGAGATAACCCAAGTAAATACAAAATGCAGTTTCTAAATGATGATAAAATTTATTAAGGGAAAAAGCTATCCAAACCTTCCTGGCCCTCTGTGAAAAAGTATTTGCACCCCCCCACCCCCTTTTAATCATGAATTAATTGTGATGAATCACATTTTTTGAGTCCAATTTCACTAGCCCAACCCAGGCCTAATTACTGCCAGTACTGTTGAATCAAGAAATCACTCCAATAGAACCTGTCTGACAAAGTTAAATAGGCTAAAAGACCTAAAAAGGCATGACATCATGCCGCAATCTTAAGAAATTCAAGAACAGATGAGAAACAAAGTAATTGACTGTCAATCTGGAAAGAGTTACAAAGCAATTTATAAGGCTTTGGGACTCCAGTGAGCCATGGTGAGAGCCATTATCCACAAATGGAGAAAACCTGTAACAGTGAACCTTCCCAGGAGTGGCCAGCCAACCAAAATTACTCCAAGAGGGCATCGACAACTTATCCAGGAGGTCAAAAAAGAACCCAGAACAACATCTAAAGAACTGCAGGCCTCACTCGCCTCAGTTAAAGTCAGTACTCATGATTCAACAATAAGAAAGACACTAGGCAAATATGCCATCTGTAGAGAGTTCCAAGGCAAAAACCACTGCAGACCAAAAAGAAAACAAAGGCTCATCTCACATTTGCCAAAAAACATCTTGATGATCCCAAAGACTTTGGGAAGAACATTCTGTGGACTGACGAGACAACTTCATGGAAAGTGTTCGTCCCATTACATCTGCCATATAACTAACACAGCATTTCATAAAGAGAGACCCGGACGACTTGTTGTAATTGATGGAACTATGAATTCTGCTCTCCACCGGAAATTCCTGAAGGAGAATGTCCAACCCTCAGTTCATGGCCTCAAGTTCAAGCGCACTTGGGTTATGCAATGATCCGAAACACACTAGCAAGTCCACCTCTGAATGGCTGAAAAAAAAAAAAAAAACGAAGATTTTGGAGTGGCCTAGACTTAAATCCGCTTGAGATGCAGTGGTATGACCTTTAACAGGCCGTTCAAGCTCAAAAACCCTCCAATGTGGCCGAATTAAAACAATTCTGCAAAGAACAGTGCACTAAAATTCTTCCACAGTGATGTGAAAGACTCCTTGCCGGTTATTGTAAATGCTTGATTGCAGTTGTTGTTGCCTAGGGTGTCAAAACCAGTTATTAGGATTTAGGGGGCACTTTTTCAGATAGGGCCAGGTTGGTTTGGATAGAAATTTCCCCTTAATAAATGATTCATCATTTAAAAACTGCACTTTTTATTTACAAAGGGATTATCTTTGTCTAATATTAAAATTAGTTTGATGATCTGAAACATTTAAGTGTGACAAATAGGCAAAAAAAAAAGAAATCAGGAAGGGGGCAAATAATTTTTCATGGCACTGTATTTCCGAATGATATAATTGTCTTGCTTCATTGAAATCATTTTTCCAACCTCTATCATGCTCAAATCCAGAGGTAATAAGCCTTAACCAGGAGGCCAAAATGAAGGTAGCATGCATAACACAAGCTCTTGGAGTCTGCATTGCTTCACAATAGAGTTCACAGAGGCGGGTTCCCCAGCTACATGTACTGGTTTACTGCAGTGAGCATAGTGAGCAGAATAGCATTACTGTCAATTCCCACCTTTCAGAATGAAGGTATGTCGTTTTGTTGACTGCATACTGCAACCATAGAACTAATTAACAATACAGTGAGTAAATGAACAAGTTCAGATTCTCAGGTCATCCTCTCAGTTAAACAGGGGGAGATCGAACCATTATTTTGAAAGAGACGCCATATTTCCTTGGAGTGAGGTGTCACCATTCACGCTTAATCTGATTTAGTTTTTGTCAGTCATTTAATTGTCAGAGCAATACAGTGCACTAAGCAAAAATAAATTGGCTCAGTTCATCAGAAAAGGGATAGGTGACCTTGAAGTCAACTACGCAAGGCAGAGAATACTAACGCACATCATAAGAGACTTTTTATAGCTAATGATCCCAATTCACAGAAGTAACACCCATTGCATTAATGAGGCTGTTTAATTAAGGCTGTACTTAATTCCCATGTGAATGCAAGTTCTCCAATCAATTCTTATCAGCCCCACATTCATAGCAAGGTTGAGGCCCATAAAGTTTTTACGGTTACCGTAAATATCCCTTTTTAATGCATACTACAATGGAGCATATTGTATGTGCATGTTAACCTGGTAATAAATCATATCAGCATTGATGGGAGAAAAAAATGCTGAAGTATGACTGAACAGGACAAAAAAATTAAATGGGGTATGGAGTTGATTGCTCTGCGAGGAAGTAGAATAGGTAAAATACCCTGAATATCATCCCAAACAATAAACAAATGATTGAAATAAGAGATAAAACAGTAACCTGTCCTTTCTTAACAAAGAGTTCTGCAATAAAATAATGCGAGCAGAAAGGAGTGACAAATGAAAGAAAAACAATCTCTTCAATCTGTTGAATACATTCACAAAATTATCATTCATTATACCTCAGCTAAATACAATGAGCGCCATAATTCATTGGATGGTGACTATTTCTTTATTTTGGTTCTGCACGCTAGCACTGTGAGTTTGAAAGGATACAATGACTGGAAGGATAAGTACAGACTACCAGCTTTAATTTGTTTTCATCCATATCGGATGAAACATGATGGCACCATTTTCAGCCACGTAAAAAAATATTGGATGGTTTAATATACAGTACCAATTACTTGCTACATAGATACGCTGCTCACCAGCTAAGGACAAGGAACAGGGCGAAATCCCGCATCGGAAGAGAGACAGTTCAGCACAGGGGTAACATGCAATGTCATTTGTGGGAATGCTACAAAACTAAATAAGGGTAATATTAATATAACATAATCACTGTTTGCAACGACTCCTGCATGTGCCATAGGCTACTCTTAAGATGCAAGTAGCTCTCTACAAAAGGTTGGAACCACTCATAGATTTAGGATAATTTCTGGGAATGTCTTTAATTACTATGCTTTTCAGAAACACTCCGAAAACATAAGAAGCCTCAAAAGAAAAACTCTAATCATTTTAGCCTTAATGGAGCATTACGGAGCGGTGCACAGTTGTGACAAAGGACATCTTTAACAATGTATTTCAGCTAACAACCCCAGTTCCAAAAAAGTTTGGATGCTGTATAAACTGGAAATGAAAGCAGAATGCAATGATTTGCAACACTCACAAACACAGATTTTATTCGCAATAGAACAGACAACATATCAGTTGTCATGGTCAATGTTGGGACAAATTACATAGGTAAGGGTATGTTTGAGGTTCTGCAAGGCAAATTTGTGGAATTAGCTGAGAAGCTTAGGAGCAGATCCTCAACGGTAGTGTTCTCCGGGATTCTACCGGTACCACGTGCAAGCAGAGGTAAGCAGAATTCTATCTGGAGGTTTAACAAGTGGCTACGAACCTGGTGCAGAAAAGAGGGGTATAGGTTTATGAGGCACTGGAACTTTTTCTGGGAGAGGGGTGACCTGTTCAAGCCTGACGGGCGGCACCTGAACCGAAGGGGTACCTTTGCACTGGGCCAGCGTATGTTGAGGGTAGCACAGGATTATTTAAACTAGGGACTTGGGGGGCAAGGAGGTTAGTGAGTGTTACACATAGGGAAATGCAGACTGCCCCGATGGAAGCTGACGGCGTAAGATGCACTATCGATGTTTTACTTTTAAAGCAACAAAGCGTAGAGGGGGGCTCAGGGCGGCAGCCACATGGGAAATCAAGGGGGAAGAGCATTATTAATAACCTGAAATGTTTTTATTTAAATGCAAGAAGCATAAGAAATAAATTTCCTGAACTTGAGGCTGTAGTGATCAGTGAGGGCTATGACATAGTTGGGATAACAGAGACATGGCTATGTGAAGAGGATGGAAATGAATATAATATAGAAGGTTATAAACTCTTTAGGAAGGATAGATGCAATAGGCGAGGAGGAGGCGTAGCACTCTATGTGAACGAAAACATTAATGTACAGGAAATTCCCGAAATTGAACATTCCTTTTCCTGTGAAGATATATGGGTCAGGCTCATTGGCAAACACGAGACAGGTTTAAACATAGGAGTATGCTATCGACCACCAGCTTTGGACAGTACATTCAATGAAATGCTTTTTAGGAGGATTACGTAAGCTTGTAGCGGTGGTGGGACTATTATAATGGGAGACTTAAATTATTCTGGCATCAATTGGGAAACGGGGAAAGGACAGGGTAGGGGGGAGGAAGAATTTCTAGATGTTATAAATGATCATTTCCTGGTGCAGTATGTTAATAAACCTACCAGAGAGAAGGCAATTTTAGACTTAGTTTTCTGTAATGACCCAGACAGAATTAGCAATGTTGAGGTACTGGAGCCACTTGGGACAAGTGATCACTCTGCTGTTAATTTTGATGTTTCATGGGAAGTTTAAAAGGTACATTCTAAAACAAAAATTTTCAATTTTAGGCGAGCAAACTTTGACAGGATGCGCTCATATCTACCTGAAATAAATTGGGAGACACTCCTGGACTGTAAGTCTGTAAATGAGATGTTGGAAAGATTTAAGGGGGTTTTACTTGAATCACAATGCAGATACATTCCGAAGGTGTCCAAAAGTAAGCTGAAAAAGCAGAATCTTCAGTGGATGACCAAAAGTATTCGTAGGATGTTGAGGGAAAAGAGGAATCTTTATGAGATGTACATAAAGGATAGCAATGAGAATACTAGGGCTGAATACTGTAAAATGCGGGCTGTGGTAAAAAAAGAGCTGAGGAAGGCTAGAAGACGGTATGAAAGACAAATTGCAGAGGGGGCAAAAACTAACCCTAAGCGCTTCTTTCAGTACTGTAGCAGAAAAATGAAAGCGAAAGAGCAGGCTAAATGCATAAAGAATAAAAATGGATCGCTGATATATGAAAACAAGCATATTGTGGATGCCTTAAACAGTTACTTTGTTGAGAATTTTACCTCAGAGGGGGACTTTATTTGGCCAGAGGGCATGTCAAATGCTCAAGATTATTTAGCGGAAATTGAGGTTCGGGATAACGAAATATTAGACAAGTTGCATAAACTAAAAGCAGATAAGGCGGCGGGTCCTGATGGCATATATCCTAGAGTGCTCAGGGAAGCTGGTGAGTTCATCTTTAAGCTGCTATCCGCCATCTTCAGAAACTTGAGAAATACCAAATGATTGGAAACAGGGCAATATAATACCAATATATAAGAAAGGGGACAGTACCGAGCCAGGAAACTACAGGCCAGTCAGTTTAACTTGCATTCCGTGCAAAATATTGGAATCTATCATAAAAGATGAGCTGGACTTATTTCTTGAACGTTACAGTATCTTGAGGGACAGCCCACATGGTTTTCGAAAGGGAAGGTCATGCTTTACAAACCCTCTGGAATTTTTTGAAGAGGCCACCAGGACTTACGACCAGAGCAGGGCTTATGACATCATATACTTGGATTTTCAGAAAGCATTCGATACAGTACCGCATAAGAGACTAATTTTTAAATTGAGCTCCATTGGAGTTACAGGAGGTATTCTGAAGTGGATTCAAAACTGGTATCAGGACAGAACACAAAGAGTAGTGGTCAGTGATATCTCATCTGAGCTGGGTATGGTGGGGAGTGGCGTCCCCCAGGGATCGGTGTTGGGATCCCTGCTATTCCTCATTTACATTAATGACCGTGATAGGAATATTGAGAGCAGATTGGTTAAATTTGCAGATGACACTAAACTAGGGGGTTTGGCAAATAGTCTAGGGTCCACTTAAGTGATTCAGGATGATTTGGATGGAATGCAGAATAGGGCAGAAATGTGGCAAATGAAATTTAATCTGGCAAAATGTAAAGTTGTACATGTAGGTAATAAAAACATTAGACAGGATTACTTCATGGGAGGTTTAAAACTGGAATGTGCTGCACAAGAGAAAGATCTGGGAGTGATTGTTAACCAAACCCTCAAAGGTTCTAGCCATTTTGCCGTCGCAGTTAAAAAAGCTAATCGGATGCTAGGATACATTGCCAAAAGTATTGAGTGCAAATCTAAGGAGATGATGCTTCTTCTGTACAACATGTTCTTTAGACCACACCTGGAGTATTGTGTACAGTTCTGGGGACCATACTTTAAGAGAGATATAGAGGCTCTAGAGAAAGTTCAGAGAAGAGCCACTAAGCTTATTCCAGGTATAAAAGATGAAAGCTACGAGAAGAGGCTGAAAATCCTTAATCTCTTTAGTCTTAGGAAAAGGAGACTCAGGGGTGATTTGATTGAGGTCTTTAAATATGTTAAAGGGATTAACAAAGTGAATCATGTAGGATTCCTTCGGCCAAGTGTTGTTAGTAGAACTCGGGGTCACAAATGGAAGTTGACCAAAGGTAAATTTAGCACTGATATTCGGAAATATTTCTTCACCCAAAGGGTAATTTCAATGTGGAATAGCTCACCTGACTATATTGTTGAGGCAGAGACCTTGAGGGTTTTCAAGAGTAGGCTTGACCTAAAGCTAGATACCATTGAGTCATTTAGTATTTGAAGGGATATATTCACAATAGTATAAAGAAACTGGCAAGCTTAGTTGGGCTGAAAGGCCTGTTCTTGCCATTCATGTTATGTTATGTTATGTTATGTTAAAATGTCAGGAATGCTATATTTTATGATATAGTATTTAATTTCGGTTCAAAAACACAGTAAAGAGGTAAACTTGTAAATCCACGTTATTGTTTTATTTAAAAATGGATAAAAAGAAAAAATCAGTTTAAACTCTTATTATGAAGTGTCAACGCTGTAGAGTGACCCATGTGACTAGCCCACAGCCAACCAGTTTTTCTTTTCTTTTCCTGTTGCTTAACGAAGAAGTTACGCAGTCAGTTGTGGAGCTGCTGCTGGAAAGCGAGATACGCAGTCAGTCATTGCGGAGCTGCTGCTTAAAAACGAAGAAATTTTTTTTTTTTTAAATGTGTAAAGAATCTATCGAAAGCTATTTTGGTACTCTGACGAAGTCGCTTTTATTTCAAACCCGTCCTTGCCGTGGTGATGGTGTATACACTGCCAAACGGGACTTGGTGAGTTTAAAAGAATTTTATTTTATGTCATGCAAGGAATATTTTGTCAATGTATTGGTCATTTAATGGAAGTGGGAAGCTAAGGTAGCAAATTTATGTTGTTTTAAGTGGTGAATATAAACGGTGAATTGGTGCTTAATTGGAGCACGGGCCTATGTTTCAATGTTCTGTAATGTTGTATTTTCCGTCGCCATAATGGCGTGTTATTAAGTACCGATTAAGTTGAAAAACGTATTTTTACTGATATTCGAAGCTACCTGATGCATTGTTTATTTTATCTATGCATATTATTTGGTTGTTATGGTAGGCCATTAAGGTGGGATCGGGAATTCTGAGCTAACCGGAGTGGATTTCATGTGGGAGATGCAAGACCCATGTGCAAGATACAAGATGGCGAGCCACCCAGGGACCCCTTGAACGGCGTATTACGCAAGAGCCAAGCGCCCTTTGCAGGACGGTGCGCTGGTGCAACAAATACTGGTAGGATTAATCCATACCTCTCTGCAAAACTGCAGTGGACTCTCAAGAACACCGGAATAACCATTCGGGACAATCAAAGGATTACCAGTTTCGGGAACAGAGAGATTTATTAGTGATATGCAAATATTTCAGTCTTTTGCTGGATTATTTTGAGTTTTGTAAATTTTATATCTCTAATTTTTGTCAACCATACATGTTAATGCTGTAACGGTATTATTTGAGAGGTAAATATTCTTTTGCTTGGTTCAAACAACAGAACAAAAGGTGGTTCATACAAAAAAGGGGAACTTTAACAAAACTCGAACTAAATCTTGAAATGAAAACCTAGACTTTATTCAGAATAACGCTGAGTTAACTCAAGAGAAATCGAAGGATAAAACTTGAAATTAATACGAACAATAACCTAGGTTGAAAATAATATCCTTTTAAAAGCCAAATAATAGGTGAACATCAAAAAGGGAATTGATGAACTAAATTACTTGAACAGAGGGGAAAATTAATTCATCTCAAGGTGACAGAGAATTTTGTGTAAACTGTATGTCAACTGTCTTCTGTCTATCAACTAAAAATAATAAGCCGGCAATCTAAAATTGTTTTCTGATCTGTGGTCATTAATGCATCTTACACCTGTCATTGCTCTGGTAGCTGAACCTAGCACTGGTCCTAGTTACTGTAACACTATAGAAGTGCTACACGTTCACTAATAGAAAACACTTGGCGTATCATAAAATGAAAAATCCAGCAAAGAAGACCCAGGATTGTTGAGCAGCTAGAATCCCACATCTGACAAATGTGGGACAACATTCCTCTCCCAAAACTTCAGCAATTGGTCTTTTCACTTTCCAGATGTTTACAGACTGCTGTTAAAAGAAGAGGGGTTACTAAACAACGGTAAATATGGCCCTATGCCAACTTTTTTGAGATGGATTGCTGCCATCAAAGTCAAAATTAGCTAATATTCTTCATGAAATGGTAAAATGTCTACACTTTAACATTTGACATGTTGTTTATGTTCTATTGAGTTCAAAATGTCAGTTCATAAGATTTGGAAATCATTGCATTCTATTTTTGTTTACATTTTACACAACATCCCAACTTTTTGGGAATTGGGGTTGTACAATGGCATTCAGTGGGTGCCCGTTCAACAGATGCAATTGATTTTAATTCTCTTTTCTGCTGCGCCATTACATTCATGTTCTTGTGCCATTTACCAGGATCAAAAGCGAAGCGATTATGTTTTCCGGCACCTTGCCCAGCAATAGCAACGTGTTGTGACCGATAACTTCTGGCTTTCGGCTTGTGCTTCTAGTGTGTAGTGGCGTAGCAAGAACTGAAAATTTGGTGGGGCACAGAACATCTCTTCAATACAATTATTGGTCCTAACTTGCTCCCAGTCATTTTAATAATTAACAATAGATTCTCTCCGAGAACACTCCAAACTATCAGGTGTTGCAAGATCTCCCCATTCAGGTAAGATGACAATCATTCATATGGACATGTAATGTGCATTTTAAATCGGCGTTATTTAACACTGCATATCTGTCAGCTGTCACGCATATGGCGTGAGTCTCTTGCTTTTTACAGGCATATCACAATCTCACTCTGCAGTCAGCAATCTTATAGTTAATAACTACACAGAAGATTGAACATTTTAATTTGGCAAACAAAATTATATTCAATTGCTGAGTCCCACTTTCTAATCAACCCACGGAGTACCAAGGGTGGAAGGCGATATTTCATTGGAATTTTTCAGTTTCACGTGCGTAACAGAAGATTTCATCACTAGTAACATGGAAACCGATTATGACTCTGGACTTCCTACGCTTTTCTTTTCTCAGGGGTTGAAGCAATAAACTCCCACACGTTTCATAAGGTTTTTCAATTCAATTTAATTCAAACAATTTAAAAGATCGTGAAACGCAAGTTTAATCGCCTGATGCGCAGAACTCGGAAGTTTCAGAGCAGTTTGTCTTTCATAAAGCACAGGCCTGCTTTTAAGTAAATTATTTTTCTGTTCTAAATTTAGCCAATTATTTAGTCGCTGATAGATCACATGGAGAGAGAAGCCATTAAAAGTTTATTATTATAGTTGGAAAACATGTAAATAAAATAAGATGATTGAGAACAAGCCAGGACTAAAAAATTTTGTAAAGAGATGTTCTGGGCCCCACCAATTTTCAGTTCTGACTATGCCACTGCTAGTGTAAGCAATTTTTTTGATTGGATAATTATGTTATTAGAAATTCTGCATTGCAAGGTGTACAACTGCACAAATCATTCGAGGAAGAAAAAACAGAGGGTGAAACACCTGCTGTTCGATGTTATGTTTCATACTTTTCCTTGCCCCATTCATGACCAAGAACAATGTCTGAGGTGAACATGGTGCCGGTTTAAGTTTATGGGAAATCTCACGCTCTGATGCTGCAGCGCACTCGAGCGAGATAATGAGGGCCCTGGGACAAGTTAGACAACAATTACTCACTAATTGGATACTGATGAAAATTACAGTGGCGGAAGGGGATTCATATTTCTGAGCTGAAACACATTTTACCAATTGTTAGAGATTCCATAGTGCTCCTTTAAGATGCTTTTGGGCAACGAGGGCTAATTAGTTTAATCGCAAACGCGACAGCCAATGCAGATCTCTCCCAACCCTCACGCATATGAAGTGAATCTCATGTGTTTGGCATATCACATTCTCATGCCATGAATTAGCAATCTCACACATAACAGAAATGAGAATTGAAAAATTACACTTAGCAAGCAGTCGTATTTCTTTTCCGTGTTCCTCTTTTTATTAACACACGGTGTACCGAGAGTGATTGGCGATATTTCATGGAAACACTGATCAGTAATTATTCAATCAGACCATATTTAATAGATTCGCGTACGGAATTGACGTCCTTTTTGTATAGGAATATTTTTAGTTTCACACACGTTACACTAGATTTCACCATGAATAGTGGCAAAAGCAATGATGATTCCAAACCTCTCACGCTTTCCTTTTGTCGGGTTGAAAGCTATGATGTGAGAACTTATCTTTATGTCATGATCAAAGTCGTTCAAAATGGTGAAGCATTTGATTGAAATAATATTTTGGCTTTTAAGGTTAAAAGTGACCTTTAATTGCTAAATTAAATTGCTAATTAATTTAAGTGCTTTAATTCTGGACATGTCTACATATAAAGTCTGTATTTTCATGCACAAATGAATGGTATCTTAAAAATTTAAGTTTGTTTCAGACTGTCAGAGAGTCACATTTTGCAAGCGAATGTGGAATTAGTTAGGTTTTTTAAGTTAGTTTCATACTGTGTCTGTAGTTGGAGCCAGAAGTAATCTTGGCGTTACTTCCATCATCGTTGATCATGTGCACATGAACATATTTTTATGCATAATGAAAAATGGCTTTATAATTTGAGTTTGCTTCAGATTGGCTCATTATAACTTTTCCAAGCATGACAACCACACCCAAGTACACAATGTTGACCAGTCTGAGGCCAAAAAAAAAACAAAAACAATTAAGTCATGTTTCCCGACCTGCCTTACTCAATTATCCTCCTGCCCTTGTTAATTATTTTCACCTGATTATTGTTAACTAATTATCACGCCCCCCTATTGTTTCACTCTATTTAAATCCCTCTCTTTCTTTCCCAGGCAGATTGCAGTACACTTAGGTTTGTTACTGTTTGTTCTTCGACTCCTTTCACGGTCCTGGTGCCCCTGTGTTTTTTGATGCTGAATTTGTCCGCATGAATATAAAAATTGCTGAAACTTAGCTTTCGGCATTGTAGGCCAGCATGGGTAAAATAATTTACGGAAATGCCTCATTTTGATAAAAATAGGTCTGAATATATCATATTATGCAAAAAAAGAACTATTCACAGCAATAAAAAGTAAAGAATTGCTTGGATGTCATTTTCATTACAAAGTTCTCTGAATTAACTGTAACATTAAGAGTAGACGTACACATATTCAGTTCTATTGAGATAATATTCTTTTGAAATCCAATTTGATTGTTTTTCTCAAAACAACCTTACTGGAAATATGTAATTTTGCTGTCAAACCCTTCATATGTTTCTCTAAAATCTGATAGTTGACACATGATATGCCACCCTGACACTTGCATGATTTTTGTCCCTGCAATGCCGCACAATGCGTCATGGCAAGAGGTGCCATTTTGGAGCGGCGCAGCTGAGACTTGTTTGCGTCCTGTTCGCGCACTGTACACACATGTAGGTTACGCACTGTCTATGCAATGCCCGGCCAAAAATTTTAACTATGCAAGAGCAATGCTTGAACACTTTGTGAGAAGTTCCTTCCATGCGCAAATGGTTCGTGAGGTGCGCAAACTATGCGTGAGCTGGGCGTGCCACGATTACGTGAACAACTCGTGACAACACCCCTACACGGCACGCATCGACACGTACCGTCGGCAGTGTTTGCGGCGAGTTTGTGTAGTGTTCCCGCATGGTTCACCCAAGTGGCATGCACATGGCACGAACATTTCAAAATTCTCTCTACGATATGGCACCCCTGTACCCTTCACACCCTCCTCACGCTCATTCCCGAAGACTTTAATCATTGCCACGATGCATTCCGTGGCATTGCAGGAACAAAAATCGTCCAAGTGTCAGGGTGGCATTAAATATTATTGCTGCCATCACAGATGCCATCAATGCCCCAATGCCATCGCCAGTACCACACACCCTTCAGACACAGGCTATTGAGCTGTGCATTGGCAACAATCAGGATGGTCCTTTTTCTCTTTTGCCATGAGAGAACAAAATCCATTGCAAAAAATAAAATTTGAATTATGGAACCGTCAAGCTATGGCATACTTTTCCCACTTTGTTTCACCTCAGATGTATTCCAGCACACAGAAATCAATGACAGATGTTCTTGATATATGACTTTTGGTTTTGCATAGTGCAGCCTTAACTTCATTTCGTAGATGCAGTAGCAAACTGTTTACTGATAGCCATTTCCCTAAGTATTCACTTCACGCGTGGTTAGTAACATTCTTGACAGAAGCATGTCAGTTCTTGAACCAGTGCCCTTTAAGTGTGCATATATCACAGGCATTCCATAAATGTTTGCAGCCTTGCACTGTACGCATATAGATTTTTCCAGGATACTATGAATTTTTAATAATATTATTGACTCTAAATGGTGAAATTCCAAAATTTCTTGCAAAACTGGATTGAGAAACTTCTGGCCTATTTGCCAAAGCAGCTTAACGCAAATTGGTGAACTTGGAACCAACTTATTTGCTTATTTTGATCATTTTGAAGCCAATCATGATAGCATCACCCATCTCCTAAAACCTTGGTTACCTGTGGCATGTTGCAAGCAGGTGCCTTTTGAATTAGAATCGGAATTACAAACTTTAAAACTGTTTATTTGTATTTTTTTCAATATAATTGTTGGGTTTTATGAAATAAACCAATCGCGAAAACCAGTAGAATACAAAAAGGAGGCTTTATTTCTGAAGGGGGAAACCCCCCAACAGAGCTGGCAACAGTACAATTTCCGCAATCCAAAATAAGAGTCCAATGGGCGAAATCCAGAGTCATACACAGGGCACCAATCACAAAATCGAAGTCAGACAAAAAGAGGTTGAAAAACAAGAATGGGGAAAAAGTACAGGGAATCGGCAAAACTCTGAGTCTAGGGCGGTCCAGTCAGAAAGATAAATCACTATGAATCAAGGCGAGAGAAGCATAGCACAGGAAACAAGGAAGAACGATCTGACAAGGAAGTGAATCAAACAGACATCTTATATACACATCCGGGAGAACACATGATCAGGGAACACAGGTGCAATCAATGGTACAATAATCAAGGAGTGACACATTAGGAATAAACTAATCGCATAAATTTGGCCGTAGCCAAAACACAGACAGGGATAACAAGACAAACCTATGGACAAACAGCTCCAGTCACGGAGTAGTAAAAGTGCATAGTTTAGAGAGAGGAAAGCACAAAGTATTTGTGGAGACCCACAGAAAATCGCAGCAGAGATAATAGGGAAAGGCAAGGAGGCGGAGACTAGAATTGGGCGACTGCTGAGAGATAGTTAGTCAATTAGTAAGTGCAGCTATACAATCCCGAGTTCTTGTTATTAAGTTAGTCAAAATATACAATGTTAGTGTGGGTTAGTAATTAGCAAAAACGACAAACTGTTAGTATGTGTTAGTAAGATAGTAAAAGAGAGAGGAAGGAAGAACATGAGATAATGAATGAAGATTGAAACCCAGAAACCAATAAATCACCGGAATGAGTGGCACGCAAGATCAGGGACCGTGAGCAAAGATGCACACATGACAAGACGGGGGAGACAAAGTGCAAAGCATGGAAAATAAACATGGCTATGAAAACAAAACATTGCATGGAGAATAGAAAAACTAAAATATGAAAATAATAAAACCAGAAATCCAAAATACCAAATACACAATACATAATCTAAGAATGGTCAGAAACAGGCAGTGGTCACTAAACACAAGAATCAATAATCATGGCACAAGGCCAGGCACAGAATTAGAACTAGACATGAACATAAACATGGGACATGGCATGGCAAAGACAGAAAATGCAGGATCACAACAATAATATCGATGAAAGAATTTTAAATGACTGCTTTCTGCTTTTATTAGCATATCACATACTGCCCCTACTTTTTTGGGGTTCTAGATGATAATGCGTAAGGGTTTGATAAATAAATTTTTTTTCTTTTGCCTTCAGCATGAAGAGCATGTCACTAGAATCATTAATATTTCATTAGTTTTATACTCCCAAGGGGACTGCTTCTCAACATGTGGCACAGAGGAGCAGGCAAAGGCTCAGTCCATGAATAAAACCAAGCAGTTTTCATGTAGGCCAAGAAATAAGAGCCTGTATTACCAATCCTCATGCTGACTTGTGCAGATGCATGGAAGGTAATACCGGGAAGGTAATTGCTATTGGGAAAAAAAAATGTCAAGAGATTGTTTTTTGAGTGAGTCATGATGGATTGCAAAATTTTTAGCCCACGTCAATATCCTCAGCTGACTAGTCCGCTGAGTTGACAGGGCTTCACTACACATTTGGTGGGAGGAAAAAAAGAACATGCTCTGGCCTCCTTTGTTACCATTTCAAAGAAAGAAATGTTGAAATGTGCTTAACAGCGCCACGGTTATTCTATAGCACTGGACGAGACCAATAGAGTTTCCAGACAAATCCTAAATAAGTTGAGGGGTACCCAAGCTGGCTGGAACACCACATACTGTATATGTATGACTATATCCACTGCATCGCTTTTCATCATCCCCTTCCTCCAGAGTATATCTTCTCTGAGAGCTCTCCCTTGTCTTCAATTATGGATTAGCTAGCTGGTAGTGCACAGAACTAGAAAGATCTGCATCAAAGTGAGCTACAGCAAACAGTGAGTGAACTAAACCAAATGAGGAGAAAACCGAAACGTATGGTCAAAGATAATGATCGCAGCACTTGCATGTGGATGAAGCAGAAAGTGAAATAATAATAATAATAATAATAATATTATTATTATTATTATTATTATAAAGCACCAGAATAACAATACAGTGCGTTGCTTTACAAGCACTGTAATTAATCCCAAAGTTGTGAATATTACGGTTTTGAAATATCCCAGTGGAACATGTATAAATGATTACAGCAGTTTGAGAGAGGCTGGCAAGGCCTCTGAAAATGAAGTCTAAAAGCCTGGTGGTTACAGTACTTTAGGATTGTACTGCTGGAAAACAAGACATGCAAAGTTTGCCTTTTCTGAAAGTTCAAGATGCAAGAGTCAAGCAGAACAGTGGATTTGAAAAAGCACAGCCGGCTGGTTGAATTTGTCAGGCAAGCTCATTGTTCCATGGGAAAAAAATAATAAAATCTGTCCTCACAAGGTTTCTCTCTCTCTCTCTCTTAAAAAGAGACTTTGAATCTTATTTACTTTCTGTCAAGTACAAATTCTTAGCTAGTTAAGTTGCTGCCAGTGTGACAGGTGGAATTTTTGTTTGCTGTTAGCAAATTGAGAGATGAGTAAAACTTGTTCCACCTTTCAAGCAAGCAATTTTGACTTATTTAATGATAAGGTAAATGAGATTGTGAATTATTTTTGAGTAACTGAGGTGAAAATGTGAGGATTTACTTATTCTAAGGCTTTTGAAGTGCAAGACCTGATAACCAGATGAAGTCATTTCAAATGCACTGCGTGCAGTCAGCAGGCAGGGCAGTAATATTTTGAGGGCCCCATTGATGATCTCACACATTTTATCCTGGTTTCCTGATATAGAAATTAGGGCAGGTGTATGGGCAGGACCTCGATACCGTGGCTCAATCCCCCCCCTCATCACTACTGCGCTGACTCCGGCTCCGAAAGTGCAAGATGGCCGCGTCTGGATGAGGTTATTTTGGCTCCATTTTTGTGCAGCGCTAAGAAGTGGGGAGGCCACATCCATCTTTATATACTGTCCATGGGTTATACCTAGATGCAGCCTGGAGCCCTTTTCACTACTGTCCTTGGGACCAACTGTTTTGACTTGAACAGTTTTAGGTGGGGTTTAATCTACAGTATATGTCACAGACTTTTCACCAAGAAAATATTGTCTTGGTTGATACCCCCAGGACACATCCCTGGTTTTAAACAAAACCACACCAAATCCAATGGTCCAACTGAATGATTCATTCATGCATTTATTTGTATGCGCACTGCAACGTACTCCTGATTCGTGTGGAATTGTTACGATCTGGCACGACATCACTCATGAAAGTCAGCCAGTCCTACCTCTTCGGTCCCACCTTTCAAAGGCTAATGGAGAAGTCACAGTGCAATTACTCATTTCTATTTCCATTTGTATCTCAGTCATACAATGTATTCTCCAACAGAATGATAAACTGTGTTGAACTCTGTGTTGACACAGGATTACTCCCAACTAAACCAAACTAACTCCAAGAAAACCGGCAAAATCATAATACTTGATATCAAAAAGATGTTCTGGAATCATTTTCAATAAATGAAGTTCTTTGATAAATTCCAAATTCTCTTGATACAGTAACTAATTTGTATTATACAGGCCCAAAAGACACAGCAAAAACCTCACTGCTGCACAACCAAGCAAGGGCAACAAACCTCAAGCTTTGAAAGCAGAAATTAGAGCTATTCAGGCCATAGCCTTGTGGAAAAGTGCAAATATCAGCATATTTTCCTGATGTTGGTGCTCCAAGGAGATAGAGAGAATATTTCTGCTCCATAGAGATTTGTGGTTTTTGACAAAAATTTTGTTTACCTCCTCTGTAAGGGGAATGTTGTAAAAAATAAATAAGTTGAAGGCGATCGCATCCTTGGATAAACTGAAAACAAGACAACAAAAAGTGTAACAGTTCTTTTTCCCCTCACGGTGAACCAAACAAACCTTTACAGTGCTCACTGTCAAAACACAAATATGTCTTCATTAGTTGTGTCTGGCTATTTCAAGTAGCTGCACTGGCCAGGATTTCGTCAACAAGATTATATCTCATGAGACTTGATCCTATGAGGGCTAAATGAAAAAGGTCAAGGAGTCGAGGGTGGTGTTGTGCTGCCTGGAGTTTTATTAATTTAAAATTCATAATTTAAATTAATTTAAAATTTAATTAAAAATTTGTTTTCTAAGGGCTGTAGGGCTGTAGCAGTCACGACCCCTGTAAAGGTCTCGTCGAAGATCCAGTCTTCAGTTAAGGCATTTTGTTCCCAGGAGGTTGCAAACAGAGAATAATGGACTGAAAATAAATTAAGAGAAAATTAAAAATTCCATCCCTATCATTTTATTGGCTGAAAACTGTGATCCCTTGACATTTTAATACCTCAAAGTCCAAATGGTATGTGTGGTTTCTTTTATTTGCAGTGGAAATCACCACTTTACACTAAATATGACTCAATTTCAGCCTATCCAATTCAAGTGGTACATTAACTAACTTGCGTTTCCCATTTTTTATTCAATGTAGATTCACGCAGGTTTATGTATGATATGCCATGGGCTCCTAACAGCTATTCCTCCAGAGGGGATCACCAAGAAGGCTGCAAGAATCGAAGAGTTTACTTCATGGTTTGATCCTGAAGAATTTTTGGAATTATGACATCTATTTTTTTTAATATCTTGATTTCAATGATATTAATCTCTCACATTTTTATTTTTAATCATTTGCTTGTCTGTGTGCTGATGCTTGTTCCTGTGTGTAATAAGCCGAGGGTACGCGCGATATGCACTTTCCTAGAATACTATACATAATACATGATCTTAATGCACCCTTAGAATATAGCAGGTAAAAACCAAACGGCAAGCTCTGGGGCTGAAAAGTGAAGCAAATACGGACGTGCCAAAAGCTGCAGTTCCTCAAATGGCCACTTGAGGCTGACTGCAGAAATGAGTCAAAACCAATTGACCCCATGTTAAAAAGGCCAGTTTTACAGCAAAAATAAACATGTTTACAGCCGGGTTCAAAGTACGGTTTTAGTCTCTATGGATAATTTTCCCCTCTGTGAAAACTGTGGAGTGAATTTTTTTTTTTTTGGTCACTTTACTATTTACATTATATAAAGCCTCACATTTCTGCATAATTAAGGGCGTAGCCACTTTGAGTGACAGAACCTTGATTAAAACAGCCTGTGGGCAGGAGTCATCTCATCCAGTTATGTCATGGCTATGCTAGAGCACAGGCCTACATGGCCTCGGGCTGTATAGTAGGAACGCCAAGCCCTGCCGCTAATCCCGGGTCTAGCCTGGCTGTCTGAGGCAGGGGGGTTACTACAGCTCGGCTAGCCTAGCCGCTAACCCTTGGTCTTTACTAATGGCCTGTGTGGGCCGTTATTCTCCCTTGGCTCATTCAAGTCACGGAACTTGATCCATTGGCCGCATTTCTGACTGGAGTTTTTTTATCGAAATATCAGGGTGATAATGTCTTGCTCTGTGGTTGAGAGTCTGGTCTATTTTCTATGGCGATGAAATTCTAATACAATTTAACATAATGTCAACACAAAGTAGTGTTAGTTCGTTCTTTAGCCAAAAAAATGAATTCAGTAACCCCCCGGTTAGTTTTCGTCCAAGATGTCCAGCTGTGCCAGAGGGAGTGTAGGCCTGCCACAGTTATTATACAGGCATGCAGCGAAGTAATAGCGAAACAGAAAATTGTCGAATTTAGCGTTAACTAACATACTTTTGAGCAAAAGCTGTCTGTCAGGGGTAGGAAAACCTTCACGCCTTCCTAACAGGTTGCCAACGTAACTGGCTGGTCAGCTACAACATTTATCAGGTCGGCAAACGTAGCACTTCCCCTTTTGGGGGGAAGACAAACCACACTCTCCATTGACTTTAATGTAAAATTGCTGAGCAAAATGACATAAATACAAGGCCATCTAAGGTAAATCAGCTGAGAAATTATCTATTGACACCATGTGTGATTCATATACATCCACTCTACCGGACAGAGAACGTGCAAGATATTTCAAGAAGATTAATTTAATCTATCTTAAAGCATGTCCCTTCAGTCTCCCGGCATCTAGCTGGTGCAATGACCCCACCCAGTGGCCAGAGGTATCATTCCCGACATCTATTTTTATCTGATTGAGTCTCCAGGTAAGCAAAATACTATATGTAATTAATTGCTTAATTCCGTATTTCCTTGGTATTGGCCTGAGGGTCGCCGTATGCGGCCGAGGACAATACCAAAGCAATGCGAAAATAAGCAACTTATAATATTTTTATTAATTGGTTAAGCATGTTGTGCTATCATGACGATATTATGACAATGACTTCTGAAGTATGCGACTTCAAGACTCATTAAAGAGCTAAATGCTAGGTCCGTGACTACTACCTCCTGAACTCAGCCAATACAGGGTCGGCTAATACAGGATATATTGGTAGGTCATTTTTACTGTATGCAAGCAAAAACAGACTTAACCAATTAATAAGAATGAAATATTTCACCTTTCGGTCCAGCTATTTGGATAGTAGTATGCTAGTTAACAGTGGCACTGAGCTCTGACCAGACGGTGACAACGGTCTTAGCTAGGTTCGTGAGTTAGCCTGTCCGTCTATCTCGTCCAGACATATGCGCGATTCCTCCCTCCGTATGGCTTGGAGCCATAAAGCCCTTCTCCCCGGATATTTTTTTGGGCATGGCAGAGGAATGAAACAGAGATCCCTGTTTTTTTTATTATTAGTGCAGCCAACAACACAGCAACTCCTCGGCATGTCGGATTCAAGTTAAATTGGCTTGCTTTAAGCGTTTGCGCTTTGAATGTCTATGGAGAAAGCAGAATTGTTTTCCCCCTAGAAGGGGCGTGGAGATCAGGGCCCACTGTTGATGACGTATTGCCAACCTGATGAATCAGTACCACGATAGCACGCTCCCAAATGACTGGGTCCCTGAGCTGATTCCCCGGAGTATTTGAAGGGTTTATTATTTACACTTAATAGATTCGCACAGCAAATCTGGTAGAAGTGCATTTGCCACCAATAGATTCGTTCCATTTTCAGTGCGATTACTGATGTGGTATCATTATAAATAGAAAGACTAGCAAGCTAGCTATATAGATAATTTAACATATCCCACGTTATCTGGCAAGCTAGCTAGCTGTCGCTAAATGTGTTTCTACATAAAGTCCATCATCCACAAGCTAGCTAACCTCATTAACGTAACTAATAATCCAGACGGCAACTGAAAAGTGTCACTAACTAGCCACGTTTGGCTATATTCGGTTTTGCTGGGAGTTGAGACTTTTTTCCCGAAACTAACATCAATTTTATTATGTGATAAAAAAAGTTGCACGTCGCAGTGGTTTCGTTAGCTAATATAAAAGTCAGAGATGAGATGGGCAGTTGATAAAATAACCAAGGAGCCAGATGCCCAGATATGTGAGCATTGACAAGCCCACGTATGCTGGCTATAGTAACCAATTAATTAAGCATTTTCCGAAGTGCAAATGTGGGGTGATAGTACTTCATATCAATATGTGCGAGAGTGAGGCAGGAAAATAAAGGTCCGTCAGGTTGGTTAGTAAGCTTACGTAATGTAATATTATCATTTGACTGGCCATACTACCGTTAATGGGATCTGGTTAGGGTGCGTGCAAGTGCTAAGACGAGCACCAGCTCGCACTCCCAGGGGGAAACTGATACAAGTGAGCCAACCGCCGCCACTTCCCAGCAGTGTACAGAGTTCTTTGTGCTACTGCCTCAAGGATATGAACAACGTTCGTCTCGCAACTGCTTCACGAATATAAATAGTGTTCGACCCGCCACCGCAAGCATCTTGGCAGAATCCGTTCCTTTGCTAGGACAGATATGACCCCCCATCTCGACCTTGGCGAGTTGAGTTAGCTTTTTAATTGAGTAAGGAAGCCGCATTAGAGGGCGTGTTTCAGCAAACAGGCTCCCGCCCATTGGGCTCGCATCAGCTCCAGAAGGGCCCACCTTTTTGCCCATTTTTAGATTGGCCAAGAGGTAGGTGGAGTCATGTAAGTGCCAAGATGGCGACCAAATTTGCTTCAAAATGGATATTCAGAAACCTATGGGTGACGTCACAGAGTCTACGTCCATGTTTTATACAGTCAATTGTTAAAACTGACAATTAACTTTAGGCAAGGTTTTTGTCGATCAATCACGCAAGAGCTTTAGGCTACCTCAAGTTAGCGACATGTCAGCAGAGCACCAGCAAACCACTCATCAATCTACGCAAGACCAGCACGCACATGAGCGCTCAATTTGGCGCAAATGCATTCGCTATTTATGCAGCATGGATGCTGCACGGGAGAATGGCATCTGTGTCAGTCGTAAAGTAACAAAGACAGTTGCATCATGCTTTGCGCCACTATGCACTGGGTAGAAAATAGAGGCCTAAGATTCAGAATACAGATAAATCAGATTTACAAGCACATGCATGCAAACAAGCAACCATGCACATGCAAAAGCACACGCACGCGCGTACGCGCGCACAACTTCGGCTCAAGTTCTCCACTTCCTCCACAGACCGAGAACAGCTCTTAAAGTCATTTTAAGGAAGCATCAAAACAGAAATAAAATTGCATCCATATAAGAATTTAAAAAAACCATTTATCCACTGCAAGTTTCTTTTTTAGCAGTTGCTTAATGTAGTTAGTAATCTCTTTCCTCACATCACTGAACCTCTGATGACAGTTACCCCACTCCCAGGATTTGGCTGCAGGATGCAGAGATTCCCACAGGACTTCAAGAGATCTGATGTGCTTCTCTTTCTCCCTGCCAAGAGTAGCATTTGTCCACCGCCTTAGTGTTCAACCAAATTAAAAATTATGACAGTCAGGCTCTGTTTGAGCTTTTAATTTTGTCCATTAAGACAGCAACCAAGGATGCCAGGCTGTAATGATGGGCACTGAATGAGAATTCTTAATTATGTGTCCACTTCCCATGAATATTAACACAAAAGCAATACTTACTCATGCAGAACTCTGTCATTTAGCCCCAGCTCATGTGACACATTAACCTCTTTCTAATTAAAAAAACTGAAAGTAGACAGCCCAAGCACAGGTTAGGCCATGTTTCAGTGTTGTTGCATACAGCATCCAGTTATACATTTCTTGGCTTTTACTCAAATAGCTGAACACACCATCTCAATGGTGTCAAATAGAGAGGCAGATCGATGTCACAACTCTCATGTTATTTCTTTTTGAGTCTCCCCCAATCCAGCAGCTAATGGGTCTATTAGAAGCATTATCTTGTTTGATTGGTATATGTCCCGCATGTTTTCTACATGTTTTCTACATTCTGGTCATGTTTCCCTTCTCTTGCGCATGCGTTGATGTATTTATACCCCTTACTTTGAGTGAACAAGGTGCTGGATTGTCGCAATTGTGTCGTTATGTGCACTTTGGCACAAGTCAGTATTTGCTGGTAAAACTTGGTCTTTTGAAACTTGAAGTACTCTTCCTTGTTTAGTTTATAGGACCAAGCTCCCAAGCCTTTCTCATGGTCTCCAGGTTTGAAACCGCGTTTCTGTTAACCTACTCTGTTTTGTTCCTCTGCCAAATTATTAGGAACATGCTCCCAAGTCTTCTACGGTCATCAGCATTAGGACTGCATTCATCCTAAACTTCTCCATCCTGCCATCTGACATTTTGGCTCTGGGCAAATATGTACTTCATCTGGCCTTTGTATCGAAATGCCACTGGCCGGGCACAGGCAACGCCCACACTGCTTCCCCTTTTACATCTGAACTGAACTGTGCCATTCTCCTCTGGGCTACATCCCACTGTCTAGGGTTTATTAATTACTATTTTACTATTTAATTACTTTTACTATTTAATTAATATTACTATTTAATTTTTACTATTTTTATTATTTTAATTACTATTAATAAACCCTAGTCTTAGATCGTCCTCTGCCACTGCATTTGATTCCTGGATCATAACAGAATTCTACTCCAGAACAAAAATGGCAGGGGTCTGTCAGACAGCTGCCTTCAATGAGAGCTCTGAACTTAGTAAAGACAACGTAAAGTAAGATAAGAAATTTCATGTACTCATCCATGCGGCTCGCTGCATTCATTTTCTACTCAGGTGGACGCAGTAAATTTTTATTTCTGCCTGGCTGACTCGTGACTTATGGTCTAGAGGCCAAGAGGGTTGTTTTTTGGATTCCTCTGAACATCATTTGGTTTGATGTGGGCTTTCTGTTTATCATTAAATTTCTGAATTTTATTTTTGGAATTTTATGATGCTTTGGTGACCTTTTTTGTACATTTTGTTTATGTCTCTAATTCTGCCTATTCATGCTTGAGTGGATGTTTTACTGTACATTTAAAACCTATTTAACCAAGGTTGTGTTCCTGAAAAATACTCACTGAGCAGATTAAATGTATGCAATGACAGCTGCTCTGCTGTTTACAAGCAATGACTCACAGTGTATACTTTCATCAATCATTCTGGCTCAAACAGAAGGAAAAAAATACCAGACTAAACCATCGTAACCTGTGACTTTCTACAGTAAAGCTAAATGCTGATAGGGACTCTACTCAGAATTCTGCAATGTTTTATGAACCACATGGTAAATCTTTAAAGAGAAAACATCAAACTTCATTTTCTTTAAACAGAAAAAAAAACCCAGGTAATGCAATGTTTCACTCAAAGACCAGGGTTTCATGAAAACAGGTAACAGTAACTTCATTTGCAGCCAGACATACAGACAGATCTCAGTTTTCCTGAATGTTGTCCAATGCATAGGGTACAAGCATATGGCATAACAGCAGACCACAGAATGCTGAAGAGCACCAAACACAAATAAAGCATATGAAATGAAAAATTCTGTATTAATTTATTTATTTATTTTAAAGTTATTTTCTTCCATACTTTGAAGTCTGAGGAATGTCCTCAATGAGAAATATGCAATAACTGTCATTTCTGAAATGCAGAAAAAAAAATATGCAGGAATACATTTGACGCTAAGAGCCTGATGGATTGAGCCATTATGCAAACGGAGAGAATCTGTGGGGGCGAAGAAAAAGGCTACATGAGCTACCTCAATGACAGTGTTGACAGAAAAATCTCCCACAGTGCAGCGGGACTGCAAGGACGACTGCAAACCAACTGGGAAAAGAAAGCGGCTGCCATTTACCACAGTTCATGCCAGGCGCAATCAGACGCTTGATACATGGTGTGTCTCCTTCACCCCGCATGCATTGGCCCGGCGTCATGAATTTTAAAAGGAAATTAAAAGGCCAGTGACATTTAAAAGTATTTGGCTTTCAAACCCCGCAATCGGTCACATGCTAAATGACCTGAGCAGTCACACACAGAGCTCAGTCTTTCATCTTCAAGCAGTTCCATCCATTAATGAAGACATTTCACTTCTGTTGCTTTTCTGATTTTGAGACGTCCTCCAAACCTTTTGAAAAGGAACTCAAAAATGCAAAGGCGTGAAGAAAAATACTACATTTGCTTCTCACTGACTGCTTCCCGCATTTACAATTTTAAAACATTGGACCATAAAAAAGTCATAACTATAGAACCCAGTCTCATCCTGACTTGTCATTTAGTGACGCTACCTGACCAAGCATCGATATATGACAAAAAAGGAGGCTTTCGGTATCCTTATTTCATGTAGTTTAAAACGAACCCTAGCCCCGAATCCCTCACCCTAAACCCAAACCCTAACCCAAAATATCAAATAAGAATTCCAAAAGCCTCCTTTTTTGGCATAAACCGCCACTTGGTCAGGTAGCGTCACAACATGATGTTGGGATGACAATGTGTTGCCTGAAACATTCATCTCATCATAGGAAAGTGACACAGAGCAGAGCAGATTATATTCCACAAATGAAATAGGTGGACTGGGGGAAATACGCAAATTGTTCAAAAAAGGTCATCAAAGCATCAGAAAATTCAGAAAATAACATTCACAAATTTCACGGTAAAGAATAAGCCCACATCAAACCAACTGATTTTCAGAAGGTCCCAAAAAAAAAACCCATTCGGCCTGTACGTCCAAGAGCAGTGGCAGTCCGTCGGCAGAAACACATGGCCAGCAATTACCTCACCTTTCACTGCTTAATGTCCTACACCTCTCGCAGTTTACCCTTCCCGATTAGCAACACTTGCTCAGACTAATTGGTAGAACCGACGAGTGTCTAATGTATTTTTGAAAGCCTTGTTATACAATGCACCATGAAATTATACAGTGTTTTGTTCCGCACATCAATCACTACGTAAAATATCAATATGTCTTTATCATTTCCGCGCTCGTGTAGCTTGAGAAACGGCACAGATTTGCGTAAATTAGTTTGCGTGGCTCATTGAGCAATTTGCCACGAGAATCTGCTCTATGGTCTGAATGTAGTGACAGCTAAGGGCCGTTGTTAGGTACAATGCACAGCCGACTGATAGCAAAAATAATTGCTGCGAAGTCAGCGAATGTTTCGGATTTTTTGCATTGTTTCCATCCTAAGAATGCCATATCAATTTCATAAATGTTAGCAATAGGCATTCATTTTTTCATTATCATTTCGTGTTAAGAAAAATGGATGGGTCTTAGTCGTTCAGTCGATAAATTGTTTGATTGTTAATCAGGCGAACTTGAATGAGAACAGCGAGAGGACAGTGGAGTGGTAAAGGGTAAGATTACCGAAGCCCCTCTGAACATGTGACCGGAGCCAGCCATGAGAAAATACATGAGACATTAACCCATAAGACTCTCAGAAATGAAGGCACAGAAGAGGAGCGTTGTGGATTTTTCAGGAGCATATTTCTAACCTGTCAGAAAATACAGCATGTTCAATGTAGGTACTAAATAAATGTCTCTAGAAGCACAATGACACACTGGGTAGTGCTGTCACCTGAAAAAAGGCAGTCGTAGATTCAAATTTGGCCAAAAATCATTCTCTGTGGTGTCAGCAAGATCAACCAGTGTTTTCTCTACGTACTCCATTTCCTCCCACAACCGAAACACGTGCATTTTCCTTTAGGTGTGAGTGAATAGTCCACGATCCCTGCCATGGGCTAGCAAACTATCCATGGCGTGTTGCTGCTTCAGACCCATTGCAGGCTGGCACTGATTACAGCCCCCTGGCAACCCAGACCAGAAAAAAAGACAGTAACATATGTACATTTAACAAGAAAAAAATTTAACTATAGGCTAGAGCAGTGTCTGTTTGTTTGCTCCCTCAACAATACACCCACCAAGTTTGAAGTTGATTGGATGATATTCAAAGGACACACACACACGCACACACACAGACACAAAAAAAAATTATCGTATTATAATATGATGTATGGCTAGAGGCACAGTTTTATGCACTTATGGGGCACTACCCCAGTGACAAGTACCCTGTATGGGCATTTAAGTTACTTTTTCTTAGACAGCTTATGATATTTATTACCCAATTCAAAACACATTTCTTAGATTCAATGTTTAATGCAAACCATTTCGATCCCCCTCTGGAATATTTACATACCCCCAGCCAGCAGCAGAGAGGAGAGAAACTACTTCACAAATAGACACCAAATGAGATGAACTGCTGCAATATACCTGAAAACAAGTTGGTGCGAAAAACAGTACTCCCTGCAGTGAAGGCACGCAGCACATGCAATCATGGAAACAAGATCCAACAAAACTGTCAAATCATTGGCAATAAGAATTGAGCGTTCCATTGCATAATCTGCCTGCCTTCAAAGGCATACTTACAGATAGCCGTCTTCTCATGGAAAACCTGATAGTGTCAAAAACTGCAGGCCAAATTGGACTAATCAAAATCTTATCTTGATCTAAGGATTTTGTTGTTAGTTTTTCCAATAAAGTGAAGCTTCTCTCTGGAGCGTGGGAAGAAAGCCACATTTACACTCACTGGTAGGCTACGCTTGAGAATTTGTGTCTCTGATCTGTCGCTATGCTCATTTTGCTATATATCACCCGATGGAATATATTTAGAAAGGCCCTATTTATTATTCATGGTACTGCACTTCAGATTTCAAGTCTATGCGTGCAAAATTCAAAAAAAGGATAAGGAATCACATCTGAAGGAATGAGTTTAAAGATCTTGTAAATGTAGTGGATTAAATGTCAGAAAACCTTTGATGACCTAAATTCAGCTATAACAGATGCCCCCTCATAGTTAGCCAACAGTGAAATAAATAATCTTTAAACTTCAGCTTCATTGTATAGGTTTAGGGCATGGACAACATAATAGTTGGACTTCAAATAATATGTTTACTTGATGTACGGTGGCAGCTCAAGATAACCGCCAGCCTGGACGATTGAAGTCATTCGTTTAAAACAGAGCAGCCGACTCTGGTTCGTTGTAATAGGTCCTAGAGAAAGCAGCTTATAAACAAGAATATTTGCACTCAGGGATTTCAAACAGACAACCAAAGATTGTCATGCTTGAATGGATAAAGCATAGGCAGAAATTCCAAAAATTCTGTAGTGATAAATTAGAAAACCAATTTCATCGCTGAGTAGTGGTTAAAATTTCAAGACCAGGTACTTGCAACTAGCTTAACACTGTACCGTTTCAGTCACATTTGACACAGAATACTTGATTACGCATTGTCATAGTTTTTTTTTTTTTTTAGTTCATTAGTATTAGTTGTTGACTGAAGGAGAAACTTGCACTGATGAAGGATTGGGTGCTTTTAAAGATTTTACTTAATTTACAGAATGACTGTTTGTTCGCATCTGTTATGAGGCCCATAGACAGAACAATATGGCTTTAACTGCTGTCAGATTTTTTGATAGGAATGGTAAGACTGTATTACTGTGATAAGCATAGCGTACTCAACAAGAAGTACTACTAAGCACACGCATTTGCAACACTACAACAACAGACAGAAAAAAGGCACCGCCACATATTCTGCTTTTTCCAGACAGACACTCTGATTAAGAATGACAGATGCAGAAAGCTTAAAATTATTGAAAAAATAATTTCCTCATTTCGTATGCTATTAATATGCACCCGGAAAAGTGTAAAAATAAATAATTCTCACAGTCTACATACTTCACACATTGAGGCAATACACCAGTTGATTTTTTTTCCTTCCCCAGCCTACAGTCTGTCTACTACGTTTCACTCCCTTGTGCAACCATTTCTATCCATAAACATGATTAAAGCTCATTTTTTATTTTTTTCTATTGACAACACTTCCCAAAAATGTCCGGAAATATGAAAAAAAAAAAAAAACTGGTACATACCATGCTTACGGAATACTGCCGCAAAATAATATAATCAACTAGACAACTATAGAGGTATGGTAGACAACTATAGAGGAATCACTCTACTGACACTGACCTCTTGGCTGTGCTGTAACGCTGTTCGTTGGTGATCATTCTGCTTGAGTTGAGAGAGGAAGAGAGGAAGTCGTGTGGGATTGAAGCTGAGAATTTACATTTGTGTTAACGGGGTTTTCTGAAAATAATTTGTGTTTTAAGACTCAAACAATAATAAAGATTAGACGATTTGCTCCCGAGGTATAACCTTTGTCGCAGTAGAGACAGGGAGAATCTTCCCCTCTTATTTTTCCCCTTTTTCCCCCCGTAACAACTCGGTGAGCAAACAGCCAAATTAAGTTGCCTATCTGGTTAAACAAAGGCGACGGGTTTTTTTGGGGGGGTTTTGGGGGGGTTTCAGTCTCTCGGGAGCAAAGCAAAGCAAAGTAAGGTTAAGTAAAATAAATTGAAACCCTAAATTTAGAGAATAAATTAAATGCTAAATAATTGTCGAACTAAGTGAATTGTGTGATATACAAAGTAAAACAGTTTTCAGGGACTGTGGTACTCGCCTGTTTTTTTTTTGTAGCTGATTTAGCAAACGAAACCCTTGCAAGCTCTCAACGCCAAGAATATAATCAAATTACCTGGATATCTATCTGTAGCACGGCTCATTCATACTTGGTTGCTTGCCTTTCATACAGTCTTCTAGCCAATAAATATTGACATTCACCGGGGTTTTTAGTCCCCTTCATTCTCTATCCTGACTGCATTACCGCATAAACGCATTGCCAAGATGAATATTAAAGCGAACCGGAGTTTTTGTCTTTCTCACTTTTTATTATCACGAAAGGGCTCTTCTGATTAAACACATTGTAAATACCCTATCTTTGTATTTTCCTCCGGTTGCTGTGCCTTGATCAGGTGATTAAAGTTTAACTGCTTATTTGAGTGCTTAGGACAGCTTGTTGGGAGAGGTACCGTTTTTAATTCGCTCACATAGTGAACGACTTGTTTATTCGGTCCGTTTTAATTAAAGGGAACCGGGGATTTACTCTTTTCTCACTTACCCTTGGTTGCATTTGCGGCTAGCTAGCTAGATAAGTACTGTTTGCATTCTTGGCTGGGGATCTAACATGTAGAATTTAGTACGTAGTGCAGCAATCACTTGACTCGTCCGTTTGGTTATTTTGGAATTTAAAAGGTAAGTTTTCTACCGAAGTGCTCCGTCTTCTCCAGTTTTTCCTTGGCGTTGGAGCCAGTTTGTCTTATCTGGGTTCTCAGCTAAGCCCTGTGATATTTTTAGTTTAGTATATTAATAGTACTGAGACTAGATAAACTCAAGCCGGCTTATTAGGAGTGCTTATTACAAATAGAGTTTGGCTCAATTTGGTATTTCATTTCTGTTAACGGAAACTAAGCCCCTGTTAAAAGAGGGTTATAATCCATTAACATTGTTTCCCCAGGGTTTCCATTGTGACTGCTGCTTAGGGCTTCCTAGGTTAATAAATAAATAAATAAATTGCGGTTCCTCAGCTTCTGTCTTGGCATTAGTCATTTTCTTTTATCTAGGGTGAGCAAGGTCATTAGGTAGGGGGTTCAAAATGTGGCCAAAACTATGTGATGGTTGCAGGATGATCGCACTTTTGGAAAGAGATTTCCAGGGTGGGTGTGACTGCCACCTGTGCCAGCTAATTGAGCATCTGGAGAGCAAGATCCTTGATCTCCAGGGCCAGTTGGCGGTGCAACATAGTTCGCAATCAGTACAGTTCCTAGAGGAACTAAGTAGTATGTCGTTTAGAGAAATGGTGTGTATGCCGAAGCAGGGTGGTACTGGGATCCCAGAGCAGGCAGGGAGAGAAAGTTGGGTGACTGTAGGTCGACAGAGCCGTACAGTGACAGCTTCTCCAGTGGTTGAGGTGTCCAAACGATTCCAGCTCTTGTAGGAACTCGACTTGGCCCCTGACCCTGAGAGTGAGGAAACTGATGAGCAGCAGGGCACCCTGTTGGCCTCTACCCCTCAGAAAAGAGAGTTATTGATAGTGGGGGACTCAATACATAGAGGAATAGATAGCTTAGTCTGTTTGCGTGACAAGGAGTCTCTTACGGCGTGTTGCCTGCCTGGTGCCCAGGTAGGAGACCTCCTGGAGCATGCAGACAAGTTCCTGGCCGGAGCGGGGAGGGATCCAGTTGTCCTGGTCCATGTTGGGACAAATGACATAGGTAAGGGTAGGTTTGAGGTTCTGCAAGGCAAATTTGTGGAATTAGCTGAGAAGCTTAGGAGCAGATCCTCAACGGTAGTGTTCTCCGGGATTCTACCGGTACCACGTGCAAGCAGAGGAAAGCAGAATTTTATCTGGAGGTTTAACACGTGGCTACGAACCTGGTGTTGGAAAGAGGGGTATAGGTTTATGGGGCACTGGAACTTTTCCTGGGAGAGGGGTGACCTGTTCAAGCCTGACGAGCGGCACCTGAACCGGAGGGGTACCTTTGCACTGGGCCAGCGTATGTTGAGGGTAGCACAGGATTATTTAAACTGGGGACTTGGGGGGCAGAGAGGTTAGTGAGTGTTACACACGGGGAAATGCAGACTGCCCCGATGGAAGCTGACAGAATTACATGCACTATCGATGATTTACTTTTAAAGCAACAAAGCGTAGTGGGGGGCTCGAAGCAGCAGCCACATGGGAAATCAAGGGGGAAGAGCATAAGTAATAACCTGAAATGTTTTTATTTAAATGCAAGAAACATAAAAAATAAATTTCCAGAACTTGAGGCTGTAATGATTAGTGAGGGCTATGACATAGTTGGGATTACAGAGACATGGCTATGTGAAGAGGATGGAGATGAATATAATATAGAAGGTTATAAGCTCTTTAGGAACGATAGATGTAATACGCGAGGAGGGGGCGTAGCACTCTATGTGAACGAAAACATTAATGTTCAGGAAATTCCCGAAATTGAACATTCCTTGTCCTGTGAAGATATCTGGGTCAGGCTCATTGGCAAACACAAGACAGGTTTAAACACAGGAGTATGCTATCGACCACCAGCTTTGGACAGTACAATCAATGAAATGCTTTTTAAGAGGATTATGCAAGCTTGTAGAGGCGGTGGGACTATCATTATGGGAGAATTAAATTATCCTGGTATCAATTGGGAAATGGTGAAAGGACAGGGTAGGGGGGAAGAAGAATTTCTAGATGGTATAAATGATAATTTCTTAGTGCAGTATGTATTTAAACCTACCAGAGAGAAGGCAATTTTAGACTTAGTTCTCTGTAATGACCCTCATAGAATTAGTGATGTTGAGGTACTGGAGCCACTTGGGACAAGTGATCACTCTGCTGTTAATTTTGATGTTTCATGGGAAGTTAAAAAGGTGTGTTCTAAAACAAAAATTTTCAATTTTAGGCGAGCAAACTTTGACAGGATGCGCTCATATCTAGGTGAAATAAAATGGGAGACACTCCTTGACTGTGAGTCCATAAATGAGATGTGGGAAAGATTTGAGGGGGTTTTACTTGAATCACAATGCAGATTCATTCCAAAGGTGTCCAAAAGTAAGCTGAAAAGGCAGAATCCTCAGTGGATGACCAAAAGTATTCATTGGATTTTGAGGGAAAAAAGGAATCTTTATAAGATGTACATAAAGGATAACAATGAGAACACTAAGGCTGAATACTATAAAATGCGGGCTGTGGTCAAAAAAGAGCTGAGGAATGCTAGAAGACTGTATGAAAGACAAACTGCTGAGGGGGCAAAACTAACCTTCAGCACTTTTTTCAGTACTGTAGCAGACAAAGGAAAGAATAAAAACGGATCGCTGCTATATGATACAATCATATTGCAGATGCCTTGAACAGTTACTTTGTTGAGAATTTTACCTCAGATGGGGTCTTTATTTGGCCAGAGGGCATGTCAAATGCTCAAGATTATTAAGCAGAAACTGAGGTTCGGGATAACGAAGAATTAGACAAGTTGCATAAACTAAAGGCAGATAAGGCAGCAGGTCCTTATGGCTTATATCCTAGAGTGCTCAGGGAAGTTGGTGAGATCATCTTTAAGCCGCTATCAGCCATCTTCAGATGGTCTTTAGAAACCGGAGAAATACCGAATGATTGGAAACAGGGCAATATAATACCAAAATATAATAAAGGGGACTGTGCCGAGCTGTACTGACTGAACCGGGATCGGTGTTGGGACCCCTGCTGTTCCTCATCTACATTAATGACCTTGATAGGAATATTGAAAGCAGATTGGTTAAATTTGCAGATAATACAAAATTGGGGGGTTCGGCAAATAGTTTTGGGTCCACTTAAGTGATTCAGGACGATTTGGATAGAATCTAGAATTGGGCAGAAATGTGGCAAATTAAATTTAATGTATCAAAATGTAAAGTTGTACATGTAGGTAATAAAAACATCAGACAGGATTACGTCATGGGAGGTTTAAAACTGGAATGTGCTTCACAAGAGAAAGATCTGGGAGTGATTGTTGACCAAACCCTCACAGGTTCTAGCCATTGTGCCGTAGCAGTTAAAAAAGCTAATCAGATGCTGGGATACATTGCCAAAAGTATTGAGTACAAATCTAAGGAGGCGATGCTACTTTTGTACAACATGTTCGTTACACCACATCTGTAGTATTGTGTACAGTTCTGGGGACCATACTTTAAGAAAGATATAGAGGCTCTAGAGAAAGTTCAGAGAAGAGCTACTAAGCTTATTCCGGGTATAAAAGATGAAAGCTACGAGAAGAGGCTAAAGATCCTTGATTTCTTTAGTCTTAGGAAAAGGAGACTCAGGGGTGATTTGATTGAGGTCTTTAAATATGTTAAAGGGATTAACAAAGTGAATTATGTAGGATTCCTTTGACCAAGTGTTGTGAGTAGAACTCGGGGTCACGAATGGAAGTTGACTAAAGGTAAATTTAGCACTGATATTCTGAAATATTTCTTCACCCAAAGAGTAATTTCAATGTGGAAAAGCTTGCCTGACCATATTGTTGAGGCAGAGACCTTAGGGGTTTTCAAGAGCAGGCTTGACTTAAAGCTAGATACCCACAATAGTGTAAAGAAACTGGCGAGTTGGCTTAGTTGGGCTGAAAGGCCTGTTCTTGCCATTCATGTTATATTATCATTGATTCATATGCCCAGAACTACAGCTTTCACTTGCAGTTATTTCAGTAAAAGTAATACAGCCACTGTGTAGAAAGAAATAGCATCCTCAGGCATCTATCTGCACACACTCATTAAAGTAAAATGTTAAGATTAAATAAAAAATGTTATGTCAACTGTTTTCTTACAACTGAGTCAAAAAAAGTTCTACTTAATTTGGTTTGTAAAATGGGCCTACAATCTTAGATTTGAATTTTTATAAAACAGCCTTGTGGGACCAGTACACATATTTAAGTAAATAATTCAGTTCTTTTGAGTGCATGAACGTGACAATTTACGGCATGTCATGTGTAACACGCCATTCAGTCTAAAAATCCAGTTGATAAACGTTGAGAACTCTCTGGAGAACAACAGAGCCGTTATAGAACTTCTGGGCTGGACCAGAGGCGTGCCGAGAGGGAAATGAATCCAGGCTGCAAAGACATTCCAAGTCACATGACATCAGTCCTGCGCCTCAAGAGAAATGTAATTACAGCTGGGTGTCCAAGGGCCAGGGTTGACCCAAATAAAAAGAAAAGAAAGTGATAATATTTTACAAGAGGGGCATAGGGCCTGTATTGCTCATTTGGTTTGACATGCCTGTATCGCTCACCCGGCTTGACATCATAACAATTCTTTTCTGTTATGCTGTACTATACAGTTAAGAGCAGTCCACTGTGCAATTTCCGACAGTCATGTTATCAACTACTTCAAGTACACAATTGATGTTGACCTGTGAACCATCAGTTGTAGCACTAAATGCACAAATAAACTGGTGTGAAGTCACTGTAATGAAGGAAAATGTTATGATTCTGCCTAGTTCTGTTCATGTTTTGCCATGTCTTGATCCATGCCATGTTTTCTTTCTGTTTATTCCTGCATATTCTTCCATAGTCCATTCCCTCAGTCATATTCCAGTCCATGTTTTGTCTCATACCATGCACTGCACTTTGTCTCCCCCTGTCTGGTCTTATGTTATGTGATCGCTCACTGCCCCAGTATTGTGTCCCACACTTTCGGGTGATTTAATGGTTTCTGGGATTTCAATCATTCCTTCCAATCTCATTTACTTCCTTCATCTTGCTTTTCTATATTTAACAGTTTATCTTAGTTAACTTACTAACCCAAACTAACACTGTTTATAGTTATAACTTACTAACGAGCACTAAGAGATTGTATAGCTGCACTTACTAATTGACTAACAAGCTCTCAGCATTCGCCCTATTCTAGTCTTCACCCCTTTGGCTTTACTCAATCTACTTTGCTGCAGTTTCAGCGGAACCTCCACATTTGCTAAACTCTGCTCTCTCTCCTTTTCTGTGCACGGTAGAACTCCCTAACCGGAGCCGTATGTCTGTCTATTGGCTGTCTTGTGAACCCTGTCCGCGTTTTGGCTTTTGCCAAATTTCTTGTAATTAGGAACTTCCTCATGTTCATTCCTTTGTAATTAGTCTGATCCAGCTCACCTGCTCCCTATCATAGCATTTGACTTCCCCTACGTGCATTCAAGCAGTCATTTCGCTCACAGCTCTTGTCAGAACGTTTTCCCTGTGCTGCGATTGTTTATGCCTTGTACTCTTAGTGTTATACTTCTGACTGGAACGTCCCAGATTTAGATTTTGGCTTTACCTTAGATATTTTTGTGCCCGTGTACTGAACCTGCTTTGCCCAACCCTGAGTTTTGTCTTTGCTGCCCTGTTTACGAACTGGAGTACGTCTACTGGATTTTGGCTTTGGATTTATCTCCGATATTCCTGTGCCTGTGTACCGAACCTGCTTTTCCCGACCCTGAGTTTTGTTTGCTGCCCTATGTACGATTTGGATTTCGACTACTGGATTCTGATTTTGGATTGTGGACTCTGTGCCGTTGCTTGCTGCCCTGCAGGGGTTTCCACCCCAGAGCCAATAAAAATCAAGTTCAAATAAAAATCACAGAAAATGAGGGTAAGCGAGTCATCTTAAGGAGTTCCACACTAAACTGGTTTTTAATGCATGCACTCAAAACTTTATCTGGACCACGACTTCGAACATTTTTAGCAAGTTTGATCCAAATCTACCTGCTGCAACTTCAAAAGACCTCAAAAATGAGTCAGCCCATCAAGTAACCCCACTAGATTCTACGTCAATGTCATATTTAAAAAAAACGCGATCAAGGCTGAAAGATGAGCATTAGGTGCAAGTTTTATCCAAAAGTATCAAGAGGCAAGAGATCAAAAACGCTTCAGCCAATCCAGTGACATGCGGTTGAAGGTTAGTTTGGTGAGGCAGAATCCCCTCCTTTGCTTGATTACACTGCAAAAGGTGATTTTCAAGAAAGGGAAATTTGCTTATATTAAGACTTAAAACACTTATTTCTATCACCATTTTCTTAGTAAGACAAGAAATTTGTCCTTGATTTGAGGTCATTTTGTCTATCTTGCCAATGGGGTAAGTAAATTTCACTTGTCCAGTGAAATTTACTTACCCCATTGGCAAGATAGTCAAAATCTATCGTCTTGAATTCATCCAATTCAGAAAGACAAAAACGATACAAAAAGGGCAATGGCAAGAATCAAAGTTGGACAATCCAGTAGAAGAGAAACAATGCTCAATGGCATACAAGGCGCTCTGCACAAAGAAATACTGATCAACGTTCTGACAAGAGCTGAGTGAAATGACGGCTTAAATACACATGGGGGAAGTCACATGCTATGCAGAAAAAACAGATGAACTGAATCAGACTAATTACAACGAGAGAATCACACGAGGGAAACCCTAACCACGAAAATAGGCGAAAGCCAAGACACAGACGGGAATCACACAGAAAGCCTATGACATTTAAACAGCTCCGGTCCAGGAGTTCTACGTGCACAGATAACGAGCGCAGGAAAGTAATTAAGCACTTGCGAGAGATCTCGCTGAATCTCAGGAGAAGACAGGGAGAGCTGAGCAAGAGGCGAAGATTAAAACAGGGCGATTGCTGAGAGGGAATTGGTATAAATTAGTAGCGGTGCAACTTTACAGATTTAACTAGAGTGCTCGTTAGTAAGTTATTAATCTATATAGATGGATGAGTTGTGTTACTAGACTACAAATACAAAATACAAATGTTAGTCTTGTTAGTAATCAAAACAGAAAGACGAAGGAAGTAAACGAGAATAGAAGGAATATTTTAAACACCGGAATTCATTTAAATCACCCGAAGTCAGTGGGCAGGGAAGACGGACTGAACCAACTAGATCACAAGACAGGGGAGACAAGTGCAATGGAACTGAGAAATGGAATGAACTAAAAACCTGAGTATAACAATAACCAAAAAGAATAAATAAAACACAAAATCATGAACACAGAACATGAGCATAAACATAAACATGTTCATAACCAAAAACCATAACCATGAAATATTTACTGAGCAAAATTAATGAACGGCCAGTGAAATTACAGTTTTCAAGACAGCCTTTTTTCTGCGCCTGCGCATCATGCCACCTTGCAAGATGATGTCTCCACGATGTGGGGGAATCAGAGTTCATTTCAGGTTACTCGAGATTTGTCTGCATAATTTACACAGCGGACTGCAACGCTGAAGCAGTTTCATCCTGTGGTTTGAGTCAAGAAAATGGACTAGAAAAATAATGTAAAGGCCTGGCTCATCAGAAACCTGCTCGCTGAGACTGTTCAGAGTTTGAGAAGTTTGTGACCCAGTTGTTTTACCTTTCCCTGGTCCAAACTTAGTGGAATCCTCAGAAGACAGAAAATGCAGCCTTTGATCAGTCATCAGGTTCTGGGTGCCAGAAGCAGATAGATAAAGTCCGTAACCTCTTTCAGAACCAACAATTGGTGCCAGGCAGAATTAATCCTGCCGACAATTTTCATTTCTTCAATGACTTTTTTTTCCATGACCTTGAACATGACCCAATTAGATTCAAAATTTAATCAGGTGAACTATGAACCACTGCACGCCTTTCCAAATAATTCTGAGAACAGTTTTTGCACTTGTTAGAATTTTGTTCCGAAGAGACGACCAGGAGACTCGGCAGTACGATCGGGGAAAATGAAGTTTATTCCACACGACGACAGCAAGTTGGTAGAAGAGTCTAAAGTGAGCCTGTGTCACTCAAATATATATACATGGGATGGATGAGTAGTGTGTGTGCCTTTGTAATGCTAACGGTCCACCAGTAAACAAGGTCAGGAAGTGATAATGTGTGATTAGCTCACACATTCCAAAGTAGCACTGTAGTGCTGACAAATGGCACTAATTAATCACAGGAAACAATGGTGTCTGATCAACCCACTCATTCCTCTCCAGCTAATCTTGTCTTGGTGGCACAGAACAAAGATTGTGCATTTTACAAAAACAGCATATACAATTCATCACACTAGACTGCTGAGAGATGGAAAAACAGACGAACAATACCCCTGGCCACTTGGGCAAGGTAAGAAAATCTTCTTGCAGTATTAGTCAATTTACACATAATTAATAGAAGCGTTAGCTTCTAGTTGGCTGTCTATTGAAGTCAATCTGATGAATAATTTGCTTGCCAGCCTGTTAACGCTTTTCATCATTAAATTAACAAATTCAAGTTTCTATAATAACAGTTAGACATGTAACTTATCTCTTTAATGGCAAAAAGCATAAGCATGCTGGCTAGGAAATTATTCATCCCGTTGACTAGAAAAGACTGCCAACTAGAAGCTAACGCTAGTGATGCTTAACAGTTACCAGCAGGGTTAAATAACGTTCATAACGTTCGTAAATAACGAAATAACGTTAACGTCAGTAATCTTCTGCTTTTCTCCGGACATTAGTTAGCTGAGCTGACGCTAGCAACCTAACTAGATAACTAGATTCGCAAACCAAAGGTGTGCAGACTAACCAAAAAAATTTCATAATGGTCCATAAAACATGGTGCTTGTGGCTGCGGTGTGGCATTTTGGTTTTGTGACGTCCCCCTGTGCCCCCTTCAGGAACCTGCCTGCCAGTGCACGGGCAGTGCTGGAGCCTGATGGGGGGGGAATTGATTGCACCTGTGCACAGGGGGGGGGAAGGTACAAAGTCCTCCTCTTCTCTTCCAACGGGGGGGACTCTTAGCTCAACCTGACCACTGGCTCTTTGATTTCCCTCTCTCTTACTCACTCTCTCTCCTTACTCCTTTTTCCTTTCTTTACAGCTAACATACTGATACTGATACACACACTGCATTCATCATTCACTTCCATACGCCCATCATACCCCCCCTAGACACATTGTTTAAAGACTTGGCTTTGTTAAGTTTTTAATAAATAACTTAAAACTTTGAATTCTGTTGTCGTCTCCATTTCATGTTGCTTCCCGAAACGAGCTGGGTCGTAACATGAATTGGGGTTCTCGTCGGGAGTTCTGTTGGGCATTGGACTCGTCTACTTCGGGCGCATCCAGGTGAGAACATTGTCTTAATTAACAGTCTCTGGTTTAGGAAGAGTGCTTCAGCCAGGCTCTGCCTGTCCTTCGAAGTGCTGTTTGTTATTTTGAATTGTTTATTGTTTTTGGGGGTAAATCTGATCGGGAGTTTTATATTCCTGTCGGGGGCACGCTTCGTATGGTCCACTCCAGACCATAACGAGTTAATGCGTTAACCAGTCGCCCCGAGGTCGGCAAACCCCTGAAGACTAGGTAGGCAAAGTTAGTTCTTTGTGTCTATGTTAGATCGCCAGAGAACTGTAAGTTGCATCATTCTACCTTGTGAATTTCAGCGTTTGTAGGCAGTGGGATCATCTGGATGCAATTGGAGTAGTTTGGGCCGTGCCAGCAGGATTGGTGAGTGAACGTTTGTGTTCTCAGTTAATGTTAGCGTGGTGTAGCGTTTGCTTGCGTTACGATAATTCAGTGTTGGGTCTGCGCCTGGTCTATTTTTAGATCCATTCGGCGTTCGTAGTAGTGTAACCCATTTTTGCTGTTCGTTGGTGCAAGCTGCGCGTAGGTTGAGAAGTTACAGAGGAGTTGTAGTCTCCGTTTGTTTGTTTGTTTGTAACTTGAGTGAGTGTGCAGACTTCGCGCTTCTGCGCGATGTCTGGTTGATTTGGACAATAGCGTTGTAATGTTTTTCTAAGCATCACTTAATTGTTTGTTTGGTTAGTGCAGATGGTGAATTGCGCTGTCTGTAGCTATTGTCGTTTAAGAGTGGGATCTCTTGTTAGCCAGTGGTAGGTTTGTGCCTCATTTTTTTTTTTTCTTTTCTCTTTGTATGCCTGGTGTGGTTTCTAATTAATCACTGATGTTAGATTTGGTCTGACATGTTTTGGCTTTGCTGGATAGCTGCTTAGTCCTTATTGTGATTTAATGGAAAACTTGGATGTTCTCTGAGTTATTATTTTTTTTCAAGATAATGCCATTTGTGGAGGAATTTGTTGCTCAGCCGTCTTTGGAGCTGTTGTCAGCACTCACCAAAGACCAGCTTGTGGCTGTAGCACAACATTATGGGCTTACCATTAGTAGTGAAGAGAAAAAGTTAAAGGAGAAATTATTTGACACCATTAAGTGCCAGCTCATTGCTTGCTCCATTGTTAAAGAGGAGGTGGAGGAAGAGCATGAGGATGAAGATGGTGGTGGTGATGATGACTGTGATAATTATAGTGATGATGATGGTAAGGTTGATGGTCATTTGTCAGAGCAGAGGAAAGGGCGGGCTGCTATTTCATCTGAGAATGTTAGTGGTTGGCAGGTGGAGAAGCTTAAGGGCAAGGGGGCTAGCCACGCCATACGGGTGAAGGAGCTGGAGTTGGAGCTCCGGAAAATGGAGTTGCAACACGAATTAGAGCTCCAGTGTATGTCCAACAACCATGCCCTGGCCATTAAAAGGCTTGAGCTGGAGAAACGACCATCTCCTGAGCTTCTCCCGAGGCCTGCTTCTCCGGAGACAAAGTTTGATGTTTGTAAAAATATTCGTCTTGTGCCTCCCTTCACTGAGAAGGATGTAGACAAATATTTTGACCATTTTGAGAGGGTTGCTGCCTCTTTAAATTGGCCCAAAGAGGTGTGGACGCTCTTGTTACAGTGCGTTTTCACTGGGAAGGCTAGAGAGGTGTTTACTGCATTACCTGTAGCCGAAGCTAAAGAGTATGACACTGTGAAGAATACTGTCTTGCATGTCTACGAATTAGTCCCTGAAGCTTACCGTCAGCGGTTCAGAAATGCAAAAAAATCTGATCAGCAGACCTTTGTTGAACACGCTCGTGAGAAGGAGCGTTTGTTTGACAGGTGGTGCAGCGCACAGTGTGTTAAGACCAAGGAAGACTTGCGTGAATTGATGCTCTTAGAGGATTTCACAAATGGTCTTCCTGAAACTGTTGCTGTCCACCTGAAGGAACATGAGGTGAAGACTTTAGAACAAGCTGCTGTGTTGGTTGATAAATACATGCTGACACACAAAGGCATGTCTGATAGCCGCTGGCCTCATGGTAAGGGTAAACTGTTCATGAGGAGCAAGCCACCTAGTGGTGAGAATAGCACTCAACCAACCTCTCAATCTGCGTCTCCTAATCGTCCTCCTGTTGACACTAATGTTGTCTGTTTCTATTGTAGAAAGGTTGGCCACAAAGTGATTGATTGCGTAGCTCGCAATAAGAAGGGTAATAATCCCAAGCCTTCTGGGTTAATTACATCTTGTGGTACTGGGCCAGTCCTCTTGTCTAAGTGTAAGATTAAACATGCTGTGGTTACCTCTACAGGCAATGAGGAGAAGGGTGATTACACTCCTTTCATTACGAATGGTTTCGTTTCTGTTTCTCGCCAGTCCACTGTGAGCTTTCCAATACGCATACTTCGGGATACTGGGGCAGCACAATCATTCTTACTATCTGGGGTTTTACCGCTTTCAGAGAGTACTTTTACTGGAAATCATGTAGTTATTAAAGGCTTTGAGATGACTCCAATGTTGGTGCCTTTACATCAGGTACACTTGGTGTCTGAATTAATAACTGCTGACGTTGTGGTTGGAGTCCGCTCATCTCTCCCTATCCCAGGAGTGTCCTTTATTCTGGGCAATGATCTTGCTGGTGCCAGGGTGTGGGCTGATTTTAATGTCGTGTCTCTCCCTATCGTTGGGCCTGTGTCTGAAATGTCCAGAGTGTCAGATGATTGTAAACGCCAATATCCTGATGTATTTTCTACATGTGTTATCACTCGTGCTATGGCTGCACGTGGTCTTGACTGTGATGTGCCATTGAATGATACCTTCCTCGCTCAACCTACAGTTGTGGAAGATCCCTCCCCACAGTTATCTGTAGGGGAGCCAAAAACTGTTAATGCTGACTTCGATTCAGTAGAGGGTGGGGAAGATTCTGATGGTGAAGATGGGCCTGTGAAAATGGGTTCTGTTGATGAATCAACAAATTGCGGGTCTATACCCACTTTTGAAGAGTCTGACAAATTTGATGCCTGTTCATTGTCTGAACTGTTTAAGATTTCTCGTGAAGAATTAATTCACGAACAGACCATGGACTCCACTCTTGAAACCCTCGTGAGTAATGCTTTGTCTAAAGAAAAATCAGATGAAATGAGCCATTACTTCATGCAGGATGGTTTGTTGTGCAGGCAGTTTGTGCACCGACAGGGAACCTTCTCTAACACTGTGATGCAGGTTGTGGTTCCCCATAGGTTCCGAAAAGCTGTCTTGGACCTTGCACACACTGGGTTGGCAGGACATACTGGGGTAAGAAAAACTTATGACAGGATTGTGCGGAGATTCTTTTGGCCTAGGTTGAAGAGAGATGTTGCCTCTTATGTGAGATCATGTCATGTGTGTCAGATGACGGGCAAGCCTAACCAAAGAATTCCTCTGTCCCCATTGCAGCCTATTCCTGTAATGTCCAATCCATTTGAACACCTTATTGTTGACTGTGTAGGCCCATTACCTCGTTCGAAAGCTGGACATAGCTTCCTGTTAACAGTAATGTGTCAGTCTACACGCTATCCTGCAGCATATCCCCTTAGGTCCATCACAACTAAATCTGTGTTGAAGGCTCTTGTTAACTTCATGTCTACCTTTGGTATCCCAAAGGTTATTCAGAGTGACCAAGGCTCTAATTTCATGTCGAAGCAGTTCTCCAGGGCATTGCGACAACTAAAAGCCCGGCATAACATCTCGAGCGCTTATCATCCTCAGAGCCAGGGGGCGTTAGAACGATTCCACCAGACCCTCAAGTCTCTACTACGTTCCTACTGTGTAGAACTGGGTTCTGATTGGGAGGAGGGACTCCCCTGGTTACTCTTGGCCAGTAGAGAAGTGGTTCAAGAGAGTATGGGCTTCAGTCCCAATGAACTAGTTTTTGGGCATTCTGTTAGAGGACCGACCGCTGTCTTGGCTGATGAATGGTGTAAAGCTGCGGAAGCGCCAACAAATGTTCTTGATTATGTTAGTGGGTTTCGCTATCGGTTGTATGAGGCTAGAGCTGCTGCAATACGTAAACTGGGTAAGGCCCAGTCTAAGATGCAGCGTCTCTTTAACCGTAAAGCTAAACACCGCAGTTTTGAGCCAGGTGAGAAAGTATTAGCATTGTTGCCTCTTTTGCACAGTCCTTTTCAAGCAAAGTTTTGTGGGCCATACGAAGTGGTGAAATGTTTGCCTGACTACAATTACTTGCTTAGCACTCCTGACAGACGTAAGAAAGTTCAAGTATGTCACATCAATCTTTTAAAATCTTATGCTGTGCCTGATCCATCTACACCTGTTGGTTTAATTGCTTCATTGCCAGCAGAGGGTGCTATTGCGTCTTCTGCTGTTACTGTGGATGTTGAGTTTGGTTGTCTGGGTTCTGAGGAAGTAGATGAGGGTGTAAAGTGTCCATCATCGGCAGTCGTAGAGGGACGCCTCAAAAACTCTGAGTACTTGGCAGCGTTGCCGCTACAACTCTCTCACCTGTCTGACTCAGAGCGAACTGATATTATTGAGCTTATCAATTCTTTTCCTTCTCTCTTTCCAGATGTTCCGACACGTATCTCTGTAATTGAACACGATATTGACGTTGGTGGGGCCCCGCCTATGAAACAACACGCGTATCGTGTCAATCCTACTAAGAGGGAATTGTTGCAGAAGGAGGTTGATTATCTGTTAAAACACGGTCTAGCAGAACCTAGTTCTAGTGCCTGGAGTTCTCCCTGTGTCTTGGTGAATAAACCAGATGGGACTTACCGTTTCTGTACAGATTATAGGAAGCTTAACTCTGTCACCAAACCTGACTGTTATCCATTGCCAATGTGTGATGATTGTGTGGATCGTGTAGGCTCTGCCAAATTTGTCAGTAAATTTGACCTTCTGAAAGGCTACTGGCAGGTCCCTTTAACAGCTAGGGCAAAGGAGCTGTCTGCCTTTGTTACACCGGATGATTTCCTGCAGTACCAGGTAATGCCATTTGGCGTTAGGAATGCTCCTGCCACTTTTCAAAGGCTCGTTAACCGGGTTTTGGTGGGCATGCGTGGCTGTGATGCCTATTTAGATGATTTGGTTTTATACAGCTCTACTTGGGCCAATCACCTTGAGCAGATCAGAGAACTCTTCATCCGTCTTGCCAAGGCTAATTTGACCATTAATCTAGCTAAATGTGAGTTTGGGAAAGCTAGTGTCACATACTTGGGTAAGGTAGTGGGAGGTGGGCAGGTTCGTCCTGTCGAAGCAAAAATTGAGGCCATTTGTAATTATCCTGTACCAAGTACCCGCCGAGAGCTCCGGCGGTTCCTTGTGATGGCCGGCTACTATAGAGCTTTCTGCAAGAACTTTGCCACCGTGGTTACTCCCCTTACCGGTCTTCTTAGCCCTAAAGTTTCATTTGAATGGTCTACTAATTGTCAAGCTGCCTTTGACCATGTTAAAGCTTTGCTAGCTACTGCTCCTGTCTTGTCTGCCCCGAACTTTAACCGCCCCTTTTGTGTTGCAGTGGATGCCAGTGAGAGTGGCGCTGGAGCTGTTCTACTTCAATTGGGCTTTGATGGTGTTGAGCACCCAGTGTGCTATTACTCCAAAAAGTTTAATCGTCACCAGAGGGCATACTCTACAGTGGAAAGGGAGGCTCTTGCTTTAATTCTGGCGCTGCAGAATTTTGAGGTCTATGTGGGGTCCTCCTCTAGTCCCACTGACGTTTATACAGATCACAACCCCTTGGTCTTTATTGATCGAATGCGGAATAAAAATCAGCGCATTATGCGTTGGAGTATTTTACTCCAGCAGTATCCTTTAAGGATAAAGCATATTAGAGGCAAGGACAATGTTGTTGCTGATGCATTGTCTCGTGCTTAGTTTTTCTATTTGTGGTTGTTTCTGAATGGTGTTTTCACATGTTTTGTTTGTATACCTAATCCATCTTTTGTCCTACGGCCGAAGATGTTAGATGGAGGTGTGTTTTTTGTTTGAGGTTTGGGTAAACCTCTTTTAGGGAGGGAAGTGTGACGTCCCCCTGTGCCCCCTTCAGGAACCTGCCTGCCAGTGCACGGGCAGTGCTGGAGCCTGATGGGGGGGGAATTGATTGCACCTGTGCACAGGGGGGGGGAAGGTACAAAGTCCTCCTCTTCTCTTCCAACGGGGGGGACTCTTAGCTCAACCTGACCACTGGCTCTTTGATTTCCCTCTCTCTTACTCACTCTCTCTCCTTACTCCTTTTTCCTTTCTTTACAGCTAACATACTGATACTGATACACACACTGCATTCATCATTCACTTCCATACGCCCATCATACCCCCCCTAGACACATTGTTTAAAGACTTGGCTTTGTTAAGTTTTTAATAAATAACTTAAAACTTTGAATTCTGTTGTCGTCTCCATTTCATGTTGCTTCCCGAAACGAGCTGGGTCGTAACAGTTTTGATATTCAGAAGACATTGAGCAATGCTATAGTTAGCAGCGGCCAGTGTAGCTAAAGAGGGATAGGAGTCAAGAGTCACACAATAGTCGATGTCTCAAGATACATAGAGATTTAACATTAACCTTAACCCATCCCAAACAAAGGCAGCACTATTATCCAGTCATAGACGAATTTCGTCAGTACCTTTCCCCCTTTTCTATGGTGGTTGGGCATAATGCATCTAATTGGAGACCAAAGCAGCCAATCAGAATCGTGGCACATTTGTAACACTCTGCACAGCTCGAGTGAGCGCGCAGGTGAAGTTGAGCGCACACAGAGAGGTCAGACTGAGAGAGGGAGAGCCATGCTTTGAGCGAGCATGCTGCGGTCTGCCAGCGTGCAGAACATGAGTTTGCGAGAGGGTATAGAGTGAAACTGAGGGAAGGGGGTTAATATTGCACGTTTATTGATCATAGCAAACATGCAAAAATATTTGTTGAGCACAGAATAGTTTTGTTCGCTCAATCGGAAGGTTTTGTTTGCTATTGCTTTTTTCTCTAAATAAGATTTGTGTGCTTGCGAAATATATTTTTCCGCGCTCAAAATTTCCAATTGCTCGCTCAGGATTGTGGCACAAATATTATTCCATAGGTTTCTAAGATATTGGTTGAAGTTGGCCAATGGACAGAATCTGACCAATCGCAATGCAAGAAAGGTGTAATACACGTGGAATATCAAACCTGTATGACATGGCTATATTACAACAATTTTTAACTGTTTGTGGATAAAATGACAGTCCTTCTACATAGTCCATTGTACCTCAGTGTGATGAGGACCACTTACTGTTTCCAGTTCACTACTGACCAGTTTGTGTAAAAGAATCCACCATTTTCATTTGCAGGTAGGCAAAAAATAAGGACACCCTAAATACGGTAGCAATTTATTTGCTATTATCCCTTTTTTTCTTATTATTATTATTTGCAAAAAAACAAAAAATAAAGCAAGTGGGATCACGGCAAAAATAATATGTAGGTGCGGGATAGACCCTTGCCAGAGCAGGCATGCACAGGAATCAAAAATTCTTCAAGCGCTGTCCTCAAGCTCAAAGAGCTGTTACAAGCATTTGCAGGGTGCAAAAAAAAAAAAAAAAAAAAAAACCTGGATGTTCAGACTAGATTTGCAAGTGTTCTGTATCAGATTATTACCTTTTTTATTTATTTATTTTTTTAAGAAATCTGATCCAGTGCTTTTGGCTACTATCAGAACGACAAACAAACTGAATATTGAATTGCCAATGACTGAGACCACTCATGACACTTCACAACCCTTCTGATAAAGCCAGACGACGAGGGGAGGGACCTTGATTAAATTGCATCAAGCAAAATTGCCTGCTTTGTTTTAACACTAGGAAAATATGACCAAGCACTCTGAGCGCTGCAGTTTAAAGAGATTCTTTGAAGACAGTCAGACAAATGATTCACACAGTCAACTCATTCTTTCCAGGAAGAGATATTATCATTATTTAAAAAGATCATCATAAAAACAGTATGTAATGTTTGGAATAGATCTCAATGCTTTCTCAAAGGTAAAGCAAAGTGATATTGGCAGTGCTTCAGTCATAATGGTCTGTCGATACACCAATTAATTCAGTCATCAATGCTCCTACTTTTTCAAAAAGGACTGGGGTATCTTTAATATCTCCAGTTTTAAACGAGCCATGGTGAATTGAAATAATACTTATACATATCACTTTTCTTTCCTTTTCCATTTTTAAACACACTATAAATGCTGACGAGTGAAAAATAAGCATGATTAACTAGACAGCACATGTATTGCAGGAGCCAGGTGCATATGTTCATATTCACAAAAAAAGTTCCACAGCGACTGCAAATTTCATCCATAATTTAGTTGACGAGGTCATTAACCTGAAGCTTAATGAAAATGCGTCACTTAATGATTAAAATGGCACCGCATTCAGTTTTAATCTCTTTTACATATTTCCTGGAATTCTCAGAAACTTCGAAGGTCTGGTAAAATAAAGATCATGAATCATAATTGCTGAAGCAGCATTGCAGCAGGTGACATATTAATGGCCACTTTGCTCTCCAGTTTTTAAAAGGAGGAACAGCAGCAGAAAGCCTTTTTTGGACTCATTATTATAACCCACCTTCGCCCCCCACAACCCTCAGCCCTTCGGTATGGAAGTAATTATGTTGTGTCATTTCTCATGACAAAAAAATAGCACTAAATAGAAAATAAAGCGCGTGCTCAGCTATTTAAAAATACACATGCAGCCCAAGCACGTACTTGTTTGAACAGGATCCAAAACAGCAAGTGCAGTATATTGACAGCCTGAAGCCCAATTCAGTAAATGGATCTTGTTAGAGCGCGTATGGAGAGAACAATGCCCTCTCTCTATCTCTTCTCTGTGGATAACTGGCCCAGATCACTGAGGACCACTTTTGGTTTGTTCTTGTCAATTCTGTTGTGGTATTAGACAAAATACTACACAGCAAGATTTTCAGTGTTTAATCATCACCAACATTGAGGCATTGTGGCCCCAGGCTGTGTACAAATACACAGTGGGCTCCAAAATTACTGGCACCCCTGCCTGGCAATGTGGGAACAAAACTTTAAATAATTCTAAAAATATTTATTTATAGAGAAACGGTAAATAACAACGTGAAAAATACTGTATGATATTAATGTTCCAATGGAACCACATAAAACCATTTTCTGATTTAATTACAGATCATTTTCCACGAAATCAAGGTTTCATAATTAATGGCACCCTTAAAGATTATTGTAAATACCATCTACCAAAATGAAACCAAGTATTAAATTCCATCTATTTATGTTTTACTTAAGTGTTAAGGAACCATATTGATGCATTAAATCACCTCTCGTTTCACTAGGGTATAAAAATGAGGTAACATACAAGCAATATCCCTTAGACATCCAACACCATAAAGAAAACAAAACAACTGTCAATTTAAAAGAAGATTCAAAAATCTAGCTACAAGAAGAGTGAATATGCCACAGAGCACTGTTAGGGAAATTATTCAAAAATTCCAAATATATGAAACTGTTGAAAACCTAAAGGGTAGATGCAACTGCTTCTTGCCCCCCAGGATACTGAGGGGGATGGTGAGGCAACAAAATCACCAACACTCACTGTGAGGGAACTGCAGGCCTTAGTGGTATCTTGGCGTCACCAGGTTTCGAAAACCACCATCAGGCGCCACCTCCCCAACCACAGGCTTTTTGGAAGGGTTGCCAGAGTAAAACCATTTCTGATTAGAACAAAGAAGCAAGCGCTTAGATTTTGCCAAGTATCATTTAAATTATGACTGGAACAAGGCGCTTTGGTCAGATGAAGCCAAAATTTCTGTCAGGTACAATAACGGCATGCTTGGCATTAAAACAGATTTGCGTACGAGGAGAAGCACCGCATACCCATGGTGAAAAATGTCAGACATGTTTTAGGGCTGTTTTATTTAAAGAGGTCCAGGGGCACTGGTCAAGATTAATGGCATAGTGAATTCCATCAAGTATCAGAATATTTCGGCTGACAATCTGATTGCCTCTGCCAGAGAGCTCGGACATGGCTGTAGATGGACTTTCCAACAAGACAATGACCAAAAGCGTACCTCAAAATCCACGCAGAAATGATTCTCTGACAGCAAAGTCAACGTTCTGCAATGACCATCTCAGTTGCCAGACCTCAGTCCAGTTGAAAACCTGTGGGCTGAGTTGAAGAGGGCTGTTGATAAACACAAACCTGAGAGTGTGCAAGATCTTGAAAGGATCTGCTTGGAGGAATAATCTAAAACACCCCTCAAATGTGTGCCTAAACCTTGTCAAAAATTACAGAAAAAAAGACTCTATCACATCACGTTACCCTTGCCAGGGGTTGTTGCACTAAGTACTAAATGAAGGGTGTCGATTATGAAACCCGGATTTTGATGAAATTTATTATGTAAATGATTGTAATGATTTTGATCGTTTCCATCAAAACATAAAGTATTTCACACATGTTGATATATTTGGTTCTCTATAATTATATTGTTTGTTTATTTTTTTTTTTTGTGTGTTGTTTGTGCATTGCCTGTCAGGGGTGCCAGTATGTGAACCAAAAGTGCCTGGGTGAACGAGCATGTTTACAGGAAATGCACGCATGTGTGCTGGGTGATTGAAGACAATATTCTCGTCTCGCTCCAAAATCGAGGGCGAAGATCAATTCTCAGCTCTCAAGGGTGGTTATTTGAATAGCAGTTCAGCATACCAGTATATTATAAACAATTCATAGTTGTCCCCCGGCGGGACGGGGGACATAGAAATGCTGTTCGTCCGTCCGTGCGTCTGTCCGGGAACACTGTACTCGCAATAACTTTTGATAGCTTTGATGGAGGATCGCCAAATTCACACCACATATGCCTCTCGTGAAGTCCTTGCTCAAGTTCAATGATGAGTGACCTTGACCTAGTTTTCAAAGTCACTGAGCAAAAAGATGTGAGGAACACTGTACTCGCAATAACTTTTGACAGCTTTGATGGAGGCTCACCAAATTCATATGACATTCTTATTGGCTTGTAAGGTAGACCTCAGCTATGGGCACAAAACTATGCCTTGGCGATGCGTCCATCATCCATAAGTCATGAAAATTGTAATCTCTGTCATGACCCATGGTTATATTTAGCTCATATCACAATGATCCATCCCTCATCCATCTCTCTGTTCAACCAATGACCAATGACCTACAGTGTCATTGTACTTCACATTATTAGTGGTACAGTGCACCACATTATTTTCAGCCATCAGAACAGTTTTTGCCACGTTTCTGGTCACTTGTGCGACGGGCGACACAAGGCCTTCAGGCCAGCAGGCCATTTTTTAATGGGGATATATCTCTAAAATTTAATATTTCTGTGTATCAAGAGACTGAGGAGGATGAAGGGAAGAGGCAAAACACAATGGTGTGTGTGTATGCATGTGTGTGTGTGCGGGTGTGTATACATCAGTGTATGTCTCTTGAGTGTTGAGGGGATGGAATTCTCTCTGCCTTTTCCTAAAAGGTCTTTATTGAGGAATGGGCCAATCCATCACCGAGGCTGAGTCAGGCCTCTGCCATCTTGGCTGAGCTGGCTCTATTCTAGACGATCAGTCTGCTGAAGTGGGCTTTGGTGCAGAAGAGTAATTACAGGGCTTGGAGGAAATTCCTCAGGTGCCTCTGCTTTCCCAACTACTGCCATTTATCAGCAAACAGAGGCAAGGAGAGGAGTGTGTGAGAGGAGGGAGGGAGGCACCCAGCAGCCTTCCTTTAAACCGACTACACATACATGTCATCTTAAATCAGCATGCGCCTCACAGGCTATTTTCTAAGGCCTGGTCACGCAGAGACACAAGTGATCTGTATATCCCGGTTACTGGAGGTCTACGGTCTTGAAGAGTTCCACTTTAAGTCTCGAAAAGCACAACTAACTCAAACTCGAGGCAGACAAATAACAATATAATAAATTTGGTTTTCTTCCTTCCAAAAAATAAATAAAAAGAAATATAAAATCAAGCGCACAAAAACTGCAGGATAGAACTCTAGGAACAAGGTTCGACAGCCCTGTTTTAAATTCTTTCAGGTCCATTTCTTTGACCTATCTAGACTCATTTAGAAGAGGATAATTTCATCGAGGGCTACCTTAGCAAGCTCCCAGAGATCTACCATCCAGGAGATTTTCATACCAGTCCAATTTAAGTAGACCTCACTCTACATATAGAAATCTAATTGTACACATAATTTACCATGCCTCATTCCACAGATTAATGTTGAGAATGTAACCCCACAGGACAGTCAAATTCTCCGAGCATGGATGGGCAGCACTGATTTAACCAGAGTTCAGCCTGATGGGCTGAGTGACAGTAGGGCTTATCCAGTGGCATGATCCAAATATCTGCAGAGAGAGGCAATCTTCCGGCGCCCAAAGGCTTTGGCAAAAGTCATAAATGAGGCTATGATGTTAAAATCAGCAGGATGCATTTGTGGACTGAGAAAAGTGAAATATGGACCCTTGAACATAAAACAGAAAGGTTTGACAGGCTGTTAAAAGGACTTTGGTCTCCATTGGTTTTTTGAATTTCACCCCAATGACTAGTTTTCACTTAACATTAATGTCAAGCCAACTACTTCCACTTCAATTATGTATATGCAGAGGACAAGATATAGAATTAAATCTTACAATAACTTGAGTCCTCAAAAGAAAATGGAATTTCTTTGCGGGCTGCTGCAGCCTAGCACAAGATTTAAAAGTACTTCTAAAGCAATACTACTCAGTCAGGAAATATTTTGCTACCCAGTTGCAAAAGAAACTGCAATAATCTGGAGCTTAATTTTATAGACGTTTAATTTATAAATACCAAAATCACCAGATGAAGGGCACAACGCAGGCCATCCTTTAATGACTGAATGGGTTCTTCTTTCCCCTCCCCGTAATGCTGAGCTTAAAGAACTGAACTGAAAAACTACAATTCAGCTTCAGAACTGACAAGTCATTGTCTGAGCTGAAAAAAAAAACTTCAGTCAAGGGAACTTGAGGAGAGTGGTTGAGTACACCAACCTGAGAAGCTGACTTGTCACCACAAATTCGCTTCCATTAAATTTTAAGGAATCTTCGGCACTGGATATTTTAAGCTGAAAAGATGCAGACAGTTTCATTTTTCTACAACTGTGTAGAAACCCAAATGGATCAGCAACAAGCTGATTCTACTGCCATGTCATAATGTCTGGTATGTTAACCACCTTTCATTCTGAACTCTGCGGTGTTGTGAGATTGTAAACAAAAATCTAGTAACTCAAACTGCTTCTATATATGAATATATTATTACAATGATGAATATGAATATGTTCAAACTGGCAATAATTAATTTTATCAATCCGAACTGATTCAGTGCGCAACTTCTCATTTCTTAAAAATCATGTCAGGAGTTGTACAACCCCAATTCCAAAATAGTTGGGACAAAGTGTAACTTGTGAATAAAATCGAAACACAATGACTTTCAGATCACACCAGAACATGGCATCAATTTTGGATCATGCTCAACAATGGCTTCTTTTTTGCATAGTATAGTTTTTCGAGGCATCTGTGGACGGCACGGCGGGCTGTGTTTACGGACAGTGGTTTCCTGAAAAATTCCTAGGCCCATTTAGAAATAATAACAGAATCATGCCAGTGAGTGATGCAGTGGCGTCTGAAGGCCCGAAGAAAACAATATCTCAGCCAAAAATGATTGCAAATATGGTCAGTAATAAATGTTGTAACATTGCATAAGATTATAAAAACAATACCAAAATGACTGAATACCGTGATCAAAGCTAAAGGTGGCTCAAAAAAATATACCTGTAGTTTGAGACTTTGTCCCCCCTGGACAGGCAGGTGTAAATTTCTTTATATTAGTGTAATACACTGCATTGTCCTAGCCAAGTGAAGATAAACTAAGTAAACATATTTGAGTAGAAGATGTGGCCACTGCGGTATTTTTTAATTTTCTGTAATAATGGAATTAACATAGCACTGGCAGTATTTTATTTTATTTTTTAATTTTTTAATGTAAAGAAATTGACACATTTTCTGACAGTTTCTGCATTCTATAAAGTTCTGAATAGAGAGAAGTATACATTTCAGAAAAAAAAATTGAACATCATTATGTTTTGATGAAAATTATTCTCAAGTTTAAAAAAAAAAAAACTTACACCTCAGAAAGAACTAGAGCATAAAAACGGTACCATGCAAGTTTTCTGCACATTTAAAACAACTTCATGAGGTAAAAATGCTTCCAAAAATCATGAAATTAAAGGTTTCTAAATATCAAAAAACATTATAAAGTGTTGTGAACTGTCAAAAACTAGAGTCCACTCAATATTTAATGTAACTGCCCTTGGCTGAAAAATTTGGGACTCTGTTTAGCAGTTTTATAGTTTTATTAGATTATTGGCTCTTTGGTTGTTCTGGGAATATTGGAGAAAATGCGACAGTTCCTCTGCAGACTCACAGTCTCACTTACATACATGTCACCCCATGTACTCCCAAGCTGGAATTATGATTTTAAGATCAGCGCTCTGTCGTGGCATATTATCTTTATCAACTGTATTAGGTGAAATGCAAAGTTCTTTGCATTTTGAAAAAATTTTTCGTAATATTTTTTTTAAATTTGATGTGTCAAATGTAGTTTTTAAAAAATGAGAAGACTCGCACACAGAAAACAGATAAAGACTAGAAGTCTCAGTACTTAAATGTAGTTTTTACCCACAGAACCACCAATAAGGAAAACAAAAATAAACGTCCAATAACAAATATAAATTAAAAAATAAATGTCGGGTGCTTAAGACTTTTGTAAAGTTCTGTATTTATTATTCTCAAAGGTATCTCATGAAGTGAATTTGAAGGAAAAACAGTGGTGATTTTAGCATTGCCTGAAAACATTCATGGATATTTCCACAACACTGACAAAATAATGGCAGCAGTACAACAAAATCTAGTTCTGCAGTTCAGCTATGACTCCATCAAAATGCAACACTCACAATATGTCACAAGAAAATGCATCAAGGCAGCTTGACAGCAGAAATAAAAATCCAAGACAATCATCTTTGATCACAAGAAATGTAACAAATCTATTCATACAGCCCAGTGCCAACAAAATTCAAGGACTTTTCAAGGACCCCTCAAGTGCACTCAAACACTTTCCTTACTTGTAAATAATAAAATAAAAAACAAGAAGTACCAGCTAAACTGGATCGTCATCTTTCCATTCTATTGTTTTGGCCATGTTTCAGCCCGAAATCTTTGCATGAACAATCCTGCTTTTTTTTGCAAATGACTGCGCTTCGATCATAGACTGTATAAAACGATGGACAAAGCAACTGTGATGTCACCTGTTGGTTGCAGCATACTATTTAAGAAGCCTCTATTTTGGCAATTTGAACAGTGCCATTTTGTCATTTTGAAACCGGATGTGATTCCTATTGGACAAGAGTATCATTTGAAGATCCAGGGAGGAACGAGGGATGGATCTACAGATGGATCTGACTGTATCTGACGAGGAACAGAGGATAGCCGTGCCCCTAAAGCATATTCTGGCTTTATCCTTTATTCTAGTCTATTTACAAAAATGAACATCATGATATATCGAAAGAGACTTGAAACTTGTGAGAGATACCATAAAATAATGTGGAAAATCACTACTGAAGTAATAAATCAGGCGCGAAAGTAGGGTCACTTTCTCAGACCTCTATAGCATTGAACTTCTCTCTGCAACCACCGACATCGCCATCAGCTGGCCATTAAATAGAATGCAATTTTTAGAGATTTCCGCATTGACCTCACTTTTCAGACCCGGGTGCTGCGCCCATCTTTTTATACAGTCTATGGCTTAGATGACATTATGGTAAGGTAGCGGTCATCCTGTTTTGCCCTGATTTTCGGTGCCACATTGAACACTTGTGCCACATGCAAAAGAGCTCTAAGCTTCCTTACCTTGCCAGTAACAGACAAGCCCCGATCACGCTAGCATTACAGCAGTCTCTTTTCCAAAGACATAAATAAATCGCTCCAAGACTGGCTTGTCGTCCTGGTATATACACTAGCGTGTGCTTTTGTTAAAGTGCCTTGTCCTCTGACACGGAGGAAACTTTCCTGACGTGTCACCTCGGAACCGTGAGCTGGCTTATAAGTTTCCTAATCATTCCGGGTTTGTTTTTAAAAAAACTTGATTTTGAAATAATAAAAGCTTCTCAGATTTGTAAGTTAAAGCCCAAAATAAAAAAATTCAAGTATATTTTTGATATTTTCAAGTACATTTTCTAAAATTTCCTGCACTATTCAAGGACTTGTAGATGCTTTTACAAGAAATTCAAGTAGTTTCTTAGTATCATGTGTGAAATTGACAGACTTTAAGGCTGTGCGAACCCTGTTTATAGCTGTTACCCACTGTAACTGCACAAATCAAAAATTATTAATATAGAATGGCAACCACACCAGTCATTGCTAAATTATTTCGTGCAAATCACTGCTTGGTTGCTAATCAGGATAAGAGTATTTGGAAAAAAATGACAGGCTTATAAATTTATTTTATAGCATTATTGTTCATTGCCTCACAAAGTTATAAGGCATTTTCTAGTTCACATAAATTACGATGTAAAACATAGTTATGCTTTTCAAAAATTCTAAACTCATGTAGCTAATGTAATGTAATAGGCGTATTGCCACGTCCGAAAGTTTGATGAGGGTTGACATGCCTCAGATTTGTTCTTCATCACATGCATCCTTTTGAATGTTTATTACATTAAAAAGATATCAAGTGCCATCTTTTCTTCACTTCCACTTCTAAAAAAAATGCTAAACAGAGATGGAAAGTTCTGGGTGTTTTGCATTTAGCCAAAATATTGTCATCCTTACGATATCAAATCCATTCAAACAATGGGGCCAATAGGCAATGATTTTGTCAGTATCTTGTTTATCATTCTAAGCTTCAAATTGATTCACACTGTTTAACAAACTAGTGGTTTGATTGTTAATAAGGCGAACAAAAACAGGAGTAATCAATGGCCAAAGTTAAGGTTACTGCAGACCATTCACACCTCCATTAGTGTGCTATCGTTGTATTCAATTATAATTCCTCGGGGATATGTTTGTCAGACAAACTACACTCAGTACATCAATTTTCTATTAAAAAATTAATCTCAAACCAAGGTTAGTTTGTTGCACATATGCAAATTCAAATGCAAATGTAATTCCATAGCAAGTAGAAGACACCTGGAGAGACAGTACTGTGGCCATCCTGCTTATCTAAATGCATACTCACAACCCACACTCAGCACACTGCACACACACTCATACCCTGAATAAGCACAAAATCCAAACACAGTCATTTTATTCCTCAGTTTTGAAAAGACTGATGAAAGGTTGAAGAAAGAAGAAAAACCAGCATTCTGCAAGAACAACACTGAACGTTTACTTCAGTTGATCAAAAAAAGTAATGACTATGAATGTTTTGGTAAAAGGCGCAAGTAAATCGCACACCAGTTATCTTCTTTGGAGCAATAAACAAAGACATAGTTAGGAAGCTAAACTGAAATATATGCATGACAAGTCATGGCAAGCAGAGCAATGTGACTTATGAAAATGGACATGTGCAAGCATTCTCTAGATCACCAAAGCAGTCCGAAAACGATAGAACTCAGGGACAATATCAGCAGGCTGCTTTGCAACAAAGCACTCATTTTAACAAGCATCTGCGCTCACTAAGATCAAGTGGAAAATTTTAGCCTAGTCCAAACAGGAGGAAAGATAATGAAGAATTTTTGAGGGATAGACTGACAGAGAGAACAAGAGTATGTGGTCAGGAAAGAGATTAAAAAGAGGCAGAGAACTAAGAGAAAAACATAGGGGGAGAGAACAAAAAGGAGAAGCGAGTCTCAGAATCATTTCTCATCATGATCTTAGGTTCTTCACAGCATGTTGACTGTCTTTCAGCTCTTCCAGTCCAACAAGCAGCTTAACTTCACTAACAGGAAAGACCCTAGAGAAGTCACACAGCTGAAGAGTGAGCAGAGAATGCTCTTATTTGGTTCACCGGAGGATACTGATAAAGCATGGAAGCTAGCCAGTGAGTCATAATCACTACCTCCCCAACAGAGTACAGGAGTCAGCCAGGCTTCATTCCCAGCTGTATAGGGGCCATGAAGCTTCGTTTTCAGGCATAAACGAGAGGAAATAAAGGGTGTCCAATCTGCACATAAGTATTAGTGTAAAAATGAATAGCATGTGGGTTCTACAATGCATCTGTGACCTGTCAATCAGCCTCTGCTAAATCGCGTAATGCATTTCGGAATGGGCTCTAGCTACCCTCCATCCTTGATCAACAAATCTATTTGATAATTAGCAGATAAATTAATGGATGGATGACTCTACTTCTTTTTAGATTAATGAGATCGCTAACTGTTGAAAGAGGTGTGCTTTTTTAGAGATGGAATGCAAACCTTCAGAAAAGAAGATCATCCGTAACAGAGTTGGGAACGACAGATAAGGAGTCTCCATGGGCCTATTCTACCGGAGCCATTCAACTGGCTGCCCCCCATGAAACCAGGTAGTGCTGCACTCAAGCCCGCCACCAACACACCCATGAGGTCTTACCCACCTGCGTGACCAGGGGCTCCAGTAACCTCTCCACTGTTAGAGTTCGAATCTCCAGACTCTTAGGATCCCATTTGAGCAGGATGGGGGATGTGGCACTCGTCATCGTTCCTCTGGGGTGGGGAAAAATTGAGATGACAATCTCCCATTAGCAATACTCAACAGATGCCTGTATGTGCTGTGGCACTCTGTAAATGACACTCTGTCTCATTTGACCTTTTTTTAATGTTCCCCTTGCACGTAAAGCAGCTATTCTGGTGCCGAAGGGAGCAGAATACATTAGCCATTTTTGGTCAACCACAAGATTCTCAGCTTTGCATTTCTAAGAAGTAAGACGTATGTAGGTGTAAGCCATCTCTGTCCTACAAAACTCTTTGGAATCCAAGTACTTCAGCCAGGCTAAAGTTTAATCAGTAAAAGTTTATCATAATGTTTCACATACTAATATAAACAAATCTAGCAGCTTAACATGTCAGTTCATTCCAAATTCATTAATTTAGCAAGATTGGGTCATGAATAATTTGAACGCTGAAAATGTATGTACATTTCAATGATTGTTTAAACCTTAAAGGGGACCTAACGTGCTGATCCTTCTTTTAATACATATTAGTAATGTTATAATGTTGGTTGTCCATGCTCAACCTCTGAAAAGTTTCTAAACATAAGAAACAAGGATTTTGCCGTAATCCAAGAACGTGATTTCGTAAACGTGATTTCCTCTCTGAACAGCTCCTCCCGAGATCTTCACAAGATCTGGGTAAAACCTGACGTCAGGTTGTGCCATCCAATTAGTTCAGACCTACCCAGAGCCAACCACTGCGCTGGACCTGCCCAAACCAGAAACTATTCTAGCAGGCACTAACAACGGCAGATCATACTATGCCTTAGTAGCGTCTACACTTTTGGAAATATAAAAGAAGAACCGCAGATCATTTGAGGTGCAATTTTGTCAGTATCTCTCCCAAAGTTACTTTTCTGTTTACTTTTGGACGCGAAAAAAAAACTAATATTTCTATTCCAAGAGACGATAACACCAGAAATCAGTGGGTAGCTTTTTTCGTTTGCAGGCAGCAAACAGCCACGGCCAAAAGGAACATTAGCTGTTTGTGCTCAGCATTTCACCAAAGGTAGCTTTGTCAAAAAAGGATAATTCGACACAAGATAAGTGTTTTAGCTGCTTCTCAAACCTGAAGCAGTTGCATCGATCAAGCACTCTGAGCCACAAGCTGTAAGTGAAGTCAACGTGTTTTGGGTGGCTAGCAGGACCACTAGTGATAGTTAGCACTAACAAGTGGCCTCAAACTCAGGCTTTGTAAGATATCTGAAGATAAAGCCTGTATCTGTCGCGACTGTCTGTGACTCACAAACACAGAAGCTGTAAGTTGCTTTTATTGCATACGCCAACCTGACATGGTAGCCTGTTGATTGCGGCTGTAGCACAGCGGCTAACGTAGCCAAGTTACAGTTGTTAATGTCTGTGTCCTAAATATGCAAGAGTGATATCAGGGGAAATTCTACAAAAGGTGTGTGAACATAAACCTCATTTGAAGCTAACTTTTAATTCTTGTTTGTAATTTGGATGCTTGGTACTGTCCACGGTAACAGAACTTGCTGTCTGTAAAACCTGTATTGCAACCTGGGTTTGTCTCTGTAGTTATGACCGCTCAGTTACCAGCGACTGCATATTTGTTTGCGTGTCGTGCTAATTAAAAATGCTCCTGGTTAACGTGTATGCAGTAATTCTGATCGGTATGCTTTTGTTACTTCGGTAAGCATCAATGTGGCAGTTTCATTATAACATTGCCCGATTGTAGCCACTACAGGTAATGATCACTTCACTCATCTATGACCGGGATCAGCCAGATACGTCACAAATTTCTGAGCAAGCTCTCTGGTGCTACTATGAAAGCAATGCAAAACACAGAAGCTCTACCGGTTTACAATGATTTCTCTGCGCTACCTTGACATAATTTCATCTCTCTTTAGAAATTGTTGTGGCTAATAAAAAGCCGAAAAAGGTGCAGATTAAATAGGTCATTCTTCCCAGTAGAAGTGATCAATTCGCTAGCACCACATAAGCAACTTGTCCGCGCTAACGGAACTTACGGTCTGCAAAACCTGTATTATGTTCATAACATAACCAAGCTCTCTCTAGCTGTCGCGTACTATCCATAAAGCTGCTTTCACATCAGACACGAAAAGAATTTTTTGCCCGACAGTTTAGGTACATTCAAAGTCAATGCAAAGACGCGAATACAGGCATTATTGGCGCATTAAGCAGCTTTCACACCGGACGCGAAACAAATTTTTCACGCGACAGATTACATTCAAAGTCATGACCGCTTATCAGCTACTGCATGTTAGTTTGCGTGCTCAGCTAATAAAAAATGCTTCTGGTAAACTTATATGCAGCGATTATGATCGGTATGCTTGTTACTTCGGTAAGCATCAATGTGACAGTTTCATCATAACGTAGCCTGATTGTAGCCACTACAGTTGAAGCTAAACGGAGAGGTGCTGGATTTGTCTGCCAAGTCGGGCTGCAGTTAGACCAGACGTAGATTTTGCAGAGCTTGGGGTGGATTTTTGGGTGCTTATGAAACGATCGCTTTACCTATCCATGACCGGGGTCAGCCTGATACATCTCCATGTCTGGGCAAGCTCACTGATACTACTGATGAAAGCAATAGGGAAGCTATAACGTGTCCAGTACAAGCCCCATGGATTGAATATTAAATTCTTTCCTGTATAAGTGATCGATTCGCTAGGTCCACATAAGTAATGGTTTAAGCAGACGGAACTTACGGTCTGTAAAACCTGTATTATGTTCATGACATAACCGAAGCTCTGTCTAGCTCTCGCACGCTATCCATAATGCACCCATTTTCCATGTGGAAAAGCTGGTCATTCCGAAGCGATAAGTAAACCATTACCCTGGGCAATTTCCGAAAACGCCGTTTAACTTGGAGCTTTCGCCCCTCCGTCATATACCAGCGCGGAAGCTGTTCGTTTCTCCACGCTAACAACTCACCACAGCTATGCACACGAATCAGCAGGTCCTAATACACACCCAAGCAGTCCATAAGCTGTTGGTCCACTTTTAGCTGCTCCTTACTGTCAGTGTTTCCCTCTAAACTAAGACCCACCACATTTCTACGGTCTCCAGTCTACACTTGGGCTTGTCCCATTCTACAAATGTGTCTATATGGGGTGGATTCTAGCTTTCTTTGCATTCGAGCTATGGAGTTGTAAAACTGCTGTACTCACCAACGGTTGCCATAGCAAACTGTATCTGATAGCAAATTCGTGCTTGAGCTGCCAGACTTTCGCACTGCGTCCTCCAACTTTTGCTGTTGCATTAATTAGAACAAGTTAATATCATTAGATCTATACACATGTACTCCGCTGGATTGCAGAATATACCCATCGATTCCTTTGGGAGTTTCCAGTTTCACTCCCTCCAAGAAAACTGCGTTCTGCTGCCTCGTCCCGTCTAGATCCGCCCTCCACAGAGCTGGCCAGTCAGAATAAAGTGGGCACACGGGGAGTGTGGGCCATAGCGGAAGAGCCACCCCAGTGAGGCGTTTCCAGCAGAGATTACTATGGACTACAAATGGGGTTTTTTGAGGATGGCAGTATGAGAAAAATAAGTACCCTTTTTTTTACATTGCACGATCAGGAGTACTCCAGGAGAGTCAAAGACCAAAATATAAACTTGGAAAAATAGCATATTAGGTCCCCTTTAAAGCATATGATTAACTTAAAATATCAATTAACAAATATATTGCCATTTTTTATTTTGAGTTTTAGTACCTAGTAGTAAATAAGGTAATGTCATTTCTTATGGACCTTAACGTAAAGTGTTTCCCTTTCACAAATGAAGGAATAGTCCACTGTGACAATTTTGTACTTTCATCGTATATAATTGTACAAAGTGGAAAAATTCTTGATTTATGGCATTTTTCAGCAGTGACAAGCCACTGGAGGTATGAAATTTCTGCCGTAACTTCACCTTTAAACTCATGGTTACACTGAACCAGTTCCATTTTATTTTGCCTGATTAGAAACCAATCATTGATTTGCTCAGTTGGTAAGCTTAAAGTCTGGGAAAAGTGAAATCAGAGATTTTCTTCCCAATACATTATGAATGTTAGAAAATTGTTGCAGATCACGTGGAGTTTGACCGTGAAACAGTTTTTCACCAATTTTATGTTTTGGATTTTTTGGGCTGGGCTAAAACATGGCTCGATGACGCACTCGGGCATAAACACTTAACATAATCTGCCCCTAGCACTGCATAAAATTAAGAGCACATTACATGGGTGGTTATCCGCTCAGTCATGAACTACAACTAGGCATCCTGCATTTGCTGTACTGTTTTCAATCTCCCAGAAATGCATCTTCCCTGAATGAAAGAATTTAAAAATAAATCCTTGATCACCCCACTTCAATTTCTGAAAAATGTCAACATGAAGAACTGGTGGATTACTTCAGTGAAAAGCCGTTGTGATGGAGAGCTGAGGATCACCATCAACACTCCTCTTTGTGGTAAAAATTTTACACTGGGTACTTTCACAAACTTTCGTTGGAGACTATTGGGATTCATGGGTAGTCTGCTGTAAATGAAGCCAAACCAACTATATTTCCATCTAGCCTTTTTCCTTCCTTCTCCTGGCACCCTCCTCAGCAATAACGTTAGCCACAGTGCCCACCAATCAATTACTGGTAACTTAGCAACCTGGTGTGCAAAAATCTAAATTACAGTAGCTAGCTGGTACAACTGCATCCCCAGAACCCCCAGTATTTCTACCCCCGCAAAAAGTTATTCCAAGTTGATAGCTAAGCGTATTATCAGTGATGCCTTTTCGCAGCAGTCTTCTTAGTCAATGGCTCGTTATGTCAAAGAAGATATTTCCACGATATTTGTATTCCTTTTCGAACACTGAAAACATTTTGAATAAATTTAGAGCCATCTTTAAATAAGATACACTACTGAAAAAAAGGAAGTAAAAATGTAATTGTTTACGCATTAACAAAGCACATCATTTGCTTATAATAGTAACCCTTATCATTGTTTTCCTACCTGGAAATAAACAATGGTCTGATGTTCATTGCTGACTCTGGTGGTCCCTCATAAATTAACCATTTTCCCCAAAATCCAAACAGAACACCTACTGCAAAACAAAATTCTATCTCCAGCCAAAATGCAGACAGAGGGCTCTAGAGTATCCCCCGATAGGTGTCAGCCGATGAGCTGAGCCATAGCTGTGAGCCTAATAAAAAGAGAGAGGACCTGAAACTCCAACTCCTCCTTGTCCTCCTCTTCTACCACCATTTTCTCTGAGCACTGTCCTCCGCCCTCCACCGTAATTAGGAATTTTAACATCATCAGGCCAGCAGGTAGATGCTCCACAGTAATGAAGCGTGCCACTAGTACAGTCTGACGGATAGCATTCCCTAGCTTCCTTCTTGGTCAAAACATTGCTCTTCTCAATGGATTTGCGCTCAGGTAATTTTAGGGATCGCAAATATATTTCCAAACTTGTCTATCAGTGGTGCTACCGCCATTCTCGCAAAATCCTTGCATGTGATAAGCGGATGCACTGGACCTTAAAGGAGGTCAATTCTTACTTCCTGAATGGCACTTCCGATAAGGACAGCAAATAATACTCTTTGCTTGCAACACAGTGCCAGCCAGGTCAGTGTACAATAAACAGTTCCGGTATTTACTTTGCGTCAACATACAAATGTGCAATAGAATCCAATACAGACATATTACACTGAACAAAAATATAAATGCCCCATGTCATATATTGATGCCAATATGAGCATATGCTAACTTTTACATGTACAATAGGGATATTTCTCTTGATTTGTGTACCATTTTTTAATCCATCTCTCTGTCAGTGAGCATTTGCTCAGTGATGCAGTGATTTCACTCAGTACATGGGTGTGGCACTTCCAGACAGTGATCAGACAGAATGAGCAGTACCCAGACACTCCTTATACTGGGGACAATAAAAGGCCACCCCATAATGTCAAATTTTGACAGAAGTCATCATGCCTCAGATGTCTCAGGTCAACGTGCCATTGGCATGCTGAATGCAGGGGTGTCCCACCAGAGCGGTCTGCATGCAGTCCCTTGAAGCAGAGCACATTCCAGTTCTGGCCTGGCCTATGTATTCGCCAGACATGTCGCCCATAGAGCATCTTTGGGATGTTGTGGATCAACGTGTCCGTGACCGTGTTCCAGTTCCGGATAATGTGTGCCAGCTCTGTGTGCCCCTCCAGGAAGAATGGAATAACATTCCACAGGCCACAATAAACAACCTGATCAACGTGCAAAGGAGATGCGTTGCTCTGAGAGACCCAAATGGTGGACACACAAGATATTGAACATTCAGTTTCTTCAACCTGACCCCCAACGTGTTCAAAGGATTGTCACACCTTTGCAGATGCCAATATCAAGATGTAATGGATGGTGATCTGAAGATTAGTCATTGACAAAAATGAATCTTGATTCGCTTCATATATTGCATAACCCTAATGTTAATAAAAACTCAAATATTTGACATGGGGTGTTTATATTTTTGTTCAGTGTAGAAAGCTGTAATTAGATCGTGTCTATAAAAAATACATAAACAGATCCAAGACAGTAATTCACTTGCGTTGCCCGTAGCACCTGAAGGGAAAATTTGTTTCAAACGCTGAAATCAGAAGTGTATATCATGACACAAATATTCTAGCCCGCTCTGGCAAGGTTTGGGCATTTAATTGATCCCTTTAATTGCTTTGGCTTGTACTCCCTGCTCTTTTCGGTAGCCTCAAGCAAAATTGCACCACTAATTGTGAAGTAACAAAATTATTGCCTTTCCTTGCACAGCATGCCGATTAGTCCTCAAGTTTAATGCCTGAAGTGGAGCCATTTTCAATTTTTTTTAGAAAGTGCACATTCATCTGAGAACAGAAAGGAAGAAATATAGTCATAAATTGTAATGAATTCCCAAAATGGGCAAATTCCTCTTATAACACAACTAGCTCTTCCTCTCTCAATTTGAGCCAAAAAACATGATTGAATTGGATCAACATTCAAGTAGAAGTTGAGTTCATCAAGGGCAGGCTTTTAAGCCTAAGCCTTATTCTTCTTTCACCTCTTCTGTGCTTACTCCAGAAGTGTCAAACTTCTGGGTAAAGTAAAACAAGGTTGCAACTCAAAATAAGGAATGAAATAAAACATATCTTGGAACATTGAGTTTTGTGTTAGAGCCATAGTCGTGCCCAAATAATCTCAATGCAAAAAAATTTCCTATTGAAATGGGGAACAACCACAACAGAGTCCTATGTAGGTTTAACAGTTGATATTTTGTTTTGCTGTCATTTTGTCTTCATACTCCTTTCAGATGAACAATAGCTCTAAACAGTAAACTACCCAAAGGCAAAATTACCCAAAATAGACAAATTAGGTGTCGATCCAGGATAGATGCAAACATTTGCATAACCCAGCAGTTTGCTGCTCATGCTACCCGAACATTGATGGAATGAAATTCTTTCTGATCTAATGAACATGAATTTTTAATTGAGGGTACACCAAATGGAATCTACATGCAGTGGTATAAAATACCACCTGGAAGCCATAAAAATTCAAAAACTGCTATGATGTTTGCTGCTGCGCATATTGTCGTGGGAAAATCATAAACTGCCAGACACAATGAACAAGTCTGGCCGTCACTCCATGTACTATCTCACAGCTGACTGAAATTCAGGGGATGCACGCAAGTGGAGTCGATGACCCATTGGCACAGAGGGCCAAGGCAATTGTTTTCGGCTGCCATGACCTGCACTTGCAGTCAGTCATTTTTTGAGATGAACATCCAAAAAGATACAGCCTATGATGAGAGTCTCCAAAAATGTACTTTATAAATACAGTGGGTAAAATCAAGTTTACAGAAAACATCTGAGTCTCAGCGAAAGAACTGATATGTTCTGAGTAGAATTTAGCATCAATAACCTTGCCCTTAGATATGGATCCTTGCATTGCAGCGGAGATGGTCATAAGAAATTGCAAACAGGCTAAGTTGCATTACCAATGCCAAATATACATGGTGAAGTCATATTATGACCACCTCCTACTTTTGATGTCAGCAGAGCGTAGCCAATGAAAATAAGGCACGTTTCTTGAGCTGGCTTGGTGGGTATACAAGATGTGCGGTAGGTATTCTGCAAACATATCACTCGTTCCTGTCATGTATTACGTACACCCATACATGCGGATCGTCTTCCCTGGGGCTGATGGGCTCTTCCAGCAAGACAATGTGACATGTCACATAGCTAGAAATGTTTGACAGTGGTTGGAAGAGCACAACCAAGATTCCCAAGAATTTCCCTGGCCCCCTTATTCCCCAGACTTGAACCCAGTCGAGCATCTTAGGGACCACCTCGATCATGTTAGCTCTATGGATCCTGCACCACGCACCCTCCAGCAGCTGTCAGATGCACTGCAGTCAGCATGGCTCCAGATACCTGGGACAACCTTTGAGCTCCTTACTGCGAGGTACCATTCAGGAACCACTCGTGAGAGACAGAAATCCAAAAAATGTATGCCTTTATTGGAGTCCGAGTCAAAGCCAAAAGAAACACTGGAATTGCCAAGCCACAATACGAAATTGTGCAGGGGTCAGAACCAGTAAGACAGATGAGCAGAGGTACAAAAACGATAGGCAAAAAGTCGTAGTCGATGAACAAAGCCAAGGGTCATACACAGGGCATCCAAACACAGAAATCGTGGTCATACAAAAATGGGTCAAAATCCAGAAAGACGAAAGCAATAAAAAATGGGCAATGCCAAGAATCAAAGTCAAACAGTCCAGTAGAAGAGAAACAATATTCAATGGCATACGAGGCGCTCTGCACAAAGAAGTATTGATCAACGTTCTGACAAGAGCTGTGAGTGAAAAGACTGCTAATACATACAGGGAAGGTCATAAGCTATACAGGAATCAGGTGTAGAGAATCAGGCTAATTACATCAGGAGAATCACATGAGGGAAGCCCTAACCACGAAAATTGGCGAAAGACAAAATACGAACGGGAATCACACAAACAGCCTATGACATTTAAATAGCTCCGGTCCAGGAGTTCTACGTGCACAGATAACGAGCACAGGAGAGTGATTACGCACGTGCGAGCGATCTCGCTGAAGCTGAGGAGAGGACAGAAACAGGCTGAGGGGCGGAGTATAGAACAGGGCGATTGCGGAGAGGGAATTAGTTATAATTAGTAGCAGTGCGACTTTACAGATTTAACTAGAGTGCTCGTTAGTAAGTTAGTAATCTTATTAATCTTAGTAATCTACATGGATTAGTCGTGATAGTAGACCATGATACAAAATACAAATGTTAGTCTTGTTAGTAATCAGAACAGAAAGGCGAAGGAAGAAAATGACATAAGCACCGGAATTCATTTAAATCACCCGAAGTAAGTGGGCATGCAGACAAGGAAGATGGACTGAACAAACGAGATCACAAGAGGAGACAAGTGCAATGGAACTGAGACAAGTAATGAACCAAAAACCTGAGCATAACAATAAACAAAAAGAATAAATGAAATAAATGACTCAAAGATCTAAAATTCATTCCAGATACACAATATTACCATTTCTCTCAAACATTGTTCACAAATCTATCTAAATGTGTGATAGTGAGCACTTTTGCTTTGCTGAGACAATCCATCCCACCCCACAGGTGTGCCACATCAAGATGCTCATCAGACACCATTAGTGCACGGGTGTACCTTAGACTGTCCACAATAGAAAGCCACCCTGAAATGTGCAGTTTTTGCTTTATTGGGGGTCTGGGGACTCAGAACCAGTCAATGTGACCACCATTTGCCTCATGCAGTGCAACACATCATCTTCGCATAGAGTTTATCAGATTGTCAATTGTGGCCTGTGGAATGTTGGTCCACTCCTCTTCAATGGCTGTGCGAAGTTGCTGGATATTAGTGGGAACTAGTGCGCGCTGTCGTATACGCCGGTCAAGCACATCCCAAACATGCTCAATGGGTGACATGTCTGGTGAGTATGCTGGCCATGCAAGAACTGACCATTTTCAGCTTCTAAGAATTGTGTACAGATCCTTGCAACATGGGGCCGTGCATTATCTTGCTGAAACATGAGGTGATGTTCATGGATGTATGGCACAACAATGGGCCTCAGGATCTCATCACGGTATCTCTGTGCATTGAAAATACCATCAATAAAATGCACCTGTGTTCTTCGTCCATAACAGATGCCTGCCCATACCATAACCCCACCACCACAATGGGTCACTCGATCCACAACATTGACATCAGCAAAGCCCTCACCCGCACGACGCCACACACGCTGTCTGCCATCTGCCCTGAACAATGTAAACCGAGATTCATCCGTGAGGAGAACACCTCTCCAACGTGCCAGACGCCATCGAATGTGAGCATTTGCCCACTCAAGTCTGTTACGGCGACGATCTGGAGTCAGGTTAAGACCCCGATGAGGACGACGAGCATGCAGATGAGCTTCCCTGAGACGGTTTCTGACAGTTTGTGCAGAAATTCTTTGGTTATGCAAACCAAAGGTGAACCTGCTGGATGTGGAGGTCTTGGGCTGGTGTGGTTACACGTGGTCTGCGGTTGTGAGGCCGGTTGGATGTACTGCCATATTCTCTGAAACGCCTTTGGAGACGGCTTATGGTGGAGAAATGAACATTCAATGCCCGAGCAACAGATCTGGTTGACATTCCTGCTGTCAGCATGCCAATTGCACGCTCCCTCAATGCTTGCGCCATCTGTGGCATTTTGCTGTGAGACAAAACTGAACATTTCAGAGTGGCCTTTTATTGTGGGCAGTATAAGGTACACCCGTGCACTAATCATGGTGTCTGATGAGCATCTTGATGTGGCACACCTGTAAGGTGGGATGGATTGTCTCAGCAAAGCAAAAGTGCTCACTATGACACATTTAGACAGATTTGTGAACAATGTTTGAGAGAAATGGTAATATTGTGTATCTGGAATTAATTTTAGATCTTTGAGTCCATCTCATGACAAATGGGAGCAAAAACAAAAGTGTTGCGTTTATATTTTTTTTGAGTGTATATTGATTATGATTCAATGATACACAATATAGTATTGATGTATTGTTATAATTACAACTGAAATTACAAAATGCATTATTCTGTTTTCCACAATAGGTATAGTTGCTGCCAGTGGAGAACTTGGTACACCAGGTGGTCCCGCATGGTTTTAGCTCGCCGGGACGAATGTCCGGAGAGCTATTGTCGTACCCCCGGCGTCCGCGTGCAGAAAAACTTTAACCTTGCCCATAACTTTTGAACCGCGACAGATAGGGCTTTCGTACTTTGCATGTGTACTCCTTGATGCCAGACCTACCTACCGATGCCAAAATTTCTGACCTCGTGACCTTGACCTTGACCTTTGATTCACCTTTAGAAAACTTTAACCTTGCCTATAACTTTTGAACCGTGATAGACAGGGCTTTCATACTTTGCATGTGTACTCCTTGGTGTAAGCCCTACCTACTGATGCCGAAGTTTGACCTGATGACCTTGACCTTTACCTGACCTTTAAAAAACTTTTACCTTGCCCATAACAAAAACTTTAACCTTGTCTATAACTTTTGAACCGTGAGAAATAGGGCTTTCATACTTTGCATGTATACTCCTTGGTGCAAGACCTATGTACTGATGCCGAAATTTTGACCTGGTGACCTTGACCATGACCTTTACCTGACCTTTTTAGCTCGCCAGGACGAATAACGTCCGGAGAGCTATTGTCGTACCCCCGGCGTCCGCGTCCGCGTCCGTCCGCGTGCAGAAAAACTTTAACCTTGCCCCCCGGCGAGCTTTGTTGTCTTTCTGACAACTCTTGTTGGAGTTTGACGTCAATTTAAATGAATGATAGAAATCAGGTCAAGACCAATCATTATTTTCATTTGCTACATCAGTTTACAGTTGACCAGCTTGCCAGTTGTTGCTCCCAATTTTGTTATTTTTGGCCTTGTGTTTGGCACCAATAGGTGGAATCACAAAAAAGGTTGTGGTTCACATGAGACATTTTTTTTCCACAAGTCTCAGACAATGGCTTTACGTTTCAGGAAAAAAAAAACCAAAAAAAAAAACCAAATATTTCCTTGTGAGACCACATTTAAATGAAACTCCCAGTAGTGCCATCTAATTAACATTGATCTCCCTATAAAAAAAAAAAAAAAAAATAGAACTACTCCCTCAAGATCTAACTCTCTGCCCAGTTGCATTTTGCCCTGGCTGGAAGTCACCCATCACTGCCGGGCAGGTGAAGTAAAATCAAAGTAGACACAGTAATCTGTCTTTGCAAGCATCGTCAGACCAAGCCAGTGCAGGTAAATGGGGCCCTAAAAGTCACAAGACAGAATTCCATTATACTGAATAATTTAATGGTACAAGGCAACAGGCGTAATAGGTTATTTAGGCACTAGCAAGCCATGTTTTTTGCAATGGAACTATATCACAGGGTAATTAAGAATTGAAGCACCTAAACAGGGCACAGTAAGTGAGATCTCGGTGCCAAAAAATTACAGCCTAACATCCAGCAAGACCAATGCACATTCCAACATGCAATGGTCCGAAATAGATTAGATACTGCATGTCGAACCCACTGCAGCTACACCCTGGTGAACTAAAAACACAAAGTGTGATATTAAGCCCATGCTAGGCGGATTTCTGAAGAATTTAAAATAATTGTTATGACAGTATATTATCAGATTTTGCTGGCAGCAATTGCGGCATGTTTTCAGTAGATAACACTCAAGTGCTTCTGTATGATAGGGAGGACCTAACCATGTCAATACAGATTCTAAATGGGATTTTCATGTTACTGATCCCCAGGAGCTTGTGATCTCGAGTATGTTCTCTCCAGTGCAACGCAGCATCACAGCATATTTGCTGTATATTTGACTTCAACCTGAGCCACTTGGGGAGGAAAAAAGAGGAGGAAAACCTGCAAAACATCAATTTTACTCTCCTGTAGACAAGGTGGGGTTGACATGGATGTACGCAGAAAGGCAGGAAGGCAGTAAGAGGGGCTTGTTGTTGCCATGGAGATAACAAGCAAAATGACTTCCTCTGCAAGTCTGTATTCCCAGGTCTATGGAGGTATAGAGAAGGGCGCACTTTTTATATAAGAATCTTTTGTAAGAATATGGAGACCAAAACATATCCCAAAATTCAGAACATGTGAAGAATACCCTGAAGCTGAGAAGAGTCACTGTATTGAGCTAACAGAATGGAACTCTCACGATTAAACTGTCTGTGAGAATGCTTAATCTGTTTCGTAAAATGCTAAATACGTAAAAAAATACAAAAGCTTTTTTGCCATCATAACTTAAAAATGATATTTTTAAACCGATTTGTAAACTGCAAGCATACGAACTTTTTAAGAACAAAGGCTGAAATTCTCAAGAAAGAATGAACACTTCGGCTCAGCCCCCAAAATAGATGTTCTTAAATATAAGAAGAGCATGATGCTTCAGAAAGAAGTGCAGTGAGGCTTGAGACATGCAAGAGGAAGCCTTTGCCGTCACAGCAGCCTCTTCAAGCGGGCAACTGAGCAGGACTTACAGCAATGTCATCAGAGCAGCAAAATAACACTGCATTGCACCTAAGACCTTTCCGCCATGCAACGCAGAGCGCAATAACTCTCAGGAAATGAGACGGCGCTGTGCATAAAGGGTTATTCAAACGTCCCAAACGTCCATCTGTCAAAGCCAAAGAAGTACGTTTTGGTTGGTGAGACTAAAAAGAGCCCACAGTCGCTGTATAGTATACGATAGCCAATAAACATGCAGGTAGATTCGTAAATCTTCAATAAAACAATGCTTGTCTTCCAGTCCATATCTCTCCCCACAAACACACGCACATTCCACAGTCAACAACCACTTCTCTCAAACTCATGCAAGCCTCAAACAACATCAAGACAGTGTAAATCCATTTGATGGTTCATGATAAAATGTTAATCATTAAGAACATCATGTTCAAATACAATCTGTGCCGTCATTATTTGCCGTCAGCAACTTGCATGCAGTGTAAACCACGTTTGTGAACATTTCCTTTACCAGATAAAACAAACAGTTTAAAGAATACAGTTATTTTACTCTAAGAGGCATTAAAAAAAATGTAACAAGCAGCAAAGCATAATTTTGTGCAAATAATGGATAAGGAAAAAACAAATACAAGGATATTTAAAGTAGAGTATTAGCTCAAAAATGAATTCTAACAAATGGGTAAGTCGGCAGACTGCGTATCAGTAACAGTAGTCCGACACATGAACCACTCTCCAAATGATCCACTAAAAGGAGAGTGAGCAAAGAAATGTTGTATACATTGCTCAACATTAACCCAGGCTATAAAAATCCTAGATTGAAAATTTTTGCGAAAAAGTCATGATCCTTAATTGACACAACAAAACAGGGATCCAGCGATTTGATTACTGATAGCTGGGATGAGTGCGGCCACTTTAGAGTGCATTGTGGGACTGTTTTACTTCTGCAAATGTGATATAGGCAGACGGTAAGCACCCAAGATCGACCGCATCCTGAGCAGCCACTTGTGACCATGCATGCGAGTGATGCATCTCTGAAACCGCTTTCATCCAGCAACGTTGAATGCTGCCAGGGTTCCTGGAGGTGGACACAGTGTCCATATCAGCTCCCATACAGTGTGAAGACAGCTCCAAGATGAAGGAATCTCTTCATTTTGTGCGTCAGTTGGGATGGTCCAGATTGATTGCAGACGTGCTATTCCTTCTCAGTGGGGACATGCGCATTTTGCAAGTACTGTGATCAGCTACTAAAAATAAGGTGATGCTGTTGACAATTTGTGCAATTTTTGTTGAAACTTGCCTGTCCCCCCAGACAACATGTTATGATTTTTCTTATTCAGGAAAGAGAAAAAAACTCAAGAAGATTTACTAAGACTAACAAATGTAGGCCTCTGGGAAAAGGGGTATAAAAAATTAAAAAAACTCAACCAAGGTGTTGATGACTGAGTTTATAAAATAAAATACATCCTGAAAGAATGAAACAAAGGTGCAATAAAGGCTTGCGATTAAATATTGCTAGTGACAATAAAATAATACAGTGAAATTTTAGATATTGAATAATACAGCTACATTTATACATTCTGACGCAGAAGCTAGTTCTTGGTATTCAGGCAATTGAAAGGACAGAACAGTAAAAAACAATACAGCATACATTTCAGTAGTTCTAATAGTCCATAATACTACCTTTTTTGATGTACAATGTTGTAATATCAACATTAACTATATGGGAGCCCATACAGTACTTTTCCTATTAAAACAGCAAGCGCTAGCTCCATTGTTTTTAATAATCTCTGATGCCAGCAATATTCTCATCTGGCAAAAACTGCAGCAGTTGTTTTAAAGGGGACGTATTATGCTGATCCTTCTTCTAATACATATTACACCCCTAATTAAGTAATGTTATAATGTTAGATGTCCATACTCAACCTCTGAAAAGTTTCTAAATATCAGATACAGGGGTTTTGCTGTAATCCAAGAACGTGATTTCATGAACATGATTTCCTATCCGAACAGCTCCTCCCGTGATTTTCACAAGATCTGGGCAAAACCTGACGTCAGGTTGTGCCGTTAAATTAATACAGACCTAGCCTGCATTTGTGCTCAGCATTTCACCAAAGACAGCTTTGTCAATAATGGATAATTCGACACAGGATTCAGCATTTCAGTTGCTTCTCAAACTTGAAGCAGTTGCATCAATCAAGTGCTAAGAGCCACAAGTAACATAAGTGAAGCTAACGTGTTATGGGTGGCTAGCAGGACCGCTAACGATAGTTAGCACCAACAACTGGCCTCAAACGCAGGCTTTGAAAAATATCTGAAGATAAAGCCTGTATCGGTCACGACTGTCCGTGACACACAGACATAGATGCTGTAAGTTGCTTTTACTACATAAGCCACCCTGACGTGACAGCCAGTTGACTGTGGCTGTAGCACTGCGGCTAATGTAGCCAAGTTACTATTGCTAATGTTTGTATCCTAAATATGCAAGAGTAATATCAGGGAAAAATTTTACAGAAGGTTTGTGAACATAAACCTCATTTGAAGCTACTTTTGTAAGTTTTAATACTTGTTTGTAATCTGGATGCTTGGTACTGTCCACAGTAACAGAACTTGCTGTCTGTAAAACCGGTATTGCAATCTGGGTTTGTCTCTGTGGTTGTTATGACCACTCGGTTACCAGCTACTGCATGTTAGTTTGCGTACCATGCTTATTAAAAATGCTCCTGGTTAACTCATGCTGTATGTGTCCGCTAAGTTCGGCTGAAAGGGCTGCAGTTAGACCAGACATCGGTTTTGGGATAGGTGTTTGGGTTTGTTTACGGCTGCTTGTGATCGCTTCACTTATCCATGACCAGGATCAGCCAGATACTTCACTAATATCTGGGCAAGCTCTCTGATTCTACCGTGAAAGCAATTGCGAAACCCAGAAGCTCTGACGTGTCTGGTATAACAAACAATTTCTCTGCACTATCGTGACATAATTTCATCCCCCTTTAGAAATTGTTGTGGCAAATAAAAAGCTGGAAAAGGTGGAGATTATATGGGAAATTCGCTAGCTCCACATTAGCAACTTGTTCACGCTAACAGTACTAACGGTCTGTAAAACCTGTATTATGTTCATAACATAACCAAAGCTCTCGCTAGCTGTTGCGTACTATCCATAAAGCTGCTTTCACATCGGACGCAAAACTAATTTTTTCGCAGGACAGACTGCATTCAAAGTCAATGCAAAGGCGCAAATATACGCGTTATGGGCATGTCAAACCGCTTTCACACCGGACGCGAAACAAATTTTTCATTCGACAGATTAACTACATTCAAAGTCAATGCAAAGACGCGAATACACGCGTTATGGGCGTTGAACAGCTTTTCCACTGAATGCCAAACAAATTTTTGTGCGACTGATTACATTCAAAGCCAATGCAAAGACGCAAATACATGCATTATGGGCATGTCAAGCCACTTTCACACCGGATGCGAAACCAATTTTTCTTGCGACAGATTACATTCAAAGGCCATGCAAAGACAATGTAATCTGTCAACCGAAAAATTTGTTTCGCATCCGGTGTGAAAGTGGCTTATCGCTCCCATTTTCTGCAAGCACACACCGGTCATTCCGACGCAATTAGTTAACCTTTACCATGGGCAATTTCTGAAAAGGCCGTTTAGCCTGGAGCTTTCGCCCCTTCATCATATACCAGCGCAGAAGCTGTTTGTTACTCCACGCTTACGACACACCACAGTTATGCACATGAACCAGCAGATCCTTATAATACGCACCTAAGCAGTCCACAAGTTGTTGGTCCACTTTTTACGGCTCTTCACTGTCCATGTTTCCCTCTTAACTCAGACCCACCAGATTTCTATGGTCTCCAGTTCACCCTTGGGTATGTCGACCTGTTCTGCAATGTGTCTGATGGGGTGGATTCTACCTTTCCCACAATCCTAGCTATATAGTAGAAACACCGGTGTACTCACGATAGTACAAACCCTCACAGGTTCTAGCCATTGTGCCGTAGCAGTTAAAAAAGCTAATCAGATGCTGGGATACATTGGCAAAAGTATTGAGTGCAAATCTAAGGAGATGATGCTTCTTTTGTACAACACATTCGTTAGACCTCATCTGGAGTATTGTGTACAGTTCTGGGGACCATACTTTAAGAAAGACATAGAGGCTGCAGAGAAAGTTTACAGAGGAGGCACTAAGCTTATTCCAGGTATAAAAGATGAAAGCTTCGAGAAAAGGCTGAAGACCCTTAATTTCTTTAGTCTTAGGAAAAGGAGACAAAAGGGTGATTTGAATGAGGTCTTTAAATATGTTAAGGGATTAACAAAGTGAATTATGTAGGATTCCTTTGACCAACTGTTGTGAGTAGAACTGGGGGTCTCAAATGGAAGTTGACCAAAGGTAAATTTGGCACTGATATTCAGAAATATTTTCTCACCCAAAGAGTAATTTCAATGTGGAATAGCTTGCTTGACCATATTGTTGAGGCAGAGACCTTGGGGGTCTTCAAGAGCAGGCTAGACTTAAAGCCACATACCCACAGATTCACTAAGACTTAATTTTGAGAATTTTTTTAGAGAACTTTCCTCTGTTCATAGTGGCTAGATATAACGAGTACGAACAATCGCACGATTTTAGAACCCCCAGGTCCAGCCATATAGATAAAACTATTGAGGAGGTTTCCCTTGTCGGCCAGTTGCTAAAAATAGACCCGGAAGGAAAAATAAGCGTGTCTCGCAACGAACAAGGAAGCCAAGTCGAGGTCTTTTGGATTCGCACGAGGTAAAAGGCCTAACATATATGACATAAAGAAATGACTGCGATGTTTGGATCACTCTACTGTAATAGGATGGTTGTTGACTTGATGTATGTGTGTCATATTTGCATAAAAATCGCTATTCGCTATAATCGCTATCATGTGTACTGCGTCACGGAAATGTGTGTGTTTTTTTGGCGAGCGAAAAGAAGTAGGGCTACATACTTTGGCGGTCAAATACAAATATTTCCCAATGTAGTTAATTGTTTAGGCATCACTGCATTGCGGAGAAATTAATCTATAAGGTAAAGTATTTTAAAGTTACTGTGTGATTTAGGCGATCGTCATGCTATCGAAGATGAGTATGTGGATTTAAAGCTAGATACCATTGAGTCATTCTGTTGTGATTCTGCCATTTGCTCATGTTCTGTTCGGCATTGCCCATGTTCATGCCTTGCATTTCTGACTGATCTGTGTTTCTGAATTATTGCTCACATTTGACCATTCTTAGGATTGTGTATTGTATATTGGTTATTTGGATTTTCATGTTTTATTATTTTTCATGTTCATAGTATTCATAGCCATGTTTTCATTTCCATGCTTTGCACTTTGTCTCCCCTGTCTGGTCATGTGTGTATCTTTGCTCACGGTCTCTTGTCTTGCGTGCCACTCATTCGGGTGATTTATTGGTTTCTGGGTTTCAATCTTCATTCATTATCTCGTGTTCTTCCTTCCTCTCTCTTTTATTGTCTTACTAACACATACTAACAGTTTATTGTTTTGCTAATTACTAACCACACTAATCTTGTATATTTTTACGAACTTTCAAACAAGCACTCAGGATTGTATAGCTGCACATACTAATTGACTAACGATCTCTCAGCAGTCGCTCAATTCTAATCTCCGCCTCCTTGCCTATCCCTAATTATCTCTGCTGCACGTTTCTGTGGATTTCCACTTATACTTTGTGCTTTCCTTTTCTTTTATCTTGGCACTTTAGTACTCCTTAACTGGAGCTGTTGTTTTGTACTTAGGTTTGTCTTGTGATCCCTGTCTGCGTTTTGGGTACAGCCACATTCATGTATTTAGTTTATTCCTCATGTGTCTCTCCCTAGTTTTCTCGTGCCACGTTTTCTCGCCTTGATTTCTCAGTGTTTATCTTTCTGACTGGATTACCCGACTTTCGATTTTTGCCTTTGTGATTTTGGATTATTGTTGAATCTGTGTGTTTTGACCATTTTTCTGCCCGACTAGGAGATCTCTGCTTGCTGCCCTGGTAACGATTCGGATTACGTTCTGTGGATTCTGGCTTGCTTCTCTGATAGAACTATTCCGGTGTACCAGACCCATTTCTGTCCGACTACGATTACTGTGATTGCTGCCCTGGTTTTTGATACTATTTTTGCCCAACTGGATTTTGACTTTTGGATTGTGGACTCTGTACTGTTGCTTTCTGCCCTACGGGGGTCACCCTTCTTTACCAATAAAACAAGCTCTACTGCATTTCCTGGTTCTCGCATCTGATTCCTGATCGCACCATTACAGTACGATCTGACCAGCATGGAGCCAGCGAGTTCCCAGCCTCTTCAGGCTGCAGTAGAAGAGCAGGGCGTCCAGTTGGCGCTGCAGCAACGGCAGCTATGGGCTGTGATGCAACACATACAAATCATGAGCAACCAGTTAGCGGATCTTGCTCGATCTCTGCAGAGCTTATGTTATGTTATGTAACACATCTCAAAAAATTTGGGAACGGGTCATGTTTACCGTTGTTTAGCATCCCCTCTTCTTTTAGCAACAGCGTGTAAACGTCTGGGAAGTAAGGAGACCAATTGCAGAAGTTTTGGGAGAGAAAAATTGTCCCACTCTTGTCAGATGTAAGATTCTAGCTGCTCAACACTACCGGGTCTTTTTTGTAGGATTAAAGCCTCATATACTTTTCAGCATTGATCATGCCTTTCCAGATGTGTAAGCTCCCCACCCCATAGGCACTAATGCTTCCTGATACCATCTGAGATGAAAGCTTTTTGAACTGTGCACTGAGAACAAACTGTGCACTGAGAACAAGCTCCCTCTCCTCTTTAGACCACACAACATGGTGTCCATGGTTTCCAAAAATTTTAATTTTGATTCATCTTACCATAGACCAGTTTTCCATTCTGCCACAGTCCATTTTAACTGAACTTTGGCCAAGGGAATACGGCAGCGTTTCTTGATCATGTTCACAAACGGCTTCTCCATTGTGTGATACAGCATTTGTGGATTGCATGGCAAACTGCGTTCACAGACAGTGATTTCTGGAAGTGTTACTAAGCCCATGCAGTGCATAATCATTCCCATTTTCCCATTCTGATTTCTTTTTGCCCACAGTTTTGAAGTCTGATTACTCCCTAATGAATTGCAATTTCGGTAACGAATTTTGACTGGTTTTTTGGACGTATGATTCAGTCTTCTCCCTGATTTGGCATTCTCACAATTTGGCCTCCAACCCTCCACCTGTTATTCAATTTTGATTTGGATATTCGTCTTTGTGCTGCCAGATCCCTCAGTGTTACTGAACTGGACTGCACGACCACTCTTACAAGCTCAACAAGAGTTTGTCACTAAAGTGCCTATATCCCCCGCTGTTAGGTCACCAAAACCGACTGGTGTCTGCGCATTCCCAGTAGGAAGGTTGGTACCAAAAAGAATTGAAATAGGTTGACTCCTTCTTGAGATATCGCGCTGACAATGTTCAGGACGGACGGACGGAGCTGAATACTATATCCCCCGCTTCGCGCTAAACGCGCGGCGGGGGTTAATAAAATCAGAGAAATTGATCCTCTGTCTGCGCTTGAAGCTTGAGACCCAAGTCAGTCAACTCGTTAATGCTTTGAATGTCAAAATGGTGTGTCGCCCACGTGTATACACATCAGAGGAAGATACCAATGAGATTTTTTATGGAAAACTATGAAAATAGTGAAGACTATGACTTGTATGCGCCAAGTGATTCATTTGAAGGTTCAAAAGAAGAAAATACAACCACATGCAATCACCTGTGGTTGCGTTATCTTCACCTTTATCCTATATCTATTTTTTCTCCTGAACTTTCCTCTAAACCAATAGGCACATACAAACATTTTGGACATATGTCCTGAGTAAGGAAGAGGTTAAATACAGATCACAAATTGACGTAGACAATGATGATCAATGTTTCACATTCTGAACTTGTTGTCCATTTTTTTACATGGTAATTATATTTCCAGAGATGATCAGCATAATTGCTTCATCACCATACCCCCTATTATTCACACCAGATCAAATAGATTATGAAAGTTTAACCATAAATGGGAGATCATCCCTGGTGACAAAATTACCATTTTTTCCATGTTTACTCAAGCAATATCCCATTGATTTAATGTCAAAAAGTCTATGAAAGATGTTTGGGATATTCTTCAAATATGTAATAAATGACTGAAGCCTGTCTACCACTTCCTAACTCGCTCACATTCATTACACATTGTGTATTCCTTAAACAATTCATAGATATTACCAGTTATATGTGCAGCTTTACCACTGAGGCAAGACCGAGTTAAATGGCAGGTTTCCCCTCAATATACAAAAGTGCTGAAGGCAATTTTCTCATGCCTGCTAAAGAAAGTCTCTGCCCTTCCCTCTAGGGCATTAGCTAAGGTTTGCCTGGATTATATACAAACATCTAAGTCTAGCCAAGTGATGACTTATTCCAGGATGAACAGAGTGATCAATAACCCACTCAGACAAGCTGCAGGGAATTTAGAGACTGAAAATTAGCCAACTCTCCTCCTCATGCCCACAACCCCCCACCCCCCCCCAACCCCCATCAAAAGAAAACGGACCGTCAGAATATCCCTTTTTGCTATACCAAGCATTAATCTCGCTGCCTTTATAGTCCACAGTGATTTATCATACTCTAATTACAGGTAAGGGCAGGTGAGCCGTGGGATTCATATCAGGGACACGGAAGCTCTCTGTTGTGTATAAAACACTGGATTCTGCCATCAAACACTTTTTAGAGGGGTTACCAATTCCCTCAGATCCATTGTGTAATGCTTCACCCAGCTGATGAGCTTGCCGCAGCTGAAAACGAACTGGAGTTTACTCAGCAGCAACACTAATTGTGGGATTAGAGCAACATTCTGAAACCTACTGCAGGAAAGCTTGGCGTTCTTGCCATGTTCTTCCCTTAGTACTTTTCTGAAAATAATGTTATCAATAAAGGAAGGAGCTTTTTGAATAACTTAGACTTTAAGTTTTTTCATTAATAAACTTTATACAGGGTGGAGTTTTAATTACTGGGAGTAAGGTTCAGGTATGCAGGTTCACACGAGTGATAGAACATTTTATCACTGAAACAGCTCTACAACCTCTAAAAGCATTCAATATATTATAGTTACACGACCAAGAAATGACTGAATTACTCCCCCAATGTATTAATAGTTATGACGGTCGGTCTTTAAACAACAAGAAACAATTAGGCAAGATAATCACATAACATGACTTCTTTCAACATGCCAAGCCAGAATACAATTTTAATAATATGGACACCGACAAAACTAGGTGATGGATCTGAAATTACGAAACAGAGGCATTAGAGGGGGAAAAAGACAGATTATTCAGCATAATCCAGCAACTCCATGTGAACACTAGATCAAAATGCTGGCCCCACGTTATGGTTATATGAGTCCTGGCTCATGCACACTGCATCTTCATTATTAAATATAGAAAACCAAGAAGATAGTAATCAGGAAAGGATTCACAAGGATAATAATGAATGGGATTCCAGGCACAGAGGATAGTGCCACCTATTATTTCTAGGGTTGCTAGAAAATGAATGTCAATTTACGGTCACAAATATTCTCAAAACAAAAATAAAACACTTGACCTTGACATATTTGTCAATGAATAGGGAAATATCTGCATTTAAATTGAAATTCGGACAGCAGTTCATACACGTGTAAAAATTCGGAGCGCATTGCCAGTGATTGCAGGCAGACAAGGAGCTCAGCAATAAGTTCATTCTAGCTCCGAACTGTTGCACCATTAAATTGGAATAACAACGATTGACATTTTTCAATCAGAGCATGAATAATGTCCAATACAGGGGTATACAATTGAATTCTGTAAGATTTCCGTTCCCATAAAACTACATCTACATTTTCAAAAGGTATTCAAACATTCACTTGTATTATATACTATGTACGATAAAATAGTTTTTTATTATTACATTTTTACAATATCCCTTTCAATGACATTAGATGCCACTATCAAGCAAAGAAAAAGCGGCATGCCGCAGGCAGCGCATTAAAAATGATCCAGCTGTAAGAGAAAGATATCTTGCAAAAAGTATTTTCATGTTGCCCAAACAATGTTTTTTCTGATCAGTTTAGTACAGTTTACTTAAATGAAATGGAAAAACTAGGTACAGATAAAAACTAGTTATCTGTACTTAATGCTTCATTCGACCCCATTCAGTTTCGACTGAATATGAAATGTCATTTTTGTTCTGCTGTTGTGTTCTGTACTTCTGTGTGTTTTTGGTTAGTCAATTTTAGGTTTTTATTATTCTTGTGATGTCCGTTTAGTCTTATGTCTTAGTGTTTCACATTTCGTTTCTCTCCAGTGTTATTCTGGTCCACGTCTTGCCCAAGTACGGTCCTTGCTTTCTCATTAGTTTGTTGCCGTTTCTGTAGAAATAGGTGGTGACACTATTTCGGGTGATTTCATAGATTCTGGGTTTCAGCCTTCCTTCCATTCTCGTTTGCTAATTTCCCCTTGCTTTTCTATATTACTAACTCGTACTAACAGTTTGCTGTTTTCTAGAATTTACGAACCAAAACTAACATTGTATATAAGACTAACGTACTAACGAGCACCCGGGATTGTACAGCTGCACTTACTAATTGACTAACAACCTCTCCGCATTCGCCCTGTTCTAGTCTCCGCCTCTTGCTTTCGTTTAACTGGCTTCGCTGTGTTTCCTGCAGACTCTCTGTATTTATCTCATCTGTCCTGCCTCTCATTCTATGCCCTTAGGAGCCTTTTATTCAGTTTATTTATCTCGTCTTTGGGAGAGTCTTGTGATCTTCGTTCGTGTGTTAATATTTTTCTTTTTCATGTTGTAAACACCGTGTAACTAGGCCAAGGAGGGTCCTAGCTGAGGAAGAAGGTCTCAGCGTGTTTGCCTTAACAGTCAGGTAAAAGATGGTCCTCGCAGTCTCCATTATAATAATGGGGTCTGGCTACAGCGTCAGCACTAGACCCCTGCCCCAGGCCACACGTGATGACGTCTTTCACGTTCTGCTTTTAAACGGCCTGAAACGTGCCTAGCGGATGCTGCAGCCCTTATATCTTAGCGGTTACAATACATCTGACTCCATATCAAATTTAGGATACAAAATCCTAGTTGCAATCATTTGCGGTTACCATGCGTTTGCATAAATATTATCTGGTTTTAATTAGTCAATTTATTACTTAATTTGGAGCTCCGTTGTGCATCGGACTCATAACAGGTCTATACCTTACTCCGCTGGACCAAAACCATCTGAACAACCCAATCCGGCGAAAGAACTCAGAGGCTGGCGGCCTATTAAACACAGTAATTTGACATAGAAATTCGCTATGACTAGGGATTACCGTGGCTCAAAGCGAGCAACTACAGGGCATAACAGAACTCCTTGCGTCTGTTAAGATTTCCGCCTAAAGATATGAACGGAATCTTGCTCGAAGCCAATATTAATAGCACCATACACAGCATGGAAAATCCACCTCCTAACGCATATGCCAAGCGCGTTGATACGGCACGCATATACGGACTACGTTACTCAGTTGAGAGCCAGGAGTCCAAATCGGAAGTATGTGTTTGTTTTAAGTCAGAAACACACAACAGATGCGGATATCAATTTATTCCGCCAGGCAGGCACAAGCTTAAATCACAAGACCAAATTACATAGTTACAGAAGTCAATTCATACCTGGCCCAGCCCCAAAACTACACATATACACAAAGTATAGGAGGACGGGATGAATGCAAGCTTCCCCGACTTCTCTGTTTCCCCCTCTTTTATGCCCAAACTCCAGACTGCGTCCTATGGCGGGGTCATAGGTCTTTTGGGTAATTCGAGCCAAGAAGGCTCCCCCATTCCGGAGGGGCTTTGGGAGGAGACATGACCACGAGGAACACTGAAGTATATTTTTTCCTAAAGTGATTAAATGAGGGTATGGCACAATTTTAATTCCTTCAAAATCATTCCTATACGATTTCAGAAATTTAGAGGATTAAAATGACACCAAACACGACCTGCTTGCGTTAGAGTTGGTCATGAAACATCCGATACAATACAGACTTACAAGAATAATCTGCATTAATGCCATTACTCTGCTCTTACCATACAGTATAACAGAAATACACATTATTTTTGTGACATAGTGAGCAAGATTGGTGTTTTACTCAGAAAATGAAAAGTCTTTAGAAATATTTTCAAAGACGTTAGTGTATTTTGATTTTAAGGGTGCAGTTATGTCAAAGTCCATTGGATGGCACTGTGGAGGTGTCCGGCATGGGTAGGCAGGCCAAAAGTTTGTGGTAAGCAGTTTTTTGGTGGTTTGCAAGACACTTGAGCCAACCATTACCCCAGAGATTGTCCCTCACTTCCGAGACAGGTGGCCGCCTCAGCTGTGACAAGCTAAGTTTGGTGCCAAAGGGACCCTTGTTGAGTCTGCTCCCATGACCCTGGGAGGTCTCTGCCAAATGGCGGGGCCCTTACAACAACAAGGATCTGACTGCTGGAATCCTGACCATGCGCCAGGTGCATGTAGTCCTATCTGCCTTTCCTTGCCGCTTACAAAGTAATTTGGTTTCCCTCGTGTTCCACCCCTTGTTAATTATATTTATTTTCTGCACCTGTGTTGTCCGTGCCCCTGCTCTATATATATTCCCTGCCCAGCAGCGCAGGTCAGATCTGACTTCGTTCGCTCACATTCCCTTTGTTCCCCTTCGCCCTCTCTCTGTTCATTCCATTCGCCTTCATGCTCCATCTCTTCACGCTCCGCTTCTCTCCTCACTTTCCTCCGTTCCAGCTGTGCTGCATCCGAGTCTGCCCCCCGCCTGTTTGTCTTCCGAGCCTCCTCTGCCCCCTGCCAGCTGTGCCATCCGAGTTAGCCATCTGCCAGCAGTGCCCGTCCTCTGAGTGCGAGTTTGCCCCATGCCTGCTGTGTTCCTGAGCCAGTCGCGTCCGAGTCTGCCCCCTGCCTGCTGTGTTCCTGAGCCAGCCCTGTCCGAGTCTGCCCCCTGCCAACTGTGCCATCCGAGTTAGCTATCTGCCAGCTGTCCCCGTCCTCTGATTCCGAGTCTGCTTCCTGCCTGCTGTGTTCCTGAGCCAGCCCCGTCCGGGTCAGCCCCCTGCCTGCTGTGTTCCCAAGCCTGCCCCGTCCGGGTCTGCCCCCTGCCTGCTGTGTTCCCGAGCCTGCTCCCTGCCAGCTGAGCCCGTCACCGAGTCCTGTGTCTGCCCCGCGTCTGTTGTCTTCCGAGCCTCCTGGGTTTCCCGAGTTGCCCTCAGTCTGTCCTCGAGTTGCCCCCAGCCTGTTTCCCGAGTTGCCCTCTTTCAGTGCAGTCGCACGGTCACTATTTTGGCCCGTGTGCCACGTTATTTTCCCCACCCATTTGCCATTTACCAATAAAGGCCTTTGTTTTGACATGCATAGCGCAGAAAGTAGAAAAGTGTCAGATTTTCTCAAAGAAAGTCCTTTTCATTTTCATATGAAAAATCAGTGATTGACCAATTCTTATAAATGAAAACAAGTAACTGAGGCGTTAGTTTAAAATCACCAAGACATTTTATAAATGGGCATTAGCAAAAAAAAGATTTTATTTACACTTTTATTTCAGCCAGACTTTCATATTCATTTTCTTTTTTTTGGTGTGTGAAACCATGGACAGTGTTCCTATGCCGTATGAAAAAACACTGTCAGGCTTCCATTATTAATAACATCATGCTTTCAAGGTGCTGTAAAACATCTGGTCTTGATCCCAGTTTATAAGCCTGAGTCTTGTTGCTGTCTCAATCCTAAACTACTCCTTCTCAAAGCACTGTTTATGAATTTAGATCATTGATTGTGTTTGGCCTTCAGCTATGAATGCTACTACATGCACAGTTTTATCTTGATACCTGGTTAAACAATACAACAGAGGACCCATATAGGGAATACAGAGAGTCATAAAACAAGCTAAACATATAAAACTGGAGACCGTCTTGAGAGGGGATCAAGCCAGTTCCGCTTCCTACTGTAAACATTTTGTGACAGCATCCTGCACAGTTGTGACGCGATTTTGTTGACAAAATTTGTCCACAAACAGGCGGACATTTTAAACACCAGGCAAAGTTCTGAAAATCACTTCTCTGGTAGTTCTCACTATTTTGAGTGTCTACAGGACCACATTTTACATGAAGACACACTAACACACACAAGGTGAAATCATGACCCACCAACACTGTTGTAGTTGGTGAAAAGGGAGGGGAATCATTACTAAAGAGGAGTATTAAAACTGAATTCATTGAAAACATTTTTTTTAATGACTATTGAAGGAACTTCCAATGATTACATTAATATCGAATTCATATTATCCATATGAATGGATTACCGTGTAATGAAGTAAAGGCGTCAAGTAATGGAATGGGATGGTCAAAGCAGCGAATTGAAATATTACATTCAGCTACCAGTTTGGTCCGCTGCAATTGCACAGTATGTGTTCATTACAAGAAGCAACATGGGTGGTATTGTTTTCATTTTCAACTTGCAATATCTTATTTTGCAAACACTGGTAAGGTTTCAGGGATCCATAACAACAAACTGCAGTATTGATTTAAGTATTGATGTGTAGTTCTTGTTCGTCAATGGTGACCTATACCTCTGTAAGGAGCTAAAGCCATTTCAGACAGAGAAATTACCTCCTGACCACAAAAAAAGGGACATTGGCACAGTACACAGCAGAAAAGAGTATCCGTAACATAGTTTACTAGACCCACTGCCATTAAACGCGGGTATTTCAAAATGCTTTTAGATCAATTTTCATGACTTTTTAGTAGTCCATAATACCATTGCTTCCAATTTTTTGTAATACTTGTTCCTTCAGCATTAGTATGTTCAGTGAAGCACATTTTCATCATGTACTGTGTCATTGCACAAATAAAAATTGAGCTCTCCCTAAACAAAGTGCCATCACAGCCTGTAGCTATTAGTTTTCAAATTTTCATGCAGATGGCAAGGGAAAAGAGTACAGTAATGCTGTTTCTGAGCTTGTCACCTGCTAAACTCTTCCCCATACAAACGCAGGCCTAATTTGCAAGGATGATAGTGAGTATAGCTTCCCCTTCCCCATGGTATCTAAAGTTTACATTCCCATATTACAGAGGTCAAAGACCCTTGCAGCCGAAGTATGGACAGTCATCCTATGGATCTGCTTGACGTACGACTAGGCAACATTGAATTATGAATCAAAAAGAATAAGCCAACATTTTTTGGAAAACCTGTCACAGTTGACCAGTAGCTATGGCAGATAAATGCAAATCTTTAGTCATCAAATCCATCAGTTGATGACCAGATAATTAAAAATGTTCATGTGGTTATGCTCCCACTTCACAGTTGCATTTTGCCCCACTGAAAAAATTATCACCTAAATTCCAGAAAGCTTAGTTCAAAACTCCTGTTAGAATCCTGAATTACATAGCAGAATTAACTTTCTTTTCTATGTGATTCAGTTTCTCTCGCCCCACAAAGAAAATACCCAGGTAAAGTCCTTAGTTGTGGCCCTTGACAATATGATGAGAAATAATCTTTTAAAGACTCCATATTATGAAGAGATTACATACTGCCCCTCTACGCAACATGTGATGAAAGTTAAACTAGTTTGTTCCAGCATTGTTGCGCTGGTGTGCTTCCAAAGAATGAATATGCTTGAATGACCCTTTTGATTCTGTGGTCTAACAGCATCACAAGGGGATTCAGTCTAGTACAGACAGTTTTGGCTGCCATTGTTCAATTTGCACAGAGCTGAGGCAGCCAATCAGGGCAGAGAAATAGCTTTAATACTTTGCTTTACAGACATTATAAAATTGTCAAAAAAAAATTTAAAAAATACAATGGGGGACATTTAAGTAAATGTACATTTGTTTGAACAGGGTTCCCACAGCTTAGGGCAAGTTAAATTCAAGACTTTTTAAGACTTTTTTAATGCCATTTGATATTAAATTTAAGACCAACTTCATAATAAACACAAATGGAAAAATAACACCTCATCATAGGGTTCGGGACAATTTTGCCCAAATGTTTATTTGAACATGAAATATGACCTTTTGATCAAATGAAAACGTTTTTTTGAAAAACATTAATACTAGGGATAGACGATATTAGATTTTTGGCCGATATCCGATATGCCAATATTTTACAACTCATTTGGCCGATATCCGATACTGATACCGATATTTTTTCCCCCACATCTAATTGCAGTGATCATCTAGTTTCTGCAGGGGAATTAACAGACAGAATTATTCTGCAGACTCTTCATCATGTCGGCCTGCTGGCAAATGCAGACATAAGACAAAGCTGAAAATGATGTAACATCAGTAATCACTCCTTGTGCAAAATAAGAAAAATACCTCAATTTACGTTATTTAAAACATGTCATATTTATTCATTACAATTGTTTTTAAACAAAACAAATAAGATACTTGCAGCCTGTCCTACTTAAAACAGACTTATGACAACACCCACAACCAATTTTACCTCTATTCACAAGGAACATGTATGAAGTGCATTGTACAACTGTACAGCAATGCCCGTGACCTTTGACCCCTCAGGCGGAACTGCATCAAAAACCAACATCAGTGTGTAAAGTACATTGCCACACGGGCTCAGGAACACTTCAGAAAACCACTGTCAGTAACTACAGTTTGTTGCTACATCTGCAAGTGCAAGTTAAAACTCTACAATGCAAAGTGAAAGCCATTTATCAACAGCACCCAGAAACGCCACCGGCTTTGCTGGGCCCGAGCTCATCTAAGATGGACTGATGGAAAGTGGAAAAGTGTTCTGTGGTCTGACGAGTCCACATTTCGAAATGTTTTTGGAAACTGTGGACGTCGTGTCCTCCGGAGCGAAGAGGGAAAGAACCATCCGAACTGTTGTAGGTGCAAAGTTCAAAAGCCAGCATCTGTGATGGTATGGGGGTGTATTAGTGCCCAAGGCATGGGCAACTTACATATATGTGAAGGCTCCATTAATGCTGAAAGGTGCATACAGGTTTTGGAGCAACATATGTTGCCATCCAAGCAACGTCTTTTTCATGGACGCCCCTGCTTATTCCAGCAAGACAATGCCAAGCCACATTCTGCACGTGTTATAACAGCATGGCCCCGTAGTAAAAGAGTCTGGGTACTAGACTGGCCTGCCTGTAGTCCAGACCTGTCTCCTATTGAAAATGTGTGGTGCATTATGAAGCATAAAATACAACAACAGAGACCCCGGACTGTTGAACAACATAAGCTGTACATCAAGCAAGAATGGGAAAGAGTTTCACCTGAAAAACTTCAAAATTGGTCTCCTCAGTTCCCAAACATTTACTGAGTGTCGTTAAAAGGAAAGGCGATGTAATACAGTGATAAAAAGGCCCCTGTGCCAACTTTTTTGCAATGTGTTGCTGCCTTTAAATTCTAAGTTAATGATTATTTTCAACAACAAAAAAAGTTTCTCAGTTTTAACATTAAACATCTTGTCTTTGCAGTGTATTCAATTGAATATAAGTTGAAAAGGATTTGCAAATCATTGTATTCTGTTTTTATCTACAATTTACACAACGTGCCAACTTCACTGGTTTTGGGTTTGTATATCGGCAGATATCAGCAGAATGGCAGATGTCCGATATGTAATTTTAAAGCCGATATCGTTCACTGATATGGCACTGCTTTTTTCAGTTCCTCCTCCACCTCTGCCAATTCTGCCATTTTTTCTTTGTGGCGCTTTCTCAGTGTGTTCACTAATTCATCACGAGTTCACATTTTTAAGACTTTTGAAAGATTTATTTAAGAAATTTTAATGCCAATTAAGGCCTTGTTTTTAGATTCGTGAATTTAATGCCTTTTAAGACTTTTTAAGGATCCGTGAGAACCCTGTTGAAGCTTGATGAATCCTCAATAAATCCACAGAAAGGAATGCATAAACATTAGGCCACACCGAGTATTCTTCACAGTTTTGCTTCACTTGGTTTGAAATCAAAATCAAGCAATTAGTGAAGTTCTGTGGACAGTCTTTAACATCAAAAAAAAAAACTTTCATGTAGTGTACCTTGTGTTTCTGCCACAAACAACATGAGCACATTTCCAGAATCAAGAGAGCATGTTGCCTTCCAAATGAAGCCTTATACATACATTCTGGCAATATAGTAGTACATCTCTTATAAGCTTTTCCATTTGGAAACATCAAACAGACAGAATTTATAAAATGGTGGGTTGTAAAGGATTAAGTCACTCCCCATGAGAGTGTGTGCAGGTGAGCGCGCGCATGTACATGCAAATGTGTGAGCACTACATCCTTTTCTAATCCTCTATCACTCCTTTCTTGCCCAAGATAATATTTTATTATTTTGGATAACAATGATGGTAACTTATAAAGTCAGTATTAAGCTGGCCACAAACGGCCTGTGATTTGATGCAGTGGAATGATAGCATACGAATAGAATCGCTTGTTAACACAGGACGCAACCAACTCTTTGATACTTCTCATTAGCAGTGATCTATTTTCTGTGAAACCTTTGGTGACACATTCCAGAAAGTCAACTCAAAGTTATTAATAATACAGTTATTCTTAAAAGAGTCACAAGAACCACAGCAGAAGTTGTGTTACTTGCGAACGTTAACATGAAAGTCAATGCAGGCCACAATCAGCCACCAGGGAAATGACACAAACGGCACAATATTAATGACACTCAGTTGTTTCAAGGGTTTCAAGTTATATTTCGTCATCACTACTAACGTTAGTCATTGAGGACAAAACACAATATGCATTTTGATTTGATGTGAGGCATTGCATAACACACTTCACCGAAACAAAATTAATGTGAACGCTATTTACATTGGCCAACATTAACATTACCTTCTATTTCAACAGGCGAATCAATAATCATAGATTTATACCTCAGAACTCACTCTTTCACAGTGCTATTCCCGCAGCTCTACTCTTTCAGGTTGCATATAATTCATGTTATTTCTGGACCTCAACAGTGTGCCTTTGCACCTCTATTTTTTCACTGACATTTCACCCAGTGTTCTGTGAACACACCTAGTCCTGGCTTTTACTGCTACTTTCAGCAACTTGCATGCCAGCTTTGTAAAGTGTGAAATTTGAATATTTATGGCTGTAAAAGCAGCAAAGCATGGGGCAGCAGGGAGATGGGCCATCAGAAAGTCATCAGCCTGGCTTCCAGACAAGTTTAGTGCAGCCTTGCTGAGCTTGGGCTGACATCAGTGTCACACCAAATGCTCTGTGAGGACACGTCAGCTCAAGGTGGCATCGCTTCAGTTGGCTGTATTAAACCATGGCATTTAGCCAGTTCAACACTTCCTTTTCTTAGCTGCAAAAGATATGCGGAGAAAACATCCATCTCCTTATAATACAATGAACAAAAATATAAACACGCAAAGTGATTTTTTCAAATTATTATTTATCAATCAGGAAATATTTCAACAAAACAATTATTATTTTATGCTTGCCTTAATATTCAGGAACAGAGACATGACTAACAATTTACTGTACACAATTCATGAGTTATCACAGCCCAAACCCACCAGGAGTCAACGGGCAGAGTTCACAGCACTCAGTATGGAGTGTGTCCACCATCGGCATCACGTAAAGTGGTACTTCTCCGGTGCATGGAGTTCACGAGGTTGTCAATAGTGGCCTGTGGAATATTCCTCCTGCAGTGCAACTCTGAGCTGGCATCAGTGTAACGCTGGCCCACATGTCGCCATTCACAGTGTTTGCCATCAGCGCGGTACAGGTGACAAGCCAAAGTGATATCGAACTATGAGTCATAACTAGCACGCCAATGTATTTAGCTACATGGCCAACTGGCTAGCGGGCTAAAAAGACTACAGTTCGCTCACAATGGAATACTCGGAATACTCGACTGCTTTGATGTTGACTGGTGTTCGTTGTGTCGGCCTGACCTCCCTTTGTTGAGATTGTGGCTGGTGCAAGAGGCATGGTACCTGTTGACACTCCTGAAGACAGTGAGACGACTCGGAACCCTTACATTTGGAAATTGATGTTGGAACCGCTGAATGACAGTGCAAACATTTTTCGTTTGGAGGTATTCCGTTACCAGAAAAAACCTCTGCTGAGCTGTGAACTGTGCTCTGACTATTTTGCACCACACAGTTACAAGGCAAAAAGTGGGGCCAATGCACCGGTGGTCACCGATTTTATGTCCATGAATTAAATTGCCTGCATAATATAACGCATTTGTGATCATTGGCAGTGTGATGAAATGAAGAAACTGACATGACATTATGGAATAATTAAATGACATACCCACTGAATGATGCTTGTTAGCTTGATTCACTTGTTCACGGCCACTTCAATTGTATGTGTTAACCCTTCAGCTACGATCTACTCATAAGAGAGATCATTTTGTGCCGAAGTTAGGGGGTGAAAGGGTTAATTATTCAAAAAACGCCTTGGCATACAGGTGAAACCCTGTCTGAACTTTGATGTGACGAATCCAATTTTAACCCTCGCATTCCCGTATGAAAATGACTTGAATTTTGCTAAATTCAAAGCATCCGTGCTCACTTGAGCATGAAGCGTAAACCAAGATACTGGTATCATTTGAAGCAGAATGACCCCCTCTACCATGGTTTAAGCCCACATTTAAAGAACTATTATCTATGATAATTTATGATGATTTTTCCGAGAGTATCATTTTTTCTGATACACCCTGTAGTGCCACCACCAGGGCAAACTTATATTTTTTAAGAATTACAGTTACTTGACAGTTTTGATGGTAATCATATGAAACGTTATGCGCTCACCCTTAGAGCATATAGGATAAACAATTTTGTTTTGTGCCACCCTACAATCTTTCTTGTGGCACCACCATCAGGTCAATTATATTTCCAAATGTAATATTTCAAAGTTTGCATGGAAATTGTCACACTTCCAGTAATTTTTTCTGGGGCGGAAACAATATCTGTTATTGGCATTAATCATCCTATCACCTTCGCTATAGTGCCATTACCAGGCAAAACTTTTAATTTAAGAAGATTGCGCTTACTTGACACTTTTTATGGGAATTGCACGAAACTTGGAAAAAAACGAAAATTTCATTCTTGGTCCAGACATGATAAAACCTATTGATTGGTCCGGCCCAACGTCCTTTCTGGTAGCACCACTACCGGGTCAAACATTACATTTCCTCGTATTCTTGGTGCATAGAACAGGAAGTTATTAATTGTGGCGGTTCAGTAATGTTCCCTGGTCTGCCACGACTGAATTAAATTGAACATTTCCAAAATCAAAAACTCAAACAGTTTTTATTAAAATCATTTCACACTCATTTGTGATTGTTTCTGATGCATAGAGTGTTATTGCAGGTCACAAAAACATGCAATAAACATTCCTGGAGCCCAAAATTGTTCTCCCATTGATTTTATGGACCCTATACCCCTTTGTGGACCCCTTTGCTTTTGTGCATCTACTAAGCCAGACTATAAACCTTGCTTATTGGGAGAAAGTAGTTGTTTTGGGGAAAACCATGCTCTCGTCTACCCACTGCATTTATCAAGTTTAAGAAATATTGAGATTTTTCTTGCTATACAGGCACCCCGTACATTTTCTTAAAATATCTTTACAAAACAGCACAAGATTGGATCTTTAAATAAATCTTACGGTCATAACCATAAAATACAAGAATCAAAGGAGACAGCATCTGTATTCAAGACAGTATGCTAATCTGTCCATTCAGTGTTCCATTAAGCAACTACATGAATATTCATCAACAAGGAAAGCAGATTATAAAGTTTGATTTATTTATCTTCCCTCTCACAAATTTTGGATCTCTCAGGGCCAAAGTAACTGTTGATCTCCTGAGGCCTATGGCATCTTTCCTGTTTTACCCTCCTGTTCATTCTAAATTTTACCAAAATTTATTCACCTACAGCATTCACTTCAAAGTAACGCTTGATGGTGTCAAAAATCGTACGGCCTGACTGTGACCTTTAGATTAGTTATCAGCAGTCACACTGGCACAAGCAGCAACTGGAGTCATTAGCATTCAAAGTTCATAGCCTTATGTATCCACTAGTGTTTGCTGCACAAACAGTGCCATCAATCAGAATTCATGTCTACATTCTGCCTTGCTAACCCCAGGTTATGAATAGAATATCTTTATCATTTGGATACAAGTTATACATCCCGACCCACACTTCCTCTGTAAGACATAACTTGAAGATCTTCATAAATCTCAGCAATGTACCCTGATAGACAGTATAAATGTATATGCTCAGGGAAAGTTTTAAGAAATGTGCTCCTCCCAATTATGTTTATGCTCAAGATTATCAGAATTTAAACACATGATATAGGAATGCAAAGCATGGGGAGCAAGAGTTAATACAGGGAGCTCAGTACCAGCCATGATAGCGAAGATGGTTTAGTTTTCAGTTGGTCTGTGTGTCCAGGGCCTAAAACTGGGCACAGGATTGCAGGAATCATGCACACTTTAATCAATTCGCGCAAATCTGGAATTTTACAGAAGGACAATCCCCCAGCACCAATTTGTAGCAGCATGTGCGGAATGGAGCTGGATGCCTGTGCCTGCTCCGTCCTCTATGACTGACAGACTAATTTCCACTCGGATCTGTGCATAACCATGGTTCGAATTACAGGGAAGATTGGGGATAGGCCTGGGACGATAACAAATTTTGCTGGACGATATATTGTCCCACAAATAATTGACGATAAACGATATTATTGTCGACATTATCGAGACCAAAATAACCACTTATGTAATGTTAATATATCATAATAATGCAAGTACACCCTTTCAAATGCAACAATTAAACCTTTATTTCACATTGGAATGTCCAGAACCAGAACTTTTAAAAATCCTCAATAAATAAAACAAACAAAAAACTATAAAAATAAAATAAAAAAAAGGACTCTCAGTCTCTGTTAGCAAAAATTGCACCAAAAACAAAAAAATAGACCCCGTCTCTCCAAAACAATAAATAAAATGGCCTATCCAGTCTCAACAAACAAACCTGCACTTCAATAATGATAATAAATAATAATAATAATAACAGAGTTGTAACTTCTACATTCCTTATCCTTCCTTCCTTTCCTTACCTTAACATGTAACACTGCAAATCCAGTTAAAAGAGGTAGAGGTAACAACATAAACACTTCCATATTTAGATGTCTTAACAGACAATATGCAAATCTGTAGCTACTTTAGTTTGGCAGATTCCGAGCAAGGAACACCAACATGTTGACCTTGTGTGGCTTAAGGCAGGATCTCTCTGGAGTAGCGATGTTGCCAGCTGTGCTAAACATTCTCTCTGAGCTGGTGCTTATTGCACATATGCACATGTATTTTTGTGCCAACTTGGCCATCAGAGGGTATCTTCTTTGATTGTCACGCCACCATATTAAGGGATCAGAGGATGCATCAAGTGTATCTCCCTGGAAGAACTTGGTCAGTTCTGCATCAGCCTGCACTCTTTTTGGAACTGCAGCCTGGGACTGACCTGTGAGGTGAGCTCGTCTGTTTTGAAGAAGGTCACTCAGCTTCTTCTTCTTAGTGTGTGCAGGAGGTTCATCCTCATTTCCTCCAGCAGCAGCTGTGCTGCAGCTCTCACCACTGGTACCTTCTCCACTTGCTTCTGGCTCTTTTAAGTCCAGCAGCTCTTGCACAAGCTGATGTTTGACATTATCCAATGCCTCTGCCTCCTCCATGGTGCCACGGTATCTTGGATCCAAGACAGTGGCCTTTCTCAGGAGGACTTGGATAGTAGGTGAGTTATATTTTTCAGTCAGTACCCTGCTCATGTTTTGTTTAACATTGACTGTCAGTGCAGTGTCATTGGGCCCTGGAGAGAGAAGGTCTCCTTTAAGCAGTTCCAGTACAGGCTTGACTGAGGACACTGTGACGTATTTTTCCCCTGAGAGGACACGTCTAATGGCTGGGAGCTGCTCCAGCACCCTCTCTACCATCTTCTGCTTAGTGCCCCATCGTGTGGCGACATCCTGTGGGAAATATAATATTTGTAATTTTTCATTAGTTTGTCTATATCAACAGTCTTCAACTACTTTTACATCTCCATTATTTATCATTAATAATTTGTACATTTTATTAATATGCAACACTATGTACTCTGCACTATACATGGAGAGAGAGAGAGAGAGAGAGAGAGAGAGAGAGAGAGAGAGAGAGAGAGAGAGAGAGAGAGAGAATCAATGACATAAACACCACCACTCACCAGCACTAGACTATGTTGGGGGAGACTGGCCTCATTCTGTGCCTTCCTGAGGTCCCTCTTTTTGATCCAGCTCAGGTGAAATATGTTCACCAATCCTCTGCAGAGTCCTATGGCACGAGCTGTCCGATCTTTCTCACTGTCCAGACCATGGGACACAGCCAGGTGGAGATTGTGGCCAAAGCAATTAAGCCATGGCCAGCCAAGATTTCTTATTGCAGCTACAATGTTTGGACCATTGTCCGTCGTGATGCAGGCGAGTTTATTCTCATCTAGTCCCCAGTCTGCTAACGCTGCCTGCAGGTTTTCCTCCAGGGTGGCAGCTGTATGATTGTCAGGGACATATCTGGTCTCTAAACATTTCGAGTTGAGGGTCCAGTCGTCTGTGATGTAGTGTATGGTCAGGCTCATGTAGGGGGTCATGTTTGAACTGGACCACATGTCTGTGGTGGCGGAGTAAAATTTGATGTCTTTTATTTCTTTTAGTATGACATCTTTCACCCCGTTGTACATCTCAGGAATTGCCGTTTGTGAAATATATTTTCGGGAGGGCAATTCGTATTGCCGGTCAAAAGTTTTTATCATTTCTCGAAATGCTGGCTTTTCAACCGTACTAAATGGGAGCATTTCTTTGGCAATGTAGCGAACTACACTTTCAGTGAGCGCACCCCGTTTTACGCTGCTCCGACTGTACTTGCTTTGTCGACCAAACGCTTCAGCAAGCGTTGACTGTCGAGCCAATGGCTCTGCATCCCGGGGTGCAGTTTTTTTCCCCAGCTGAGAAAACTCGACCGGGTGATTGTGTTTGAGGTGGGCATGCAAGTTCGTCGTGTTGGCTTTTTTTGTCGCTACCATTTTTAAACAAAGTCGGCATACTGGCTCGTCTGTGTTGATGTTCCCACCTTGCTCACTCGGCTTGAAGCCAAAATATTCCCACACCGGTGCTGTAGCATTTGGCTTTGCAATAAGATCTTCCATGCTCTTCACTTGCTGCGGTCTGTGTGTGTGTGCTTGCGGCTCCGCCTCCTCCCACAGGTACAAAGATCCTGAATGACTGACAAGATGGTTCACTCCTTTCATTTCATTCCGCTAAGCCACAAATGCCCCAAGGTGCTGAGACCAATGAACAGAGTGAACCCTCTTGTCATCCAGCGTGTTTGGAGGCGAGAGACGAGGAAAACCCGTTATAGTCTATAAGGAAAACAAATACACGCATGCACATAGGGATTTATCGAGGCCGGAAAAGTTACCGACTTCATTTTTATTTATCGTGCGATCAATTGATTTATTGATTATCGTCCCAGGCCTAATTGGGGAGCTCTGACCCCGCTAATTAAGACTTGACTCTGCTCCCCAAAAAACAAAACAGCAGATTGTGGGGGGGGGGTCACAATATTTATTCTTTTACAACCCTAATTTATCCTTCTACAACCCTAAGAAGAGAATTCAATGATTTGCAAATCTCTTAAACCCGCATTTTATTCACAATAGAACATAGAGAACATATCGGGTGTGGAAAGTGAGACATCTTACCATTTCATGAAAAATATTTGCTCATTTTGAATTTTATGGCAACATGAAATGGTAAAATGTCTCACTTTCTACATCTGCTATGTTCTCTATGTTCTATTGTGAATATATGTCAGTTTATGGGAATTGCAACTCGTTGAATTCTGTTTTTATATACATTTTACACAGCATCCCAACTTTTATGGAATTGTGGTTGTCATCATGAATATTACATTTGTTTTTCTTATATTCATGCCTGGGAGAATCTTTTAATATGATTTCAGAGGCTCCTAAAGCCGGCCATACCATTTCTTAACCTTAATGTTTGTTGAAAGTCTCGTCTGCTAGTGTCACTCCCACTCCCATCATTGGCTCACATGTTCGCCTGTGTGGCGTGAAACAGTAAAGGCTAATGGACGTAGCCATCTAGCTAGTCTAATACACAATACTTTTTCACCCTCAGAGTGTGTGAATTAAATCGTGCCAAGTGTCTAAGATTCAGGCTAACATATATCTATGGCTTGGAATTTCAATATAAAATGTCATATCCAATGACAGTCTGTTGGTGGTAACCTCACCTTTCAATGTTGAATTGCCCAATCCTCTCGCAGTTTACTTTGCCTGATTAGCAATAGTTGCTAAAACAAATCTGTAGAATGACCATCAAATTTTTTTTTGATAGCATTGTTTCACATCACAAAGTTTTCCTCTGCGCATAAAAGACATCGCAAAATGTCAGTATGCCTTAAAATTCTGAAGTCAGGTAACCTTAGCACACGAAATGGCTCAGATTTGCAAAATTAGTTTGTGAGGCTCATTAAGCAATAAGGTAAAAGAATCCGTTCGATATTCTGACTATAATCGCGGCTAATGGGCGCAGTGAGGCACAACGCACATCAGCAGAGTGACTGTGTAATGATGCAAATAAATGAAACGAGTATACCTCGGCCCTTGTGCTCTGAAGAGACTATGGCATATTTTCATATAAATTGACAATGCACCTCTGCATATAGAATGTAATGCATGACTGAAATTTTAAAAATTGGTCGCACATTGGTATGGTCGGGGGTATAAAAAAAATCGACGAGAGATGAAAGTTGGTGAGAATTGTAAAAATTTTAGCAGCTATTGCCATCCTTGCAGTGTCACATCAATGATATCAACATTGCCAATAGGCAATCACTTTGTCATTAGCATTTTATAACTGGTCATATATTAGTCTGATTGTTAATCAGGCAAACTTGATTCGACAAAGGGTGATGTTACTGAAGGCCTTCTGAAAATCTGACTGCACACCACTGGTCATACCTAATACCAACTAACAATGGTGAAAAATCTTGATGAGTGGTGAGACAATGCAGGAGTAGTTGTACAGATAACGAAACGTTTTGATATCAATATAAGCCAGTTGTAATTGGGGTTGCCCGATTCCGAAATAGTTGGGACAAAGTGTAAATTGTGAATAAAATCAAAACACAATGGCCCTCATTTATCAAACTTGCGTAGGATCTGGTGTAGATTCTGGTGTAAATATCAGCGTTCACCAGGTGTCATGTCTGATTTACTGAAAGTGTGTACGTTGCTGATTTTGGTGTAAAACTGGCGTGGCATTGATAAATCTGGCAGCTGGGAACCATCGTTATTTACATGACACGCCCCTATAGATTCATGCTCCGGAAGGCATAGTCCGACATGGACTCTCGAAAGACGGGAAAGAAGAAAGCACTTCACTGAGGAGGAAATATAAATTATCACGTCCCAGGTGGAGAAAAACAACATAATTTTATTTGGAAGCCTGAAGAGTGGCAGAAAGGGAGCCCTGAAGGCTGCAGTTTGGAAAACTATCCGGAGTGTAGCAGACGTTTGATTAAATTCATTAATAAAATCAAAGTGACTATTTGCACTTATTTAAGTGCATCCAAGCACAAAAATTGATCGAAATTCGCGTCAGACACACTTATAAATGTGGCCAAGATGCACATTTCTCCAGTGCCCACACGTATTTTAAGTGTGTCCAAAGCTAAAAAAAATTTTGTGGCCAAACTTATTTTAAGCGGTACTTTCTGTAAGCAGCACTGGAATGGTCATCAACTGGTGCACTTACAACAGGGATGCGATTTTTCCCATAATTCACGGAATTCTGATAATTTGGTCGTCTTGGGGGGAAAAAAATTCTGATGTTTCCGTTTTTAAAATCAAGTTCCGTTCTGAATCAGTCCGACTTTTAATTTTTCCGCGAATGATTAGTAGCAACGACTACTCATCTCTCCGCATTGACCAATGAACGCGTTATTTATCACCCCATTCAGTTCCCAATTAAGACAATGGCAGTTGTCGAAAGGAAAGATGCGGCGCAAATTAAAGAAATTGATAAACTGGTGAAAAACAAGTTTCGTTGGGATTGGCTGGAAAAGGAGATCGCGACAGACATCGGCCAGAAAAGCGTAATGAATTTTTTCCGCGATTTTATGAGGAAGATCGACCGAAGTGGAAAAGTTCTTTGCACTTGGTGTAATGATAACACTGACTGTGGTGAGAGAGGTTTCAAAGCTCTCGAGAGCCACAATAGGAGCAAAAAAACACGTTGAACAAGTGAAATCTCGCAACACAAATTATTCAATTGCTGGAACGTTTGGTGTTACGACAAAAACACCGAAGCCTTACGGACTTCATCCTTTGTATGCGAAGACGGATGCAGTGATTCAGGAGCCGCCCCGGACCCAACAGCCTGTACCAGTTGCCGATAGAATCGTGAATTCTGAGGTAAGTAAAAATCATGTGATGAACTGTTACACAAACAGTATTTTTTCTGTAATTTCATAATGATTGTTTACATTATGATAGTTCTTATATGTATCTAGATATGTCGGGGCTTATAATTTAAATTGACTATGATATATGAGTGTCATGAGCTCTTGTTATGCATGTGTTTTATCAAATTAATATCAATTTATTTATTTAATACGTAATGTAAATGTATTGTCTTTTATTAATCACTTTTAGGAAAAAATCATTCAAACTATATAATTATAGTGATGACAGATAATGTCAGATATCGTCTTCAAATTCTCTGATTTTGAAATAAGCATGGCTGGCTATATATTTAAGATTTTCTGCATGTTTGCACCTTTCAGGTTTTCTCTCTGACTGTTTTGAAGAATGCTGTTTTGAATTGCTGTGACTGTTTTGATGAATGCTGTTTTGAATTGCTCTTGATGTTTGAGTTTACTGCATGAGGTATTTGTATTAGTGTTTTCATATGATTTTTCTTTCAGAAACAATTTTTCATTAGCCTTTTTCCTATATACAACTTTAATTTCTTTGAAAAATATTACATTGATTATTTTCCAATATTATGATGGTTTATATTTATGAGAATGAATGTGAGCTACAAAGATAAGAAATAAATTGCTCTCATTTTCTAAACAGGCCTCAATGTAAACTTTTTTCTCAAGGAGCAAGCACGCTCCTAAAAAAATTTTTTAGGAGCACAGTTAAATTTTTAGGAGCATGAAATAAGTTTTGGGAGCACAAAATTAACAAAGTACCAAAAAAGAACTTAAATATAAAAAAACAACAAAAATCAAGATAAAGTCTTCATGTTTTAATTAAGGTAACAGCTTCAGTTTCAAGAACAAGGGGGACGGGGTGTGCCACTCAATCTGTTGCCCATGAGCAACTGGCCATGGGGGAGCAATCATCATCCCATTCAACCGGAGGGCAATCTGGCATCTCAGGCCATTCTTTGTACATGCTCTATCATACCACCCTTAAAAAATTATAAAAATAAAAACCGAAAGCATGACGCATAGAATAGAGTTTATGCAATCATCTGCCTTTCAGGTGAGAGCATGTTTTAAATTACGTTTCTTTCTTTAGCCGAATATGCTTTTGGAAACTAATTGTCAGCCAACTGTGGACATCAAACCATGCCTTAGCTGACAATAGAAAACAGAAAAGGTGATCTATAAGTGGTACTATTTATGGGTTAATTTTATGAATTTTGAATTGTCAGCGATCTTAACCAAGGCAGATAATGACGTGTATGCACCCACTGGTATGTTATACAGCCACTATTTGTTTCCCTTGGACACGTTTGCAGTGGGAAGTAAACCATCGGGAAGCCATGGCAACCGACGCTGCAGAGAATTTTTCTGCCGGCGAGTACAATTTCAGCGAGTAGCGAGGGGCGATGGGTAGGTAGCGATATGTGTGAATGAGGCTTTAAGCTCTCAACATCGAATGGCCCAGCATTAAGCTTATTAAGATTAGCTTAATAAGCGCGAATCCTACTTCTGAAAACGGAGCTTCGAAACAACTCGCAACACAGCTTTGTATATCAATTCAAGTCAAAGCGATACCTCCTTTGTGCTGTACGGAGCTACTGTTATCGCATGTCTGCTTCTGGTAGAGTAAATTAATGCCGAATTATATCCGTTTTCAGACGTTATTAAGTTTACCAAAAATTATTAATTACGTTTTTGAGATAATAATGAATGTTAGATCACTATTTGGTCGCACATGGTCAAAATTTTCAAGGCGCACGGTACGACCTGCAAAAAATTATTGATCGCAAAACTGAAATATGAGTCGCATATGCGACCAAAACAGTCGCAACATTGAAGCCTGCTAAATATATTTACTATAGACAATTATTGAATTTACTATTTTCTGAACATGAAACAACAATTATATTTTCTGAAGGTAGATTTACAAGGCAGACTATCCAATTTTTTGTTATTACCAGTCTTTAATTTTTGGAAAAACAATAATTTAATTTCTGTTCCGCCTGTTTATTTTCCAAATTATTTGCAACTAATACCTTGTTTATGAGTTTGTATGATGTTCTTACTAAACTGCTTGATACTCATATTGCATGATATTTTAAAAACTGAAACTAAAAGGATGTTGCTTTGCATGTTCAGTGCAGAACAATCATTAATATTTGTACTTAATTTGTATATTTCTGTTTGCAGGCAATGCTTTTGGGAGTGATGGCTGAAAATTCCCTTCCCTTCACCATGGCACCCAAACTCATCGCCATGACGAAAGAATTTGCAAGAGACCCCAAAGCTCTCAATGGTTTATCCATGGACAGGAGAATGAAGTATGGTCTGGCTCAAACAATGCATGAGGACACAGTTGATTATCTCAAATCCTGTCACTTTTCAATGAACATTGACAAGTCCACCAGTCACAACCATCATCGTGTGCTGTGTGTACTGGTGAGCTACTTCTCACCTTCAACATCATCTTTTGTTGTGGAACACTTTGCCAGTCTAAGTGTTATTACAGTGGACAGTAAGTCTCTGTATGATGAACTGACAGCATTCATGACTAGGAACGGTATCCCTTGAAGGAATGTGATGTCCGTATTAATGGATTTGTGTGCAGTATTGCAAAATCTGGAGTAGAGACCCGTCTACGAGGGGGACCAGCACCACACCTCTTAGATATAGGTGGAGACATCTGCCACCATATTCATAATGCTTCCAAGCATTTCTGCAAGCCTTTTGAGTTCAGGATTCACACTGACCTCTTCAACGACTTCAAATGGAGCGTGGATCTGAGGGAATGTCTCCAGGAGATCTGCTTCCTGACTGGCATCCCCTTCACCAGGCCGGAGATGTTTGCAACTCGCAGATGGCTCACAAATTATGATGTTTCAATGTCCACTTTGCACCTTCTGGATGCATTTAGCATCTTCTACTTCTCCTTCCTTGGAACAGAAGACAAGGAGCTCTATCTCCCTACCATCCACTCCATCTACCACAAGAAAAACCTGTCCCTTGAAATCAAGGCTAAGCTCAAGGAGATTCAAACATCCTTGGGCAAGAAGCAAATGACCGAAGATGGCAGGAGAAGAAAACAAAGAATATTTGAAAAACTCTTCTTCATAAGGTTGGACACACTATTGACGCTCAACGTCTACATAGCAGTTCTGCCCTTGTTGAAGAACTATGTCACAACTTTTGAGTGTAAGACACCCATGATCAACAAACTTTATGACAAGCAAGCTTCTTTCTTCAAAAGATTTTTGCTATGTTTCCTGAAGCCTGAGGCTCACCAAGATGTCAAGCTTTCAGACATAGAGATTGACAACAAGGCCAACCAGCTGAGAGACACAGATGTATTTTATGGAGGTGTGAGCACCAAGCTCATGCAATCATCTCACAAGTCATCAGTTGTTGCCAACTTTAAATCCAAGGCCAAAGAAACATCTCAAGTGGGAAGTATCTGCAGAAAAAGTTACCTTTGAACGACAAGTTGCTGAAGGCAACATCAGCCCTTGATCCTGTTGCCAGAGGGGACAGTGCAACCCTCACCCTCCTGAAGAAGTTGCCTGCATTGGTAATCAATGTTCTTGAGGAGACAGAGCTGGAGAAGTATGACTTGGAAGTCAGAGCCTACCAACCTGACAGTGACCTACCAGCACCACTTGACCAGGATGGCAAGGCTGTTGAGCTTGATCGTTGGTAGGCTCAAGTATTCTCTCAAGAATACACCACTCTTGCCAAGATGGTGAAGGCCCTCTTGAGTTGTTTTCATGGACCTCAAGTAGAGGACATATCTACGTACAGCGCCATCCAGAACGTCAAGTATAATCTCAAGGCAAGGAAGACCACCTCAGTAACACACTTTGGCAGGAAAGACATCCTGATGGACCCTGTGAAACCCAAAATGTGTTTCAACCTCAGAACCTCTTTGAAGAGATATAGAGAGGAGAAGGAAGCTGATGCAGCCATGCTTTCTGAAAAACAAAAGCAGCTTGAAGTGAAAATGGATGCTGAAATGAGCAGGGCTGCTTCAAGGAAGACTTTTCAAGCTGCTCAGAAACAAGCTAGAAAAAGCCACATCAAGGCTTTGAAATCAAAAAGTAAAAAGATGCAGTCATTTCACATTGGATACTATGCTGAAAATTGTGTAAATATGTTGCCATTAACTTTGTATTGAAATACAGCAAAACAATTATTTAGTTTTATTACTTCATTATAATTCCAAACAAGTTTGCAGTTCACAGTTCACAGTGGACATTGATTCATAAGTTTTGAATATTTCTGAGATTTGTCTATGTTATCAGTGCTCAAGACTGATAGATGGAGATTTAAATTTGTGGTCTGGAATTAATGCAGAAATCAGAGGAAGTGATGGCATGTTGTGATTTTATTTCTATTATGGAATAGACATAATCAACTGATTTTGATTTTATCAAGTGTTAAATAAATTCATGAATAATATTTGTTTGAATATTCCAAGATATTATTTTCTAGCACCCTATGTCTATATACAAAGTTATAAGTGACATTTAAGAAGTATAGTGCTTGTAAGTAACCGTGTAGTGCATGAACCTTACCTGTTTGCTTTAATATAAATCAACTAATGTTTATTTTATGTGTTTGCTTTATGTCATCAAAGCATTGCTCTAGTACTAAAAAAAAATCATAAAAACCCGGGAGCTTCGGGGGGCTTCGCCCCCGCTTGTCCCCCTACCAGGCCGCTGCCCTGGACCTAGCTGGGTGCCTGCGGCCCCCAGACCCCCGGCAAATTTTTCAGATAATTTCACTAAGCTCAAATCACATCCCTCTTACAAGTGTGGCCAAGAAAAAAAATTCAGCATTGGCCACACGTATAAGTGCAAATAACATTGGCCTTAATAAATATAATTTATAGATCAATGATATTTCATGTTATATAGCCTAGATAACTTACAATCCAATTGCTATACATGTAGGTCAAAAATATAAAAGTCTGATTTTCAGATCGCCACCAAAAAACGAGTTGCGGCGCTCAGGCGCAGCAACGCACGGACCCGTGGAAGCCAACAAGACTCGATCCTCCAGCGCTCACTATTCGAGGATTCCATCGTGGGAATACGAGACGGTCGGACATGGATGAGTCCCCGCCACCTCAATCAGAGCTGAATGAGGGTAATTGTTAAAATACAGTCTGCATCGATCACTCTTCAGTGTACTTTTATTAGTATTACTCCATGACTCCAGATCTTCTCTGTGCTTCATGTCTGAGAGAAGCTTATTCCTCTAACAATAGGAGATCTGCCATTGTCAAAATGTGATCATGGTCAAAGTGTCCATAGGCCAATATACTGAGCAACAAAAGAAGCGCAAGTTAGCTAGTTAGTTATTGTACTCCTATGGTTACTCAGTCAAAGTGACGGCAAAATAAAGAAAAGTTTGATGAAACGAGTGCAAATGTGTACGCGTTAGTAATATATTTGATTTTCTAAAATAAAATCTAAAATATTTTTCATTTTCAATTTTCCAGTCTGCCTTTAATTAACTTGCGTTTCTTTTGTTGTTCAGTACATATCTGACTGGGTGAGCATCTGACATACCACACTGCATATCTATCAAGCCATGTATTGCGCTTAAACAGACTGATTGCAGCTGAACTGTCTGGCATGACAAGCAGGTTGTCTCAAAATATAAGTTTAATTAAATTCTCAACTCATAAATTTCTCATGTCTCATTAATTTATTCATTCATTTATTAATTTAGCCTATTTATATATTGAGCCTATTTATTCATTTTACTAATAAGAGCAACAAAAGCATGATGTCCGCATTGCTGCATATGGTTTATTACTCATTTTGACAGCTGCAGTCGTTCCTCCATATTGTTCGCTGGTTTCAAATCTGCGTACGCCTGGTCAGACCTGCCGTGAGATTTTTGCAGACCATTCGCTCAAGTTCAGATTGATAAATGCCGATCCTTGCGGGAGATTTGGCATACAGCCATTTTTTTGGTGTATGCACGTTTGATAAATGAGGGCCATCGACTTTCGAATCACACCAGCCAGCATTTTATTCAGAACAGAACAAAGATAACATAGCAAATCATGAAACTGAGAAATTTCACAGTTTTATCCACAAAATGTGCTCAAATTTTATGGCTGCTACATGTCTCAAAAAAGTTGGGACAGAGGCCGGTTTACCATGGCATAGCATCTCCTCTTCTTTTTAACACAAAGTGAAGGCGTCTGGGCATTGAGGAGACAAGTTTCTTGAGTTTAGCCATTGGAATTTGATCCCACTCTTGTTTAATACAGGATTCCAGCTGCTGGGGAGTTTTGGGTCTCCTTTGATGGACCTTTAGTTTAATTATGTGCCAAATGTTTTCAATCGGTGAAAGATCAGGACTGCAGGCAGGCCACTTCAGCACACGGACCCTTCTACTATGAAGCCATGCTGTTGTAATAGCTGCAGTATGTGGTTCTGCATTGTCCTGCTGAAATACACAAGGCCTTCCCAGGAAGAGATGTCATCTGGAGGGGAGCATATGTTGCTCTAAAACCTTTATATACCTTTCAGCATTCATGGTGCTTTTTAAAACATGCAAGCATCCCACACCATATGCATTAATGCATCCCCATACCATCAGAGATATTGGCTTTTGAACTGAACGCTGATAACAGGAGGGGTGGTCTTTCTCCTCTTTAGTCCAAAGGACACGACGCCCATGATTTTCAACAAGAATGTCAAATTTGGACTCGTCTGAACACAGGACACTGTGCCACTTTGCTACAGTCCATTTTAAATGAGCCTTGACCCACAGAACACAGCAGCGCTTCTGGATCATGCTCAACAATGGATTCCTTTTTGCATGATAACCATCTTTGGATGGCACAGCGGACTGTGTTTACAGACAGACGTTTCTTGAAGTATTCCTGGGCCCATTTAGTAATGTCAATGTCAGTGTGTTGAAATTTCTGCCTGTCTTTCTGTCAGTCTACCTGTCTGTTTTTGGACAATTCTTGTGAACACGGTAGCATTGCAAGCTTTTAGGATGCAGCCTTCAAACCTCACGGGTGAATTATAGTTGTGATTAAAAGGAAGGCCAAGTTCAAAGTTGGACGTGGTCTGAGCTATACAGTAAGCTATGCCTGCTTCGCTATGGTGGCTGAGGTGATCCCAGATGGTCTCTTATCCTCTCCGCCGCTAAAAGCCACAAGCATGAACACCATCATAATGAATCTTCTTTTCACAAGTACTGTCCATAAGCAGTAGAGTTTTCAGATGAATCATGTGGCACGATTTGTAGTACGTGGCCAAAATTATAGTTTCAAAAGAATTAATGCACATCACAGAACTGCAACATCAGTAAATTGTAGACTCCACAGAGTGAAAATCTATTTCTTAAATGTTAATACCACAAGCAAGAATAATTGTGGTCAGTTGTCAAGTAGTTGTATTAGAACCAATTGAAATTTTAGGTATTATATCATCGCTAACACAGTAAATTTAATGGCTGTATATTTGTTGTAAGGCAATGCAGGTGTTAACTTTGGTACAGTTTAGGTCAACCTCTTCCACCTCGGACTTGCCACCGGAGGGATCAGAGCTCAGCTCTCACTTCATCTTAAAGCTCAATACTTCTCCAAATCCAGTCTGATTCGTTTTCTAATTAGCAACTGGGTGTTAATTTGTTCAGTTGCAAAAATCAATCGGTAGAATTAATGTCAATTTCCCATTAGCTTGCATGATTGTTCATTGAAATAGTTAAAGATCCACATTAATTATGACGTAACACATGAATGTCTTTCGAAGCTTCTGAATTCCTGCAGCTCAGAAAATGGCATTTTTCTGTATCAGTGTCCAACCAGCTCGATACGCCTTAGAAAATGTTTCAAAAATGCTGTTTTACTGATTCAGGTCCAGGTGTTTAGTTATGTGAAAATAAAAAACTCTGCCTACAACCAGTGACATTACTATAATGCTGGTTAACTCTCAACCGGTTTGTGATAAGGAATCGGACTATTAATTTCATTAATTTACTGAGCAAGCTGTGTTGCCATAAATGATTAAGAAATATAGCTTTTTGTCAAAGAAGGAGGCCACAATATGAGATTGCATGAGAGCAATCAACTGAAACTTCTTGAAATTACCTCTTGAAGCAGAATGTTATGTAGTAAATACAGCTGAACATGATATTCAAATAAGGTGTAGATTTTGTTTCTAATTAATTCATCAAATAATTGCTATTTATCAATCTCATATCTCATGATCTCAATCTCACAAAAAGATTTGTAGTTTAATAAATGAATTATAATCGCTTAGCACCAACCAGTGTGCAACTACGCTTCCCCTCCAGTGTAGCCCATTCTTTTGAACGCTGACAACATTTTGATGAAGTACAATCTTAAAATAAATTAGGTTGCACTGCTGGAAAAAAAAAAAGTTTGAAATAAAGATGGAATTCAGGGAAAGTACTGAATTAATTATTATTTTTCCATCCCTACAATACCACCATTAAGCACATTGTAATTCTAACCCTTCGGTGATCTCAGAGCGTGTTCACAATGCTGGTCATCATATACTCAGCCAAAATAAAAACTTCACACTCGTTTGGAGGTTGATAAGTTGGATATACAAGAAATTAGGTTTTGAATAATGATTTTATTTAATTCTGTACTCATTAAAGATGGTGTATCATAAAAATAATTTCCATAATGTAATCGGTTCCACCGGAAATGCTACAGAAATGTCCAAGAGTAAAAATGGTAAGTTACAACTTGAATAAGAGCAGTGCGCAGGCGATTACGTATGGTTTGTGCAGTTACACGACCTCCAAACAATTCATTCCTAGTGGACGTTGCAGTGACAAATCGATTATGCAAATGACGTGAGACAATTTGTCGGTCTTCTGTTTTTGACGTCACACGTGGGCTACCAGAACGTGGTCGGTCAGCTGTGGTGCCAGTTTCTTGGAGACGTGTCCGAAGATCATGGATAGTCCATCGACTGCATCCCATAACCCTTGCAACGTCAGTGACGGACGTTTCCGTATTCACCATGCCAATGGCACGTTCAAGCTGAATGTTTGACAGCCATGGCATTGAAAATCAATGAATAATTAACTTTAAAAACTTGTTTTTCCATGAGGTCACTCTAACGTGTTAACGTGAGCTCAGTTGCACTTCTCTCATATGGTCACGTGACTAGGAACACGAGAAAACATGGTTTTAGCTTAAAGTACGCTTGCACGTGCTACGTACCTGTGCACGTCGGAGTTGATGTGTGTCATGATGTCTTTGAGCACGCATTTATCCCTAGTGATAATAAAAACTATTTATCAAAAGTTTCAAGGAAATATTTACAAATTTATGAGTGTGACGTTTCTTTTTTGACTCAGTATGTTTGCTTTAGATTCTAATAAGATCCTAAAGATTCTGGAGACGTGTTGTTTGTCTCTGCAAAATTTGGCTGAAAAGGCTGCAGTTAGACCATACGTAGGTTTTTCAGAGCTTGGGGTATGTGTTTGGGTTTGCTGACTGCGACCATGAAACGATCATTTTACTTATCCATGACCAGGGTCAGCCAGGGTAGCCATTGTGTGGGTGAGCTCTATAAGGCTACTGTGGTGAAAGTACTCGCAAAACGCACTATAACGTATCTGGTATAATAAACAATTTCGCCGCATTGCCGTGGCGAAATTTCATCTACCTTTGAAAATTGTTCTGGCGAATAGAAAGCCAAACAAAAGTGGAAATTGGATACAGATATTTTTTCAGTAGAAGTTATTGATTCTCTTGCTCCACTTAAGCAACACTTACACCGTTTGTGTGTTTTTGCTAATTTACGAACTATACTCTTCCAAAAAAGAAACTTTACATTGTTTTTAGCATCAATTTATTATACATAAAATGTTTTGACATTTGTGGAAATGTGGAAAACATATTGAAATATACTCTTCAAAAAAAGAAATTATACAAATATTGAATTATTGATTACACTTTCTTTTCAATATGTTTTCCACATTTTCCAGTTTCTTTTTTGGAAGAGTATAATTTAGTAGCTTGGTGTCAAAATTGTATTTCGTTTTGGTGGAAATAGTTAAAAGGTGCTTTTATTAAAGTTTCCTCCAGACAGCCAAGTGGGTATATGCCATGACTAAATAACAGTACAGCGACAATTACGTGCATGCAAGCCGAGATAGTACGAGCAAAACCCAAAACTTTCAACTTGCCACACTGAAATCCTGCTGTAAATGTTGCTGCAATACTTCAATTGCAATCAATCTTGATTTCCTGGTTTTTCAGGTCTGCACCCTCCCCCGGAATCAAAGCAGTGCCTCATTAGCATAGCCTCCCCACCCACTCCAAACAGCTTGTGTTTCAGGCCAGCACAGACAGGGTGAAAGAAGAGGTCTCACAAGGCCTGGATGTCTGGGGGTTTTTTTTGCCACTGAATTCTTAACATTTTTTTAAAGACCCATTGGACATATTTTAAACGACTAAATACAGTATAATGGGGGACCTTTAAAATAAAAATGACAACTCTGCTAACGTCAATGACCACATTAACACCAAACAGGTGAAATGGCTCAGGTGGATCAAAGTACATCTTAACGCATTACACAGCATTGTTCATAGTACTATTGTGATGGACTGACATTGCAGGACAGTCCAACGTTGGGAATTTGTCACACGACAAATTGAAATCCAATCCTGACTGAACATCTGAGAAAATGATTGATACAAGTCAGTACAATTATCAGTTCATCTTAGTAGCAAATAGTTTTGTAAAACTAAGAACCTCAATTATGTCATCTTGAAATGCAATAAAAATTGTTGAAAGAATTGTTTTTGGCTTCAAAATTTCATCAATCCGAACTGTTTTATGGACATCAACACATTTTAAGAAATTGGAAAACATGCTGCCAGGGTGCTGCCCCAGCCAATTTACCATGCTTATAAAGAAAAAAGTAATTTTTCCAATGATTGTACATGTAGATGGATTTTTGATGGACGGACATTGTGGGACCCTTGCATTCCCTGGATCAATCAATTCAATTGGCATCTGATTGATTTATGACATTTAAAAGTCAAGAATATCTGATTTTGATTCTATGACACACTAACGTTGATCAGTAGGGTATAGGTTGCATTCATTAGGGCATGAATCACTGCTGATCATCTTATGCAGTTGGAGATGAACGTGATTGTGTGTGCAATGCTCATTTTACTCCAACCATCAATGAATTTATCCTAAAACCTCTTTAAACCATTGGGAAATTGTTGAAATCATATTAGTACTAAGAGATATTGCATAAAAATAAGATATACAAGCACAAGTGAAAGTGTCCCACAGCATGTCTGTCAACGCATGTGACGGACAGACAATTTGTGGGATGGAAAGAGTAAAAGGGGCCAGTCAGAGTTTCGAGGGCAAACCTTGTGCACACATTCCTTATTAGTACATATTTCTCCCACAATGGTATAATTACAATAGCACTCTCCAATAAGGAGAAATTTGCAGTGTTATGGACAAACACTGTAGGACGGAAAAATTAAGCCGATATCTTCAAGCTGATTAGAAAGAAAAAGGACGCGATAATGAGAAAATGTACGACTCCACAAAAACTATTCTAAACAAAGTGGTATTCTAAGCAATTTTAAGCAGTTAATGTGGTTAATTTTATTAAGAGCCATTCCACGAGAGCTTGAAATTTCGTGCAGAGTTGATCCCCCTGGAATTGAATGAAACTTGGCACATAGGTAGATATGGGTGTCTCATCTCAGTAGCGCCACTTGGAAGCCATTAAAGTGGCTTAGTTTTGCTGTCAACACAACATTTTACATCAACGATCAAGACTTGAGAATACACAGGATATCATCTACACTGAAAATACTACCATTGAGATTTTAAAAATGCTGTAATGTATCCCAAAGGTACTATGTACCCAGAGAACTTTAGATTGGCTATCTTGCTGGCTAAACAAAATGATGCCACCTAAACATAGGCACAATCTGCTATGAAATGGTCCGTTTTGACTTTTCCTCCAACTTTGGCTCTGTCTAGCTTGAAAGTGTAGATACAACCAAAGAAATGCTCAGTATTCCTGAAAATAGAGTTCCAAAAGCGCAACAAATGGCATTTACCACCACAGTACATATCTGGGTTACTGAGAAAACATACTGCAAATATGCACCAAAATCAATTTTGACCATCTTTCCGACCATTCATTCACCATTCAGCCCAGCAAGATATCACTGAAAATGATAGCCTTGTTGTGAGTAAATGCATAATAAAGCATTCTAGATTGGTATATGTCTGGGATATTATTTTATTCCCATTTCCATTTTCAATTTTTTTGTTATTTTTCAAATAATTCTGGCTCAATAACATAGTTACACAGCTTGGCGCTGATATGGTACTAATGTGTAACCAGACTTGAAGTGCTAAAGGTCATGATAAAAGTATAACATATTTGGTACTATGTGCACTTAAGTCATGATAGTTCATGTAAAATGTGGTGTGAAAAGCAAATCTGAGCCACTTTAGAGGCTTCCAGGTGGCGCCACTGGCCGGCAAAGTGACCTAAAAATTTAGCTTTTTCTGTGAGACTACCATATCAACCTATGTGCCAAGTTTCAATCAATTCCAGGGGGAACAACTCCTCAACTTCTTCAATAAGTGTCATTTTCTCACGAAATGGCTCTTAAATTGAATGCTCAGTTCCCAAGGTGGGGTAAAATTTTGCAATTTTTTCAGATTAGTAAAATTTCATTCAAGCATCCAGAGTACTTGAAATCTCAACATAGATGTAACATATTATATATCACTGGAAAGTAGAGTTCCAGTGATATATAATAAGAGTTCAAGTTGAGTCCACTGGTATCAAAATTATCCTACTCCTTACTTGTAGATAAGGTTTTTACACAGGTAAGCTGACGCTCTTTTTCTAAAGTTACTTTTTTTTTTTACCAGAAAATGGTCATAATTTGGACGATAAATGGTTGCTGTAGGTAGACGGAACATTGACTATACCTAGAATTGTCTTTGTGCTTAATGGCATTGGGTGCTTGATAAATTGATCCCTATCTTTCTCAATAAGTGGATTTTAGTTCCTCTAAACCTTCTAAAAGTTGTTAACTGGAATTGATGCCCAGCATTGAGAACATGCTTCTCTTTCAATTCTTCATACTTTCTTAATAATTACAGGCTTATATATTGGTCTTATTCATTGTTCATTACTCAGTAAATAAACCGTGCGATTATTAATCAAGCGGTCTCAAACAGGAACAGCTTGAAGGCAATTAAGCGTGAGAGGGTCAGAGGCTCATGGCACTCTGCACTCTGAATGGACCGACCACCGCTCAGCTTTTCCCAACCGGCACTATTTTTTCAAAGATCAGTTAAAATGAGCACATCCATCATCCAATATAACCGCTAGAAAAAATACATAAATGACCCCAAATATGCTCCCCCCTTATATTATTTTCAGAATAGCAAACTTTTGTTTTTGCATCCTGGCTAGTTCTCAATCATCTTCCTTTATTGATACATTTTCAACTTATTGTAATAATCCATTGGCAATTGAAGACACGGCTTCACTCCATATGCGATCTAACAGCGATGAAATAATGGGCTGAATTCAGCACAGAAACATAATTTGCTTAGTAATAGGCCTATGCTTCACGCAAGACAAACTGCTCTGAAACTTCTGCGCTACCTTTTCCGCACATCAGGTAGTTTAACTTGCACTTCAAGATAGTTTAAATTCTTAATTTAAAAACTGAAAAACTTCCCAGGCATAAAGATTTCAATTCCGCGTGAGAATCTCTAGAATACTCATGATGGAATAATGACTGACCCGCGTGCCAATCAAATATCGCCTCTCACTCTCGGTACAGCGAGGGTTGATGTAAAAAGTGGGACTCAGAAATTAAATATAAAAAGCATGAGACTCAAGCCATATGCGTGCAAGTTGACAGGTATGCAATTTTGAATAACGCCAATCTAAATGCAACATATGACTGAAAACCGGTCAGGACGAATAAATGTTTTAAAGGTATGTTTCTCAATACAGTCACTTTTTGGATGTCCTTTTTCCCCCAGGGATAGGGTTGCCCCGAAGGTACTCAAAAAATTATAAGGCAGAGCTTAAACCAATGCAGAATTTTTTAAGGCCGGCCATTTTAATTTTTCTGTGTCCTTGGATCCACTCAACTCCATTACTTTTTCAAGTGAGGCTCTCTCCTGGTACATTGTGATATACTAGAGTTCTGAAACTGAGTGAATATCACCCTTTTCAGTGCCTCTGATTGGAAGTGATAAATTCAACTTAGCACATGGCCAATTAGTCTGGTTCCCGGGAATTCTGGCTGAAACAGTAGCAGAGTTGAAAAAATGATTATGGAGTTGAAATTAGGTAACAGAGTTGAAAAAATAGACCAACTCTAGCTAAAAAAAATGAAGACATTGCGAGAAAAAAAATGTGCTCCCATTTTAACAACAATATAGAACTAAATTAAAAAAAAAAACTATAGCTGCCCATGTTTTTGTGACTTTTTAATACCTAAATGTCAACTCCGTTACCATTTTACTCACCTCCATTGAGGTTATGGAGTAGAGTGTGGAATTTTCCATGCAACAGTGCAGTAAACTTTTGATGCTTCCTACCATACCTTGGAGGGTTTTGCGCAAGTATTATCAGAAACATGATTAAAAATTTGTCCTACCGTTACCATGGATTTTAATGAAGGTAATGGAGAGGAGTTTAAAAAGTATACTCACCATAGGATGCCAAAATTTTGAGAAAAATTGAAATAATCATAGAGCCATTTTGAAAAAAGTCCACATGGCCGCAACGGGGGTCACACAAAGGTTCTGCATGGGCCATATACTGTGATTTCAGCTTCTGTCTCCAGGGGGAGTCTGGGAAGTGATGGTAATGGAGTTGAGTGGGTTTTTTGGACACCCCTATTTTCAGTGATTTTTCTCGGAAAACCACCACCTTTGATTCTTTTTTTGCTTAGGATATTTATCTCAAAGTGTCTTTTAATGTATGCACAAAAAGGAAAGCCAAAGGAAATTGAAATCACTGGAGTGTTGCGAGTTTCAAAAATATCATCCAGATTTGGGACACTCCCAAAATGCCCCAAAATCCACTTTTTGAGTTGATAATGGATAGAATGAAAATACACCCATGACACTTTATTACCAATTACTTAGGACACACACCTATAGTTTAAGAGGTAAAACACAAACCCTGTGGGATTATTTCAAAAACAAGGGACCTAGACTCTGTATTTCACTAAGAGCGCCCATATTGAGAAAAATACCCTTTAACTGATTTTCTGTGCCCCCCTGATTTCCAGTTCTAGCTCCGCCACCACCAAATAATGATTGTAATGGTTATTAATGAGACAACATATAATTAATCATGTTGTATAAATTGTTAAAAGTTTTATGAATTGTTCAGATTTGTTAAGCTTCATTAGTAAAGTTTGAAACATAAATTACAGTTGTTCAGTAGTATTCACAAATTTAATCAAAAGTATTTGGATATAAAATAGAAAAAAAGTTTATTAATATTGCATCTACAGTGGGGATGCAAAAATGCAGGCACCCCGGTTAAAATGTCTGTTACAATTAATCTCCAAGAGATTGAAAGCAAACCTGAACACTAAATGATACAATGCTAAACATCACACATTTCATCACATTGTAAAGCAAGAATTTTTTTTTTTTTACTTTTTACAGTTTCAAAATAATTAAACAAGGAAAAAGGCCTTGTGCAAAAGTTTGGGAATCCTGTCAGCTAGTACTTTATAACTCCTCCTCGGGCAGCTATAACAGCTTGAAAACGCTTCCTGCAGCCAGCTAAGAGTGTTTCAAACCTTGTCTTAAGAATTTTTTCCCATTCTTCCTGACAGAACACCTCTGGCTCAGAAATATTATTCGGCCTTCTTGCATGCACTGCATGTTTGAGGTCTCTCCACAGATTTTCAATATTATTCAAGTCTGGGGACAGTGATGGCCATTCTAAAACCGCTCACATTGCTTATCACCACCAACTCTCAGATTAAACCTACGCCCCTCACTGAGAACATTATTCGTGAATAATGTGTTTTATGCTTCGTAGCTTGTGGAAGGGGGATTGTCAGGTTAGGAGATGGCAGAAATTTTCCGTCAAGCACTCCTAGCGTCCTGGGCAGAACCCTGCATCTGTTATTGCCTGGTGATGGCAGCATTGCTATCAATCTCACAATTGACTGAAAAACAAAGACAATCAAAGACAAAGATTGTGATGTAGGCTGCAACTTTATCAGTGTCATCACTGTCTCAAGGAGTTTTGTGGTATTTCATCTTGGTCAGTCTCTGGCAATAATGCCAAGTAGGCCTTGAAACCTTGCAAACCTGCAAACCAATCTCAGGTAGTTTGCTGTAAATTACTCTGTCCAGTGTTTATTTTGCAATAACAATTGCCTATATTATTTTGCAAGCAATAATTTATTTGATTACACACAGTCCACATTCACTGTATGTTCGTGTCATATTTGTGCAAAATCCTGATATATTACGCATTTCCAGTCGACAAGGTTATCTGGCTTCTGACTTAGTCTTTTCAAATTCCAACTCCTTCGGCTTATCAAAAAATGCTAGTGTTCTACTTTCTAAGAAGGATGGGGGGGTCAAGGTGCAACTTGTATTAAGAACAGTGGTGTTGTACTAAGAAACTACTGGGTGCGCAGTTTCACAAAAAAAAATAGCCATTCCAATATAAGGGAGCTTTAAAAGTGTTTGAGATGTTGACTCAATACAAGAAGTTAAAAAGGCAGGTGTATTATTAAAGCTACTTTTTATTTTTTGCCTCTGTGGTTATCCAATTCAAACACTGGCCTGGAATAATGAAGTAAATTGTTTATATTCCAAGAAATATTATACTTTTCAGAATTTGAGCAAGATGTCAATTGCTGGTATGCATAATTTTGTAAACTGGTTTAATGCTGTGAGCTCAACAGCAGAAGTGAAGACAAAGTGGATGTGAGGTGACCCATTTGCTTTCAGAAATTATATTTGTGTTCTTTCTGGGGAACCAGTGAGTTTATCTGCTGTCAAACAATAAGAAAAGGCCAAAGCAATATGTTATTCAGCATGATTTTGCTGATGGCATAGTGCACCTTAAAGACTGTCACAAAGTCAATGATAAACATCAAACATAATTGTTGCACTTAATCTGAAAAAGCAACTTGCAAAGACATACACTGAACAAAAATATAAACGCTAGATGTCAAATTTTTGAGTTTTTTATTAACAAAAAACTGGAACCGCGATTCGTCTGTTAATAGCACTCTCCTTCGGCACTCCAAGGGCCATCGAACGTGTGTGTTTGCCCATGCGAGTCGGTTCTGACGCCGGACAGCGGTGAGATCCAGACCACGGTGAGGACGATGAGCATGCAAGTTGGCTTCTCACAGGCGGTTACGGACTGTCTGTGGAGTGATGTGTCTGTTGTGCAGACCAACGGTCTCATCCGCTGTGTGTATGTCGCTTATCTGAGGCGATCCCGCAGGTGGACGAGCCGGATGTAGTGATCTTGTGCTGGTGTGGTCACACGTGGCCGACGTGGATGAGGTCAATTTGCAGTACTGCCCCTCAGTTGGAAAGAGACTCTCAAACGCCCTATCGTCCGATAGTTAACATTCAGCTGCAAGCAACTGCTCTGGTGGACATCCCTGCATCCAGCATGCCAATGGCACATTCCCGCATGACCTGAGACATTTGAGGCATGCTGACTTTTGACAAAATTTGACATTTTGGGGTGGCCTTTTATTGTCCCCAGTATAAGGAGTGTCTGGGTACTGCTCATTCTGTCTGATTACCGTCTGGAAATGCTACACCCTTGTACTGAGTGAAATCACTGCATCACTGAGCAAATGCTCATGACAGAGAGATGGGTTAAAAAAATGGTACACAAATCAAGAGAAATATCCCTATTGTAAAAATGAAAGTTAGCATATGCTCACTTAGAGTTAACTCAAAGTGGCATCAATATTTGACATGGGGCGTTTATATTTTTGTTCAGTGTATTTTCAAGAGCGGAGGCTACTTAGCTTTGCGAATACGCCACGCCTTGCGAGACACTAATGCACTTGAAGAGCATACTTAAAAAATTGAACTTCAGAATTGGTTTCAGTTCACTGTTGGACAGGACGGACAAAAGTACTGGCATAAAATTATTTCTCCTTGGATAAAGTTTAGAAGAAGACAATCAAATGGTTCTAAGCGCATTCCAATCTTCTTCCTACAAATATCTTTAAATGCTTATTGTTTTATCAAATGGATGTTGACTGAGCAATCTTACACCTTCTGTATTTAAGTTTCTTTGTAAGGGGCAACGTAGTGGCACAGTAAGTAGCACTGCCACTTCACAATAAGAAGGTTGAGAGTATGAATCCTTATGTGGAGTTGGCATGTTCTCCATTGTTCATGTAGGTTGTTCATCCATTGTACACAGTTCAAAGACATGAATGTCAGACTTAACTGGAGACTCTAAATTGCCCACAGGTAGGAGTGCTTGACTGAATAGGGGGTGAGTGCACAGTGCACCCTGCTGTGGATTGGCGAGCTGGCCAGGGTGCGTCCAGCTTGGATAGGGTTCCCCAGGACTCAGGAGAGGGAGAAACGGTTTAGATATATTTAAAGGCACTGATGTAGGCCTACTTAGTAACATGCTATGAGCTTATTGTCTTCTCAAGAAGAGGCTGACTGATTAATCAATAGCTGCCTTTCTGCATGACTTAAGATAAAAATGCTGTATTGTACTCTCTCAAGCGCATTCAATGTATGCATAGGATTCTGAAGAGCTGTGTGTTTCACTTGGCATCATCTCAACCAGTTGCTTACCATATAAAATTCCTGTATTTGCATAGGTCATAGAGTGAACACTGATTTACTGATTTTTTGTGTGTGCGCGCCTGAGTGCGTGTGTGTGTGAGAGAGAGAGAGTCATGTTGTTTAGAAATGTGTAGCCTATGTTTGCTGAATTTTGAAAATATCAAGTGATACAATTATAGCCCCAGGGCCCTTTATGGTGTAAATCTGGGCCAACACATCAGTACTGTATTTTAGCATTGTCATTAGATTCACAATCTTAAATACCAACAAAGAATCATAAAATAGGCATTCACTCACAACACTATATTTTAAATTGCTTCGTTGTGCGTTAGATGAGTAGTTCTAAACAAACTCAATCCTAATAGCCTTCCGTAAAATGAGAAAAACTCCTGTCAGACCATAATCATGAGCAGGGAATAACAAAGCTGATTTTTAAATTTTCCCCAAAGTTAAGCCATTTACCAGCAAGCTGTTTAACAGCCTATTTGGCTAGTCTACAAGGAGCTGCAGCATACACATCCCAAGGTGTGAGTGAGTACTGCTGATTGCAGAAATATCAAGCACAGTCTCATTTTGTTCACACATGGCTCATATCATTGGTTTTCTGAATGTATTGTATAGTAGCGGCCATCGGCCCCAACCTCAACATTGCAGCTGGCTGTACTGACATCAATGATTTAGACCCCACACCCCATTGCATTTCAGAACAGGGGAAATACATCAGTTTCAGTCGCAATTCCTGTCAGTCTCTGCACTTGGGAGTGACACTGAACTAGACTCGAGACTTCCCTCTGGAGCAGCGTTTCTCAAACTTTGTTGAGTCAGGGCCCAGTAATGCATGCCCTTCTGCCTCTGGGAACTACTGAAGTCCAATTTAAAAATAAAAAAATTAGTAAAAATAGAAAACAAGGATGAGGGGCCCTGTATTCTAATTTACCAATGGCCTTCCAAACTTCTTCATAATCAAAAGTTTCAATTTCCATCAGTTCAACAATATGTTCTGTATAGTTTAATTGATCACTTTTCAACAGTCAGGGATGGGGTCAGGGAAACATAAAAATGAGATGGGTAAAACGAGGGGGGGGGGAACAGGAAAATGGAATTGCCTTATATGGCATTCATTACATGGTAGATCTTCACAGATGTGTTCTATGGTAATGATTTATTCAATGGAAAGTTGCTGCAATTTCCATCAAGCACTATTGCCGTGTTGGATATGTCGATGGTATTGTCTAATTGCAAGAAAAAAAATAGCCCTTCAAAGCGGGCCTTACCCCTCAGCCGCTGGATTATTTTGAATGAAAATAAATTGACGAAGGCCTTTACAAGTTATCCTATGGAATACAAAATACAAGATGGCGGCTGTGGCAGCCAAAGTGTACATCCGTCAAATTCTACAAGCTTCTGTAAGTACACAAGACCAAGCAACAGAGCAAAAATGGCTATTGATGGAGGCGTTTTTGAGTTATCGTGAGTAATGGAAATTCAAGATGGCGGCTGTGGCAGCCATATTTGATTTCAGATCGTGGCTGAAATCGATAGGCTTGTGTAGCAACTGTACCCTGATGTCCTCACCAAAAATTGTGATGATCCGTATGGCGTTTCTCAGTTATCGCAAAGACTCAAATGTGTACGGATGGACGGAAGGACGCCGTGCGTGATGACAATACCCCTCCGTTCCTTAGTCGGGGCTGAGGGATAATTATTTGATTTCCAGTCCCTTTTCAATACCTAAGACTAACTTTGAGCTGCCATATCTTGGATTTGCGACGAGCCGGTGTAAGTGGACAGGGGGTTTTGGCTGACCTTGGTCGCAGCAGCTGGACCCAACACGGCATAACTGAAGACAGCATTTTTTCCTCAACATGAATGGAGCTTCAGATTTTGATATGTCATGAGCCAGAAGGGGAGCAGTTTTAACCTTTTTTTTTTTTTCGGTGTGGTTGGTTGGCATAACTTTTATCTGATAGGTCATTTCATCTTTCCTTAAAAATAATTCTCAGGTTCATCCTCGAGATGTGTGCGCTTTTTCACCAAATGTCCCCACATTTGTGACAGCTTCATTGCTCAAACAGACCAAAAAGATGGCTCATACCGTTAGGTTTTTGTGGGCAGCTGCCATATGAGGCCAAATTTTATGAACACAGGGTCATACCTGAGTTTCAAAGGGCTATGTCCTTGGTGCAGGTTAATCACAAGGTTCCTCTGGGTCATAGCTGATGGCTACTGTTGTAGAATTAAAATAATTTTCCAGACGTTATTGCTTGGAAAAAGCGATGGCTATTGCAATGCAAATTAAATTCAGAAATTTACAGGCTAACAGACACACGGATGATAGGTCAGTCAGAGTGAGTGATTTTCGTGACAACACAGAATGTTTACAGAAACTGTTTCCATCTGCTGGATAACATAGTCGTTCACACTGGTTAAATAAGTGGGGTAAAAATGGAATTTTAAATGACCTATAATAACAAATTTTCATATGGAACTGAGCTCACAGCCTGCCACCCAATACCCTACAGCCAAGTGCTGGTCCGCGGCCCATAATTTGAGAAACACTGCTCTGCTCTAGAGCCAGCACTCACATAAGAACTATTTGCACTTGCACTTGAGCCAGGGCCTGACAGGGGACCAACAAAACGGTAGGATGCACAGATACCCTACAGGGCTCATACGCAAAATCCAAACAACATCTCGGTTCATAACTGACTGATACTGAACTCAAAAACTCACCGACTTAAAAACTGTTGCTGTCACTACTTTCTCCAACATCCGACTCTGACAAGGTCAGCATAGTTCACAGAACCATAGCTAAAATGAGTTATGAGTCACAAAGCATCTGGGATTAAAAGTTGCTCTTGAAGAAGTTTAAAAACAGACATGCATTTTCTTGAATGTCTGGTGGACCAGTATTTTTATTCTATTCCCCGTGCCAAAGGAAATCTTGGAAAACTCTTTGCTGCACACAAACTTAGTGACACTGTCTGAATGATTTCAGTGATGTCAGAATAAACTGCCTACAATACAACACAGATCATAATTTTTTTTTTTACTGGTAATTAAATGATTAAAACGAAAGGCTTCAGTGTGTAGACGCAATGTGAAAGGAAAGCACTGACATATGGAATAATACATTATTTTTACTTCACCATCCAGAGTGCATTCAACTGAACTGGTGGCTAGCATGAATTGCGACGAACAGTCAACCATAATCAATACTGACAGCACCTGTTGACACGCTGAAGCAAGGACTGCTCAGCGAACTGTCCTTCCGATCTAGTGTCTCACGACTGAGCACTAAAAAAATGAATCTGTAGATTATGAAGAGGTCACAGTTATCGGCACACAAAGTTTTTCATTCTCAGTCAAAAGTTATTTAAGTTGCCAGAATGCCCTGGCCTTATTTGGGTGAGATTACATCAGATTTTCCTTGAAACTTAAAGGATTAATTTTCAGATCATTCAAAATGAATGTGGACATTTTTCAATATTTACATTAAATGGGGGGCAATACTCCAATAACCGAAGAGTGTACAATTATTGCATACAGACTAGTTTCAAAGCATTCTGGTACAGGGTAACACTGAAGTGGAGATAAGAATGTAATGTAAAGGAATCTCATGTCGCCATTGCTGACTTAGCAATATCATACCGACCTTTGTCGGGGCCCCTTTCCATCATCTGGGGCCCAAAGTATGCAAGCATGATCACAGCAATCCACTCTTTGTCAGCAGCATGCTGAGACATCTTAAGCAGTTTGAGTCAGCAGTCAGTACATTGCCACATTCAATACCCCTTTCTCGTGCAAAAAAAACCAAAGAGGAGAAGCTTGCATGGTTATGCAGCGCTTCTTGTGAAGATAACCTATTGTACTGTCATAAGATACTCATCTGACAGGCGCATGTGAGCTTGCCATTCTCAGTGAAAATTACCAACACGTACTAAACATCAAAGTAAAGCTTGGAAAGGACACCAACAAAACAATCTGCAACCTTGCTGCCAGCCAAACCATTCAGATAATTTTTATTTGATGCATCTTGAGGGTATTAACTACAAGTCTTCCCAATTACAAATAAGAAACTGTGGGCCAATTATAGCAGTTTTTATACTGTGCTGGAAACCGTCTCAGACATGTCCCCCATGAAGATACACTCATTACAGATACCAGAAATACATGTTAGATGTAGAACAGTTAAAAAAGAAAAAAAGAAAAAGGAAAACTTCAAAAAAAACTCATTAATTTCAAGTTAACTGTACAGTCATACACCTGCGCTCCAATGTTGCAGCATAATGTAATGAAATACAATTAAGATTATAGTAATCAGTCATCTGAATAAAGCATCCAAAACAATTACAAACATTACTATTATTGCTGTTGTTGTTTTGTTTTTGCTATTATTATTATTATTATTATTATTATTATTATTACTCCCACTATTACTAGCTGGTAAAGAAGAGTCCAGTCCGACGCGACATTAGTATATATTTTTTTTACTTAAAAGCAATAGAAAAGCCTACTAATGTGAAGGATCATTCACGACTGACTAAGGTAGGGAGAACACAAATGTTGATGTAATCAGTGCTAACACGAAGACAGCTCTCCATGGAAAATGAGGCGTGCAATGAAGACCATGAGACCACAGCTTCATGTGCAAACGCATCCAATCCTGACACAAGCTAACTTCGCTATAATCACTTGTACATCTACATTGCCTTCACTGCTCGGGATGCCATTAGCAGCCAGACGTCCCAAGCACAAGAATGGTTTTTGCATGTTCTATCGAGAAATCAATGTAATGCACGGAACAATGTAAACGATAACTAACCACGAAATAATGGCAAGCGAAAATAAACATCTAAGAGTTGAATGAAGCATAATGGGCAGGTCACTTCAAACAACTGTGAGAAGAGACAAGAGCGCTCAGTGTTTTCACTAACCTTTCTCTGATGATGTCTCGTGTACTCCCATAAAATGTTTGAAATGTAATTTCACCGCCTGTTTCCCCAAGCGCCGCCTTCCTTATTTTTCAAATAAATAAAGTGGACGTGTCCGCACGCAGTTGTCGGTATTTATAAAATGCCTCTCCCGCTCCACCGCGCTTTGCCAAATAATGACCCCGCCCACAGAATCCAAATCTCCGCGAGGACAAGATGATGCTCAGTGCCGATGCGCGCGCGCCTTGTTGCGGTTTCAGAAAAGTAGGGATCCTGCCGGTATATAGAGACAACGTAAACCGTGACGTCTTTCAAATCCTGCTGGCTTTTGCGCTGTTTATTTGCGACAGTCTCGTATTCTTTTAATGTAATAATAAGCGATTAATTCTTGAATCGCCGGGCAATATTGCGGGGTGTGACTCGGAACCCTTATCACGCAGCTGCACATGCTGTTGCGTTGAACTGCACAGTACGCCACGGCAGCACTGTCTTGAAACCCGATAGAATAGCCGTGATTCTCCGAACATGGACTCAACTTGACATATATGAATTACATTAATTGACCGTGTGCCAGAATCAATTCATTAAAACGCATTTTTTTTCTCCGAATTGTTTTTTTTTTTTTTTTTTTTCCCCAGATGGTACAAATGGAATTATGCTTATTTAGCAAGCTTTTCAATCCAATGCTCCTTACAGTTAATCAGTCTTGACAGCAGACATTCTCTTCGAAAGCAGTGTGTGTGATACAGGGCCATGTTCAAGGGGCATCTGATGATGGCCATTTATCCTATGTGTCTACACTGGCACTTGAACCACCAAACTCAAGTTAGAGAGCCTACTTGATGTTTGATGCTGCACTTATGTGAGGGGGCTATTATTAACTCACTCTTGGAGGATACTAACTGGTACGATGTACCGAAAACAAACTTAAAGTGTTCGGCTAATGAAAGCATGCCATTTAATTTAAAGTATTACTATTATCCTATTTTGTGACTTCCTTTTATGGGAGAATGACACTGAAACTATTAGGGACTATTTGTCCTATGCAAGAGTCCCATCTTCATTCTTCTGACTGAAAGCAAAGAAAAATTGTGATACGTTTGGATAAAAGATAAGACTAAATGCATGTTTGCTGCTTGGTGTTCTAGGTTCCATTGATGGAAGTACTACTATGAGGGGTTTGTGTAATTCAACTGTCATCTGTAAATTTCATGTATTTAAATTATTTTTGTGGGGTCAGTGTGAATGCACGAGTCGGTTAAGCCATTGTTTTGAAACATCTTAGAAGTAGAAAAAGAATTCCTTTGAGAAATTGCTGTGAAAATTACATGCACTGCAGTCTTGCTGTAGCGGGTCATAATGTAAAGAAAGAGTAATAGTTTATTCAATAGGCATTTGAGGAAACAGCAATTTCACGTATCATTTCATTCTCACTCAATGGAGAAAACAATATACTTCTCTCTTTTTCTCTCTCCCAAAGCTCTGCACTGCTGGTTCTCAGTATGATCTCAGCTTTGTGCAAGCTGCTCCAGCAACATTTTATTGCTCCAATAAAACAATTTTGCTGCAATTTCATTTCCAGAATCAGTGGCTTTTGAAAGAGTTTCGGGTTTACCTTTGGTTTGCTCTTTACCTTTATTGGCCTCTGTCCAGGAAATATTTGTGTACTCCTTGGGTCACTAAATCCCAGCAGCATTAAGTTGACATACAGTTAGTGAGTGCATTAAATGTTACAGGCAGGGGACAGTATTACTTGACATACATGTGTACCTTTTACCATTACCTGGTGTGTGTCAGCAATCGGGCTATTTGTTGAACTTTGTAAGCTTTAAACACGTTAGCCTGCGCACTTCCCTATTGCTTTCACCGGTAGTATCAATGAGCTTGCCCAGCCATTAAATATGTATCAGGCTTACCCCAGTCATGGATAAGTGAACCGAACGTTTCAGCTCTGAAAGATCCAGGTCTGGTCTAACTTCAGCCCAACTCGGCAGACACATACAGCACCTCTCCGGTTAGTTTCAACTGTAGTGGCTATAATCAGGCAACATTATGATGAAACTGCCACATTGACGTTTACTGAAGTAACACAAGCATACCGATCATAATTGCTGCATACAGGTTAACCAGGAGCATTTTTAATTAGCAGGGCACGCGAACTAACATGCAGTAGCTGATAAGCGGTCATGACTTTGAATATAATCTGTCACGCGAAAAATTCATTTTGCGTCCAGTGTGAAGGCTGCTTGACGTGCACATAACGTGTATTTGCTTCTTTGCATTGACTCTGAATGTAGGCTAATCTGTCCCGCAAAAAATTTGTTTGTGTCTGATGTGAAAGCAGCTTTATGGATAGTACGCGACAGCTAGAGAGAGCTTGGTTATGTTATGAACATAATACAGGTTTTGCAGACCGTAAGTTCCGTTCGCGCAGACAAGTTGCTTATGTGGAGCTAGCGAATTGATCACTTCTACAGGAAAGAATTTCCTATTTAATCTCCGCCTTTTTCAGCTTTTTATTAGCCACAACAATTTCTGAAGGGGGATGAAATTATGTCAAGGTAGTGCAGAGAAATCATGTGTAAACCGGCAGAGCTTCTGCATTTTGCATTGATTTCATGGTAGCACCAGAGAGCTGGCTTAGACATTTGTGAAGTATCTGGCTGATCCTGGTCACGGATAAGTGAAGCGATGACGAACTGTAGTGGCTGGTTGCAACTGTAGCATTTTTGATTAGCACGACACGCAAACTAACATGCAGTAGCTGGTAACCAAGCGGTCATAACCACAGAGACAAACCCTTGCAATACAGGTTTTACAGACAGCAAGTTCTGTTACTGTGAAAAGTTGTACCAAGCATCCAAATTACAAACAAGTATTAAAAGTTTCAAATGAGGTTTATGTTCACACACCTTCTGTAGAATTTCCCCTGATATCACTCTTGCATTACAACAAACATTAGCAACAGTAACTTGGCTACGTTAGCCGCTGTGCTACAACCACAATCAACTGGCTTTCACGTCAGGTTGGCTTATGCAGTAAAAGCAACTTACAGCTTCTGTGTCTGTGAGTCACAGACTGTCGTGACAGATACAGGCTCTTTCTTCCTGCGTTTGAGGCCAGTTGTTAGTGCTAACTATCGCTAGCAGTCCTGCTAGCCACCCTTAACACGTTAGCTTCACTTACTTTATTTGCTGTTATATGGTTACTTACAGCTTGTGGCTTCGAGCGCTTGATCGATGCAACTGCTTCAGGTTTGAGAAGAAGCTGAAACGCCTATCCTGTGTCGAATTATCTTTTATATATAAAGCTGTCTTTGGTGAAATGCTAAGCACAAGCAGCTAACGTTCCCTTTGGCCAGTGGCACGGGAAGATATTTACAGCAGGGGGTGCTGTGGGTGGGTGAGGGTTGCGGTCCACATACTAGCCTACGAGTAGAGTTCATAGAATTGTGACGATACTATGTTATAAGATACTATACTATGTTACACAGGCTGATCGCTCTACTGCTCTGTCTCTGTTGAAAAAAAAAATCACTCGCCCCCTCCCCTGCAGAAGAACAGCTGACTTGACAGTGCGCATAAACTATCGCAACATACAGAATAGCGAACTCCAAAAACCAGTGATGAAAGATGGCCTATCTAAATGTGTGAATGTATGATATAGCTTACAAATTAAAATGTTGTACAACGTGCAAATATAGCCGAATGTACATTTAATATTGTCTATAAAAAAATAGAGCTCGACTCACCAGGATCAGTTTAGCTGACAATGTATGTTTATTCTAATGACCACAAGCCGAGGTTATATTAAGCCATGCAACAAAATGACCTGAACAACTAGATATTGCAATGAAGTGCCTTCTCATTTTCGATATCAACCACATAACGAATAAAATAAAACTAGCTATAAAACACGCAATGTCACCATACTTTCAAAAAAAAAAAAAATCACATCCTTAAGTTCATAAACCACAAAAAAGATTTCAGTGCCACAATGTATCAAAGTAAGTTATACACTGTTCATTTCTTATAACGTTTACCATGCTGATTTAAATGATCTTGAAAAACTTTCTGTCCCAAAACGCGTAATGAGGAAGTCGAAATACTTCTGCTGAAATGGCTCGGATGGTAAAGGTGATGTCCCTGCTACAGCAGTCACAGTCTCGTCAGTAGCATCACCCCGAACTCGAAAGGCTAGCGCTAGTATCGTGTTGGCTAGCACCACCAGTAAGGACAGAAGCTAACTTATCATACTGAAGCTCGATCGTTGAGGGCGGTGTACCTTGATCTGATATACTGGATGAGGACTCCGTTAAAGAAATCTCGCTAGTCCTCAGGTGTTTGGGATTGGAAGATTGAAAAAATCTAAAATTCTCTTCTGAGACATTGCACAGTGCAGATATATGGTCCGTCTTATTTACTGTTGTGTGGTGTGTCGTTGTGTGAGTGCGCGTGAAAGTGGAATCTCAATTACGTCAAGACAAAGACCATTCTTATTGGCCAAGACATATTGAAGTTAAATTAAAATTTTTAAAAAAGAATAAAACTTTAGCTCTCTTCATCCCACATGGTAAACATGACATACAGAATTTGCAGAACTGAAAACAATAAAAGATAAACTATCGTTTTATTTTAATATCAGTTTTAAAGCTTCACACCAGGGGGTGCTGCAGCACCCCCCGCACCCCTACTTCCCGCGCCAATGCCTTTGGCCATGGCTGTTTGATGCCAGCAAGCAAAAAAAAGCTAACCACTGACTTCTGGTGGGATCGTCTTTTGGAAGAGAAATATTTGTTTTTTTTTTGCGTCCAAAAGTAAACGGACAGGTAGCTTTAGGAGAGATACTGACAAAATTGCACCTCAAATGATCTGCGGTTCTTCTTTTGTATTTACAAAAGTGTAGACGGTACAAAGGCATAGTATGATCTGCCGTTGTTAGTGCCTGCTAGAATAGTTTCCACTGTGGGCAGGTCCAGCGCAGTGGTTGGCTTTGGCTAGGTCAATACTAATTGGACGGCACAACTTGACGTCAGGTTTTACCCAGATCTCGTGAAAATATTGGGAGGAGCTGATCAGAGAGGAAATCGCTCTCACGAAATCACGTTCATGGATTACGGCAAAATCCCTGTATCTTATGTTTAGAAACTTTTCAGAGTTGAGCATGGACAACCAACATTATAACATCACTAATATGTATTAAAAGAAATATCTGCATGCCAGGTCCCCTTTAATCTGTGCCTCTTAGTCTGCGATCAACAATGAGAATTTTGATCTTTTGTGGGTTGTCAAAACTGGGGGAGTAATTTTTAAAATTTGTGTGGTTTTGAAGGAACAGTGTTTGAGAGGTGGAGCAAAAATGTATAAATAGTAGAAAATTCAATCCATCCTTTTTAATCCTTTGATTCCGTTGTGGTTTGTTCCAGCATGCTCTTTGTGAAGGTTTCCCCACCATTAGTGAATGGCTACATCATTAGCACATATCCACAATTTGTAGTAAGCTGAATCAGTAAATCCAGCAACCAAAAGGGCCCAAGCCAGGACTCAAACTCAGGCCTTCCCCCTGTAAGGTCTCACTGCAATCTGTGGCAGCCCCGAGATATCCTGAATTAGGAACCTTGCCCAGAGGGAGTCAGTTTAGTGATATTTGTCTAAATACTGCCTGTTTGTCACAAAGGAGTAGAAAGTATGAGAATAATTGACCTATTACGCAAGAAATGCGTAAAATGATCCAGCTCTGAAATGTGCCACAAGAAGAAAATCAGACCGATGGAAAAAGAGAGGTTAGTTTATGTTACTGTGTCAGACTGTAATGAGTCGTATGTTGGCATCATGGTTGGTATAGCAAACTGTGGGTGAAAGATGCCATGTCTTTCAAAATTCCTTGTGATAGCCGGCTAATATGGCCATAATGCAAGCGAGTGAGTGAGTCACAATTCATTTCATACTCAATATCTCAAGGATGGTACTAGCCACTACCTCCTAACTTTGCACATTAACAAATACAGATATAGTGCAGCAGATGAGCTGATTAAGGTTTGGTTGAATCTGTGAAGATGCATCATACTAAATCAATTTGCAAAAACGCACTGCACAGCACAGTGCCGTCCAGTCCAATAGAGCTGCACGTTGTTTCTATCAGTTATCTTGCTAACCATCATTAGCGATTCAGTTAAAGCCTGATGAAGACTTGATTTCACTAATAGTTCTGCTAGCGATATTTATTTTGTGTTTCTAGCTGCATTGATGTGTACATTGCCCAAAGTTACTTGTGTATACCTTCATCTGACATTTACAGTAGTCAGCCAGCCGGCTGGGTACTGTAGATGCCAAACTACGCTAGCTGGGTAGGAAAAATTAAGCATTACCTTTTCCAGACCAGCAGATGAGCTGATTAAAATTTGGTTTGATCTGTGAAGCTGCATCTTAATTAATGTACAAAAAGACAACAAATTGCAGGGTCCTGTCCAATTCAGTAAGATTGCATGTTGCTTGTATGATAGCGTGGAGACAAGCACAGTAGTACCTGTCACAGTACTGAAGAATACTGGTACTGCAATGCTTTGCTTCTGTAAGATAAACTATTTGGATTATTCCCAACCTTCCAATTGGGCTGTATTTCAAGCTACTTAGACCTCTTTCTGACATATCAATGCCACTTTCACTGGTTTCCTCCGGTCCAAATCCTGAGCCGACCAGATGCTCTGCATATGCTTTGAGAGGGCCAGTCATGTACAGCGCCCTCAATGATTATTGGCACCCCTGGTTAAGATGTGTTAAAAGCCTTAAAATAAAATAAAATTTATATTGCAGAAGCATACTGTCATACTGAAAATTGTAGTAAAATGTAACCTTCAACTCAAGTGAATTTTAAGGGAAAAAAAATCCCTGACTAAGAGATAATTATTACCTCCGCCAAGGAGGTTATGTTTTTGCCTGGGTTTGTTTGTTTATTTGTTTGTTTATCTGTTGGTTTCCAAAATAACTCAAAAAGTAATGAACCGATTTTGATGAAATTTTCACAGAAGGTGGGTATTAAGTCAAGGAACAACTTATAAAATTTTGGCATATCTAGGCCAAAGTACTGCTGAGATATACGCCAAAGTTCAAGATCTCAAGTCTTTCCAATGGGCCGGATTCCAATCGCCGGGCTCTTGGGTTTTGCTGCCCCCTGGTGGAGGCCTGCACTCTCTGAGTGCTTGTCTAGTTTTTCATAAAATCACCTGTTTCTGAATTATTGACGCCCCTAACAATTCCTAGGAATTAAATGTAATTTAACTATTTCTGTCATTTCTACAGTAGTTTACAAAGTTGATCAGGGTATCGAGGAACATTTAATTAGTAAATCATCACTCCCTGTTTCCCTGGGGTATAAATTTGACGTGACGCTGAGGCCATTTCTCTTATCCACTCTTCAACATGAGAAAGACGAATGAACACAACATTCAAGTAAGGCAGATGTGTGTCGACCTTCACAAGTCAGGCAATGGCTACAAGAAAATAGCCACTCGCCTGCACCTGCCCATATCTACTGTCAGAGGAATCATTAAGAAGTTTAAAACAACTGGAACAGTGGTAAACAAGCCTGGAAGAGGACGCAAGGTTATTTTGCCACCATGCACAGTGTGGAGGATGGTAAGACAAATGAAAAGTTCTCCAGAGCTCACTGTTAAAGAATTGCAACAAATGGTAGCATTTAGGGGTCACAATGTCTCCAAAACAACCATTAGGCGCTATCTACATGCCAACAAGCTGTTTGGGAGGCATGCACGGAAAAAACCTTTTCTCACTCTCAATCGTCAACGCAAACATCTGGAGCTCGTTAAGCAGTACTGGGACTTCAACTGGGACCATGTGCTTTGGTCAGATGAGACCAAGATAGAGCTTTTTGGCAACGAACACTCTGTGGGTCCAGCGGAACACAAAAGATGAGTATGCAGAAAAGCACCTCATGCCCACTGTGAAGTATGGGGGAGGATCGGTGATGCTGTGGGCCTGTTTCTCTTCCAGAGGCCCTGGGAACCTAGTTAGGGTGCATGGCATCATGAACGCTTTGAAATACCAGAAATTTTAAATCAAAATCTGGTGGCATCTGCCATAAAACCGACGATGGGTCGTCACTGGGTCTTTCAGCAAGATAATGACCCTAAACATGTGGCCAAATCTACACAGAAATGGTTCACCAGACACAGAATCAAGCTCCTCCCATGGCCATCTCAGTACCCAGACCTCAACCCCATAGAAAACCTGTGGAGTGAGCTGAAGAGAAGAGTGCAGAGGAGAGGAACCAGGTCACTGGATGATTTAGAGAGATAGTGCAAAGAGGAATGGTCGAAGATCCCTCTGTCTGAATTCTCCCATCTTGTGAAACATTACAGGAGGAGATTAGGTGCTGTTTTGTTGGCAAAAGGGGGTTGTACAAAGTATTAGCACCAGGGATGCTAATAATTGTGGCACACATGATTTGATGTAAAAGAATGATTTCTTAATGTGCGATTTTTTTCCCACCGAATAAATGGACTTGAATTAAAAGTTGGAGTTTCCTCTTTTTTTCATTGTGGTCCTATATTATTTAGAAAAAAACTGAATTTATTAGAAGCTAAAGAACAGATCTTTACCAGGGGCAGTGCACAAATAGACGCTAGGTGGTGCTACAGCACTTGCCTCTTTGCCCTTTATCAATGAAAGTGCCCTTTTGAAACTTATATTATTATTATATAAGTTTATATTATTATTATATTATGATTATATTTATTATTATTATTATTATTATTATTATTATTATTATTATTAACACTTTAGTGGGGCCAATGTTGAAATGATCTTTTAGAATAGCTGTGTGATTAAAAACTACTGAAAAAAATGCCTCGAATTGGGCCACCTCCTCACGCACTTCAGACCTCTCTTCCTTTGTCACGTGAACACGTGCACAGGGCATATAGATGCGCTGCAGGAGCATATCAGCTGAGCGACTGGAAGCCACAGTCTTGTGCCCCACCAGCCAGGTAACGCACAGATCCTCAAGTGAAATCGTACAGTTTGCCCACCAAGCCCAACCTGTAATCATTTTGTTGTGCAGTAGCATGTCTCATACAGCACCAAACAACTGAGCATTTTTTAGCCGACTGGAGATGAACAGGAGATTCAAAGGGGACAACACTGGAAGCACTACAGCAAGAATCACTGAGTCATTCCAGCCCTTAACTGTACATGCTAACTGGGTAGGCACACCAAACACAAAAGGCATGGAAGCTGTCCACATTCTGTGAGTTCTATGGAGAAGATGAGGACCAGCTATAAACAGAACTAAAGGTCTTCCACTCCAGCTTTACTTCAAAAGACCTCAGAGAAATATTTTCAATACTGAGGGAAAACAATGGCCAGCAGATATTTCCTGCCCTTGTCAAGATGATCCAAACATATGCGACATTACCAGTGACAACTGCTTCAGTTGAAAGATCATTTTCAAAGCTGAAAATCATCAAAACTAAACGAAGAAATCAGTGTGGCGAAGAAAGGCTCTCTGACCTTCTCCTGCTTGCCATTGAAAAAGACATTGAGATAACTCACAGCGAGGTCATCAACATCTTTAAAGACATGGCACCAAGGAGGATGCTGCTTTAGAGTAGTACACTTTACTACAGTCTGTTATTAGCAAGGCCTGCAGTGGATGTATAATGTATATATAGACTCTATCAGCTGGTAATGTCACTTTTTCCCCATTGAAAACAGGTTGAAAACTCACTTTTAGAGAATGTTACAAATTAAAGATTTTATTTTTTTAATCTTACACTATAATAGCATTTTCCACGTGTGCAAAAAAATGCCCTCCCCCTCCCCCCTGAGCACTTACCCCCCATAATGTCTGTGCACGCCACTAACTAGGGCTGCCAATAATTATGGAGGGGCACTGTATTTATTCTGCTCTGAGACGATTACTTTTGTGAATACATCCACCAGCTTTTGCTAATTCCAAAGGATCACTCTGCAAACAAGTGGAAATTCCTATAGAGCAAGGCAACATTCTCAGCACAAACAGCAGGATTAGCCCAGTATTAGATGGTTAACTCAAACACCCTGACAATGGAAAAGACAATACTGGGAGACCAAAAATGTGAATATTGTTAGCCCCATAGCATAATTGACTAAGTCATTTTTTGGCTCACTGTCGTAATATGAAAAAAATACCAAAGTGCTTGCTAAAAAATTGTGTTTTTTCTTGTTTTCCGAAAACGTTCAAAATATGACTTGGGCAACTATACTATCAGGCTATCGATATGTCGCCTATATGCAAGTGGTATTGGGGTCCCCCCGCAAAAAGTAAAATTTAACCCAGTTGGTGTCAGAAAGTAGGGAGCAGGTCACCAAAAATACAGGACATTCCCTGACCCACCGACAGACACGGCATGCCAGTTAGTTCAACTGGTCCACATACAAAAAATGGGCAATGGCAACTGAAGATTAGGAAAATAATTCGTTGTTGCGGGCCACTAGACAGAGCAAGAATCAAATACCATGAAAGTCAAATCTGCTGTTCGGCACTAATCTCAAAAGCACGGTATTGAGGTAAACTAGCAATTTCGTTAGAAGCATGCCCTCTGGTCACAACAAGTAAGCATATATTCATTTTTTAATTTATGTATTACTGACTGCAAAGGCCAACAAATGTCTGTTGTATTTGAACTTTTGAAACAGTACCCTGCAATGTGGGTTATACCTTCAAATAGGTGAGCAAAGCCTATAATGAAATATTCTATTTTTATGAGAAATTATTTCTGAATTAAGTGCACATGTTGACCTCCAAGAGAAACCACTGCACAATTTCCAAACACATCTGGGGTTGCTTACCAAAGCAGGCTTAGATTGTTTGTTTGGCAGGCAGCCTGTCAAAAGTATATTTACTAATCTAGCACAGGGAATTCAGTGGCTGTTTTTACGGAATATGAAATGAGACAAACCTGGGGCCAATATCAAACAATTTGGTTGTCAGTCCTTGACCTTTTCTTTTCCCTTGAGTGGAAGAATGAGCTTTGTGTTCACAAAAGCCCCAATAGCTCTACATTTGTCTTTTATTGTTGCTATTTGGAGACTTTTTAAAAGGTCTTCTTGCTGGCTGAAAAAATGTTCGAACTGAAGAACCTTTTTCTGTTTATATTTCCTTGAGGGTGAAAATAAAGCAGAGTGCAGGGGGTCATTTATAGTCGCAGTGTTAAACTCCAGTCCTAGAGGGCTGTACTGTCCGCAGGTTTTTGGGATTAGGGTTTAATAAGCAGCAAACTCGGGCCTCATGAGCAAGATGTGCAGACGCATTCGCCAATGACTTAAATTAGACTCTATAGCGTGAGTATAGACCAAAAACCAGCAGACACAGCCAGTGGTGTTAACACTGATACCGAGGCTCCGACACGCTTCAAACTCGACAGGGTGTTTTTCTGAAGCACTGTGCCGGAGCTTGCTTCATATCGGGAAAAACCACGTGACTGATGACGTTCAAACTACTTTACTGCTTCATTCAGACTGAATCAGCTGATCGGTTTGGTTCGATAGGCGTAGCTTTGAAACATTGGCGCAATTCAAATGTATTTAAGATGGATGAAACAGCGCTCTGTTAGGCATTTTTATTCAAAAAACAATAATGCCAAAGTCGCTCAAGCACACCCAGTATACACCAAGCACAATCAAAATACATAATAAAATATAACATGTTTTTTGGACAGAGTGAATATTTACAGGATTCAATGAGGCTGTGGATGTAATTAATGTTATCATAGTAAAATGCTAATTATTAAGGTTAGGGAGAAAAACAACAGACACAAGTACAAAACCCAAAACCAGTGAAGTTGGCACGTTATGTAAATCGTAGATAAAAACAGAATACAATGATTTGCAAATCCTTTTCAACTTATATTCAATTGAATACACTGCAAAGACAAGATGTTTAATGTTCAAACTGAGAAACTTTATTTTTTGTTTTGCAAATAATCATTAACTTAGAATTTAAAGGCAGCAACACATTGCAAAAAAGTTGGCACAGGGGCCTTTTTTACCACTGTGTTACATCGCCTTTCCTTTTAACGACACTCAGTAAACGTTTGGGAACTGAGGAGACCCATTTTTGAAGCTTTTCAGGCGGAACTCTTTCCCGTTCTTGCTTGATGTACAGCTTAAGTTGTTCAACAGTCCGGGGTCTCCGTTGTCGTATTTTACGCTTAATGATGCGCCACACATTTTCAATGGGAGACAGGTCTGGACTACAGGCAGGCCAGTCTAGTACCCGCACTCTTTTACGACGGAGCCATGCTGTTGTAACACGTGCAGAATGTGGCTTGGCATTGTCTTGCTGAAATAAGCAGGGGCGTCCATGAAAAAGACGTTGCTTGGATGGCAACATATGTTGCTCCAAAACCTGTATGTACCTTTTAGCATTAATGGTGCCTTCACATATGTGTAAGTTGCCCATGCCTTGGGCACTAATACACCCCCATACCATCACAGATGCTGGCTTTTGAACTTTGCGCCCATAAAAGTCAGGATGGTTCTTTTCCTCTTTGGTCTGGAGGACACGACGTCCACAGTTTCCAAAAACAATTTGAAATGTGGACTCGTCAGACCACAGAACACTTTTCCACTTTGCATCAGTCCATCTCAGATGAGCTTGGGCCCAGCAAGCCGGCGGCGTTTCTGGGTGCTGTTGATAAATGGCTTTCACTTTGCATTGTAGAGTTTTAACTTGCACTTGCAGATGTAGTGACGAACTGTAGTTACTGACAGTGGTTTTCTGAAGTGTTTCTGAGCCCATGTGGTGATGTCCTTTACACACTGATGTCGGTTTTTGATGCTATACCGCCTGAGGGATCTAAGGTCACGGGCATTCAATGTTGGTTTTCGGCCTTGTCGCTTACGTGCAGTGATTTCTCCAGATTCTCTGAACCTTTTGACTATATTACGGACCGTAGATGATGAAATCCCTAAATTTCTTGCAATAGCTTGTTGAGGAATGTTGTTTTTAAACTGTTCGACAATCAGCTCAAGCATTTGTTCACTAAGTGGTGACCCTCGCCCCATCCTTGTTTGTGAATCACTGAGCATTTCAGGGAAGCTGCTTTTATACCCAATCATGGCACCCACCTGTTCCCAATTAACCCGTTCACCGGTGGGACGTTCCAAATAAGTGTTTGATGAGCATTCCTCAACTCTCTTAGTCTTTTTTGCCATTTATGCCAGCTTTTTTGAAACATGTTGCAGGCATCAAATTCCAAATGAGCTAATATTGCAAAAAATTACAAAGTTTATCTGTTCGAACATTAAGTAACTTGTCTTTGCAGTGTATTCAATTGAATATAGGTTGAAAAGGATTTGCAAATCATTGTATTCTGTTTTTATTTACGATTTACACAACATGCCAACTTCACTGGTTTTGGGTTTTGTAAAACGAAGTTAGATTTCAGCTCTATTGAAGTGTTTTTCACAATACAACATACTCGTAGTGCATCAGCGTCACCTTTGCAAGGCTGTACAACAATCTCTGTGCCAGCAGATGTCACCCACATGCTCAATGAATGAAGCATCGAGTAGTGAACCAATTTTCAATACAACGGTCCAAAAGGGTCCGAGGCTTCAGAAAGCCTCGTTTGGCCATCACTAGACACAGCAGCCCTCCAGGATTTGACTGTGACCCTGATTTTTAGCTAAGTACAAATATCCTTATTTTATCCTTAAAGTCGAATAGTTAAGCTGTCATGTAATAGTCCACTTCCGTGCTTGAGTACGGTTGCTTTCACATTTGGAATGAATATGAATATGGAAGAACCATGTCCGAGACCACCTCCGCCTAGCAGACTCGTGTACTGTGCCCAACCACTGTATGCTTGTGTTCACAATTACAGAATAAACCGGACTTTAGGGTCAAGTGTACTTGGATCAGTGCCGGAGTCCCCAGTGTCAAAGCACCTTATGTGAAGAACATCCTGGCACAAAATGGCTGCTGTGGCTAAATCTCCCCAGTGGGAGCAGAACAATATTGCTGGTTTAAGTGAGTTTCCCCTCATGACAGTCAAATGTGCTTTGACTGTGGAAGAAGTCCTATAAAAATGCTGGACAAAGCCATAGACCAGCTGGTACACTTATTTATTTATTAATCTTGTATTTCACAAGATAGACCAACAAAGATTCAAACTCTCTTTTCCGTGTCTGCTTGCAAAGTCCATGGGGATCCATAAAGCTGGTGTAGCATAAGAATGAATCACTCTGGCCTTGGTAGTATAATTCCTCCTATCTTTATTTCAGGATCATTTTGAATACACACAATTTGAGCAGAATGTGTTCAGTTGCAGAGCTGGTAGTTGCTCAGTACTATGAAGCAACAGTTAAAGGGATGTTCCATGTTACATGTAATGAAAACATGAAGACAGTGAATAGACATCAAAGGACCAAGGCTTAAAAACCTCATTAGCGCCTTGTCTTTTGATGTCTATTCATCAAAATCACAAGGCCAGCATGCAGTATGGAGTGTCCCATTTACACAAACTCCACAGCTGGAAAATACCATTCGAAGCATGAGGCATTTCCCAGTAATAATAATCATTAAAAAATTACATTCGCCTTTGTTCCACTTGTCACCTTATATCTAAATGCATGGAAGGAAGGAGTTGAGGAAAAAATTGCTGCTTCTATTCCCTAACCATGTTGCTAAATAAAAAGAATAGCAGTAACTGCTGGATAGCTCACTTCGTTAAAGCACTGTGTTGCAGTGCAGAAGTGTCTATCACCTCACAGGTTCGAGCCCCGGTCCTACCTACCAGCAGTGTTCGGCAGCTTTTTCAGAGCAGCACACAATTGGCTATAGCGCTACAGGGTTTCAAATTGGGAAGGGACTGCTGGGAATGGGAAATAAAATACATAGCTTTGTTCATTTCTCAAGTGCCTCCTCTTGGCCAGACGGGTGCTTGTCAGGAAAACTCTAAGCCTGGTAATGTCCGGCTATCCTCTGCCCTCGTTCTGAACTTGCTTCGCGTCGGGTGGTTATTTGCCTCCGCGTCCTGCATTAAAACCGTGGAATGCACACCTTCTCGTTAATTATCCCTTACATGTATGAGCTTGAATTGAACCAAACTGGTCTATGCGCTTTGCACATGCACCACAATTCACTCAACAGGGCTTTGACCTGAAGTCTTGAGGACTTGAAAACACCAAGCTCATTGGCAACCAGTCTGTGCTCGATCCAGCTAGCAAGTTTACACAGAACAGTAGCAATCCTTCTCTGCAAGGGTAGTGGTGCTCGAACAGTCACACTTTGGGGACTCATAACTTCTTCCATTAATCAGCATAATTTATCAAATGATTTTCATTGGAAAATTTTCCTTCCACTCGCCATCGGAAAACTCAAAACGACTCTCTCCCATAAGTCTTTATTCCTGACCCGTATTCAACATGCACAGCAAGCCCAGGGTGCGTTTACCAAAATCACAAATGCTAAGTCACATAATTGTAACCACTGACTGTGAGTGGACGAACTATGTAAGTTGCTAACTTTGTAACTACACTTTTGGGAAATGCACCCTGAGGTCATAAAGAGGGCAAAAAGTGGAGCATAGCGAAGGTCGTGCAGTCGGAGCATATGACATTGCCACCTGCCTTTGACTAATATCATAGAAATTGGGGATAGCGTGCATCTAATCTGTACGAAAAATATCAAGCAGCAAATGCAAAATGTACACAACCGTATGGTTGCCCATATTCTTGCCCCTTGACATGCTACCAGTTAGCCACCAGCTAACATGTTTGTCAATTTTCTGTGATGTTATAGGACAACCAGAAAAAGGTCCATCACGAACTAGATGAAAGGAGGTATATCTCTCCTATGGATATGCTTCGGTCAAGAAATCGATTCCCTAACGTGTATGTATACTGAAACAAGGACAGTAGTACTGTGAGGTAACAATCTGGAACCAGACACGAGAACCAAGCAGTGCAGTAAAATTGGATTTTATTATGGAAGGGGGCGAACCCCCGCAGAGCAGGAGGCAACGGTACAGAGTCCACAATCCAAAAATCAAAATCCAAAGGGTGAAATCCAAGTCGTAACCAGGGCAGCAAACACAATACTTGTGGTCGGGCAAAAAAGGGTTTGATACACAGATGCAGACAGAAATCCAAAACAGAGCCAAAATCGTAAAACAGGGACGGTCCAGTCAGAAGTGAATCACAAAGAAGACAAGGCGAAAACAAGCATAGCACAGGCAAACTGAAGGAAACGTTCTGACAAGGAGCTGGCTGTGAAAAGACTGCTTAAATAGACAAACGGGAAGTCACATGCCACAAAGGGAAACAGGTGAACTGGATCAGACTAATTACAAAGGAATGAACATGACGAAGTTCCTAATTATAAGAAATTGGCAAAAGCCAAAACACGGACAGGGACATACAGCTCCGGTTAGGGAGTTCTGCCGTGCAGAGAGGGAGAGGCAGAACAGTGATTAGCAACATGCAGAGCGAGTGCTGAGAGCTTGTTATTCAATTAGTAATGTGCAGCTATACAATCCCTAGTGCTTGTTAGTAAGTTAGTATGATAAACAATGTTAGTCTTGGTTAGTAAGTTTAACTAAAACAACAAACTGTTAGCATTGTTAGTAATGTAGAAAAGCAATGTGAAGGAAGTAAACGAGATTGGAAGGAATGGTTGAAATCGCACAAACCATGAAATCACCCGAAAGTGTGGCACACAATACTGGGGCAGTGAGCGATCACATGACAAAAGACCAGACAGGGGGAGACAAAGTGCAATGCATGGTAAGACACAAAATATAGACCGGAATATAACAGCAGGAATGGAATATGGCAGAAAATATAGAATGAAACAGAAACAAAACAAGGCATGGAATCCTAATCACAAATACAGTGCATGGTAAGACAAAGCAGAATTCATAATCAAACATGGCCAGGTAGATCAAGATCATAACAAGTCCGATTAAATCGCCTAATCGAGATATAACGGTAGCTCAACTTAACTACACACGCAAACGTACTGACTGTGAAGAATGTTTTCAGTTAACATTCGTGAACCGTTCCTTTTCTTATCATGCTGCACCTCCTATAGCTACATCAGGGCAACAAATTGGTTTCAGATTATTCTGTCAACTTTTGCACGATGACAGCCTACTCCCCCTGGGATTGCTGATACCTTCCTCTATGGGCTTGTAGACAGAATCCAGATGAGCTGAACACATGCCTCCCACCACTTCACCTCAACAGACTGACCAAACTGGCCCTCAGAGTGGACACACAACTCCAGGAGACACAGTAGATCAGTAAGCTTCCCTCCGGGCCCCGCTACCCACCAATGGGGCTAGCTTGTTCATTTGCCAAAAGTGCTCTTCAGCTGCCTCCTTTGAAGCTCATCCCAGTGGATTGCACCAGGCCACATTGCCTCAATCCTGCAGAGGGATAACATCGGATCAATTCAGGCCTTTGTCTGTTGCAGCAATGCCAATGCCATCTTATTGCTGACGGTCCAGTACAACAGACTTGCCCAGTTCCGTGAGGAAGTGCTCACTGAGACAGTCATCTCTTTCTCCCGTCCCTTTTTCCTGAAGGTTCTACCCCTCTGGCAGGGCCACCAGGTCTCTGCTAAGGTGCTGATTGACTCCGGAGAAGATGGCAACTTTCTCCACTTGACCTTTGCCGGACAGCTGGCAGTCTCTCGGCTCCTCTACTCATGCTCATCTGGTCCCAAGCATTTCCCAGGTTGGTAATTCTGAACAACCTGGAAACCACCAGCTCAGTCCAGGTGCAAGTCTCTGACCACCATCAGGAGACTATTGTCTTCTACCTATAAGAGCCTCCCTGGCTCACAAAGCACAATCTGCTTGTTTCTTTCAGTCAATTTATTAGGAACACCTCCCGAGCCCTCAACAGTCTCCAGGATTGGGACAATGTTTCTGCTTTACGCTTTGGTTCCATTGCTAATCTATTGTTCATTGCAATCATTATCAAATATTTTCCTATCCTCATTAATGGTAATATAAAGCGCCATTGTCTGACAAAGCTTCTGAATTCCTGCAAAAATGGAAAATTTTTGCTGTGTTCAGCTCCGATAGGCTTGATACGCCTCAGCAAAAATTTCTAAAAATGCAGTTTTACTGACTCATCGGTTTGTTTGCTTATGTAAAAATAACACTCTGTCCTCAACCAGAGACATTAACATAATGCAGGTTAACACTAAACCTGTTTCCGAATAAGAACTGGATAAATAATTGAACTAATTTAATGTGCAAATAGGTATCCAATAGCTTAAGCTGCATTTAACATTAACAATTAATGCAGCTTTGCGTCAAATGAGGAGGGTTACAATATGAGATTGCATGGACAGCAGTTAACAGAAATTTCTCAAAATTCTATCCACAAAAGTATTAGTTGTAGTAAATCCTGCTGAAGATGATATTCAGATAAGGTTTAGATTTTGTTTTAAATTCATTTACTAGATAATTGTCATTCATGAAATCTCATGGCCTTCCTACAACTTTCCTAGAAGCAGGAGTATAAAGGCTGACTTAGCAACCTTGAATGTTCAATGTGTGGCATGCATTTTAAATGACTCTAAATTTATGCCATTCATCCGACTTCCACAAGGCACTTATAACCAATTTACCAAATGATTCAATTACCAACACTTCTGCGTAAAAAGAGGTGGTAATTTAATAAATTAATTATTATCATTTTGCACGGGAACCAGTGTGCTACGCTTTCCCATGAATGCAGCCTATTCTTTTGAATGCTGAAAACATTTTGATTAATGCAGTTTTAAAAGACATTGGGTGGCACTGCTGAGAAAAATCTGAGAATGGGAGATGAAAGTCAGGAAAAGCACTGGATTAATTAATGATTTTTAATATTATAGTTATTTTTCCATCCATACAATATCAGTAGTACAATGTAGCCCTTCAGTGATTTGTCATTTCTAAATACTTTCTTAATCATTACCAGCCTATTTATTGGTCTTGATTATTCTGTAAGAATTTTTTTTTAATGAAGCAATCTTAAACAGGAACAGCTTGAAAACAATCATGCGTTTAAGAGTCAGAGGCTCATGGCACATCATTTGAAAATCCCATAAAACCAGCATTACTGCTGGGGGAACATTGGGGTTTAGGAAGTTAAAACTACATCACAACATTTATTTCCATCTAGAGATGGATTCATTATTGTCCTAGATATTGAATTGATGATGGTTGAGTCAAGCCACTCGGGAAAGTTGTCTCCAGGACATTCCAAACACTTTCTATGGATTAGTATTGCTTTGGACAGTTCTTCACACAGTTCCAGTGATTTTAGCAATCATCTCAGTTTTTTCTTTGCTTTCCCCTTCTAAAACACTGCAAAATCTTTTCCACGACCATGGGATATGCCCTTTGACATAGTTTCTTTAAAATACAACTCACTACATTATTTAATATTATAGGTTAAAATATTTGTTGCTAGCAATGACACATTTGTCACTGCAGATCCAATCATAGGCTTTAAAGCTGCGGTGCGCAAATTACAGTCCTTGAGGTCCAAGGACTGCTGGTTTTCCATCCCTGCACCTTAGAATCAGGTGTAAAAACAGTTTGGCCAATCAGAAATGAGTGTCCATTTACTGACTCGGATAAAAGAAAACCTGGGCTAAAGTTGGATTCAAGGTCCAGATTTGAGGATGTCTGCTTTAAAGCATTTGCTTACTAACATCCAAATGGCATTTTTTTCTTGGCCTGACAGTAAACAATGAAAGTACAGTTTGAAGCTACCTCCTCCAGCCAATTTATTCTGTTTCTATGTGCATTGATATCTTCCCTTCAGAACAGCAGAATGTGTTGGGTTGAATAGGTTGTTTCATACGAAAGGTTGCTTCGGATTTGAGCAGTCCATCTCTTGGGGTTAACCAGTTTGTCAACAATGCGTGGACATGTTGACTTCAGTACTAATAGTCAAGCTCAATGGAAACCTGTGAAGAAGCACAGCTTGTTGATTTGGAGCTTCATTGCCTGATTATCTGGTGTTTACAAATGAGGCAACAGACCCAGAAAATTCATAGCGAAGGTATTGATGAAAAAAATATATAGATTTATTTTGTCAAAAAAAAGTTTATCCTTCCGTGAAACGTAAAAAGTGGAGGAGTACGCTTGGGCGGAAAGATGAGGTTGTCTTAACAAGGCTGAGATTGGGGTACTGCTGTCTGGTAAATAGTTTAAAAGTGATAGGTAAGCATGTGAATGGATTGTGTGAGTGAGGGGAATCAGAGACTGTGGCCCGTATTCAGAAACGACACTCACACTCACCCTCCACTCACCATATGAGTACAACTGAAACGTAACTGGAGTGTGAGAAAGCGATCGACCTACCACTGACCGAGAGAGCGGTCCCACTCCTCGCCAGTTGCTATTCACAAACGCCACTCGAGCATAACTGACAGTACTGGGAACTGGGTACCACAGGCGGTGCGTCGGCTGCTGCAAAGGGACGCTCAATCCTCACCCTTCAGTGCTGAATGACTTAAACCTGTCGCGGTTTACGTTTCTTGATTAGAAAGTTTCTCAGACTAATTGATAAAACGACAATCAAATTTATTTTTTATAGCGTTGTCGTACATTGCTTCACAAAATAAAGGCATTTCTTTCACACATAAATGAGGATGTAAGTATCAGCATGTCTTCATAAATTCTGTGCTCAAGTGGCTCGCGAAAGGCGCAGGGCAACCCACGAGGCTCACTAACAACAAGCTGTGAAACGTGCCAGACATTTCCGTCTACATTCAGCAATTCAGGATATAGAAAAGAATGGAGTCTCGTGACTTACAGCTACATGAGCCTCGCAGACCAATCCACATGCGCCCCACGAGCCGCTGAGCGCAACCAGGAGTAAAGAAAAGCGCAAGAAATCCGAATGCATGAGAGTTAACTGATATGCGTCATTAATGAAAAGTGGCCACACCTGATAATGTTGAGAGTTTTCAGAGTTTTTGCAATGGTAATTTAAATGAATTGAAAACAGGGAAATAATTATCAATGCTCATTAGAACTTAACAAGTAGAACTGGCGACACATGATAATTCTTTGGATTTTTGGAGTTCAAGTTAATAAAATTTAATTAAATGATTGGATATGACCTTCATTCAATCATTATTTTTTAGGGATGGTGTTGAGCTTCCCCTATTGCCAGTTCACCAGTAGCTATTGGTGGGTACACAAATGCTAACCTCAAGTTCACTACAGTGCAATTCGTAAACACTGAAACCAGGTGGTCAGTAAGTTACCGGCATTGATATCATCATTAGAGCTAAAATTTGTATAGCACGTGGATATAAATGATTCAGAGTCTCCAATGTTTGTAACCACCTGAAAGCCATGACAACGAAATACCGGCGCAAGTTAGTGCGGCTCAAGAGAGGTGTTCCCTGCACTCAACCTTCTCTTAGAAAGAGACGCTATTTTCAGTGTGAGTGAGCTGTCTGAAAGCGAGTGTTAGGACAATCTCTGACTCATTTAGTATAACCTGACACTATCTAAGTTTTAATACTCACTCACACTCAATTAGTGTGAGTGTCATTTCTGAATACGGGCCTGAGGTTCATGCATTATCTTCTTGTAAATTGTACTCTTGCCATAGACAGCAGTTGTTAATGGACCTGTCTGATCTGTGGCTGGCTGTTTTCTCTTTGAAAACGGTTTTAGAATTAGGGGAAAAATAACATTCTTTTGGCAGGGCTGTGGTAAGGTTCCTCTATTCTTCTGGGTTGTATGAGAAGATTTGAATAGTATCTTGTTATGACCAATGGAGGGCAGCATTACGCCAGACAGTAAACAGTCCCTGAATGTCAGAAGAAGAAGAAGGTGCATAGTAAAAAACCTCTCTATTTGGTTCGACGAAGGTAGCTTATGTTGCAAATGAGACTAAAATATGTACGCAAGTTGCCCACTACTGGGCTTGCCAGATTGCGCGAGACCTTGGAAATACTGGGTTCTCACTAACATTTATACAGTTTTGGGGAGTTTGGTTGCAAAGTTTGGCTGCTCAGTGCACACTTAGTGACCTGGAACTTTCTTATTCTGATCTGAACCTAATTTAACAAATTAATTGAATACCCAAATTTAATCGTTAGATAGAACTATTTGTTTGCTTAATTTTGACCATAATGTTAGTTAGAACCCTGTAATTCTAAGGTTTGCGAGTTACTGAAACCAGATACATAGTGAGCAGAGGAGCAATCAAAACTGACAGTAAATAGGGAATGTATGTACGTACAAGTGAGTGGCAGTTCAATAAAGCCCCTGTCACACTTATTCAAAATCAGCAAGAATCAAGCAGAACCAGCCGGAATGAAGAATTTGCGCAACATTCCAGCGGGAATTTCAAATTGACCAAAATTCTTACAGCTTTGAAAGAATGCCATTCAAATACTTAGAGTGCACTTCGAACCCGCCTCAAATGATTCTTGCATTTTCTGGGTGTATTGGCTCTCGAATGCAGCTTGAATGTAGTTGGAACCCAGTAGGAATATTTGGAATGCTGTCAGAATGCAGTCAGAATATTTAGAATACACTTCGAATGCCGTATGAATGTGGTTCAATTTCTGCCTGAACTCCACCCGAAGTCAGGTTGAAAGTTGGCTCAAATGAATTCACCTAGATTGCAGTCAGAACGCTTCCAGAAAGGGCGCTGAATATGGTTGGAATGTCCAAGAATTCAAGCAGAATGCAGCTTGAATACTCAGAATGTTCTTAGAATGCAACATAAGTGTCCCATATGCGTTGATTGAGTGAGTAATTGCTGACTACAGCAGGGGAATGTAAATATGCCACTAAAACTGACGCCGAATGCGTGAGAGTTGACAGGTATAAGTTATTAATGAAAACTGGCCACACCTGATAATTTTGAGAGTTTTCGGAGTTTATGTAATGGTAATTTTAAATGAATGATTGAAAACAGGTCATAACCAATCATTATTTTTAAGCCAGTTCACCAGCTGCCACTGATTCCAGCAGCAATCGAAAGACTCCAACGGCATTCAAAGCACATTCCAGCTGAATTGTTTTAATATCGAAATAGATTCCTGCAGCAATCAAAATGCATTCAAGGTGCATTTTGGCTCATTAGAGGCACATTCTGGCAGGATTTGACATGGCTTGCCATTTCAATTCTCCCTCGAATACAATCAAAATGTTTTGAATGCTGTGGGAATTCCATAAGAGTATTTATAATGCAGTCAGAGCGCAGTTAGAATACACTGAATGCTGTTTGATATTTCTTCACTTCGAATACACCTGGAAAATTTTGAGCATGAGCAAAACTTTTGTGCTGGCCACAAGAACGGGCCCGAATATTTGGAATGCACTCAAAATGCAGTCAGAATTTTTAGATCGCACTTCGAATATCCAGGAATATACAAAGAATTTTCGTTCCGCCTCATTCTGCCTATAGTGTGACTAGGGTTTAAGGCAGGGGATGATTCCAAGGGGTCTGACTCATGTATTATTACAATATTCAATATTAAGTTCTTTGGGTGGTGGGACCTGTTGTGTAAAGTTTATTATTTGGGGCCAAAAATCCCCAGTGGAGCCCCTTTGGGTGTGATGGGGATATTGATGGTAGACAGGGGGCACAACATTTTTTTTTTAACGAATTACTCAGACAAAACACAATATTTTACTTTGACAAACAGAAACTACAGTTGAAAAATGCTGGGCATTTCAGGACCATTCCGTCTGCAAAATGCGGGTATTAATGTGCAGTAGGCCAATGTTGTCATATATTGATTAAAATGTAATATTATTAGCATTTTAACTTGTTCTTTTTTCCTCATATTTATTCTTCCTTTCATTTGGGCCTAGTGCAATATATCACAGTACAATAACATGGCTATGTGCAATTTGCTATTGCACTTTAGAATTATGGGCTTAGTGCAATTCATTTTTGCACTTTGTGACAAATTGGGGCTGTGTAATTTTTCAGTACTTGCCTCTTTTTGTAAGTAATATTATCCAATGGCTGCTTTGAGATTTTTCCTGAGCTACAAGCCTGAATCACCTCTGTGTTTTATTGTTAAAATTGTTGTGTATTATTGGCTTGTGTATTTTGTTATATATTATTGTAATTTTTTTGTTGTTTTCTAAAATTGTTGCGTATTCTTGGTTTGTGTATTTTTGTTACGTATTATTGTTTTGTTTTTCAAAACATAAACCTGCTTAGAGACAACAGATGTAAATTAGGCCTTTGGCTATAATCTGACATATTTACATGTTTATGTTCATCAATATGTACTGTCCCTATTTCTTAAATAAATACATAAAAATAAAGGCAGAAAATGATTAGATTTAAGTGGCAAGCCAAGTATTGCACATTACATGAAGATATTCTGCCCCTGTCCTTCAATGAGATTATTTCTGACTTTACAGACCCATGAGAACTGGCCTACTTGTATTTGAATCAAATTTCAGAAAAAGCAACATCTCAATGTTAATCTATTTTGGGTCAATTGCAGTTACCCTATGGAAATAAAACTCTAATTTTGACAAGCAGCTTGCAGAACAACTAAAAATTTGATAAGACCTTTTGATTTCCAATAAAAGGGGCTTGATCCAAAATTAAAAATATTGTGGCCATCAACCAGCTGATCCAACACCCTTGTCTGTGTGAAATAATTGATAATTTAGGTCCAATTAAATAAAGTGATATTATATTAGCAGTGATTAGATCTATACTGGAACTAATGCTTAAGCTGTACCTTTCGTAGTCCTGGCGATTTAATCTCAGAATATAAGCATTAATGACCCCATTTTTTTTTGTTGTTTATTGCTACTCTTAACAGCATAGTTCATTTGTTCTTTTTGCATTTAAGGTTCTAGTTTGATGATATACTGTCATATTAAACCCTAGTCACACTAGAGGCAGGATGAGCCGGAATGCCGTCGGAATGAAAATTCTTTGTATATTCCTGGATATTCTAAGTGTGATCTAGAAATTCTGACTGCATTTTGAGTGCATTACAAATATTCAGGCCCATTCTTGTAGTCGGCCTGAATGTTTTGCTCAAAACTTTCCAGGTGCATTCGAAGTGGAGAAATATCAAACGGCATTCGAAGTGTATTCTAACTGCACTCTGACTGCATTAAGTATTCTTACGGCATTCCAACAGCATTCAAAACATTCCGATTGCATTCAAGGAAGAATTGAAACGGCAAGCCACGTCAAAACCTGCCAGAATGTCCTGAATGCGCCTCGAATGAACCAGAATGCATCTCGAATGCATCTCGTTTGCTGCAGGAATCTATCTTGATATTAAACAATTCAGCTGGAATGCACTTCGAATGCTGTTGGAATCTTTTGATTGCCGCTGGAATCAGTGGTGGCTGGTGAACTGGCGATAGGGGAGGCTGAAACCCATTCCTTATAAATAATGGACATGACCTGTTTTCAATCATTCATTTAAATTACCATTACAGAAACTCCGAAAACTCTCAACATTATCAGGTATGGCCAGTTTTCATTAATAACACATACCTGTTAACTCTCACACATTCTGCGTCAGTTTTAGTGGCATACTTACGTTCCCCTGCTGCAGTCAGCTATTACTCAATCAATGCATAAGTGTTACATTCAAAGTACGTTCTGAGTGTTCGACCTGTATTCTGTTTGAATTCTTGGACGTTCCAACCATATTTAGCGGCCATTCCGAGAGCGTTCTGATTGCATTTGAGGTGAATTAGTACAGCATTTGAGGCACCTTCCAACCAGACTTCGGGTGGTGCTCAGGCAGCAATTGAACCGCACTTGTACGGCATTCGAGGTGTATTCTAAATATTCTGACAGCATTCTAACAGCATGCAAATTTTCCTATTGTGTCCCAACTACATTCAAGCTGCACTGAAGAGCTAATACACCCAGAATGTGCAAGAATCATTTGAGGCGGGTTCGAAGCACATTCCAAGTATTCAAACGGCATTCTTTCAAAGCTGCAAGAATTTTGGTCAATTTGAAATTCCCGCCCGAATGTTGCTCGAATTCTTCATTCCAGCTGGATCTGCTTGATTCCTGCTGATTTTGAATAAGTGAGACGGGGGCATTAGCAACAGTGCAGAGAAAATTTTCATTCTCATCTGTCACATCAGTAACCATTATATTTGAATACAAACTTATGATGTGTATTATAATGGGAATTTTTTTTCTGAGCCAGCTCTTAATGTAACTATTGCATTGGAATAACTTGGAATGTTACATAAATTGGGACTACTCACTCTACTTGCCACTTCAGCTCATAATCATACTTATGTTCTATTGCTAACAGCACAACATGCCAGGACCTCCAATTTACATTAGTTGAGACAGTATTTGTGATCCAGTGCTAAACTAAACTAACATTGTAGTCAAGCATTTATTTGAAACAGGCAACATTCGAATGTTCCGCAACATTCATCATTCTGCAGTGTTTCATCTTAAAGCAATGTTATTGATTTTTTCTACTGAAGAGATATTACTAGGATGGCACATGATCTTGAATGCCTTTGTGCTTTGCAAAAATGTTTTATGCTGTTTTATAATATTTTACAGATAGACTTCACTTACACTTGTTACTCTCAACTGGTGCACAGTAAGCTCTGCAAATAATGATCACAAACTGCTAATAATTATTCTAAACTATTAAATTTTGTAGGTACAAAATCCTCAGAATTATTTTTAATCTTCATGATCACAATAGCCAATCAAGTTTGCAATAGAATGCATTGAAAAGCTTGATGCAAATATTCCATGAAAATAAGCAAACTACTCTAGAGCTCTAATGAGTGGATAAATAACTTTGATTTTACCGAGTTGTCATTAAGGCTGCTGTGCAACTACTTAAACAAGTGGTGCCAGGCGCTATTAGGTCTACAATTTAATCAGGTAATCCTTGGTCCATTGCATGCCTTTCCTGAAAATATTGAGTTCGCAAACTGTTTTTGTGATACATTGCAGGCAGACAGACACGCAAACAAATGTTTATTGGATGTATGGTGGGTAATGACACATATTTTCCACAAGGGGGCAAAAACACATCATAAATGGTATCCACAAGTTGCGAACAGAAAACCTTTGAAAATTATTCAGGAAATGCTCAGTGAATTCACATAGTCTTAACTGGTTTACCCCACAAAACCTACTGAGCCATATATGGGTCCGTCAAATGCAGCCTCTGAATTCAAACCTGTGGAACCTCAGGCCTATTTTAAATTCTAGAGGAGATCCCAAGGTTTCCAAAAATCCCAAATATGCCCTGCTTAATTACAGGGAAGTCGAAATAATGATGTATTAGATCTAGATATTTTCAGTTTGATGCAATGCTGTGGCAATAAAAACATAGTGTCCTGTGTTTGAACATTTCTATCAATATAAGTGCAATGCAGATTCAGTGCAGTGCTGCGACCAGCCAATACAAAATATGTATGTGGCATTGTCCTACAATATGAGTGCTTTTTGCGACCTTGAGTCTGAGGTGTGAAGTGTGAGCATCGGTATGATTGTAAGTGAGTCTGATTAAATGAAGATGGAACACAGCAAAATTGCACAATTTCATTTCCGTCCACCAAAATTGTATGCCAAAGTTTATTCTAATCAAGTTAATAAAAGCAATATTGGAGAGGGATAAGTCCAGGAATTCCAAGGCGGCATCACTAAATTAGCAACTGGGCATGTTTTGCGCACTTTTTGGGCATTTTTAGCTATTTGAGGTTTCTCAAGTACCAAACTGAAAAACTCATTTAATCCCACTCATATGTCACTACAGACGTACATTCCATCTAATTACAACCCTTTTTTTGATTTTTTAATTTTTGAAATACATTTTTTCAAAATTTTATTGCAACCAGTCCTTCATACATTTTCCCATTCAAAAAATACATACAAAGGAAATGAAGTTTGACTCCACTGGAGCAGATTTATTTTCAATAAAACAAGCAAATAAACAAAATTATAAGATAAGGTGAAATGGGAAAAAGTAAAAACAACAAACACCCCAGCAATTATTTATACAGAAACTATGCTTCCACTATGCAAAAAAACTGCCCACGCACCCAAATCTCTCACATCAAAGAACAGCATCTTTGCCCCTGAGCTACTTGAAAGTATAACTCTCTAACAGTGTCATTGCAGATTTGATTAGTGGTCCAGCAAAGCACATCAAGCACCCCAGCAGCTGTATTGTATTGCTTACTGTGCATAATAGCTTTCTTTTGAAAGACTACTGAAAACGACTATTGAATATTCAGAGGACAATCATAGTTAAAATATGAAAAAGAAGCCTGTTTATCGACTGTATATGTATGCTTATTGCTGTGCTCTTTGAGTCTTTGTGTGTAATGTTGTCTAGCAGCCAGAACACAGAAAAATACAACCCCAGTTCTGAAATAGATGGGACAAAGTGTAAATTGTGAATAAAATCAAAGCGCAATGACTTTCAAATCACACCAGCCAGTATTTTATTCACAATAGAACAGAGATAACATAGCAAATGTTGAAATTGAGAAATTTTTCAATTTTATCCACAAAATGAGCTCATTTCAAATTTTTTGGCTGCTACAGGTCTCAAGAAAAGTTGGGACAGGGGCCTGTTTACCATGGTGAGGCATCCTTTCTTCTTTTTAACACAGAGTGGAGGCGTCTGGGCATTTAGGGGACAAGTTTCTTCAGTTTACCCATTGGAATTTGATCCCACTCTTGTTTAATACAGGCTTCCAGCTGCTGGAGAGTTTTGGGTCTCATTTGATGGACTTTTCCTTTAATTGTGCACCAAATGTTCTCAATCGGTGAAAGATCTAGACTGCAGGTAGGCGAGTTCAGCACACAGGCTCTTCTACTATGAAGCCATGCTGTTGTCATAGCTGCAGTATGTGGTGTTGCATTGTCCTGCTGAAATACACGAGGGCTTTCCTGGAATAGATGTCATTGGAAGGAAGCATATGTTGCTCTAAAACCTTTATATACCTTTCAGCATTCATTGTGCTTTTCAAAACATGCAAGTGTCCCACACCATATGCACTAATGCATCCCCATACCATCAGAGATGCTTGCTTTAGAACAGAACGCTGATAACAGGTCATTCTCTTCAGCCTGGAGGACACGATGCCCGTGATTTCCAACAAGAATGTGAGTTTGGACTCGTCTGACCACAGGATACTTTGCCACTTTGCTACAGTCCATTTTAAATGAGCATTGGCCCACAGAACAGGGCAGGACTTCTGGATCATGCTCAACAATGGCTTCCTTTTTGCATGATAGAGTTTTAGGTGGCATCTGTGGCTGGCACAGCGGACTGTGCTCACAGACAGTGGTTTCCTGAAGTATTCCTGGGCCCATTTAGTAATGTCAATTACAGAATCATGCGGTGAGTGATGCAGCTGCGTCTGAGGGCCCGAAGATCACGCGCATCCCATAAAGGTCTTTGGCCTTGTACCTTATGCAAAGAGAGTTTTCAAGTTTCTATGAACATTTTGATGATGTTATGCACTGTTGATGATGAGACCTTCAAAGACTTTGCAATTTGACGTTGAGGAACATTGTTTTAAAAGTAATATACAAATTTTTTTAATGTAAGCCTTCCCAGGTTGGAGAGCCTCTGGCCATCTTTACTTCTGAGAGACTTAGCCTCTCTAAGACATCCCTTTTATAGTCAATCATGTTACACACCAGATGCCTGTTAACTTAATTACTTGCTGCTTAATTACTTGTTCTTTCAGCTGATTCTCTTTTATATTAATTGCTTTTTCAGCCCTTTTTTGCCTATGTCCCAACTTTTTTGAGACCTGTTGCAACCAGAAAATTTGAAATGAGCTAATTTTATGGATAAAAATGGAAAATGTCTCATTTTCAACATTTGAAATTTTATCTATGTTCTATTGTAAATAACATATTGGCTCATGTGACCTGAAAGTCATTACATTTTGATTTATTCACAATTTACTTTTTGTCCCAACTATTTCAGAATTGGGGTTGTTAAAATAAATAAAAACAACACTCAAATAAAAACAACACCAAAAAAAACCCAGAAAGTGGATAGTTTAATGTTTTGCAATGATGTGTATTCATCTGCGTATGCTCAAAATGCAAGTGTATGACTGTCACCCACACAAGAGGTCAATGACCTGCCCACTGAACTATTCTCAAATAGGAGTCTGATAAGACTTCATTGCTGTGTGAAGAGTCAATCGGCAAGCCGCGAAAACAATTAGATGACGTCTGTTGAATGTCTAGGGAATAATTATAGTGAAATAACTAGAAGTTAACTAGTTTGGTGTCTATATTGTTGTGCTGTATGAGCTCATAAGCGTAATGGCACATGGACTCTTAGTTGGACACACCGAGAACACAACTCTAACTCAGGCTAGGTTTGTGCGATTATGGTGGTTCAGGGTTCGTTGGAAATGTCAGAGCCCGTAGAATCAAATGGCCACCCCCAAAATCAAATTGGCAGCGTCATGAGTAAATCAGAGAGAAAACAATACACTGCATAAAAGCGGAATACTCAGCGCCTGACCTCATTGTTAGCAGTGCCACGGAAACAAACATACTTGGAGACTAGCATAACACGGATTCATTGGACTAACACTAGCCAGCGCAGATTTACCCTTGAACGTAGTTTTTAATTAGAAAATAGCAAAGTAAAAAAATAATTTGCTCATTGCTGTAGAATGTAAAGTATTTGCTAGCTGTTCTTTGAGTGTGGTGTCGGTTTAAAATGACATGGTTTATATCACTGGATTCTGTGGACTTTTCTCTCTTATTTGGTTTATCGCTTGTATGCATTGAACAAATACAGTAGAAATTCTAGCGATCAAGCACTGATATTATTTTATCTTAAGTTTTTGTACATGCTTATTTACTTGTTTAGTGCTTCAATTGTATTCGGCTGAGGTGAAAATGGTCGTCCTGAGCTTTTCGCCGAGTTCCTTCCCTTTGTCATATGGCACATTCGCTTAATCTTGCCATTCGGAAACATGCTGTATTTATTATGTTTATTGATAGCCCTAGGTACTATGGGCGTTCGGATGGAAGAGATTAAGGAAAAAATGTAGTGAAAAATTAGAGTTTAGGGGATTGAATTGTTTTCCAAAGTTAATTAACTTTTATTCTTATGTCTGAATTTTACTCATATACTGCATGTATATTTCTTTATTATGGCATATAAAATATAAAAACCAAGATGAGTCCTTTATGCGCTCTTGTAGGAAATTTGGTCGGCCGGCCACTCCTTAGAAGGTTTACGTTGTTCCAAGTTCTGTACGTTCCTCCATGGTTTGCTGGAGACACAGAGCCTTAGAAATGGCTTTGTAACCCTTTCTAGACTGATTGATATCAATGGCTTTGTTTTTCATCTGTGATTAAATGTCTTTAGATTGCAGCATCATGCGTGACTTCTTTTCCTACTTGCCGCACAGGTTTTATTTTAGTGATGTTCAGATTCAACAGGGCTGGCAGTGATCACGCCTGGGTGTCTCGATTGAAATTTAACCCAATAATCTTGGGTTAACATTTGTGAAAGAATGGGCCGCTCTCAGGAACTCAGTGAATTCCAGCGTGGAACTGTCATAGGATGCCACCTGTTCAACAAATCCAGTCGTGAAATTTCCTCGCTCCTAAATATTCCACAGTCAACTGTCAGCTTTAATATAAGAAAATGGAAGAGTTTAGGAACAACAGCAACTCAGCCACGAAGTGGTAGGCAAGGTTAATATAGTTTTGAAATTTTCATTAGTTTTTATTTTTATTTAGTTTTACAGTTTGCATTTTTATTTCAGTTTAGTTTTAGATAGCTGAACAAGTGATTACGCAGTTTTAGTTTAGTTTTTATTTAGTTTTAGTTTTTCAGCTATTAAGAGGAAGGCCTTAATTTGTAGAAGCTGACAAGGATAAAAGAATGTATGACCGCAATTATGTTTTTACCAAGTCCTTTATTAATCCTGTATTCTTTAACCATCATCTTTTTTAACATGTGACACTGATGATACTAATATGACTGGGAAAAAAAATCCAATCCATCTCACCCCATACAGTCATCATGCTCAGTTATTTCCACAGCTTTTGCCATGTTTGAAAGCTAACCCTTTTCTTCACTAAATGTGAGCAGGGCATTTGCTTGGAATTCAGGGGCCCCTAACAGAATATCGATGTGGGCCCCCGCCACCGAATTTTCATTGCCACTCTTCAACGACAATATATCATGATGTTATTCATTATTTTTCTGTTTCTCAGTGTTCTTGACAGTGCCTAATGCAATACACCCAATTTTTCCTTTTTCAAAATTAACCACTCAACAAAGAGAGTATCATCATGTGAATTATGAATTATTAGTTGTCTTATTCACTAATTTACTCACCATCAAAAACATATTCAGACTGCTGGTGGTGAGGATCTATTGCTGGGTCAGGTTCTGATGAAGTGACTACAGCTGATTCTGAAGTAGCAGTGCATAAAGGTTTAATTGTTCCATTTCACATCACTTTCGTAAACATTTATGGTTATGTTCCATGGAACAACTGATGAAGAACTAACCTACTGAGTCTTGGAATAAACAGAATGTAAATGGGCTTCCCAGTACCATAGCTCTAAGCACCCAGCTTCATTTTGCTATTGTTAGGAGGAGGTCAAGCTCTGTAAAATTACTCCCCGCGTGAGCAAGACTTATGCCAACCGGCTAAAGTAGCAGTTTAGTTTTAGCAAACAATCAAGGTAAAATTAATGTCAGCCTTGACAAGCGATTACTTAAGTTACACCTAAGGTTACCGCACTGACTACATGTAGTTCGCTAGCCAAACCTAGCGTGTACAGTCACTTACAGCAAGAGAGAGCTGAGTATGCAGTAACCACTCATAAGAACGGAGGAACGTGTACTAGGCTGCTGCTACCAAATTTTTTGACGGCATATTATGATGGCTGGCGAATGATAACCTTACCGATCTTTTCTGTAGATGATACCGTTAATAACTGAGTGATGTAATTCTTGTCAGGCGATTATTTACTCAGCTGACTGCATGTTACTTTAACGTAACGTTAGCAGCTGAATAGCCAGCCTGAACAGCTAACATAGCAAGCTAGTTTAATACTCTCACCTCTCTTTGAAAAGAATTCTGTAATGTTCTGGACCCCTGCTTTGCTCTTCCTGTCCTCTCTCTAGTCTTTTCTAGCGTCCAGATTTGTGTGCGTTTGTTTGTTTGCTCTTGGACATCATATTCGCAAGGACGGTGATCCCTGTTTGCTGCCTTAGTTCGCGACCACGCCAGCAAAACCGCACAGACAATTTTCCAATACAAGCATGAAGCATGGATTGAACCATTTTTAAAGAAGGGGGTTACTGAAATGTATTTCATCAATGGTGCTAATATTTGTTTAAACTCTGATGTATTAGTATTAATATTAGGTAAATCTATGCAAAATAATTTTGTCATGGCGTCTACTGTGGGTTTTGTGGGCCCCAATGGACTGTGAGCCCTTATGACGGCGCTGAATTAGAGAAGAAGTGGAGCTCCACTCCTCCGTGCGTTTGCAGCTAGACCCTTTTGGCTGAATTGTGCACCTGAAGCATCATCTTCGGCTGACACATGCAGCAACTACGGCAGCTAATAGCCGCTATGCTTCCCCCCCTGGAAGCAACCGGTTCACTCTGACTGAACAGGACAGTAATCGAGGGAGAAAACGAAACTATCAACGAAAACGAAGCTAATTTTATCTGCAATTCAGTTTAGTTTTAGTTAGTTTTGTATTGTCCATTGTAGTTTTTATTTAGTTTTCGTTTTTAAAAAAATTGACATTTTTATTTTTATTTCAGTTAACTAAATTATTTTCTCACAGCTAGTTTTAGTTTTAGTCTTTGTTTTCGTTAACTATAATAACCCTGGTGGTAGGCCATGTAAACTGACGGAGAGGGGTCAACGGATGCTGAGGCGCATAGTGCAAAGAGGTCGCCGACTTCCTGCGCAGTCAATTGCTACAGAGCTCCAAACTTCATGTGGCCTTCAGATTAGCCCAAGCACAGTACGCAGAGAGCTTCATGGAATGGGTTTCCATGGTCGAGCAGCTGCATCCAAGTCATTCATCACCAAGTGCAATGCAAAGCGCCGGATGCAGTGGTGTCAAGCACGCCGCCACTGGACTATAGAGCAGTGGAGACGCGTTCTCTGGAGTGATGAATCACGCTTTTTCATCTGGCAATCTGATGGACGAGTCTGGGTTCGGAGGTTGCCAGGAGAACGATACATTTCGGACTGCATTGTGCCAAGTGTGAAATTTGGTGGAGAAGGAATTATGGTGTGGGGTTGTTTTTCAGGAGTTGGGCTTGGCCCCTCAGTTCCAGTGAAAGGAACTTTGAATGCTTCAGGATACCAAAACCTTTTGGACAATTCCATGCTCCCAACCTTGTGGGAACAGTTTGGAGCGGGCACCATGACTGTGCACCAGTGCACAAAGCAAGGTCCATGAAGACATGGATGACAGAGTCTGGTGTGGATGAACTTGACTGGCCTGAACAGAGTCCTGACCTGAACCCGATAGAACACCTTTGGGATGAATTAGAGCAGAGACTGAGAGATAGGCCTTCTCTACCAATGCGCTTTTGGAAGAATGGTCAAAAATTCCCATAAACAGCCTTTCCAGAAGAGTTGAAGCCGTAATAGCTGCAAAAGGTGGACCGACATCATACTGAACCCTATGGGTTAGGAATGGGATGGCACTTAAGTTCATATGTGAGTCACGGCAGGTGAGCAAATACTTATGGTAATATAGTGTATATTGAGCGAGCACAGGCCCACTCTCACTGGCCCTCATTTATCAAACGTTCGTACACCAAAAAAATGAGTGTACGCCAAATCTCCCGCAAGGATCGGCATTGATCAATCTGAACGTGAGCAAACGGTCTGCAAAAATCTCGCGCCAGGTCTGACCAGGTGTACGCAGATTTGAAACCAGCAAACAACATGCAGGAACGAGTGCAGCTGTCAGAATGAGTAGGCTAATAAACCATATGCAGCGATGCGGGCGTCATGCTGTTGTTGCTCTTATTAGTAAAATGAATAAATAGGCTAAATAGATAAATAGGCTAAATTAATAAATGACAGAATGAATAAAGAAATAAATAAGACACCTGTGTTGAGAAATTATTTAAACTTATATTTTGAGACAGCCTGCTTGTCAGGCCAGATAGCTGACAATTACAATCAGTTTGGTTAAGCGCAATGTGGTTTCGTAGACATGCAGTGTGGTATGTCAGATGCTCATCCAGTCAGATATGTTCTGAACAACAAAAGAAACGCAAGTTCATTAAAGACAGACTGGAAAATAAGTTTGCGCGTAATTATTTTATAAAAGCAAATTTATTACTAGCGCATGCACATTTACACTTTTTTCATCAAACTTTTCTTTATTTTGCAGTCACTTTGAATGAGTAACCATAAGAGTACATTAACTAACTAGCTAACTTGCGTTTCTTTTGTTACTCGATATATATAGGCCTACAGACACTTTGACCGTGATCACTTTTTGACAATGGCAGGTCTGCTATTGTTAGAGGAATAAGCTTCTGTCCGAAGTGAGACGAACTTTCGGCACAGAAAATATCTCCTCCAGGAAAGTGACGAGTAGCTGCTCGTTTTATATGGCACCCGATAAAATGCCATGGAGTAATACTAATAACAGTACAATGAAGAGTGATCTCTGCTGACTTTATTTTTAACAATTACCCCCATGCAGCCCTGATCGAGGCGGTGGGGACTCCCCACCTCTCAGTGTTGCCACTTGCTCCTTGAACAGTGAGGGCTGGAGGTTTGAGCCTGATTAGCCTCCACCGATTCGTGCAATGCTTTTTCTGAGCACCGCAACCTGTTTTTTGGAGGCGATCTTAAAATCGGACCACTTATTTAACCAACATGTAAGCATTTGGATCGTCAATTATGTAGGCTATATAACCTGAAATATCATTGATCTATAAATTGAATTTATTAACGCAAATGTTATATGCACTTACACGTGTGGCCAATGCTGGTTTTTTTTTTTTCTTGGCCACACTTCTAAGTGGGCAAGTTGATGACCATTCCAGGGCCGCTTACAATAAGTACCGCTTAAAATAAGTTTGGCCAAGAAGAAAAACAATTGCTTTGGATACACTTAAAATAAGTGTGGGCAATGGAGAAATGTGCATCTTGGCCACACTTATAAGCGCGTCTAATGCGAATTTTGATCAATTTTTGTGCTTGGACGCACTTAAATAAGTGCGAATAGTCACTTCGATTTATTAGTGAATTAAATCAAACATCTGCTGCTCTCCGGTTTTCCACCTCAAAGGGGTTTACTGCAGCAGCAATAGTTTTCCAAACTGCAGCCTTCTGGGCTCCCTTTATGCCACTCTTAAGGCTTCCAAATAAAATTATTTTGTTTTTCTCCACCTCTGACGTTATAATTTCTATTTCCTCCTCAGTGAAGTTCTTTTTTCATGCTGTCTTTCGAGAGTCCATGTCGTAAAGTGGGCAGGGCTATGCCTCCCGGAGCATGAATTTATAGGGGCGTGTCATGTAAATTACGATGGTTTCAGCTGCCAGATTTATGGTCACACTAGTTCTCCACCGAAAATACTGAGATACACACTTTTAGAAAATCAGACATGACACCTGGCGATCGTTGATATTTACATCCGAATCTACACCAGATCCTACGCAAGTTTGATAAATGATGGTCTTTGTCTCTTCCTCTCGGGAGACATTGCATTAAACCTTTGTGCTTGTATTTTACCTGGCTTTCTGTATAGGCTAGCTAAGCTCTTTGTATTTTGGGATTGTTAACCCTGTTTGTTGTTTATGATTTTTTTTTTTCTATGCATAATGAAGAAACACATCGTTTTATTCGCATATAGATCATCTCGCCTTAACCTTTGTTCAGTGCACATCATTACAACTGTGCTATTTATTTGTTTATTTAACTTTGTATGGCCAACTATAGAAAAATCATAGCATAAATTCTTGGAGTGCGATTTTTCTGCCAACTAAAAACAGCCATCCACAAAAAACTATCACTTGAAACATCAGCTATCTCATCTGTATTCACCCTTTGGCTTATTCTACCACAATTTCACATAGGGTAGTACAAATCCATGCAAGATTTTCAGTCTGTTGAATCTTCAGAGACTAGCCATAACTCATTTTTTATTCTATGAATGGTGAATTTGGGGAGACCTTTGTGCCGGCAGGAACTCACTGCAGCCAGGTTGCAATTTGAAATTTCTACTTAAAATAGCTCCCTAAGGCCTTCCTCTCTTATTCATAACCCTCCAATTATGTTCAAATGAATGAATGGTTGGAGGTCAGTTTGATCCCCGCAATGTAATCACGACTCCTCCATTCTCCCCTTATATGTCATGATTTGATTTCTCATGATTATAAGGAAATTTAGGAAATCAAATGTGAAATGAATGAGAACACACCCTCAGTATTACAACCATGTAAAAACAAAATCAAAATGATGGTTTTATATACTATAATATTATATAATATTCTGGGGTCAAAGCGACCCCAAACAACACCCATCCTTGCATAATGAATGCAGGATATGACATGATTTTTTAAAATTTATTTAATGTTTCACTTGCAAAATTAGGAAAAGAATCTAGCTCAAAATCCTGTCAACTATGTTTTTTAGGGAAGGTGAACCCTGTACTGAGTGAACCGACCCTAAACATATTAGGAGGGTTAATAAAATACATTTGAACAAATATACAGCATCAGAAAAAAGTGGTATTTTGGTCTTTTTCCATAGAGGAACCCTAAGTGGGTTTTATGGAATCCTAAACCTATAATGTGAGAAGTGCAGAAGAGCCTAGACTGAACCATCTTGCCTGACAAAGAACTATGTTCCAAAATAAGGTTTCTTTATAGAATCACTGATGATGCCTTTTGGAAGAATTTTTGAAATTTCTGATCAGAGTAGTGACTGTTTGGCATTTCATCCTGGTAAGATAAATGCATCTCAGCATTCAAACCACTTCTATTAGGTATACATTTAGGAAATCATGTTGACAAATAATCAGCAAGCATTTCCATTATTGGGTGGGATACATTACTCATTGTTGTAATCTTCTTGAGAACATTACAAAGACAACATCCCAGTGGCACTGTTCTGGCCTTGAAGATCAAGTACTGTAGAGGTGAATTCTCTATGAGGGGGTCAACAGGATCATTCTTCAGTAATGTTCCCTAAGTCTATTAGACTAATGCATCTTTCATGTTTTTACAGATAATTAGGAGCTTGCAAAATTGATTATACAGCCATTAGTCAATGTTTTGTCTGTCATAACAAAATGTCAGCTCAAATTAAGCTTACTGTGGCAGCTAATGAGGTCCTCTCATCTTTTCCAGGTGGTAATAATGTAGATCATTATAAGGTTCCCATTAAAAACAACACACATTTGTTCAAATTTCACCGTGGCAAAGGGATTGTCATGGGAGCAACGTACATATTTGGCGCAGGCCCCGCAAAGAGAAAAAGCATGTTACAACTTTGAAGTACTGAACTGAATTATTTGTAAAAGGATTTTCAACAAAACTCAAGAGATTTAAAAGTGAGATCATTCTGTGAGGAAATGGTTTTTATAGCGGCATTTATTTTGGTTATATGGAATATTCCTCCTCACTTCCTGCATCTTGTGAATTTTGTCCCCTGCAATCCAGCTGTCTGTGTTTGTTTCAGTCTTTTTTTTGAGAATTATTCTCGTTATTCAATCATTCCACTCCCCTCCTTGTTTCATTCCTTTGCCTCCTCATCTACTTCGCCTCAGTATTAATTGTTATCTGGAGTATTTGAAGGGTACCTGTAAGCAAAATGAACATCAACTTAAATCTACTCATTATTTATATGGAAACATTATCTGCATTGTCATATTTAAAATAAGTGACGTATAAAGACATATATGACCTGTCACGCAGAAAAGGGTACTATCCAACCAAAACATGGATTTTGAGATTTTTACCTTAATTGACTAGCAATCAGTGATACTTAAATGCAGAAGAGAGCTAATTTCACCAACAGCTGCTTCTTCCGATCAAAAATGAATTTGAATCTGACCTTTGAACTTTGCTTTTCTATTTAAACAAATATCTCAAAAACTACTTCCTGGAGGATAGTATCCTTTTCGCGTGACAGGTCACATATGGGGCTGGTCAAGGGGAAGTAACGGATGGACACTGTTACTTAACAATGTACTTTATTTATGGTATGCAGCATGATGAATCTTTTTGTTTCGATTCAGTAAATTGGCCTTGCTTAATAATTTCCCTAATCTGTAATAGCGTTCAATATACATAATGTCCAAAATAAACTTGGTAACGGACGGACAAATGCTCACTTCCCCTTGACCAGGCCCATATTTCAAGCTCTTTTATTGACCAAATTAATCTTGTACCACCACAGTGTGCCGACATGTTGGCAAATATTGATTCAGGTCAACGGTCACAGTAATGTCAAGTTGTCGCAGGTATTGTGTATGAACACACCATGTTGACAGTTCCTGGCTGGTGCAGGCTCCCTTATGTTTTGAGCTATAATTGCATCTATTAGTGCCATTTACGCTTATAGTCTACATAAGTTTCCAGTCCAGGCTTGTTTTTTTATTCAAGGAATGTTTTGCTCACGGAAAATACCTGCTAATAATTCATGTTCTGTGCAACTAAACACTCTGATCACCAGACACTGTTTGCCTGTTAGACATTTTTCTTGTCCCCATAATATCAGTCACAGGAATCTCTGCTTTCTCCACCCAGACATTCTTGACGTAGGTAATCTCTTCTCAGAGTTTTGTTCAAATAACCAGATGATTTTGAAATAGTTTCTCCATCCATACTGCAAGCTTGTTGTTGAAAAAATGCATACTCCTTCAGCTTTATATGGGCTGTTTACATTGATTTTATCAGTTTCTTCTTTGGGCTTGCAATGACCTGACATCACAGTATTAGTAAAATTTTTAAGCCCCCAGATGTCTGACCAGATGTAAGGCCATGTCTCCAGCCATTCAGCTCACCACTCTACTAAGACCTGGACTACGCTTTGTTCATTCTTGAATTATCTAACACCACCTGTTTCTCATTGCCACTGGGTCGTAGCAGTGTGTATTTAAGACCCAGTTTCACACAGTCGCATTGTGAAGTCTCATAAATCCATGCCTGTGTGGCATTGTTAGTGATGTTTAGAATTTTTCTCTGTATCAATACCCTAAGCTTAGTTCTGTTTGTGTTTATTTCAACACTTTATTATTAAGGAACCTTCTTTCCTTTTGTTTTCCGATTTCTAATGCATTGTTACTGCAGCAAAAGCCCAGAGTCTGTATTTGCTTATAGCAGGGGTCCCCAATCTTTTGCAGAAAGGGCCGGTGTGGGTGCAGGCTTTCATTACAACCAAGCAGCTATACACCTGAAGCTACTAATTAAGGTTATTAGCAAAGAGACCAGGGGTTGATTAGTCGTATCAGGTGGGTAATTGCTTGGTTGAAAGCCTCCAGCCACACCGGCCCTTTCTGGGAAAGATTGGGGACCCCTGGCTATAGTGTTAAAGAACCTTGTTTCCATTTTATTTTGTATTTCTACATTTGTGCCTGCTGTTGTGTAATAGGTATAATAAATACTATCAAGTCCATCCTTGCACCTGAGTCCAGTCCTTATCTTCCTGTCTTCGGTGGATCCGAACTGTGCACTCGGCACTGCTGTTACAGAAGACTTCACCAAGTATTGACTCAGCAGAGACTGCCTTGCCCCATGAGGTGGGAGAGTTCGCTGCCCAGCCTCCCAACCTCCACCAGCTGGTGGGCGAACAGTAGAGGGACATTGCCCGTCTGGGGGCTGCCCGGGACAAGTTGGATCCGCGAACGCTCAGTCTCCCATGCGCCGCCATTAGCGCCTCCCTCCGTCTCTCCTGCAGAACTGCAGGGTCCCCTAGTCATTCCCTGTGGTGATTCACCAGTGCGCCTACCTGAGCACTATGACAGCATAGCCCCACTGCATGCAAAGGCCTCATCCTTCAGTGAGCACTGTACTTTTACCTAGCATCCACCCCTGAGCGAAGCTGAGAATATTGCAGCAGTGATGACCTGTCTCACTGGCAAGGAGCTTGACTCTTCGACAGCTGTCTGGGGGGGAGTCGGCTTTGACTACCTATGCCGATTTCCTCCAGCAGTTTCGCTTGGTCTTTGATCATCCTGGGAAGAAGGCTAGGGACCAGCTGCTGGACCTGAGCCAAGGGAGGAGTACCGCAGCAGAATATGTCCTCCAGTTCCGCACCTTGGCTGCATGTTACATCAGTGCAGCCATCAGCCTGGACCAGCTCCTGCAGGAGAGATGGCGGGCCTAGCCCAGAGGCTCCCTCCAGCTGCTAACAGAGGGGGTGAAGCCAATGGAATTGGAGCACTTTGAACCTCCAGAGCATCAAGAAGGTTGAGCAGCGCCTTCCAAGTTAAAGGTGTCACCTAAACCTATTACTAGTCAGCGCTTCCGAATCCCAGTCACTGTAGCCTGTAATGGTATGACCCTTTGCACAGAGGCCCTGATTGACTCTGGTGCAGCGGGCAACTTCGTCCCTGACCAGCTGGTATGACAACTTGGTGCCCCAATTTACCAGCTCCAGACCTTCCTCACAGTGGCAGCCAGAGATTGGAAAACTCTGGGCCAGAGCAGCGTGACACACCAGATGGCATCAATCTCCCCATCAGTCCAAGAGCACCATCCGCTGCCAATCCTCAACTACTTAAGCCACCCACTCATCCTTAGACACCCATGGCTGATTCTACACAACCCATCCATCTCCTGGCGCACAAGAAGTCTCCACTTCCGGTCACCCTTCTGTCAATGGCACTGTGGCCCTCTTACCACTGCCTCTACGACCGTTGAGAGTCCTGACCAGAGAGACGAGCTGGAGATTCAGAAAGAGTACTGAGACTTGCAAATGGTGTTTAGCTGAGGAGCAGCCAAGAGAAGCGAAAATCTTCACCTAGCTCAACCTCCGCGGCACCTTTAATTTGATCTGTATCAGGGAAGGAGACGAATGGAAGACAGCCTTTAGCACCACCTCCGTTTACTATGAGTACTGCATCATGCTGTATGGCCTTGTAAATGCCCCCTCCGTGTTCCGGTCCTTCTTTAATGACGTACTAAGAGAGATGCTGAGCAGATTTGTCATCGCCTACCTTGACAAAATCCTCATCTACTCCAGTACTTAAGACGAACATATGAAGCATGAGAAGAGAGTACATGAACGCCTACTACAACATAATCTCTGTCTTTTGGTATTCCACCAATCCACCCGAAGGCAGTATCTGAATGGCTAATCCCATGGACCATGAAGGAACTCTGGCGCTTCATGGAATTCACAAACTTGAAATCACGCTCTGATCAATTCGCAGTTGGATTGGGAAATGGCAAAGGAGTTCAGGAAGAATCCCCCTACTACCTCTGTGCCAGCGGGTAAGACGTTTGTTCCCGCTAATCTTTGAGAGCGAGTGATACTGTGGGCCCATAAATCTCCTTCATCAGGACACTCTGGAGTTACGAGAACAACACACATTATCAGTTGAATGTATGAGTGGCTGCACCTGGCCTCTGATGAGGAAGCAGCCGTGCGCTCTTGCACAATTTGTGCAATGTCCAAAACATCCCAACAGCAATCTGCAGGTAAACTCAATCCACTGCCAGGCCCTCATTATCCATGGTCACACATTGCAGTTGTCTTTGTTACCAATCTACCCCAATCAGAAGATAACACCTGTATCCTGGTGATTATAGATCTAAATTCTGCAAATGTGTGCCTCTTGCTGCCAGGTGTTCTGAAACTACCCTTCCAGAGGACATCGTCTCCAACCAGGGGCCTCATTTCACTTCTTAAGTGTGGAGGGCGTGCTTCAGGAAGCTTTCTCAGGATCCCCTCAGCAGGGGGTGATCCATCTTCTACTTCTGACTTTGATTGTATTTTAGCTCCAGTCCTTTTCCTCCCTTCCTCTTGTCTGTATTTCCCTGGTCTGTTGCTTCCTCCTCTGCCCCCTCCTCCCTCCCGGTTTTTGTCCGAATCAGCACCTGCATGGGTTTAGTTATTGTCACATCCCACTTCTTGTGTTAATTGTAATCTGCAATATGGCAGTCAGTCTGTTTTAGTCTCTTTTACGATAACTGATCGTCATTATCATATTATTGTCCCACCTACTCCCCTCCCCCATTGTTTCATTCCCTTACCTCATCACCTGCTCTCCCTCAGTGTTAATCATTTTCTAGTGTATTTACTTTCCTGGTCTCCTTTGTCTGGATTGTTGCAAACCCTTTGTTGTGCTTTGTGCCTAAGTATGTCCCATGACTAATTTTCCATCTTCATTGAGATTCATAAGTTGCGAGTGATTCAACTTTTGTTTATTTAAATGTGTACTGCAGCTAACTGACTATTTTTCTTGAAAGGCTATTGAGGTTTTTCTGTGGATCTGAGCCTGTTAAGTTTGTATCAGGACCTTGTATTTGTTGAGCATTGTTCTTCCTATTAAGACCACTGCCTCTTACTGAGGACAAACATGATTGACTGGATCTTCAGAGATTACAGAGGAAGGGTTGCAGCGCTGTTGCACAGTTGAACAATATGCTTTGGAGGATCTAGCTGAGACAATGTTCCACATCTTCATTGGGACCTAAGTCTTTTAAATTAGAAAACTTGACTCCATTGATGTCATCTTTTTTTCCCCTAGTACTTTATCATTCTTTGTCGGCAATAGGAGTGTTCCTCTTTAGCCATGGTGCCACCTTATTATTTTAACTTGAAAAAGCTACTCACAACACAAAGCAATCAGGAAAACAGACTGATACATTTACAGTCATACAAGCACTCCTAACTGAAGGTTTTTTTTTAGTGCCAAAAATGGCGACATCTGGTGCCAAGAAATGGCTGGAAAATGTTGAAAGAACACCGCAATAAGATTTTCCACGAGACAAATTGCAATTCACAGTCATAATTATCAATTATTTTTATTCAGGATGCATGAGATTAAATTAAGATGGTAATTTTATTACTGTTCAGTTATTATCCAGAGTAAATTAAAAGGTGAAGGATGATTTATTTGAACCAAGCTCCTGCACTCAATCACATGGTTAACTTTAAGAAAAAAAAAAACTGCTTTGTAACTTTCTTTTTTTTAGTCAGAATCCAGTTTTCAGTCACACTATCCGAAAAAGGCTCCTCTGACATTTAATTGGGGAATCTTGTCTCGATCATTGATTCTATGCCACTTTGATGATAAAGGCCTTTATAAAAATAAATAAAATTCCCTCAATGCAGACATAGCCAAAAAAAAAAAAACTTTTTTCTGTATTTTCAGTAAGGCCCAGCCCCCTTCACCATTCTTCTCAGGGTTTGTGGGTTCAGACACTGAATTTTAACTGAAGCTCCCGCGGCTGAGTCTTTTCCGGAATCTCCATTCTCCCCTGGGTTGGTGGGTTCAGACTCTTTATTTTAATCGGAGGTCCTGCGGCTGAGTCTTTCCCGCAATGTTGCATTTTGGCTGATACCGTCACTCAGAGGTTAGTGAGAGGTTACTGGGAAGCAGTGCACCACTAAAACTTGAAATACTTTCCCATCATTGGCAGGATGCGTCCCTCTCCTCTTTTTTTTAAGTGTGTGATTCTCGTGGTACCTGGAAACAGCAACTGCGTGTCTTGAAATTGCCGTCTTCCCCTCATTTTGAAATGGTAACAATTGAAGATTCGAAGGAAAGACAAGTCGCAGTGGTAAAAAAAACTGTCCCTTGAGGAGAACACAGGGCGTTAATCCAAAGTGCATTGCCTCCCACAACTGATGGTGAACTAGAAATGTATTTGTTGATATAATATTGCTTTCTGTTGTCCTGTGTTCACTGACAAAGCAATGTAAACTTGATTAAAGAGGCGGCTCTGTTTAAATAAAGTTGTCCTGAGGAAACTAATTCAAGAACAATCATAAACTAGAGGCACTCCTAGAGGGCAAAACGTCTGCCAAGGCAACACAGTTAAAATCTTCATGTGAGGGAGCAAAGTTAAGTTCTCGCTTGTCATGCGAATTCACGATGGCTGCTGTGGTGGCCATATTGTTTCACTGATTGCAGTCAAAATGAATATGGTCCATCCCTGTTGTAACAGCAACCCACCCACAAAATTTCAGAAATATCCGTTCATTACTTTTTGAGTTATCTTGTTCACCAACTCACAAACAAAGAAATAAACAAATGAAAGGTCATTCATAGAATGACGACTTGCCGGAATCATGCACAGATCTCTTAAACAGAATGAACAGAATGGAGTTATTTTCCAGTCTCTAGCTGCAATAACAGCGAAGTTATGAACTAAAATGTGTTTTGGACCTTTTTGGTGACCTTGACCTTGACCTTTGACCTCGAAAAGAGACCAGCCTCAATCCACAAGGCCAGTCAATGCTGTCACCAAGTTTGGTGAAGATAATGTGAAAATTGTGGCCTGTACAGTGCACACAAACAGACAGAAAAATAAACCAAAATAGAGCGCTGCTTAAGTGACCTTGACCTTTGACCTGGATTGACCAAAATAGTGCGGTGCTCAGCTCAGGTAACTCAGGCCTTAATTTATCAACAAACTAGAAAGCACTCAGAGAGCGCAGACCTCCGCCAAGCAATGCCATCCCCCACGTAATGATAGTTATTACACAAACATTCAGCCAACCAGCATATTGTTTTATTTTCCCATGAGGTAAAACAAAAAACAAAACAACTTATTTTTAAATCAAACTTCTTTATTGTTCGAAGACATGTCATGATATGAAGAAACATTTTAGCTCCAGGACAGTAGAGACCTGCTGTAACTTACAAAACCCAAAACCAGTGAAATTGGCACGTTATATAAATCGTAGATAAAAACAGAATACAATGATTTGCAAATCCTTTTCAACTTATATTCAATTGAATACACTGCAAAGACAAGATGTTTAATGTTCAAACTGAGAAACTTTATTGGTTTTTTGCAGATAATCATTAACTTAGAATTTAAAGACAGCAACACATTGCCAAAAAGTTGGCACAGGGGGCTTTTTACCACAGTGTTACATGGCCTTTCCTTTTAACGACACTCAGTAAACGTTTGGGAACTGAGGAGACCAATTTTTGAAGCTTTTCAGGTGGAACTCTTTCCCATTCTTGCTTGATGTACAGCTTACGCTTCATAATGCGCCACACATTTTCAATGGGAGACAGGTCTGGACTACAGGCAGGCCAGTCTAGTACCCGCACTCTTTAACTACGGAGCCATGCTGATGTAACACGTGCAGAATGTGGCTTGGCATTGTCCAGCTGAAATAAGCCGGGGCGTCCATGAAAAAGACGTTGCTTGGATGGCAACATATGTTGCTCCAAAACCTGTATGTACCTTTCAGCATTAATGGTGCCTTCACATATGTGTAAGTTGCCCATGCCTTGGGCACTAATACACCCCCATACCATCACAGATGCTGGCTTTTGAACTTTGCGCCTATAACAGTCCGGATGGTTCTTTTCCTCTTTGGTCCGGAGGACACGACATCCACAGTTTCAAAAATAATTTGAAATGTGGACTCGTCAGACCACAGAACACTTTTCCACTTTGCATCAGTCCATCTTAGATGAGCTTGGGCCCAGCGAAGCCGGCGGCGTTTCTGGGTGCTGTTGATAAATGGCTTTTGCTTTGCATTGTAGAGTTTTAACTTGCACTTGCAGATGTAGCGACAAACTGTAGTTACTTACAGTGGTTTTCTGAAGTGTTCCTGAGCCCATGTGGTGATGTCCTTTACACACTGATGTCGGTTTTTGATGCAGTACCGCCTGAGGGATCGAAGGTCACGGGCATTCAATGTCGGTTTTCGGCCTTGTCGCTTACGTGCAGTGATTTCCCCAGATTCTCTGAACCTTTAGATGATATTATGGACCGTTGATGATGAAATCCCTAAATTCCTTGCAATAGCTCGTTGAGGAATGTTGCTTTTGAACTGTTCGACAATCAGCTCACGCATTTGTTCACTAAGTGGTGACCCTCGCCCCATCCTTGTTTGTGAATGACTGAGCATTTCAGGGAAGCTGCTTTTATACCCAATCATGGCACCCACCTGTTCCCAATTAGCCCGTTCACCTGTGGGATGTTCCAAATCAGTGTTTGATGAGCATTCCTCAACTCTCTCAGTCTTTTTTGCCACTTGTGCCAGCTTTTTTGAAACATGTTGCAGGCATCAAATTCCAAATGAGCTAATATTTGCAAAAAATTACAAAGTTTACCTGTTCGAACATTAAGTAACTTGTCTTTGCAGTGTATTCAATTGAATATAGGTTGACAAGGATTTGCAAATCATTGTATTCTGTTTTTATTTACGATTTACACAACGTGCCAACTTCACAGGTTTTGAGTTTTGTACATCAACGTACATATTCATTATTTCCAACACCACACTAATAATGAACTTGAGGACCAGAGTGACAATATCCTAAAAAAAGGACAATAAATATAGCTTCTTTCTAAACCAAACTTCTGTTTTGAAGATTGACATGTCATATTATAAAGTAATTGTTATAGTACAGTAACCTGGAGACCTGCAGCAAAATTAATATTATATTGTTATTGTGTACAAATATTATTCTATAATATCAACTTTCATTATCATATTTAGGATCACAGTAACATTATACTAAGTTTTCCAACAGGAAAAAAAACTGCTGGTAAATTAAAAGTAAAACTGTACATAAAACTCATAATCTATAATTTCAAAGAAACAAATATCATATCGTGGTCAGAAAAGTACATATCCAGTATGTCCACATGACTAATGTCCTGCCTGTTAAGATAGACATGGTCCAGAAGAGTGCCGTAGTCTGTTGTTGGGGAGGTGACTTGCTGCTGGAAACCAAACTGTTCCATGAAAGCTAGGATGTTGTGATTGGGAGACTCCAAGAGGTCGAAGTTGAAGTCTCCAAGGATGACAGTGAGAGTTTGAGCTGGCAGGTTCTTCAACAAACTCTCTAACTTTTGGGTGAAGACTGCAAGCTTCTGGGACGGTTGCCGATAAATGGTGACAATGTTCACTTTAGTGGATGCCTTGGTGATGGAAACTGCTGTATACTCCAAGCTCTCCGGTCTGTCGGCCCTGAAGCAGACAGGTTGAGGCAAGGTCAACTCAATGTTTTGCTGGCGCTTGAGGAAGGTTTCTGTAAGACACAGCACATCAGCCTGGAAAGCAGTCTCGTCAGCTTTCAAGTCCTGGAGATGCTCCAAGTACGATCGAATGTTCAGCAAGCAGATATTGAGTGAAGTATCCGATAGTGACTGAGAAGGTCCCTCTGAGAAACTGTTGTGTGACGAAACGTCTTGACGAAGGCGCTCCATTTCTCTCAGTACAGCTGGATTGACACGAATGGGGCTGGCATTGACGTTTAAAAGGTAAAGTCCATCCAACTTCTTCACCCGACTCAAGGCGACTCATGCTTGTCCTGGCAAGAAGCGGCCCTTTCCTTCCATAGACATGACAATTTTGTCTAGTGTCTTGCCTTGAACTTTGTGAATTGTGCAGCCCCATGCCAATGTGAGAGGAAACTACGTCCTTTGTGCCTCCACAGACCGTCGGCCTCGTCCAGCAAAAAACTGGACACTTTTCCTCTTGATGGGAACTGCTCCAGGGTACATCCTCTTGTACTGACTGTTGGTAATGGCTTGTTAGCCCACTCCGTCACTGTCAAACTTGACCATGATAGTATTGACATGATCTCCTGTGCTGTCAATGCCAACTACAGTTCCACAGACACCATTTACCAGTCCATCAGAGACATCGACATTTAAAGTAACCATCACTCTCGCACCAACACCTAAGGACACAACCTCGCGCAGTCCACCAGTGTCCGATGGCTTCGTAGAGATAGTGACATCAATGAGGCCAGTCCGTACATCTTTCTTTTTGTCTATGGCTTTGATGTTAAACACCTGCGTAGGAAGTTTCTCCAGGTGTTTACTGTTGTGCTGGTCCACTTTTTTGTTAGTCGTGAAGACATGAAGAGCTTCAGAGGGGTAGGTTGGGTCATCTCGGGCAGTAACTCTGGACTTCAGCAAAGCTATATCTTGTGGTGTACATGAAGCTGTTCTGACCCTCATCAGTAGTTGAGCAAACTGTTGATCATCCCTTTGTCTCATGCTTTCAGTAAGCTCCATCATGTGGAAATTTTCCTCCCATAGAGATCCATGAAGCCTGGCATAACTGTAAAAAAAAACACAGAAAATGTACCCAAAAGACTACAAAAAAGGACTTGAAAAGTAGGAAAAAAATGAAGTTAAGACAGTAAATTAAGAACATAGATTACCTGTCAGAAGTTGCTCCAAAAACATGGTTCTGACCCACGGGTTGTAATTGGAAGAGGTCTCCAACAGCCAGGATGCTGACTCCTCCAAACTTTGAGTCTGGATCTCCACTACCACAGATATCCTGCAGACGGCGATGGATGTGGTACAGCCGGTCTGCTCCCACCATGGAAACCTCGTTGATAATCAACAGTTTGAGCTTTCCAAATCTGGAGCGTAGGGTGTTGAGCTTCTCGCTGCTAAGTGGCAGGTATTCCTTTCTACTATTAGGACCGCAAGCAAATCCCAGGGCTGAGTGGAGTGTCATCCCCTCTATTCCAAAGGCTGCTGTTCCAGTGAAAGCTGTGAGCAAAACTGGTAACTCCTCGGGGTCAAAGCAGCCAGACAGTGGTTTTAGGAGCTTCATGGCTCTTTCCAACGCCACCTGGCCCACTTAGAAACACTTTGTATTGTGGCATGGGGCAGTTGTGCTTCAGAGCAATGATGGCATCTTTGCACCATCTGCGATGAAACTTGATGACTGCCATCTGTTTGGTGTTCAGAGACCTCATCATTCTCCTCTACTCCTGAGTGCTCATTAGCTCTTTACTGAGCTCAGCTGTAAAACGCGCATGGAGCTCAGAACGGTTGCCAGCAGCAGAGTTTGGAGCAAGGTCAACATTTTCCTGAATATCCTCATCAGGTAGTTTTCTCTCTATGACCTGTCCCTCATCTTCCTGTTCAGCTTGCTGAAATACCACATTGGGGGCAATACCATCCCACATGTCTTCTGGAGGGCCATTTTCCTGCAGGTTTTGATTAGCTCTGTCAATTTCATCCGCGTTAATGCTGAATTTTGCTTCATTCGCTCGGATGAGTTCTTGGATCTGCTCCTAATGTTCCTTGAAGGTGGGAAATCCTCCTTTTAAGTCATTCTGTTCATCTCACCATGGCAAGTAGAGCATTAACAGATTCCTGTACTTGTCTTCTCCCTCCTTCTTTTCCTTGTGAAATCGGATCACACAGTGATGTTTTTTTTTTCATATAGCCTTTGCCTTTGCTGAGTGTGATCACTGTTGAATATCTGCCACTGGTATCTTCTGCACCATCTTCATTCTCACTAGCATCGCCATCATCATCACTGCTATCTAATGCCTCTGAGATGTGGTCCTCCTTTGACTTGCCGTGTCCAGTGGTGTAGGTAACAGAAAATTCTGCCAGAGACATGTCTTCTAGCTCTTGTGGTCTGGCTGCATACCTATCAAGAGGGGATGTACAAAATACATCTTCTTCATTGTCATCCATTTTCTCAAGGAGGTTCTGTGGCTTCAACACTGAGACTCTTTTTTCTTATGGGGCAGTGTTCACAAATACAACCTTCCTGCTGGCTCTTTTTAAGGGCAGGGAGAGCAGTCTGTAGGCAGCTTCTTGGGCGCTAACCTCTCTGTTGTTCAGAAAAGCTGATCCCACCTTCCTCAGTTTGGCTTTCAGGTCATCTTCTCTGCACTCCTCTGCCACCTTTTTCAGCAGTTCACTTATAGCACGTTCACTCTTCTTTATATAGCTTGTGATGTACATGATGCAAGAGTATGGGTCTGTGATGAACTGAAGGTCCATGTTTGCCTGCCAGGTCTGGAGGATCTTAGGGTTGTATTGGTTGATCCATCTTTCAGATGGCTGCCGTTGAAGGACGACAGCTTTTCCCGACTTCATTGTTGACATCACTTTGTGATACAGAGCTGGAGGGACCTGGATTTTCTCCAAAAAATCTTGCATGGAAATGTTTTCTGAAACCTCCTTGTTTTCCATCACTTTCTGCACCCTACTCATAACGTCGGACTTCATGTTGAGGACTTGTGCTATGAGTTCTGGATTCTCTGGTTGCCTGGCAATGACAGTTTCAATGTTTGGAGGATGTGGAAAGCGAAATCTGCATGATCTGTCTCTTCTGCAAGTGGCAGAATGAACATGCCTTTGGACAGAGAGGAAGAGATCTCTCAATTCACTTCCCTTGGGATGGCACAGGTCTGATGCTTGTCGATGAACCTGATCACTTCTTCATCAGTATTCACATCAAACTTGGGAGCATCTTTCATCCACAAAATAGTGTGAGCATGAGGAGACTCTCTGGCTTGTAATTCTATCCGGATCATGAAATCCTGAAGGACACCAATAGGATGAAATTTTCCTCCAATGAAGTCCTTGAAAAAGATTTCTAGTCGATGCTTAAACTGGCGGGCTGCAGTAACTGGATTACTTCTCAGCCACTGGCACTTTTCATCCCAGGACATGTTCTTCACATCATCAGCAGAGAGGTTTCTTCCATACTGATGGGCGATGCTCTGAATGACCTCCGGCCACTGCATGTCTGCAGCAGAAAGGGTGAGAAACCAGGTCGGGATTCCCAGTTGACGCACTATAGCCAGCAAGTCCAAGAGAACAGTGTTCCAGTATGCCGGAGTTCCACGCACATTTTTCAGAAATCTGAAGGCTGTGTCAGTTCGTAGCATAGCCTGGACGTTTTCGCTGCTCGTCATCAAACCTGCATTGATTGTCCTGTTTTGAAAGGTCTGTCCACGAGTCTGCCTCAAAGTTATTTGGATGTCTTCTCGGACTTGCTTAGCCTCTACAGCATACTGGGCGGCAAGGAGATAATCAATGTCACTGGCAAACCTGCCATCTTTGTGTAGAAGTCTCTGGTTAAAGTATTATCTGGGGGTGATCTTCTTGTCTCTTTTGTCTGTCAATCCTCCACGACCATAAGGATATTTGGTAGGGTTGGCCATTTCTTCAAACTTTCCATCTGTCAAAAAAGGGCAGGGCTTCTGGTTTTCTCCTAGAGCCACTGAGTATGTGTTGTCTCTATCGGCAACCTGTTCTTCCTGGAGAAGGGTATCGTAAGGAATACCTCGCAGCTTGCTTGTCTGCTCAAAAGCTATCCTGTCCTCTCTGTCTTCCTTCTCTTGGCGTTCAGCATCGGCCTCTGCCTGTTGCCTGAGTTCTGCCCTGGCATCTTGAAGAGCCACATAGTGTTACTCACCCATGAGTCCAATTGTGATAGTGTTATCACTCCTACCTTGTCTGGGCTGAATGTTGTGCGTCCAGTCAGGAGTGATGATGTAAATCACATGAATATTTATGTTGAGCAGATCAGCAACACCTTGTACAGCCAAGTTGTCAGCCCACTCACCATCACGTAAGTCATCAATGTAGTTTTGTGTTGGCTCAGGGTATTGTGGGTTGGTGACATACAGGGGCTGCTGGGAAGTTGCAGGAAACCCAGGTAATGTTGCTTGAACTCTGTGTTGTGCAAGAAATTCACTACCTGTGATCGCATTTCTGGGCCACTGATGGTTTGCACTCCAGCTGCAGGAAGTGACAGACTGAAAGCGTGGAAGAATCAGTTGCCATCACCTGGAACATGTCTTATGTTCATTTGCAGCCTCTTGGCTAAATGCTCTAGAATGGCATAGTTATCACCCGTAGGCAGAGGAGAAGGTTGAGCTGGTGATGCTGGCAATTCACAGACACCACTGGCTGTTGTTTCTGCCACAATTTCCATCTCCTCATCACATGCCTTGGCTATAGCTTCCCACAGGTCAGGGTCATCATCTTACCACTGAGTTTCCCAGTCTGAGCAGATAGTGATGTCTTTGTAGAGTGGATTATTCTGCTTCAGCCACTGCAGTGCTTCCATGACTTTCTTAGGACGGATATAGTCGAACATGTAGTGGCCTTTATAGCAGAGCTTCCTTTTCTGCTTCAGTGGGACCACTTCAGCAGTATTTGGCAGTCTGGGCAGTAGAGATAACACATCCTGTAATTTGGATGGAACGTTCACTGCATTTCCATGAATGGCTTTTTGTCCACCCCTTGGCAATCCCACAAGCTTCATGAACGGTATTCTTTGGCTGATGAGTCTAACTTATAAAGGCCTCAGGTCCGCCAGCTCAGGGGGTATTTCATCCAGTTCTAAGCCATTGGACCATGACTGGATGGGGATTTTGCCTTGTTTCAGCGATGCATTGCAGGTTTTACAAATCCATGATTTGTCGTGGGTTTGGATGTTGCTGTTAGACTTCAGAATGTTAACCGCTGCTGGGTGTTTTGCATACTTTTCCAGCTTCACTTCAATGACCAAAGTTCTGTAATGTAGACGGCAGCAGCAGCTACAAGCATATATTAGTCCTTCTCCAATTTTGGAACTGAAGATGGCAGCACTTTCTTCGACTGTGACATCTTTGTTTTGCTTTTCATGTCTATCTTCTTGCATTCTACTTCTCATCGAGTCACGTCGCTTCTCAGTAACCTCAGATGGTTCTTTTGATCTGCTCCTCTGAGTCCTATTTTTATGATCAGCACGTCGCTTTTCAGCCTCTTCTGGTGTTTCTTTGGCTTGGCTACTCTGTATTCTGGTTCTTTCTGTAGCACGTCGTTTCTCAGTAACTTCTGGTTTTGCTTCTGCTTTGTTACTCTAAGTCCTGGTTCTCTGAGCAGCGAGTCGCTTCTCAGCTGCTTCTGGTGATTCTTGTGATCTGTAAGTAAGAAATTTATGTAAGTAATGTATGTAAGTAAGTAATTTGTGACAATTTGATTACATCCATAATTTGATTACATTCATATATTATTCATGCACTTAATGATATCATTCGAATGAAACACATGTAATGAACTTATAACCATACATATATATCCATATACTATGCATAATTAAATTTCATTGGGGTCAAATTTAAATTGTAATTATATGCTGATGAGGTCAGCATAGCGAGGAATGACCGTCTTCCTGTAGACCTCAAAATGTGTATTATGTAAATTATGTAAGACGTTGAGTCATTGTTTCATGGCGGCATGATATTGTGGAGAAAAGATGGGGTGGAGAGAAGTACACAGGAGGAGATCGATTTCCAAGACTAAAATCCGAAATATGGCTCGACAATTATAGGGGTACAATATAACATTACATCATTCAGTTCACAGTCACCTAAATTATCAAACCGTGAAACGAGATCTCTCGAAACGGGAGAATACTTTCGGAAAGTAAATGAAGCGATTTGGCCTTTCAGAATCACTCAGGGTCATCGATATTACCACCATTTGAAAGCTAATACACCTATAAGAGTTTAATAGTGACCAAGTCCCTATCTCACTCTGTTACAGAGTTATAATGCGCTGAATATAAATGGTATACTGGCAATATAAAAGTCAGAAATATTACTGGACAATTGTAGGGGTACAATAAAACATTCACATGATTCAGTTCGCAATCACCTATTATCGAATTATCGAACTGTATGACCGACAAATGATCAATCCACGTGAAATGTTTAATGTTTCAACATTTCATATTAGCCTTCACATGTGTATACACTTTCTGGCATTGTATGATAGGACCCACATAACCTAGGCACATTTGTGACAGTTCACATTAGACATTACCTGTTACTCTCGGTCCTAGTTCTCTGAGCAGCAAGTCGCTTCTCAGCCGCTTCTGGCGTTTCTTCTAATCTAGCTCTCGTCATGTTTTCAGCATTGAGCTTCCGTCGTTGTTCTGTGCTTCTTGACTTGGAACGCGGCATGCTGTATGTTTTGTGATGCTAAATACGGCGAAGCATGTTTTGTGATGCTAAATACGCCTTTGCTTCTATGTTCCTATTTCTGTAACTCGGATGTAAAAGTCGTGATGCTTGCTTGTATGTTCCTGTATGGGGTGGAGAGAAGTACACAGGAGGAGATTGATTGCGAATACTGAAGTCCGAAGTACAATATAACATTCAGTTCACAATCACCGAAAGTAGAGAAGCAGTCAGAGAGCGCAGACCTCCGCCAGGGGGCAGGAAACTCCGGCACATTGGAAAGACTTGAAGTCTCGAACTTTGGCGTACATGTCAGCAGTACTTTCTTGAACTTTGGCGTATATCTCAGCAGTGCTTTGGCCTAGATATAACAGAATTTATTCACCTCTTCCTTGACTTAATACCCACCTGCCCTGAGAATTTCATCAAAATCCGGCCATAAGTTTTTGAGTTATGTGGTACACAAACAAACCAACAAACAAACCAACAAACAAACGCCACCGAAAACATAACCTCTTTGGCGGAGGTAATAATGCACTTGGTTTGAAGTGTGTACATCGATTAGAAGAGAAGCTATGGCCACTAATGTGTTTTTGACATTTTGTGTGACCTTGACCTTTGATGTAGATTCACCAAAATAGTGCAGTACCTAGGTCAAGTAACATAGACCTTTCGTTTATGAAGAATATGCCTTTGGTTTGAAGTCTCTATGAGGATTAGAACCGAAGATATGGCTTCTTATGTGTTTTTCACCTTTTGTGTGACCTTGACCTTGACCTTTGAACTAGATTCACCAAAATAGTGCAGTGCCTGCCCAGGGCCTGTCGTATGTTGATCATGTAATATTAGCTAAATTGAAATGAAACTGTGGACGCCACAGTGCAAACAAACAGAGTAAAGAAATTACAAATAACAATCCAAGATTCCTTGGATGCCGGCAAGTAACAAACAAATGGCACCGATCACATAAACTCCTGCCAACTTCGTTTGACAGAGGTAATTAAAAGCTTAATGACATTTTTGTACATAATGAGCAACTCCCAGTTCTGATTCCTCTTCATCTGATTTAACCTGAGATATAATGTAATCTGATGGGTAATAAATATATTGGGCTCTAATTTCGTAGACCAGGCGTAGGCGCGGCGCATGGGGGGTGCGCCGCGCCAACGGGGTGTGTCCAGGCGTATGTGGCAATTTCGTGCCCGGCGTAGCCTGGCGCAAGAACTCATCTGTCCCGCCTCTGCCCCTCCTTCCAGCCCAAGTTGGCAAAGAAGGCGACACAGCCGAGTCAAATCTTGCTCACTGGCAAGAGAAACGATGGATAGCGTGTTCCCATGAATTACAAACTGTTGCTGCTTTAAATTTTGGGATTAACATGCATGGACATCAATGCAAGATACGTGACACATTTATTTTCAATATGCGATCTTAACTCAGTACGAGATCATAGCAATCAGGCTGTATTCCTATTCCCCACTGAAGACGATAAAACCGAAGTGACAATAATAGTAGCCTTGTATTAAGCCGCTTGCACACTGGACGCGAAACGAATTTTTCGCTCGACAGATTGCGTCTTGTGCCAGAAAGTCTGACAGGGTTTTAATAAATCTCCGTGTCCGACAGTCTATTATTGTTTTTAATTTCTTCAACTCTGCTGACTCTTGTCGATATTAAACGTGAATGTTTTGATTAGAGGGCTCAGTTCTTTAAGATGAGTACCGAGAATTTCAATCAATGTTTCTGTTTCAGCTCTGCTCAGTAAAGCGAGTCGACACTGGCATGGGACAATGTACAATGCCTCCGTGTCTGACAGCTAAAAAAAAAAAAAAAAGAGGACGATTAGAACAGATTGATACCGAAATAAAGAATAAAAAGAAACATTTTAACAACAGAACATCCAATGAACACTGGGATTTATTTTTTAGCGGGTCATTTTTGTTGGATATCCCGTTATAAATCTGTTCTCATTTCAATACTTTTACTTTTTGCTGGCTGGTGGACATGGAGTATTTTGCATTTTGTGTCGGACAGTCTTAATCGTGCATGCGATAATTTCTTCACACTGTCAATGGTCATGGAATTGATTTGCTCACGCACTGTTTTATCTCAGCTGTGGAAATAAAGCGTGAATCTGTTCGGTCCATCTGACTAATTTTCAAAAGAAAGACCGAATAAAGACTGCTGGCTATCTTCAACGGAAGAAAACAGAAGAATAGGCTAAAAAGACCAAGAAAAGTCGATAGCTATCAATTTGCATTCTGTGAAGGTCGAACAAAATGGCCAAGTTTCCACGTCTAATAATTCCTGGAATACTCGGAAAAATTAGAACTTTTATGACTTACGGACACGGAGCTATATTAAAACCCTGTCCAACAATTGCGTCTTTGCATTGACTTTGTCTGTAATCAGTCGGGCGAAAAATTCGTTTCGCGTCCAGTGTGGAAGCGGCTTTAAGGAGCATAGAACGCAAGCATTCGATATATATATATATATATATATATATATATATATATATATATATATATATATATATATATACAGTTTGTGGTTGGCTGAGAAAGATGTGAAGTCGTTAGTTTGCATCACAGATTCAGCTGCGTTGATTAAGCCCGGTCAAGTTTCCATTACGCGTGGCAACCGCCTATAATCTGACATCAGGACAATCGATATAGATACAATAATTTATGTCCTTATTCAGATAGTTACATTAAATCGTGCTTCCTATTATTATTTCTTGCATTGAAATGTGCCTGACATTCTGTAAAACTGCCTGTGAGATTTCGGTGACGTGTGCGCTCTCTGCGCCGGTCAGCCAAATTACCACTGCACGGAAATTAAACCAGGTTAGAGTTGGCGAGTTTTCTGCGCAACTCCAGCGGAGACTTTTTCTACGAAATTGTCACTGCGTCTTCATGAATATGTGACACCTCCCCCTACTACGCCGCCACACCCATCTCGGCGCACCTTGGTCTACCGAAGGCTGCGCGCCTCACGAAATTACCACTACGCGGGCTGCGCCCTACGAAATTACCACTGCGCGGCCTGCGCTTCGCTACGCCACCTGCGCTGCGCCAGGAAATTAGAGCCCATTGACTTTATGAAACAATTGAAGAGTTTGTTTCCAAAATTCAATAAGCACCAAAATTACAAAAATGAGATAATACCAAAGACCGATAGCCCTGTGCTTCTTACACATGGTGCAAAAATCTGTTTTTAGAAATTGATACAGTAAGGTGTATTTTTTCATGGTCATAGTTTGTGTTTTTCTATAAAATGCAATAGGTGCCAACATAGGAAAAGCTGGTTAACTCAAAATGAGTAAAATTGGAGGGGGATCGCGTGACCCTTCGACGATGATGCAAGCATAGTTACTAACTCTGCACACAGTCTTCTTTTTTTCAATAATCCTATCAATATAGCCCAGATTTTTCGACACCTTTCCAATTATGAACAGTCCAGCAACTAAAGATGCCCGGAAAAGGGAGGTTAACAATCGGCTACGAAGAAAAAAAATTCAAAGATTCCTCCATTTCTAGAGACGAGCTTAATGCAGCCATTGCCAATGGGATGAAGCTAGCCCTCCAAGCGCAGCAAGAAGCTCTGGATACAATTGTTGCCGCAGCAGTTAAAGAAGCTGTTAACTATGTAAACGGTATTAGTGCCAGCTTTGTGGAATTAACACACAAAGATCCAAAAGACGAATGAAGTTGTACAGGAACTAAACATCGAGCTCGAGACTCGACTAAGAAACCCCAAAATCGGATCGACTTAATTCAAATGGCTGCTTGAGACGACAGACGTTCTGTTGGCGAGCTAACAAAACAGATTGAACAGCTATCCTCGAAACTAACTGACCTGGAAGTGTGAGGTACCCTTCAGGAACCACTCGCGAGAGAGACAAATCAAAAAAAATGTATGCTTTTATTGGAGTCCGAGTCAAAGCCAAAAAAACACAGGAATTGCCAAGCCACAATAAGAAATCTAAAAACAGTGTCGACTAGACAGGCAGGGGTCCGAACCAGTAAGACAGATGAGCAGAGGTACAAAAACAATAGGCAAAAAGTCGTAGTCGATGAAAAAAGCCAAGGGTCATAGACAGGGCATCCAAACACAAAAATCGTGGTCATACAAAAATGGGTCAAAATCCAGAATGACAAACACAATACAAAAAGGGCAATGGCAAGAATCAAGGTCTGACAATCCAGTTGAAGAGAAACAATATTCAATGGCATACAAGGCGCTCTGCACAAAGAAGTATTGATCAACGTTCTGACAAGAACTGTGAGTGAAAAGACTGCTAATATACACACAGGGAAGGCCACATGCTATACAAGAATCAGGTGTAGGGAATGAGGCTAATTACATCGGGAGAATCACGAGGGAAGCCCTAACCACGAAAATTGGCAAAAGACAAAATACGAACGGGAATCACACAAACAGCCTATGACATTCAAACAGCTCCGGTCCAAGAGTTCTACGTGCACAGATAACGAGCGCAGGAGAGTGATTAAGCACATGCGAGAGATCCTCGCTGAAGCTGAGGAGAGGACAGAGACAGGCTGAGGGGCAGGGTATAGAACAGGGCGGTTGCGGAGAGGGAATTAGTCTAAATTAGTAGCGGTGCAACTTTACATATTAAACTAGAGTGCTCATTTGTAAGTTAGTAACCTTATATACATGGATTAGTTGTGTTAGTAATCAGAACAGAACGGCGAAGGAAGAAAACGAGATTTAAATCATTTAAATCACCCTAAGTCAGTGGGCACGCAGACAGGGAAGACGGACTGAACCAACTAGATCACAAGACAGAGGAGACAAGTGCAATGGAACTGAGAAATGGAATGAACTAAAAACCTGAGTATTACAATAACCAAAAAGAATAATTAAAAGACAATAATCATGAGCACAGAACCTGAACTTAAACATGACAACAAGGCAGAATCACAACAGAAACATTATCAGGCTGGTCGGCTTACCAGAAGCGGCGGAGGGCTCCAACGCCGTTGCATTTCTGAAAGCTAACCCTCCTAAATGGATCCCAATGTTGGCAGGGCGTGACATTGACATTGATTGAGTGCATCGGGTATATGATCGGTGCAGTAACAATTCCAGCAAACCAGGTATGCTAATTTTCAGTTTACTTCGCTGGCAGGACAGATCGGAAATTCTTAAAGGTGCCCGTAAACCCTACCCTGTCAAGTATAAACTCAACTCTACACTTCTGTTTTTCCCTGACTACAGCCCTGCCACTACCATGAAAAGGAAAAGCTTCCATCCCATCATGAAGACAGCAACGGCGAAGGGCTTGGAACCATTTCTCATTTATCCAGCGATTATGAAGTTGCAATACAGAGATGAGAAGATTTCCTTTGAATCCTCACAAGCTGCAGAGACTTTTATGAATTCTATACCATGGAAAATCAACCCGACAATTACCCAAAGTGATGGCGGAATCACGGTGCTACCAATGCACGGTGGAAGAAACTAATACAATGGACATATTCGGGCATTATGATTCACAAAAATATAAATAAGTTAAGTAGAGAAAATTACACGGTTGTTACAACCAGAATTAAGACTGACCTAAGGTGGAGCAATCTACAGATATCTCTTCAAGGCGGAATTAATACTATCAAAATAAGTGTTTTGCCTCGTATTCATTTTCTCTTTTTTACGTTACCACTAAGTCCCCCTGTGAATTATTTTAAAGAAATTCATTCTTTAATATCTAAGTTTATCTGGGACGGAAGATGCCCCAGGGTCCGTCTGACCACACTCCAAAGATCCAAAGTGTCCGGCGGTCTAGCTCTACCAAATTTTGAATTTTACTATCAGTCATTTCAAATTAGAGCTCTGAGCATATGGGTTGATCCAGAATCTAAAACGGCTTGGACAATGATCGAATCCGCTAAGGTGATACCTCACAGGTTGTATGACATTTTGTTTTGTAAGATAGCAAATAAAACGATTAGAAATAAATTTGGGCCCATAATTGCAAACTCTTTTCAAGTATGGAAGAAAGTTGAATGTTTTAAGGGTGGCCCATTCAAAAGTACTCAAAATACATCTTTATGGCACAATTTAAATCTAGTAAGTGGTAATCAACCATTTATTCAGCCTGCCTGGTCCGCATAAACACCTGTGCTGACAGAAATGATGATGCAGGCCTCTGCTCCCAGTAAGATTTAAGAACAAGATTCTCCCTTCCTACATCATCATATCTCACTTTCAGATAAAACCAGCCTTAAGAACACATAGGAACACATAGAGCTCTAAATTTGTTGACCAGGTGCTGGTGAAGCGAATGGGGGGAGCGTCGCGCTAACAGGGTGCATCCAGGCGCATTTTGCAATTTCGTGCCCCGCACAAGTACTCCCTTGTTCCGCCTCTGTCCCTCCTGCCAGCGCAAGTGGCAAAGACGGGGGAAGAGAAGGTGTGAGTGGGTTTAACACGGCCGATTCAAATCTTCACCAATGAAATGAGCTCCTCTCCTCACCTTTAAAATGTTGGAATAAAGAAGCCTCTGTCCTATATCTGCATGATGCATTAATGTTGCATTATACTTTGCTGCTTCAGACATGTTTTCTGCATCACTTACGTCAATATTAAGCATTAGGAAGATGAGTTAGCTGGCTAGCTAGGGCATTCCCAAATTATTACCATTAGTGAACTTGAATGGAATTTCAAAACAAATCAGTCATTATCCAATTATCATCAACACCTGTTTCTCATTTTCACTGAGTGGTAGCAGTGTACATTTAAGACTGATCTTACCTCATTCCCTTTTTGAAGTCTTTGTCAGATTATTCAAACTTATGACGTTGGAATGAAATAAGATGGTTCCTCATTTATTTCTTCTGCCTGCATCATTGGGAAGAGAAACAATGCATAGCAAGTTCCTATAATTACACCCTGTTACTGCTTAAAATTTTGGAATTAACATGCATGGACATTACATTTTTATTTTGTGATCTTAACTCAATACAAGATCATAGCAACATAGTGACAATAATAGTGTTAAGCTGTTTGCACCCTGGACGCGAAAGATTACATTCAAAGTCAATGCAAAGACTCGAATACACGTCTGTATTTGCGTCTTTACATTGACTTTGAATGTAATCAGTCATGCGAGAAATTCGTGTCTCATCTTACTGTATTTTTTTTTTGTTAAAAGCATAGTTTGCATGGAACAATTAAAGCCTAAGGAAGCCCACACCTCCAGCCATCCAGCTCACCAGTCTAATAAATCCTGAAGTGCACTTCAGTCATTATCCAATTATCATCAAGAGTGTCCAGTGTGGAAGCAGCTGAAGGACACATACACACACAGCCTACACACACACTCACGCGCCCACATGCACACATCTCACTCTCTCTCTCTGATCTGACATCAGGACAATCGATATCGATACAATATTTTATGTGCTGATTCAGATAGTTACATTAAATAGTGGTTGCTGTAATTATTTATTGCATTGAAATGTGCCTGACATTCTGGAAACCTGCCTGTGAGGTTTCAGAAATGATCATTGCATGGATCAGGGATAATGGCTGAGTTATAGAAACATATCTATATGTAAGCCTGCCTTTTCTGTGCTATTACTCTTGTAACTGACATAATATTAATATAACAGTATTATCATGGTCATAGTATTGGAAAGTACATTTATTAATTTATATACATATATTTTTTCCCTTCTCTTCCTGTCACTCACTGTACCATTGTGACCGTCTGCTCCCCCCCCCCCCCCCGTTTGTCTAAAAATCTATAAAAATTTTTGATCACAAATAAAAAGAGTAAAGTTGATATACTACATTTTGGAAACAAACTCTTCAATTATTCTCATCTTACTGTATTTTTTTTGTTAAAAGCATAGTTTGCATGGAACAATTAAAGTGTAAGGAAGCCCACACCTCCAGCCGACCAGCTCACCAGTCTGATAAATCCTGAAGTGCACTTCAGTCATTATCCAATTATCATCAACACCTGTTTCTCATTTTCACTGAGTGGTAGCTGTGTGCATTTCAGACTGAGCTTACCTCATTCCCTTTTTGAAGTCTGTGTAACCGCATGCCTGTTTGACATTAGTATTATATAGGCTTATTCTCTGAATTTGCTAATTTATGGTTAACCCTAGAATCTGCCCTCTTGATTGTTTTATCAGCACGTTTAATTTTAAGGAACCTTGTTTCCTATTTGTAATACAGTGTTACTGCAGAGTAACCAAGACTTGTATCATTTATCGTGTGCATACTTAGGAACCTCAATTCCTTGCTGTTTTGTATTTTCTATGTTTGTGCCTTCTGCCGTGCAATTGGCCATTAAATCATAACTAAGTCCATCCTTGCACCTGTGTCCTGTCCTCAGCTTCCTGTCCTCTGGACATCTCCAACACCAATCCCGAAATAGTTGGGACAAAGTGTAAGTTTTGAAAGTCATTGCGTTTTGATTTTTCACATCACACCAGCCAGTATCTTATTCGCAACAAAAACAGAGATAACACAGCAAATGTTGAAACTGAGAAATTTGACTATTTCATCCAGAAAATGAGCTCATTTCAAATTTGATGGCTGCTACAGGTCTCCAAAAAGTTGAGACAGGGACTTTACCATGGTGTAGCATCCCCTCTTCTTTTGAACACAGAGTGGAGGCGTCTGGGCATTGAGGAGAAAGGTTTCTTGAGTTCAGCCATTGGAATTTGATCCCAGTCTGGTTTAATACAGGCTTCCAGCTGCAGGAGAGATTTGGATCTCCTTGACTTGTCATTTAATTATGCACCATATGTTCTCAATCAGTGAAAGATCAGGACTGAAGGCAGACCAGTTCAGCACACAGACTCTTCTACTACGAAGCCATGCTGTTGTAATAGCTGCAGCATGTGGTTTTGCATTGTCCTGCTGAAATACACAAGGCCTTTCCGGGAAAAGATGTCAACTGGAAGGGAGCATATGTTCCTCTAAAACCTTTATATACCTTTCAGCATTCATGGTGCTTTTTAAAACATGCAAGTGCCCCATACCATATGCATTATGCATCCCCATACTATCAGAGATGCTGGCTATTGAACTGAATGCTAATAACAGGAGGGATGGTCTTCCTCCTCTTTAGCCCAGAGGATACGACGCCCATGATTTCCAACAAGAATGTCAAATTTGGACTCGTCTGACTACAGGAGATTTAGCCACTTTGCTACAGTCCATTTTAAATGAGCCTTGGCCCACAGAACACAGCGGTGCTTCTGGATCATGCTCAACAATGGCTTCCTTTTTGCATGATAGAGTTTTTGGTGGCATCTGTGGATGGCACGGCAGACTGTGTTTACAGACAGTGGTTTCTTTAAGTATTCCTTGGCCCATTTAGTAATGTCAATGACAGAATCATGCCGGTGAGTGATGCAGTGGCGTCTGAGGGGCCGAAGATCACGGGCATCCAGTAAAGGTCCTCGTCTTTACGCACAGAGATCTTTCCAGTTATTTTGAATCCTTTGATGATGTTATGCACTGTTGTTGATGTGACCTTCAAAGCCTTTGCAATTTGACATTGAGGAACATTGTTTTTAAAGTATTCTGTAAAACCCCACAAAGCAGTGCCAATGACGGAAATTGTAGGGGGCGAAGGCTCAACGTGTTCTTTGGCCTGGTGTTACAAGCGCGATCTTTGGCTGGTGCGAATCCCAAGAAAATGAATCAATTTTCTCTGTTCAGAGAATGGGGCGCAAAAGCACAACGGTTACAATTAATCTGACTCCATAGTAAATTTAGAATAGTAAATTTAGTTATACTCTCGTTAAATATCTGACTCTCCTTAAATATCTGACTCTAAATTGAATTTATAATTTAGCAAAAACACGCATGCACCCTCAGGTGGTTACCCCTCGGACTCGTGGGTGTAGGCCCGCGCTACTCAATACATGCCCCCGGGTTTTAGCATGATTGCCGGATCTTAGGTTCCTTGTAATATCCTGGGATGGAAGTCAAACATCATAGCAACAGTATCTTTTGGTATGAATACTGCAAACCCAGATCTATGCACAGCCATGGGTTCCTTCTGGGAATTTTAACAGATAACCAACTTTTTGTCCATGGGTTTCCTTAAGGTTAAAATCCCAGAACCGGCGAGACATAAACCCTTTATGTAAGTAGATCGTGATTGTCTCTCCAATTAAGAAAACCAATTCCCATACCAAGCTGCTGGCCAGTCAGTCCTTGGTTGGGATTAAACCCCTAAGTATCTGCCATAACATGGCCAGAAAGAATGTGAAAAGATTAGAGTCACGGAGACCACACAAGTTAAAGGGATAACAAGAATGTGAGGATTTGCGAAATGAACCACTCGCAAGAACCAGTAAAATGCAAAATGACGGCTTTATTTCTGAAGGGGGAAACCCCCCAACAGAGCAGGCTGCAGTACAGAGTCCACAAGTCAAAATCAGAATCCAAAGGGCAATATCCAGAACTGTAACCAGGGCACCAATCACAAAAATCGAAGTCAGGCGAAAAAGGTTCAAAACACAAGAAGGCAGCAAAGTACAGGGAGAATGCAAAACTCGGCAGTCAAGGACGGTCCAGTCAGTAAGATAATCACAATGGATACAAGGCGAAATGAACGTGGCTCAGGTAAGCATGAGAGAACGATCTGACAAAGCACTGCTGTGAAGAGACATCTAATATACACTTCCGGGAGGTCACGTGATAACAGAACACAGGAGGAAGCAGTGAGACTGATTACAAGGGAGCAACACATTAGGGAGAACCTAATCACATGAAATTAGCAGAAGCCAAAACGCGGACAAGGATCACGTGACAAACCTATAGACAATGAAACAGCTCCAGTCAAGGAGTTCTACCATGCACAGATACTAAGCGAAAAAGGAGAGCCTAAGAAGGTGTGGCGATTCCACTGAAATGCAGCAGCGAAGATTAGGGAGAGACAAGGGGCGGAGATTACAATAGGGCGAGTTCTGAGAGCTTGTTAATCAATTAGTAAGTGCAGCAATACAATCCCGACTGCTCGTTATTAAGTTAGTCTTATATACAATGTTAGTCTTGGTTAGTAAATTAGCAAAAACAACAAACTGTTAGTATGTGTTAGTTATGTAGAAAAAGCAAGGGGAAGGAAGTAAACGAGATGGGGAAGGGAGATTGAAACCAGACACCATTAAATCACCCGAAGGAGTGGCACACATTACTGGGGCTGTGAGCAAAGACAAGAGCAAAGACAAGACAGGGGGAGACAAAGTGCAATGCATGGAAAATCAAAACATGGATTGGAATAAAAACTGTGGCTATAAGTAAAACATGGAAAAATCTAAACTAAGACAATCCATGAAATGAAAGGCAACCAAATACACAATACATAATTTTAAAGAATGGTCAGACATGGCAAGGAATCAAAATACACGTATGGCAGTCAGGACATGGCAAGGCAAGGCAGAACCAGAATCACAACAAAGAATTTATTCACCAGATAGGCAAGAGCTTAAATCAACAAACCAAACATCAGTTACCACGAATTTAGACAAATATAAAAGTCATACGTGGCGAAAGCTACACACACAGAGTTGTGTGAGGGCGAGATCAGAGAGACGATGTGCCACCACTATAGAGGCTACACACAGCACAGAGATCCACATGTGGGAAGTCGGCTGCGATCTTTCATAATTAAAAGGGTTACACGCGCACTTGGGTACGCGGGGAGAGATCGGATACGATCTTCCCTGACTATATGGTAAAGAGGCTACTACACACGCACTGACGTGCGCGGGGAGAGATCGGATACAGTCTTCCCAGAATGAATTGTTTCTCTTTGCTTTAAGCCGAATCACGTCTTTGATCCAGGCGGCATGGCTATAAATTACCTGGAGGGGGGGTTGAATCTGGTTTTTGGGTTTCCACCAGTTGGAGGATGTAATAAAACAATAAGAACAGAATGATTACCCGAGAGGATTCTGACCAATTTTCCAAAAGTTTCCAAGAGTTTCCAAAAGGGAATGAACCATAATTTCAATGGGAATGAAACATACTCCATTAAACTCCCTGGATTCCCCTGAGAATAACAAGACGAAACATGGTATGAATATGTACTAATATGATGCAGTTGTCATGAAAAAGTCTTAAGATGAATTATTATATTGGTGAATTGGGTTATAAGTACAGAGGTATTTTCTTAGCAGTATACTGAACATATGAGCATATTGTGAGATTCCCAGAGGTTTAGGTTATTTTAAACAGATAAGTTAAGGACCAGTTATATTAAAGACTGAGGGCAGTAATATGACTTCCACAGGGGGCATTGTGTCAGCCAGAGCCTTGCAACTACCCCTTCCGTACAGAGTAACACCAAGGACACAAGGACCATTAACACCTTCCACTTGCAGACTGAGCGGGCATCCTCGGCCCACTCATAATGGAGGAATTCCACATAGTTTTATTGTTATCTTGCATGGCTCTGGAGTTCCTTTAGGCCCAGTTCCCGAGCTATCAGCCATTTGCCCCCACTCATCAGCATTTGCTCCAACCCCCTTTCCAGATCTTAAAATTCCACAATTTTTTTACGCAAGCCTTCACATGTTGGAGAGCCTCTGGCCAGCTTTACTTCTGAAAGACTCAGCCTCTCTAAGAGATCCCTTTTATCGCCAATTATGTTACACACCTGATGCTAGTTAACTTAATGACTTGCTAAATATTCTTTCAGCTGAGTCTCTTATTTATTCATTGCTTTTTCAGCCCTTTATTGCGTGTGTCCCAACTTTTTTGAGACCTGTTGCAGCCAGAAAATTTGAAATAAGCTAATTTTGTGGATAAAAATTTTAAAATGTCTCATTTTCAACATTTTAAATGTTATCTTTGCTCTATTGTAAATAACAAATTCACGTGATCTGAAAGTCATTTTGATTTTATTAACAATTTCGGAATTGGGGTTGTACTTACATGTACCGTAATGTCACCCAGTGGGTTAATTTGTCATTTGAATTTGATCTATCCTAGTTACTTACGAGCAGTGGGGAGTCACAGTGCAGCATCCAGGGGCTAACTCAATTTCTAAAGCCAGAGCCTTGGTTAGTGGCACAAGAAGGGGAGCTCTTACAAAAAATGTTTTTTTTTTTGTTGCAATCCTTCAATTCAATAACACGGTCTAAAAGTGATAAACAAACAAACAAAAAAAATCATTTGAATGGATGCGTCAAGACACATATGAGCATAAGCTTGCATTTATAAAAGGATTAAGTGGTGCATTCAAAGATTAGGAATGTTCTTTCCTCCCAGGACAAAATTATTGCTTGGAAAAAAATATGAAATATGCAGAAAGAGGAAATCCAGATGTTTTTTTTTTTTTTTTTTTACAACTCGTTGTTACAGCACAGGTTGAAGGTAATTTGGACCATTGAGCACCTCGATCAAAATTATTGTGGATTTTTTTTATTCCTCCTTACTACGCAGCATATATACTTATTTATCCCAACAAAAGACAAATAGAGGAATATCTGGAGAGATCAGTCATAACCTTTGAAACAAAAACAGGAAAAGCTAGATTAGCTCCAAGGTCAAAAGTTTTAATTTTAATTTATTAAAATTTTATTGGGTCAATATGCATGTTTCCTCTGGAAACCACAGAGCGAGATGAAGATGAAGTAACATGCTGCAAAGCCTCCAGTTTACTTAATATACTTTGAAAGGAAAAAAAAAGTTTTTAGTTATTCTTTGATAAATTTCAAATATTAAGTCATCCTCCTCGAAAAGGAAGATCATGTTGTTCATTTTGTATTCCTGTCTATTATTGCCTCATCATAATTTTGGAAATATACCGAATGTACTTTTGTATTTTTACATTATATATCTATATATATTGAACTAATAAGTTATAGATTAATTATTGCAAAATAGACAAACGTGGACAGCGAGGCTTTTTCTAATTACCTAACATTTTTGCAGCTCGGCATTGTGATACATATACATTTTCAAGGGCGCAAAAGGCATAGCATAAAGCAGTGGTCACCAACCCCTTTCCAGTAGATTTATCATCCTGCCCGTTTTCAGTCCAACCCTAATTTTGCATACATGAATCATTCATGTAATTAGCTGCTCAATGCACATCTCTATATAGGTAGATTTCCAGCAAAAGGGTTGGTGACTTCTGCCTTACAGGGTGCTGCCCCAAAAACACCCCTTGAGATACAATGATCTTTATTTTCTCAGTGATGCGAGCTATATGTTATGGATTCAGATCCAACCTGGCTCTCACTTCTGGCCGCGGCGGTTGACGAAGGGTGTAGCTGCTGCGAGACGGTGCTGAAGATCACCGGCTTGAGTTCCTGGCACGGAGCCCGAAACAGGGGAACGGCCTCAGTCGTCATTGCAGGGGGCGTGTGGTCCGGAATATGAGCACCCCTCTTGGGACGAGTGGGTGATGCTTCGTCGTGGAGGTACGAAGATGATAGAGCGCAGGCGGGTGCTCGGAGGAGAAACGGGAGTTTTATTTTTAATGATGCTAAGTATGAAATGTAGAAAATTTTAGGACTGCAAAATGATGATCAACTATCAACTTTTTGTAACCGGTTATGATTTATATGGCAAGTACTCATTCATTTGAGCACTCGTTTGCACGCCTTATTTGCAGACCCACTTTTGTGATCCAACTAGGCATTGCAGTCATGAAGACTTCAGTGGCAAAGACATGGGTCCATAGTTGTCACCTCAAGCCTGAAAAGGGGTCAAGCTCAGCAGGCTGATTCTCATGAAACTGTCCTGACTTTTGCAAAAACAATTTTAGGTCAATTTTGCTAGTTTTTTCCTCTCATTAGTAGCAAGCAGGGCCTCAATTAACTGGCTCAACTAAAATGAGAGATCAATACATGTTGTTTTTTTTTTGTTTTTTTTTTTAATTTGGCATCTCCAATCCCACCCGAATTTGGAATGCCCAATTGGGGAACTATGTACAAAGCTTGCTTGTATGCGACCCCTTGCTGCCAACTCAGGATAGTGAGACAGTTCACGGCTCTCCTCCGAAGCACGTGCCTGTCAGCCACTGATTCTTATACACTCATTGGTTGAATCTTCGCAAGTTCAGAACTAGGGCGGAGGACACCCGGACATGAACCAACCCGGAGTCTTCCTGACGAGTGCCCGTCTGGCTAACAGGAGGCGCTGGAGCAACGAACAAAGCTGTTATTGTATACCCAAATCCGGCAGTCCCTTCCCAGTTTGAAACCCTGTAGCGCGATGGCCAATTATGCGCTACTCTGAAAAAGCTGCCGACCCCTGCCGGTGGGTACGCCGGGGCTCAAACTCGCGACGTGGTGATCACCTCTACACTGCAGCGCAGTGCCTTAACCGTGTGAGCCATCATTAATTGATGATAACTGAATATGTACAAACCCAAAACCAGTGAAGTTGGCACGTTGTGTAAATTGTAAATAAAAACAGAATACAATGATTTGCAAATCCTTTTCAACCTATATTCAATTGAATGCACTGCAAAGACTTAATGTTCTTAAAGTTAAAAAAAGTAAAAACTTAAAGTTACTTAATGTTCGAACAAGTAAACTTTGTAATTTTTTGCAAATATTAGCTCATTTGGAATTTGATGCCTGCAACATGTTTCAAAAAAGCTGGCACAAGTAGCAAAAAAGACTTACAGTGTTGAGGAATGCTCATCAAACACTTATTTGGAACATCCCACAGGTGAACGGGCTAATTGGGAACAGGTGGGTGCCATGATTGGGTATAAAAGCAGCTTCCCTGGAATGCAACACAAGGATGGGGCGAGGGTCACCACCTAGTGAACAAATGCGTGAGCTGATTGTCAAACAGTTTAAAAACAACATTCCTCAACGAGTTATAGCAAGAAATTTAAGGATTTCATCATCTACGGTCCGTAATATCGTTAAAAGGTTCAGAGAATCTGGAGAAATCACTGCACGTAAGCGACAAGGCCGAAAACCAACATTGAATGCCCATGACCTTCGATCCCTCAGGCGGTACTGCATCAAAAACCAACATCAGTGTGTAAAGGACATCACCACATGGGCTCAGGAACACTTCAGAAAACCACTGTCAGTAACTACAGTTCGTCGCTACATCTGCAAGTGCAAGTTAAAACTCTACAATGCAAAGTGAAATTCATTTATCAACAGCACCCAGAAACGCCGCCGGCTTCGCTGGGCCCAAGCTCCTCTAAGATGGACTGATGCAAAGTGGAAAAGTGTTCTGTGGTCTGATGAGTCCACATTTCAAATTGTTTTTGGAAACTGTGGACGTTGTGCCCTCCGGACCAAAGAGGAAAAGAACCATCCGGGCTGTTATAGGCGCAAAGTTCAAAAGCCAGCATCTTTGATGGTATGGGGGTGTATTAGTGCCCAAGGCATGGGCAACTTACACTTATGTGAAGGCACCATTAATGCTGAAAGGTACATACAGGTTTTGGAGCAACATATATTGCTATCCAAGCAACGTCTTTTTCATGGACGCCCCTGCTTATTTCAAGAAGACAATGCCAAGCCACATTCTGCACGTGTTACAACAGCATGGCTCCGTAGTAAAAGAGTGCGGGTACTAGACTGGCCTGCCTGTAGTCCAGACCTGTCTCCCATTGAAAATGTGTGGCGCATAATCAAGCGTAAAATACGACAACGGAGACCCCGGACTGTTGAACAACTTAAGCTGTACATCAAGCAAGAATGGGAAAGTGTTCCACCTGAAAAGCTTCAAAAATTGGTCTCCTCAGTTCCCAAACGTTTACTGAGTGTTGTTAAAAGGAAAGGCGATGTAACACAGTGGTAAAAAGGCCCCTGTGCCAACTTTTTTGCAATGTGTTGCTGCCTTTAAATTCTAAGTTAATGATTATTTGCAAAAAAAAAAAAAAGTTTCTCATTTTGAACATTAAACATCTTGTCTTTGCAATGTATTCAATAGAATATAAGTTTGCAAATTTGCAAATCATTATATTCTGTTTTTCTCAACGATTTACATAACATGCCAACTTCGCTGGTTTTGGGTTTTGTATGAAAGGTATACCTTTATTATTTCATGTGTGATCAATTAATAGTTCAGAAAAGCCACATAGTGTAAACATTCAGAAAAATGTTTATTGATATAATAACTTTAGTTTTTATGTTCATTGCTATAACAAAATTACATGTTTTATAATAAATTTTTCCTGTGGTGGAAATTTTACAAATAAATAGAAAATGTCAAATCAGTAATCTGAAAAGACTTGACAAATAGTTCCTGTGCATTTACATATACAGCTAGTGTTACAGTAATGAAAAGCTGTTATGGTAATGAAAAGCTTTGTTAAGACAATGACCTCACATGGCATTCATACATCAGGGGAGCCATGTTTTCAGTATTCACAAATTAGGCTGTATGGTCCAATCTTTTTCACTGTTTATCATGTAAGGCTACATGATTAAATTGTCTTGGGTAATGACTAATTAAGCTTGACTTCACAAAAAAACAATGAATGAAGAGCAAATCATAACAGAATATCAGAAGGTTTAATGCAACCACAATCAACACAATGGGCTCTAATTTCTTGGCGCAGCGCAGGTGGCATAGCGTAGCGCAGCCCACGCAGTGGTAATTTCGTCCGGCGCAGCCCGCACAGTGGTAATTTCATGAGGTGCAACACCGTGCGAAGACGAACGTTCGCCGAGATGGGTGTAGCGGCGTAGTAGGGGGAGGTGTCACTTATTCATCTAGACGCAGTGACAGTTTCGTAGAAAATTCTTCGTTGCAGTTGCACAGAAACCTCGCCGGCTCCAACCTAGTTCACTTTCTGTGCAGTGGTAATTTGGCTAACCGGCACACAGTGTGCACACGTTACCAAAACCTCACAGGCATGAATGTCGGGCACATTTCAATACAGTAAATAATTACAGCAACCACTGTTTAATGTAACTATCTGAATCAGCACATAAATTGTAGTATCTATATCGATTGTCCTGATGTCAGATCAAAGGCGGTTGGCACGCGTGATTTAAACTCAACCTGACTTAATCAACGCAACTGAATCAATGATGCAAATTAACGACTTCACATCTTTCTCAGCCAACCACAAACTGCCTCGGCATCAGGCAGTGCGTATATAATGCTTGCGTTCTATGCTCGGTAAAGCCGCTTGCACACTGGACGCGAAACAAATTTTTCGCACAACTGATTACAGTCAAAGTCAATGCAAAGAGCTATTGACTTTTCTTGGTCTTTTTATTCATCTGTTTTTTTCCTTTAAAGATAGACAATAGTCTTTTTTTGGTCTTTCTTTTGAAAATTAGTCAGATGGATCGAACAGATTCATGCTTTATTTCCACAACAGAGATAAAGTAGTGCTGGCAATCAGAGAGCAAATCAATTCCATGACCATTGACAGTGTGAATAAATTATCGCATGCACGGTCAAGACTGTCCGACACGAAATGCAAAAAACTCCATGTCCGGCACCCAGCAAAAAATAAAAGTATTGATGTAAGAACAGATTTATTACGGAATAAAGAATAAAAATACATATACATCACCAACCAACAGAACATCCAAAAAAGATGACCCGCAAATAAATTAATCGCAGTGTTTGTTGGATGTTTTGTTGTTAAAATGTTTCTTTTTATTCTTTTTTTCATTATCAATCTGTTCTAATTGTCCCCTTTTTTTTTTTGGCTGTCAGGCAGGCTGTAATAACACGCTATCCATCGTTTCTCTTGCCAATGAGCAATAGTTGACTCGGCTGTGTTATACCCAAACACGCCTTCTTTGCCAACTTGCGCTGGAAGGAGGGAAAGTAAAAATGATATTAAAAAGTTGAATGGTAGCTGAATAGCTGAAAGTCTTGAGAGCATTTTAAAGTTTGAATGAAGTCTCTAGCTGAAGGTATGCTGAAGTAGTTGAAGAGGCTGAAGATTTGAAGGATTTGAACATGCTCTCCATTCATTTTCAATGAGGAAAATTTTTCAGAAAAAACTTAACATTTTAAAGTGTAAATGTCTTCAAAAAGTTGAATGGAAGCCCTAATGTCCTGAACAAACTGAATATTTTGATATTTTAACAGTTTTTCCAGCACAAAGTATGAAGGACTAGTAAGACTGCAAAAAAAAAAACAGCAAAAAAACTCAGAATAATTAGAACATATAAAGATTTGGATAACAATAGTGTGAGTGCTGACTCTACTCATTTTCTCATTTTTTAGGGGGGGGGGCAATTGCTCAAATTCCGTGTCTTCCAGTACCTTTCCATTTTTTTTTAAACGTGCGCATGTTTGCTCAATACATGCAGCATATTGAGACTATGACGGTGGTTAATTAGACTATGGCGGGCCTAAAAAAAAACGAGGGTAAACATCAGGGTAGCTTTTCCCAGGTGGAAAGAGCTAATGAAGGAGAAAGAATTTCAAAGGGATGCAGAAGTTGCCTGCTTTCTTCTCGACTGGTAAGTAAATGTTACTGTCTAAATTACAAGCTTTTTTCATTGCTTGGTTGTGTATTTCGTTATATAGGCAGCATAACAGTAGAACATGTGCAGGTAAACAGCGTTGTCAGTGAATAGCAGCATAGGCTATGTTTGATGGAATAAGGGTTGCATTTCATCATGCCCTCACCCTCCATCAGCACGTTTCTTAGAAAAATAGACAATGGTGGTAAATGATGGTCTCACGCCTGCCATCAAATTGTAATTTTATTGTTTGGCAGGCGTCTCTGGGCAAATCCAAGATGACAGACTCGTGTTTGACAGTTGTAGGGAGCAATTTTAGCAATTTTGATGATTTAGCACCTGAAAGATAAGATAAGATATACTTTATTGAACCCTGTGGGGTAATTTGTCCTCTGCATTTGACCCATCCTATAGTTAGGAGCAGTGGGCAGCCACAGAGCAGCGCCCGGGACCAACTCCAGTTCTGAAGCCAGTTCTTTGGTCAGGGGTACTAGGTGGAGTGTTCCTATGAGGCGTGTTTTTGTGGGTGGGGGAAACCGGAGTACCCGGTGGAAACCCACGCGAACACGGGGAGAACATGCAAACTCCACACAGAAAGGCCCCAGGCCGGATTCGGACCCACAACCTTCTTGCTGTGAGGCAGCAGTGCCAACCACCGTGCACAGTGGTTTCAGTCAAGAAAATTTCAAGTTTAATTTCTTGTGCTGCTATGTGGTGGCAATCCATGTTACTGATGACACACACGGTTGCTAGGGCACGCGCAGCACACTTTCGCGTTAGCAATAAAGCCCCCTCTCAATAATAAAATCCCCCAAAACATATTAGCGTTAAAATCGTACTGGCAAATAAAAGGCCAGAAATAAGCTGAGATTGGATACGGAATTCTTTCTACGCAAGAGTTAACTACTGTATAACTTCCTGTATATCTCCCCATTTAAAACTACCAAGGTGGATGCTGCAACGCGCTGTATTGGAATTTTGGCACACTCCAGTATGGTACGATATCACTAATGAGTAAGCTGACCAGCGGGAAAGGGGACAATCCACTGTGGCATATAGGGCTGGGGCGATTCTGAATCAATTTTTTTGAAGGCGTGGTACCACCGCCTGCTGCCATGGGGCAAACATCTGAGCTTTCCCTTTTCCTTTATTAAACCCGACGCAGGTTGAACGAAAGTGCCAAACATCAAAGGGCATGTGAAATGCTTCCGGAAAAAAACTTGAGTGACATCAATATTTTTCGACGTAATGCTGCACGGAGCCAAGGACTACAGAATCGTCTCCAATTAATCAATTAGGCTGCTCTAAGAAAAGTAAGCTGTTCCAGTTTACTTGCTTGATTAGCAATCAAATGGTGGATGTGATTACTCTAGAAGTTGAATGAGTAGAGCTGTCTATTAAGACTGCATGTTTGATTGCTGCATTTTGAAACGTAAATGGCCATAGAACAGCACAACATGAAGACGATTGCCATTGCCACGGCATTTTGTACGACTGTGATAATTTATATCTCACATTCATGTTTCATCCGCTTTACAGAATGTTTTCCACCTTGTGTATTTTTTAGACGCTTGAAATCCAGGGCGATCTGAAAACAAATCTCTTTATTAGGGGGGCCAAGCCCGTAAGGGCTGAGAACCCTATTGTTTTCGTTCGGATTTTTATTATTTTTATTATTATTATCATTATTATTATTATTATTTTTTTCTTCCGTAGATAAAAGTGGTGCTGCTGGCTAAACCGTGCAAGGGAGGGTGGTGCAATTTGGAGGGTTGATCCAGACGCCCGCACTTACCTCAGCCGCAAAAAATTACATATGTCCGCCAACAGGGGGCGCTATAACCAAGGGCAACGCATTTTGGGCTATAACTCCAATACCAACCAACCCCTAGTGAACCAAACAACACCTAGTACCAACCAAGCCCTACAGTATAACCCCTACAAAATCAACCACAAAATTTGGACCCCTAATTATACATATATAATAAATTACAGTAACACTTCATTTCATTACCGTGACAGCCTTGTATATGTTACAGTGATGAATGCAGAGTATTACGGTAATGAATGGCAGTCCCATGTTGCTAGCAATAATTAGCATAGCTAGCATGACTCGGCAGAGATATTTTCACTAACAGTTTGGCTCTATGAAAGTTACTTTTCCAGAGAACATAAAATAATTATCTTCAAAAATATTTTAAATATACCCTGTTATGGTAATGAACAGTAGTAGTGTGCCAAGGGGTGTATATAATTACAATGTTTAACATATCTACCGGAAGAACTTGAAAGATGATCTTACCTGGTAGCCTTTTTGCAACTTCTCTTCCACACAATGCATCACGAGACAAAAAAACTTTATTTATTGGAACACAGGGATTTTAATGGAGCCAAATATCTCTGTTATGGAAATGAACTGTTCATGCACCGGACACATGTATTTGGCCCAGAAAATAATTATTTACAAATGGTTGGCCCAAAATGGTAACACTGCTAGTTGAAGGGTATAACACCAACCATTTATTGTATTTATAAGTATATTAAATTATGGGGATGTATTGTCATGATTTTGGGTTGAAGGTAAAAAATAAAAGTCCGGACACGTTACGGTAATGAATTTTTTGGTTGAAATGTTGTCATCAAATATAGATTAATCCATCAAATGCAAAGACAACAGTAGTCCTACAATTAGTACATACCATAGTTTGATATATAATACAAAAGTATGATTGTTTAAGTAGTTTAGTCTATCAAATCCTTATGGACATGACAAAATGCTATTTCGTGACAATCACCCAGCAGTGTTCACCAACATTACAGAACTAAACAACTACACTGTCACGGATATCCATCTTTCTGAAAATAAAATAATGACAAACAACACACAATGGATAGTGGAAAAGGTGGCTTTAATGGCAATGCCTGGAGAATGGAAAATGGGAAATCATATTTAACTGGTCATCGTGAGAAAGCAGGTCTCCTTCCCAACATGTCTCCAGAGGATTGGGTCAAGAACATTATCTGTTTCTTAGATGATTTTTTGAACAGCTTTGAACAGCTTTATAGGCACTGTTGCACTTTCAATGAACTTAGCAGCTAAAGTCAGCTATAGCCTGAGTCATTAAGGTAAAATTAATTGAAATGCGACCTTTGTTTGTGGGTAAATCCTGCTTAAACTAGGATAGAAGGTGCACGGCTTTTTGCCAGATGTGCTTTTCAAGGCACAAAACCAGCTGCAACTAATTACCGTAAACAAATCTGATTGAAAAAGATTCCCATGAAGTCGGAGAGCCGCAGAGCAATCTGTGTAGAAGTCAAACCAGGCCATTCGTGTTTATAGAGATCATGATTGGTCAAGGCTTTTGCACTTGTAATAATATTCTGGTGTGAAGTAGCTGAATCCTGCACAGGGCTGCAATGTGGTGCAGTGGACCGTGTAGTTGCCCCATGGCAGGAAGGTCATTGATTCAAATCCAGTATGGAGCCTTTCTGTGTGGAGGTCACATGCCTTCCCTCCGGGTACTCCTGTTTCCTCCCTCAGTTTAAAAACGTGTTAGGTCAGATGAAGACCCTTCATAGTTATGGGTTTTTGAGTGAATGTTGTGGTTGCCCTGCAAGGGATTGATGAACTGCATGCTTATGTAACAGAGTCAAAAATTCTATATAAACCCAAGTTTCAAGATTTATTTGTTTAATACCTGATACGCAGCTTTATAAATTCTGTCAAGGGATTAGGGACTTCAGATACTGTCACAACACAAAGATAAAAAAGGTCTTTTGCTTGTCCCCTTGAAGGAAAAGGCAACTCATTTTGAAACCGTAGTCTGTTGGAAAGAGTATGTCAGGGAGTTTTGGAACTGACCTACCATTAATTTCAAGCACATTTTCCCACCGACTTTGGAGGATCAGAAGATCCATAGCAAACTAAATTGTGTGTTGCTATTTTGGCTGCTACAGCTGCCTGCTTGACATCAATTGGGCTCCACTGCTTTCCTATGCAGGAGGCGGACATAAAAACTACTGAGCAGACTGTAATACACAATGTACCACCGGTAAATGGGCAAAAAATGTCTCATTGGCTACATATTAATTCAGGATTGTTCAAATTTATTGTCAACTAAAATGAGTTACATTATTTATATATAGGCATCTTGAACTTAATACTTCCTTACCTTTCTTATTTCTTCGGCAAACTTCCTTTTCTACCTGCAATACACTGATGACTGGCATTGTTGTCACTCTGTACAGTGAATCAACTTGGTTAAGATGGCATCGGATTTTCATACATGCCATTTTGATGTAGGACTGATACCTAATGATCAATTCTGGTCCTCTTGAATACAATGAAATTTAAAAAAAATTGCTGAGCATAACCTTGATTTACAGGTAAGTTTGAAGCTAGCACAGGCAGCATTCTTCAGGTCTTGACACACCCCAGATAGCAACACCTCCGCTCTGGATCTGGTTCGGCTCTGAGCCGGATCAGCTGGAGTCGTCACGGAGCCAGGGCAGATCCTGAGCGGAGGTGCTTGCTATCTGGGACGGAACTCATGAAACATCGGTTTGATGGACTCAAAACATTCTGTACTTGAAGCATACGTCCTATTTGCACATTCTAATCCTGCACATTGTAGCATAGTGGTTTTACCAGCTCAGGCCTGCTTGTAAACTTTGCTTATGCAAAAATGAAACAGCACGTCTTCTCCATTCAATCACTTTGCATTTCCACCACTTTTCATGGAAAAGTGATGACTTACAAAACGTAGCATCAGGTCATTAGAAAATGCTTTATTTTCATAAATTTAATTAATGCACAAAGTCTATCCAAACATCTTTCTGTGAGGTATTTTCTGAGAAAGAATGGCAGATCTAATATCAGTGACCAATAAATGAGCATGTCACAAAAGTAGTTTTTAAAAAATATTTTCAGCTTAATAAAAAAGAGTACTTAAGCCATTCACAAGTCCCAACTGTTTAGTAAGCTAACTGAGAACATGAAATACAGTGTACCAACTTCACAATGTCATGTTTTTTTCATGGCCACTTTACTCTTCAGGCCTACTCTTATTTTAATTTATGCTAGTAAGTATTCCTAGAAACAAAAAAAAAACTAGAAAAGCACTCAGAGAGCGCAGACCTCCGCCAGGGGGCAGCAAAACCCAAAAGCACGGCGATTGGAACTCCGGCCCATTGGAAAGACTTGAAATCTTGAACTTAGGCGTATATCTCAGTGGTACTTTGGTCTAGATATGCCAAAATTTAATCACCTGTTCTTGACTTAATACCCACCTTCTCTAAAAATTTCATCAAAATCTGTCCATAAGTTTTTGAGTTATTTTGGAAACCAACTGACAAACAAACAAACAAACAAACAAACCCAGGCAAAAACATAACCTCCTTGGCGGAGGTAAAAAAAACACAGCAACTGGGTTGGAAGAATTACAGCTGTAGATTGCCTAATGATCCTGACCTGATGAGTTAGCATGATGATTACTTGTCCCATACATGCTTTTAATTAAGTGTTTTAAATTGCAGCTCACAGAGGGTGATAGACTTTTTTGTCTCTTCATTTCATTTTAGTAAAAGCACAATGAATCTGGACAAGGCAATTGAGCTTAACTTGCTTTCACATTGAATTGGGTCGCAATGATGGAGAATCGTCTTTTACGGGAGTAGCTATTCGCTTGTCATGATGCTGTATGACAAATTTCTCCTGAAGGGGAAATAACATTGATATAGTTTATTCTTCAAATACCTTTTCATTCATCAAATAGACACTGTTATGTGAGCAACAAACCGATTTTTCAAGAAGGGCAAAGTCAGGTAATTTTGGACATCAGGTAAAATGGTTTTATTCCTTGGGCTCCTTTAACTCTGGCAGCCAGTCACCAAACATGTTATTGTATTGTTGCCACATGTACTTTAAAAAAGACAATTATTTTTATTGAGCCAAGATAAATAGGATGGGCAGAGCAAAGATTTTTAAAAAAATCACTGGTCCCTGTACTTGCAAGGCAAACTATGGAGATTTTGATTTGTTCTTTCTGGTAATAAGAGTTCTGCACCGAAAACAATAAGGGTATAAAAAGCAGACATGGTTCTAGGATGTTGTACTTTATTCACTGTTTGACTTATAATCAAAGTATTTTCACAATTCACTTTATTTTATGGGAAAGGGTTTTTGGTGACTGTCCCACTTCACCTAAATGCAATGAATGAAATGTAGCAAAAAAAAAATTAAGCCAAAATGTGACTTTTCTGAAGTGAAACCTGCAATACTATGCTATTGTGTGTCGCCTGTCATATTACATGTCATATACACACACTTTTAGTATGTTTGTCATGGAAAAACTTAAGATTATGCCAAGTCAATGTTAACCAATAGTCCAGAATTTGCCATGATTGCTGCACACATGCAAGCAGACACATCTGTGTATATCACACATACATACATAGATACATAATGCAGCTGCATGTATGTGCACTTGCATGTCCCTCTCGCTCTTGTAAGGGTTTGTCCCTTGCAGCCCCTCCCCTTCCACATTCTTTTACCTCCATGCACCTTAACAGGTTGCAGGTGCGGCCTGTTGGGGTGGAGGTGATTTAGCGGTTTATATAGGGCTGGCTGTGCAGCCCCAGTTTGCCTCGACATTGTTTCTCCTTTGTGTACACATCGGCTGCACTCTGTTTTTATGTTTGCCTCTGTGCCAGTATTAAACTCCGGTTCTTTTTAAATCTGCCTGAGCATTTGAGTCTTCTGTCCATATGGGCCCATGTTCCCAGTGCCCGCTAGACTGCAGTTTGCATCCAGCGGGACAAAATCATGACAGTTCTCTCTCACGCTCGCACACATACACACACACACACACACACACACACACACACACACACACACACACACACGTACCTCCTGATGGGAGAGGGAGGTATAGCTTTAAAGGGAATACAACATTTTTGATATCCACAGTCGACAATATTGCACCAAGGAAACGGGCAGCAAAAAAACTGGAAAAGCATGGCAGAAAAGTTGGAGGAAAGTATATTCAGTGGAGAGAGGAGAGAACGAACGGTGCCATGAATTAATATACATAAGAGGGTGTTGGAGGCAGGGCAGAGGCTAGTACTTAGATTTTTACCAAGGCCATCGGCTTTGCCAAAATCAACTGTAGAGAGGCGAGTGAAGGGGTAAATCAGTGGCACGGAATATGCATCTGGTGGAAATCCGCTCTAATCGAGGAAGCTGAAAAAAGTTACAATGTACATTACATACCCCTGGGCAAAGTTAAGCATCACCAAATTCAAAAACTGAAATTTTCCAGAAACTGCCAAGCCCTGAGCTGTGTACATTTCCATTAAGGTTGTAACATGCATTCTATGTGCATTTCACATTCAAAAGGCATTCTCATGAACCGTGCTTAATTGCACAGGCTCAATCTTAGCAGTTGGGTGGCACTCCTGAAAACTTAGATTTCATCTTAGTCAGTTGATTTTGTTCCTTCCAATCAAAGTTCAGAATTCAGGGGACGGTTTTTGACAAAGACAGGTCTCAATACCATCTTTAAAGGTTTGCTGGTCCATACTTTTAGCGCCATGCAATGTGTTTAAAACATAATCTTCCTTTAAAAGCTAATAAAGATTGAAGCAACTAATTTTTTTTCCAACTGATTGGAAAGGTATGTCCATGGCATATTTCTAATAATTCGGCAATTTGTTGATATTATTCATTTTGTCCTTGGTTCGGTGGAATTCAGGATTGGATGGTGCATAAGTTTTTCCAGGTGTATTGTCAGGCTATGGCTGAACTGACAAATGGATTGAACCATTTTAAAAATAATCATTACATATAATTGGGGTTGCGGGGTGAATACCAACTCCAGGCTAAACAACTCGACTCTTCTTGCCTGATAGGCCACTCCTCATATCACCTGTGGTTAACATCAGGACTTCACCACTACAGATATCCCTCGCACGTTTCTCACTGTAAGGGCGTATCATTGCGCTTCGAAAGAACTCGCTTGGCAGGCATGAAATTATGTAGGCTATAGGGGAATGGCCAATCATAACTGCTGCGATGTTTTGTTTTAATTCAAAGTAAGAACAAAAAAAACAGTAAAGGAACGGGGGGAAAAAATCAGTGGTGATACTGGTAGCATTTTGGAAGAATGTTGCGAACGGTCCTCTTGTGGGCTCTCAGTATCTGCGGCAAATACAATATTACTGAGCGTCACACGCTCTGAGGAAAATTCAGTGAGTGGAAGGTTCAAACCGTGTCCTTGCGGAGTCGGTTCACACAAGATGCTCTCGGTGGAAATATTCGTTGATGTTCGTTTTCCTAATTATTGCGTGACAACAATTGAAATTAACCGCTTCTTCTTAAAGACGAGGAATGAAAAGTGATTTACTAATGGCATGGATAAACTGGTTGCGCTTTTTGAAGTTATAAAAAGAATTTTACAGAACTGCAAACTGTGGTCAGCAAGTTTCTTTTTTTATGCGCGTGAAAAGTATTTGAAGGCATTCAACAAATTAAGGTAGAGCTCTCGCTAGTTCCGTCGGTGTCAACGTTTCGTAAAATATTTATTTTTATGGGGAGTCAATAATGACCCGTTCGAATTCAACGAATGCACAATATGATGGATTTAACTTGAGCAGAGCTGTTAACCAATCTCAAAGCAGAACCATCTGGAACAATACCTGCACCAACATCCACCTGGATTCTCAAGCAATCGTTGTCGGAGTGTTTCTTTCTGTTTTTATCTTGTTTGCAATAATTGGGAATGTTTTGGTCATCCTCTCCATCCTGTGCAACAGACACTTGCAGACCGTTACAAACTTTTTCATTACGAACTTGGCTATTGCCGATTTACTTCTGAGCATCATAGTCCTACCGTTCTCTGCCTGTTTCGAAGTTCTAAAATGCTGGATTTTTGGCAGGTTTTTCTGCAACATTTGGGCGGCAGCAGATGTGCTGTGTTGCACTGCATCAATATTTAGCCTGTGTGTTATCTCCATTGACCGGTACATTGGAGTCAAATATTCACTGAAGTACCCAACTATCATGACAGAGAAGAAAGCTGGGGTAATTCTGGTTGTGGTCTGGATGTCTGCTACGGTGGTATCCATCGGTCCACTTTTGGGATGGAAAGAACCACCGCCAGAGGATGAAAATATCTGCAATATTACTGAAGAACCGGCATATGCATTCTTTTCATCGTTATTTTCTTTTTACCTGCCATTGACGGTCATTTTAGTGATGTACTTTAGGATTTATATTGTGGCCAGACAGACGACTCGGAGTCTTGAAGCTGGCGTTAAGAAACATGGGAACAAATCTAAGGAAGTTGTGCTTCGAATTCACCGTAGAACTGTTCTGGAGGACGCATCTGCGAGCATGAGAAGTAAAACTCATCCCTTTAGAAATTCTCTGTCGGTTCGATTGATGAAGTTCTCCAGAGAGAAAAGAGCCGCTAAAACCCTGGGCATTGTTGTGGGTTTTTTTGTGCTCTGTTGGCTGCCTTTCTTCTTGGTTTTTCCAATAGGTAAGAATTTCAATACACTTTCTACAGAGTGGGACATGAGACAAAAACGTTTTTTGGTTCGTTTGGTCATTCATTCATTTATTTAATATATGGGCTCATTTACCTGTTGGACGGCAGCCTGTATGCGATGTGCTGCAACGTGAAAATAAAGATGGCCCGCTCACGATCGATCTAGGCTGCACGGAACCCTTTTGAAAATATACTATAGTTATTTCTTAGCAATGGGAAAGTGTGTCCCAAGTTTCTCTCTCAGATCATTTTGGGCGGCAGTGGTGAGCACTGCTACCTCACAGCAAAAAGGTCGTGGGTTGGAATCCAGTCTGGGGCCTTTCTGTGTGGGGTTTGCGTGTTCTCCCCGTGTTCGCGTTGGTTTCCTCCGGGTACTCCGGTTTCTACCGCCAGGCTTTAGAACCGGAGTTGGAGTCCGGGCGCTGCTCTGTGGTTGCCCACTGCCTCTAACTGCAGGGTAGGTAAAATTCAGATGTCAGATTACCCCACGGGGTTCAATAAACTATATCTTAAAAAATAAATTAATAAAAATTTAAATCTATCTACATTATTACTATAGTTTGCTCCGTAGAACAAGAACAGTACTATCGCCATCACATTATAGTATTGCCACAGTCAACAGTACCATGATATTAATATAGTCCACACATCTGTATTGCTGTAGTTTGAATAACTAGAGCATCACCATAGTATTTCTACTATGGCAAAATACCCTTCATTTACCATTGGATAACTAGCCTATAGCTTGGAACAATAGTGATTTTTCATGAGGGTAGGTCATCAGAATGCTTTAAATTTATTTGGAGGTTCTCTTTTTTGTCATTTTTTGTTCATTTCATCATCATGGCGAGTACTGAGATTATTAATTGGAAATGATGTTCACAATCAGCAGCTGCATGTCGTTTCTGTCTTGTTTCATTTATCAATTTTTTTTTTTTTGTATTTTATCAAACAGTGAAAGTAACTGACTCGGTATTGCCACTACCAATACCTTTCAGTTTTTCATGTGATCTGCCACTCATATTCCACGCAAAAATTTTACTTATTAAAACAAAATGTTGGCAAGATTTTTGTGTTGGTATGTACCTATTTTTAATTGAATTATTTTAAATTTAATAACTCCTCAAAAAATTGTGGATACAAGAAATTAAATCTATAAATATTACTTTTAAAATGGAATAATTAATGCTGCTCATTGCCCGGGGGGCAGAGAAAAAGAAACAATAATTGGTGTGACACTAATACAGTGAAAACAATAAAATCCTACCTTCGAAAGTAACACTCATTGGCTTATAAACATAGTCAGAGCATTCTGAAGAATGGCAAAATGGAAAAATAATTCCAGCCTGAAGGCTCATGTCCTGCCTTGGCACTGCTGATGAAGGCTTAATGGAGTTAATGCCCTGATAATAAACAATGAGGAATCGGCAACTGCGCATGGCTTACTAGGAGAAATATTTCTACCCTGGTAAAGAATTGATGATGTTCATTGTGATTCTGTTCGTGGTAATGAGCTGATGATATTTGTTGTGATTCTGTTCATCTGAAAGTGTAATTACTTGTTAGGTTAGAATTTTTATTTAATACGTGGTATGATTGTTGGCTAGAATGACTCTGTCCTGGAAGAGCTCCCAGCAACTATGCAAACATGCAAAGATACAACAAGGAGGCTAGCCCCGAAAGCCCACAAGGGATTCAAGATTGCACAAATCTAGCAGCAGTGCACTTTTTTCATTTTAATTATTTGGGATGAGTTGACAGGTTGTTTTGAATATTGATGGAAACCGGAGGAACAAGAGAAAATCCGCTCAAAGACAGGGAGCACAAGGTCTTCACAAAAAAGCTCCAGTCAATTCAAACCTGGGATCTTCTTTCTGTGAGGTGTCGATGATAGCCACCGCACAACTGTGCTGCCAATTAACCCTCCTGTTATATATTCAAATTAACTTAGATTTTTTGCTTTAGAGTCAATTTGAAAAAAACCTGTGGGAAATTATTGAAACTGAAAGTGTGTCCAATGTTTCTCTCTCAGCTACTTTAAGCATTTCTACTGACAATCTTAATAGCTCAGTAAATAGAACATGACTCCCCACCCATTCGCCCTTTGCACATCAATTATTGATTTTACATGGGATTTGCTAAAAGAATGAGGCCAGGCAGGCCAGTTCAGCACACGGACTCTTCTACTACAAAGTCATGCTTTTGTAATAGCTGCAGTAAGTGGTTTTGCATTTTCCTGCTGAAATACACAAGGCCTTCCCTGGAATAGTTGTTGTCTGGAGGTGAGCATATGTTGCTCTAAAACCTTTATATACCTTTCAGCATTCATGGTGCTTTGCAAAACATGCAAGTGTCCCACACCATATGCACTATTGCATCCCCATACCATCAGAGATGCTAGCTTTTGAACTGAATGCTGATAACAGGAGAGGTGGTCTTTCTCCTCTTTAGCCCAGAGGATACGACGCCCATGATTTCCAAAAAGAATGTCAAATTTGGACTCGTCTGACCACAGAGCACTTTGCCACTTTGCTACAGTTCATTTTAAATGAGCCTTGGCCCACAGAACATGGCGGTGCTTCTGGATCATGCTCAACAATGGCTTCCTTTTTGCACGATAGAATTTTAGATGGCATCTGTAGATGACACGGTGGACTGTGTTTACAGACAGTGATTACTTGAAGTATTCCTGGGCCCATTTAGTGATGTCAATGACAGAATCATGCCGGTGAGTGATGCAGTGGCGTCTGAGGGCCCGAAGATCACGGGCATCCAGTAAAGGTTTTCAGCCTTGTCCCTTACAGATAGAGATTTTCCAGTTTCTCTGAATCTTTTGATGATGTTATGCACTGTCGATGATGAAACCCTCAAAGCCTTTGCAATTTGACATTGAGGATCATTGTGTTTGAAGTATTGCACAATTTTTTACGCAAGCCTTCACAGGTTTTAGAGCCTCTGGCCATCTTTACTTCTGAGAGACTCAGCCTCTCTAAGACATCCCTTTTATAGCCAATCATGTTAAACACCTAATGCCAGTTAACTTAATTACTTAATTGTTAAATGTTCTTTCAGCTGATTCTCTTATATATTAATTGCTTTTTTCTGCCCTTTTTTGCCTGTGTTCCATCTTTTTTGAGACTTGCAGCCAGAAAATTTGAAATAAGCTCATTTTGTGGATAAAAATGGACAAAATGTCTCAGTTTCAACATTTGAAATGTTATCTACGTTCCACTGGAAATAACATATTGGCTCATGTGATCTGGAAGTCATTGCATTTTTATTTTATTCACAATTTACACTTCGTCCCAACTATTTAGGAATTGGGGTTGTAGATAAAAATAAAATTTGATGATTTGCGAATGATTTAAACTCTACATTTAATTGAAAATAGAACAAAGGCAACCAGTCAGATGTTCAAACTGAGACATTATTGTTTTCAGATGCCTGTAACATGTTTAAAAAAGTTGGGACAAAGCAATGTTGAACACTGTTTTGCATAGCCTCTTCTTTTATCAGTGCTTTGCTGCCTTCTTTGTCATGCTTCATTTCATAATGCGCCAAATGTTTTCACTGATCGTTAGGTCTGGACTGCAGGCAGGCCAGTTTAGCACCAAGACTCTTTTACTACGAAACCATGTTGCTGTAAAAATGCAGACTGTGGTTTGGCATTGTCTAGCTGAAATAAGCAAGGCCTTCCCTGAAAAAGAGGTCTGGATGACAGCATGTGTTGCTCCAAAACCTGATATTGTTAGCATTAATAGTGTCTTCAAAGATGAGCAAGATTTCAGTCAGAGTAATACAGTTCACTGCTGAAAATGTTATGCTAAAACAACATGTTTTGATAGGATGCTTTTTACTTACTGATCGTGATAATACAAGCAAGGGAGGAGTGAAGAGATTAGTGCATGCTAGTCACTATCTAATTTGAGTTTTACAATTTTGAAAACTGTAAATTAAGGTTTAAGTATGAAACATTGTTGGTTAAATCTGGTGTGTATTGACCTGAATGCAAAGCAATTTGGCCAGTAATAATGGGGCAACAAAGTCACAATATGTGAACCAGGAGTTTAAGCTTTCTGATTATTTGTTTTCAGCAGCTATCAGAATACCAATCTTTGTGTTGGAATGTGTTTATTTTCTTTTTTTAGTTCTTCAGAAGGGATACCCTCTTTAATCTTGTATGATAAGCTTAAGCTTGAATGTATTCCCAGGACTGGGAGTGCTTTCTACGGAATTCAGATACAGAAAATCCTTACTTTTGATTAACTTTAAAACACAGCTTATGAGCTCATCAATCTGTTTTCTTATCATCACTTTTAAATGTTTTATCATTTTAGAGGCATTGTTATAATATTCCTGGAAACAGCGGACAGCATTGTTATAATAAACCTGGAAATGGTGCAAATTCAGTGTATTCATTGTTTTGCATGGGCAGCTATAGGAGGAAACATACAAGACATTGCAACTTGATTTCTCTGTTCATGCAATTCTATATTTTCAGTAGGCTAATCTTTTTCCAGTGTCATTCCAAGTTCTTGTCTGATTTATCCCATCTGCTGTATTGCTGTGAGAAAGTGCAGACATTCATAATAGCAATAGCTGGAAAATCTCTGGCAGGTTAAGTAATTGTAAGAAAACATTTGACTTCACATTGAATCACTCTGCCAATGGGCCACTAACAGCAGGCAGTTCAGTTTTGTAAATGTAGTGGATATAAATAAAAATGGCCATGCAGTGTATTTATGATCTGAGGCAGCGTCAGAGGTTATCCAAATATTTAGTGCACAGGAATGGTATTTTTGATAAATCTCCCCAGTTTGAGTCATCATTAGCCTGTTAGCCATGAATTGCAGTACAAGCTAATGAAAATTAGCCGCAAAACTTTCTGCAACCCTGTTGGCTGTTAATCCATTTACCTCAACTCGCATTGGAGGCACTGTCATTAAATGACATTGTTGTGTCCTCACATTCGTTGGAGGCTAATTAATGCCTATTTGCATAATTTGTAAAAATACGTTGTATGTATGGAAATTGGTGCCCATGGAGTCATCTACATGATTTATTGTGAGGGTTCTTTGCATTCAGTAGCTTTTTCTGGAGTTCTTGATGTTCTTGCTTGGCTTTAGTCCACAGCGAAGGTGGGATTAAAAAAATTCTGTGTGTATTAGTAACACAGAGCTTGTGTTTACCGTGCATCAAATGGACGTATCTGACCAATTAAGCAGCAGCTGGTCAGTGTCATTTGAAGTAAATTATTGACTCACTAAGTTCTGGAAAAAATGCTTATGAAACCATTCTTTCCAGAGATGGAAAATCAGGGATCTGATCTTCCAAGTAATTTGCATCAACTGGATCAACAAATAATCATAATTCTTAACCCGGGGATAGAAGTAATAAATGAAGTCAGCAGGCTAAAATCATAGAAAGAGGAAGCGCATCACAGATCTTTTAACTTCCTTCAATTGAATATTTTTGTTAATTAAGTAAATAAAGAAGTAGAGAAGTACAGGGGTAATTCAGTATTACACCACCTAGGCCTGACACCCACCATCTCCTACTATGTTGCTGAAACTATCAGATGGTGCACATTGATGAGAGAAATATTCTGTGAACATTTTTTATTTGTAAAGATGTTTATAGGTATTATAAATAACTACAAACTGCCGGCGGTTACTCGGCTTCCAAGGCCATTTGCTGTTCGAAATGTCAGTTTATGCATTCAAATACTACTACTAATTCGGAAGCTATTTTATTGGTGGGGAGCTGAGCTATTGAGGTTAGCCATGGCCAGGTAACTCCCCAGCCTGTCGCTGTTGTGGCTATGCATGTTGGCCGGCCTAATGCGAAGCTGTTTGGCCGCTATATGCTGTCCATCTCTTCCAAATGTCCGGCGCTGTCTTTTCTATCGTCCTTTTGTCCTATGGCAGAAACATTGCCAAGTATGACCTTAAACACAAAGCAATCAAACTGTCTGTATTGTGGATGTAACAAAAAGCCGTTGACAGAGAGTCAAGTTAACTTAGATTGCAAGCTCCTCCGCTCCGGATCTGCCGCGGATCTGCCCTGGCTCCAGCTGATCCGGGGCAGATCCGCGGCAGATCTGGAGCGGAGGAGCTTGCTATCTGTGAACAGACAAGAAAATTATAGCGTTTCCTGTAGGCCTACCTCTAGACCAGTATCAATAAGACTATATTACTATATTGCAATGCATGTTGAATTTGTGCTTACGCCATTTTCGAGATCCCACCACTTTGGTGTTTATTTCTTCAGTCCCACTATTTTAATTGAGTGATTAGGTCTATTCAATGGGTCTCATTCATGAAACGTTCGGAAATTTGTGCGTAGATTTGCACATAAAAGCCTACGCTACTAAAAACCTACTCCGGATTCACGAACGCTGCGGGAAACTCAGATCTGATTGTAAACACGTGTATGATCATGAATGCCAATCCATTGTAAAGTGACAGTGTGCTCCCGGTAATCAGCTATTAGCATAAATCCCCGCCCATGAATTGCCAATGACTGCCATATAAGGAGGTGTAGATGCATCCAGTCGACCTGTCAATCAAAGCACAAACAAAGAAAGAGAGAGAGAGAAAAAAGAATTTTTCCGAAGTGGAGATAGAAATTTACTTGGGTGAAGTGGAGTTAAGAAAAAACATTTTATTTTCATCTGTTAGCAGTGGTGTGACAGGGACAGGCGAAGCAAAGGCCTGGAGGGAGGTGACAGATGCTGTTAATGTTGTCTCTGTAGTCCAAAAAACCATGTCCGTGGAGAAGCGTTAATGGTTTGACATGAAACTGGAGGCAAAGAAATGCATGAGCGCACACAAAAATAATACATCAGCCACAGGTAGAAGAGGCTCAGTCACAACTATCAACTGCTGACGAGCTCGTCGCTGGCAGTATTAGGGAGATCTCTCTGTCAGGAATTATACCTGACAGAGACATCAACATGCCTCCACTTTTATTTTTGGAAGTGGCTATTCGCCCCGCAGCGTGCTGAAATGGGGAAAGAGATCGGCTATCTGCCCCACAAAGGGACCGACAAGAGAAGCAGTTCTGCTGTTTGCACCACAGTGGGACGGATCAGAGAAGCACTCTTACTATTTTATCCGCAGTTGGGCCAGTAAGAGATTTCATTTTAAAATCCGCCCCGTTCTCTGATCTTTCGCGCTGAACAGCCGCGGGGTGAATAGCCTCTTCCTTGTTTTTTTTTATTATTATCATTCAACATGTAGAAAGAACGTGTAATCTTTTGTGTCAATTTACTTAGATCAATCACAATAATGAACTTAATCTGGATCTTAAACCTGCCAATTGCCAACTTATTTGACTAAATGTGTTATATTTTTAATCGTTTGTCATGTTTAGGCCATATCATGTGTTTCAAAGGCATCTGAATATTGTGTACATAACAGAGTGCAATATGAATTAAAATTGTAATTTTCAATAGTGACAAGCATTGTTTTTGCATTCTTCTAATGTCAGTCCTCGCCTATAAAAATATCTTTTGTCACTTCGTTTGGGAATTTTAAAATTGATGACATCGCAAGATGAATTAGGTCACTGCGAACTTTTGCAGTTTTTACTGAAATTCCACCAATTTTTCAACCTTTTTCTTGCCCTTTGAGCTGAAGCTGTAATTGAAATTTGTGAGCAATCTGTTCTGCTCTTCTGGTGAAGAGGATGTTTAAAGATTTTACCTTTGACCCAAAATGGCAGAAAAAGGAGGTCATGGAATGTGATAATAATAAATAATAATGCATCAGTTTTATATAGTGCTTTTCTGGGCACTCAAAGATGCTTCACAATGGATACATTATTCATTCACGCTCTGGTAAACTGCATTTTTGTAGTTTACCAGACTGGGGCAGACTGACGGAAGCGTGGCTGCCAGTATGCGCCTCCGACCACCACCAAACATTCACACACAGCCATACAGGAGTGTTCCTATCTTGCATGTTGTGTGAGTGGGGGAAACCCCAGAGGAGTACCCAGAGGAAACCCATGCGAACACAGGGAGAACATACAAACTCTACACAGAAAGGCCCCAGGCCAGATTCGAACTCACAATCTTGTTGCTTGCTTCTTGGTTTGGCCATAATTCATAATACAGCTATATATTACAATTTTGTGTTTACGCCATATTGGAGACCCAACAACTTTGGTGTTTATTTGTTTAGAGCCACTATTTTGATTTATTGGTTAGATCCGTTCAAGGTCAGTAGGTATGCTAAGTTTCATTGTTCCAGTGACAATGACTTTCTGTCACGTGACTGCCAAAGTGGGTCAGTTTTTCTATTTTAAACGGAAATAACACCAAAACGGTTTGTCGGGAAAAAAAAAAAAAACTGGAGATTTCATCCTCTGATGTCAATCCACATCTAGATCAGTATTTTGTGTCATTACATTTGAGAATTTTAAAATTGATGATGTCACGAAATACAGTCAGGTCACAGCGAACTTCTTCAGTTTTTACTGAAACTTAATAGTTTTTTCACACTTTGTGTCCCCTTTTCAGCTAAAGCTGAATATCTAGTTTGAGAGCAATCTGTTCAGCCATTCTGGGGAGAAAGATGCTTAAAGGGGACCAATTATGTGGATCCTTCTTTTAAATACATATTAGTAATGTTATAATGTTAGTTGTCCATACTCAACCTCTGAAAAGTTTCTAAACATAAGATACAGAGGTTTCGCCGTAATCCAAGAACGTGATTTCGTGAATGTGATTTCCTCTCTGAACAGCTCCTCCTGAGATCTTAGCGAGAACTGGGCATAACCTGATGTCAGGTTGTGCCGTCCAATTAGTTCAGACCTAGCCAGAGCCAATCACAGCGCTGGAACCTGCCCACACCGGAAACTATTCTAGTAGGCACTAACAATGGCAGATCATACTATGCCTTAGTAGCGTCTACATTTTTGGAAATACAAAAGAAGAACCGCAGATCATTTGAGGTGCAGTTTTGACAGTATCTCTCCCAAAGATGCTTGTCCGTTTACTGGCTGCATTTAGACCAGACGTAGGTTTTGCAGAGCTTGGGATACCTGTTTGGATTTGTTTACGGCTGCTTGTGATCATGTCAATTATCCATGACCGGGATCAGCCGGATCCCCATCACAAATATCTTGGCTGGCTCTCTGATTCTACCATGAAAGCAATCGCAAAACGCAGAAGCTCTAATGTGTCTGGTATAACAAACGATTTCTCTGCACTACCGTGACATAATTTCATCCCCCTTTAGAAATTGTTGTGAATAATAAAAAGCTGAAAAAGGCAGAGATTAAATAGGAAATTCTTTCCTTTAGAAGTGATTGATTCGCTAGCTCCACATAAGGAACTTGTCCATGCTAACGGATATTCGGTCTGAAAAACCTGTATTATTTTCATAACATAACCGAGCTCTCTTTAGTTGTCGTGTACTATCCATAAAGCTGCTTTCACATCGGAAGCGAAAAGAATTTTTCACGGGACAGATTATATTCAAAGTCAATGCAAAGACTCGAATACACGCATTATGGGCATGTCAAGCCGCTTTCATCTCAGACAGGTTAGCTACATTCAAAGTCAATGCAAAGACGCAAATACGCGCATTATGGGTGCATTAGCCCCTTTCTGCAGATGTAGACGCTCGCGTCTATAGATATGCAAATTTAAGCACTTAGTTACAGTACTCGACCATGAGATGGCATCCCCGGATCAGCTATTGAATATTCAAAAGCAGGCAGAGCTGAAACGCAATTTAGAGTATGGAGAAGTTCCCTCCAATCCCTGTTTTTCAGGAGTTGCATGAATTAAACTCCTCAGCTAAGCCTGATGTGCAAACTGGTCAATATCCTTGCCCATAGTATCGATCCAGTAGTTTTAAAAAATTATCACTTACAACAGAAAAAAACTCTGTACCTTTTTACTCTGTACTCTGTAGCAACCATTTTAGCTACAGTGAGCCAACAGTATTCCAATTAGTGGTTAAAAAAATACGTTTTGTGAGGCAAAAAATCCGACATAGTATTGATTATCTCACATTCTACTGTCAATTACAGTCATCACACACAAAATATGCGTAGTTCCCTCCCGTGGATTAACGCGTATATTCCTCCATTGACAAACTCAGCACTCCCTTCTATCCACCCAAGTACTGGTGTCGATAGCCAGTCACTCAATTATATACTCAGATTCATCTGCGTAACTCTCCAGTTATAGTTCACGCCCTTGTGAAGCTTCCCCGGTAACAATGTATTGATAGACTCGTTTCTTATCCAATTCCCGAAGTGTTTAAACTTTCCTCAATAGCTGAAATACATTGATCGGACAATAAGAATAGGATACAAAGCTAAGCGTAAAAGTATGGTCGGTTGTGTTCTTCGAATGTTGGCCACGGTTGCGCAGCTGAAAATGATGCGATATCAAAGAAACAAGACACTCGAAACCGGCCTGAAGTGTTCAGTTTCATTTACAAGATACATGTTGTATGGACGCGGTCAATGGGAATTATTCCAAATGAAACAGTACTGGAGGGTTCCTTCTACCCGATTCATCTGTCTCTGGAGGAGGGCATCAATGAAGAAAACAGGTTATACTTCTACTCTGTTTGCATTTTGCTCATTATAGCTTTTTGCTGTAGAATTTATACCGCGTTTAAAGACATCAAATGCCGAGGTTTTCGTTTCTCCAAATGCATGCAGCCCACGCACGTTGGAAGATCCCTCGGTACGTTCATTACACCATTCTGTTGAATATGGTGGTATATGTCGTTTGATTTTTCCTGAAAGTGAAATTGCAGTTCTGTTAAAATAGGGTGTATTTCAGAATTCAGATATTACTGAGTTAGTGAGTTTTTACCCTTATAATGTGTAAGGTTATGAGCTCAGATGTGAGAGCGGTTAGATTTTCATTGCAGCGTGAATGTTATAGCTGTTTAATCAGCACTTTATTTAATGCTTGGGGGACTTCGAAGAAAAATGGACAATACTGTTAACTTTATTATGGAGAAAGGCATGTTTTGTGTTTGGAGAGGTCACTGGTGACCAATGATGTTCAACTGCACTGATATTGATAAATTCATGCGAAACTCAACCAGAAAATCATTACTCCATGCTGAATTTCATGCCCCAAAAGTTAAATATATGATTAATGTATAATTTGACCATGAACCATTTAGATGGAATCTAGAATGTAATGTTCAAGATGAATTGTACTTGTGGTCACGAAGTTTATGATCCCAGAAATTTATAGATTTAAGCCCCAGCAGTTTTTCATTTGTCAGTATTTTTTTTTTTGCTATTGCAATGGTGAATTCTCATGAAGATTTTTTATGTTTGCAGCCCCTTTTCTTTGCCAAAATCAGAAAAATAAACTGAAATACGATGAGAGTCTAAATGCTTCAAGTGTCTAGACTCAATTGAGCCAAAGTTTTTCTGTCTGTGAAGCTGCAATCATGAATAATAAATCCTTAAATCAAGTAACACCTAAAAAGCCAGATTTGGCTTCTGCGCAAAGGGGTTAAGCAGCTTTCACACTGGACGCGAAACAAATTTTTCGTGCGAGAGATTACATTCAAAGTAAACGCAAAGATAATGCATTGACTTTGAATGTAACCTGTCGCGCAAAAAATTCATTTCACATCCCGTGTGAAAGTGGCTTATCGCGCCCAATATCTGTGAGCAAATGCTGGTCATTCTGACGCAATAAGCAACCATTACCACGGGCAATTTCCGAAAAGGCCATTTAGCCTTGAGCTTTCGCCTCTTTGTCATACACCAGCACAGAAGCTGTTCGTTACTCCACACTAACGACACACCATAGCTATGCACATGAACCAGCAGGTCCTTATAATACACACCAATGCAGTCCATAAGTTGTTGGTCCACTTTTTGCTGCTCCTCACTGTCCATGTTTCCCTCTAAACTCAGACCCACCGGATTTCTACGGTCTCCGGTCTCCACTTGGGTTTGTCGACCCGTTCTACAAATATGTCTATATGGGGTGGATTCTAGCTTTCCCTCAATCCTAGCTATAGAGTAGAAACACCGGTGTACTCACCATAGAAGCCCTAGGTAGACAGCAAATTCGAGCTTGCGCCGCCAGACATTCGCACTGCGTCCTCCACTTTCGCTGTTGCGTTTATCATAGCAAGTTAATTTCATTAGATCTTTACACATGTACTGTTTGATTTCTGAATATGCCCGTCAATTCCTTTGGGAGACACGTCTCAGTTTCACTCTGAGGAGGCGGACCCGGAAAACTGCGTTCTGCTGCCTCGTCCCGCCTAGATCCGCCCTCCAAAGAGCCGGCCAGTCAGAAGAAAGTGGGCACATGGGGAGTGGGGGCCATAGCGAAAGAGTCACCCCAACAAGGCATTTCAGGCAGAGACTACAATGGACTACAAATGAGGTTTTTTGAGGATGGCAGTATGAGCGAAATAGGGACCCTGTTTAGGACTTTGAATGATCAGGAGTACTCTAGGGGAGTCCAAGATCAAAGTATAACCTTGGAAATATAGCAAAATAAGTCCCCTTTAAAGGTCCAAAATGGCTGAAAAAACTAGGTCACTGAATGTAACGGTTATCACACCATTCGCAAGCCTTAAACTATTCCTCTCAGCATGCAAAAGCCATCAAAGTGGTCTGTAACGGTTAAGCCGCAATTCGGGAGGAAAAAAAAAAACAGAAAAATAATAATCACAGCAGGAACAATAGGCTTCCACCTACACTTGCTAGCCTAATAAATACTTTATATGAGCCAAGTAGGTAATTTTGACTACAAATGCTTTTTTTTTCTTCTTTACTTGTAACAACTTTTAAATTATGCCTGAGATTTAGACCAGATTTGGCAGAATTACTGATTAAGGGACAATAAATCCAAAACAACTAGACACACCCCATTAGCCTCAAAACCTCGCAATTAAATATTTAACTGGATTGTATTCAACACAGCTGCGCTATGTGGTACAAGTCACATGGTGCTAAACTTTTTGAATTATATTAATTACTGTTCTCTTGATTAATCACAACAGAGTAGAGATGTCTACTGGACCATGCAGGTGCCTCGGTGATATGGAAATAATAGATAAATTTGAAGATTAAATTCTCTTGACAGAAAAAAAATAACTATCACAAAGATATATTAAGTGTATGGAAATTAAACTGTTCGGTGTGGGTTCCTGCCTCTTATTCAGTGTGTGCTTGGAGAAGCTCCAGCCCTCAGAGACTCTTGGAAGGAATAAACAGGTTTGATAATGAATAGACTTTGTCTAAACCTTAAATTTGCCGACTGGCTGTTTTACATTAATTATGCAACAGGCACTGGCACAACAAAACTATATCCTTGGAAAGCACTAACCCAGCCACCAGATTTGTGTTTAGAACATCAGTGTGCTCATTTAGAAGACATCCAGGTCGTCTATGTAAAATTTGATCAGCGTTAATGACAAAACTTCAAGGCTAGTTAATAGTTAATACTTAATATAAAACCTTTTATAGAGGTTTCTTCGTTCAATTGGATTGATTAAAAACTAAAATAAATTAATGTTTACATTTTTGCATAAAAGTTACATATCATTAGACTCATAGCATAATTGCCCAAGTCAAATTTTTGCCAAATTTGCTCATGTTGGCAAAAAAAAAAGTACTTTTTCCTTTATTTTCCAAAGCCTTTAAAAATAACAAAATAAATAAAACCCACTCTCTCAACAATAAAGTAAAATAAAATGTAAAAAACCTTAAAAAATGAGATGGGCAATTATGCTATGAGGCTAACGATATGAAAGGGACTCCCAAGTTTTCTGTGACTGGAAATAAAAAGGTTTCACTGCGCCACGTATAGCTGCATAATACCTAGCCACAGGACTGCTTGCCTTCTGCTCCTAAATGATGTTGGACATCATGGGTTATCGCAGCAAAGAATCTTTATAGTTCAGACCATTTTTGCTGCAATTCAGTTCTAATCCTATTCCTGTAGGATTGCTTCTTATTGGTCCAGTCTCTGAAGTTCAAAACAGGGCTGATTACCCATTCATGGCCTCCATGGGAATCAGATGTGCTAATAGTTGACCACCTTGAAGCCTCTAAGACTGTAAGACTGTGTGCACTAGCTTGTAGAATTCTCCACCCACTGTACACACCCATACATATCTCCCCATCCTCGCATATCTCCTACACTTGCTTTGGCAGACATTTAATAAGGTGGATCACATGTCACTTTGGCCCTGCATGACCTACTTAATGCAGGCGAACCACCACACAGCCACCTGGTGCGGCGTCAACATGAATCAAACTCCATTAGCTTTTGTTATAAACTTCAGAGGTTGTAACAGGGGTCTGAAAGTCAAAGTCTTAAAGCTTCATGAAAAAAAAAATGTTTCTTGCTCAATGTTTCCTCCTCCTTAAAACTTCATGATGTCATTCTGTCCAACTACAGGCTAAAGCATTCTGCTACTCAGTAATTACAGGTTTACGGAATAAATAGGTGACTGGGAGGACTTTTACCCAACGAACTTGGATTTTCCTGCTTTGTTTGAGCAACGGGTGTTTCTGAACATAATCTTAAGAATCTCTGTTGTGTTTGTGTGGATAGAGGGGGAAAGAAAACAGTTTAGCACACTTAGCCAAACATCCTGCACCACACTGACTTGCTCATATAAACATCAATTACAGCTAAATCATCGACTAGTCTTTCATCTTTGTAGCTGATTACACATTCTGCTAGCCTTACTCATTCATTTTTTATCCCATCTTGTGCTTTCATTTAAATTCTCCTTATTCCCATAATTAGCTACATTTCATCCTATTTGTAATATGTCCTTGTCTCATGGCAAGAAATTGACATTAGCTATACTTTATGCAAAAGATGCCATCATTTTCAAGCTTTGTTTTTATGTAACACTGAGATACTGTTTGATAGTGGGCTATGACATGTCATCTGTCAAACCCTTCTGAAGTAAGATTAGATTTTTTAATTTCTGCTGCATCAGTAAATTTATCTGAGAGGCTTAATTATCCCTTATCTTTTGTTTGGATTACAGTACACTTCATCATTTGTGACTGAACTATTCTTTCATCGTTCTTTTGGACCAAATTAGTATCAGCATTCAAATTGCAATTTGAAGTTATATTTATAGTTTTTGTCAGGTCAAAAATGAGACACAAATATCTAAAAATGGACAATATTCTCTTTTCAACCTCACAGGGTCTTTCTGTCCAACTCTGAAATCCTCAGACGCAGTCTTCAAAGTGGTCTTTTGGCTGGGCTACTTCAATAGCTGTGTGAACCCCATCATTTATCCATGCTCCAGCAAGGAGTTCAAGCGAGCGTTCATTCGCCTCCTTAAGTGCCAGTACCGTCATCAGTGGAACAGCCGCTGGAGGTTCTCTGACCAAAGGCTTAGGACATCCCTGAGTGGCTACAGAGAGGATTCGTTGGGTAGCCGCAAGCCCAAGAGCTCTGTCCAAGAGTCACTGTTCTTCAACAACGTCTCCTGCTACAAAAATAGCTTTGGTTTCCGGGACTGGAGTTTATTCACACCGCTTCAGAGCTCCTCTTCTAAGCTGAAGAAAGGGATGAGCAGCCTCTCTAACAAAATCAGGAATGGGCCCAACAGAATGTCGGGGCACATGCTTGGGAAAGTAGATGTGATTTCTGTCTCCATGGGGATCTGCAGTGACTGTGCTCACCATTGCACTTACGAACAATACAATGCTGCTGACTATGACAGTCTTAAAGAGACTGACATATAGAGTAAAAGAGAATATCTTATGGTAAGTGCAAAGTAAGCAAACAGATGCTATATTGGCTTGATTCTACTGCACAACAGTTTTGTTGTGGCATTGTATATTTTCATCGTTTGCAGGTGTTGGCAAAGAAATTAATAATTAACTAAATTGCCATTTATATTTGCTCATATAGTTGTATAAAATAAACAAGGTTAATACAATATTATCAGGAATTAAAAATACAGTTCTACTGATTGCAAAAGAAAGTGGACAGAAATAATTTTGCTGTTTAAACCAGTGGGAAAAAAATCCCAAAACTTTCCTTGCAACTTGATCATTTTAGCACAGCAATAGACTTTTTGACCAGTCACACTGTTTAATATTTTGAGTAAGCTCCATGTTATGACAAATTTGCAGCTTGGGCCTCTCTTTTCAGGATATTATGAAAGGTATAAAATGTTCTGAAATACAACCCCAATTACGAAATACTTGGGACAAAGTGTAAATTGCGAATAAAATCAAAACGCAATGACTTTGAAATCACAGTAGCCAGTATTTTGTTCACTAAAGAACAGAGATAACATAACAAATGTTGAAACTGAGAAATTTTACAATTTTTCCCACAAAATGAACTCATTTCAAATTCGATGGCTGCTACAGGTCTCAAAAAAGTTGGGACAGAGGCCCGTTTACCATGATGTATTACCCCCTCTTCTATTTAACACAGAGTGGAGCCGTCTGGGCATTGAGTAGACAAGTTTCTTGAGTTTAGTCATTGGAATTTGATCCCAATCTTGCTTAATACAGGCTTCCAGCTGCTGGAGAGTTTTGGACTTTTAGTATAATTATGCACCAAATGTTCTCAATCGGTGAAACATCAGGACTGTAGGTAGGCCAGTTCAGCACACGGACTTATACTGCAAAGCCATCCTGTTGGAATGGCTGCAGTAGGTGGTTTTGCATTGTCCTGCTGAAATATACAAGGCCTTCCTTGGAACAGATGTCGTCTGGAGGGGAGCATATGTTGCTCTAAAACCTTCATAGACCTTTCAGCATTCACGGTGCTTTTTAAAACATGCAAGTGTCCCACACCACATGCCCTAATGCATCCCCATACCATCAGAGATGCTGGATTTGAACTGAACGCTGATAACAGGAGGGGTGGTCTTTCTCCTCTTTAGCCCAGAGGACACAACGCAAGAATGTCAAATTTGGACTCTTCTGACCACAAGACACTTTGCTACAGCCCATTTTAAATGAGGCTTGGCCCACAAAACACAGCAGCGCTTTTGGATCATGCTCAACAATGGCTTCCTTTTTGCATGATAGAGCTTTAACTGGCATCTGTGGATGGCACGGTGGACTGTGTTTACAGACAGTGGTTTCCTGAGGTATTCTTGGGCCCATTTAGTAATGTCAATGAGAGAATCATGCCGGTGAATGATACAGTGGCGTCTGAGGGCCCGAAGATCACGGGCATCCAGTAAAGGTCTTTGGCCTTGTCCCTTAAGCACAGAGATTTTTCCAGTTTCTCCGAGTCTTTCGATGATGTTGTGCACTGTCCATGATGAGACCTTCAAAGCCTTTGCATTTTTACCTTGAGGAACATTGTTTTTTAAGTATTCCACAATTATTTCACGTAAGCTTTCACAGGTTGGAGAGCCTCTGGCCATCTTTACTTCTGAGAGACTCAGCCTCTTTAAGACATCCCTTTTGTAGCCAATCATGTTACACACCTGATGCCAGTTAATGTAATTACTTGCTAAATGTTCTTTCACCTGATTCTCTTATATATTAATTGCCTTTTCTGCCCTTTTTTGCCTGTGTCCCAACTTTTTTGAGACCTGTTGCAGCCAGAAAATTTGAAATGAGCTAATTTTGTGGATAGAAATGTAAAATGTATTAGTTTCAACATTTGAAATGTTATCTATGTTCTATTGTAAATAACATACTGGCTCATGTGATCTGAAAGTCATTGCATTTTGATTTTATTCACTATTTACACTTCGTCCCATCTATTTCAGAATTGGGGTTGTAAATTTAACTCAGTGCATGACACATTTGATCCATTTAAGAATTGTCCTCTCACCACGGGTCATTCCATGTGAATTCAACCAGAGTTAAGGAATCTCACATGGACACCGAATTAGACTTGGATGATTTTTTTTTTTTTTTTTGATAGTATCTCTTAATGTATAATGAACAGAGGGAAAACTCTAGACTTCAACTTTCAAAGGTCCTGAGGTATGCCAAATATGGGGAGACCATGTCCAATTTTTCACAAACATTAATTTGCCTGGGGTTTTAAAGCCAATATCAGGAAAATAAATGAAATTGAAATTGTTATAAGGGCTAACTGGGGCCCAAGCATTCTCAATCTGCCATCAGAATTGGTTTGCCTCTTCTCATTTTGGTGTTATTGGCCTCTCAATTGTGAATTTTTCATGGGCGGAAATCAAAAACTCAATTTTCAAGGGCCTCCTGTTAGCTTAAGATCACTTTCAGAGGTATACATGATCCTGGGGTCTTTTTATTTAGGGACAGGTCTGTCTGCTTTAAGAATATTGATTATATCCAAGACTTAATATTGGAGTTAAGAGCCTCTGGAAGGGGTCCAGGCTGACTTGCCAATCTTCGGTTGACAATTTCAGCATTTGGGCAGTTAACCATGGTTTTATGTTCTACATAATTAATGTGTTAATATCCTGCCTGCATTTGATCAAAATATTCCGCTTTCTTTCTTATCTCTTTCATTGTTGAATGATCTTGTGGAAAAATTATGTCGTGCAAAGAGAGCCTTTTTCTGCTAAAAATGCCCCAAAAATCGCTTATGTTCCACAATCAAAAACTGTGACTAGGTTTAGGTATAGACATGTTTAATTGGTAAAGTAGAAGCTCTTACCTCCCAGAGTCTGCGTTAAATATAGGCAGTATTATAATTGCATACAGACCTGTGCTTAAATAAAAGAAATCCAGTATCATCAACTCTCTGTAAGTGATCTTGGGTTGACAGGGGGTCCTTGAAAATTGAATCTTGGATTTCTGCTCATGAAATTATTTATATTTCAGGGTATAATAAGGTGGACATGAGAAGAAGTAAATCTTGATGGCAGATTCTGAAAGTCTGGGCCCCAAGTACACTAGATAGCAATTTCAGCCCAAAGTTTTGTCTTCCATAACCTCCCACAAATTAAAGGAGATGTGCCACGATTACTGTGCATGCTCAGAAGTAAAACTAACGGTATGAACACAGTGCAGCAGCGCAAATCAAATTAGCTGATGCTCATAGCCACCCGCAGCTTTTGGGTGTTTGCATGTTAAAATTACTGGCACGTCTACCAAACCGGAGGCATGCAGCTACATGCAAATGATTTGGAAGCTGCAACCCAATATTAAATTAAAGTAGCATACTAACACATCTCCACAATACCCTTCCATTTCACACACAAATTTTGTTAGCAAAGTAGCTAGCAACTTAACTCACTTCATTTCAGTAGCCTCAGAAAATTAGCCAAATTTTTTGCAAGTGTTCCCTACGTGGCTTTAGCTGCACAGATATAATCAAAAACCCTTTCTGTTACAAGCAACTTTGCAAGCAAAGTTAGCTAGCCAGCTAGCTAAAGGTTTTCTTCATTCCTTTAATGAAAATCATCTGACAACTAGTCGTATAGCTATCTGATATTTGCTACATAGCTATCATGGCTATGCTACATTGATAGCTACACAGATATCCATGATAACTTTTTATTTCACATACAAATTATGTTTGATTAGTATATACTTAACTAGCTACTTCATTTAAAACCTTATCAGCCGACTAGCCGAGTTGCTAGATAACATTAGCTACGTAGCAATCACAGCTCTACTTTGAAGCTAGCTAGCTATCCATGAAGAAGATATATTCTTCTATGATGTTTATTGGAGGTTTGCAAACCTGCTTACATTTTTCACATCCTTCAGCTTAAGCACAAAAATACTGCTTTGAACCCTTGAATTTTTATTGTAAGAAAACTTACAATAAACAGCATAATGCCTGAGTAACTAAAATATCTAAATGCAATGCAAAACAAAGACGGATTGGTGAGGATGTAATCAGATTATGACTTGCTGTCACACAGATTCACTTTCTTGGGATGTAAGTTCAAAGCATGCGCAGTATACGTGACACATCTCCTTGAACATTTGCAAAAAAGTAGGAATGGCCCCCTCCATTTATGAAGGTACATATCTCAGAAACTCTTTGAAGTTGAAGCCTAAAAATTTGCATGTGCTCATCAAAGATGAAGAGGTACTTCCACAATTTTTTGAGCCAAATCTGAGTCAGTCACCGTGGGACCCCTGTTTGAGTACATATGGAATAACCCCCAACTTCACTTGCAACTTTCTCAAAAAATGATTTTATCCAACTCTGTTTTGTCTCCATTTTTGTGTGGTCTTCATCTCTGACCTGTCTCTCAAACAGGAGGATTGGACCTCCAATTCAGAGAGATCACTTCCGGTTCAGACAGACCAAGCCCTGGGTGACCCAGAAGCTCTCTTCTGTACAGCCAGCAAAGGACTCTACCAACGAATACCGCAGCCCCCCCTGCCGAGGAAGGCACACTCAAAGTATTTTGGCTAACACACTAAGCAACAGTATAACCTCAGTACAATGTGATACCAGGGTCCACAGACATACGCAGCGCACACGGATAACAGGTCAAATGTCAAAAACAGGTCAAAGATTAAAATGCTTTGAAAATCTGATTGACTAAAAATTTTCACACTGTATTTAATAAGTGTATACTCCTAAAATATGACATTAGCTGGCAACCTAACAGCCAGTGATTTTCATTTTTTATTTATGAATATTATTTTTTTATTTATTCTGTCGAATTCACAATGGATCGTGGACAACTAAAGACAGTGAAGGATCGAGAGGATGGGACCTTGAAAATCAGCTGAACGCTGGCTTCATTTCTCAGCTGTATTCAAAGAAGTCTAGAATGGAACACCCCATTGATGAAGTAGCATATGAGAAATGTAGTCTACCTAGGATGCAGCCTATGCATCGGTGCACAGCTCATCTGACTTGATGTGTCACTGAGTTGGACTCCTGACTGCAAAAGCCAGTGTGACTATCAATATCATCGGACCTTGAGATCGAGCAGGTCTGAACCTTTTTCATGCTGATGCAATACAGGGAAAATGGGTTGTAACTAACACCAGTTGAGGGGACAAGGCTATGACCTTAGACCTTTGTAAAAGTACAGCCCCCCCCCTAGGGGAAAAAAAAAACCCCGTACCACATCTTGTTTTTAAGTGCAGAAACAATTTTTGTGATTTTTATTTTAATGTGAAACAGGAGAAACTGATTAAAAAATAGCTGATATGCATGAGCACACTGATGCTGAAGTTTGGTATTTGCTGATCATGTCTTTGTGCCGCAGGTTATAGTCATCATTAAGCAGAAACTCGATCCTTCAGGAATTTAATTAGTGAGTGCCACAAAGTCTAGCCAGTATTTTCAGAACACAAACTCCAAAGAATAAAAACACTCGTAATACACCACCGTAAACACACTATATATTACACATTTATACAATATCCCAAATTTACGTATTCCTAAATTTCCTTTGACTTACAGTGTATACTTGCTTTCTTGATTCTCACAAGAAAGCTTGATTTTCACCTGATATGACATTTTTTAATCTAGGCCATGATTATGTTAGCTATCTGTTCACTTTTGTTATATTCTGTAAACATGCACCAGCCTCAGGGCCAGCCAGGTCCAAACAGTAGAAGTGTTCATGCCAAGCAAGGGCCTCCTTGGGACTGACATTGAAAGAACAGATAGGCAGCGTGGACTTTTCCACATGGGGCGCTCATCGTAGTAATGTTTTTATTTCATTTTGTTGAGCAGAGCCATTTCTGCAGAGTGTTCTCCTCCCCTTGTGTATATCCTTGGTTGGCTTATCATTTTGGAGATGGCAATCAGGAGTTATTGTTAGGTCTTTCCCTCCTGAGACTGTACACAAGCATACGCAGTGACACTCATGCACGTACTCATATTTGCAGACTTTTGTTGATGTTGACTTGCTGCCAGTTGGTCAGAATGGGACATTCAATTTTCCAAGTCACTGTACTGTTCTTTTACATTTAAACATAAATATTGCTCAATCTTGTTGACCATTGGGACAATGAGACAGAGCTATTACAAATACTCCTATGTGTCTATGACATACTGTAAGAAAATGCCTTAGATCCTACTTTAATCATCACCACAACCCCAAATAACTGGTGAAATAAAACATGATACTTTTTTGGATACACTGTTGAATAATAACACTCTGTTTACTGTATTATAATGGAGGATGAAATGATGTGCTGTATAAAAACAATTAGAACATGTATTAATGATACAAAAATGACATTCATCATGCAGTTTATATCACTTTTTTGTACGTTTACACAATTTTTCTGTAATTATATGCATTTAATATATTAAAAATCACCCATAAAGATTGGAACTACCACTTTTAGAACATACAAGTTCATTTGTTTTGTAATGTAGCCAAACTTATTTTTCAAATTTTTAGGTTCTTCTGTCATGCTAACGTTGAAAGTTCCTTGTAACTGCAAAGTCAGGGCAAATGTACCGCTTCAGTGCCAATTACGTAATTCTTCATCAAATATTCAAAATTAAATGAAAAAAATATAAGGTTGCATTTGTGTTTTTCAATTGTAGTTGTGATCTTTGAGGAAAAGGCAGTGGGAACCATTTTGCATTGATTTACTGAGAAAACAATAGCTAATTCTTTGGACTGGGAATTTTTACACCCCCCCCCCCAAAGGGGTAGGGCAATGATATTGTAATTTACTTTGTTTGTTACCCCATCCCCCCCAGGCATGTAATATTGTAAACGACTTGTTTTGATTACACCCTTGCCACCCCAAAGGGGTAGAGTCAGGGTATTATTAACAACTTGGTTTGTTTGTTGGCTGTTTGTGAGCAAGATTACAAGAAAGCCAGTGCCTCAGTTTGTACAAAGTTTGCCCAAAAGTTGGGCAATGATCCAAAATAAACCCCATTAAACTTTGGAATGGATTGGGTCATGGTCACTGAAAAGGTCAAAATCTTTTGTTGGCCATCATTCTGTTAAAAAAAGGTATAATTTACATCAAACCAATGCCAAAAGTTTCCTTTTTCAATTTTTAAAATATGTATTTGCTGCAGTGAAAAGTGCATAGTTTCAAAGATCTGTAGGGGTCGAGGTTCAGGGGGTTCAATGTGAATGATCTGAATCGCCTAATTCGCCCTTAATCTCAAAGTAGTGTAGATAGCCACTTAGTTACAATTAAACGCGTAAATTATCAAAGCAGATTAAAATGACCCTTTGACCTTCACCTTGTGTGACCTTGATAGATTAAACCAAAGGTGATGAGATTTCAGAGGGCTACATCTCAAAAACAACTGTGGATAGCAACTTTTTTACAATTAACCAAATATTGGAACTTATGTATGACAAGTAAAATGTCATCATTACCTCCAAAAAGTGCTGGTTCTTGCACCGCTTGTTTTAGGTTCTGTAATCAAAGACTGTGAGGTGAAAGGATACAGTGAAAATGACGGAACTTTAATTTGATAGTGTTTTCATCCATATTGAAGGAACCATCTATAAATGACAACACTTTCTGTACATTGTCCCTCCACCATTATCCCCTCCGCTATATCAATAAATATTGGCCAGTTTATCAATTTTGAATAAACTAAAACAAAATTATACTTTGTTGCATATTGTTTGCATGCTTATGACTACTTGAAGTCTGTGATGCATAGACATCACCACATACTGAGAATCTTCGCAAGTGATGCTGCGCCTGGCCTGTACTGCAGCTATCAGTTCTGGCTTGTTTCGGGGAGCTTTTTTTCCCTGTCTCCGCTTTAGCATGTGAAATCCATGTTCTTTTGGACTCAGAACTGGTAACTGACTCAACTAACATAAGCCAAATAACAAAAAAAGTGTCTTTATATAATGAGTTATAGTGTTCCTTGTATATTACCTTGAAGGGGCTGGTGCCATTCTGCATAATCTGCACTGAGTCAGTTCTTCTGTTGTGGCACAATGGGCTCTGTGAATAAATGTGTAAATCTACAGTCCAGGTTTAAGATACATATTTCACTTTCCTGTGGTTTCCATACTGTCCTGTAAGGCTGACAATGTTGTGTTCCAGTAATCTCATTAAAAGTGGACTGTTTTTACCTACTGCGTTACAAAAAATGAGACTCCCACAAACAGTGAATTGCAATTAAATGCACAAAAAAATTAAGGGAATGCTTAAATCGCATATCAAATCTTGATGAATGAATTATTAAAGTTGAAACTCTTTGCTGATCTATATTGTATAATTTGTTAAGAACAAAATGATGTGACAACAGTCAATGGAAACCAAAATCATTAACCCACTGAGGGCTGGATTCAAAATCACCCCGAAAATGAAAGTGAAACATTGAAATCACAGGCTTATCCAACATGCGTACATTCTACCACAGCAACTCATAATGTGACTTAGTTGTGGATTCAAAGTGCTATTTTAGTACGTAAGCCAAAGGATATGAATAATAAAAGCTAGTTTGCCTTTAACAATAATCATAGAAGAAAAATACCTTCTTCTTCTTCTATGATTATTGGCAGTTGGCAAACCAGCTGACATTATTCATATCCTTCAGCTAAAGGGCTAAAATAGCGCTTTGAATCCTCTAATTTCCATAAAAAAAACTCCTGAATATGAAAACCATACTGCCTGAGTAACTGAAATATATTAATACAATGCAAAACGATGATGAATTTGCAAGAATGGAAGTAGACTTCAACTTGTAGTCTAGCGGATTTATTTCACTCAAAGTGGTGAGCATGCAGGGTAAGCTTGACACACCTCCTTAAACTAGCTAGCAAAGTTTTTGTGGCTAACAGTAAATTTGTTATTGTAGCAAGTGAACACTGAATCGCTGTAGGTATATACAGTGCCCTCCATAATTATTGGCACCGCTGGTTAAGATGTGTTAAAAGCCTTAAAATATATTCAGAATGCGAAAGATTTCAAATTCCTAATGATGCTGCTCCTCTGTTGTCTGATTTCCGTTCTTTCGTTTTTCATTAAAAAAAGTTTCTCAAAATAAAGATGATATTCCACATAACTGGTTCAGACCAATTATATCCTTGAAATACGAGTTTCGAGGATATCATGGTTTCGCCCCACCCGCTGCCGCCGCGTCCACAGATTTTAGCCGTTTGCGTGATAACTCACAAAACGCTTTACATTGGCTTCTCATTTTTAGCAAATGGGTAATTGTGGTAGAGAGGATGAACTGACTAGATTTTGGACAAGTACGCACTCCTAGGTATGCCACCAGATGGCGCTATATATTGAAAAAAATCTGTTTATTAACCATATCTCTGGAATATTTACACAGACTTCAAATTTGCCTCATATTGTAGGTCTAGTTAAGGGGAATCTAATAAAGGGGGCTTCGAGGATTGGGGAATTTCGGGGATATACCCCCTGCTGTCTGCTGCTGACAGCGTAGGCCTAGTTTCATAGGGCTGATAATGTTGCGATTAAAAAGCTGTTTCATATATGTGAAAAAGGTATATAAATCCACTTATAAGATGCACTTTCAATAATGAACACAGAATTGTCTTTTTGGCACTTCTGTTATTATGACTAAAATTTGTTGAATAGGAATGAAGCTTAGCGAAAGTTCAGTCAGGAAGTTCAGTCTCTCTTTCGCGCTCGTCAGCCCCGTCTAATTTGTTCATGCATGTTCACTCCTGATTCTCCGCACACAACATCCGGGGCTGTCAATGAGCAGTCAGCTGGCATTGCAGCTGATTGCTCCTATCCAACCAGGGCACACCCCAGTCGCGTCGCTAACCAATTACTGTGCTGCCGTCTTTTTAAATATGTTATTTTCTCCGCCCTAGTTCGCCCATGCTGCCGCTCGCTGACCCAACTCCGCCCCAACGCCACCCTACTCATCAGATCTCCCGTTCCGCCACTCCAGCTTCACCAGTCTTCAGCCACCACCGCCGCCAGTGTCTGGACTCTTCAGGGGGATTTCCCGCAGCTGCTCCGGGCAGTGCTCCTGATCTTCGAGTCTTCCCAAAGAGTCCAAGCGTCAAAGACTTGATTCGATTATAAGCATGTTACCCCTTTATGCTCAAAGGATAATATATATTTTCTTGATTTCACTTGAGTCTCTCATGGTTGAAATAACTTTATCTGTAATGAGGTACAAGCCTTTGTTTTGTTAATTATTTAAGTGCAAAAATTTTCAATTCAATGGTCCAGAAAAGTCAATAGAAGTGAAAATTTGAAGTGTTTTTGCAAAAAAAAAAAAAAAATTCCCGGGTTGCATTCCTCCAGGTTCCCAAAGATGTTCTTGGTCCTCATCATTCTGATAAATACTTTAAAATGACCGCCATCCGCCACTGATAAAATGTACATTTATGTCATTTTTACATTTTGTACACAAGATTCTGCTAGTGAGCAGCTCAATACTATCACTAGCTGTTGAATGGTATGTGCTTTATTAGGCTTGGAGTGGAAACCAACATTACATATCAGCCAATCCCCAGGAATGGGTTTTGACGCCTCACAATTTTGGCATACTGCCACCCACATCAACAACTACACACTGTTGAATGTAAGCCATTGGCAAAGAGCCTGGCATTTGTGTGCTTCCTTGTCAGCCACAAATGTGGTGCAAGCTCATAAATCAGACCTGAATTGTTTCATTACACCAAGTACGCGCTGAGAATAACTTAATTGTTTACTATGAAATGAATGTTGGAAGAAACAGTGCATCCCATTGTGTTTTGCTTTTTTATGGGGGATTTCACCATTTGTGGCATCTGCCAAGCTCTTCCCCAGGCCAATGTAGAATTCATTCAGAGCCTGCATAAAAAATAAAATAGGGCAATTGAAAGTAGTTTCAACAAAATTTTACTGTGTTCACTGCAAGAGCCTTATTTTTATGAGGCCTCACTAAAAAGCTTATTGCAAACCAATGCGTGTGACTTTGTTATTGGGATATTTGCCAGCAAATGAGACCCGGTCTCAGACATTGATACCACAGAGTTACTGGCATGAAGAATCTGCTAATAATCAGGGGACAAAGTATCAACAAATAAACAACGGAAAAATGGTAATTTGATCCATCTATACAATCTGTTCTCAGGAATAGAACAGTGGATGAGTGAAAGCCAATGGGAATGTGCTACTATGCAGGATTGAAGTGGGATTTCTCCTACCGATGTCAGTCATGCGCTGGACAGGCTGCTAGGACACACACCTGCTTCATGCTCTCGGCATTATCCTTGGTGTAACGTCTGCTGCTTAAGTTCACAGTTTCCATTGTGGTTCACACGCATGAAAAAACTGCCGCATAACCCCCTAATTCAGTCATGAATGAGGCAGTGGTGCATCTGACTGCTGTTCTCAAACTCCAGAAATTACATCATTACCTCACTGTGGTCTACCTTTGAGTGCCCAAACTATCGGTATCTCTCAAAATGTTTTGAAGTCCATGTTGAAAATTCTAGCTAACACCAGCATGAGTGGGTCTAGCCAGTTAATGCTGTGTTTTGGAAACTGGTCAACCATCATATAAGCCTGCATATTCAGCTTGAACACCTTGACCATTCTACCAGTTAAAGGCAGCAAGTGTCCAAAACACAGTATGATCCATGATAAACCAGTTTGGGATCCCAGCTGGTTGTAGCTGGAATTTTTAGCTGAGATAATACAATCACACAGCCCACAACTAAAACCAGCCCGCACCAGAATACTACAGATAAATAGGCCTCTTCCCAATGGCTTCGGCAAATAAAAAAAGAAGGAAATAAAATAAGTGAAAAGAATTGGTTATTAAGCTCATCAAAGTTCACAATTTTCCTACTACTAAAGTGTACATATGCCGTAGTTTAGTAAACTGAGAACTACTGCTTAGCATCATATAGGCCACAGCCTGGCCTTGAAAATCCCATTTCTTTCTACAGTACATAACACAACCTGGTGAAAAGCCACATATTCTTTGCAAACACACAAATGACAGTAACACATATCTTTGTGTATAATTGGGAATTCTATGCCCAATTGAGTTTTCAAATGTAAATATAAGTCAAAAACTGAGTTTTCATGAACAATATATGCCACCACTGTCCTTATTATGACATACAGTCAGGTAAGTCATGCTGCAGGACTTTTAGCGCGAGTCTGTGAGCACTAAAAGCAGGAAATGGCGACAGGATCCAAGTGCTAAAACTGAGGTTGTTTCTTCAGTGGGGCTTCAGACACAAACACAACTAGACAGTCCGGTCGGCTGCGACCGCATGGGTGCAGCCCCCAAGAGCCTGCTTCTGGCCTTTTCTTGTGCATTATTCAGCCAGTACTGTCGCCATGGCAACCAAAATCGATGTGTCATAAATGAAGTATAACACATGTCCATACCAAATATGAAAGTAATCGATCAAATTTTACAGCCTGTACAGCATCCACAAGGAATTGTGTATGTTTCAGCAAAACATTTGTACATTATTCGGCCAATAGTGTCGCCATGGCAACCAAAATAAGAAATATGGAGGTAATCGGTCAAATTTTACAGCCTGTGCAGCATACACAACGAGTGTGCATGTTTCAGCTCCAATTTGTGTATTATTCAGCCAATAGTGTCTTCATGGCAACCAAAACTGACAGGTGTCATAAGTGAAGTATAACACATGTCCATATCAAATATGAAGGCAATCGGTCAAATTTTGCAGCCTGTACAGCGTCCACAATGAAGTGCGTATGTTTCAGCACAAATTTATGCATTATTCAGCCAATACTGTCTTCATGGCAACTAAAATCAATAAGTGTCATAAGTGAAGTGCAGCACATGTCCATACCAAATATGAAAGTATCGGTCGAAAATTACAGCCTGTACTGCATCCACAAGGAAATCTGTATGTTTTCCCATTAATTTGCATATTATTTGGCCAATACTGTCACCATGGCAACCAAAATCGATAGGTGTCATAAGTGAAGTCTAACACATGTCCCTACAAAAATATGAAAGTAATCGGTCAAAAATTACAGCCAGTAGATCAGCCAGGGCTCTCCAAATCTGGCCCTCAAATCCAAACACAGTCCTGCTTTTCCTTCCTTCCCGGCAATTAAGTGAACAATTACTGCCGTTGATTGGCCAGATTGTCATCTCATCTGAATCTCAGGTAAAGAAAGGATGGAAAACTAGCAGTTTTCGGCCCTCGAGGACCGTGATTTGAGGAGCCCTGCTGTAGAGCGTCTACTACGGACACTGATGTGGACGCGACGGCAGCGAAGACACGCGTGAATCCATAGTAGCCACCTGACTTCGTCCAGGGGCTACAATCACACAAACCAAATGGGTGATGCAATCCCCAGTAAAGATATAGAATATGTAGCAGGATGAACAATAAGTCTGCTATCAAGTTTAGGTAGACCGCTAGGTCCCCACAGGCTGAGCACAAAGGCAGCACCGACGGAAAAGAAGTGTGAGTTTAAATAACCTTAATTGAATGATTGCATCCAATTAAGCAACAGGTAGACTGAGCAGAGTGTGGGAGCTGGAGTGTGGCTCAGAATCAGAGCTCCAGTGATGCGGACCGTCGTGGTCGAGGCATGACACATGCTCAGAGCTATGATCATAGACCAGAATTTAAGACCAATGATTCTTAGTTCAATGGCATTTTCATGATTTTTTTACCAGTACTGGATTTCCTTGAAAACCTAACACTATGCGGCAAAATATCTCATTCCATAACTACTCAAATCCTGTTTTAAATTTCTGGAATGCTTCTCTGCAAATACTTCTTAAGTTCCCCAATAATAGTAATTTACGCCTTTTAAGGTACCACGAGCTTTTGTAGGCAAGTGACGTAGCAAAAATATAACTTCAAATCTGACTATCAGAAATGCTTTGCAGTATCTTTTCTTAACCCTAGAACACTATCGCCGGGTGATTTTCACCCGAGCAAACATGTTTACGTGATTTTCATTATGTTGCGTTTGTCTGAGTGTTATGGGTCCCTGGGTAGCTTCAGCATTGTCTTTGACATCTTTGAAGGCATGGGTGTTTTGTTTACCTCAGGGTACTTTTTTCATTTTGTTAGACATGGTACAGTTGGAAAATAAAAGAACACTACTCTAATTTGTCATGTATTGTCATATTTTGATGACAAGTACTTTTTATTGGGTATTTTACTATATCGGGAAAAATCACCCGGCGTTAGTGATGGTGTTACTAATTTTAGCAATAGTGTTCTAGGGTTAAATAAGCTGAGAGATTAGTATACTTTATATTAGCAGGAATTCTGGGACAGTGCCCGGTGGCTGGTGTAATAGGCAGACCGATTAGACCATATATGGGGCCAAAGAGGTCATGTCTGGTCTTTTTCCACATGTGCAGTAAAATGTGCCAGCAAACTAGTTGTACAGAGTCCTCAATAGACCTGAACCTACAATAAAAGCAACACAGGGTGGAATGTAATATCAACTTATCTTATAATAAGCAAATTTTTACATGTAAACAGTTCTATGCATATCTAAAATAAACCTTGCAGTAGTACAAGAATTAGAATTAAAAAATGGCCAATCTCTGAGAAGGCATTTGCTCTCTCTTCAGAATGTGTGCAGTAGACTTCAATAGTTTGGAATCATCCGTAAACTTTTAGTTTTTTACCGAAATTTATGCTTTATCAGAAAGCTAGCATTAAATTGATAGTGTAAGATATGAAAATGTGACGTATTCCAATTATTTCTTATAAATAGATTTTATATATTACAGCAAAACATATTTTTAGCACGTACAAACAATGAATAGTGTCACCCCTTCATTATATGGTCACGCTCATGAGCTATTTTGATTCTTGAGAGACAACTGAGATAGTACATAAATATTTCTTTCAGTTTCTATGCTATCCACTGCAGAGACATTTTTGCAAGTAAAATACTAAAATTATGGAGCATACATTGCTTCTCTGAAAGACTAAAAAATTCTGCAAAAATAAGTATAACATAGCATAACATTGAGGAGTGTTTTTTCATCAGCGTAAAAATATAATGAACAGAGTTAAGAATTGCTATTTTCAGAGTTTCAGATCTGCGAGACCACTGCCAGATTTGCAAGCCTGCCACTGCGTGGGTGAATTTCTGAAAAGTGAGTGTAAAAAAAACAGTCTGCACTGTGAGTGCAAATGTACATCCACTAAAGTTTCAAAATAAGCATTCAACCTTTCGAAACTCAAGTGTCAACATTTTGGCTCCTTTTGCCAACATACGCGCAACAGTTTTCTGATCATCATTTTTAAGGTTTCAAAACTAGAAAACAAGCTTAATACACCAGGAGAACAGTGAAAATTTTGAAACAATGAAAACCTATCAAAACAATGTGCAAGCCCTCAAAACTTAGATTCAATCTTGCAAAACCCTCACCATTAGATTTCAAGCATTCAAACAATGAGTTTCAACCTTTCAAAGCATTTTTTTTCCAGTTTAGAATTTTCTTCTTTTTAAATTTCAGTTTCAAAATATGGCTTCATCTTCATTCCATAGAAATAACTGAACACAGCCTGAAAAACAAAGAGTACTGTCCACTCCAGAGGTAAAAGAGATGCAGTTTTTCTTTTATTTTGACTGACATTTTCTGCAGATAAAAGAATTTTGGTCGCTAGAATATGTAGAGAATATCATATGGGCATTTTCATATCACACCGTGTATCAACCTGAGTATCAGAGAGCTTTAAGCTCAAGGGCTGATACTCTTCGAGGGTTGATACACAGTGTGATATGAAAATGCCCAAATCAGGTTCTACTTATCATATACTCTGATAGAGGATTTTGCCCGCGGATAGATATGGGTGATACAGGATTTTGCTCGCGGGCTGATACAACGTCGTGCCTCGCCCTTGTATCACAGGTGCAGACTCTCTGTATTTGTAAGGAACTGTATGTTAAACAGTGATTTTAAATGACAAAATAAAGAGAGGGTTTTAATATAACCTTTATATGCCATTTTTGGAGTTTCAGGTGTTCAGCCTGACCAGTTCAATGGACACTTGTAATCTGTTAGTAGAGGTTGTTCCTCGGGGCCAGACTAAGCACTCATTCATTTGGTATCATTACCGCCCCTAACTTGCCCCCATCAGCATCTGTGCCTACAATCTTACAACCTCCAGACATTCTATGCAGCCAGTATAGAACCCTATGGGGCCATCATTCAGAGTCTTATTTGGGGTCCGGGCAGCGAGAACATTGGTTATCATACCAAAATATTCTTCAGCCATCACTTTGGGGCATTCACTGTGGCATGGCTGGACAGGCTTGACAATTACCACACTACCTTTGAGACTAGGGTTAAAAGATGGGGTAGGTGAACAGATTATTGATGTGAAAAAGACATTATGTATTACCAAACTTTTCTTTCCAGTAGCCACAATAAAATGGGCAGCATTATGTGCTTAGAAGTCTTCAAGACCGTTTCTCTTCATTTCCAATATATTGTTTTCTCTTCCTCGTTTATGGATTACACAGGATTTTCGTTGCCACAATGATGCCTCAAAGAGGGTGAGGTACTACACTGAGAAAACTTGAAAAATTCAGCCTGGATAGATGTGAAATCATCTCCAGCCTGCCCTGTGCTCCATCGCATCATGTCCCCTTTGTTTGAAAAACAGACTGCAAGATTAAGTACAATAATAATGCCAATCCTGAGGAAAACTTAGGCAATAAAAAAAATCCGAGTGCAGGTACTTTAGGTCACTCTCAAACCACATCTCATCCGCTTCAATCAGCAGAAACTTACTAAAGTTATTACATCCTGACAGCCAAAACCCCACCTATTCAGTGAGGTGGACAAAACTTACAGAGTTCAGAGAGAAGGTTTTACTGCCATCTGCTGGTCATTTACCAGGCCACAGAATTAGTGTTTCTAAACTTCAATTTCCGAGCTACATGAGGGCTGTATGGAAGCAAATAATGTCACTTATTTGCTTCCATAGGGCTGCTACAAACCATGGTCCACACATAATATGAAATACATGTTGAATTTAGCAAAACTCTCAATATTTGGTGCAGTTCCTGCATCAAAAAGATGCTTCTGAAAAGGATATTTTGTCCTTTTTAAATAAAATCCAACCCATTATATAAATGTGAACAATGATTCAAGTTAGTAAAAAGATATGAGAAACTATTGCTCAAGAAATATTGATGTAATTCAAAGAATAACAATCCAGGTTCAGAAAATAAGACACTTGAGTTTGAAAATGAGCTCAGCGCTTTATGACCAATGAAATGACTTCCTAGGAGCAAGAGACACATGGCTGGACTTTTACATTCTGATCCCTGGATTTTACCCTTCTAAAGTAATCAAACATATATAAAAAGGTCAAATTATCTTATTAATACAGACTTTCGAGTCGCTGACTGGAGTTTGAATACCCAGTAGATACGAGTTTTAAGTGTAATTATCAAACTTTGGCATTCATATCAAATTGTTAGCTTTGGAGTGTAAGAGCTGGAACAGCTTGTAGGCAAACTGAATTGGTCTCCTTAAACCTGGCACGTAAGCATTGTTTGAGTGAGCCCAGTGCAAACAGTGGCAGTAGATCATCCTCAAAGGGCCTTAGTGAATGCTGCCATCTCTTTCAGTTGACCACCCTTGACAGCTCATTGAGGATGTCACATGGGCTGCTTAGTCCAACCAATCACAGCCTTTCCCTCTGACAGTGTCCTCATTAACATGCATGTGCTGCAGGACACACTGGGAATCAGCCCTTGTGTAATTAAACAAAACTCCTTCCGCTTAGTGGATGATGTTTGTCTTAATATAAGAATCCAGTACACTCTATCCACATCTTGTCTAACTAAAGAAAAGCAAAAAAAAAAAAAAAGTACAGCTTAAGTCCATTTACATACACTATAATTAACAAGGTACAAACTTTTCACATCCAGAAGAATGACTAATTTCAACGGAAAGCACATCAAATGTTAATTTTTGCAGTTAAAAAAAAATAGCTGGGTGTGTTTATTTCAATAAAAGCCTTATAGTACATGATATCATCCTCAGGTAAAATTTAAAACAGATGTGACCTACAGGGCTAAAAACTGAATGATTATAGATTCAGTTGTTAATGTTATTATTAATTTATGTGTTAATTAAAGAAAGTTAAGCGACAGGAAATAGCATCCATATTAGAATATTTGTACCCTTGAGATTTAAAAGCTAAGTGAGATGGTCAGCGGAATACTTGCAACTGTTTAACATTAAGGCTGAACTGCAATGGTTCCAAAACTTGGTTTGAGGGCCCTGCTCAGTGTGTTTTTTCCCCAACCACAGTCACAGGACAGTACGATTTTTTTAGAAGCTGTCAATTGGGCTGCGCATTTTTGTTTAAAGTCGTCATTTACCCTTGTTAGCCACATTTTGACAGATATCTATACATGCCATGAAAGAAACAATCCATATCTACGTTTTTATATGTTAGAAACAAGCACATAAAAAAGGGGGAAAAAATTTACCAATCAAATTGTGCAATGAATAGGTTCCTAATTATGAACAAATAATTATGAACTATGAACAAACTCAAAACTGTGTTCACAGCAACCTTGTAAGGAGTTTTTTGATTTTCTTAGTGTCTAATTTGATTGGTTTGAAAATGTTGTTGCCTGAAATTGTTTGTAATATAGAAAATTTAACACAGTATGCTCATATGCTCTCTTATTCTTCATGGCATGCATGGATATTTCTGTCAAAACGTGGCTTAAGATAGTAAATATCCACTTTAGACAGGAAATGCAACTGTAATTGTGGTCGGCGCAGAAGCCTGCACACATGAGGGAGGGGGGTGTGATTTAGGGCAGCCTTTGGAAACTCTTGTTTTATATACGTGTTTACTACTGTCTTGGTGGCCATGGCGACACAATTTATAACCATTATGGTAAATGGCACGGTTGAAAGCCTACCATTTAGTCACAATACGCTGATCCTTGTTAAGGCATAAACACTGAGTTTATGCAGTGGTAAGGTCCCAAATGGTCAAATACTAGATACCCACTTTCAAAAAACATGATGCTACAGATCAAGTCTCTCAAATCTCCTCTGAAAAACTTTTGGGTAATCCAGTTGACTAATTACCGTTCTCACTTTCCAGCAGTGGATTCCCACTGTACATCAAAATCCCATTCTCACTCAGTGCCAACAGGCCAACACAGCTTCAAGCCCTGGAATACTGTCATTTCCTTCTTGCCATCATCCCCGCCTACATCACTATTCCAAGACACGCAACAATTTTTGTATACTTATCTAGACTTCTTAAACCTTCACGTATCAACCCTTTCCTCGTTTAATTCATCTTACCTGCTCCCGGGGAGATAGGCTTGAATTAGACCAGCTTAACCGAAGTACTATATGCGCTTAACCGCGTCACAACGGTACAGCGCAACACAAACTGCAAGGCATATAGCAGAGGTTTTAAACTGAAACGATGCAATGTGTTCAGAATAATAAGTTCTGTTAAACAACCCCGACGATAGCAGCACATTGTCAGCATGTTTACAGGATCAGTGCCCACCCTCAAACGTCTTCCAAATAAATCAAATTCAGAGGGCGTGTAGAAAATATTCATTCGAGCGAAGAGTGTATAAACAAACCCATGGTCTCGCCCCCGACTCCCCAGAAAGTCCCGCCCAAGTTAAATCCGACGGAATTATACCCTGCTACACCCACCCGCTCTGACATGGGCACTGCCTCGGGTCTCAGTGGTAGGATTACATTAAACTGGGGTCGTGCGCTTCGTTCAAGAGAGAAATTATAGGCTACTGGAAAGCAATCGATTAGACATCACATACGGAAAATCCGTTTGACAGAAGCCGACAAGAAGACTCATGAGGTTTTGCGCTTATTAGGAATGTAGCGGGCAATATTCGTAGTTGCTTAACATTTTTTTTAGGTTTTCGAAACGCATGTATTCGTCAAATGTTATACATGTAGAGATCTAACTGTTTTTTTTCTGTTGGTTACACAAATTTTTGCTAGCTCCATACCTTGCTGGCTTAGCGATCATCTTCGGAAGAATTAGACGTCAATGTGATTAAACAATATAATTTACTCACTTATCACCTACTGCTGTACCAGTGAGCGTGGAAACGTAGCTAACAACTCATTTTCTGGTAAGTCAGTTTTTCTTCCGTGTAGTTAACGTGAATTAGCTCAATGACTGTAATGTAACCAATCTATGTCTTTCATATTCGTGCGCTAGCAAGCAAGGGAAATGTGATTTTATCTACGTGATGCTCTAGGTCTGATGGCGATATAGACTAGATTGTACTTACATGGCGTAAAATGTTTACGCCAATAATTAGTTGGATTCTCAGAATTGCATACCTAAAATAGAAGGCAGGTTGCACTAAAAGACAGAGGCATGCTGTTTTGTGATTTATGGCCCAGATACATCGTGTCGCAACATCACGATTCAGATCACTTGCCTGGGAGCCAGACTACTTCGCTCGCTGATTGACAAATGCAAATTTATGAAGGTCTAATCGTCGAACTCCAGCCAATGACGTCTGATGGCCTATTAAGGAGCGTTGCGTAAATTACGCGTGCCAGTATTCACCTGATAGCAACTTTAGCCTACTTATACTCGTAATTAATAGTGTCCCGTCAAGTAAGCATGAAAGGTAACGCTAATGTTATCTCTTCTGACACATTTTACTTAGATGTAAAGTCTACGACTGGTCCGCGCCTTTTCTGTTTGTAAATTTGAGTGTTAACTCATTCTTAACATTAGGTATCTTTAGCTTATGTGTAGCGTAGGGTGAAAATTGGTCATTACGAGAATTCCACTCATCCTGTGGTTCCGCTCTTGTCGTAAATGGCGACAGGGGGCATTCAGCAATTGTTTTGTTCAACTCAGCCCCTCATTCAAGGAACATAGTGTTCTGTAGCTCTGCACAGATTTTACTGTAGGTTCTGATTCTGAGGACTGAGACTCTCTCTTTCTCTCTCTCTCTCTCTCTCTCTCTCTCTCTCTCTCTGTGTCTCTCTCTGTGTGCGTGCGTGCGGGTGTATGTGTTCTTGTACTTGCTATACAGTCAGAACTAGATAACGTTTTTTTCCCCACAGATTGGGGGCATTATTGGGAAGAGAGGACATTTTTTCCTGTCCTCACTACTTCAACGGGAAATTGTGACCTATTAGTTAAGGTCAGGGGTAATGATATGATGAGGCATAGGTTTAAGGTTAGGATAAGGGTTTAGGTTGAGCATGCGTTGCTTATTGTTAAAATTCAGGAAAGGCTGTAGAGAGACACAAAGAATGAATGGAAGTCAATGTAATGTCCTCTCAAGGATAGAAGTGCAAGGGTGTCTGTGTGTGCCTCTGTGTTTGTGTGTGTGTCTGTGCTCATTATTATTAATTTTTTCCAAATGCAAATGTATAGTATGACCCTTTTCAATTGGATACATTTACACTGCTGTGCGAAAGTATTTGCCCCTCCATGATTTAATCTATTTTTGCTGATTAGTCATATATAATTGTGTCAGATCTTCCAGCCAGATTTAATGTAAAACAGGGACAATGGGCCTCATGCCAGAAGCGATTTAAGAACCAATTTTCACTCATTTTTGTTCGTATCCCTGATTTTTGCTAACTTTGTTCTTGCCCATTGATTTCTGGGATGCACCAATGTTTTTTTTTTTTTCATTTTTGCTCTTCTCTTAGGTAAGAGAAAATTTTATGAGTGGTCAAGTGCACATTTACCGAGATAAGAGAAAACATAAAACTGTTATCTCTGTTCGCAAATTGCCTGTCCAAAGCACGGAAACACAAGTTTTAAAACCCAATATTAAAAACGCATCAAATAATCAAATTTTTATTGTTTTATGTTTTTGAGAAATCATACTGATTTTATTATTTAATTCTTGGGCTAAAGAGTTTGGCCAGTAGATCCTAATTAGGACTAAGCTATAAAAACCCCTTCAATATTTGCGTGCGTTCTGCTCCTGAATGGCTTATATTGTTGTTGGATGCTTTGGCCATCCAGGCTTTGCGCAGAAAGAGCGTTTTTAGAGATCACGCGGATCTGTTTGCTGAGACAGATGAATGACTGCTGAGCCGATTTAGGGTGCTTTCACACTAGGTACGATTGTTCTGTACCGTGCCACAGTACGATTGTCTCACCTACCCTCTCCCCCCGCTGGTCAGCTTTCACACTACTGATATCATACCGTACCCAAGTACACTTGCATACATGTGAAAATTCCGATACAGCGCATTGCTGTATGCACCTAGGTGGTTTTAAATGGGAAACTATTTTAAAAGGAGGCGCCAATATATTTCAGGGGGTTTTATTATTGAGAAGGGGGTTTAGAATATTAATATTGAATATTAATATCGCAAATGCATATGCTGCGTGTGCCCTTGCAACCCGGTGTGTCATCTGTAACATGGATTACCATATATAGCAGCACAAAAATTAATCTTGAAATTTTCTTGACTTGATGTTGATGTTTGATGTTTAATGTTTTTACACATCCGAACCTTTCTCTTGGTACCTAAACATCAAGATAAGCTGAAAATGTACTGATTACATTTGATATTAGTGGATGTTGCATAAGGAATTCTTTCGCACTTGCGTTTGTGGCCGATAATGCTGTCCACTGCCTCATACCACAAATTTTATTCATTTCGCAGCTTGAACTGCCAGACTTTAGCACCGCGTCCCTCACTTTGAAATATTGCAGCTGCAATTTCTTTATTTTGTGACCCCCCTGATCTATTATTCTGTGATAACCATGCATTGTAACTACTCACAAATTATTCCATAGTTTTTGCGTATAATATCTAGTTGTGATTTTATGTTTTTGTCTGCCTACATTTAGAGCAAGCATTGAATATCTTCGTTTGAATGGAGATATCATTTTGTCGCTGCATTTGTTAGAACAAGAGAGCCGTAACACATAACAGTATTTTTCCGTGCTCAAGTTGGCTCTTTGCACACGGTACGGCACCTGCCCCTATATGGTGTTAAGTGGGTGTCATATATGCTAATTTAAAACAATCGGCCATGCGGTTCCAATTTACAATCTTGTGGCATTCAAAATTCAGCACACTTGGCTTAGAGCATGGATGGTAAGAGCGATTGGTGCATCCAGAGTTTATTTCTCTTTTTTTTTTCTCTCAGCAAAAAAAATGAAAATATAAGATAAATTTAAGAGAATGTTGCTGCATGAGGCCCATTGTCAGTAAACACAAAATACAGCTTGTAAATTATCATTTCATTTATTGAAGGTAAAGAGTTTTTCAAAACATCTATTACCGTTGTGACAAATATATTTCCCCCCAAAACCTAATAACTGGTTGTGCCGCTGTTACCGACAACAACTGCAATCAGATGTTTGCAATGACTGGGAATGAGTCATTCACATTGCTGTGGAGGACTTTTTGTCCACTCATCTTCGCAGAGTTGTTTTAATTCAACCATATTGGAGGATTTTGATGTCATGGTTTGGAGGTATTGAAAACTTTCTTCGTTGCTCTCATCCGGGACGATATCGTTTGCTCCCTATCGGATTCCTGGGGCAGCTGGCATTGATTGGGGGCGTGGCCCGGACTCTATTTAAGCTCCTATTTCGCCTCGCTCCCGTTGCTAGAGTGTCAGTGCTTCTTTGGCGCTTTAGCCGGTAAGGTCTCTGGAGAAATATTGTCACTGACTTAGTTGCTAAACAGGAGTAGTGTTAGTGAGCAAGGGAATCTTTGGTTTATTTCCCTTTTCTTTTGTTTTCCTCGAGCTCGCCTGTTTTCTACCACTGACGGAGGCAGGTCCGTTGGTAGCGCGAGTCTCGTTATTTTTACCTGTTTTTAGTCTCTCAGCACACTGTGAGTGTTGCCTTTTATTTCTGGCCGTTGCTCTTGGCGTCCACTTCCTGCACCCATCACATTTGGATGGTATTCTGTCTGTTTAAGATCATGCCTCAGGATTTCAGTTGGATTCAGTTCAGGATTTGACTTGCCTCTCGGAAACATTCATTATGTTCCTTTGGAGTGCACTGGCTTGTGTGCTTTGGATCATTGTCCTGCTGCCTAAACTGACTGCACTTAAGCTATAAATCGCAACCTGATGGCAGGATATTTTCCTTCAGGATTTTCTGGTACAGAGCAGAATTCATGGCTCCATAAATTATGGCAAGTTACCCTGGTCTTGAAGCAGCAAAGCAGTCCCATACCATCAAAACTTCCACTACTGTGTTTTACTGCTGGTATGATGTTCTTATTGTGTAATGGGGTCATTTCATACTAAACTGTACAAATGTGTTACAATGATGATGAAAATTCAAATACACCTTTTCCAAAGTTTTTCATTGTAGTGGCGAAACCCCATCCATGGGCATCACAAAGAAGTAAGATAGAAGATAAACCGAGTGATCTCTTCATTTCAGTGACCTCATAATGTACTAAGGTGGCAGGTGTTGTGGTTTTAACGAGGACTCAAAACTGATATTGAATTCCTGAAAATCAGATACATTTCAGATTCAATTCTTTTGTATGATAAATGGTCTCAGTCTATCAGTAACATTTATGGACAATTAAGGCCAGTCAATGTTTTTCATGTTCGTATTTCATGTTTCAATGTTTGTATTCCGTTCACCCGGCTTCAGTGCAAAGCATTATTAAAATTTTGTAACTGGTTACCTGTTGCTCTAAATCACCAAAGGAATATATTATTTTATTCACAGGAAGGCATTTCAAAGAATAAGAATGAAATAATAAATCAGGTGGCAAAGTAGGGTCATTTTCTCATAAACTTCAGTAACATTGAACTTCTTTCTGCAACCACCGATGTCGCCATCTGCTGGCCATTGAATATAATGCAAATTTTTGAGATTTCCGCATCGGCCTTACTTTTTAGATACGGGTGCTGCGTCCATCTTTTTATACAGTCTATGCGCAGATCACGATCTACGCATATTTCTTGATGTTGTTATGGACGTAACACGAAATTAGGACACAGAAAATGTTTATTTTTTCAATCATTATTTTTTTAAAGCATGATATATATGATTTTCTGACGCCTTCTGAAATTTTGATGCAGGAAGTGGGTACCTTAGTTTGCCTCGGTCATCTTCTCGCTATTTGCATACATTGTGCAAATTAACCCCCAGTTCTGGACGTAACACGTGAGGACGCGACTGGTTTTATGGGTCTGCTGATAAAACCTCGTATCTTCGAAATGATAAACTTCACAGGAAAATAAATAAACATAAAATAAAAAAATATATAAATTGATAAATTTAATTCTGCACGTAAGAATAGTGGACATATGAGTTTTTGTTTTTTATCAGTTTGGAGATACGAGGATTTATCAGTAGGCCCACGATATTCAAATTTAAAGTCTGGTTTGCCTTTTCCATGGACCACAACTGCATTTTCATGGTTAATCAGAAAATCCTAGTTCCATGTTTTCCTGATAGCCATAATCAATGAGCTTTGCACAGAGTCTGCCTCTCTTTTGGATCAGTCACACCTCTTTCATAAGGCCACCTACATTCTGAAGTTAAGCGATGTGGGCGTGATCGAAGCGAGTAGGGGAGGATAAGCGTCACTGAAAAGCGCTAAACTCGAATCGCATAAAAAAGGACTTACGCGCTTATGGGAGAATAGACCCCTTAGTCAATTGAAACTGTTATTATGGGTATTTCTCAGCAATATTTCATTTGACTTTGTTTCAAAGTATCAACGGACATGTCATGAGCATTTCATGAAGTTCGCTGCCAAATTTTGTGACAAAATATGGCTTTCACAATGCCTTGGCTGACATCAGGACGCCACTTTTTCTGCTGTGTTGTTGGACCAATGACACTGATATTTTCTTGTGTATATCTTCAATCCGAGAGTGAATAAATGTGAACGCTGTAAATCATTTAATTCTCTTTGGAAATTTTTTTGATCAGTCTTATGCAACACAGTGAATTGTTCAGTTTAGTATGGAATGGCCCAATGTTGAGTTACTTCAAACCAGATGTAACAGGGTCCATGTCCATCACAAAGTTTCACTTTTGGCTCATCAGTCTGTCATTCCAAAAGTTTTGGGCCATTAAGATGTTTTTTAGCAAATGTGAGATGAGCCTTTGTGTACTTTTTGGTCAGCTGTGGTTTTTGCCTTGCAGCTCTCCCATGGATGGAATTTTTGCAGAGTCTATTTCTCATTGTGGCATTGTGAACTCAGATCTAACTCAGACAAGGGGGGCCTCTAAAGATGTTTGTCTGGGTTCTTTTGTGACCTCTTGAATGAGTCTTCCTGGATGGTTTAGGAAGCTCAGCTGGTCCAAGGAAAGTTTGCCACTGTTCCAAATTTTCTCAGTAGATAATGGCTCTCACCATGGTACACTGAAGTCCCTGAAGCTTAGAAATGGCTTTGTAACCCTTTTTAGACTGATAGATGCCAGCAACTTTATTTTTCATTGGTTCTTGAATTTACTATGATTGCGGCATCATTTGCTGCTTTTGGCCAACTTCACATTTCTAATCAGGTTCTGTTTAAGAGATGATTAGATAAAATGGGGCTGGCAGTAATGTCTTGATGTGTATTGTGAAATTGAACCCAATTATCTATTATGGCTGGTTTAATAACAAATGGGGCAATTCATCATGTGGGGCCAAGTAGGATTTGGTGGCTTTTTTCATTCAATAAATGAAATCATCATTAAAAAAAAACATTTTGTTTTTACTCAGGTTTTTGTTAACACATATTAAAATTATTATGATGATCTTAAACATTTAGGTGTGCGAAATATGCAAAAATAGAAGAAATTGGGACGGATGCAAATACTTTTTCACAGCACTGCATATATCCTTTGGGAAGTATATTACGTCTTCAGTTTTTTTCATATATTTATGTATTAATTACTTGAAGTATGCAGATAGTTATTTGTAAAGTTTTACAAATAGGAGTGCCACTGGCTTCTAGTGGTAAAGGTTTTCAGAGAAAACTCTTGAATAAATGAATATGTGCTAAAAAAGGGACAGGTGTGTGTCAAATTTCCTGATTCTTGGTGTCATTGAAAGAAAGTCACAAATCTACAAATGGCAAGCTGTGGGCAAGCTTGTTAATTCATCCCTTGGCAAGATTAGGTTTTGCAATGCTAATAAGATGGTGCTGCATCAGTGGAGCAATACTCTATCAACTTTGATTCTGCACTTAGCATTTTGACGTAACTGTGCTTATTTTCCTTTTGAGGGTGCAATCATGCTCAGTGGCATTTAAGCAGTAAACTGCTGCAATTGAGTTTTCTGAATCCCAGTTCCCAGTGCTGTGTCCAAGCTTTTCCTGACAAAAAAAAAAAAAAAGATGTACTGTTGGTCAAAATGGCTTTGACGATCAGTTGGTGAGTTACTACTGCATTTTCATGGCAGCTTGTGCCATTTGAAACAAAATTCCTCTGGCTGTAATCTGACCAAATATTATTGCTGTTACCTCATTAAATTACCTGCCTGTTATCATGAAACATATCTGTTACTTATGACACCTACAGCAAAGAGACTCCAGCTGCTAGGCAGGTTCCTCCTGAGATTTTTTTTTCCCCACCAGGGAGTTAATTTACGTCCTGAGTGTTTTTTTTTACTCCGCAGAGAATATCCAGTAATTACTGTCTGAATTTTCATTCAATGCACAGCCTGTTTGGCTTAGAATTCCCAGTTGCAGACTTTTTTACAAAGTTTAAAATGGGGAGATTTTAAAAACGAAAGATCCTGATTCAGCTACAGGAAATGTGGGAATGGAAGATTTGAATCTCCAGTTTATATTCTTAAAAAATGAACTTCAGTTGACGGCCCTGCTGCAGTGACCATTATTTAGTGCATCCTCGTGTATTTAATGTACAAATGGGTGCACACATACAAACACACACGCTCACTCACTCATGCAGCCATAAACGGCCGTGCGCGCCCACACACATACACACACACACACAATTCAAGATTATTCTTGTGCTATGTTACCATACTGCACTACTGCACTTTCTTGCTGTTGCATATCATCATGAATAACACAATGAAAAAGCCATTGTGGGCCGGTGTCCAATAGCAGCGTTTTTTGAGCTGAAAAATTACCACAAAATACTACAGTAAAAATACTATAGATTTCTATAGTAACTATGGGAATTATTATAGATATATATATATATATATATATATATATATATATATATATATATATTTATATACTATAGATATACTACAGTAACTCTGCAGTTTACTGTAGTGATGCTAAAGTAAATCACAAAAGTCAAACTCTACTATAGTAAACTATATAGCAATGATATTCAATTACTATAGTATATTTGCAACAAACTATAGTTTACTGTAGTATATTGTAGTTTACTGTAGTTTGTATCAATTTTACTGCAGTAAACTATAGTTAACTATAGTAAATTTTAATAAGGGAGAGCACGCCTCTCCAGCGCTTATTGATTCCAAGTTACAAAAACAGTCTTCTTAGCACATCCGCAATCCATCGTTACTAACGTCAAGTCTCTACAGTTTAACATTACATTACATTACATTAGAAAGGTCAGCTAATTCAATGAAAAGAAATCGCATGTAGTCTTAGCAACTGAGCTCATAAATGTTCATGTCCCAGAAGCGTAACTGGGACCGTTTGCAGTCGAGTATGGTTCATACTATGTAGCTAAATTGCTCGAGTAGCATGCAACAATGCTTTTGGCAACCCTGGTTCAAATAAATGGGAAGCTAAGTGATAAAAGTGTACCGAGCTACAGCTGTAGGGCAGTAGCACTAGACATTGTTGTAGTAAATGTTAATACAAACTAACAAACTTGTCAGCAAACTGAGAGTACCTAAACACAAAACAGTAAGGAAACCTAAACAGTTGCCAATTGATTTGAGACACCATTGCTGTAAACGTGTAAAGTCCCTCCCTCTTTTTGATTTTGATTTGACGGTGATAGAGAGGCGACATTGATGAGCCCATCGCTGTTCCTAAAAGCACAGTGAGTAGAAGAGGAAAAAAAGCTGAAAGTTCAGGGCATTTTTGCTTCGAGGATGGTGAGCGCTGTCAATGCTGAACCTCATAGAATTTGTATGGAAAATTGAAGCTTCCAGCTCAAAGGATGCTTCCTGTGGACACAGGCCCTAATTCTATGTATCAAATATACAGTAATTTTCGGCAAAACTGGTAAATGGTAGATGATGATCGGCTCACATACATGGTCCATTTACACGACTGAACTTACTTTATTTCTGTACACTCATGGGTATGAGAATTCAAGGGGTGAGCCTGAAAGTTAATTTAGCCAACTGAATGTTCATGTTTCTCTGGTCCAGAGGGATCTCATCTAAAGCTGAAACTAAAAGTCTTGCTTTAAAACTCTGCAGTTTTCTCACCTTGGGATGGCAATAATGGTTCCAAGAGACAGATATAATTACCTCCGCCAAGGAGGTTATGTTTTTGCCTGGGTTTGTTTGTTTGTTTGTCTGTTGGTTTCCAAAATAACTCAAAAAGTAATGGACAGATTTTGATGAAATTTTCAGGGATTGTACAGATTGGTATAAGGAAGAAATAATTAGATTTTGGAAGTGATCCGGATCTCCGTCTGGATCCAGGAATTTTTTAAAGGATTCTTTAACATCGGGAGATAGGGCCATTTTCGACATTTATGCATATGACTCCACCAAAAATGGTCAGGGCACTTGGAAAAAAAAAACAGCACAAGTTACGAACATTTTCTACAATATATCAAAGACTGATCCTGAAAATGGAATAATTCCGGATACTATGATTCTATGATCCAGAATACGAAAGTAGGGGACCTTCGGAACTTTCATTATAGGAAGAGAACAAATGAAGCTACAAACATGCGACAAACACCATTATATAGCCAAGATATTGCAGAATTAGGAAGGTGTCACCGGATTTACTGTATCTTCAAAAGCCAGGGAACTAGATCCACCGTCACGGAAAATTTAATTTTCATGAATAACTACTGAACTAATATTGATATCATTATGAATTCAGTTGCTAATGGTATGTTTTCTTGGTCAGGGAATCTGAAAAAAAAAATAGATTAAATAAATGTAGGACTAATATTTATGTGTAAATCACAACATGAGGGGAAATGTTGCATCATAAGGAAAAAAAAAAAAACAAATAAAGCTAGAAACATGCAACAGACGTCTTTAAACAGCCAAGACGCTGTGGAACTAATATTCATATAGCATTATGAATTAATTTGCCACGTTTTCATGGTCAAGGAACTAAAAATGAAGATAAAATAAATGTAAGACTAATATCCAAGGTGGAAGTCGCAATATGGAGGGAAATGTTGAGCTTGGCGGAGGTCTGCGCTCTCTGAGTGCTTTTCTAGTTATAATCTTAGTCTGCAGGTTGCTCCATGGGTTGAGTGTGCTGTTTGTTTCATGGCTTTCTTTGACACCATGAATGTTATCATTGGGGGGACGCCATTAAACATGCTTAGACCCCAAAGCCACATGCACTATGCATGACTGGGGATAGGGAATACATGTGCCTTTCTGTTACTGTCTTCATTGAACTTACTCCCCAGTTAGGTTAGTCAGATTTGGAGTCCTCTGCAGTGGCTCTGTTGATGGAATAATTTGTAACAGTGAATATACCCATTCAGAGATCATCCTGATTTTGTGGGCAATCTGTACTGTGAAATTTCTAATGTACTGTGTCAATAGTCTTGTGGCAAATGTGTATTATCACATTACTTATTTTATTTTTCACTTTTTTAATAGTGAGTGTGATGTAGAAGAAAGCATTTTTTCAGATATTTGTTGCTATTTAGAAGGGAAAATGCCCCTCAACACTCCAAGCACCATTAAAATGTCTGGTGTGGTGCGATTTTTTTTTTCATTTGAGTCATTAAACTGGCTAATTTGCTTATTTAAAAGACAAATGCGTACTGTACTTTGCGTTTCAATAATTTCCACAAAATATTATTTCTTGTTCCCTGTTTTCTGATATTTTGTAATTCATTGTTAGACAACATCTGCGTAATTTTTTACTTTGAGTAGTACTGCTTAAGAAAAAATACTAAATTGTCTTTTTGCCAGTTTATTCTCCAAAGCTGTAATACTATCCAGGTACAGTAATTCGAAGTGTATGATCGGAGATAATCAAGAGTAGCAGATCTGTACTGAGTTTTGAGTTATGGAGTTCAATCCGATTCAAATTAGGTCCAGTTAAGATATTTCATTGGGGACTTTAGCTGAAGATTAAGACTATTGGACATTGCTCTCCCAGTAACGATTCTTGACACCTCCATGGATTAGCATTACTGTACTCTGATGCTGCATTGTAATGACAGAACTGGATTGTTTCAGCTGTCCTGATAGCATTTACAGGAGTTGCAGTTGTTTCTTTTGCATGCTATAAATGTGAAGCACTCACTTAATTATTTTTGCCTGTTCTGAGAAGAATGTTGTGCATTTTTTTAATTAAATACATTTAGCTGTAAGAAATCCCTTTATAGCTTGGTTTTGGCAACTTGTGTGTGCAATCCTTTGGAAAGAACGAATTTACATTTAAATTCCTTTAAATGTTTCATTTGTAATTGCAGTGTTTTATGGCTTTAAATATTATAGACTGTACCCATCCACCTGCTTCTGTCACTGATTTCCCATGCCTGTAAACCATGTAGCTAACCACTTCACAGACACCATTCTGGACCTAGTGATTGATGGGTGGAGACTTGGAGTCAGCAAATAGGGCTGAAGAGATTTGAATGAGGGCGTAGCTCTGATCTTGATTTGCCGGCATTGCTGCAGAGCACTTCGAATGTACGACATCTGTTCAGACCACCCTAGGCTCAGCAGATGGCGAATTTACTTAGGTTACTTTGTATCAAAGTGCCCTTATTCTCTTCCTGCCTCACTGACAGTCAAAAATTTTGCATGTCAAGAGAATATAATGAATTCCTCCCATCTCCTCTTGTGTGCCATGTAAATATTTTATCACCTCAGCACAAGAATGCTGGTTGTGTGCTGAATGCAGTGTTGTACAAAGTGCTTAACTCTGAGTTGTACCTGTTAATTTATCTATGGCAATCCTATGTAACTGGACAAGTGGCCAGATTATTTTTGTGGGTGCCTAGAAAATAGGGAGTGTCACCTAGCCTTGGCTTACCTACCAGACAGTGGGCAAGGATGAATTTAAACTAGTGTGACACACCAAAGCCGAAGAACCGACAAACAGGATTTACAATTGCTGACTAGTGGTAGGTCTGGGTGTGAGTTAGAATGAGGGAGATTATGAGTGTGCATGAGACAAAGAATTCATCTTAATTCACTCTTTGCTGGCCTGCTGACTTTTACCAAAGTCATTTTGGTTTCCCTAACTTGTATCATCGCAGTAAGATTGCTTGCCGGTAAGCCATCCGACCATTGGTCATATTTTGATTTAATTTCTGTTTATTTTGGAGAGTCTCATTTATCATTTTAGCCATCATTACAAACTTTTTGTCTCATGTATTCTTTTAGCTTTTTTTTTACTTTATTAATGAAATTCTTTTGTCGTCATTCTACTTTCAGTTTTTTTTCCACAATAATATCCTTTACAGTTACCCACACATTTTTTACAAGTTTGTTTTTATGTGATATCTCCACTGCTGCTCTGCTATACAATACAGATTAATTCTTTTTACTACTACCCAGCAGTGGTTGTACATCAGTTCAGCTCTGTTGTCTGTCAGGTGTAGAATCAGGAGCATGACGATATTTCATAACCAGAGACACTGGGGTGGCTCACATAGCATTTTCTGAATCGATTGTAATGCTTAACAGTGCAGATAATTGGGAAGGAAGTTTGCAGAGGCTGCTTTTTAGCCTGACAGAGATATTGGATTGTGATTTGAGCTGGCAGTCAGCCATTTTTCGTGGCCCACTCTGATAAAGACCACACAGGGTATTGCAAAGAGGAGAGCTTGGGATTTTCATAACAGTGAAGGCTTCCCGTTTTAAACATTCCTCTCCTGTGATACATATGAGTGAGAAATGAAAAGAAAAAACCTGAATAAATGTGTGGACAAACGTAACAAATGCAAATGCCTCGGCTCATTTTCATGGTGTAGTTTGGGTGCAAGGCAGAAGGGTCAATGCAAATCAATGCAGATATATCTTATGATGAAGCAATCTGACCATGGTAGGGGTGGTCTATTCCACAATGATGACTATGACAGTTATTATCAATGAAAAGTCCGAGGAGAAATCTCTGCATTTGGTCTAGCCAATTTACAGTTATATAAGGTTCCAAAAATGGTTGCAGGCCAAAAATCGCTGAAATTACCCATGCCCAGATGCCCATGTGGATGACCTTGAAAAATTTTGTTTGTTTGCTACATGCATATACTAAAACATATCAAAAGATGAAAGCAGTTCCATGCTCCCATCATTTTAAGTTTTGAATGTCAATAGCTCACTGTCAGTTGTCCATGTACATTGACGTGCAGCAAAGTTAACTGAATTTTTCTGAAATTGGTCACGTTTTTCTCTGTTATTATTGCATCGCGGCAACTGTGTGGAACTACACTTCCCCGAAAATGTAGCCTATTCTTTGGAACAGTGAAAACATTTTGATGAAGTGCAATTTTAAAACAAAATAGGGTGCACTGCTAAAACAAATGCTAAAACAGGAGATGGAATTCGGAGAAAGTCATGGATTAATTTTTTTTTTCCCTATACTTACAATATCACTATCAGGGTCCTCGCCAGAAATTTCTGACAGCGTGGTGGGGTGGGACATCACCCAAATTGGCCAGGGGTTTGGGGTCCGTGGAGGCCCCTAAGAAGGTCCAGGGGCAGAGCCCTGGGGGTGGACAAAGGCCCCCGGAAGTTCTGGAAATTTATGGTTTTTTTGAGGCCGATTTGACAGTCTACATGGCCCAATTTAAGGATTTATATACTCACCAAGAATACAAATCTTGCATGTAAAATCTCTTGAAATAATACCTGGGACCACTGTAGCTAAAGGTAAACTTGCAAAGGCTTTGGTTCTGATGTGAACTCAGGGGCTATGGTAATGCAGGGCTCTCAAGTCTCACGCAATGAGCATGATTGTCACTCATTTCAGTCGGATGTCACACACTTAGGCCACTCTTAGTATTTCTCGTGCAAAGAAATGATTAAAATCAGTGGTGAACCGTGAGCACTACACCTGGGCCTTCATCTCAGCCATCACCGCCAAGAAAAGACGTCATCACAGAAAAAAGCAACATCACGATGAATTGAAAGGGTTGTCATTTTGAGGATTTGTACTTAACTTGAGTTTTTTTTAACCTGGACGCTTAATCTACTACATTTAAAACATAAATTGTATGATTCTTTACTTTGACACTAGCCACTACATTACAAATTGAAATATGAATGTAATTCATCATTTAAGGATCATCTGGATTTGACGTGATTGAGAAGAACTTCGGTGCTCGGCAGGGTATATTTGTGCAGATGAGCATTCCGCATGACGTGTGTCACAGTTCAGACCCACATTTTGATGATAAATATGACTACAATTTTTTTATTGCTTGGAGTTTCCATCTTGTTTTAACATTGTTTGTGGTCCTGGGTTCTCTTTCATGGAAAGAAAGAAAAAATTTACCTCCCTTTGCCAACTTTTTTTCAGAGAAAAATGAAACGTCACTTTTTTCAAATCCTCAAAAGTCTGTGAAGTGTGCCACTGAGTGCATTTCTCTTAGTTATGATTTGACTACCCAATGTATCAAGTTGTCATATCAGATATTGTTGGGAATTTTCAAAATACCGAAATCTTTTAATGGGGGAATTTGGGCGTTTCGTGCATTACGAAAAAAAGTTAAGTGTGTTACATGTCCGAACTGGGTATGAAGAAATCAATTTCTTGAGCATTTTATGAATATTGATTGATTTGTCTTTCTTTGAAATAAATATTTTTCACAAAATGAAGTGGTTTAGGAGTCCGTTCTTTATGATGGGTTCAGATAGGAAGCCATTTATACCAAGGAAACTGCAAGAAGCCAGTTTCTGTTGTGAAACCTTGTTTTTCTGCAAGAAGCCATTCTTGCTGAGACTAATTTCTGTTCTGAATCTGAAACCGTGTTGTTTTTGAGCAATTTCACGACACAACGGACAGTGACAGTGCCACCAAGTCTTCTATAAAGGAATAGAGTGGAAAAAGCCCTAGCAGACCTATGTCCTCCATGTAACACAGAGGACCAATTCTCAGGATCACTCACTTTTATTCAGACTAGTAAGTTGCGCTCTTTACCGAATTTCCAATTTCGGTTCATGATTCTCACTTTACTTTAAGATATTTGAAGTTTATATTTACTCAGGGCTTTACAGTGTGACAGTGTTGCTCGCATTAGCGATAAAAAGAAAATAATGCGCGAAGATAAATTTGAAAACACTTGCGCATGTGCGAAAGGTTGTGTAATCGCTATTGATCTGCCTCAACTTTGTCTACTGCTAAAGACAAGTGGGTGTGATTGTCTTTAAGATATGAAGGAGCGATGCATAAAGGGAAATGTATTTTAAAATATGTACCGATCATTTAAATCAGGGGTCCCCAATCTTACCCAGAAAGGGCCAGTGTGGGTGAAGGCTTTCATTGCAGCCAAGCTATACACACCTGATGCTACTAATCAACCCCTAGACTCTTTGTTAATAAGCTTAATTAGTAGCATCAGGTGTGTAGCTGCTTGGTCGCAATGAAAGCCTGCACCCACACCGCCCCTTTCTGGGAAAGATTGAGGCCCCCTGATTTAAATGGTATCGCTAAAAGAAAAACTACATTTCCCGAACAAGAGCGCACCACACCATCAAAGACGGTATGAGGCAGATTTGAATCCCTCATTCATCCGCCAAACTGACATTACATTAATCAGGTTCCTGTAAATGGCTTCAGTTTCCACGGGTCGTCACTTATTTCCCCAACCCCATATCTCAACGCTTAACCCCTAACCCAAACTCAAACCCTGAACTCTACCTTAACCTAAAATTTTAATCTTTTCTAGATGTTTTGAGAAAGCTGTGACCACCAGTTCCAGTGGTATGGTTGGAGCAGGTTGCAAGGAAAACATTTTCTATGAATTCAGTACTGTTGTATAAATCAAATGTCAACATGCACACAAGCAAAAAGCAGGAAAGAAATCAGAAAGATTGTCACTCTTTTCTGTGGAAAATTACCTTTAAATTTTCGTAACGCTCATAATGTTACATGCGTTACACATCTTTCAGGCAAATTTCAATTGGAAAAGTATGAAAATGTCAGTGATTTCTTTGGTTTTTTTTTTTTTTTGTTCACCCATTGTACCTTTGCATATGAGAAATGCGGGCCACATACGGTCAATTGTTTGTTCTACATACACAAAAGGGTAATTTTTGTTACGTGCACTACTCAGACAACTCCCTGTATCTTCATGAGAAATTTTTCAAAAATCGTCAGTAAGTCGAACATTGAGCAATTGTTTTTGCCTTTTTTATCATCTTGAAAGTGGCTTATATTTGATGATATGGCACGGATGGCACACGTGATGAATCAAACTAAAGTTATGATTTCCTACTGGTTTAGATGACTAATTTTCCAAAAAAATGTATCACATTGACAGAATTCAAAATTTTATTTGCGTGACCCAGGACCACTTTGGCTGGAATGGCCCAGATGTGTCTGCCAGTAGACATGGAGCTGCAAATTTATGCACGCAGTTACAATAACATATCACTAGATGGCACACCAGGATCAGTTAGTGCAGAGTCGTATATAGAGGAGTTAGCGAAAATTTACAAGCAAGCTGAGCTGGAACAAGGGGTGCGTTCGAGCGCGTCTGCAAGTAAGCCGGCTGCGCGAGATTCCTGAAAAATCATGCGAGAATCTTGCCAAAGTTGCGCGATAAGCCGTCCAAACCGGTTTGGAAGACTTATCGCAACTTCGGCAAGATTCTGGCGTAATTTTTCAAGAATTTCGCGAAGCCGGCATACTTGTAGATGTGCTGTAGTGCACTCAACGTTCTGAAAGATGGATTATTAGGCTCGTTCGGATTGAACTGCCGGCTGGTTGTGGTTGACTGGGAAGCCAACGAGAACTGCCGCCGACTTCTGGGGAGGAGTATAAAAGGTCTGCCGTCAAGGCGAACACTTTCCCATAGCATAGGATTCATGGCCAATCTCGCGGCTTTTGCTTTGTTTGTGATGGACGAAATCGAAGCCATGGTTGACCCAGTTTTTGAAAAACTGATTTATTTTTGTAGAGAATATTATTGTCATTCCAAATAAAATATCCGTGGGGTGAAGTAAAGTTAGTTAAGTAGAATTCGTGATCGTCAAATTTAACTGTAACAGACGTCAAATGCGTCGTTCATAACCAAAACCAATTACAGTCCATTTCCGTTTCCACAGAGACGTATCCGTTTTGCCGCAGCCAGAGGAGAACTGCACCATTTGGCTGCAGACGCCTTGATCCCGCGAGGTCTTGCGGTCATGTGACAGGGGTATTACATAGAAGGTCTGCAATGCCGTATCAAGCACCCCCGTTCTTTCCTAAACAATCTCATATCACGATGTGCACATGGTTGTTTCTGTCAACAAAAAAAAAAACAAAACATACACTATTCGTTTTGCAGCAAAGACGACGGTAGAGAAACAAATTTTTTTTGCGCATATTCCACTGAAAATTGGTCAAACTTTGCGAGCACGCAGCTTGAAAGCCAGTGTAGCGGGCCAAGACACATGGTATTTTTTCAGGTAACAGCGTAGCGGACGCTGGTGAGAACACTGACTATCATGCATTGTCAATATAGCCCATTGGTCTGATCTTCGTAATTTTTAAAATAATTTCGTAATAATCACCGGCTTATATATTGGTCATGATTATTCTGCAAATAAATGCTGACCTTTTCTTTATATTCTGCTCCATTTTCTAATTTTTGCCATCAAGTTTTGTGCTGAAAAGAGCCACATTGTAAATTTCAGGAGAAGATATTGCGGCAAGGCATACAGAGTGAATCTTTTAATCTGATGCACTATTCAGCCTCTGGTGCCTCCTTTAATTTTTACTTTGTGTACTTGTGAGCGTGGTAGGTGGGATAACTCTGACAAAGATCAAACCTTTGATCTAATGCTTGCGAATGAAAGAATGGATGAATGAATTCCACATATAAAGTGCATATTTGTGGGATACATGTCATTTATTATGCCTCAGGGACTACCAACAGAGTGAAATATCCACTTATTAAAACTTGTCACAGCTATACGATATATGAACCTTCTCAGTTAAACATTGAAAACATTGGTTATGAAATACATGACCAATCACCTCATGATATGCTCATTTTCCCCACTTACTCATTTCTCCTCACAGCATGTATGTGAGCCTTGATGCGAACTACGCATTCAGAATGCCGGACATAGGGTTCCAGAGCCTGCCCCTCAACATCTACTTTGTTGTTTTTGGAACAGCTGTATTTGTCCTCATCCTGAGCCTCCTCTTCTGCTGCTACCTCATCAGGTAATACAAGACAAAAAAAAGTTTGTCTCAGCCAGAAAAGATATAATTAATTTTACTGCATGCTTTCTCTGTCTGATGTTTTTGAAATTCTAGAGATTATTAGTTAACTTGGCTGTTGCTTTCAATTTCCACCCATTTCAAATACCTGGTTACCTCCAAAACCTAGTTCAGAAATGTGTTTATTTTTTAGCACCGCTGTGCTGATTGTAACAGTCAACGGAGCTTTTCTAATGCCGGGTCATCCGGTGTCCGTTTATCTGTCTGTCTGTCCGTTCGCTTATCCTTCTGTCTGTCTGTCCGGCGTCAACTTTTCACTTCAAATTTGAATATCTCAAAAACTGTCTTATAACTTTTTTCTAATTTGGTGTGAGCCTTCCTTATGATATTCTGACGATCCCCTGCGAAAATGAGAACATTCCACGTCCCGATTTTTGAGAAATTCAGCATTTTGGACTTAGAAAATCAGTGTGTGTGCTCATTTTTTCAGTCATTCATTAGTGTGTCATATAAGGTAATATTGCAATAGTTTTCAAGGATTTCTGAAATTAAGTTATGGCATGGACATTTCAGTCATCCTCAGCGGAGCTCTCTAGCCCGACAGGCCTCTTGTCCTGTCTTTTGGTTCCAAAGAGTTCCCAGTTTCAACAAGCCTGTGCCAGCTTATCTTTTTTGTTTCAATGAAAAGCTTTTAAAGAAAACCCCATAACAAATCCAAGATAGTTTCATTTGACAACTCTTGTGACCTGTTTCTTTCTAATTGCAGAAATTGCAGATGGGTACACCTTTGCCCTGGTAATTCTGAATATTAGATTTTCTTGGGAAGTATAGTCCAGTAATTAACCTAAGTCCAGCCCAGAAAGCTGTCTGTGGCGTGGGGCTCTCAAGTGATTTTCTGGTGATCAGGGTCCATTATCTGACCTTCAGTGAAATTAATTAAGATTAAATCCTGCCAGCTCTGTGATATCAAATATTTTAATTGGGTCTGCTGCAATCAGTTACACTTCAGTGAATGTTTGCAGAATTTTAAAGGGCATGTGGACCCCGTATCACAATCTGATTTTACTTCATGGATTGATTAAATTGTCTCCCAAATAAATGTTGATGATTAATATTTCATTGATAATGTGCCACATTCTTGTCAAAGCACTTTCTGTTTTAATCATTTTCCTCTACTCTGGCTGTGATATCATTTCTGGATTCTTTGCCTTTACAAAATGATATCAAAACAACTAAGGATTACAAAAATAGAGTTCTTCTTGAAGCCCAATTTCTTAACATATTTTTGAAACAAGGTTTTGTGGATTATTTTGATCCTGGAACACTAATCTAGGGCATGTACTCAGGATATGCAGCGAATTGCAATAAATAGTGAGTGAACACTGCAGTTGAAATGACTTGATTATGTTTAAAGCTTTATATTTTGACCAGAACAGGAACTTGGTAATTAAGAGTGGACGTCTCAAAATAATTCTGCATGATAATTTTGATCTCTTTTCTAAATGTGTATGGGTCATTCCATGCCAAGTCAGGCAAGGATCCCAGCTCGACCATCTCAGATTTTCTTCAAACTCCACCCATATGTAAATCAACTGTTCTAAGGAGGCTTTGCGAAGTATTAGGTTCCCCTCATCGTTAGTTCATGATTTATGGCCCCTGCAAGGGGTGGGGGGTACCCCCTTGGGAAAAGCGTTTACATTTCTGAGCTGTTTTCACAGCTCTGCTGGAGCTGAAGTACTCAAGTCAGCTCTATTATTTCTTCTAGAGTGACTCTTCTGTACCCAGACAACAGGATAACAGCATAAGGCCTGCTAGAAGGTGACCTGAAGTACCTAGGAGGGGCCAAATATACATAATCGCAAATGAAAAATGCCAGTTTTTAAGTACCCATCTGACCCTTTTAATGAGTACCTACAACTCTAGTTAGTTGTATATGGAATATGTAAATAGTTTCCTTATATGTAGGATACAAAAGTAAATCAGATGTTATGTGAATGGGAAAATATTTGGCCTTAAATTAGTATTTTTGGCCAAAATGGGTCTAATTTGCCATCCTTTAACTCAGTGTTGATGTACAATAGGGGGCCCAATCTTTGATATGTTCTATAAGAGATATTAGTGGACAATATATCCAAAAATTATAGTGGTGTCTTGTTTCCTTCTTAGAAAATTGTTCCAGTTAATATGAGAATAATGCACAATTTGCCTGGGGCATTTCCCTGTAATTTTTTGTTACTTTCTTTTCCAGAAATAGGAAATAAATTGACTAATTTGTCCAATTTTACATTAGAAAATTATGATCATTGGAGTAGAGAACGTCACTCTTTTAGAGCTGCAAACAATGAACTGTGCATGTACAGAATCTCTTCTGACACTCTTGGAGTCACAGCCACGTCCCCAGTACAGAGCACTATCTTCAAGGCAGGGCAGTATGTTTCTGCCATATATGATGATGACAGGTATGTTGGAATCATAGAAGTCATTTGTCTTGAATCAATGATGCATTAATAAGATTTATGCATCCCAAAGGCCCAACAAGAAGCCTCTCCTGGCCAAGAGGCTTGATGATGAATGCTATGTAACTGTGTATCATATTTTGTGTTCAATCAAAGCACCTTCCACATCTTCAAGTCTCAAATACACCCTACATGAGCCAACATTTAACAAAATTGTGCTTCTATACTGCACGTTTTGTGATAAATACATTAAAACTCGATGAAGTAGGGTGTCAAAAACTGTACAAATTCCATTCACCCTAACGGTATGTTTTTTTTTTTTCAGTAAATTATAATGCCTTGCTGAGACTACTCATGCGAGAGGGATAGAGACTGGTAGAAATTTTACTTTCACAATGGTGCTTTTCAATAAAACTCTCAAGCAAGATTTTATAAGAAGGAGACAAGACACCGATATAATTTTTGGATATATTATGCATTAAAAACCCTTCTAGAACATTACAAAGATTGGGCCTCCTATTGTATGTTAGCACTGAGTTATAGCATGGTAAAGTAGGCTCATTTTGGCCAAAAATACAACTTTAAGGCCAAATAGTTTCGCATTCACGTAACATCTGATTTACTTTTGTATCCTACATACGAGGAAACTATGTAAATATTCCCTATACAACTAATTAGAGTTGTAGGTACTCATTAAAAGGGTCAGATGGGTACTTAAAAACTGGCATTTTTCATTTGGAATTTTTTGTTTTTTTGGCTCCTCCTAGGTACTTCAGGTCACCTTCTAGCAAGTGTTATGCTATGTTTCCCTGCTGTCTGGATACAGGAGAGTCACACCAGAAGAAATTATAGAGCTGACTTGAATACATCAGCTACAGCAGAGCTCTGAAAACGGCTCAGAAATTTAGTCGTTTTTCCCAAGGGGCACCCCCTATCACTTGCAGGGGCCATAAATCATAAACTAATGATGAGGGGAACCTAATATTTTGCAAAACCTGCTTAGAATAGTCCATTTATATATGGGTGAAGTTTGAAGAAAATCTGAGATGGTTGAGTTGGGATCATCCGGGGATTTGCCTGATTTCACATGGAATGACCCGTATATTTTAATAAATTATAAAATCTATTGACTTATGTAAATACCATGGCGCCCACACTACCTCTAACTTCTTGAAGGTTCATATTTATAGGGCTGTAATCCTAAATATTCTTTCACCTCACTAAGACCAAAGTCTTCATTTCCACGACTATGATCTGATCTGACATCAGTCCAGGCCTCCACATGAGAATACAAACTCTCGCTTTTAAATACACTGTTTGCCATACTTGATATACTAGCGTGTCTTCGTGTGTTCCATCACAGATGTAATAGGTTACTCGGTACAGCTCAGAATGTGGTCAGTAGTTCACGTTCCAAGATGTCAATAATCTTCATTATCTTTGACTGGGGATTGATTTCAGCAGAAAGAAATGAGTATTTGTTTCCTCTAAGTTCCAACGTTTTTAAAATATTGGTCATGTCATAGGATTTACATGCCCTGCAAGCTCATTGTGTGCACAAACTGATCAAGGCTAAATTTTTTTGAAACATTTGAGAGGTTTCCTTATTATGCCCCCATCATATATGGTAGGTACATATAGAGTAACCCTTGTCCATCCGTACGTCTGTCCGTACGTATGGGATGTTGTTTATCCGCTTCTCCTCAAAAACTACTGGACAGAATTCACCAAGCTTTGGTAAATGCTGTCTACGTACTCGTAGATCAAATGTGTGCATGTCATATTTTGTTTCACAAAAGTGGATAATTTCACTATTTTAGGGGCTTCACAAACTCTCAGTGACGGGGGCATCAGTGTCCAAGGACACAAATTCTCTCATCTTTAACTTATGTGACAAAGCATATTTTCATCAGCAGATTCAGCTTATGTGTGCATACCTGTGTGCGTGTCTGTGTATGAGTGTGTGTGTGAGTATATATGTGTGTTTCTGTGTGTGTGTGTGTGTGTGTGTGTGTGTGTGTGTATGTGTGTGTGCATGCGCGCACTCGCGTATCTGTGCCTGTTTGTCCGTCAGCATGTCTTTCTGTCTGTCTTGTGTGTGCCTGGGAAAATGACTTCCTTTAGATCCATACAGGGTCCCAATATTCTGAATTGTATAGTTGGACATTTAAAAAATAACAAAAAAATTGTTTTTTCATGTGTCCAAGTCTTCAGTTTTTCTCTTTTACTTTGACGGGAGCAGTTTCATTTTGCTTGTTTAGACAGTAAGAAGTATTTTCTAAGCTGACTTTGAAAGAGTTTGGAGAAGATAAAATGGCTGACTTACTAACGTGAAAAATTCATATGTAAATAATCTCATCTGCTTGAGTTTTCAATATTACATTCTAATCAGACATGAAAAGCTGCTTGGTTGCACCATAATTCTCTAAATGGCAAACTTCATCATTGTGTCTAACTTCACTGGTAGCTTTTAAGCATGCCTCAATCAATTATTCCTCATTCAACTGAAAAAAAAAACAGTGCTATACTAGCTTCTGTACTTTGGAAATGCTTGTTTCCAGAGCAGGTAAATGTTGTTTTTTTGAAAATTGAATTACTTAATCGTTGCTAAAAGCTGCTTATTACAAAAATGTGTGAGCTTGTTTATATGAGCCATTGGAAAAGACAAAGTAAAACAGTTAATATTAACATTCTGAGTGCTTGTGGCCTCTCAATATTTCTTGAAGCATTAGCAAAGCCCCACGTATGATTGCCTGTAAATGCAGACTTCTACATTTTTATGTTTCATGGGCAGTCATTTAAAACATGCTGCCCCAGAACCACAGTTGCAATTTTATGTTTAAAAACTTTAGGTAGGTAGAGAGATAGAAAGACAGATAGAAAGACATATAGATAGATAGATAGATAGATAGATAGATGTTCATCGAAGTCTACTTCACATATACCAAATATAGTAGTACACAGACACACAGTACATGACAATAAAAATGGCACATTGAAATAGTTCATTCCTGAGATCATTATAATGTGGACACTGCATCAACATATGAAACTCGTCTGCAACATAAGATTTGTACAGAGGATATAACCATTCAGGCCCAGGTACACTCAACATAGCGTTCTGTACCAAAATCAGTTTTTAACCGTCTATATGTCCGAAATGCTGGAGTGACTAAAATATATGGCGGATTGGCAAGGATGGAAACAGATTATGACTTGCAGTCAAGCAGATTCACTTTCTTGAGATGTACTGTACGTTCTGAACATGCAAAGTAATCGTGACACTGCTCTTTTAATATCATGAGTATCAATGCTTCAGCAGCTGGTGTATTATTTGATTTGTTGCAACTATTTTAGTGCACTGCCTCTGCGCACAGCCATCTCTCACTATGCTGGGGGGGCATGGCTCTTCGGTCACAAGACACTCGTCTGCAAATGCCTCTCTTGCGGTAGCTGTCAGTGTGTTGCCTACTACCCCTGACAAAAATTATGGAATTACCACTCTTGCAGGATGTTCATCCAGCTTTTTAACTTCACAGCAAATAAACAAATCATAAACACAAAAAATTTTCGTTCAATAGCTGAACAGTCTAACTTCATGTAATACGACTCAAAACAAATTTGAATAAAGCATGCAAATTAATGCCATTTTTTTTCCGGATCCAGTGGAGGAAAAAAAATGACATTGCTCAATGTTGAGGAATAATTAATGGAATCATCAGCACAAAAAAAATCAGAATTAGTATTTTGTTGCTCCGCCTGTGTTTTTTGTTTTTGTTATGAAGGCCTGAATTCTTTGAGGCATGGAATTCACTAGTAAAAAACAATACTCTCCTACAAGCTGGTTCCAACTTTCTTAAATAGCTGTTTACAGATTACCTTTGCGGGATTTTTTTTTTATTTCCATAATAAATTTTCAGTTGGATTGAGATCCAGACTGTTTGCTGACCATGTCCGTGCATAGATATGCTTTTCCTGAAGAAAAGCTATTACTCTTTTCGCTCTGTGACAAGATCCATTACCATCCTGAAATTGACTTCATCATCACCAAACCTATTTTCTTCTGATGGAATGAGAAAATGGTCCAAAATTTCACTGCGCACCTGTACATAGACTGTTGAAGTAATGATTGCCATCTCGTTTGGTCCTTCACCTGATATGCAATCCTATATCATAAATGAATGGGGAAGTCTGCTGGTTTTCTTCAGACAGTCATCTTTATATGTTTCATTGGAAGGTAATGCTGGAACTATCACCTCAGCCATTGCAGATTTGTGATTTATCAGTGAATATCACTCTCATCCAATCGTCCCCACTTAAAGGGGCAATAATTTCTAGATTGAAGGAATGAAAAGTGTTTTCACTTTGCAGATGGTTGTTCACAGACGAGGCGAGTGGGGGGGTGGAGAGTAGAGGTAGAGGGAGGTGTGGCTCATGACACACTTTGTTTTGGTCTACAGGCAGTGCACAGCAGCAAATCTAGCAGTGAAACGATTTTTCTTTTTGCCCCTTTAAGGAGTGCTTCTTTTCAGTCCACTGAAACCTTGCTTTCTTCTGTTTAGGTGTTAGCTCTGGTTTTCGCTTCGCTTTTCTGATATAAAATTCATTTCCCCTAGCAAATTTCTTACAGTTCTGTCACAATCATTGACTCCTGTTTCTGCCCATTTTTTTTCATTGGTTTTGATGTGCATTTTCTATTCTCATGTCATGCTGCTTCAAGTTTTCTGTCCTGACACAAAAGGGCCAAGGGGCTGTAGGTTTTCAATCTAACCGAGCATAAGCACGCCTGATACAACTAATTTAATCGACTAATCTCAGCCTGCACAGTTGGAGTTGTATCAGATGTGCTTCAGCTCGGCTGGAGTGAAAACCTGCAGCCCCCTGGCCCTTTTAGTGACTAATTTGAGACCCCTGTTATTGTGGGATTTACTGATTTGGAGATCCCATTAAGTCATGTTCATTACGTAATATCTTCCTGTGACTCATATCTGTAAGGAAGTTGATTGGATAACTGAAATAGCTTGATTTTTTTTTTGATGTCCAGGGGGCTAGAGATAAAACGGCTTCAACACCATTTTAACAACCGCAAGAGTTCTAACGTTTTGAATCATTTTATGTCACATACCTTTTGTTTAAAAAATGCAGTGAAATTGAAGAAATTATTTTCAATGCGCTGAACCTTTAATTCACTGTGTCTCTTTGAAAAGATTGGTTGTTATCCTGATTTTTAATCCAATATAAGGTTTTACAATTAATTGTGAGTGCATCACAGTGAACTTGTTGTGTGCCCATCTTGCCTTCATAAATATCCTGAAGCGTAAAGGATAGATAGTGTGCTAGTCAATTTATGAATTTCCGGCTATCTCTACTACACTTGGAATTGAAGTGCCGGTCTGGATGATTGGGTTTGTAGTGTCCATGTTTTCTTCCATTTCAGTGTGTGAGTGCAACGTTGACAAAAGTTTTCGTATGTTGTAGTGAAAGAAATTTCTTATTCACCTTGTTCTGCAGGTTACGAAACCAGGCACACAGGGACCTATATGCCTATAAGCAGGTAAGGACAATGCGCCTTCACTCTGATGTGAATTGAGGCTATTAAACATTCTGTCATTTTCATTTCATCCTTATGCAAATACAGGAATGAGTAGGGCATCACTGGACTGCTTTTATTCTCTTTTCTGCCCTCTGCACAAGTCAGTAGTCTTGAAACAAGTTTAACAATAAGTGTATTACTGTTCTTATCAACAATAGTTTATCCCATGGTAATAAAATGAGTACCACCCAAGTATCCATACCAAACTGTTAGCCAGGAGGTGATAGGCAATCCGGTTTCCTCCATCTGATTCATCATGGATTAAAGAGAAGGGAAACCAGAATCTCATCATGGTGACTACATTACTATCAGTGAGAGATGGCTTTTTTCTGTATTTTGGTACATTCAACTTTTTGCTTGCCTCATTTTCAACTTTTTTCCTGTGAGAGTGATTCTGAATTCGGACATATTTATGATGGTATATTACTGGGGCAATATTGTTGAGAGTGGACCTTATGGTATGCATATCATGCATGATAAGCATCAGTTGGGAAACCTATTTTGTTAAAATCCATTTCGCTTCCTCCAGGTGATACAAAAGGAAAAAGTAAAGGAACTAAACTTACATGAGGTAAGTGGTCGCAAATATATATGTTCAATTTACTATTTTCATGCATTGCACTGTAAAAAAATGTGTTCACTCAACTTGACAAAGTGATCCTGTTGCTTTGAGATAAGCTCTCTGAATGTACTGAGGCAAGTTTAGTAGTGATAAACGACTTAACATTTGCAGTACTTATTTCAGTCAGAGTAACAAGGTGACCCGACTTTGTCAAGTTGAGTGAACTAATATTTTTTTACAAGTGTATGCCCCTGAAAGTTGTTGCAATTGTGTGTTTGGTCATGTGTCACTTCTCAGCATTAAGAGGTGAACACTGAATTTTAAAATCCTTGTGTTCCATGATGTCCTTAAAGGTCCAATGGGTAACTTTCATAAAAATATCTCAGCTTACCGGTCCTATGGGTCGATAAGCTATTGTCATAGTGTGGCGTCCGTCATCTGCCGTTCGTCGTAAGCCCTTGAAACTTTGGCCCCCATGTTAAGGATAGGACTGAGAAATTCTAAAAAATTATTTCTCGAAGCTGCGGGATAAGTTTTTTCTAAATCAGGCAATCAACTTTCCGTGGCACCGTCAATGTACAGAACGAGCGCCATTTCGATTGATACGACAGAAGTGGGCCTCGTGGAGGCGCTGTACTTTATGAATATGCAAGATGGCCTGTGGAGGCCAAATGGTGGCCTTGAACTTGAACTTGAGTGACCTTAGAAGGTCAGACTTCACATGGTGAAATTTCAATGACTTCTATCACCGAAACTATTACTGAGAGAGCTTAGGTTTCTATTGTGGGCGTATAGGAAGTCATGTACTGAGTTTCATTTGGCGACCTTGAACTTGACCTGCGGTGACCTTTAACGGCCAAATTTTACAATGAAATTTCAATGACTCATCAGCAAAATCAAAACAGGTAGAGTATAGGTTGGTATTGGAGATGCATAGGAAGTCATTTATGAATTTTCATTTGGTGACCCTCATTGACCTTCGAAGGTCAAACTTGACTTGGTGAAATTTCTATGACTTCTATCACTGAAAAGGTCACATAGAGCCTAATTTTGTATCACAGACTGAAATGAAGTCATCTTGACTGTTAGTGACCTTTGAAGGTCAAACTTGACCTAATACAATGACTTGGATTGCCAGAACGGTCACAGGTGGAGCCTAGGTTTGTGTTAAAGACTTATAGGATGTCATACATATATGAAGTCCATTCGCTGAGCTCAGCTTGACCTTCTGTGACCTTCAAAGTTCACAATTGACATTGAATTTTCAATTACATGTATCACCAAAGCTGCCTCAGAGCTTTGGATTGTACAGAGTATTACAGGAGGTCTAATAAATGTATGTGATCTTTTATTTAGTAACGTTGACATTGACCTTCAATGATTCGAAGGTCTAATTTCACATAGAATTTTAATAACTTGTATCATCTCTATAAGATTGCTTGCCTGTAAGCTGCAGGACCCTTGGTCCTATTTTTTATATTTGCTGAAACTGTGACTATAGTGACACTGGTACATGAGACAGGTAATGTGTAATACAATAATTGGGGCATGCAATGCTTAGATACTGTAGCTCTAATAGCCGGTGCCTACATGTGTTTGATAGGCTAGAGTAGCATTGTAGCTTTGAGTAGCCTAGCCTGGCAAGGCAGTGAAAACAGTTGTCCTCGTAAAGCCTGATCAGTCAGTAGTGAGCTTGCAGCTGGGAAGCAGCCTTTCTCTAGTGTGCAGGGTTGCAAACTAGCTTGTGTTTTTTCAGTCTATCTGCCTTCCTCGTCCAGATGTTCTGTCTGAGAAGTAGTTCTCGCCTGAGCCAAAGGTCTCATTTTGTACCATCTAATAATATAAAAAAAAGTTTTATGTTATTGGAGATTGGTAGCTTTTGCAGCATGTACGGCTTGTCACTAGGTTTGGTAGCTAATGTAGGTAACGTTAGTGTCATGGTTTGTGTATGTGCTTTTTGCTTTCTTCTCGTCCCTGACGACATCGTTTTCTTTCCCCATCGGATTTTTTACCCAGCTGGCTGATCATTTCTGGGCGGTCCTTCCCCGGAGTCTATTTAAGCCGGAGGTCGCCATGCCTCCTTTGCTGGAGTGTCTGATATTATGCTACTAGCTTCGGCTCGAGAAATCTTTAGTCAGGGTTTGCTAGTATATATATTATCTTTATTTCTGGGAGGCTTTGCTTCTTTAGGTTTTTTATGGCACAATTGTCTGGGGCCTTGTTAGTTTCTTGTTTATTGAGATTTCTTTTCCTCTGTGGTTGCTCGCTTCGTTTCTGGCACTTAAGTCTTTTGTGTATTCAGAAACGCGGGCTCCTTTCCTTTTCAATTTTCGCTCTATCACTTTCAGCTGTGCCAGCTCCGTGCTTGGTGCACCTTCGCCTGCCACGGCATCTGAAACTCCACTTTAACCAGCCTTTACAGTTAGTTTGCTCACTTACTTACAGCCTCTTTTCTCTGTCTTTCTATTACCAAGCACAATTACAATATCTTTGAGATGGTGCGGTATGCGTATGTGAGTAACGCAAATGCTGAGTTACTTTTTGTAATTACTAGTGTTTGTTACTTCGCAATCAGGCATACTGGAAAGTGCTCCGACTGGGGACTCCATCGTTCTGCTGGGGGACTTCAACGCCCACGTGGGCAGCGACAGTGTTACCTGGAGGGGCATGATTGGGAGGAACGGCCTCCCCTATCTGAACCCGAGTGGTGTTTTGTTATTGGACCATGTACAAACACCATGTTCAAGCATACGGGGGTCCATCAGGGCACGTGGCACGAGGACGCCCAAGGTTGGAGGTCAATGATCGACTTTGTGGTCGTGTTATCTGATCTTCAGTTGATGTCTTGGACACTCGGGTGAAGAGAGGGGCTGAGCTGTCCACTGATCATTACCTGGTGGTGAGTTGGATCCGCTGGCGGAAGAGGAAGCTGGACAGACTTGGCAGGCCCAAACGTGTTGTGAGGGTCTGTTGGGAACGTCTGGTGGAACCCTCTGTCAGAGGGGTCTTCAACTCTCACTTCCGGGAGAGCTTTGACCAGATCCCAAGGGAGGTTGGAGACATTGAGTCTGGATGGACTATGTTCTCCACCTCCATTGTTGACACGGCTGTTCAGAGCTGTGGCCGTAAGGTTTCCGGCGCCTGTCGTAGCGGCAATCCCCGAACCCGGTGGTGGACACCGGAATTTAGGGATGCCATCAAGCTGAAGAGGGAATCCTTCCGAGCTTGGTTAGCTCGTGGGACTCCTGAGGCAGCTGACCGGTACCGGCAGGCTAAGCGTGCTGCGGCCCGGGCAGTGGCGGAAGCAAAAACTTGGGTATGGGAAAAGTTCGGGGAGGGCATGGAGGAGGACTATCAGTCGGCCTCGAAGAGATTCTGGCAAACCGTTCGGCGCCTCAGGAAGGGAAAGCAGTACCCTGCCAACACTGTTTACAGTGGAGGTGGGGAGCTGTTGACTTTGACTGGGGATATTGCTGGCTGGCGGAAGGAATACTTCGAGGATCTCCTCAATCCTACTGATATGCCTTCCATAGAGGAAGCAGAGGCTGGGGACCCAGAGGCTGATTCATCCATCACTCGGGCTGAAGTCACTGAGGTAGTTTGGAAGCTCCTCGGTGGCAAGGCACCTGGGGTGGATGAGATCCCCCCTGAGTACCTCAAGTCCCTGGATGTTATGGGGCTGTCTTGGTTGACACGCCTCTGCAGCATCGCGTGGCAGTTGGGGACAGTACCTCTGGACTGGCAAACTGGGGTGGTGGTCCCTCTATTTAAGAAGGGGGACCGGAGGGTGTGCTCCAACTATAGGGGGATCACACTCCTCAGCCTCATGGGTAAAGTCTATTCCAGGGTGCTGGAGAGGAGAATTTGGCCGATAGTCGAACCTCGGATCTAGGAGGAACAATGCGGTTTTCGTCCCAGTCATGGAACACTGGACCAGCTCTATACCCTCCGCAGGGTGCTTGAGGGTGCATGGGAGTTTGCCCAACCAGTTCACATGTGTTTTGTGGACTTGGAGAAGGGATTCGACCGTGTCCCTTGTAGCATTCTGTGGGAAGTGCTTCGGGCGTATGGAGTCTGGGTCCCTCGACTAAGGACCGTGCGGTCTCTGTATGACCAGAGCAGGAGCTTGGTTCGCATTGCCGGCAGTAAGTCAGACCTGTTCCCAGTGCATGTTGGACTCCGGCAGGGCTGCCCTCTGTCACCGGTTCTGTTCATTATCTTTATGGACAGAATTTATAGGCGCAGCCAGGGGTCAGAGGGAGTCCGGTTTGGGGACCACAGGATCTCATCTCTGCTTTTTGCAGATGATGTTGTCCTGTTGGCTCCTTCAAACCAGGACCTTCAGCATGCACTGGGGCGGTTTGCAGCCGAGTGTGAAGCGGCTGGGATGAGAATCAGCACCTCCAAGTCCGAGGTCATGGTTCTCGACTGGAAAAAGGTGGCTAGCCCCCTCCGGGTTGGAGGGGAGCTCTTCCCTCAAGTGGAGGAGTTTAAGTATCTTGGAGTCTTGTTCACGAGTGAGGGAAGGATGGAGTGTGAGATTGACAGATGGATCGGTGCAGCGGCAGCAGTAATGCAGCCATTGTACCGATCTGCTGTGGTGAGGAAGGAGCTGAGCGAAAGGCTAAGCTCTCAATTTACCAGTCAATCTACGTTCCTACCCTCACCTATATTCAGGAACTTTGGGTCATGACCGAAGGAACGAGATCTCGTGTACAAGCGGCTGAAATGGGTTTCCTCCGCTAGGTGGCAGGGCGCTCCCTTAGAGATAGGGTAGGGAGCTCTGTCACCTGGGAGGAGCTCAGAGTAGAGCCGCTGCTCCTCCACGTCCAGAGAAGCCAGCTGGGGTAGCTCGGGCATCTATACCGGATGCTCCCTGGACGCCTTCCTGGGAAGGTGTTCCGGGCATGCCCTACCGGGAGTAGGCCTCGGGGAAGACCCAGGACACGCTGGAGGGACTTTGTCACTCGGCTGGCCTGAGAACACCTCGGGATACCCCCAGGAGAACTGGAAGAAGTGTCCAGGGAGAGGGAAGTCTGGGCATCCATGCTTAGACTGCTGCCCCCGCGACCTGGCCCCGGATAAGCGGAAGAAGATGGATGGATGGATGGATGGTTGAAATTTTTTTGAATGTGTCATTTTTATCCCCCTTCACGAACTGGTGCAGGTGATATAGGATTGAGTTTTGTCCGTCTGTTCAACCCTCCTTCTGTCCATCACACTTGCAATGGAGACAAGTTACCTTGAAAACGATGAAATTTTGTATGCTTAATGAGCAAGTCGTGATCTATTTTGAGTTCCAAAATGGATGTCGAACCATTTTAATTGACAGAGTTCTCTCCCTTGATAGTGACGGGGGATAGGGATTACACTGTTGTCTTGTTTATTTTGTGTTGTTTTGTTTTTTAATGGAGCTGAATTGAGAAAAGCAAACTTTTACCACATAAAAGTGGTGTTTTTCTACAACAGATTGCGTGTTATCTCAGGAAAGCTAGGAAACCTGTTACCATTCTATTTTTATGGTCCAGAAACCTGTGGCTTTCATGGCTTTGCTCGTCATGGACAGATACAGACTGACAGCAGATTTAAAAGTGATTGTGTAAAATCTTTTTTTTCTGTGTGTAAAAAATTTTGTAATTTCTGTATTCCTTATCTTTTCTCTGCTACATTTTTTGTGCAAATTGTTTGATCGCTCAAATTCCTACAAGCAGAAGATGTTATTTGTCATCAATCAATAATTGAAGCACTGATTACTAAAACCCCACAAGTCAAGTCAAGTGTGACTTATGGGGTTTTTGCAATAGGTGCTTCAATTGATGCAGTTGAAATTACTGCACCAAATCATGTATTTTGGCTGCGTAATATGGCTCCCAGTGGGCCTCTCTTCTCATGCATGGTAAATAGTTCTGAAGAGCTCAGCCTTCTTAATATTTTATCTACATGTAGTATCAAACACCTTGATCGCATGTTACTAGTGAGGAGTCCACTCTCAGGTGATGGTCTTTGTTCAGGCCATAAAGGTTTTCATGCCTGCCTCATAAAGCTATCAGAGTATTCTCTGTCTCTTGAAAACTCTCAAGACTGCCATGAATGTTTATACGTGAAAGCAATCAGCGCAATGTAACATGATCCAAGCCTGAACTGTGTCATCTCACCCAATATAGCTCCCTTGCTGATTCTTGGAACAGTTCTAAGCTATGAGGTTTCAGCATTCAAGCACATGGGCACTATTTATTTTCCTCAGTTGCTCTGAGGAAATAAGACATTACATTTACATAAAACTCGTAAAGTGGTCATGATGCAACTCTTTAGAAACACTTGTCCTGCTATTAACAATGAATATATGAACAAACAAATGAAAGCTGTGCATTTTGAGATTTTTTTTGCAAAAAAATATGAATGACTATGTAAAATAATGTTTCAGATATGGCATTTTAGAGATACTGTATTTACAAGTATAAAAAACAATATAATCCTCAAATGAGTCCATTGCTAGAAGCATTCATTCAGGTCTTTTGCTCTCAGAAACATTATTAAAGGTATACTGAGTAGGATTCTCCTAAAAAACCAATATATAGGCTCGAATCCCTCTCAGTCATTACTTATGACCCGCTAAAAGTGTGTGGGTGTCTGTGTCTGGTTAGATCCGGCCATCTGCCAGTTTTTTTTTTTTTTCCTTAGTACAGGACGTTTTTGGGTATCAGCCTTGGGGCAGGGTGTGTGTAGTCCCCTGCCAATAAAAGTGAGCTGGGTGCGAAGATGAGACATGGCTGCGTCGTGCTTCTGGTGACAGTGAGCTGGGGAGGAGAGGCCATCTTTGAATGTTGTGCTTACAAACTGCAGCCGACAAATCCTACTCCACAAACCTTTAAGAACAGATACATTTCTTGCATGTGGGAGATAAGAAAGGACACCACACATAGAAGGCGGAAGAATTTCATCTCCAGTGTGATACAGAGAGCTTCTTTCCTGTTTGTCTCCAAAATGCAGTACAGCTTGTTAGTATTTCTTTCACCCAGTCAGAATTCTGATTTCATCTAGATCAAAAGCTGTGTGTCAGTGACCTTTACACGCTGCCCTCTACATACTATTTTTGAATCACTGCAATGACCGGATAACCGCTCCAGTTTTTGAATCAATAGCCTTGTCGGGGTAATAGTTACTTAGTGGCATTGATCCAGTCAGTAAATGCAGTGGTGAAACACAATCTATTTTTTTTTTGTTTGCTTATTTGAGTAGTTTGCAGTTCTCTCCTATGTGGAACATGGGGAAATATCTGAGTGTTTTTATCCCGGTAGCTGCCTATATTAACCTATGAACTCCAGTCCTGGACTTAATGCCAGAGGGGGATGTTTAGCCTGCTGATTTTGGATTTATTGTATTACTCTTAATCTCAACTCTGGTCAAAATGGTAATGCTTTTGCATGACTGAATGCATGAGATGAATCCCAGTATTTTTGCCATTGGCATAACTCAGCAGTTACGTATTCAAAGTGAGCTTTCTAATGAAAGCTATGTAAATTATTTGTGGTTATGCACAATGAGATCTGGGGAGCTTAAGCACAGAGATGAGCTGCGCTTAAGCATATGTATGCATGCATATGGTTTAATATTAAGAATGTTTGCTGTTGTGGATGGAGATAATGAACTGTGTGCTTATACATTAACCTGGCAGACCCTAGCAGGTACATTTTGAAAACCAGTCTGGGTTTCAATTTTTTTTATTTGGAGTTCAGAAAAAATACAGAAATTCCAAATGAAAAAGGCTTAGTAAAAATTACTTGATGCCCTGTCATGGAAATATTAGCTTATTAGGGATTAAGAGGTGCAATACATGTTTAGAATTGAAAACAGCTCTCTGAATCCGCATTGCTGAGTGATAGCGAGTTGTATAAAGAATATCTCCCTGTATACAACTAAAGATTATTTTCTGGTTATTGTTCTGCTCAACATTTTCACATTCTGGATTTGTATGAAGCCAACACAGAAAATTATGGCAATGTTTGATGTGCGCCCAGCCACATATACATGTTTCTGTCCTGGGATTGCATAATGACACTGAATTAGAATTGGCTAATTTGCAGTTCCCTCTTACGTAACAGGATAGACTTTTTCCTATAGCAGAACTACTTAGCCCTGTTCCTACAGATCTTTGCTGCAGGTTTACTCCAAGCATAACAAAGCTCCTCATTCAGCAGCAACAGATTTGAACCACTCCTCTCACCCCCTCCTCTATCATGGCTCAAAGTGTTCAGTCCCAAAGAATATATCCATTAATTTTTTTACAAGAGTGCAGAAAAGATGGATGTTTTTTTAAAGTGATGTCTTTCACTTTTGTGTCAGGACTGGACATAAGCCTCATATGCACCCATAGGAGGGAGAGTAAGTAGAGGACAGTGACTCCATTGTGAGTTATGCAACTCAGAATTAGGTCAGTCCCACGTAGGACACAGCTGCATGTTTTCAACATGACCAGAAAGCAGTTAGCAGTGACGATCCCAGAACCTTGAGCTTGAGCGAGGCTCTATGCATACAGGCACTCGTTCATGCAATGCATTCTATCAGCTGTTCCTCTGTTTATTTTTTTCTGAGGCACTCCCTTCTATGGAAGTTTTATTTGTCTTTATTTTCTAAAAGACACCAACTGTAGTAATATTGAAAAACAAAAGTGCAAGTTTTTAGTTACAGCAGGGTCCTGACTGTAAATACTGTTTTAACCACATTTTTGAACCTCTTTCACAAGCAAAGTGAGTCTCTTGGGCTCTGAAAGCCAAGATGTGTCCTGGCTCCCAACTCCTGGAGTTTTTCTGACAGTTCCATCCCCTTGTTTAAGGCACTGTTGGATGCAAATATATTCCCCCTCTCCATAGGGAAGACATAGAGACTCACACCTCTGTTTTTCAGTCGAGAGCCTGTGTTCATACAGTCCACTGCTGAGTTCTGCTAGTTGGTGGACTGTGACCTCTTCTAGCCAAAGGTCAGTCAGTGCTCAACTTGCAGCTGTTTGTGCAGGCTTGTTTATGTGCATTGGATTAGATTCAGAAAGAGAATCCCGGTTTTTCCTTACCAGTGTGATTCATAGGTCAGATGTGATTTTTCAGCTGAGGCTTATTATAAATACTGGGTGAAGTGTCTCGCTTTTTTTTGGGGGGGGGAATGGTATAATTTATACATACACAGAAAAATCTCCATAGATATTTTGCTCACTTATTTGCACATTTTTTTGTTTTTCAGTAAATTTAAGAGTTTTTCTTCTGTGGGTCGGCAGTTCTGTGTGGCTGGTGTCAAATTAAAATACTGGAATTGTACTGGAATCCAGTAAGGTCGCTGAAGTGGCAGAACTTCAAAAATCAGGTCTAAAATTAGCACTGGGCAGCAGAAAATTCCAGCTTAAACCAGTATAAGCTATTCAAGCTTGTTTCAGGTATGTTTTTGACATTAGTCTGGTGGACCAGCTGTTCAACAGATGAGCATTCTATAATCCTCCTCTAGACATAGAAACTGAGTGTCCACCAGTTTGGTGACAGTAACACTTCAGTTTAACAAGCTTTGAACAGCCTCAAACCAGCTTTGGGCCGCCGCAGACCAGCTATGGCCAGGCTGGATTTTGAAAACGGCTTAAACAATCGTGACACCCCCACTAATTCTAGCTGGATTGTTCAGCAGGGTGATGGTTGGTGTTGTGATACCTAGTGTTCTCTGTCCTTCTCAGATGTGTGCGGTTTGCCTTGAGGAGTTCAAGCAGAAGGACGAGTTGGGAATTTGCCCCTGCAAACATAGCTTCCACAGGAAGTAAGTACCGTGTGCCTCGACCACCGATCTCTGTCAGTCATTGTCAGGCAACTGCCTTTCACAGGAAAGATGTGCAATGATCCGTAAACACATCAGCTGAACTCACTACGTTTACATTCTAGACATTCAGCAGATGTCCGGAATGTCTTACATAACTGACATTCCTCACATTGTATATATTTACATACAGTGTTTCCCATAGAATTTTTGGAGAATGTGGCAGACCGATGTCTGGGGGCGTCATTCTCATTTTGCGGAGCGGGGGGATTGCAAAAATTCCGTGTCTTCCAGTACATTTCCTATTTTTCCTTTTTTTTTCTTTTCCAAACTTGCACAGGTACGCTCAACACGCAGGAATTGCCCATATTTAGACAGCAGAGCTCCATTTCATTATGGCGGGCCGCCATAATCTCACCAATGTATGGGAAACACTGACATAGCTGCAAATGTGCTAAAAAAGCTCACTGCTCAACAGTGAAAATTGACCATTATCCTTGAAGCCACAAATCTGGTTTCGCTAGGACTCATATACATTCAATGCCTCACTCTGGAAACTGAACAGTTTCAGGAAAAAATGGTGGACAACTTGGAGTCAATATTTCCTACTCCATTCGTTGAATACATTGATAAAGAGAGATTCACCCTAAGCTTTGTACTGTGAACCCGCTGGTTGACCAGCTTTGCAATTGCTAAGCATCCGGTTGGATGCATGGAGGACTTTGGCTCCTATTCCGACTAATGAAAACCCTCAGTGAGCTTGTGTAAGGATGCCAATTTATAGCCCAGGTGGCTTTGCGGCGATGTCTGCCCTCTCAGTCCTCTGGCTTCTGTGAGGATTTCCATGGAAACCAGAAAACACAAACTTTGTCGCGTTGTGCATATAAAATAGATATAGCACCTCTCACACTCACATGAACAAGCATGCTTGCTCATTGTGACAGTGAAGGCCTTGACAACCTTGCTGTTGTCCTTTCATCATCACGCGTGGAGGGCTACGTGCCTACTGCCCCCTGAACCATGAAACAGGGCTGTATATTAGAGCAGCAGTGTGTGTGTGTGTGTGAGTATATGAGTGTATGAGTGGGGGGGGGGACGAACATATATCCTACATAGCATGGAGCTGCCAGTGTTTCTTGTCTGTAATGTAGCCTCTGAGGCCACTGCCTCATGAGGATGGGGCTATAAATATTGTACTGTGAAGTACACTGTGCACTGACATAACTGCAGCCTTTACCCTCATGCTAGTATATGGGCTAGTGCGTACCATGCATAGACTCATGCTTGCAGGCACATACACACGTACGCACACGCAAGGATGCAGGTACTCACACACAGGCATGCACACACTCATAGATGAATAACATACTTAATTTTATAATGCCCTCCTCACTCACAAGATCATGTTTGTGGTTCAGGATCTAGGTGCCCACACTTTCCTTGCTGATATTGAACTGTAATGAATGTCTTATCTGCTGATGCAGTTTAACTTGATTATGAGGAACAAGTCATGATGTGGTTTAGAAAGCTGCTGGGAGGGCGGAGGATACCTGAACATTAACAAGCTTAGTATCTTCCTGACGAGCGCCCGTCTGGCCAACAGGAGGCGCCTAAGGAATGAACAAAGCTACTTATATTACCCTTCCTGGCAGACCATTCCCAATTTGCATCCCTATAGCGCGTTGCACAATTGCACCCTACCTCTGAAAAACCTACCAACCACTGCCGAAGGGTACGGTCAGGGCTTGAACCCACGCCGTGACAGACACCTCTGCTTCGCAATTCGATGCTTTAACCAAGCTGGATTTTTTTTCTAATTTTGCACAGGCAAAGATATTTATTTGACAATGCTCAAGACCTGTTATGGCCCCAATTGTTATGACATTAACGACAGCAAGGGATGACAGACACAATTTTAAAACTTAAACACATTTAATTAAACAAAGACTTTTAACTAATCTACTATCTACTCTACCGACCAAGATTGATATATACAAGAAAAAAAATATTTACAGTCCCTTTGGTTGGGTTGCCTGGTGATGTTCCGGGTGAGGAAAATGTTCTAACACAGGCAAAAGTCCTCAAAAAGCTTCACAGGTCTTGAAAAGAGTGACAGGTCTGGTCAAACGTATCCTTCTACTTGCAATTTCTCCAACTACTACTTTACTGTCTCAATTTTCCTCCTTATATACTCTTTTTCAGACCCCTCCCACCTTTTGCACTTTTTTTAAAATTCTCTGGGACTTGTCTCAGACATGCCCAAGACATGCCCAAACCTAGCTCCAGTCTGGGCTTAACAAAAAAAAAAGGTCAATACTGCCATCTAGTGGCTTCTTTTCACATTGCAGACCAATTTTCGGCAATTTTGGATGTCCTATATGGCTGCTGGTGGCCATTTGGTCCGAAATTTGGGGATCAGGGAGATACACAACTCAGTCCCTGTGCTGACCGAGTTATCTAGTTTTTTTATTTTTTTTATTTGGTATCTCCAATCCCACCCAAATCTGGAATGTCCAATAATATGTTCAACTGTATTATTGGAAACTGTTCAATTGGCACAAACTACCCTGAATATTTTATTGACATGGATAGGACATTAAAAGATATGAATGATGTGGATAATGGGTTAAATGATTTTTTTGTAAATGTGGGACCAAAGTTGGCAGAAAAAAATCAATGATATGCCTCCAAAAGAAGGGGAGGTTGTTAAAAGCCACATTGCAAGAAATCCAAGCTCAGTGAATCTCAAAACTCTAGAGAGAGAATAAATCATAGACATAGTTCACAAGTGCAAGAATAAAACATCTACTGACTGGAATGAAATCCATACGACACTACGTCAAGAAAGTCATTGATGGTATTGAAAACCCACTAACCTACATCTGCACTACACCCACTACACCTTTAACCTACACTAACTTATCGTTCACTACTAGCATATTTCCGCATAAAATGAAAACCGCTATTTATTATTTGTTATGTAGTTAATCTGTTCTATAAAGCTGGGGACAAACATCACTAATTATAGACCTATATCTTTACTTTGTCAGTTCTCTAAAATATTGGAAAGACTGTTCATTGGAATATTTTATAACTTAATTGAAAAGTACCATCTGCTGACAGACAGTCAATATGGTTTCAGAGTAAGCAGATCAATAGCAATGGCATTAATGGAAAGAACAGAAAAAATGACCGGTTGTTTTGATCACAAGAAGTAAGCAGTAAGAGTATTTATTGATTTTAAAAAAGCATTTGACTCCATTAATCATGATTTACTATCCAATAAAATGGAAAGGTATGGTAAAAGAGGAGGTAGTGTTGAACTGGTTCAGAGGCTATAGTTGTCATGGGCAGCAGTATGTTCAAATAGGGGATTACAAATCAACATGCTTAGATATTACTTGTGGGGTCCCACGGGGGTGGGTATTGGGTCCAAAACTGTTTATATTGTATATAAGTGACATGTATAAGGTATTAAGTACACTGAATTTTATTTAGATGACACAAATATTTTTGTTCTGGGGAAAATCTGCGGTGCTCAGGTTTTTGGAGCCGATCACAACAGAAATGAGAAAATTGCTTAGGTGGTTTGACAGGAAGTAATCGTCATTTAATTTGTACAAAACTAAATTTATGTTATTTGGTAATGAAAAACTAGAATACAAGTACAATTGATGATACATGATGTTAATATTGAAACTGTATATGAAAATACATTTCTGGGTGTGGTACTGGACCACAGAATCTGCTGGAAACCTCAGATAAATTATCTAAGAACAATGTTTGCAAAGTAGTGTACAAATACTTATTGGAGCCACTGTATATTTCATACAGAATTGTTCATAAGTTAAGAAATTGCCATTCATGTCCATCAAATCAACTATCGACCATATATTCCTCTCATACCAATCTTCAAAAAATAAGGATTTACAGTGGCTCCAATAAGTATTTGTACACTACTGTACTTCATGGAGCTGGTAACGGATGGCCTGGGCACAAACATGCCTTCCAGTTCCTTCCTCCACTTTGGTGGCAAGACTGGAGGCCGAGGACTGTCTCTCCCTCTGTACCAGCAGGGAGATGTACCGGTCAGTGCGCTGGCTGGTCTTCCTGGGATGTCCTTTCCTGGCTGTATTGGCTATGTGTTCAGACTGTTTGTACTTCTTGATGATGTACTGCACGGTCGTGTGGCGTAACAATAGCCGAGTTCCAATTTTTCTGTTGCTTTGGCCTTCTTTATGTAGCTGAATGATTTGCTCCCGCATTCGACGGGGTATCTCGCCTGTCTTAGCCATATATCACAGGAATACATTATGGGCATGGTCAGGCCATTTACATAGGCCAGTCTGTGTACACAGCAGGGAGTGTCCAGTATGGTCACGCTTGACCAAATCAGACCAAGCGAGTCAACCATGTCCTGTAAACATCTTGAGTCAATTTTAGGTGAGTATTATAAGTTTTGTGACTCACTTATGGAACTGTACAGATACTTATTGGGTCAGATAATCGCCTTTCTGACCAAATATGCCATTTTGACATTAAATATTTGTTTAAAACATATTGATTATCAAATATTTTAATCGCTTTTACACACAATAGCAAGCATTTAGCCAAATATACAAAAGCTGTTATGTAGTCGAATTTTCAAGTAGTGTACAAATACTTATTGGAGCCATGGTACTGGATTTTGTCTGACTATCAGCCACACCTCAATTCACTTTTTGAGAAGGGGGATTTTTGATAAACAGGAAGAAGCAGTAGCTGGAGTGCTGGCTTTGAAGTGGTGCTTGGTGATGTTACAGAGATTTTGATGCACTGCGGTTAAATACTTTTGGTTTTGGCTGATTTGTATATCTTTTGGAAATACTTGGCTAGAATAATACAGAGTTACCGATAAAATAACAGCCATCTCAATACAGCATGACAGATTTAAACACTGTTTGTCAAATGAGATTATCATACTTTTATTTTCAAATGGTACGACTGCCATTACATTTACCAATTTACCGATAATAAATTAGATGAGTTCCTGGTTCCTTGGTATGCACCTTGTGATAACTATGCCATGTATATGACAGTATCATGCCAGCTCTAGTTGTAGCCAAAAAAGACATTTGCACTGTCTGATGGTCAATGGTATCATTAGGAGTACATCAGAATCTCGGTAATAAGCATATTGCAAGTTCTCCCTTAAAGGACCAGTGTGTAAGATTTAGAGACATCTAGTGGTCAGATTATAGATTGCAACCAACTAACTTTTCTCACAAAACCTACGGTGGCCGCAAAACTTGCGAAAACGTGAAAGGCGCTCTCTTGTGTCAGTGCTTTTTTCATTCACTTTTTTTTTTTTTTTAACCGTTCTGGGCTACTGTGGAAAAAATGTTGGCGCAACATTGCGTTCTACACGGAGGTGGACCCGCTCGCATGTAGGTTTAAAGGGCTTATTCTAAGCGAAATAAAACTCAAAGATTATTGTTTTTGTGTGATCATACACAACTAAAAAAGTAGTTACGAATGTTATATTCCATTTCTGCCAAAATATCAATCTAAATTCTACACACTGCTCCTTTAAAGTGCAGTATCATTGAATGCACTCGTGTCTCTTAAATTCAATGCCTTGTAATCATTCTGGAACCCATTAACAAAAGCAGCTGCCACATGTCTGTTGCCATAGTCAATTTAAACTACATGGACTCTCACCTGGAATATGCAGTAGCTTGGAAGTTTCATGTACATTCGCTGAAGTGTGGGCAATGAACAGGGGAAAAATACATTTAAAATCAGGCAAATCTTGTCTTGGTCTGCCACCATTTTACCTGTCCGAAAACCTTCAGCACAACCAGCTGTGTCTTTAACCTGCTTCTCTGTGATACCATGTTTTTTCCAGGTGCCTCATTAAGTGGCTGGAGGTGAGAAAGGTGTGCCCACTGTGTAATATGCCAGTCCTGCAGCAGGCACAACAGCAGGGCACCTTTGACCTCCAGGGCCAAATACAGCAGCCCCTGCCTGGCATGGATGACCTGGTGTAATGCCCCCTACTGGGAACAGCCTTTCCATACACATTTGGCCGTACAGGAGCACTTGGATACGCATTTGGACATGAGCACTGTTTCGTGGCGAGAATCAGAACACTTGAATCCCCAAGTCATTTTTCTGCTTCTCGGCTTTGGAGGACTCACATTTATTGATTTTTTTTTTTTTTTTTTTGCTAGTATTACTGCTACAGTTGATGAGGAATAATTTTTTACTAATCTCCTGGTTTTTGTCACAGGCCAAGCTATGGTCAAAACAAACTCTTTCATAACCAAAGCACTTATGGAGACAACAGCTTCAGGAGTGAAAAAGTCGGATTTTAAATGGCTTAATCAGTGTGCACTTTAGAAGAAATAAGTCCTGGAGTGTGAAGGTCATGCAAAGGTTATGTTTTATGTTATGAGTTATTTCAAATTTTCTGTTTTTGGCCAAAGCATCAAGCGTGGCTGTGATTTCATATAAGATGTATAAAACTCAAAAGAAAACAATTAAAAGTGTGATTATGACACTTTTACTAATTTATAATTTGTAATGATCAACATATATGTTGATGATGATTGATACTTTGGTGTTACATTTAGTAGTTTACTCAGTCAATGGCATGAAAGCTTGTGGCCTGATTCCAAATGTTGGAACATAAAAAAACACTTTGGTTTTGTCAATACTGTGTTATTTAATTTGAGTTGTCTAAATACCCATTCTTTTTCATTATTGAATTGAAAGGAACAGGTAGAAAACTTTTTTTTAGTCAGTTAAACAAAACGTACTCAAGGTTCAGTTTACATACCTGCCGCGGATTTCCATTGATGGTCTGGGGTCATGGGATTCAGTACCTTCTCACATTTTTTCCAAGACATTTTTTTGCAAAAGAGGTGTACCATTTAACACACATCAACAACTGGTGTTTTCCTTTCACTTAAACCCTAAAATTGGGTGTATGTACGTATTTCTGTGTGTATTTATGGATGAATGAATGATTGTTGCATTTATATAGCGCTTTCTTATAGGCATTCAAAATTATTTACTGGCATTTGGTGGAATCTCTTCTCATCACCAGCAATGAGTAACACCCACCTTGGTGATGCACGGCAGCCAATTTGCGCCAGAATGCTCACCAGATATCTGCTTGAAAAGGGGAGGATAATTTGCATATCCGATTCAATCAGGATTAGCTGTGTGATTGAAAGAGCCAGGTTTGAATTCAGCCAGGTCACTTGGGAACCCCCTTCTCTTGTGATCTTGAATGTCCACAACAATTAAGGACCTCGGTTTAATGACTTATCGAAGAGACTGCACCTCCATTACTGCATTGCACTATTTGACCAGAGGCAAGACCACCAGCTACTGGTCCCCAACTCCCCTTCCAGCAGCAATATATTTTCCCCAGGTGGTCTCTCACCTGAGTACTAACCAAGCGCACGCCTGCTTAGCTTTAGCCACTAGACCAGTTCAGATCAAATGGTGGTTTTGCTGTGAGTGATTCATGAATGTATATACAGTGAAGGCACTGTAAGCACTGGTTGTTCTCTAATTCTGGGGGTAAGGCTTGTTCAACGTATTTAGGAGTTTTATTATTGATTATAGTCATACAAATACAACTAAGCAGTGTGAATGTCCAGGTGACGGTATCTAAATAGTGCACTATTTAATATTGAGTACAGGATGCACAACAGAAATCGGTACTCTCCATCATCAGGAAAGTAGATTCTGCTTCCAGAGCAATATATACTGTAGGCAATGTGAATTTATTGAGTCAGCAGGTAGTTTTTTACCCCTTCTCTTTGGGGACAGGCCCTATGTATTTTCCATCATATAAAGCATCTATAAAACTTTGAATAAAAGGGCTCTAGTATAGATACCCAAGTCTTGTATACATTATGAAAAAAACTAATATGGCTCTTTGGAGTATGGACACATGTGAATGTAAATGACTAGTGGGACTAATCATTTGAAAACACACATGGTTAGGCTCTGAGTGTCATATTGTGTGGTTTTCTGTAATGTGCAAAGTCAACCTGATGTTTTTGTTTAAAGCCTTATTTTCCGCCGTAAATGTAGCTGCTGAACATAATTTTCTTGTATTAAACCGCCTAATTATCGGATAGAGAATGGACAAATGTGATTTTCTCTGTCAAACTCGTCTTCCAAACTTAATTATTACTGATGTAGTGGGTGACCACATAATGAAGTTCTCAACTGACAGAAATGTGTTTACAGTGGGAGCCTTATTTACTGTTTCTGTTGTTGTACTATGTTGTGAATGCAGGACATGGGATAGAGGTTTAAAGTTCTGCTTGTAAATGTTTCTTCCTCCACAAGGTGTATTTCTACCTTGTTTTTCACCTTTGAAGACTGTCATTCAGATTCAAACTCACTGCTGCTGTGAAAGGAGAAATATGCAAAGAATTCAATTTTCTTATTGTTTGACTTCTTGATGACTAGCAAAAGACATTCTGAAAAACAGAGGGAACATCGTGCATTTGCCTGATGCTATAATGAAGGGACATTGAAGGTGATTAAGCAAATATCATTTAAAGTTAGCTTCTAAATAAAAAATGTACTGTTCCCTGAAAAACCAAAACATCACATGTGGTTATGTGATTGATGCTTAAATGATTATGGATTATTGCCATTGCCATTTTGATGAAAGGTTTGTGGTTTATAAAGTTAGAAATAACGCATACCTTCATAGTCCGAAAGGCCAACTCCCAAAACCAACACTTTATAATCACAGAACAGTGTTTCCGACACTTTCAGTTTTGAAACATTTTGCCATGTTTAGAATTTCTCTTGACACTGCTTCATATTGTGCAAATGTATTTAAAATGTAAACATCAGTCTGTAATCCAAATGCCAAGTGGTGTTTAAACTAAAGCCTGCATGAAGTTTTTGCACTCCAGGGATTTAAGTGCCCCAGGAAAGTATATATTTTATATTTATCCCAAAAAGATCTAAAATCGGTGTAACAACCTTACGAGATACAGGTTAGGTATCATACGAGTGATACAGCGTTCTTCCATTGCGATTGGTGAGATTCCATTCATTAACAAACAGCACCTAATTTGTTAGCTGAAGTAACTTGACCAGTTCGGTTGTTAACCATTCACCATCGCTGCGTTAGCTTCAAGTTGACAGTTTCTTCAAATGAATGGGATGAATAATTTGTTAGCTTGCATGCTAACGCTTTTGGCCAGTAAAGTAATAAACTATACATATAACTGTTGTTGTAGATGCTTGAGTTATTATTAATTTAATGACAAAGAGCGTTAGCATGCTAGCTCGCGAGTTATTCATCCCATTGACTTGAATGGACTGCCAATCAGTGGCAAACGTTAACACTATTTTCCCATTTTCCAAATAATACAACACTGACATTTGTGGGATAAATAGGATCTCAAATTTTTGAGCTGGAGATACCAAATTTTTGAAAATCATTCAGTGATTTTCATTCCTTCCGAGCCTTCCATGAAAGTTACTACGCTCATTGCATAAACTTTATATCTCAGGCTCACTTATTGGAGTATACTGTATATATATATATATATATACACTACAGGCCAGAAGTTTGGAAGCAAGGCCAATACAGGTCAAAAATTAGGAAGCAACTTCAAGTTTCTGTTCACAATGCCTTTCTTTAAAACCAGTATGAAATCTATGGATTTTGGGATGTATTTACTGCATGATAAGACAGTCTTCAGACCTCTCTCCAATTGAGCCGTAGGTGCATACTGGCAACCACTCTTCTGTCAGTCTGCCCCAGAGCAGCTGTAGCTACAAAAACGTAGTTTACCACCATCAGAGCGTGAATGTGTGAGTGAATGAATAATGTATCCATTGTGAAGCGTCCTTGAGTGCCCAGTAAAACGCTATATAAAACTGATGCATTATTATTATTATTTTTATTTTTTTTTAATTTTTATTATTATTTTAATTCAAAAAGCTGTGGAACGAATGCCTCGTATATGCCATGCTGTTCTTAAAGCAAGAGGAGGTTATTTTGAAGAAAGCAAAGTCTAAGCAGAAAAAAGAGGAAATACCTGATAATTTGAATAAAAATGTATTCTGAAAAGTGACTCTTTATATAATAATCATGTTTATTTTGTTGCAAAGTATGCCAGTGATCTATGATCTTTTTTTGTACAAATTTGATGCCTTTATGTATGTATGTCCCATAAATATCGCATAAATAATGAAAAATCTGCGTGATATCACCACACCGGGAAATTTTTGGGAGCCGCAAATATATACACTCTGCGCCATTAAAACACACAGGAGAGATATGAACTGTATTTGCGGCAAATTGAAGAATCGATTGATTTTTATTACTTTTCCAGTGAGGCACGAGAGGAAACAAAGTGCGTGGTACTGTAATCCTGACGCATACCACGTGCACGTGCCAAGCACTTCAGTGATAACCGACATTGAGCTGTTTGTGATGTGTAAAGTGTCACTTGACTTTTTCTATTTGGTGTGGTCAATAGCCTACATAGAGCCAACAAAAAAAACAAAAAATGCTACTGCTCAAGAAAATGGAAAGGCTTGTGACACAGGAAAGAGAAAAAGAGCCTTTGGCATGTTACGGGCAGATTTCAGCCACCGAGAGGCGGTGCGTCATTTGCACTGTCACTGTTCAACAATCAGTCGGCTGTCTATCCAAGAATGGAACACAGGCACTGTCACTGACCGACCCTGCTTAGGGCAGCCACGAGTGATGATGGCAGTTCAAGAGCGCCACATCTGGTTACAGCCTGTACGTGACAGATTCCGGACAGTAACCAGAACTGATCATGAGATGAGGGGTCCGAGACAATTGAGGGTGAGCGCAAGTACCGTTCGACGCCGTCTATCTGAGCAACACATGCGTGCACACCGTCCTAAAGAATACCCAGTTTTTGCCCATTTACGCATGGCTGCCCTTACCATGGTTGGTCATCGACAGTCCCTGTTTTCCATTCTCAGACAGAAACAAGGAAATAAAGTGCCAAAAAATTACAGAGGCAGGTGTCCACAGTCAGAAGTGAAGAGTTCCTACTCCTGTTGAAGGGTAAAAAAGGGTTTTCTGTGGGGGCCGTGTGCCCGCATGTTTTACTCACATAAATGGCGTCGAACGGTACTTGCCACAAACACAGTACATACCTCACCTGTGTATTTTTATTGGCGCTGAGATATATATCAGTGGCGGCTCGTGAACTGGCGACAGGGGAGGATCAAACAATCCCTTAAAATTAGTAATTGGTCACGACCTGTTTTCAATCAACACAAGCCGCCACTGATATTGGTACTGCTCATCGAATCAATGATGCAAGGGCTTTCCCACGACCGATTATCTCTCTCTGTGGGTGCCTGTGAATCCGAGCGCTCACGGGATTGGCGCCTGTGTATCTGCTACATTCAGTGTCTCATTAGAGCTCAATGTCTGTTATTTTCACTCCCATCATGCTGCGCTCTTCTCTAAACATTTCCAGATGGATTAGAACTCTGTCCCCTCAGTCCTGTCCAAGCTCTGCCTCTCTCCCTCAACCTGGCCAATCTCTTATTACCCTGTCATCCGAGCCTCGCACGCCCCTCTCTCAAGCCTGCCCTGCACTCATCACCCTGGGTTACAAACATTTTGTAAACTAAGATTTACGTTGCAGAATATTTTTTTTTGAGACTAAACACTTTATTTTTAAGCTCTATTTTTGTACCCAGAACTGCAGACTTATTTTGGTGAGGTTTGCTCGTTGAAGTTTTCATGCTTTGTTCTTTTTGAATGAAAACTGATGCATGCTAATAACTTGAAATAAAACTGCCAAATTTTGGATTACGACTTCAAAATTGTTTAAGCCTATTTTACAGTCCTGTAGCTCTTGCTAAGAGCAGTCTCTCTCGAGGAACTCATTCCAGTGATGTTCTTGTGGTGTGTGGTAGACTATAAGGGTGGTATTGCTTGCAAGAATGTGGAGATTCACCACATGCTGGGTAACTACTTTACATGCCTTTCCCACCAGTTCAGGGGCTTTTTCCACAAAGCAGTATTGCTGAGTTAGCCTGAAAACTGCTCAAGGTAAAACCTGTAAAGAATTGTCAACTTCAGTCCATGTTTTCATTTTTCAAGGTTTCCAGGATTTCTTAGGAGCAGTTATCCAGCTAACCGAGTAATCCTGCTTCATGGACCAAGCCCCAGGAGCAGCACCACAGATAAGCACAGCAGCAGTAAAAAGTTTAGGCACACCCGCATTTTTAAACAGGGGGACGTGGAAAAAATAAACTTTTATTATACAAAAATATATACATTTTTAAATCATCAAAATAACCACTGTTTGCCATCATTATTGTTAAGTATTCTCATTTTTTTGTTTTCGAGGGTAGTCATATGGTTCAAGAGTTTAGCGAGCACGGCAGGAGAAGTTCCCCCTGCTGTGCTGTACTTATGGTCTGCCTCTGCCTGACCATTCTGTCCAATTAACCCCCAAACTGGCTTGATTGTGGTTGTATTTCATATACATATCCCTGAAAAGGAGTGTTTGGAAATATTATGGATTTGCCGTCACCTCAACAGATTCCCTGTGTCAATGCGTTTATTCCATCAATTTTCTTTGAATGATTATTATTATTATCATTATTTTTATGGGAGTCGCATGGAACTTCTTGTGTTCTTTATTAGGGCTCAGAGGATAAACCCTGTTGCTTTATGTGACCCTGGGACCTTTGATGTAGTGCCACCATCAGGTGAAACTTTACTTTTCCTTACAGGTTTAATTGAAATCATGTCACAATTTTGTACATGGAGAAGGGCTGTTTTTAATGTTGGCCATCCTATTTCCTTTGCTTTAGCACCTCCATTAGACCAAACTTTAGTTTTTTGAAAATTGCAATAAATCTATCAGCTTTGATGGGAATCATGTGAAATCTCCTTTCAACATTCCTGGTGTATAGAGGAGGAAGTTAATAATTGTGGTTGCTATGTGATGTATCCTGAAGCGCCACCACCAGATCAAACTTTGGACTGTATTTCCAAATGTAATAACCAAGACAGTTTTTGTGGGAATAATAACTGACTTCAGGTAGAAGCTGCCACAAAAACATGAACCATTTGGCCGGATTTGAATCAGCATTATTCCTGAATGTGTTTTAATGGAATGCGAGTGTTAACTTCTTTTTACAAACTGAGGTTGTAAAATTAAGTGTTGGAATTGCACAACATAGCAAAACTGTAATTGCATTTGATTTCAATCTCTAGTTGACTCCAGACAGTGCCAATACACCAAGTTTCTTTTATTCTCTCAGGTCCTCAGGCTGTTGCACACATAAGGGTCAGCTCGGAGTATTCTCATCGTAAGTGGCGAAAAGAGGAAATGGACAAAACAGGGCACTGCGTTCACTTCCATTATACGTTGAGGCCCAAGGAAACCCCCTTCAGCTGTGAGTGCAAAGTGAAAGAGAGAGTTACAGGGAGGTGCCTGGGTAATGAAAGATTAGTATTTACACACTGTAAATCAATGAGTCAGTGGTTAAATACAAGCTAAAAAGGTTTTTTACTGGGATTTCCATGGGCACCCCATTTATATGCGCAAAGCCATTTTGCACTCATGTTTAATGATATGTCTCCTGTACGCACCCATCTGTACAAACAAAAATCCCTGCATATCCCTTAATCTAACTGACAGTAGAAATGATCTATTTGTCTGAAAGGTCACGTGTTTTTCATGTACCACGTACACAAGGCAAAGAACCCCAGAAATGGGTTGGGTAGAAAGATAAAAATGCTTTTTGCTTGCAAAATTTATGCTACCAATATGGAAGTTGCCATTTCTAAGGCTTTGTGATTCCAGTGAACCATGCGAGAGCTATCATCTATAAACGGAGACAACTTGGAGCAGTGGTTATTCTTCCCAGGAGAGGCTAGTCCAGCAGATTCCTCTTAGAGCGCATTGACGACCTATCCAGTAAGTCATCAAAGGATCAGACTGATCGATGCCAATGACTTTGTCTCTCATCTGCTCTCAAATTTCTTCAGATCATTACATCGGGCGCATGCATGCATCTTTTATTTTCTGTGCACATTACCAAACAGGTTCTACTTTACTGATGTTTAAATTAAACAGGGCTGGCAGTCATCATGCCTTAATGTATCTAGTGAAATTTTACCCTATTATCAACTCAATTAAATTTGTTTAATTGGTTGATTTAGTGACAAACTGGCAACAACGACTGCACGTAAGGCCACAGAGGGTTGGATACCTTTTTTCCCTCGAGAAATGAAATCATCATTTAAAAAACAGCATTTTATATTTACTCAGGTTATCTTTGTCTAATAAGAAAATTAATTTGATGACCTGAAACATTTAAGATGGACAAAAATGCAAAAATAACAGAAATCAGGAAGGGGGCAGTTTTTTCACAGCTCCATATAGGCGTCTCTGACTGAATTCCTGGTGCTTTTGTACGATTTGTTTTTACAGAGGGAGTGAAAGAGAAACTCAGTACTGAGAGGCGCTTACTGTACTATACTGTACATCCTTTAAACACTGAAAATGATCACTGTGAATCAGACAGGGGGCCACACTTTCCAGACAATGAGCACACGGAGCTTTCAGTTCAATCGTTCACATTGATGTTTGGGGAATAAGTGTTTCCAGAAGTTCTCCTTAGCTCAGAGCCATATTTATAGAAGCAATCATATTTCATAGTAAGTGTAAGTACACTGCGTTTACGTGCTTATAACACAGATCATACTAGCTGTGCATCTATCCCTGGAGTCAGCAATTTTACTCATCTTCTAAGACGAAAACCTTGCAATATTAAAAGCTGACCAGCAACAGAGCCTTGTCTGTTTATTTTTTATTCCAAACATTTTTCCTTAGCTAGCTAATGGTTTAAGTATAATTCTGTGACAGTGGTCTCTTGAAGGACATGTGATCAGAGTTAAAGTGTGGCACAGCAAACAAAAGGATGTGATTACCAACACAACTGCAATAAGTGTCAGACGTAAGTCTGGCAAAATTCAACAAGCATTGGTCATATAATACAATGTTGAATGATGCCATCTTGTGGTTCCTTGATGTAAATGTTTGTATCAATCACTGAATGTCTAAAACATTTAGGATAAAAAAAAAGTTCTTTCATGCACATAAAGGCCAAAAAAAGCTATTTTCCCGATAAAGTTAGTACATCTCGTTCACAATATTTATTTCATCATTCATAAGTAGGAGATTCAGTGACCAAAAAGGGACTCATATTCTGTACAGTGCACGATAAAATTAAAAATGTAGATACTGAATAAAATGCTTTCAGAGGCTTTATTTCATTGTATGGACAGTCTCTGATCCTTCAATTGTACTATGGTAGAAAAATAATTTGCAGCAGAACCATGTAGGCCCAGGTATTTTGACATCAGCTGTGGTTTTTCATACCCGACCTCATTTGACCAAACATTGTATTCGGACTTATCAACTCAATCCAATTTTAATTATGTTTTTTTTTTTACGGAGTCATTGTCAAAAATATACTTTACAGTATTTTACAAAATCAGAAAAAAAACTTGAATAAAGGGCAGCGCTTAATTTTCTTGGTGTCTTTGTTTCAACAGCTTTGATAGGAACTACACTGCCCCTCCAACAAAAAAGTCGCACATTCAAATATTTTTGTTGGAACCCCTGTAGCTTTGATTACAGTGCAAATTCGTCTTGTCATTGCTTTGATGACCATATGCAACGCCAGAACATTTATTTTCGATCAGAAATGCCAAAATTTTTGGCCGAGATCTCGTCATCTCGACAAAATGGTTGAACCACTCGGTGGTCTTTCTTGAGCACATCCCAATAACTTTTAATGTGTTTAAGGTCAGGACTTTGTGGTGGCAAATTTGTTTGTGAAAATGATTCCTCATACTTGTTTTTGTCATTCATGGTTTTCTTTGCTAGATACAGGCCAATAACTTGCCCGTCCTGAAATACTGTAACATCTTTTCCACCATCAGGAGATGTGTCTTCCGCTGTGATTTTTTAAGAAATGAGTAGCGACACGCTTCATCAGTCAGGGTTAAAATGATTACTGCCAGCTGAAACATATTAATAACCACAATAATGATCCAGTTATAGAATTTGTTCATTTATTTCCAAATGATGACTTTTTTTGGACAGGCAGTGTATGTCCTGCACTTGCTCTCATTGGCTGACTGGCACTATTGCCCGCAACACAGACAGGGCTCAGACCAATAGCATGCACTGCCCAAACAGTGATCCAAAAACTAAGAAAACAAAAGGACATCAAGGCAGAGGTGACACAGTCTAGCCTAATATTTCCTCCTCTTTCCCAGCTTTATTGTCAGCGACAAAATGGATACCTCTGATAGAGGAACGCAATATGTTGAGGCTGTCTGCCAGCCAACAGCTTTCTACACCACCTGCAGAAATGTTAAAACGCCAAGATTAAAGCCAGTGCAGTAATACACTTTAAAATTCAATTTCCAGGCGGACAGAAACAAGAATGCCAGTAAACATATACTATTGAAGTGTTTTTTTTATATCTATTCATCTGATTTGAGGCTTTTTGATAACTTATGAAGATGTCTGCGGTGAAATGACACTGCATTTAAAACCAGTCTTTAAAAAAATTGGAAATTTCAAAAGTTCAACCGAAAGATTACCGAGTTACTTTTTGGTTCAGTGATCTTCAGTTTCAAAGGATTTCCGTGTCGTAATTTTGTCTGTTTGAGCTCTGCCTTATGGCAGATGAAATTTCTTCCAACCCTCTCAAACTTCTACAAAAATGTAAGGCCAAATATACAAGCAAATATTCTATCAATTCACTGTGATTACAAACAGTAAACAAAAATATCTCTTAGACATAATAGGAATACTGTATATATCCTCATGAGTGTCATCTTATAAGACCATGACATTCTACAGAGTAATACTTCAGCACATTACACCAGTGGCGGGAGGTGGACGGAAAGCTGGGGGGGGGGGGCATCCCTTGATACGGATGAGATTAGAGATCTCAATCATTGTTCTCGATCAACATGTTAGTTTCCCTTATAATTTTTAGGTGAGTGAATAATAAATTCTATAAAATTTATAATTCACATGCCTTAATAGGCAACTCTTCACGAAAAAACCACTGTGGATTTTCTGCGTTAAATTTTGTCACAGCCTAAGCGAGTCGTCAAACCTGTGTGTAATGATTGTTTAATTGAAAAGATTGAAATGCGTTCTTTTTTTACGTGCGACTGGTGCATTTGATTTCTCGTCTTAACGAAGACAATTAGCTATACCTGAGAGGGGAGAGTTCAAGTGTCTTTTACCAGGGAAATTGACTGGTAACAGATCAAAACTAATAAGCAGTTTAAAGACATGTTTATTGCCGTCCTTGTTCTCTGTCCACCACCCGCCACTGCATTACACACAACTTTAAATGACAACAGAAGGTTTTTGCACAGCACATACAGTTTGTTTTCTCTACATTAAGCAAGTGTATTGAGCTGAGAAGAGGCACATAAAAGACTAACCTGACTGAATGCATTTCTGAACCCCCTAGTGAGGTCACTAGTCAGTGTTGCTATAGGTCAAATACACCTACAAGCAAGAAAGTGTAATACACTAGAGGAGCTACAAATTAAAGCAATATTTTCATGAATTTTGACACAGCGCTCGATAAGCTGTTACCAATGTGTACAATACTTTCTGTATTAGAATTACCAAGATTCCATGCCTCTGTGACGAAGAGGTGTTTGAAATATACCACCACATACACTTGGACTGAAAAAGCGACAGACTCAATATGAGCAATAGGTTTCAAGTCCAAAGTTCCCAGCATTTTCACTCTTAATAATTAAAGGATCTGTTTCTGTTACTCATTTCCGTGCTTGGTTTTAACATATTATTCATTTCATAATGTTTTACACACAAGTACATCCAGTCTTTCGAACAGGAAGTCTTTTGGCCTAAGTGCACCACTAGAAATTCTCCCCTTGGCCCAACCACCTAACAAGGGCTGAATTTCTGAAATGCAGGGTGGCAAGGGAAGACTTAATAATCATGAAAGAATCGCCCACCTGATTGTCAAATAAAGGTTCCATGCCTGACACGGTCATCTGCTGTCTTCATGAGATTTGTCAAGAAATTCTGCCGTGCTTCAAGTAAGCCAACCAGGAAGTGGTTCTTTCTTGAAAATTAATAAGTCTTCCCCTGCCACCCTGTATTTTGGAAATTTGCCAGCGAGGGGCGATCTGTTCCAGATTAAACTAGAAGCATTCTGAGTGTGCCAAAGCAGCACAGTCGAAATCTTGCTGAGTCAACATGGCACATACCTGCAACATAGGATTTTGAGATGTTTGCTATGGTGGCCATATTTTTTGATTGATGGCGGGCAAAATGAATAGGGTCTATCCCGAATGTAATAGCAACTCATCCACAAACTTTCAGAGATATCCGTTAATTACTTTTTGAGGCATCTTACACACCAGCAGACAGACAAACCAACGCTGGCAAAAACATAACTTCCTTGGCAGAGGTAACTAATTCAGCAGTTCTGGGGTGAGATTCTGTATCTAGTAAGTTAGTTTGTTAGTTAGTTTGCACAACCATGAGCAGTGAATGGGGGGTTAAATTTTAAACACCTCTTTGTCAAGAAAACTGTTACGAAAACTGCAAACTATATTGTACACATTGGTAACTGTATATTAAGCCCTATATTCAAAATCTTTGAAACACTGCTGTTAAGCTATCCATTGCTAGCAGAGGGTACATGAAAACAAGAACAGTATGTTACAAAAGTGCCAGTTGCCTTTTTAGGCATTTTTTTTCCTTTTATCGTTCTTTAAAACCACCCTTCATCCATACAACATAAAAACACACAGTACAAGAATTTGGTCTGAAGAGAAGTACATGTCCAATACACAAATTATTTATTTTTGGTGCATTTAGATAAATGACAGTTTTGGAAGAATTTGTTTGCTTTAGAAAAATCTTTAAAACCCAGACGTATGACCGCTTGTACAGAAGGATATGCATACATGGTCCATTATGTCTGCTCATATTTCCTCGTAAATTTAAAGAACCGTAACTAAAACAATAAAATGGTCTGTACTGCCTCTAGCAGGCTAAACAAGATATTGCACATTTGCCATTTGTCCAAAGTGGAGTATTTCACAGGAAAACCACACTTCTCATTCTGGTACAATACTGACTCACTTTTCCATGTAGAATTGCAATGGTAGAATGGAATACAAAGTGTTCAGTCAAAGATGTTGCAAGTCAGTGGCCAAAACTTGAAACGGAGGCCTTGTCCACACGTACATGGGTATTTTTTTGAAAAGGCAATATCTTCAATGCGTTCCGTCCTTTCACCTACATGTAAACTGTGTTTTTGGTAAATGAAAACCTTCCAGGGTGAAGATTTCTAAAAAAAACAAACAAAAAAAAAAAAATTCATTTTCACTATTTATGTGTGGACAGGGAGAAGGAAGTATTTGACTTGTGACAGAGTGTGAGGGCCTTACAGGTTGGTTGTATTCATGGATGTCACGGATTTATGTATACTTTCCCACAATGCACAGCAAGCCCACATTTTTATTCCCAATGTCCCCATACCACTGCAATATCAAACAATAAATTGGAACTGCAACAGCAAATAAACATAACAAATCATTTGCCTCAGCGTTTATCCTTCGGCAGCTCATGTTGGCAACATGCTGGTCAAATAGGAACTAGCTTTCTTTGATTTTTTTGCTACAACAGGCAGATAGCTGACTAGGTAGATACCAACTCACCTCATTTATTATTGCACCTCTCTCTGCAATCAGGATCCTAGCTCTTGACAGAGAAAGAGCACCAGTTTGACTAGTTTGACTATGGACTAGCTTACTTCGATTTTCGCAAAACCAGGTAAAAAATTGGTTCCATAATATGCTCACTAATAGCTCATCAGCTAGCGACCTAGCTTGGCAGCTTGGCAACTCGACAGATTTCTTGCCTCTCCTCCCCCCAGAACCAGGATCCCAATTTACAAACAGAGAAAGAGGACTGTGCAGTTTGAATACTGACAAACATACTTTGATTTTTGAGACACAAGGGGAAAAAAATTGGTCTCAAAATATGTCACAAATAGTTGGCGCCTGTTGGTTTGGCAAGCCCTTAATGGCACTTTGCATTTTTCCGCCACAGTGTACAAAAAGGTGGTTTTTTTTGGAAATTGCCAGAAGAAAATTCCCATTCTTAAAAATACATGTGTACATGTGGACTAGGCCCAAGACACATTTTCTTTCATCTCTGAAATATAGTGAGAACTGCATGTGAACGCCCTACGCATTCTGGAGTGCAAACTATTAAAATCCTCCGCAGCAGTTTCTAAAGAACAATAAAATAAATAAATAAAAATAAATGAATGGATGAATGAATGAATGAATAAATAAATATGCTGTTTTAACACAAGGGCATAACCTTTAAAATGAGACCTAATTTCAGTGATGAATTGGTCCAACATCAACCCATGAAAACGGTTGGATTGTTATAACAAATCATTACAGATAGCTTTAGTATTTCAGTCGTTTAAAATGATTTCATGAATTACTGCAGAGTATCTCAGCAAACAGTCCAACCTCTCTGTAGGAATAAGAGCATGATGTCCCCCTTAATTTTCTATCGAAAGATTATTTCTACAACTGCATATTCAGCCCTACATATTCAGAAAGTAAGGCATTATCAATATTTGGTCCCTTAGAAGTTATGATGAGGCATCACTCTCCCATGAAAATATACTGATATTCCAGGCTTATTTTCAGAAGTGCGCAAATCAGATATTTCCTCTTTTTAGGAGTGAGATTTTAAGATGTAAAAAAACACTGGGGATCAGAATATCGGTTTGTTATTTAATGAAACTTGCTGGTATACCTAGTAAAATGTATAAAAACCACAGCAATCAGTCCATTTAGCATTCATATGAAGCTCAGCGAAAGCTCAGTGAGGAAGACTCTCCCTCTTTCGCGCTCGTCAACCCCATCTATTTGTTCATACATGTTCACTCATGATTGTCTGCAGACAATATCCGGGGCTGTCAATGAGCAGTCAGCTGGCATAGCAGCTGATCGCTTCTATCCAACCAGGGCACACCTCAGTCGCGTCGCTAGCCAGTCATTCTGCTGCCGTCTTTTTAAAATATTATCTCCGCCCTAGTTCACCCATACTGCCGCTCGCTGACCCTCCTCCACCCCAACGCCACCTTACTCATCAGACCTCCCATTCCGCTACTCCAGCTTCACCAGTCTTCAGCCACCACCGCCACCAGTGTCTGGACTCTTCGGGGGATTTCCTGCGGCTGCTCCAGGCAGTGCTGCTGGTCTTCCCAAAGAGTCCAAGTGCCAAAGATTTGTTTCGATTATAAGAATGTTACCCTTTTATGCTCAAAGGATAATAAATATTTTCTTGATTTCACTTGAGTCTCTGCCGGTTGAAATACTTTTAAGTAGAGACAATTCTGCCTTTGGACTCTTCTAAAAGTGACTGACCCCCATATAAAAGAACAAGGTTATTTTCAAGGAATACATGCCAAAGGCATTTACAAAACCACACGTCACTGCATTCACAACTGTCCCAGTCCACGTCAGTAAGGACATGCTTTCTGTCTTTGTTAGCTGCAGTCACCAACAATTCCTGGTGGAAAGTGACACCATGGGATATGTGGATGTTCTCCAGCCAGCTCAGATTATCATCATGTTTTGCCTCATTGGTGGGCAAGAATACCCAAAACGCTGCTGATGTACCTTCAAATGATCTGATCACAGTAAAAAATGGAGTGTCAATATTGCAGTGTAAACCTATTTTCCTCTGAATAGAGTAGTTATAGCACTATGCAGAGTGAAATCGTCTAAATGGAAGTGTCAAAAGTGAGAGTTAATTCCCACTTCCACTTGGACAAAATCTACCTTGCAGGGTGATGATTCCCTATAGTGTTAAATATTTTTACACACCTCATTGTTAATTTTGACACAATATAGAGTAAAATTAACTCTAAAAATCTTACACTGGCTATAGAGTAAATTTTACACTGATTTTGAGTGGGACCAAATGTTATCTGACAGAGAGTTAAATTCAATTCTGAAAGAGTAAAATTGACACTATGATTTTTACTGTGCACAATGTGTGGTTTTGTGATTTAAGTTCACTTTTGCAAATAGTTGAGATATGAAAAAAAGGTGAATGTGTCACTCCAGACCTGCGTTTCTTTTTTATTGCCTTTTGCATGTAGCATATTCCTTGAAAGCAAGTTTGTTCTTTTTTACAAGGGTCTGTTACTTTGAGAGGAGCACAAGTTTAAAGGTCAACATTGTAATTATTCAGATGAAAACATGTATGAGGGCTAGAACGACTAATTGTAATGGTTTTGCACATTCTACTAGAATTGCCAGCAAGTTTCCCTAGACAAAAAAAAATAACACATATTATGGTCCCTAGTGTTTTTTGAAATCTCTAAACCTTGCTTCTGCAAAAAGGAAAAATCGAACTTGCACACATCTGGAAATAAGCCCTCCATATGATCCATTTGTTAACTGGCAGGGCCTTCCCCTTCACCCATAATTGGCTTGACACAACCACTGAAACAAAGGGGTCAGATAGAATGAGCCAAATAATGCGAGGCTTCTTCAGTGCCAATAGAAACCGCAAGTGAATATCTGATAAACATGAGCTCCAGACAAGTCATACTAAAATGGCTTAAACAGCAATGAAGCACAGGCAAGAGAGAAAAAAAAAACTATAATCACCATTTTCATTGAGTGCAGCAAGAATACATGTTAAAACTACACTTGCAGCTTTAAAGGGCACTGTCACAGCTCATGCGTGCCTGAACTTTAAAAATAAAAACTAAAAGATTTACCTGTAGAATCTTGATATTTTGAACCGTGAGTTTGAAATTTTTTGGGAGCATTTAGCTGTTCAGCATTGGCTAACTTTAATAATAATAATAATAATAATAATAGGACAAACAAACAGATTTACTGAGAACCAAAGGTGAAGAATCAGGAGACGATTCTAGTGGAAACTCAGGTAGCTCTTTTCATTGCAAAAAAATACATAAAATTAAAAAAAAAATTTTAAATAAATAAAATCATTGTTTTGGCTTACCTCCTAGCAAAGCTATAACTAATAAAGATACCACCTTAGCGAACTCTTGATCTATATGAACTGTAAAAGCACTTGCTCTACAAAGAGAACAGGCCAAAGGAATTGGTGATCCCCCTGCAAAGGTGAAATTTTTCCATTGTGGCACTGCATCAAAACCATATAAAATAAATAAAAACTCAAACCACTGAGTCTCATTTGCCATAGCCCCCCATCCAAAAAATGAAATTACAGGAGCACAAAATTGTTAGTTATGAATTCGACGTTACAAAAATGATCAGACTTCGAAAACAAAAATAACAGCTCAAAAATGTGAAACAATAGTCAGTCCAAATGACAAAACAGCTGAAATATTCCGGAGTGCAAGTATTGCAATGATTACACTTAAGGATCCCCAAAATTTTTGCAAAAATGTATGGTGCAATATGTATGGTGATTTCAATATTGGCACAAAGATTTGCGCAAACGCATGTCGTGACTGCCCCTTTAACTGCAACTGAAAGGCAATACCAATGATCAATGTATTACAACATACAAACATACCAACAATGTGGACATTTCTGATAGAAATAAATAATTCAAATAATCCTTATACTCTGTTAAATAACATCAATTAAAAAACAACAATAACATTTGACACATGCAAACTACACGTGACAGCAATTTTAACCGGACCATTTGAAAAATATGCTCCATTCTAGTCTTAGGAATGCACAGTCAAATATCAGGAATCAAAGTAATCACAGGGGCCTTAGAAATAGTCTTAGAATTAAGAATATGTACAGCTTTATGCCTTTAAAGCTGAACTGGATGATATTAGCTAGCGCATACTGGTAAAAATATATACGCCCAGCTTCGGCAGGCTTCGGACCTGTCGAGCTGAGTGTTCAGTAATGTTCATAGTACTGCACGATAGTGCAAGCCAGAACCAGTACATAGGCAGACCGAACAGGGAGTGACGTCATCATTTCCACATCGCGATTTCAGTTCTAATCCACCGATTTGGAGTCGCAAATTAGGTGCAATAGGTATGTATCCTAGGCAAAAATGTATTTGGCCGAAATGAAGAAATATAGTCCTCCCCTGAGTAACACTCACTCCTACAATATCCATTTGAAATGGCTGGTAGTGCAAGCATTGTATTGAACGTCTGTTGCCAAAAGTATAGCCTATTATTTGCTGCTTGAAGAGCAGGCCTAATTAGTAATTTTCAGACACTATTTAATTATGTTTCAAGGCTATGTTTGGCACGACTCTATAAACAGCAAGAGTAATCAGTTGGATGACTGGGCAATTCATGTTCATCTAGCATTAATGCGTTCGTGAAATGCTGATGAAATAGCACAGGCTAATGACTCTAAATGCAGTTCATAGGCCTACTGCTATCAATGCTGATTAAAAAAATGCAACCACAGTAGATGAAACTTGAATATTTAATTTCTGGCCCTAATTAATTATTCAGATGATTTGCGTCCATGCAATCTCGTATTGTGGCTTGTTCACTTCTATCCTTATCAGGGTTTAGACACTGGCAAGATATTAATAGGCCATTTATTATTCAGTAAATGAATTCTGCAATTTTTTTATTAGGACCGGGTTGACCATAATATGCATTAAAAGGTGAAATCGCCGTTGACCCGGACAATATGTTATATTGTTAGTCAATGTTAATTTCAAGCTGCATGCGTTCTTGACCTTTTTCTTAGCTTTGTAAACAATAAACAGCTAAGTTTATTCTTAGTCACAGTCCATCCTCTGATGTCTACATACATGTCCTAGAATAGCGTAAATTGACAGTCAAGTCCAATAAAAATAAAAATAAAAATAAAGAAACTGTTTCTTTTTTGGGGGGGGGGGGGTGTGTCAGCCAAACCGCAAGGATATGTTGCTTTTTTACCGCGGTAAGAAAACATGCTTATAGTCACAGCCCTAACAGCCATGCCTTATGGTTCAGTATCGGAGGGGGTCATGTCTGATGAAGGGCTCTGGCCTGAAATTTTACATGTGGGTACAATAAATTGTATTATTTTGGACCTCAATCTAGAGTGTGGACTCTACTTTCACTAATTTTGGAGCATTCCTGTCTGTCCAGCACCTAGTTTTCATGTCAGGATGTGCATGCCTTGCAGTTTTTTCGAGTATCAGAAGGAAACGATGGACTCCACATCCCAAAACTCAGTGAAACCTAGTGAGAGCTTTATATTAAGTTTCTGTAATAGAAGTAAGCAATTAATTCAGCCTTCAGTTATGTATTCAGAGAACCTGTCTGCTGATGATCAAAATTGTAAAAGTGCATGACACAGAAACACTGGGGCTAACATTACAAAAAAAGAAAAAAGAAGAACCATACTGATAACAATACTACCATATTTTGCATTATGGACATGACAAGCAGTCACAGTAAATGAAAAAAAAATATCGGAATTCATTTTACAAAAAATTTTAACTTTTGCCATGTAAAGCAAATAAGGAGAGTCTAGAAAGCCAATGAATTGCTCATTAGTTCTGCTTATGGTTTTTCGCTTGTAATAAAAATGCATGTAAATAAATGTAAAACTGTTTTGGATAACTATGCTCATACTAATTTTGCAGAGTAAAATTTGCAAGACGTGGGACATGCCGCACCTTTCTGGGTAGGCGGTATTTAATATCACCATCATGTACATTGGTGGTGACCGCACACTGTTGCATGATGGTAATAATATGATCCTGATATTATTGTGTATTCCTAAGAGTACACCAATATAGCAAGACTTCAAAGAATTACACGGTTTTTCACAAAAATAGGATAGGATATATAATTAGCCGCACACTGATGGCACCTATCTAATAGTTAGCATGTTTGCGTCTATCGAGGGGCTCTACTGCAGAATCATCTGAAGCGCCCTCTGTTGGTACATCTGCACAGTACACCACAACCTACAAAGAGGACATTTTATTTAATGAAGGTTGATGTATGTTAATACATGAGCATGAAGATTCACTCAAAAAGAGCACCGATGTTTGAATAATTTACGGATACAGTACTGCAAACTGATATGAAGAAGAAATAATAATAAATAAAGCCAACGTGTGATTTGTAACTTGCATCTGCGCGTTTCAAAAATGGCGAGTACCAGCTTCAGAACTAAATAAGAGTCTTGAAATAGCTGTGTACCGCTAAACAAGTAGTGACATGATCAAAGCAAAAATCTTTAACATTTTCCAGAATTAACATCACTGAAGCCAATATCATAACATCTGATTTTTGCTGAATGTAATAAACCTGAGGGTTACAGGAATGACCACAGTATGACCAATCACATCTCTTTCACCATAAATGTAATAGGCTCAACTACCCTGACCAGCAGATGGGGTTAGGAGACTGCAGTCCATGGCACCATGCAGGGATGGGGTAGTGTGCCCATGCAAAGAGTGGACGGGTATTGTGAGGTGTCCTGTATATTTGTTCATACACATTCTGTTGAGAGAAAATTATCATTCAACAATATAATTACACTTCTGTCTGAGCCAAGTTCACTAAATTCAAGTGTCTGCATGTGCTGTAAATTGCATTGATGTTGAGAGAAACAACATAGAAGATAAATTATACAACGCTGTATTTCGTTATTTGCATGAGTTGGTTAGGTGCACCAATTTCATTATTTCATTATTTTTCTGCATTCGGTTTAGAATCCGGTTAAGAAATTTTTTGAGCAAATGAGAAAAATAGTACAAGATGTAACAAAAAATGAACATGAAAAAGGAAATGAGTAATGGCGAATAATATAGAGCAAGGCTATTTGCAGCCGCATTGAGGAAAATGACATCAGTAGAATATTAAAGGCAGACTCACAAATGTTAGTGACAGACTGCAGAAATTAAACATGACGGTCCTGTTTAAGAATGAGAATGACTGCCCTGATGTTATGCCCTCCAGATCACTGCATGCAGCTATTCAATCTAACATTCACAAAAGAGTGGATAAACTATATAAACTTTTGCCTTCTCTGATGATATGATTTTAGGACAGGTATCGAATGATTTATGTAGTTTTTGATTTTAAACAAAAGCAAACATGGTGTTTTCGTCAGTGTGAGCAGGTATGACAGCAAATCAAAGCGCGGAAAAGGCGGGCCATTCTTGGTACCGAGGGAGTAAAACTCTGAGTCTACACATCTGGTGTTGGTGGATAGCAGTAGAATCTCAGTATTTGGTTACTGTGTTTGGCAAGACAAAAGCAACCAGCAACCCAGAAGATACCAGTGAAAAGGCTTTTTAACACAATACCTCCTTTTGTTTAATGAAAGATAAGTGAGCCAACACTGAAATACGTCAGTGCAGAGAGTTTTAATGAGGGTGTGAAAGGATTCTTTACGTCTGTGACTAGCTTCGGTCTTGACGTGACCACCGTAGCTTCACCAATGGCACTATTACTCATTGTCAGGAAGAAATCTGTCCAAGAAAAGACAATTGGAAGAGAGGATCTCCATGGCTTTTGTGCGAAAAAAAAGACAAGCAGTGTCTTCTTCCCTGTTCTGTGCTCGTCCGCAGCTCTGCTGCTGTAAATTCAGTAGGAAATGCATGAAAGGCTCAATTCAAATGAGACTGTCAGGACATGGGGTGAGGCTGCCTCAGTTGATTAGCCTCCCCTCGAAGAGACGACTCGTTAGCAAACTGCATCCGCCTTCACATGCAGGATCTTTGAGAAGCCAGGTCTCTTCTTCAAAGCCTGTGTCAACAACAGAGGAAAAGATTAGCGTAATTAATCAGTTTTCATACATAAAACATGCCTTAATAAAGCTGCAGTTGGAAAAAGTAACTTTTTGCCATTTTTGCTAAAACTATCACTGTGTACAGACAGTACTACATAATATTTGTACTCTGTAATTAAAAAAAAGGCTCCTTTAAACCCACCTACTGCTCCTACTGCAATTTAAATGAATCGTTCGGACTGACCAAAAAGAACCAATCAGAGCCAGGATGGTGTCTGACAACCGTCAAACAGTGCACGTGCACGACTGTGGACAGCCTCCTCCCCCTTCCTCCTCAGTTCACGCCTGTGCTCAGTCAAGCTCAAATCTCCGAGAGAGGGTTCAGGCGCTTAGAGAAACGAATGGCGCAACAGCCATCAGCGAGGAAAGAAATACCGATACCTCCTTTATCGACAACAGCTCACACGGCTAAGACAAGTAAGAAGAGGAAGCCAAAAAAAAAAGCACAAAAGAAAGAATTAAACAAAGCCCGAATAAAACCAGAGTGAACATCGAAGTGGCTTTTCAGAGGTGGAGGGAACTCCATGATCAGGAAGGATTAAAAACCGACGCAGAGTTGGCGGCGACTTTTCTGTTTGACAGGAAAACCCCTGCTTTAATCGTTGGTTCAGTTTTGCTCCGCAATGCTCTGCAAATAAGCAAGTTGGCATTGCTCACTTGCACAGCTGCTACTTACCCCAGCCGTAACCGGAATCAATTCATTTTTGCTCTGCAAATAAGCGAGTGAATGTCGCTTACAAGCACAGTCGCTGTTTGAATAGCCAGCGTCTTGGAATTGTTACAGTACTCCGTAGTGCATGCGATGCTCCTGAGATGTTGCAGTTAGCTTGTTTCTGACGCTAGGGCTAACGTTACTGGTGTCGTTTGATCAGAAAGTAGCAGAAAATATTTTTATGAAGTGACCTGGCAGTCTTATCGGTTGTGTTGTCCTTATAAATATGTGTAACATTTTTGTGCTCTCACAGCTAAATGCTGTAATACATGGTTTACTGGCCATTCAGCAGGATTCATGATCGTTTCTGTACTCAAAAAATGGGCAACTTACTGAAATAAGTGTGTGCTGGGTTTTCACTGAATACATCCTGCTGTAGATTACTTTTCATGTCGACGTGATTTATTTCTGCTCGTTTGTTGGCCAGTAATGTTGACTGGTCACAACAGTAATGTCTAGCCTTGGCAACTAGGCCGTTTTCATAATGTGAACTTGCAAAGTCCCTCCACAGTCACATGCATAACAGCTCGCGTGCCTTCATGTGCACGGCAGCTTCCTCTGGGGGAGGGTCTTAGGGAAGGAGTGCAGTGAAGAGGGAGGAGGAGGGATCTGAAAGTTTCGTTTTTTTCAAATTTTCATGCAAAGTCCTCTCTCTCCTCAAAGCTACCAACTGTTGGTTTAATGCAAAATATCAGGTTTGATGGATCAGTATTCCCCCATCAGATTACAACTTATCTGTAAAAGATGAACAACGAAAATAGCAACGGAAGGAGAAATGTTTGAAGAGTCAAGTGAATAGATCCAAAAAAACCCCTATGATTAATCAGCACTGTCTCAGGGGGACAATCCTCCACTGAATCATCATAGAGGAGGCAAATGGCTTCGTAACAAACTCACTCCCGGAATAACTTTCCGTGGGCATGAGAATGTTTCTCAGTTATACAACATATCCCCTTATAAAGTAGCGGAGCCCTTCACCATGCACAGATGTGCTGGTTCATGTGGTGTGACACTTATCCAAGTAATTACCAGGCAATAAATTGCTCATTCATTCTTTTCAAATTTGGCCATCCTTCGCCTGGAGGCTGTCATATCTTTCAACTAAGGAGGATAATGGTTTGATTCCTCTGCTAAAGGCCTGTAATAGAATAAAGGAATAAGCCCCGAGAAGCAGTGGGTTACAGTGATTTTATAACGGTGGAGGGGCGTTCTAAGGCACGATGCGCAACAGAGTGCCTTAGTGCTCCTCCGCCGTAATAATATCACTGTAACCCACTGCTTCAAGGAGCTTATTGCTTTTATAAAACAGTTACCCCACATATAGCCCATTAAATAAACACACAAGAAAAAAAAATCAACAATTTATAATGCAACAATAAAACTGAGAACTATTCGTAGCAAGATAGAGTGGACAGAGTGGTTGGCAAGTAACACAGACGGCAAGATTGCTTTTTTATCTAGCGCCATTATCATGCCACATCAGGCTATTTGGGCTCGGTAATGTAGATACTATGAAAGCAGGCTATTTGAATGTCTCCTTCGGTCTCCCTAAGGCCCTGTTAAATAATTTTATGTTCGTTTCAGTTTCGGTCTTTGCGTTTCCTTGTTCTCAACTTGCGGCGATCGGCCATATCATTACAACCAGCAGCGAAGGTGGGGAACAAGATTGACGTTTGTCCTCCACACTTGCCAGGTTTACTAGCCAGCTTGTCAACTAGCTAGCGTTCACTACAATGGATGTGGTTACCCTACACGTTGCCCATGAAATAAACACACAAGGAAAAAAAACAATTTATTCCAAATAGGCTACTGAAATAGTGAGCTAATTAGCAATGTGGCTAGCAAGTGAAAGTGAAATCAAACTCTATAATATAATAGCTAGCTAGGTATATAGCCAACTGGTTACCGGGTTAAAAAGCTAAACTTCGCTAACACTGAAATAGCGAGCTAAAAGTCTTGAAACAAACGTAACCTAACGAGTCTGTTGAGCGCAGAGTAGTTGGTTGCGTGTAGGGATATTTTGTGCAGCGGCCTGCCTGATTTTATACCGGCATGGGATAAGCCAATCACATTTCAGGATGGGAAGTACCCGTTTTATGATGTGATGTAAACAGTGCATGGCTTTTCATTAGAGCAAGTAGCTCTTTTTCTTACCTGCAGTTTTCCCAACATCTCCTCAAACAGTTTCCTGGCCTCTGGGCTGTTGGGATCATCAAAGTAGTCCGCAATGCCAATCTGAACCACGATGGACTTGAGGTTACGACACACACCTGTCATGAAAAGGAAAATAATGGCCGTGGCCACTGTGGAATAATTGCGTGCAGGGCTTCGTGAATCCTGTGATTTACGTACCACTGGTGTATAGTCACTGTTAAAATGCTGCAGGAATGTATTTGTAAAACTGGCATGTACTCACTGTTGAAGGCAAGCAATACATTATATTTGCACAGGTATATGCTCACTGTTGAAATGCAGTAGGGCTTTAGTTGTCACACTTGTATATACTCACTGCTGAAATATGCAGGGACTTCAGGTGTAACATTGGTAAATACTCACTGTTGAAATGCAGCAGGGCTTTTGGTGTAACAGGGGTAGAAGAGAGCACCAGCATCTCCAGGCCCTTCAGCCCCTCTCTGCACACTTCGGCGGCCAGTTCCTGGTTCACTTCGCTCACATGGTCCAGCTCCAGCACCTGTAAACGCATGCAGTTCCTTGCTGCCGCAGACAGGGGAGACCAAGAAACTCATGTCACTATGCTACCTTACTTCCAAGGAAACCTCTGGAATGTAGAAAAATCTTACCTAATGTACTTGTTAGACTATAAATAAATACATTCATGCAAAGTCGTCACCTTCTGGTCTTTATTTTATCTACTGCAAAAGTAAGGCTGTATCATTTTTGGAATTTCCTTATTTGTAAGCTTGCAAAGCATCTAGAGAGTGTGATGCCATCTAGTTGCTTGACCTTATGATGCACGCTGCCTGAAGCCTGCCTAAGATAGAAAAGCATCCTAAAATCTCCAAAAACATCCCAGAATGGCATATATATTGCCTTATCAGTTTGAACCAGAGCAGTCAATGTATGGGTTAGTAGCATCATCAACAGGAAAATGTTTCTCTTTTTAGCTTCTCTGGTTAACACCATCTGAACTGTTGACTAACTTAGATGGCTGAGATGTGCATTTGAAGCTGACAGTTAAGACAGGGCAATTTTCAATTCGGAAAGCTTTTCAGATATCGACCAGTCCCAGAGCAATCATGAAGAACAAATCATGCTCCACAATTAAGAAGCACAAAGTATTTTTTTGGTTGCATACATGATTGGTCATTTCGGTTGCTGCAAAATACTGCAGGCAAATATGGTGGAGGAGACTTCAGTCTTCAATTTGATTATTGTGGGCATTGTTATTGATGAAAACAAGCAAGCATAATTCAACCGAAATATTTGAATGGAAACTAAGCTACTGGCTCAACTCCCTAGCAGTGATTCACTTTGTCCAACTCACCTAGTGATGTCAGACCCTGGATCCCACAGCCAGGCCCACCCACTCCTAGGGCCCGGAGGTGAGGCCAGCATCGGCCAATCGTTTGCAGGCAGCGGTTACTGAAGCGGGTTGGCTGCTGGCTGAAATGGAGAGACTGGGGCGTAATGACTGAAAGGCTGTGAGTATAACTGTATAAATGTACAGCTGGGGCCTGAATTGCTAGCAGGAGTATAGCAGGGCAGAGGTTACTTGACTGGAATTGTAGAGTATCTGAATCGTGCCCCTTGAGGGGATTAGGATTTTGACTTGCACCTGATGAGAGGAATTTGTGAATAAAACTGCTGTTGGTCCATGTGCAAAGCCATAGCCCCAGAACTGCTCCAGGGTCTTCATCCCTGTTTCCATCTATCACTGCTCAGTTTTTCTATCTGTTCTACCTGTTCATTGAAACTATCCAGTAGAGGTTCTGGAGCAGGACCACACCTTATCTGGCACTTCCCATAAATACACCTCAAACCCACTGCCCCATGTCTGTTCTCATATTCGGTGTCCCTCCCTCCCACCCAGGCTCTGTCTTTGTCTCCCTTCCTGACCTCTCTGTAGTGTCCAGAGGGGGTTTGTCATGCCCGGGTAGTACAGCATATTTCCTATCAAAGCTCAACAAAATCATTAAAAAAAACGAAGATTGCAAGAGTTCCAGTTTCACAAATCAAGTACATTATTCTCATTAAAATGTTCAATGGAGCTTGTTACTGGCGGGGATCCTTACTAGCAAATCACAAGGAATCATTACCTCCACCAAGGAGGTTACATTTTTGCCTGTGTTTGTCTGTTTTCAAGTAATTTTACTTGAAAATTTTTTGACAAAAATTTCTTTTTGGAAGAATGGGGTATGGCTCAAGGAACACTCCATTAGGTTTTGGCGGTGATCCAGATCAATAACCGGATCTAGGAATTATTAAGGAAACCACACAATTGTGGGATTTGGACAATTTGGAACAAGTGTGGAACTGCACTCTCCAAGTGTTGTCTAGTAGTTATTAACCCCTTTGCGCAGAAGCCAAATCTGGCTATTTAGGTGTTACCTGATTTAAGGCTTTATAATTCAAGATTGCAGCTTTACAGGCAGAAAAACTTTGGCTCAATTGAGTCTAGACACTTGAAGCATTTAGACTCTCACCGTATTTCAGTTTATTTTTATGATTTTGGCGGAGAAAAGGGGCTGCAAACACAAAAAATCCTCATGAAAATTCAACTTTGAATTGGCAAAAAAATAATACTGACAATTGAAAAACTGCTGGGGCTTAAAACTATACATTTCTGGAATCATAAACTTCTTGACCACAAGAACAATTCATCTTAAACATTACATTCTAGATTACCCGCTTGCTATGAGCCAAATTAGACAGCTATCCAGGTGTCTCCCCAAAGTCTGAGATCCATCAAAATGGTTCACTGTCAAGTCATATATTTATCATATATTTAACACAAATTAATTTTTGGGGCATGAAATTCAGAATGAACTAATGATTTTCTGGTTAAGCATGAATTTATCAATATCAGTGCAGTTGTACATCATTGGTCACCAGTAACCTCTCCAAACACAAAACATGCCTTTTCTCCATAATAAAAATAACAATATTGTCCATTTTTCTTCGAAGTCCCCCAAGCATTAAATAAAGTGCTGATTAAACAGCTATAACATTCACGCTACAATGTAAGCTAACCGCTCTCACATCCGAGCTCATAACCTTACACCTTATAAGGGTAAAAACTCACTAACTCAGTAATATCTGAATTCTGAAATATACCTTATTTTAGCAGAACAGAAATGTCACTTTCAGGAAAAATCAAACGACATATTCAACAGAATGGTGTAATGAACGTCCCGAGGGATCAACCGACGGGTGTGGGCTGCATGCATTTGGAGAAACGAAAACCTCGGCATTCGATGTCTTTAAACACGGTATAAATTCTACAGCAAAAAGCCATATTAGAGCAAAATGCAAACAGAGTAGAAGTATAACCTGTTTTCTTCATTGATGTCCTCCTCCAGAGACAGATGTATCCGGTAGAAGGAACCCTCCAGTACTGTTTCATTCGGAATAATTCCCATTGACCGCGTCCATACAACATTAATCTCGTAAATGAAACTAAACACTTCAGGCCGGTTTCGGGTGTCTTTCTTTCTTTGATATCGCACCATTATCAGCTGCACAACTGTGGCCAACATTTGAAGAACACAACCGACCTTACTTTTACGCTTAGCTTTGTATCCTATTCTTATTGTCCGATCAATGTATTTCAGTTATTGAGGAAAGTTTAAACACTCGGGAATTGGATAAGAAACGAGTCTATCAGTACATCGTTACTGGGGAAGCTTCGCGAGGGCGTGAGCTATAACTGTAGAGTTACGCATATGAATCTGAGTGTATAATTGAGTGACTCGCTATCGACCCCAGTACTTGAGTGGATAGCAGGGAGCGCTGAATTTGTCAATGAGAGGAATATACGCGTTAATCCATGGGAGAAAACTACGCATATTTTGTTTGTGATGACTGTAATTGACAGAAGAATGTGAGAGAATCAATACAATGTTGGATTTTTTGCTTCACAAAACGTGTTTTTTAACCACTAATTGGAATACTGTTAAAATGGTAAAATTGTTGCTACGGAGTACTAAGTACTAAGAGTACTAAGTTTTTTTCTGTCTCAAGTGATAATTTTTTGAAACTACTGGATCGATACTATGGGCAAGGATATTGACCAGTTTGCACATCAGGCTTAACTGAAGAGTTTAATTCATGCAACTCCTGAATAACAGGGATTGTTTTGCAGGTCTATAGACGCGAGCGTCTACATCTGCAGAAAGGGGTTAATGACACTATTAACATTCTCAAAACCAGGTTGAACTGGTTGGACAGTAATACTGAGTAAAATTCCACAGTTTTCCAAAATCTGGAACATGGACTGAAGTTCCGGGTTTCACTCAGTGAAATTCTTCAGCTCACTCAATAATTCTGCTTTGTGGAACACACCCTCAAACATGTACATTTGTGAACGCATCATGTAAAAATAGACTTTTCATGACACTTGGACTTTTTTGACCCTTTGCTATAGTTACCTTCGCCAGCGACTTCGCTGACGAAGGTAATGTTTTGATCCCCGTGTATTTATTTGTTTGTGTGTCTGTCTGTATGTGTATCGAATAACTCAAAAAGTACCAAACGGAATTTCATAAAATTTGGTGGGTTGATTTGGCATGACCTGAGGATCAACCGATTAGATTTTGGGAGTGATCGGGTCAAAGGTCAAGGTCAAGGCCACGAAAAGGTCAAAACCGACTTTCGGCCATATCTCGGTCAATTTTTATCCAATCGGCATGAAACCAACGCCAGTGGCGAGGGATTCAGTGGCGTCGGCGAAGGTATGCGCTCTGCTGAGTGCCCATTCTAGTTTTTTGTATGTGCCAATAAAGTAATTGGTGATAAAAATTAGTAATTCAGCAATTAATTTCAATGGAATCATGTAAGAAGTAAACCGCTATCGCAGATCAAGTAAAAACATTCAAATTTAACAAACTTTATTTGAAAATCATAAAGTGTCATGAAATATCAATTTTACTCAATGCGTTCACACTTGCCAGCAGTAATAAACTGCTGAATTAACAGAATCTAACAGACCTCTGCTTGTATTCATGGCCCGAAAGTCTGAACATATTCACTGATACGTGGTAGAGGAAAATATTATAACTTGAGAAAATTATCCTGAATTTACCATGGGTGCAACGGGGCCACCTGCAAAGAGATGATGTCCCGACAACCAGCTCCCAGAGCCCAAATCACTTCCTGCCCGACAGGGTCTGTGGCACTCCTGAAAAATATACAAAATAAAATGACATGTTAGCATATATGAGAAGGGTTCTATTTAATCCCAATATCACTGAAAGCCATTAATTTATAATAGGGAACTATGGTGTAGCAAGTACAGCTGTCACCTTTTAATCACTTCCAATCATCAATTAGATATTTACAAACAAATATTTAAGTTATTTGATATTTTACAAATATTTAAGCTTTTGAAGAGTAGTCTTTTTGGATAGTTCTTTTTTTATTTCCCAGTTGCCTCTCCTCTGAACAATAGCATTATAATGTCCAGTCTAGAGCATTTTAATCACATATTTCTGATTGTAAAACATTAAAGGCCAGATTTTAAGCAAAAGCAAAATGTTTTGATGAATTGATAAGCTATAACACAACCAATGATTGGTCATCACATGTGTTTTGCACCAACCATTCTTCATGTTATCAATTCTGCTTGTGCTCAGAGGTTTTGCATGTTAAAGGCCTTAGTAAATCAGCAACTATAAGGTTAATTCCCAATCTTGCCTCTTGTGTTTATTACATTGTGCACAGTCTCACCGGTATGTGACGGCCTGCAAGGTACGACAGTAGCAGCTTGCCAGCCACAGTGTTCGGTCCGTCAGGATGTTGGGACAGTGAGACACCTTCAGGATAAGCATATTGCCATTTGCGGCCTTCAAAATTGCCTCCAGACCCTCTTCCAGACAACCACTACAATTAAGGATAAGGACAATTAAGATAAGGAGCATCACCTTCTAATAGTAAACAATATGAATTTTTTATGGTAGTTTTTAAAATTTGAAAGAGTCAGAATATAATGTACCACAAGGTAGCTTTGTGGAGCCACTACTACTCTCTGTCTTCACCAATGGTCTTCCTTACATTCTAAATCAAGCAAAAGGAATCAAAAATGCAGATGATACCAAACTATATTTACAAGTGGTATCAATTTGGGAATTATGTAGTGCTTTGGACAAGGAATTACAATCATTTTAATGTGGGCATGGGGTATCAAGTTAGTTCTCAATTGATCAAAAATATAAAGTATTATACTTGGGTAAAATTGTAGACTTAAACATGAGCCACAGTTATACTTGTCAGAACAGGGAATGCCTGTGGAAAAGGTAGGGGCAACTAAAACCATTGTAGAAGAAATGCTAGACAGCAGATTGTTCACAGTGATCAAAGCAGATAAAAAAAACAGACACAATTATAGGGTGAGGTCTGGCAGATAGTAACCAGTCCCCACAAATGTAGAAGCCCTTGACATGGAGCTGGTCAACTGACGCACAATGTTTCGCAATCTTGATACTACCTGGTAGACGTCGGTTACAGCAAAACGCAAATTGGACATTCACAAGGAAGCAGTGTCCGTAAACGATTTAGAATATGGACGTGCTAAGTCCGATAACTGTTTCCCAGTAAGTGTGTGCGTTAAGCTCCTCAACCAAGCCTGATCTGCGAACAGCCTAACATATTTTCCAATAGTATCCATCCAGCAGTTGATAGGAATGATATCTCAAAAAATTCAGCGCCACTTTCTATGAACTCCCTATCTATAATGCATTATAAATGCATTCACAAAGCCTTGCAATTATTGACATTCCCATGTATAATCTCATAAGCCTTTAAAACATGAACCCTCACAATGTTTTGTAAAGCTTCTTTGACCTCTGGCCATAACGGCAGTCATAATATTTTTGTTATAAAGCTCTATAGCAAATACTGTGAATTTACTAAATGCTGTTTATGTATACCATACATATTTACAACCGCTCACTGCATACTCTAGGTTAAATGAGATGTCTACATAATTACTTATAAAAAGCCATAATGCACCATTACAAACAATAAGTAAAAGTGGTATGGTTTGGCAGCATCTATGTCAGACTACGTGCGCTCCCAAAAATCAAAGAAAGGACATATGGAAAAAGTTTCATTTAGAAATTTATTTAAACAGTCTTAATACAACAGAGACAATGTTTGAAAAAACTAAGACTTAGTGCACTGAAAAAAGTGATTTTGACCCCTAGTAAATGTTCCATATATTAATTAAGCATATTTTAATAGAAATAGGTGTGTTATTTAACTCCACTTAAAAAATATAAGTAATTTCAAATAGTCAACATAATAAAAATATCTAGCTTCAGATAAAAATATTTTGTGCAACCACTGACCTTAAAAAAATTATGTTCATTCAACAAAACATTTTTTTCAGTGTGATAGGGCTATACATCCAAATGGGCTTCATGATGTTCCCATGGAAAAAAAATAACAGCAAAATTTTTACTTCGGTTTTTATAAATTGTTCTTTCCCTTACAAATTACAGAGAGTCTAAGTTTTTTACTTTTGATTGTCCAACAAACAACATTGTCTCTGTTCTTTTAAGACTGTTTAAATAAATTTATTCTGATATAGAAACAGCCAGACCATACCACTTTACTAATTGTCTGTTATGGTGCATCTTGGCTTTTTATAAGTTATCATATTATGGCGTTATTGCCAAAAGTCAAGGAAGCTTTACAAAGCATTGTGACACTTCAAGTTTTGAAAGCTTATTAGCTAACATCATAATGCTTTAGTCATGACTATGCACTCTCAGAAATAAGGGTACAGCAGGAGTCCATTTCTGTTCCACAAGGTACATTCAGCACTTATGTACCATTTAGGGCTGATTATAGGACCTCAAGGTACCTGTGTGAAGCTTTTTAGGGTCTAAAAGGTACTTTTATGTTCAAAAACCAATAAAAACCCACTTCTAAGGTAAAACAGCAGTACCCTTGAGGGTACTACCCCAGTGACAACCAAGGCTTTTCTCTGGGGCAGCACCCTCAAAAGATTCATACAGTACTGTAGAAGAAGAAGTAAGCCTGTACGAGCCTAGTGGCCATCGGGCCAGTGGTTAACCCCAGTTTCCATGGCATGAAGCGACTAGAAGTATTACTACTCCCCCTGGATGGGATGCCAGTCCATTGCAGGTACTCCCCCCAGCTCTTAGACAAGTGTCCCTGCCTATTTGCTGGTACCCATTTATACACCTGGGTGAAGTGAGGTGTGGAGTGTTGGAGTAAAGTGTTTTGCCCAAGAATACACTGCAAAGGCCGTGGCCGGAGCTTGAACTCAGGACGTTATGATCATAAGTTAAGCCTACTTGACCACTGCGCTACCGCATCTCCAACAGTACTGTATGCATATGATGCTGTTCCTGCATGCCATTTGTTCACATTCACACATTTCACCATAAGTGCAGTATGCAGCTCAGTGTTCCTTGTAAATTTTTGAAATAAAAATAAAAAAATAAAAAATAAAATAAAATTTCAATGCTTTTTAATGGATTAATTCTTTTTGCGGGGTTTGGAGAGCTTTCTGCAGACTATTCGTGTCCATCACTGCCTATATGGATGGTCTCTAATCATTTCCACTTAAAAATCATTAACTCACATGGAGTTTCATGTGTCACAATAGTTGATCTGTCGTAAAAACATGAATAATTTTCGATTTGACTGTGCACAATTTGCTACGCCACTTGGAACGTGGCTTGGACAACTTGGAGGGGCACCTGGAAAGTGATTCTGGGAGCCAGTTGGATAGCCATCTTATTTGGCTCACAGATGGTTGGCAATTTTGTATATCAAACTCTGATGTTGCAAACTTGTGGTCAAGGAGTTTATGATCACAGAAATGTATTGTTTTACATACCAGCCATTTATCAATTCTCTGTGTTTTTTTTTCTAAATTTTTTTTTTAACAATTTCAATGTTGAGTGTTTGTAGCCCTCATTTTGTACGAAAATGATGTAATTAAACTGAAATAAGATGGTATTCTAAATGCAATAAGTGTCTTTATTCATTTGAACCGAATTTCCCCTCTCTCTGTGAAGCTCAGATCTTGAATTATAAACCGTTAAATAGGGGAACGCATAAATGACCAGATCTGGCTTCTGCGCAAAGGGTTTAAGAGGTCTGCAAAATTTTACAACTATGCATTTCTCACATTGTTCAAACCTTTGTTCATTTTGATTGTATTTGTTGATGGTTGTGTGTGATCAGGTGTGTCAAATAAAGACTTGGAAAAACTATTCTGGAATAGAGCCGCACAACTCGCTCTGAACTGTTGTAGAGGAGCCATCATCATTAGACAGCACATAACTCACAGCTGGTCATTGATGAGGGACAGAACTGTTATTTCTCTGCTCTGTTCCGTAAGTAATATCTCATAGTCTAAATTTGGACTTTCCTGAATCATCAATTTTAAGTAACAGCCATAACTCTACTACTAGGCATGTACCAAGAACTTGTTTATCACTATCTATCTCAAAAACTAATGCAAGGCAAGGTAGGCTAAAATACAGAGAAATTAAAATATAGAATGATTTGCCATTAGTATTGTACATCAAACAAGTAAAACTGTCTATGAAAAAGATTACAGAAATACCGAATGGCACAGCATACCAGCCACTCCCCCCATAGAATGTTTTATTACATAATATCTGACTAAATGACCACTAATGAAGACCTTTCTTGGTCCCTTATCATTCTTATTTTCAACTGATTTTATTTTCTCAGTCACTGTATGCACTATTATAGTACTACTACTACTACTACTGCTACTGCTACAACTACTACTACTACTACTCACCTCCAAAAAACCTAGGATGCTGTGTAAAAAGTAAATAAAACGAGAATGCAATACAAATTATTTAACCCTCTCCAGCCCAATTTATTATATTGAGATATGAAAAATCTTACATTCGTGGAGAATAGTTCTCATACTCTAGTGGCGGCAGGTGGAACTAATGTTGTATTTTTGCAATACTGAGCTGGAAGAGTAACTTTATTAAACCATTTCCCATGTGGTCTTTATATTTTATCATCAGTCATCAATTAATTTATTGTTGCAAATTCGCAACATGAGCTTATTTAACTTAAACTTGGGGCCTAATCACTACACAATTTGATAGAGTTGGGGTTAAGATTTTCTCCTTCCGTGCAAATCACATCCCGACTCTGGTAAGGTGTTTGTTTTGAGCAGCAGGGTCATAATTCCTGTATAAATAATTGCCAGGGTATTCGGTTTTTTTTTTTTTTTTTACCTCATCTTTGTATAAATCATTTTGTTTATTTGCTTGTTTTATTGAAAATAAATCAGCTCCAGTGAAGTCAAACTTCATTTCCTTTGTATGTATTTTTATTTGAATGGGAAAATACATACAGGACTGGCAGAAATAAATGAATAAATAAATAAATAAATAAAATTATTGTGGTTAGATGGAATGTATGCCTGTAGTGACATATAAGTGAAATGAAATGAGTTTTGCAGTTTGCATTGAGAAATCACTGCATCAATTTGGAGAGGCCACTTTGACATTCCTAAAATAAAACCTCTCTAATTTTGGTCTGATTTACCTGATTAGAATAAACTTATTTACAGATAATGGTGAGATTCTGTGCTGTAATTTCTTAGAGGTTTTAGACTGCAACTGAATAATTTAAGAGAGATAAAAGTAAAACTTTGTTAGGTGCATAGATCTTTCATTTATGCTGTATTCCATGTTAATTTACTCTGACTCAATGACATATACACTAATTCTAACACCATGACAACAATCCCGGACGTGTTCCCTTTATTACGATACCAATTCAAATCAACCAAGTCGTGGCAGAGTTATAGTCATGCCATTTTGGGCATGTCATTTTCGAGCCAGAGGCTCAGGGCATCCATAAATGCAGGTAAAAACTCTACCAGGCAAAATTTAACACCAAATGTAAACAAAATCCAGACATGCCATCATCTTCTCTGAACACAAGCTGATTTAAGATAGAATGAGGCAAAGTGGAAAACTGTCCTGAGGTCTGATCAATCAAAATACAAAATTCCTTTCTGGAAATACCGTATTGACCCGAATATAAGACGACCCTGAATATAAGAAGATCCCTCTTTTTCAAGACCCTTATTTGGAAAAATACTTTTTATTTGAACAAAATCTCATTTGCATAAAAAAACATTTCATTGTTTTTCTTGTACATTTCAACATCTTTGGTGTTTATCATGGGGGAAAAAAATCATAAAATCGTCTAAAGCCCTGCAAATAGGCAAAGCGCAGAACGCACTTCACGGTTCTATGCCACGAAAACAGTGCAATAAAACGAGCATAGGCTTACTGGACTAACTTGTGCAATAAACGGTGCAAATCTGCTTGTCAAACAGTGTCAGAACAGTCTGCAAAATGTAAGAGCATTAATATCCAAAAAACACCACAATCAGTTTTTTCCACATTCATTTTGAATGACGTTGATTTAAATACAGCAAATACGCGTCCAGATGAATGATTGTCGTCTGACCTAATCGGGGAGAACAAGCAACACCTGTTAAGTGTGGAGTGCTCTCGGAGTGAACCTTCTGTTAATTCTAAAAATGACTGAGAACAGGTCAGGACTAATAATCGTTTTAAACGGAGGTTTTGTGCAACCCAACTCTGTTCTTGTTCCGCACCTGAACTGAATTTAGCCTATGATTTAATCGCTACTAGATCGTATATGGAGAGAAACCATGTCTTCGATTGCCAATTACTATAATTACGCTGCACTCTGTCACATCATATCTTTTTCCGGCCCTCACGTTGTTCATTCTCTCAGCTTTGTTTACAACCGTAGGTTTAAAATTTGCATCATAACTTCTTCTCTGATTTTTATTCCCCTGACCGACTTTTTTAAAGTGGATCTCTGTGCCCTGGCTGCATCTTTCTGTCATTCAGTAGCTTATGCACATGTAGGTTAACATATCCACTCCAGCCGACTTGTTTACAGCATCATACTAGGGTTACTCTTCTCTAAACACTGACGGAGAGAAAAGCGCTCATATGGCGCTACCTATTGTTTTGCATGGGTAACTCCTTAGACCCTGAATATAGGACGAGACGTCATTTTCAGGTATTATTCAAGGGAAAAACTATTGTCTTATATTCGGATCAATACGGTAATGGACGCCGTCTTCATTGGCGAAAACAGGAGAGGAACCTTGTTATCAGTGCCCAATTCAAAAGCCAGCATCTATGATAGTATAGGAATGAATTAATTCCCATCACATGGATAACCAGCATATCTCTGAAGACAACATTAATTCTGAACAGTACATACAGGTTTTGAAGGAACATACTGTATACTGCCAGCCAGATGTCTTCTCGGGGAAGGTTTTGCTTATTTCAAAAAGACACTTCCAAAATGTTATGCCGTCCTTGCACTTTTTTTCAAGTGAACATAAAATTTAAATGATTTGCAAATCATTTCCTTTTGTTTTTAATCACACTTTGCACAGCATCCCAACTTTTGGGAAGGCGGTAGTATCATTAATAGAAGTTTCATTATTTTTGCACCCTTTTGTCTTGGATTTTAATTAGACAATTGTATTATTTAGTATTATGATGTAATGTTTACTTGGTAGCGGCAGATGGGAATTCAGGTAAGTAAGTAGGTAAATAAGAAAGTAAATAAATATATATAAATAAAATCTTTCATTTACAGATTTGCAATCATTGTCAGCACAGATACAGAGAAAAGCTGTTGTGTTCCAGGGTCCTGGGCCTTTGACAGTTTCTTGTGCCAGGTTCCTTACATCATAGTCATTACTCATGTCACAGTTTTAACAGTTTCTTGTATCAGGTTATCACATTTCATAGTTCATGTTTATTGTTCATGTTTTTACTTTTCCATGTCTTTTGTTTTGCCAGGTCTGGCCAGCCACACCACCGCTTGTCTGCGTTCCGTCCCATGTCTTCATTTTCACACACTTCAGAGCTTTGGTTGGCTTTGGTATTTCCCCCTTCCTTCTGTGCTGTGCTGGATTCACGGCTGCCTAAGATTAATTGGCATTTAACTGTTTTTAAGTTAGTAATATTTACTAACAGTCACGGGAGGTGTGATTCTTAGACAGGCACATTAGTAATACTACTAATTTAGATAGGGAGTTTATTGTCATGATTCTCATGATCTTGCCTTGCCCATTGTTTCTTCTCCAGGTGTTGCCCCTCATGTATCCTGACTTTCTTCACTTTATCAGGTGTCGGTGGATGTTGGCTGGCAGACAGAGTCTCAAGTTTCACTGCGTTTCTTGTCCACGATCTTCACCTAGTTTCACGGCCTTTCATGTCCTCAAGTTCCATAGTATTTAGTGCAGTATTTTCATCTTTCTTATAGCCAAGCCAAGTCTTGTTCTTTTCTGTTTGTGGTTTTCTTCCTGGAGGCTCCAGTGATTTTTGTTTTTTGTAGTTTTGGACTTTAGTTGTCAGCTCTGTGAAGCTTTTCTTAGTTGGTTTTTTGTTGGCCCTCGTGCCTGTATTCTTAACTATAATAAACTCCCTGTTCCCCCGCATCTCGTATCTGGTGTCTCACTGATCTCTGTCTCAGTATGCAGGGGCGCAGGGAGTCATCCTTCTTAACAAAGAAAAAGCCTGCCCCAGCAGGAGAGGAGGATGGACAAATAATGCCAGCTGCAAGGGACTCCCGGATGTACTTGTCCATGGCCCCCCTCTCGGGCTCGGACAAGGCGAAGACACGGCCCCTCGGAGGCACTGTACCAGGCTGGAGGACACCGCACAGGACTTGCTGAAGACTATTGCCAGGTCATGATACTCAGGGGTCACTCTGGAGACATCTGGCCTGCCCTCAGGAGCCGGTCCACCAGCAGAGCAAGAAGGTCGGGAGTCGAGGAGGCAGCTGGCCGAGAAGGAGGCACTCCACTCCCGCACCTCATGATGGGCCCAGTCGACCACTGGCCCATGTAGCGCCAACTAGGGGTGACCCAGGACGACAGGAGAGCGGGGTGTCTCGGTCACGAACAGCCTGACCTGCTCGTGATGGTTGCGGAACGCCAGCAGCTGGATGAGAGCGGTCCGGAAGCACACCTTAGCAAGGGGTTGCCCACCCAGCCCTGAGATGGACAATGGACAAAGGGCCAGGTCGATAAGGGCCTCTGGAGACTCAGGAATCTCACAAAAGAGCAGTCGGTCTTTGACTGGTTCGGACAGCCCCTGGAGGAACACATCGCACAACGCCTCCTTACTCCAGCCAGAAGTTACTGCCACCGTCTGGAAATCGATGGTGTAGTCCACCACCGACCTCTTCCCCTGCCTCATCCTCAGCAGTCTCACCCTGCTGCCCTCCCCTGCTTGGAGTGGTCAAAGACGCGCAGCAGTTCCTCCACCAAAGCCTTGTAGGTCGCTGTGCAGGGCAGTCGAGCCTGCCATGCTGCAGTTTCCCACAAGCAAGCCCGCCCCGTCAGCTGGGAAAGGACGAAGGCGACTCGGGCCGGCTCCGAGGCGAAGGTGGAGGGCTGCAGAGCGAAGAACATCTCACAGGAGGTGAGGAAGGCCCTGAAGAACCCCAGTTCTCCGGCGTACCGCTCAGGTGGTGGAAGGCAGGGCTCAGGACCTGGGTAGGTGACCGGCTGCAGCTGGGGTGCTTCTGCTCCGGGCTGGTGCACAGGTGCAGCGGTGGGCTGGTGCGCAGCAGGAGCAAGGGGCTGGGTAGCTGGCATGATGGGAGCCTGGCTGGAAACTGCCCGGGGGAGGCTGACTTGCAGTGTGGCAAGTGCTGCAGTCAGCTCCTGGATCTGCAGTTGCTGGTGTGACAGTTCAGCCTCTCGCTGGGCGATCTTGCGCTCCATCTTGCTGAGCCTTTGAGACAGAGTCTAACTGATGCGAGATCAGTGAGACACCAGATGCGAGATGCGGGGGAACAGGAAGTTTATTAAATTAAAGAAAACAGGCACGAGGGCCAACAAAAAACTTGGCCCAAAGGGTTGCAAAAATCCAAATAAGAAAAGCTTCACAGAGCTGACAACTAAAGTCCAAAACTACAAAAAACAAAAATCACTGGAACCTCCAGGAAGAAAACCACAAACAGAAAAGAACAACAAGGCTTCGCTATAAGAAAGATAAAAATACTGCACTAAATACTATGGAACTTGAGGACATGCAAGGCCGTGAAGATCATGGACATTGAAACTTGAGACTCTGTCTGCCAGCCAACTACCACCGACTCCAGATAAAGTGAAGAAAATCAGGATACAGGAGGGGCAACACCTGGAGAAGAAACGATGGGCAAGGCAAGATCATGAGACAAGGACAGTGATTGGTTGACATGACTTGCTCATTAAGAAAATGAGCGTGCTCAGCTTAAGTACCAATGAAGCATGCAGATTGGAAGCAAGCATGAACAGAAAAGCACAGCAAGACTTGAAATAGCAAAGCAGGAATCATGACAGTAAACTCCCAACCTAAATTAATAGTATTAGTAATGTGCCTGTCTAAGAATCACACCTCCAATGACTGTTAGTAAATGTTAGTAACATAAATGCCAATTAAGCTTAGGCAGCCCTGAATCTAGCACAGCACACAAGGAAGGAAGAAATAGCAAAAGCCAACCAGAGCTCTGAAGTGTGCAAAAACGAAGACTTGGGACGGAACGCAGACAAGCGGTGGTGTGGCTGGCCAGACCTGGCAAAACAGAAGACATAGAGAAGTAAAAACATGAACAATAAACATGAACTATGAAATGTGAAAACCTGATACAAGAAACTGTTAAAACTGTGCCATGAGTAATGACTATGAACTAAGGAACCTGGCAGAAGAAACTGTTAAAAACCCAAAAAATACTGTCCTGGCCAAAGGCCCAGGACCCTGGAACACAACAAAAGCCATGAATGGAAAGCACTTAAGTATACTCCAAAAGCATCATTTCTCCACTTCTGAAGAAATATAGTGCCTTAAGACTCCGTTCAGAGCTTTTATGAAAGACAAAGCTACCATTTAATTTGTCACGTTATCCCCAATCCTAAATTCAGATCCTAAACATTGATTTAGGATGACATGCAGCTTCCACTGAGGAGTAGGATTTGTTGTGCATAATGGAGTTATCAGACCAGGGCGGAATGAGCTTCCAATGAACCCAACATTGGAAACGGCTCTAATAAGCCATTGACTCACCAAAATCAATCACAGCTTTCCTGTGTAGAACCATGCTATTGATTGACAGAAAACTCCGTCTCTCATTATCTGGTACAGAGCATTTCATCCACAGCAATGCTAATGCAAGTGAGGGGGGTGAAACACCTCACCGAGTGCTCTTCAGGTACTCCTCTTTGGACTCCTTCCTCCCTCTCTGTCTGGGTTTTAAATTCTGCAGGATGAGGGAGTGAGTCTGCGTGCACCACTGAGACAGCGTAATCAAGAACTGCAACACACAAACAAACAAAACATCCCCATAGTACATCCATGCTAGCAAAAAAAAAAAAAAAATTGAAATGTGGCAGTGTAAGAGTATTTTATGACTACTAGAAACTTGTTTTACCATTGTTAAGTATTCAAAAGCAAGTTTCCCTAGTCCCTACCCATTGTTTTCTGCTGTTGGCCGACATGGTTAAAAATGTAGTTGTTTTGGGATTCATGCACTTTCCTGAACTCTATTGATCCTGCCAGGAGCAAGTGAGCCAGTTTACCGCTTCAATCCGATTTTGGATGGATTTTCTGAGGCAGGCCATCAGAGGTGAGGAAGCCTCACACTGTAATGCATAATTGCCATGAACCTGTTTCAGTTAAAGATCGCCTCATTAACAATAAAACAATTTATTTACTGAATAATCAAGACCAATACATAAGTCTGCAATGATTAAGAAATTATTAATTAATAAATAACACATTGTAAGCAATAGGCAACAATGACAATGTAAACACAAGATGCATGATATTATAAGAATGGATAAGAATAGATATAATAAAAATAATATATTAATCCAAAAAGCACTCTGAATATTATTTCTTGTTCTGGCATTTTTTCCAGCAATGTAATTTATTTAAATTATTGGAAATGTTTCCAGTATTAAACACAATGCATTTAAAATGGGAGACATCTTAAACATACATTGAACTATGAAAATTGGCTCCAAAACGGAGTCACTAATAAGCCTAGCTAACATGGCTGCCGTTTTATGAGCCAAAGGAAATCATCATCTTCAAAATACATATTCATGTTTTATGTCATCATTAATGTGGCCGGAACAAGTCTGATAATTGAATGATGCAATGACCAATTATGCCAGCTGAAAACAAAGTGGCCAGTCTTTCTACTGATTGGTCTTAGAAAATGAGCTAATAAATCATTGGTTGCTGATTAGATGTGAAGAGGAGCACTCTGATGTGCAAACTGTTGAATAAACTCATATTATATACCCAGCAGTTATTAAAAATTATCTCTTGTGACTTAAAAAAATCATCCTTAATTGCAACCAGTTCAGCTATAATAGGCCATAGTTGTGAAACAAAATTAGTTTTCTAAAGATAAATTCAACATGGTATTGACTCTATACCATTCTACAATCAATTCATCAGACATCAAACATGAGTGATTCCCTAACATTGAATTACGCATAGACTCATCCCTCAGCAAATTCAGTGGTTCCTCACAATGTCATACCATGCCTCACTGATATAGTCTATCTAATGCTTGCTAAGGCTTATCAGCATAAAGCACAGTTCACACCCACATGATTTATAACCAGGAAATTATCTATTGATTGACACGTTTTAGGTCCAATTTCAGACAGTAGAAACTTACAACTCTAATTGAAAGACTTTGATTGTGGACCCTCAGAAAAGTATTTAAACCCTTGAGGAAGAGCAAGTTAGGTTGTGTGACAGTTGAAGGGTCCTGTCAGTGGAAGTGTCTCCTAATAAGTACATGCCCTGGCTACCTCGCCAAGGAGCCTGGCTCTTTGGCGATGTGGTCAGCGCACATGACTCTTACCCGGGAGTCTGGAGGCTCAAGTCCCCGCCCGGGCCCTCCTTCGGCCTGCCGCAGTTGTATTCTCTTAAATGTGCACAGCTAAAATGATGTGAGTACAAAGGAAAAAAAAAGACTTCCAAAACTAGCCCTAGGTTACATTTACGTGATGGCAATTTGATACCAACATGGAAAATGGTGGTGATTCCAAATGGAACGGTACTGGAGGACTCCTTGTACCGAAACACTCTGTTACTCTGTTTATCTGGGAGAGGAATTCAATGATGGAGAGTTTTGCTTCATTTTGTGTGAAAACAATGAACTAATATGGAATGCATATTGCTAGCTAGCCAGCTGGCTGACTGTTTTTTATTTTCAGTTTGCTATAGCCATGATGACCACAGGGCTTGTTTGCACATTGGTTAGTATGATTAACTGTCGGCCTTAGGTAATAATGCTATATATGGCTGCATTTTGCTCAATGTGGTGATATTTTAGAATTCATGCCACATTCAACAAAATCAAATGGCTAGATTTTTGTTTGGTTAAAATGAGAACAGCTCAAGAACTTCCCTGCTACATTCATTGCACCTATTCTGTTCAATCTTAGAGTAGCATATTGCCTGTTTTTTTCTGATAGTGGAATGTCTGTTTTGTTAAAATGAGGCATATTTCAGATGCTGAGAAAAATCCTGAGGTACGCACTGCCCCCCCCCCCCCAAAAAATGCACATAAACTAGGCCTATCAGCGCCATTCAGAGTGGCGCGCTGTTTTTGTTTTTTTTCAATGAAGCGCAAGGACGCAGTCGCCAAATTAAAGTAAATTCATAATATGTTCATAATTTTTAATCACAGTGGAAAGACAGATATTGTGCTGGGACCAGCAGGTATCAGAGGATTTTTGCAAGCGGCTAGTACTTTGGTCACTCAAGAACATCTGCAGACGTTTCAGTAAGGCAGATATGACGTTCATGATGCCTTGGACGGTGGTCAATGCATTTCTGACTGAAGGTAAACGGATTGAGTGCACAATGGCCAAATTCAGGGCATTAATTCAGAAGTGAACATAGGCAGCATCAGGATGAAGTTGCTTGATGCGCGCCTGCACCCCTTGTACCTTGCCACTTACATTTCCTGCACTGTCGTAGCCCTGTCCAACCATAAACTAGAGCTCTAACTTTAGCTCTTCCAGCCGATCAAGCAAGAGCTTAGTTAGCGCCTCGTCCCTGGTATCAGTAATAGAGATAAAGCACAAGAAGTGCTCTCTCACAGAGAAGTTCCCTGCCTTACAGTGCACATAACGCATCGACAGGGACAACTGTTCTGAATTGCTGATATCAGCCGACTCATCATGAATGACAGAAAACGATTTCATGGCTTGACAGGTTTGCGCAATATCATTTTGAATTAGTTTTATGCACAAATCAATGATCTCATTTTGGACTTGGTGGCCACAATAATTTGGGTGGGCATGAGCGATTTTTAAGTATTGGTTCAAAGGGGCATCCCCTTTGCGCCTTACTTTAAAAATGCCTGAAAATCGGTCCACTCGTTTGTATGGCCCTGAGGAGCTACGTTTTGCCGACCACATGTACGTATTTATAAGATCAATAATGGCTTTAATGCCATGTCTATTGCGCTCGCTTGTCTCTTGAATGGAGCTATCCAGGGCTGCGCAAATTCAAAGCTTTTTACTGTGCATACTTGAACAAATTCAGAGGAATTCAAAGATACATTTTAATTCTTTGTCACTCCCCTAACGAATGAGTTTTCTTAGTCCTGTTTACCCCGCCCCAGTCAGGATTCTGCCCCTCCCTGTCCCTCAGCGCAAGCACAAACTCTTTCTCTCTCTCTCTGTCCCTCTCTCTCTCCCTCCCTGCAGACCACACCGGCACCATGATTCGAGCAGTGCGCTCTAGAATTTTGGTGCGTACAGTGGTATGGCTGCAGGCGCTGCTGTTTCAGATGTAACTGTGTTTGTTCTCAATTTTACTGTTGCATTATTACCAATAAATTGTTGTGTGTTTATTTAATGGGCTATATGTAAGGCAACCGTTTTATAAAAACAATAAGCCCCTTGAAGCAGTGGGTTACAGTGATTTTGTAATGGCGAAGGGGCACTAAGGCAGTCCGCCGTTATAAAATCACTGTAACCCACTGCTTTTCGGGGCTAATTCCTTTAATATTTGGCTTCTGCGCAAAGGGGTTAACATGCGTGAAATACTCAGATCCCGCCAAGGGATGGCTGATGTCTGGCCAGGATACAAAGCGCAGTGGAGGGATGAACAGACAAACAAGTTGACAGATAGAAGTATGAAAATGCACATCTACACAATAAGCTGGATGCAAATATTCAATTTCATTGACAAATACTGAGCAGCATAGGAGTTCCGGCCCGAAAAAGAACGGGATGGCCAATATCTTGCCGGGAAACAAAATGCGGTGGAGGAACAGACAGACAGGAAGACAGAGGGACATAAGAAAAGGCATATCTAATCAATAGGATTAATCCATATATAACATTTTGTAGAGAAATATTGAACGGTTAAGGAGTTCTGGACCAGAAAAGAACAGGATGCCTGACATATCCAGCCTGGAAACAAAACGCGGTGGAGAGACGAACAAAGGGGCAGGAAGACAGACAGAATTATAAAAAGGTTCATCTACACAATAAAATGTATCCAGACAGTATATTAAATTTATTTGAAAAATGTTGGACAGTTGGAGATTTTGGCCCATAAAAGAAGCACGACAGATGGATGGAGACGCAGAAGAACAACAGTCATTCCAAAAAAAAAGAGACTTTAAAAATAGCAGCCAAGCGAGCCAGTCTGGTGGATGTGATCCAGGGCGCGACGCACCTTGGAGGTGACCCGCCCATTCTCCAGCAAGACGCGGGTCCACACGGCTGGGTGACGAGCCACAAACTTCCAGTCTCGGGACACCTCGGCCACCTGCAGGAGCATCCTGGTATCCAGATAGGTGAAAACGCAGAAGAGGGCGGCCCGCATCTTCAGGACCTCCGGACTGATCACCTCATTTGCCTTAGATATGCTGCCCCTCTCACGCCTGCAGGGTCTGTAGGGCCCCTCAGAGTGGTCTATGAAAGGGAACACCGAATATTTAGTATATCACGGGAGTGAGAGCAGATATGAATCCACATACACAAATACCAGTGTGTATACCTATGACCAATACAGTACAGACAGAGCAGTCTGAAAGACTTTGGGGAGGTAATCATTTAAATAGGGATGAAACTATGAATATCTGTCAACTTCACCTGTATAAAGTTATATTTTTAGGAAATAAGGCAATTCTAAGGAAATAAGGAGTGACTGTTCAAATAACATGGGCACCATTATACAACATACATAAAAAAATGTGCAAACACATATCAATACTTGCACATATTTACAGTGCAATTTCAAAGTTTTAAGGGAGTGACACATTTTATAATGTTGTCTTTCCTTTAGCACTTTGGAATTACCGTGGTGAACGCTATAATTTGAAGGTATCGGCATCTTTGAAGCATGAACTGAGCAGAAATTACAACCATCACCAAATGTGGTCAACCAATTTTAGGGAACTATCCAAATACAGAATACACTTTGCATATTCAAATCATATTACATGGATTCTAATTATTAAAAGGCTCAAGAATAAAATAGCTGGTTTTCACATGATTATGCAAGACTGTTTTTGTTATAACAGCACACAATTAAAACATCAAGACAACTTGCCAAAAACAAATAAGTATCACGGTGAAATGATAAAAGCTTAGAGAGAAAACAAAGAAAAGCCATTATTTGTTATATTTTAAATGTAGAACTTCAATCTTTTCTGTTCCTTGGAACTGCAGAAAAAATTTGCGCATTGTCCACACTGAGGCGCCAAAGACAAGTTAAATACGATGTTACGTAAGGACATGAGATCCTAGAAAATGATGATATTGGGTGCTCTTCCTCAACGTGACTGATGGGTAGTTAGCACTGTTAGCATGCCCCAAAGGAAAAGCCTACGAAATTGATTAATTGGGAATAAACACATCCATAATTACCTAACTATATTTTGAGACAATCTTCTACTTCATGAATGAGAAGTGAGAAGCATCACCGCAAGTACATTACACATATTATGGTCAGCATATCGAGGGTTTGGAGCGCAATGGTTATATGTCCATTTTAGAGATTTTGAAAAAAAATTTTATTTTTGCAAATGTTCCATTAAATCAGGTACACCATTTTTATGTCAGTCACTCTTTTACTGCATGGTTCAGAAGTATACTGAACATGTAAGTTTTCATTCGTGTGGTACTGCGACATCATGGCCAAAATTGCCAAAATGGACGTCACCTCCGTGCTACAACAATTCTAGCACTTGATGTGAAATAACACAATGGTGACAGATTGAAGTTAAGTTTGTTTGTAATGGAAGACAGATGATTCTGTAGTACTATTCATGTTTATTCATCAAAATATCAATGTTTAATTCATATAAGCAAATTTTGTTGGACATATCACAAATTGAAAATGTGGATTCTGTTTAAAACTGAGGTGCATGGGCATGTAATTATTGCGCTCCAAGAATTAGCTGATAGAAATGTATGACAGGAGGTAAAAATCTCAAAATCACAAAATTTGGACAAATCACCATTGTGCTCCAAACCCTCGATATGCTGAGGCCAGGTTTTAAAAGAGGGCTCAGTATGGATGCGTTGAATAAAATGTACAACCCCCAATCATAGAAAAATTGGGATGGTAAGTTGAATGAAAATGATAACTGAATGCAATAATTTGTAAATTATCTTTGAACGGTATTATGTTGAAAACAATACAACAGTACATTATTTGATGTTTTTTCCAAAGGAATCTAATTAACTTTTCAAAATAAAATTAATTTAAATTTTTATTCTTGCGACAATTTAATTTTTTTTTTTTAAGTTGGGACAGTCAAGTATTGACCACTTTGTAATGTTAGAGCTCCTTCTAGGGACAACAGGCACCAAGTGACTGTGTCAGGTATAATTTTGTCTAATTTTTCCTACAAACAACTCTTATTTTGTGCAATGTTATGAGGTCTTCGCTGTCACATTTTGTTACAAAAATGTGCCACATCTTCTCTATTAGGACAAGTCCAGACTACAGGCAGGTCAGTTAAGCACCTACACCCACTTCTAACAGTCATGCCTTTGTAATGCATATAAGTACAATACGGTTTTGTGTCATCTTGTTGTAATATGCATGATCATAATTGGTCTTGAAAGTAGCATTTGTCAAAGCAAAATCTATGTATGTTTTAGCATTAATGGTGTCTTAACACACAGTGAGTGCAATTTACTGTTGCCAAAGGCACTGACACAACCCCATACCATGACTCAGCATAGCTCACAATAGTCTGAATGGTCATTTCTTCTTTTGTCCAGAGTACATGGCATCCATTTCCTCCAACATACACCTGAAATGTTGATTCATCTGACCACAGTACATGTTTTCACTGTGTGATAGTCCATTGCAGATGCCTCCAAGCTCAGAGAAGTTGATGAGGCTTCTGGACACTTAACAAGAGGCGTCTTTTTTGCACAGTTAAGTTTCAGCAAGCATTTGTGGATGTAACTGCATATTGCAGTAGTTAACAAAGGTTTTCAAAAGTAATCCTGAGCCCATGTGGGTTAGTGACAGTTCTTGATGCAGTGTGGCCTGAGTGATCAGGGCTCTTGGGCATTCAGCATTGCCTAACACCCACACCCATTATGCACAGAAATTCCTCCAAATTTTATAAATCTTTTCATTATACTATGGATCTCCAAGGGTTTTTCTATAAAATCATATTCATAATCTCCTGCTGACAGCAGTTTCAGAGCACGTCATTATTCAATCATTTAACCTCATTATATTGCCCCCGTCGTATCTTTTTTTTTTCCAGAATGAATTTCAGGCCTGAATAGCTGGAATAGATATATACTGAATTTACAAATAACCTTAACCCGATCAGACAAAACATTGAACATCTTGTGTCCACACTGTCTGCAGTAAAATACATTTAGAAGTAAATTAATAAATCACTGCTTTCTTTTTTTATGTGCATTTTCTATACTGTTCCAACTTTTTCTGAGTTGGGGTTGCATTTGATCAGTGGTGAGAAGGTTGTCCGACAAGGAAGAGGGGAACTGCAAAAAACCGCACGAGATAAAAACTGCAAATGACTGGAGGCAACCAAAACATGCCTGAATACAGAATAGAAGGTAAAGTACTGCATATCCACAAGGACTCCTTTTAACATGTTTTCAAGAATTGATACCCATGGACAAGGCTAAAGACAAGGACACAATGGGGACTGAAATTGATTATCAATTACACATGAAAAATGAACTGATTAATGAACACAGTCAAACCAGGTCCTCCTTAATCTAGTCTTCTAGATGAACTGATTGATAGTCTTCAGAGAATAGCAGCCAATTCTGTATTAACATTAATTATGTATGTTTGCACAATACAAGGGATAGTGTACATCTTAGGTGCACCGCAGGACACTAATCTCTGTGGTTATAGAATGATGTGAACACATGACAGGAGCCCAGAACAGAAAATTTAACAGCATGATGTTTCACTGCGTTATACACCTGCTGATAATGCAGCTCGAAGTCATAAATCTTGCATTGGCATAAAACTTGCTGCTGAATTCAGGCCACTTACACAAAACATATATCTGTTAATAACACCTGTATGTTCCGTTCAACTTAACGCACAAAAAGCAAACTGGACACATTGAGTCTCAAAGCAATGCGATTTATTGTCACAGATAGTGCGGAAACTGGGGAGTGCAGGGTTAGGGACACGTGGCCATCTGCCAACACTGGCAAGGCAGAGACAGGAGGAGGAGAAGAGGGCCATGGACCTGAGGCCAGCGTTTCCACAGCAGCTGACCATGGACGCCCAGAGGCGCACGGATCCGAGGCGCCCCGGGCCTCGGCTGCTGAGGGACGCCAGTCTGGCCGCGTCCTCACTAATGCTGTGCAGGAATCACAGAGAGAGATTCCCACTGAATTAAGGATGAATGACATTCTCAGTGAAATAAGTCACACTTTAAGCACCTTGTTAAAAAATAAAGAAATGTTTGTATCAGCTTACCGCATTGTTTCACACTCTGTGTTTCACGTCCAAAAGGCACTGTATGGCTGCTGAATTTGGCTCATTAGGGCCAGGGTCTGATTCAGCCATTTGCAGCTCCTGAGGTACAGGAACACCATGTTGAATTGCTGTGCAGTAAGCTAAGCTACATGTCTGCACAATACGGCAAACCTCCTGTAGGCTGTACAGCAGGATGCAACCAGTGTGGCCCAGGGCTAGTGCCACGGACCTGTGAGCTGCCCTTTGGTTTGTTCAATGATTGACCATGCCTGAGCGTGGAGGTCATAGCATCGCCGCTTTTGTGTCGTCTGGGGGTTGGTGAGCAGTGAGAGGAGCCAGGCTTTGAGCAGGTAACCACGGTCACCTAAGACCACAATAACCATATTGTACGCATTTAAAGCTGTTTTACACATGGTCCAACAGCAGTTAAAATCAGTTACAAATCAATTTTGTACAAAACCCTAAACCAGTGAAGTTGGCACGTTGTGTAATTTATAAATAAAAACAGAATACAATGATTTGCAAATCCTTTTCAACCTATATTCAATTGAATACACTGCAAAGACAAGTTACTTAATGTTCGAACAGGTAAACTTTGTAACTTTTTGCAAATATTAGCTCATTTGGAATTTGATGCCTGCAACATGTTTCAAAAAAGCTGGCACAAGTGGCAAAAAAGACTGACAGAGTTGAGGAATGCTCATCAAACACTTATTTGGAACATCCCACAGGTGAACGGGCTAATTGGGAACAGGTGGGTGCCATGATTGGGTATAAAAGCAGCTTCCCTGAAATCCTCAGTCATTCACAAACGAGGATGGGGCGAGGGTCACCACTTGGTGAACAAATGCGTGAGTTGATTATCGAAGAGTTTAAAAACAACATTCCTCAACGAGCTATTGCAAGAAATTTAGGGATTTCATCATCTACGGTCCATAATATCGTCAAAAGGTTCAGAGAATCTAGAGAAATCACTACACGTAAGCGACAAGGCCGAAAACCAACATCGAATGCCCGTGACCTTCGATCCCTCAGGCGGTACTCCATCAAAAACCGACATCAGTGTGTAAAGGACATCACCACATGGGCTCAGGAACACCTCTGTCAGTGACTACAGTTCGTCGCTACATCTGCAAGTGCAAGTTAAAACTCTACAATGCAAAGCAAAAGCCATTTATCAACAGCACCCAGAAACGTCGCCGGCTTTGCTGGGCCCAAGCTCATTCAAGATGGACTGATGCAAAGTGGAAAAGTGTTCTGTGGTCTGACGAGTCCACATTTCAAATTGTTTTTGAAAACTGTGGATGTCGTGTCCTCTGGACCAAAGAGGGAAAGAACCATCCGGACTGTTATAGGCGCCAAGTTCAAAAGCCAGCATCTGTGATGGTATGGGGGTGTATTAGTGCCCAAGGCATGGGCTACTTACACATATGTGAAGGCACCATTAATGTTGAAAGGTACATACAGGTTTTGGAGCAACATATGTTGCCATCCAAGCAACGTCTTTTTCATGGATGCCCCTGCTTATTTCAGCAAGACCAAGCCACATTCTGCACGTGTTACAACAGCATGGCTTCGTAGTAATAGAGTGCGGGTACTAGACTGGCCTGCCTGTAGTCCAGACCTGTCTCCCATTGAAAATGTGTGGCGCATTATGAAGCATAAAATACGACAACGGAGACCCTGGACTGTTGAACAACTTAAGCTGTACATCAAGCAAGAATGGGAAAGAGTTCCACCTGAAAAGCTCAGGGCTTAAAGCAAAAAAAAATCCCAGGACTGAAAATTTCAGACGTGGGATAAGACATTCTGAGAGGGGCTCTAAGCTTGCAACGGTCTAGCCCTGGCCCCTGTCCTAGACAATGGCAATATAAGAGAAATATAAACAACATTGTGCGCCCAGCAAACACCAATTAATTGGGTGATAATGCTACTTCACCGTTCTCAAATGCCTTAATTGTGAATGTGTACAATTCGTGCTTCATTTTAACATAAACACCTGCTGAAGTTGTAGTCTGTCTATTGCTAGTCTGGTCTATTTCAAATATAAAAATTACTGTAGGACTTTAAAGCAAAAGTGCGTAGCAGCAGACCTGCCAACCTTGGCAATTTTTTTGAAGTACACATGCGCAGGCGCGAAGCACCCGCAGGGCCCACGGCGCAAATTTTCGTCCCCACACGCCTTTTAGGGTGGGATCAAATTGTATGTTGACTTACACTAAATGGAGGCAAGCTGTCACAACCTTTTAAATAAAAATGCCAGTCCAGAGAAAAAGTAGTATTACCAGGCTGTAATGTTGCATTGGCAATATTGACAAATCTTAAATATACTAACTGCACCTGCTCAGACTTAGTTAACACTAGTCTAGCAAAACAGTCTTATCATGTTATTCTTTTTACACACTACTGAGCAGTGCATACCATGTGCACTGTATCTCCACTGATATCAAGCAATGCAGGGTTCTCCTTCCTGACCATTGTCTCCACTCCAGCCTTCTTTCCTCTCATGACAGCACAGTTGTCCAGCAGAATGCTGACTGCTTGGTTCCAGTTTAGGCGATAGGATTTTATGACATCTGTCAGCTCGATTGTGAGGGTTGTTGTAACAGCAATATTGGCTTTTCTTGAGGCCAAGTGATGAGTAACAACTTTGCCCAAATCCTCATCATAATAGCGCACCAAAACGTTCAGCACACGGTCCATGTTTGTATTGGTGGCCTCATCAACATTTAGGGAAAAATAAATGTTGTTCAGCTTGTCAGATAACTGCTTTTTTATCTGAGTGGAGATTCCGTGAGTGCACACATATGACGCCTGTGTGTTTGAAACTGTTAATCTAGACAGTGCATTTTTGTCCAGTGCAACAGTTTTAATCAGTTAAGCAAGTGGCTGTGCTACCGTGAACGAAAGATCGTGCTCTGCAATAAATGTGCAGATACGCACTTTATGATTGCACACACGTTCTGTCATTGATTGGCGAGCATCCTCACTCGTTGTTGACGCACCTGGCAGCACTGTACAGTGTTGGAGAGCTCTGACAGCAGCCCTGTGACCTGGTTCATTGTTGTGCATGAAAAGCTTTTTTTGCCGTTTGAACCGTACAACAGCTTTCTGTTGCAAACACAACAGAAACAAGCGCCTGGTTCCTTCCATTTTTGACACCAGGACCTGAATGGCTTTCCTGTGTCACCTATCTCATCCAACCAAGCCCACCTCCATTTGTTTTTGACAGTGCTGTCAATATTAGTCACGTCTGATCCTTCCTTCACAACTAACCGCTCCATGATTTTTCGCAGACTGAACCGGTACCACAGCAGTGACAGCACTAATGGGTAATATTTTGAGTCAAACAATGCAATGCGGTGAATACACCAACCAATCATGATATTGTAGTTGCAGACGCGGTTTACCCAGAATAGGAGATTTGCACACGTAACAATGCTTTTTTAATGCAAGATAACGTAAGAATACATAACAACAACGAATCAATGACCGATCGTGTGTGCAATCATAAAGTGCGTATCTGCACATTTATTGCAGAGCACGTCCTTTCGTTCACAGTTGCACAGTCATTGATTGATGACTTTATTAGAAGTTTGCTGTTTCATACAGTTTCATAACGGTACAGTTCACTAGTACATGGTCTACTAAAACACACAGGCGTCATATGAGTACATCCATTGAATTTCCACTCAGATAAAAAAAACAGTTACCAGACAAGTTGAACATGATTTATTTTTCTCTAAATGCTGACGAGGCCACCAATTCAAACATGGACCGTGTGCTGAACGTTTTGGTGCGCTTCTATGATGAGGATTTGGCAGCGGCGTACCGTCAGATGTCAGGAAGGCCTTCAGTAACATTACCTTTCCTGGATAATTGCTCTTAAACTGTTTGCGATCAGGTTTGCCTAACAATCAAACAGTTAACAGAACAGCCACCACCAATGCATAACACGTAATGATTAAGAAATGTTAATGACAAAGCGATTGGCTTTGTTGATATAGTTGATGTGATTCGGCAAGGATGACAATCTGAAAAAATCCGAAACTTTCGCGGACTCGGCAGCAATTATTTTTGTTATCACTCAGCTGTGCATCGTACCTAACAACGCTCTTTAGCTGTCACTACATTCAGACTATAGAACGGATTCTCATGGCTTATTGCTCAATGAACCTCGCGAACTAATTTACGCAATTCCAGAAATTATAAAGACATAGGCTATTGATATTTTCCGTAGCCATTGGTGTGCGGAAGTAACGTTAAACGACGTATAATTTCGTAACGCAATGTATAACAAGGCTTTCAAAAATAAATTAGATTCTCGTCTTCCAATCAGTCTGAGCGACTGTTTCTAATCAGGGAGGTAAACTGCGAGAGGTGTCTGTCATTAAGAAGTGAAAGGTGAGGTTATTGCTGGCCCTGTGTTTCTGCCAACGGACCGTCACTGGGATTTGGCCACTGCTACCTTCCCAGTAAATATAGGCTAACGTTATATATTTAGATCATACCTGATGTTCACATGGTGTAATCCACTTTCGATGTTTAAGAAAAAATCCACTGACTGCCATTATTCCTAGTGATTTCATCTTTTGGACACTGTCATCCATACTGAGCGAATTTCATAACTTCACCGTTAAAATCCGCAGCACTATGAATCATGAAGTCACATTGCTGATCTGCCATTTAAGTTACTCCAACACGACACAACAAACGCTAGCTGGTTGACGCTAAGATAATGCTTGGTGTCAGGTTACATCAGAGCTCAGCAGCCAGCGGCACCCTACTGAGTGCACTCTGAGCTGCGTATCTTCATAGATGTTTAAATTTACATTATTTCCTTGGGGAGGGATGCATCGCAGTTTGGAAATCACCTCACTAGCAAGTATATGCAGCATTTCAACATTTTTTTCACTGACATCGCGGCCATGGCTAGACCCCAATATAACTTTTTTTTTTTTTTTGCAAATCTGCATCGATCTCGTAAATAGCCCCTAGGGAATCTCCAGGACGGAAATCCGTCCCCAGGACGGAGAACTTTAAGCCCTGAAAGCTTCAAAAATTGGTCTCCTCAGTTCCCAAACGTTTACTGAGTGTCGTTAAAAGGAAAGGCGATGTAACACAGTGGTAAAAAGGCCCCAGTGCCAACTTTTTTGCAATGTGTTGCTGCCTTTAAATTCTAAGTTAATGATTATTTGCAAAAAAATAATAAATTTTCTCAGTTTTAACATTAAACATCTTGTCTTTGCAGTGTATTCAATTGTATAATAGTTGAAAAGGATTTGCAAGTCATTGTATCCTGTTTTTATCCACGATTTGCATAACGTGCCAACTTCACTGGTTTTGGGTTTTGTATTTAAGAGCAACAAATTACACATGGTCCAACAGTAGTTAAAATCAGTTAGGAATCAATTTTGTATTTAAGAGCAACAAGCAGTATACATTACCTAGAGGCCAACCATCCTGCACAGCCCCTGCTTGAAGTCTGTTCTCAACAATATTTCACAGGATGAATGAATCATGAGTTGAACCAGGCCACCATGCCACTACATTTCTAGGGCGCATTTGCATATCACAAATTAGTTGTATATTAATGGAGTGAAAGTGCTTTCTGTGCACATAAGAAGATTCATTCTCCAATGGTGCCCTAACAGGAATGTGAGTGCAGTCGATCGCGCCGATTACATTTGGAATCAACCCATCGCTGCAAATTTTACTTTGATGTTTGCCTATTCAGCCACAGTGTGGGAAAATCTTAAGCACAGTATCTGGGTATCAAACGGATTAAGCCATCTCATATGACCAGCGTGGAGCAGCTCACTGATGACTGCGAGATACCTGATTGGTGATCAAGCTCTCTTTATAAAGCTCCTGTTGCGAGGAACCCAAGCAGTGTGAGGACTTGCATTGCCTGATTTCTCGCAGTCTCCCTTTCCAAAGCTGGACCCAGTTCAGCACAGAGATCCAAAATGCTTGCTCTTGGCAATCTGAATCGGCTCATTAAAGAGTCATCGCTTTGGGCCAACAAGTCAGTGTGATCTCTGAGCGCAAAATCCCTCCGAATTCTGTCATTCACAATGTCCTCCAGCAATGCCAAAGCAGCCATTGCTCTGCAATTACACACATCAATATTATGCAGCCTTTTAAAGGCCAGATCTAGCCTAAACCTTGTCGACTTAACTCATCAATCACGTGACATAATCTGAATCAATGTACTGATCCGACACTGCATTTTGTTCGCACAGGGGTGGGATGAGAAAGCACCTCCCTTCTTGTGTATCATAGATTCCTGTACGGCACAGCAGCTGTGCGGATGTCACATAAACAGAGAATAATTTTCACTTTACTTTTGATTTTGGCTTTGGCACAGTGGTCAAGGCTAATTATCAGGGGGAAATTTTTAAAAATGTGTCTTTGTTTTTTGTGTTTTTCTGGTGTTAAACATTACCCACATAGATGCTAAAACTAGAGAAGAAATAGGTTTACATCAATCCCGCCTAATTGATATAACTCAGCAAGTTGAGTGTAAAAATGATTATGGCACATTTGTTGAGCTTCAGTGCTTTTTAGCCTTGGACTGCCAAATGACAGAGTTTGCGGGGCAGCCCGCACATTTTCACGGCTGGTCGAGAATAAGTGGCATGAGCTGCATATTCTAACGTCACGTTAATTTTTCTTCATCCCGGCATGTGCATGTGCACATCGTTTATACATGAGGCTCCTAATGACAGAATAAGGTCATTCAATATTCCTTGCTATCAGTGCAACATATGTGTGTGTGAACACCAAGCCAAATTATGCCAAGATCCCGATTTACAACAGAAAGATCAAGTGTGGATTCTTCCCCAAGCCTTCACTCAGTCTCAAAAAAAAAAGAAGGAAGACCACTTTGAGACCAGAATGAAACATAAAAGTTAACAGTAAATTGAAACAATCCATCTCAAACCACTAATTTCACACGACTTGCCACTCCAGTCTCATGGATGGCAAGAGCACTATAATGAGAATTGGTGACGACAAAATAATGAGAAATCTCATCATTCTATGAGAAAGTAGCTAGAATTTTAAGAGTTTTGATTTTAGTAAAAATTCCTTAAAGGGACACTTCATCGATTTTCAATAATCTCTATCCATCCAAGTAAGGGACAGAGTAAAAAAAATACACGCAGTTTATGCCAATGTTCACAGTGTTTCTGGGAAGCACCTGCAAAATCTGTCGTAATACCTTCCCCTCCAACGCAGTCATGTAATGCAGACAATGACATAGCAGGAGGTAAGGAATATCTATAAGCCATTTGAGGTTGGTTTTGTAGTCTACACCTCTGGTAGACTACAAAACTAGCCATCATTAAAACGACAAATATAGAATTCTGAAATATGAGTGCAGTGGATATTAAGGAAGAAAATATGTACATTTTAAAGAGGCAAAGCAAGAGAGCATTCCTTGTACAAAATTACCTTTTCAGCTAGCTAAGGTTTTCATTTGCTAGCAGTTGCAGCTGACTGGAGCAAGCTAGGAAGTGGAAAATTTTGGCATTATATTATTTTGGTAATATAACCTTATCATTACCAGCTCCCTGTTCTTTCATATAGGAAAAAAATAAATTTCTTCCTTTTTTCTCCAAATCATAAAGAATTAAAAAAATAAAATTCATTCTCTTAGAGTAAAAAAAAAAAAAAAAGTCTTAAACATGCGAAAATTATGCTATGAGGCAAACAATTTGCAAGCAATCCCCAGCCTCTCATTCTCTTCCTCATTAACTATGCTTCATTATGAGTAGGTGATGAGTCACTGAAAATTAAGCTCTGCTCTAAATTGCTGCATCATCGTGGCACAAAGTGATCAACAGCAGCCAAAACCTGACTCTGCTCAGCTACACTATGCAAATGGCTCTTCATGTCTCATCTAAAGGGGAAAAAAACTGAAAGAGGTCATTCGGGCACATGATTTCGAAGGGAGCATTCTAAAAGCTAAAATGCTGAGGCCATGTCACATCAGATTTTGTCATATATTAGCTGGATGAAGTTACAAAGTATATTCGTAAGGGCAAGGGAAAATGGAATTCAAGGGTTAAATCCTATCACCAGGTAAAATAATTGGGCTGATTGAAAACTCAAATGATTAGACGAGAATACCACGGAGGAATTTCACTTTATCAGTTTTACTGATTGGGCGTACCTGACCCTACTTGAGTACCCCTTCCGCAAGAAGGCGAAGGAGGGGTATTGGACGAAGCCCTTCGCTCCTGCTCCCAGACGTCCACCTCCGACTCAGTGGTTCTAGAGCCCACGTCGGAGACGTCGCCCTCTTCGCCCTCCTCGGTGCTGTTGTGGCGGGGCCGGCGCTGGCGGTTCTGGATGGCGCGCTTGCGGAGACCCCAGCTGCGGGTGACGGCGGCGCGCTCGTAGCTGCACTGACCCAGCTGGCATTGCACGTGATAGTACTGCGCCTCGGCCCGCTCTTCCAGGGGGAACATGTCCGCCCCGTCACTGTCATATACCCCCGAGCCCTGGGACGCCAAATTCACACGGCTACATATTCCATCGGTGGAAGAGAGTAGGGTAAAGAGAGCATGAGAAAGACAGGGAAGAGAGAGAGAGAGAGCATGAGGGAGGAGACAAGTACAGAGAGCAATTGAGAGGAAGAAAAAGGAAGAGGGAGCAGTGATTGGCACAGGGAGTGAAAGAAAGATAGAGATGAAGAGATATGTGGAGTGTGAGAGAGACAGAAAGAGGAGCAGAACAGAGAGAGGGAGAGAAGAAGAGGATAAGAGAGACAGGAAGAGAAGGAGAGAAACAAATTCAGCAACATACTATGTATTCATACCAAATGGTTATATTCCCCCCCCAGGTTACCTCAAGTCTAAACTGCGGTCAGATCCCAAACCAGTAAAAATTTTTGCAACAGGAACCCAGTCACAGGTGGCTTCTCCGCAATATTTCGCAAACAACTTGGTCCACATTAAAATTACAAAAAAAAAAATTTTCTCTTAAATTATCATTCTTAATTGTAAACTCTGATACATCGAAGTATGTAAATTACTTGTAGTCCAATTCAAAAGCAGGTTTTCAGCAAGAGATAATGCTATCCAAAATATCAACAAAAAAAAAAAACAAAACAAAAACAAACCATCTTTGGGTCAACTCACGACCAACTTCATTCATGAGCAGGTACATGCTTGTAAAATAGGCTTGTTAACCCTTTGCCCAGTTCTGGAGAAGCAGAATAAAGCCATTTTGCATGTGTGCTCCCAAGCTCTGATGCTAAATGCGATCTGTAGTTACTCGGGACAATAAACACTGTTGAATTTCTATAAAATAAGCAGCAGCTGTCTCATATACACATTCTAAAATAAATTGCAATGCAATTTATTTCAATGCTTTTGTAGAATTGTTAATCATAGAAAAAATGCATCATTACTCTCAAGAAGAACTTGAACTGCATGAACAATTAAATGTTTTCTTTTTTTCACCTGACAAAACCTTTTCAATACATCTACAGTAAATGCTATAATTAATGCCAGTTCCAACACTCTATCAAATTAGTCAAGCTAGAGCTTCCCTGGGAAAATAACTCATGGACCCAGGGAATAGCGCATTCAGCACTGAGCACTGCAGTTTTGACTTCTCCACCAGGGACAACAGCATTTCACAACAGGACGTGTTTGACGTCAGAAAACAGGCAACAATTCGTTGGTGCCTAACAAACCAGAGCTGATGGGGTGAGCCTAGACCTCGATGTGATTTCCATGTGCGAACCTCCTTGGATGGGAACAGAGGCATGTTTCACTAAATAGTGAAAAGAAGAGCACTCCAGAATTTTAGAGACAAGTGTGCTCTTGACAATCTTATATTCTATCGAAAAAACAGGAATTTAAGTCATTATGTCATAAAGCAGGCTGGCACTAGTTTCCGGGAGGACTGGAATCAAAGAGTGGAGCGCTAGGCAAGCATTAAGCCTAATAAGAAATGGTCACTGCAGTAATATTGGTCAGCTTCAAGATACACAGAGCTGCTCATGCTAATCAAAGTTTCATAATTAGCAGCTGGATGCTACAGTAGCATTCCATTGACAGAGCATGTTAAAATGAATTCTGTACAGTACGCTGTTTATATTCATAAGCATTCATCTCTGTATGTCACGTTAAGTCCAAACTAATAACAGATTTGTGAACCACATATGTAGTGAATATCATGTTCTCAGCTATACTGTATGACTACATTCATAAATCCTGAAAGGTCAAAATTATTCAAACTCAAATAGTAAACACTGGTTCACAGTACTCAAGATGGTTGTGACAATTTCAGAATGTAAATTAAGAAAGAGAAATATCATTGTAAAACCATTAAAATCGTAGCAAGTGCAAAACTGGTCTTTTTAATAAGGTATCTGAGCTCAAAGACATGACACTTAATACACATATTTAATCCAGTCATGCAGTAGACACAAAATACAATAAAGTACAAGTTGTAATAGTTCTTCCAAGGACATAAAGGTGATCTGTAACCCCAATTCCAAAAAAGTTGGGATGATTTGTAAAATGTGAAAAAAACAGAATGCAATTACTTGAGAAATCTCATAAACCCACATTTTATGTACAATAGAACATCGACAACATATCAGTCAAAAGTGAGACATATTACCATTTCATGAAAAATTAGCTCATTTTGAATTTGATGGCAGCAGCACATCTCAAAAAAGTTGGAACAGGGCAATATTTACCATCGTTCAGTATCCCCACTTTTTTTATCAAGTCTGTAAACTTCTGGGAAGTGAGGTAACCAATCGCTGGAGTTTTGGGAGAAGAATGTTGTCCCACTCTCTAAATCAGACATTTAGGATTCTTGCTACTCAATATTCCTGGGTGCTTTTGGTGGATTTTTCATTTTATGCTGCGCAAAATGTTTTCTATTTCTGAAAGATCTGGATTGCAGGCAGGGCAGTTCAGCACCCGGACTCCTCTACTGCCAAGCCATGCTGTTGTGATGGATGCAGTATGAGATTTAGCATTGTCTAGCTGAAACATGCAAGGCCTTCCTTGAAAGAGACATCTGGAAGGTAGCATACGCTGTTGTAAAACCTATATACACTTTTAAGCACTGACTGTGCCTTTCCAGAGAAGTGACCCATGCCATAGGCCACATAACATTAGAGATGCATGCTTTTGAACTGAGCGCTGATGAAAAAAGCTGGAAGGTCCCTCTCCTCTTTAGTCCACATGACACGGCATTCGTGGTTTCCAAAATGAATTTCAAATTTTGATTAATCAAACCACAGAACAGTTTTGCCTTAGCCCATTTTAAATGAGCTTTGGCCCAGAGAAGACGGTGACATTTCTGGATTGTGTTCACATTGGGCTTCTTTTTCCCATGATACAGCTTTAACTTGCATTTGTGGATTGCACGGAGAACTGTGTTCACAGAAAATGATTTTCTGGAAATCATCCTGAGCCCATGCAGTGAATTCCAGTATAGTATCACGCCCGTTTTTAATGCAGAGTTGCCTGAGGACTCAAATAACAGGAGCATCCAATATTGACCTTGGCCTTGTCCCTTGAGCACAGAGATTTCTCCCGATTCTCTGAATCTTTTGATTATATAATTGACTGTAGATGGTAGGATATTCAAAGTGTTCACAATTTTACATTGAGGAACAATTTTCTGAAATTGTTCCACAATTTTTAGATGCTGTTTTTTGCAAAATTGGTGAACCTCTGGCCATCTTTACTTTTAGGAGACTCTGCCTCATCTAAAATTCTCTTTTTATACCTAGTCATATTACTGACTTGTTGCCAACTATCCTAATTAATTGCAAAATGCTCCTCCAGCTGTTTTTATTAATACCACTTACTTTTCCAGCCTTTTGTTGCCCTTGACCCAACGTTTTTGAAACGTGTATCCATCTATCATCAAATTCAAAATGTACTAATATTTTCCATGAAATGGCAAAATATCTCACTATCAGCCTCTGATATGTTGTCTATGTTCTATTGGGAATAAATAATGGGTTCATGAGATTTGCAAATCATTGTATTCCATTTTTATTTACATTTTATACAGCATCCCAACTTTTTTGGAATTGGAGTTGTAATACTATATGCACAGTATGAGACTGAAAACTTCTCAGTTGACATTGTGCTGGGATAGATCAATAAAGGGATAGTTAAAGGAATATTCTGAACAAATATGCCTTTTTTTTTTTAAATTTGCCATCTCCAATCCCACCCAAATTTCGAATACTCAGTCCGAGAACTATGTACAAGGCTTGCTCGTAAACAACCCCCTATTGCCAGCTCAGGAGAGAGAGACCGTTTGCAGCTTCCCCTGAAGCACGCCCTTGTCAGCCCCTGCATCTTTACACTCAATGGTCAAAGCTATTGCAAGGTCAGATCGAGGGCGGAGGATACCTGAACATGAGCAAGCTCAGAATCTCACTGACGAGTGCCTGGCTGGCCAACAGGAGGCGCTTGAACGACGAATAAGGCAATCATCTTTAATTTCCCTTCCCAGCAGTCCCTTCCCAATTTGCATTCCCATAGCGCTTTAGCCAATCGTGCGCTGTTCTGAAAAAGCTGCTGCCCACAGCTGGTTGGTACGACCCCGGCCATAGTAGTCACTACTGTGTCGCAATTGCGGTGCCTTAACTGAGTGAGCTAACCCGGCAGCCACAAATATGCCTTTTTGACAAATTTTTGCCAAAGTGGAACTTCCAAAACAATACATGATTTGGAGCTTATATACTATTAAAAACTAAAGTACAAAAACCAAATAATAATTTAATATCAACAAATATTTTGCCAGATATTTCGACTAAAAATTAACATTTGTTACATGATTGCCAAATAATATAAAAATAAACCAATTACATGTATCCTAGTTTTGCCAGTGGGATAAGAACATAACTAGTCAAGTAAACAGCAACTTAATGTAAGATTTTCTCAATGAGACAAAAACATTTTGAAGTCAAAAGCCTTTTTCATACAGCAGTACTCATTTCACTGCACGTACGCTCGACACCCTTAACCAATGAAAACCCGACACGGATACACAAGATTCTCTTGATCCATCACATCATTATTTTCCATCAAATGGCATGTAAATTGACATCCATACGTAAACTGCCATTTGGCTCTGTGAAACTAATCACTGCTTTGTAGGCCTGTGCAAGTACTTATGACATGCCTAACAAGCTGTTACAATTTCTAACAACAGCCGTAGAGAGTTAATCTAGTCACTATCACAGAAAGTGAGTCATCACTGTGGATTTCATGCAGCAAGACCAATTAACTGGGCCACTTATTATGCGCGACTTGCATCTAAATATGTAGGGCACAGTTGAGCACAAGGAAATACAGCCAAGACTCGCTGCAATCTCCATTTGTGGCCAAAACCAAGTCTAATACTACTGGATATTACACAGCATTAAGACATGGTAGAAGGAATGACTGTAGAAAAAAATACATTCTCTATGACTCAAAGCTTCTCTTGGGGGATATGCTTGCAAAGAATAGAGGGAAAAGGAGAGAAACCATTAAAATCCACGATAAACGTTTCAGCAATAACACAACTCAACTTTGATGAAAAGAACCCTGACATACATGTCAATGTAACTTGCTTCCTTTTGTCAAAATTGGGCAGAACACATTCTGCAATTGCTTCTCTCTTCAGTACAAATGGCCTAAAGCGTGTTCTATTTAAGTTGGGTCACAAAAGCTGACAATTCTGCTAAAACCAATTTAGTGTATATATACATATATATAGTATATATATATCACCCCATTTCAAAATAGTTGGGACGAAGTGTAAATTGCGAATAAAATCAAAATGCAATGACTTTCAGATCACAAGCCAATATGTTAATTAAAATAGAACATAGATAACATTTCAAATGTTGAAACTGAGACATTTTACATTTCTATCCACAAAATGACCTTATTTCAAATTTTCTGGCTGCAACAAGTCTCAAAAAAGTTGGGACACAGTAAAAAAAAAGGGCTGAAAAAGCAATTATATGTAAGAGAATCAGCTGAAAGAATATTTTGCAAGTAATTAAGTTAACTGGCATCAGGTGTGTAACATGATTGGCTATAAAAGGGATGTCTTAGTGAGGCTGAGTCTCCCAGAAGTAAAGATGGCCAGAGGTTCTCCAACCTGTGAAGGCTTGCGTCAAACAATTGTAGAATACTTTAAAAGCAATGTTCCTCAACGTCAAATTGCAAGGGCTTTGAAGGTCTCATCATTGACAGTGCATAACATCATCAAAAGATTCAGAGAAACTGGAAAAATCTCTGCGTGTAAGGGACAAAGCCGAAGACCTATACAGGATGCCCGTGATCTTTGGGCCCTCAGACGCCACTGCATCACTCACTGGCACGATTCTGTCATTGACATTACTAAATGGGCCCAGGAATACTTCAAGAAGCCACTGTCTGTAAACACAGTCTGCCGTGCCATCCACAGATGCCACCTAAGACTCTATCATGCAAAAACAAAGCCGTTGTTGAGGATGATCCAGAGGCGCCACCGTGTTCAGTGGGCCAAGGCTCGTTTAAAATGGTAAAGTGTCCGGTGGTCAGACGAGTACAAATTTGACATTCTTGTTGGAAATCATGGGTGTCGTGTCCTTCGGGCTAAAGAGGAGAAAGACCACCCCTCCTGTTATCAGCGTTTAGTTTAAAAGCCAGCATCTCTGATGGTATGGGGATGAATTAGTGCATATGGTGTGGGACACTTGCATGTTTTAACAAGAGTTGTCAGAAAGACAACAAAGCTCGCCGGGGCAAGGTTAAAGTTTTTCTGCACGCGGATGGACGCAGACGCGGACGCCGGGGGTACGACAATAGCTCTCCGGACGTTATTCGTCCCGACGAGCTAAAAAGCACCATGAATGCTGAAAGGTATATAAAGGTTTTAGAGCAACATATGCTCCCCTCCAGATGACATCTATTCCAGGAAAGGCCTTGTGTATTTCAGCAGGACAATGCAAAACCACATACTGCAGCTATAACAACAGCATAGCTTAATAGTAGAAGAGTCCATGTGCTGAAATGGCCTGCCTGCAGTCCATTGAGAACATCTGGCGCATAATTGAACGAAAAGTCCGTCACAGGAGACCCAAAACTCTCCAGCAGCTGGAAGCTTGTACTGAACAAGCGTGGGATCAAATTCCAATGGCTAAACACAAGAAACTAGTCTCCTCAATGCCCAGGCGCCTCCACTCTGAGTTAAAAAGAAGAGGGGACGCCACACCATGGTAAACAAGCCCCTGTCCCAACTTTTTTGAGACCTATAATAGCCATAAAATTTGAAGTGAGCTCATTTTGTGGATAAAATTGTAAAATTTCTCAGTTTCAATATTTGCTATGTTCTCGCTGTTCTATTGTGAATAAATACTGGCTGGTGTGATTTGAAAGTCATTGCATTTTGATTTACACTTTGTCCCAACTATTTCGGAATTGGGTTGTGTATATATATATATATATATATATATATATATACACACACAAAAATATAAATGCAACACTTCTTACTGTGAGAAATATGACCATGTCCAGAAACTCACTGTACTTCTATTGAGTGTTGACAGATTGTATGAACATATTGCAATACACTTTGATCAATTATTGAAACAGACAAACAAGACTCTCACAGTGGCATGGATGATAAAGGGATGGGGTCTACTGTCCGAATTGACAAATCAACATTGGGTTTGTCTGCCTTTGACCTGCTGCATTGCAACACATCTCTGCCGTATGGACTAGGGATGCACCGAAATGAAAATTTTTGGCCAAAAACCGAAAACCGAAACACAGAAAGAAATTATGCCAATTTTTAGTATCATTGCATTTATGGCTATGACTGTGTACTTACCTAACTAAAGTCAAGGCATTGCAATGGCATAAGTGAACATTCACCCTTCAAAAAATAAATCTATTACAAAATTCTGAAAATATTTATTTAGCACTGACATTTAAAAAGCACAAAATAAAATAAAATAAAATTGTTAAAAAAATGTTTAACTTGGCCTCACTCATGAATAACTTGCAGGCCTATAACTGACTGGCCTATTACTGGCTGCTGAAAAATTGTAAAATATGTTGCGTGACGACAACAGCAGCCCACTGATTGGTCAGAGAGAATTGGCTGCAATAGACAACTCGTTTCTGCATTATCGCTAGGAAACAGGCTTCACTTTCCATCACTAAAACAGGTCTTCAGATTGTGGTTTTGAAACGTGTGTTGTTTTAGGCAGCTTGATAAATATATTATGCGTTGCCTTTCCTTTCAAACAAGGTTGCGTTTGTCCACCGAAGCTACTTCATTTATGAAATGCGTTTCTTTGTCTGTGATCCTGTTCGTAGCAAAATTAGAAGCAACGGCGTTGTGTCCAATTCTGTTTCCCCAATTCCCCTTGAGAAAGTTATTATGCTGCCCATATTCTACGAAAATTGTGCCGAGAATAACTTTACGGGTGCTGATGAAGCTTTTTGTTCTCAGGAAAGGGAAAGGTATCACAGATGAGATGATGCATCGTAAAGCAATAAATTCTAATACTCTGCCATCTCCTGCAATTTGAAATGCAGTTGGACGCCCCCCCGCCCCAATATCATTTTTTCCTGATAAGTTATGTTATCAGAAAAGGGGCCAAAAAACATACATTTGGTGGCATGTAAAGTCATGATTGAAAGTGTCATAACCTGACCCAAACGGCCAGTGGTATCCATCTTACGAGAGAGATGAGCTGTACAAAAGACATACCCACTGTTAGGCGAGGACATCCGATCTGAGACATGGTATACCCCTCTGGATCCCCCTGAGCCACTGGAGTTCCTCTACGAGAGAGAGAGAGAGAGACAGAAAGAGAGAGAGAGAGAGAGAGAGAGAATAATCAATACTAATTTAAGGCTCTGCACACTAACTTTCCCTGATGTTTCACCTGACAACATAAAGCATGCACCGAGAGACAGCGAGAGAGTGAACAACCATTTCAGTATCATGAGTACAACTGATGTACAAAGTATATGGTACCACCCCAATCTCTGCAATTTGTACAGCCTGGAGCTTCAAAGTGGCATTTAATTAAATCTCAAAAATGGTTTGTAGATAGAGGCAGTGGAATCCAGCCTATGCAGCAGGCTCGTCTCTTGTCAATTCAGCAATGGCGTAATAAATACAATTAACTTGAAACAAAATTACAAATGACTTGCGTATTGTTGTATTTTTGGCAACGGAGATAAAATCTATAATGATGAACTCAATAGACAATAGCTGATGCGTTCTGAATAGAGCTTAAATATTTTACAATGTCTGATTTTAAATGGACAATTAATTCCATTATACATTTTAATTGCTTTTATCCAGGCTATACCCTGTTAACACTGTCTGAGACATGTTGTGAAGTTGAAAACAATTAGTAGATATAAAAAGCTAGAGAGGTAAATTCTGTATAAGAAGCACGTGCCAACTAGTGAATAATCCCCATTCTAAATTTGAAGCACAAATTCAGTGTCTACTTCTTACTTAAATCTGCATGAGCAGCATAAGTGGAGGGTCTTGAATAAGCCAAAGTTCAGCAGAGACAAGAGATAACATGATCTTCACAAGGAAATCCAGATGAATGATTGGATCTGGGCTTGACACAGTTCTCGTCTCTCAGGAGGCAGAGGCGACAATGGTACTTCAAGTTATAACAGACCAGTGTGCTCCTTCTTGGAGCCTTGGAAATCATGAACCAAGGCTGGCAACTCATCCCATTTTTACAGCCATCTGCCTGGACTCAGATGGCAAGAATCAGACAGCAAGCAGGGGACCAGCCTCCAAAGTGCCCTTCCACCACCCCAGCTGATCAAATAAATGTTCTTTCAAAGTTACTGGAATGCTATGACAAACAGCAATATATTGGAGCAATATTTTGAGAACACTGTGTGTTAGCCAGACTGGTGAGCTTCGAAGTCTACATTACAAAGTCGGAGCAAAAATAAAAGACTTCAGGAATTGATAAAACTGACCCCTAGCATTTAATAGGCCAACGGCATAGTAGCCATGGTGTGTCAGGTGTATTTGTCCGCAACATGACCCAAATTTAAGGCACACACAATACTCACAACCCCGTTTAAATTACTTCAACCCTATATTTTAAATGAAAATTATACAAAGAAAACATTTAAAATGCTGAAACTGAGAAATGTTTTTTTTTGTTTTTGAAAAATAGCTGCTTGTGCTGATTTTGATGCCAGGCATTTCAAAAAAAAGTTGGAACAGGGGTATTTTAGGGTTAGGCAGCCCTTGCATGCAGGTTATGTTTTACCCAAATAAATGAATTAATGCAAACAATCACATTTATATCAAATCACAGAGGCATATTGTAGACTTCAGGTGTCTACCTGTCTCTTCACAGGACTGCTCAGAGGCACACAGGTTTGTCATTAACAAAAACAGACAGGTCTGGTGATAGTGAGAGCAGGATAAGCTCTCTTCTGTGGGCCAGTTTGCCAGCCTCTGTTCTGCTGAATGGTACAAATGCACATATGGACCCCCACTTCCGTCCACCTGCCAGTAGAAGCAGACAATTACCACCAACTGCTGAAGATTCCTACACATCAGGGGATAATGCGCGCTGCCATTTGCTCTAGTTCAGTCATTGCTAAATTAATTGCATTATGTGGGAAGAAATTTCCCATCTGACACATTTGAAAATCCAGTTCTTATATAGATCTATGGTGCAAAATTCCCACAAATGGTTCAGAGTTTCTGCTCAACAGGTACCATTCAGCAAAGACAAAAAAAAAAAAAAAATTAATACAAAAATAAATATTGAAGCTGGAATGCCGATCAGTCAGATACGAGAGAAAACTAGAAAAGCACTCAGAAAGCGTAGACCTCCGCCAGGGGGCAGCAAAACCCAAAAGCACAGTGATTGGAACTCCGGCCCATTGGAAAGACTTGAAATCTTGAACTTGAACGTATATCTCAGCAGTACTTTGGCCTAGATATGCCAAAATGTAATCACCTGTTCCTTGACTTAATACCCACCTTCTCGGAAAAAATTTCATCAAAATCTGTCCATAACTTTTTGAGTTATTTTGGAAACCAACAGACAAACAAACAAACAGACAGACAAACACACAAACAAACAAACCCAGGCAAAAACATAACCTCCTTGGCGGAGGTAATTATAGCCCTCACGCTAAATTTATCTAACACAAGCTTCTTGAACATGACAATGTATCTGATATGTTTAAATTAATTTGATTGAGCCAAAATACTGTAAAAATTGATGAATGCCTGAAGAATACAGAGTGTTAAGTACTTTTCTGCTCAAAAATTGGGAAAAGTAAAATGGATTACTATGCAGAATAAACAGCTGTGCCAATTGTACAGGGATGCTTGAGGTAGATAAACTTCAATTTAACAGATAGAGGACAATCCTTTAACTATCAGTTACAGATTTAAGGGCCACTACACTCTCATACATGGAGTAAATACTTAATACCAAAACAACCAAGTAACGGTCATTTCCCCTAGATCAATTAAAAGAGAAAAACTCGAGTGCAGCACCATAAGAAACACGTTAAAAAGATCCATTAATCGTGATTTACAAATCCAGAAGAGAAAATGCCTGCATAATGCCATTCAGTAAACTTGGACAGAACTGTGCAGGCAACTTCAGCTTCTTTTCATCAAAATAAACTACACAATTCCAGGGATGGCTGTAGCTATGAATTCTTGATCTTCAGAGGAAATACAAGTTGAGGCTTCCATTTGTGGGTGCTAATTTGTGGGCTCCAAGAATCATTGCCTTTTGCACCACAATCAATGGCCCTACGTAGAGAGTAACTTCAGTACTTTTGATGAGCTCCCCATGGTAAACCACACATAAGAAACAGTTCACGACAAGGTTCAACTGAATGCAAAGCGTTGATTGTTATACCTCCACCTAGCATAGTTTCATATGCTCTAAAAGTTCATCTTTGGCCCCCACAAAGAACTGACATTATGGCACCTTGAACTTTGACCTGATGACCCCCAAAACCTCATCAGTTCAGTTACCATCCCTGGGAAGTGAACACATAAAATTTAGAGAAAATCCCTCCACTCCTTCAGTAGATATACTGTAGACAAAAAGTTTCTCAAGGATGGTGAGACGGATGCAAGCACAGACAGGCAACTGGAAAACCGTATGCATCCCGCCCACTGTGGAAGGCATAACTGCATTTCACAGTTCATAAATAATTACCTCTTAAAAGGCACCTGTTATGCTTTTTTTCAAATTATATTATTCTTGAATGTCTGGCAGGGAAGGTTAAACCTTTTAGCAAAAGAAAAAAAATCCTTGATTTCAAGGCAATTTGATTCTTGTCATTCCTAACCCTCTGAAAAACGGGCCATTCTGAGCAGGCATCCCTTATATGGAATGAGCTTTGTTCTAATTGGCCAGCAATCACAGCCACCTTGTCAATGGAAAGCCACAATTACATGATCCCTCAGCTACAGGTAAATCTGAAAATACGGATAATTGAATAAGTACCAAGCTATCCAGTTAGATACTAAACTATACAATGAATGTGGAAATGTAATGTCGGCAGCCTGAGCAAGCATGGACTTTACATTCACAGAAGTGTGACATGTCACCATCATAGTACGAGTAGTTTTACTCTAGTAATTCCTTCTCTAATGTTAAAATTGATCCCTAGCTAGACAACTAGCCATTTACTGCGATAGCTCCTCAGGGCTCTCAAGTCTCACGCGTTGAGTGTGACACACACATTTCAATAAGTTCACACGCTCTAACGCCGCACATGACATTTCTCACGCTGAGAAGTGATAAAACTCGCAGCACATTAGTAAGATAAACTGTAAAAGAGATTCTATGAATGGATGAGGCAAAGGCAGGCGGCTCTGCTTGAAACAGCAACCTATCAACCAATCAGAAAATAGTATTTCTTGTTGCCAGGTGAAATAGCAGCGCCGTAATCACGTCTTCCACACGCGTGCGAATGCTATTGTGTGCACAGGTCACAGAAGAGCTGGAAGTGGAAGTCCGAAAATGGAAAATTTTTTCAATAACTGCTAATTAAAGTCGAGGAAATATGTAGGCTATTTGCTTTACGGATCATTTTTATTTCACCTCAATTTAACAGCTTAGGGCGATGATGGTTAGATGAATTGACTTCTCAGGCTGAATCCAAATCTCCACCCTCTGGACTAGCAGACTGAGCCTCACGGACTTCAGGCGAATGTAATGTAACGTCTTCACCATCATCATGTAAAGTCTGCAAGAGCGGGAGTCTGCAGCATCATAAAATGAGTTGATAGACAGGCTTCGAGTCTGTTTCACTCGTTCCCATGCGAATGCATATTGATTACCTCTGTAGCCTGTATTTCTGTATAATGATGTAGAATTTTATATCTGGCCTACGTTATTCAAGTGAAGTTTTAATATTATACATTTCTAATTAGTTTATGTGGTTTTTTGCGTGTGTGAATCTTCTTTTCCTCTGTCAGCAATTTGTAAAAATTAAAACGTCACGTCCGTATTGCAATGTATTATGAGTAATTACACTAGTGAAATCTGCTGAAGTCCAGCAGCCCCAGCGGACTCTCTGTATGTCCGCAGAAAGTCCGCTTGAGGCCCCTTGTGGACCGGATCAATTGTGGATTTGGACAGCCCTCAGCACTCCCAGACTTCCCGTGAACGCGCCCGCAAAGTCCGCGAGTCTGCTAGTACGGAGAAGTGCGGATATTTGAATTCAGCCTAACTTGTTACGGGGAGAGTTGGGGCTCTCTGCCCTCCATGTAGTGTATTTTGGCTGAAAACAAACCCGATCCGGTGTCAGAGGTGGTACCGCAAAATCTCTTGCTTGTGACTTACAAAACGATACAAATACACAAAATAATAATTTAATTTGGCCTTTATTATACTGGGGAGTCCCAATGAAATTTAAAAAGCACAGATATTGGGGAGAATGAAGAGTCACTTCTTGTTTCAGTTTACTGGCAGTTGTGATATTCAAAAACTGATCCCGGTGTCGCCATCTAGTGATAGAATTTTGTAACTGCATGCATAAATTTGCAGCTCCACGTCCACTGGCGGACACATCTGCACAAAGATACACCGTTGTTCTTCTCGAACACGCCAAATCCAGATAATCCGTAAATGATGAATTAAATTGATATTTTAATTTGAAACGAGTAACTAAGTTGCCAGTGTCAAAGTAACGAAGTGAAAGTAGGGGAGACCGGGGTTACTTCGGTCACGGGGATCGGTTTGTCACCCCAGTTTTTATGCCCCCGCCCTCCAAAGAGGAAAGGAAATTTTTGCGCCATTTCGCAAAATTTTTGCACCAAAAACGTCAAGCTTACATCCAGTGAAGAAATTTTAGAGTTCAATTTGTAGTGCTGCTGTACGTGGTAACAGCATATAGGGGCAGCTGTGATACTGACGACACTCCTCCAAATTTTTTTCGTAACCAAGTTAAGAATATAAGCCAGTTGAAAACCATTTGGAAGGGTTCTATGAACCCGTCACGCATGTCACAACGTTTTACAGTCATTAATATTCATTTTCAACTGGTTTCTGTCTTCCCTTGTTCCAAAAAAGACATCCCACCGTCGTTGCTCTTTAGGGCATGTGCAGCACGCGTTCACTATATTAAGTATATATTAATAAATGGGTTGCTTCGTATCGCACAAGTAACAGCACGACAAGTCCATATCAGCATGACAAATGCGAGTGGAGTTTCGAAAGTATCCGCCGCTATGGCAACGACTTTCTGGTCACTGTGTGAATGGTTTAAGACGGCGAAAAGGCACAGCTGCTGCGCCTATTTTTCGCTGTCTGAAAGGGGTTTCCGGAGAAATTCAAGACAGCTCTGAACCGCCTCAGATACACTTTTTTCGATCTGAATATGGCTTTAGTGGGATGGTAAGCACTTCAGATACCAAAATGTATGAACACAGACACCGAAAAAGTGAGTTTTCATGAAATGCCCCCTTTAGTTTCTGTGCATTCAATTTGTCATTCACAAGCAAAAAATACAGTATTTGCTTGTGGGTTTTAAACATATTTGGGATCAGTGTCTTACTAATGGATCCTGACATTAGCATTTTTCAATAATATTGGGCCTATTCTCTACCCATAGACTTGGTCCAGTCTTACCTGGCAGCTGGTGCTCCTAGATCCAGAGATGCTGCAGTGTCCCAGGCTGCCGTTGGGCGTGGTACCACAGCTGCTGATGATCTGGAGCTGTTTCTCTGCTCGATCGGCCCGGTCCAGCAGCTCCTCAATGAACTCCTGCAGCCGCACTTTGGCATTAGCTTCCCGCGCCGCAGTATCATGGAGGAACTGGTCAATCTGAGTCACCTCCCTGAGCAAACATGCAGGGGAACAATGCTCAAGTTAAGAGTGATAATACCCTTTTGTAGCTGCACTTTAGTGTTAGCCTGCAGCGCCGCAGTTTCATGGAGGAACTGGTCAAACTCAGTCACCACAACATGCGACGCTTTTGTTGGGGATGATCCGTCCTTTGGCATGAACATCAAAATTCTCTCTCTCTATCTCTCTCTCTCTCTCTCTCACAAACACAGACACACACGCACACACACACATACACACACACATAAATATACACACATGCACGCACACACACAGACACACACACACACAGACACGAACACGTGCGCACATATTAGAGGGTCTATTTCTCTCCTCATTTTGAAAATTTTTATGATTTAAAGTAAACATGTATTGAGAAATCAAAAAATGGGCACATTATTCCACTACAGAAAGCTAATGTCATGGAGATGATGAATAAGCTGTTTTGTGGACACTCACCCAGACAGAAAGGGAAAGATAGATGCATTTTGAACACCATTTCAACTGGTGCACATCCCCAAAAAAACGAGAGACAATGGCCCCTTTCTGATGGCGTAATTTGTGGGAAACAGGGACACACAAGTGCATCGACCATTGTCTGCCTGACCCAATTGTTATGATCCTGCTTTGTCTGACCAGGTCTTGCTTAAGATTCTGCCTTGTTTGCCCATGTTTTGATAATGATTCTGCGGTATCTGACCATGCTTTGATTGTGATTCTGATTTCATGCCATGTCTTGTTTTTGCGTTGTCTGTATGTTTGCCATATTCCATTCCCGCAGTTAGATTCCGGTCCTTGTTTTATTTCTTGCCATGCATTGCACTTTGCCTCCCCTGTCTGGTCTCAGGTCATGTGATTGCTCACTGCCCCAGTATTACGTGCCCACACTTTCGGGTGATTTCATGGTTTCTGGGATTTCAATTATTCCTTCCAATCTCGCTTGCTTCCTTCACCTTACTGTTCTATCTTTACTAACAATACTAACAGTTTATTATTTTAGATAAATTACTAACATTAACTAACATTGTTTATAGTACTAACTTACTAACAAGCACAAGGAATTGTAGCTGGACATTACTAATTGACTAACAAGCTCTCAGCACTCGCTCTGCTCTCGTCTCTGCCCCTTGCCTTCACTCAATTTACTTCGCTGTGCTTCAGCAGATTCTCTGCACCTTGTCAATCACTGTCTGCCTCTCACTCTGTGCACTTTACAACTCCTTAACCGGAGCCGTATGTTTGTCATAGGCTGTCTATGTAATCCCTGTCCGTGTTTTGGCTTTCGCCAATTTCATGTGGTTAGGAACTTCCTCTTGTTATTAGTCTGATCCAGCTCACCTGTTCCCTATCATAGCATGTGACTTCCCCTACGTGTATTTAAGCAGTCATTTCGCATCCAGCTCTTGTCAGAACGTTGATCAATATTTCTTTGTGCAGAGCGCCGTGTATGCCATTGAGTATTGTTTTTCTTCTACTGGTTTGTCCGACTATGATTCTTGCCATTGCCCTTCCTGTACTGTTTTGTTTTTTTGGATTTTGACCCACTTTTTGCATGACCATGATTTCTGTGTTTGGGTGCCCTGTGTATGACCCTTGGATCTGTTCATCGACTATGACTTTTTGCCTACCATTTATGTACCTTTGCTCATCTGTCTTACTGGTTCTGACCCCTGCCTGTCTAGTCGACACTGTTTTTGGATTTCGTATTGTGGCTTATTTTTTTTTTGGCTTTGACTCGAACCTCATTAAAGGCATACGCTTTTTTTTTTTTTGGATTTCTCTCTCTCGCATGTGGTTCCTGAATTGTACCTCACACTATTTTGTTCATTTCTTGGTCTGGTTTTAGATTTCTAATAGACTGGATTCATGATCATTAAAAAGTATGCTGTTTGGTCACTGTATATATGTAAGAATACAGCGTGCTAAAATATATAAATGAATATATAAATGAATCTTGCCACTGGTTTCACAGGAGATGACGGTGAGATTTTCCCATTATAAGTAAATGGGGGAAATTTGATTAGAAAATAATTTCTTGATCAAAAAATTACATTTTTCAACACTGTGAATAATTTTGGTAGACATTGTCCCAAGGACGGTCCATTCCAAATCTGTAGTGAATTAGACCAGTAGATACAGAAAAGATTTTTGAAGATTTCGCTAATGGATGACGTCCCAAGGAAGGTCCATTCCAAATCTGTAGTGAATTAGACCAGTAGATTCAGAAAAGATTTTTGAAGATTTCGCTAAAGGATGACGATCACTATCACGACTACAACGCCGGATGCCGCCTGATCGCAAGAGCGCATAGCCCATCAGCTGGTGAGCTAAAAATGACTCTCATTTTGATTAGCGCCTTACGTGTTTTCTGTATGTCCCAGCCCAGCAATACTACACACATAAACGCATACAAACACAAACAGTCTACATTTCGCACATGGGCACACATATATAGGCACAGTCTTCATGTCACATACTATTGTACATTCACACATACAAACACACCGTCAATATGTCACACATACAGACACATAAAAACACACACAGTCCACATGGCACAAAAATGTTGACATACACACACTGTCTACATGTTACATATATGCACACATACTGCACAAATACAGTATCTCACAGAAAGTGAATACACCCCTCACATTTCGACAATTAATGGATTATATCTTTTCAAGGGACAACGTTACAGAAATGAAACTTGAATATATTCTAGATTAGTCATTGTAAAGTATGTGTAGCAGTGTAGATTTACTGCACTGTTCAAATAAATGAACAAACAGTTATTATTTCCAAAATGGGTGGCAACAAAAATGAGTACACACCCCAAATGGTAATGGTCAACCAACCAATGAAACATGTCATATTCATCATGTTCATGCTTTTGTCTGTTCGACTGGGCCAAATGAGGTTGCGTAATGCATTAAAGGTTTACATTGTGGTGCTTTGGATGCAACGCTCTCATTCTGGTCACTGGATGGTCAACATCGCACCTCATGGGAAAGAACTCTCTGAGGATCTGAAAAAGAGAATTTTTGCTCTCCTCAAAGATGGTCTAAGCAACAAGAAGATCTGTGAAACCATGAAACTGAGCTACAGCATGGTGGCCAATTTTATTCAGCAGTTTCCCAAGACGGACTCAACTTGAAACCGGCCTCCTCAGGGTGGACCGAAGAGGTTGAGTCCTCACGCACTGCGTCAGGTGCACAAGTTGGCTTCAGAAAACAGACGCAGGAGTGCTGGCAGCATTGCTAACGAGGTTGCAACAGGGGTGAACAGCCTGTCAGTGTTCAGACCATATGCTGTGCACTGCACCAAGTCAGTCTGCTTGGCCGTCGGCTAAGACGGAAGCATCTTCTGACATTAGACCATAAGAAAGCCCGAAAACAGCTTGCTGAAGACAACTAGTCTAAGAACATGAACCATGTTATGTTATCAGATGAGACCAAGATAAACTTGTTTGGCTCCGGTGGTGTCCAGCATGTGTGGCGGCGCCCTGGTGAGGAGTACCAAGACAAGTGTGTACTGCCTATAGTCAAACATGGTGGTGGCAGCATCACGGTCTGGAGCTGCATGAGTGCTTCCGGTCCTGGGGAGCTGCACTTCATTGATGATATAATGGATTCCAACATGTACTGTGACATTCTGAAGAAGAACATGATGCCCTTCCTTTGGAAACGGCAGTTTTCCAACATGATAACGACCCAAAACACACCTCCAAGATGACAACTGCCTTCCTGAAGAAGCTGAAGGTGATGGTGATGGCGTGGCCAAGTATATCTCCAGACCTGAATCCCATTGAGCACCTGGGGGGCATCCTCGAGAGGAAGGTGGAGGAGCAGCAGGTGTCCAACATCAACCAGCTCCGTGATCCCAGCAACAACCTGGGCAGCTCTGGTGAACTCTATGCCTCAGAGAATCAAGGCTGGACAACAATGGTGGTCACACTAAATATTGACACTATGGACACAATTTGGCATGTTGATGGTGAGGTGTACTCACTTTTGTTGCTGCCTATTTTGGAAATGGTGACCGTTCGTTCAGTTATTTGGACAGTGCCGTAAATCTACACTGCCACACATATGAAAACTGTAGAATATATTCAAGTTGTATATATACAGGTTGTATATATGCAGTCTACACATCACACGTGTACTTTTACACATACAGCCTACATATCAAACACCAATAAAAACACTCGGTCTTACTGTCACAGACATATATGAACACATACAACCTACATTCTACATGTCACACATGTGCACACATACAAACACTCACATTCTACATGTCACACATGTGCACATATACAAACACTCACACTGTACCTGTCACATACATACAAACACAATGTCTATATATCATACATAAAAATGCACACATACAAAAACAGTCCACAAAAACGTCACGATTTCAAATACCAAGCAATAGCATGGAAATGATCTTTCTCTCTTACACACACACACACGCACACACATACATACATAGGCTACAACATTCAGAGCAACAATTCTTTTTTTGTTACAATACAACAATTCTTCCACTGAAACCAATTAGATGTTCTTGAACATGTTTCCCAGTCCACCAAATCTCCCAAAAACTTCCAGGTTTCAAGGTGTCCATTAATGATGTTTTTCCAAACTTATCGAACATCAAACTCCTCATTTATCACAGATATCATTGATCTTCTGACTCTACATTCAGAGAATTTTTACAATTATGTCCAATCATTAAAATGGCACGCATGCAGACAGGCAAATACAAAGGCAATTGGTGTAGAGTAGATCTCTGATTGAGCAATTGATAGATCTTTCATAATAAGAATTCTCAATCCATTATCTCTGGATGTGATTCCAGAGGCATATGGAAAACCAATCATTTTGAAATGTCCCAGAATTGTCTTCCACTGCCTTACAATTGGCCAAGTTTGCTAATCGATTCCAAAACGGTAATACATTCCCCGAGAGACAACCAAAAGGTTTTAAAGTCAGAATCATTAAGTGAAAATATAAGTAGATGGCTACTTTTGGCACACAAAAGATGGCTCAATAACTGTCTGAAGATTTGAAGGCCTATTGATCGCATGCTGCTGATAAGCAAAGGCATGCAACCTGGAGTGCTCCATCTTGAGATGTGATAATTACATACAAAACAAAGCTGAAAAGAATATGAATTCAATTGATATCTGTGGATATCAAAGAAATACTGTTCCATTTTCCTGTTTATGAGAAAAATAAAATAAGCCAATGTAACTTCAGTGCGATTCTGGAGAAATTACCCTGATAATACATTTAAAAAAAGCTTGTTTTTCAAAATGGCAGCTTCATTAATAAAAGGCTCATGTAACATTTTATGATTTTCACATGGTCAGTCCTACTGTGTGAGGATTTTCACAGGCTCAGCCTCCCAAAAAAATTAAAAAACCCCAGGCCTAAACTGTCCTATTTTCTTTAGGAATATTTGTGCCTAGATAAGATCATACTCTTCTTGAAATATTACAGCAGACAGCTCATTAGAAATGCTAAGCTGAATGCATTTCTCTCCAATTTCTTTTGAGAGAACAACATTCAATCATTGAATAAATAGCCCATGATCTTACTTCCAGTTAATAGTGTTCTCCAAAAAATAACCATAACTTGCAGCAGATTTTTTTCTCATAATCAAAACTGAAAAACACCACAATTACTTTCATAATTTACAGTTACTTCCATATTTGTACATTGTATTTCTTATTAGTAAACATTATCCATGAAAGTTTTTAATCAAAGGAAATTTCAGACTGGGACCAATTACATAGTGGGAGCTTTCCATCCATTGATCAAATATTCACCGTATATCTGTGAAATTCGAACTGATTTGTCTGCTCTGGATGTATTATTTATTAGAATGTATTGTACAGTAGATGAGTGTGTCAAATTCACAAGTCCAGAGGGTAAAAATCAGAGAGCAGAGTGAGGGGATGATGCATCGTTCTTGCATCATTCTCTATTGCCCGACACTGGCCTGCCTTATATTGGCTTCCTTGAAGAATTATTGAATATGACAAAGCACTGAAGTGTGAAGAACTACTGCCCCACTTTACTGAAGGCCATGTCAGTGGACTACAGCCTCTGTTTCCACAGCAACGGCTGTCATGTAAAGACACGTAATACACCGGATGAGCATTTCTAGTTCCAATACAATGTTAATCAGCCACTAAAGAGGAACAGAATGATCTGTGTTCACTTACATGGCAGAATAAACAAATGAATATTTCTCATTCCAAACACAATGTTCATGATCCACTTAATAGGAATAGAATATGCTCACTTACACATATAAAGCACTGAATAACAATTTCTCATCCTAATAATGTCTGCCACAAATAGCATAAGACTGACATGTATGCACCCATGGCAAATCGTTTGTGCAACTAGTCAATGTGCAATGCGAGAAATTACAAGGAAAATCAAGTTGCCTAGGAGGTTAAAAAAAAAAAAAACGCCACCAGTGCATGCAATTTTTGGAACGGAATCAAAGGACTAGAAAAGGTGGAACCAAACTGGCTTTAGGTCATTGATACCACGGTGAAAATAAGGAAACAAAATTGGCCCGCTCATTGGTACAACGAGGGAAATGAAGGACTAAAAATGGCTTCAGCCCCCCAATATACATGGCTGAAATTGTGAAGCCAAAATGCCCCCTGTGAGCTGGTATCACAGTTCACATGAGATTTACAGGGGGAGCAGCTACATGGTAATTCCATGAGATAAGGAAGCTTATGACATATGAAGCAGAAGTATCACAGTGAATCCATAATTAGGTCCCAGAAGAAAGGCAGATAAATCATCAGCTTAGAATAACTGCAGTCTTACTCGAGAAAACACGTTCCTGCAGAACAAAAATCAGCATCTTCTCTGGTCGACCAGACATAACAGATTGGGAATGTGAAGCCTATACAGGCTTACAGCTGTCCATCTGTAAACAGCAAACACTTCACCTGTGTGTGGTGTGAAAAATAGAGTGACAATGTGTTGAAGTCCTGTGGGACCCTCTTGGGAAGTGCTATTACTTTACTCAAGGTGATGTACCGCCATAGCCAGACATTACGCCTCTCCAGGGGACAACTATGGCAGATGGTATGATGACAGGTTGACATGAATGATGAAAGCTTCTCATTGGATAGCTTCAGCATAAAAATGAATAAGCCCTGCTAATTCAAGGTGGTAACTACTCCAAGAAGACCAATTTTCATATACCAGGGAATTTTTTTCATTCCAACATGTCAGATAGTTGTCAAGAGTGAAAGATTACATTTGACCCCAATTTTGCTCATTTTGGTTACCATGGCAACAAGAATTCAAGATGGCCGCCATTGTATGAACAAAAACTTTAAACAACAAGAGGCTCCTCACAGCCTGTGCTCGGGCCGGGTCTAGGCCTGGGCCAATCCATAAATATACAGGTGCTGGTCAACGAGTTAGAATAATTTGAAATAGTGCAATCGTAAAATTTTTAAATGCATTTTTTGTGCAGAAAGCAAATCAGGTGTTCACCGCACCTGCCCTCTTGTTGTAATCTCGCTACCTGTAAAAAATTTGCTCAGCTGAGCTTTCCAAAAGGCCCATTTAGGCCATTTAACTGTGACACTGTTGTTTTTTTGAATTAGAATAATGGAGAAATCGTTTCACTGAATTAGAATAATTTTTATTATGATTAGAATCATCACTTTCTCAGTATTTTGTGGCTGCCCCCCTTGGCTTGTATGACTGCCTGAAGTCTCCGCGGCATCGATTTGACCAGCTTGTCTCAAATTTCTGCACTCACTGCTTCCCAGGCTGTGGCGATGTTCTGCTTCAGTTGGTCCAGCGTAGTCGGCCTTCTGTCGCGAATTTTCCGCTTGACGATGGCCCAAAGGTTTTCAGTGACATTGAGGTCAGACTAGTTGGCCGGCCATGCCAAAACTTCAAGCTGTTTTTCGGCGAACCAATCTTTGGCGCATGAGCCGGTGCAAGATCCTGTTGAAATATGAGGTCTTCTTCGCCGAACTGTTCCTCAACAATCGGAATTAGGAACGTTTCCAGAACATGTTGGTATACGGCAGCATTGACTGTCTTCTTGAGGAAGCAGAGTTTCCCTACACCCCGAGCGGACATGCATACCCAGACCATAACGCTCTGGGGAAACTTGACGGATCTTTTCATGGCCTCTTGGTTGTAGGTTTCGCCACCACGACGCCAGACACGAGGACCTTGGTCACCAAAGGAGATGCAAAAGTGTAATTCGTCACTGAAGACTACTTTCTGTCAGTCTTCAGCAGTCCATTCGCCGTGTTCTTTGGCCCACTTCAGCCGTTTCTCCATTTGTTTCTTGTTCAGCATTGGTTTTACTGCTGGAACGTGAGATTTGAAGCAGAGTTCGCGCAGACGACGGTAAGTGGTTGATCTCTAGACGTTAGTGCTGGTCTGCTCGTTCCACAAGTCGCTGAGCTCAGAAGTGGACTTGAACCAGTTGCTGACTGCGATCTTTCTCAGCTGCTTGTTGTCGCGAGCAAAAGTTTTTCGGACGCCGGAACAGTTGGTGTGCTTGCTCCAGTCATTCTTCAGAGCTTTGCAGATGGAAGACTGCAGACGAGCTGCTAAGCAATTTTAGTTTGGGTCAAGCCTTGTTGGCGAAGGGTTGAATTTGAGCCACTACTCCGGTTGAGAGGTCGTGCTGCTGACCCATGATTGATTTTACAACTTAGAAATTCTACTCAACCCTGACTTTATACTGCACAGTGAACACTCTTCACAGAAAACAAAAATTCGAGCACTTATTCTAATTCAATGAAATGACTTATGAATGATTCTAATTCAATGAAACAACAGTGCCACAGTTAAATGGCCTAAATGGGCCTTTTGGGCAGCTCAGCTGAGCAAATTTTTTACTGGTAGCAAGTTCTGTGATTACTCTAACAAGTAGGACAGGCGCGGTGAACACCTGATTTGCTTTCTGCACCAAAAATGCATTAAAAAATGTAAAGATTGCACTATTTCAAATTATTCTAATTCGTTGACCAGCACCTGTATATATTTAGACTGCTAGATTTGTGATAATGTCATATTTACACCATCCGAAGTGAAGCTCCCGGCCGACATATTGCTACACCCAACATCTTCATAAAAATGAATGGGTTCCTATGAGGCCAATTTGAAATTAGTAAATATAAGCATGTGCGGCTGCCTTTTGCAGCAATAGTCATTTTAAGGGCTGTAATAAAATATTTCATGCGTAAGTTAAAGTAGAAATGCAAATTTGTCACTTTTAATAGAAAAAAATCGCATTTGCTTGCTAGCTAGCTAATTAGCCCCGTGATTGACTTAAAATAGACCGCGGACTAAAGCAAACCCTTGCAATCGATAACAGTCTCCAGCGAGCTACCTTGGTAACCTTACCATCGCAGGGACTGCATTGACTACGCGGTTAATAAAATGAACAAGGTGGCTAACTAGCTAGCTGCTTGTAATTGACATTCAAAGACAACATTTCTTACCTGCATAATATTTAAAAGGTGGACAACTTGCTTTGCCTGTTTATACAGCGTTCCAAAAGACAAGGAGGGGGGCATGGAATCAAGAAAAAAAAACCTTTCTCTATCCCCTCAATCCGTGCTGTGCAGTGATTATTTTTTGAGAGCAGTGCTTTAACGGAACACGGGCAAAGATGGAGCTGAGTAAAGGAGTAGCCAGAGTTAACTAGCGCTTCCTTTTAACAATGTTGGCATTAGCCATATGATTCAGTACGAACAATTTGGTCAACGGCAAATATGCTCAATCAGGGTACAATGAAGTGGGGAAACCAGAGAGTAATTTGATTACGTATAAGGACATTCATCGACGTTGCTTATAACGGCAAAAACTTTAAAGCAATTATCTTACCAAGGGGTCATTAAAAGCCTTGGTGACCGTAACTGAACTTTTCTGCTCGCACTTGAACGTTGACACCAAGTAAGATTTCGATCTTCCTAAAGGGATTGGATTGGAATTGGGCCTAAGTTTTGGCTCCGTTTTTCTTCTTCTTCTTTTTTTTCAGGGTTGCGATCGTCCTTCTCATGTGCGCGCCGTTTCGCCATTGGCCCATAGATATATTTAGAACACTACATTGCTACATAGGGCATCTGTTCCAGGAGCGTGTACACCGGGGAGTGAAATTCGCAGGTACACTCCCATTCGTTTTCGCCTACTGTAAAATCATATATTCAAAAACACTTGCGTGCGACTTGGGGTGATTTTGGTATCTCTGTGCAGAGCAACATTTTCTCTCTCTAAGTATGTGCTTTTGCCGCACTTACGGACTCACTGACTTGGAGGCGCGCTCACGGGAAGTCCTTGAGTGTGTGAGGGTTGTTCCATTGTCAGATCATCTAGTCAGTGAGTCCGTGAATGAGCGCTTACTGCCCCCTTACCGTAAGTCAGCACCGATACTGACTTTGAGTAAGGAAATTACCCACAGTTCATAGTGTTGTGAAGTCAAATCGAGGGGATGCTGTCGGAATACCGGAACTGCAAACAAAAAAAAAACAAAAACGGTAATTAAACCAAAGAGCGGTCCAATCGAGATAATGGAAGGAGCAAGAAATATAAAGTTTTCATGTAAGTATTGACGTTGATTGTCACAATTGCGTGTGGTTTGGTATGGTGAAAGGGGGCAAGCGCTGTTCCATTCCAATTTATAGGATCTGGAGCCCTCTCAGACTCAGTCCCCTACAGCTGACGTCAATTGAGTCAGTGAGGGTTCAGGGCTTGAGCCTTCAGGGGGCGGATTGGAATTGGGCCTTAGACTCGTGGCCTACCAGCCAGAGTAAAAAATACTCCATAGCTAATTGATATATTAATTTGGATTTTTTTTTTTCCAAATAAGACAAGACCATTTCCTTTTTGCAACCTGCCAAAATCTAGAGTCTCAATCCACAGTAAATATTTTTACAAATTTTATTTAGATTTAGACCGTCACATTCAGTGTTTTGAGGGGTATCCATGGCAACAGCTACCTCTGTGTTTATAGTTGAGAATTCAGTTTGGCAGGTTGCATAAAACTCCATAAATTCTAGCTTCTGTCCAAAGCGCAAGTCAGTGAGACTACTACTTTTGGCAACACTGTTTGAAGTCATAAAACCAAGTTTTAGAGAAAAACAAATTGGAAGTTTGTGCAGTTCATACCCACAAACAGCTTTCAACATGCAATGATTTGTTCTCAAAATGCACCAGACTCCTACAGTGTTCCTTCCTTTTCTTGAAGCCAGTCCTGTCTGCCCTTCTTTTTCCATCTGAGATATTTTCTCGTCCCAGATTCCTTTTCAGAGACTTTATGCTCAGCCCAGTATTGCCTATTGCCATCGATTTCATTATACCCTGCTAAACAGTATTACCCAGTATCAAGTGAGGAGTCGACTTGCAAAACCTGCTTAGTAAAGTTTTGAAAATAAATCAGTTATCTCCCTTATCCTCTCTTTCAGGCACCTGTGCATGTCCCACTGATGGCTGCACTTTCAAAACCTATTAAATCGTGTTATAAAAATGTAACAGAAAACGCGAAACTCTGTCATAACCCGCCAAGTCAAAAAGGAAAACTCCATCAAATTCTGCTAAGTATTCAGCCAATGTGGAAACATGATTCTGTTTTCGTTCACTAGAAGGAACCAATCACAGTCGAGCTTTTGCTTTACAGCTTTTGCTTTCTCCTACTCTTAACTGGTTTGAGCAGTTCAGGAAAGTGAGATGATGGTGATACCATAAAAGGGGGATTTGAACCCATAGACTCATGGTTATGTTGTCATTGTCATAACAGCTATTCAACCACAGTGCTGTCTGTAGCTTTGAGTTGCACGTAGAGTGGGTCATGAGTCAAATGCCTTCACCTGTTGAGCAACGGGTCTAGTTTAAACACTGTCAAAACCTGCTAAATTTCCACTCCACTTTCAAAACCAGCCAAGTCAAAACTTTGTGTTACAAAATCGAAGTCATTTCTTAACAAAAATAATGAATTGGCTCATGGATTATGTCTGCAAAGCTAATAGTTTCAGTATAGTGAAAATTGGTATCTATGGAAGATTTCTATGCCTACAAAAAAATCAGATTTTTCTAAAAAATTGACCAACATGACTTTGGCTTTGCAAGTGGACTCCTCAAGTCCTGTGTGCTTTAGAACATCACTGCAGGCTTTTAGTCCACTATTATAGTTGATTATTGAGTCGTACACCTCAAACTCCAGCACATCCTTTCTAAACTCCTTTTGGACATCGAATCCAGTGCAGCTGATTTATCGCCTCATTCTGATTCTGAGTGCGATCATGCAAAAACCCCAGAAGAAGTTCATCTTAAGTGAGAATTCTGTTGTTTCTGTTTTAATATATGAGGATGTAAACAAACCTTTTGCATGAAATAAACTATTTTTAAAACCGTTTTTCCATAAAATAGACTTATTAATCAAAATACTAATTAGCTGACTTAAAAGAGTATTCAGTACGGTAGCCTGCGAGGATAAAAACATTTTTTTTTTCTTAAATTTGGACTTTTTCATGAAAATGATGGAAGTTACCACCTTAAGCACATAGAATTGTGTTTGTAAAGCATGATAATGCGTGCATTATGTGAGGTATACCATTAAATGGAGCAGTTCATTTGAAAAAAGGACCAATGCCTCATTAATGACTGGCCTTCTGCTAAACTTTGCTGATGGTAAGTGTTTTGGGCACGTAAATATTATACACAGTCTGAAAAGTCTTTGTACTGACTCTTGATAAGAGAGGAGCAGAAAGAAATTTCCCCTCGAGTAAAACTGACAGGCAATTGATTCTGAAATGCGCAGCTGTTGTATCATGGCATATGAACTGCCAGTTTACCCAGACTGAACAGCCCTCAATATGACAGCCTACATGATGACCATATTTTTGTGTCAAAGACAACATTTGCCATGCAATTACATGTACAGAGGAGTTCATCAGTACAACTGCACCCATTGTAATTACTTCAGGGGCATTTTGGGCCTAATTAATCCCACTCTCTCTCAGTAGATCCAGTTATATATATAATGTCAGAGGCTTAATATGGCGGCTCATATAGAGTGCGTGACCTAGTAAATTTCAGACGGCAGTTTCAACTTTCGTATGTACCCTACAGGTATCTAGAGTTCCCCTGGGATTGACAATTAATCTGGAGCATTGCAGCTGGGATTTCTGTTCAATGCCAAATTTTCATTGGGAGGCAAGTCCAACAGAGATGTTCTAGCATACTGCATCAGACAAAAAAGCAACATGGCCCAGTTTATTTATGGTTCATGAAATAGAACCAAGCCCTAAAATAGCAGGTATTCCCAGGACTCAAAACTGAAAGGTGCGGATAAAACTTTTCAAAGAGGATCCAGTCTTGAATGTCTAGGCTGGTATTTGAAATGTCAAAGAATCTGAAAATGTATGGACCCTACCTGGCTGGTAGAGCTAAAGATAATGGAATTCACTGAAACAGCAAAGGATTGCTGATACATACCACTTTAAAAGTAAGCCTAATTCTTCATAATGGAACTGAAGAGGTAGACCAAGACCATGATATTCAATTGATTAAAGAAAAATACATTGCATGTTGGGCTGTCAGGCAAAAACTAATACCACAAGTTTAAATACAAGATAAATTCTGCATCTTCTGGTCATAAAAGGCTTTCCTCTGGCAACCAAAGAGTCTGCGGTTGTGAAGGGGGTGCCTGATGGTTGTGACCCCAAGATGCTACAAAGGCCTGCAATTCCTTCACAGTGATTCTTGGGAATTTTGTTGCTTCTCTCACCATCCTCCTCTGTATCAAGGGGGCAAAATGCAGTTGTGTCCTCTATTCTTGAGGTTTTCAACATTTTCAAATCTTAGAAATTTTTTTTAACTGCCCTGAATATGCTCAGGGGCATATTCAATTGTTTGTGAATCGTCTTGAAGCCATTATCAGATTTATGACAGTCTATGACCATCTGCCTCCTTAGAATCGACAGTGGTTTTGTTCTCTTCATGGTGTTTGATGACAGTGGGATATTGCATTTGTGTTACCTCATTTTTATACCCAAGTGACATAGGAAGTGATGTAATGGCTCAATATTGTTTCTGATCACTTCTATAAGAGGAACTTAATACCTGGTTTAATTTTTTTGGTAGATAATTTTCAAAAGGGTGCCCTACATTGCGGGACCTTGATTTGGAGGAAAAATGATTTTTAATCAAATTTTTAATTGATCGCTATCGACTTTTCTTGGTCTTTTTATTTGTGTGTTTTCTTCCGTTGAAGAGAGACAATAGTCTTTATTCAGTCTCTCCTTTGAAAATTAGTCAGATGGATCGAACAGATTCACGCTATATCTCTACACCAGAGATAAAATACTTCTTGTATTCAGTGAGCAAATCAATTCCATGACCATTGACAGTGTGAATAAATTATTGCATGCACGATCAAGACTGTCCGGGGCGAAACGCAAAATACTCTATGTCCGGCTGCCAGCAAAAAGTAAAAGTGTTGGTATGAGAACAGATTTATAACGAAGTAAAGGATAAAAATATATCACCAACAAACAAAGCATCCAAAAAAGACGGCCCGCAAATAAATCGCAGTGTTCATTGGATGTTCTGTTTGTTAAAATTTTCTTTTTATTCTTTATTTCGTTATCAATCTGTTCTAATCGTCCTCTTTTTTTGTTTTTTTTTTTTGCTGTCAGACAAGGGGTATTTTGCATTTAATGTCTGACTGGCATTGTACATTGTCCCGTACCAATGTCGACTCACTTTATTGAGCAGAGCTTAAACAGAAACATTGATCGAAATTCTCGGTACTCATCTTGAAGAACTGAGCCCTCTAATCAAAACATTTATGTTTAATATCTAAAACATTTAGTAGATTTGAAGAAATTAAAAACAATAATCGTGAAACCATCTGACTGTCGGACACGGAGATATATTAAAACCCTGTCAGACTTTCGGACACGTAGACACTGCGTTCAATTATTTATTTATTTTTCTGGCAAAAAATTTGTTTCAGGTCCAGTGTGCAAGGGTCTTAATACTAGGCTACTATTATTGTCTCTTAGGTTTTATCGTTTTTAGTGGGGGAAAGGAATACAGCCTGATTGCTATGATCTCGTATGGAGTTAAGATCACATATTAAAAACAAATGTGTAATGTATCTTGCATTGTTGTCCATGCATGTTAATTCCAAAGCAACAAGCAACAGGGTGAAATAATAGGAACACGCTATCCATCTTTTCTCTTCCCAATGATGTGGGCAGAAGAAATAAATGAGCAACAGTCATATTTCATTCCAACTTCATAAGTCTGAATGATCTGAGGAAATTTCATTTTGAAATTCCATTCAAGTTCGCTAATGGTAATAATTTGCGAATGCCCAAGCTAGCCAGCTAACTCATATTCGTAATGCTTAATATAGACGTAAGCGGTGCAGAATACATGTCTCAAGCAGCAAAGTAAAATGCAATATTAACGCATCATGCAGATATAGGACAGAGGTTCCTATATTCCAACACATTAAAGGTGAGGAGAGGAGGTCATTTGATTGGTGAAGATTTGACTTGGCTGTGTTATACCCAAACACGCCTTCTTTGCCACTTGCGCCGGCAGGAGCGACCGAGGCAGGACAGCGGGGTACTTGCGCCAGGCTGCACCGGGCACAAAATTGCAACATACGCCTAGACCAACCCCGTTGGCGCGGCACACCCCCCATTCGCCGCGCCTACGCCTGGTCAACGAATTTAAAGCCCTTTGTCTCCAACTGGAGAGAATGTTGTTAATAAAACATTTCCCTGGGTTCTGCTCTTAAGTCCTCTTAAACTTGCATGCTTGGAGCACCTGCTAGTGAGATGCGGTTTTCGACCTGCATCCCCACAGTGATTAATTTACCAGTATGAACAAATTACAAGCTATATTTTCAATGCCCTCTAAGGAAATACATGCTCTCCTCGCTTCTCCACATTTAATGCCTTTTAAAAGGACTGTAGACCAGCAAAGTGATAGCAGACTTCCAAAATCCCATAATCCCATAATAAATTAATAGCACCAAAATTTTGTCAGTTTCCACCATAGCCTTGGACTCCTGTTGAAATCAGTTTTGTCTGTGAAAAGCAGGAAGAAACATTTTATTTCGTGAAATTCAGAACCATGAGAAGGCATCTCCAACTAACTTAGGGCTCGATTTTCTAAAACCTAAGGGACATGCAGAACCTTATAGCACATGCAAAACTAATAGCAATACCAGCTATAAGTAATCAAATTATGCTTGTTTTTTTTTAAATCAATCATTCATTACGCAATTAGATTTAATAAATGGCTTTTATGCTTTCAAAGGTCTCAGTAAATCAGGCTTTTAGTTTTTTGAAAGATCGATAATGTTGTACGACTTTCTGCAATACATGAATACCACAATGACTTAATTTTTTTTTTCATTCAAGGAAAAACAACAGAAGTAAAACCTAAACTGGCTCTGCTGTTGAGGGAAAGCAGAGGATATAACTAATATACTCTAACAGTGCATGCCCTGTTTTCTGAGCTGGGATAAGATAGCTGGCAGCAATAGCAATCGATAGAAACGCAGGTCTTCCTGCAAGAGCAAAACTCCAACTGGACATGTTACAGGACATTTTTCCAATGGAAGTCCACTGCTCAGCTCATCATGGTCCAACAGGGATAGACTCACAGCCACTGTGCAGATATTGTATTGCACTTCTGATGAATGGTATAGAAATGGATGGACCCTGGCCCCGAGTCAAGCTGTTATGTTTGTGTGTGTATATGTATGTATGTGTGTGTGTGTGTGTGTGTGTGTGTGTCTGAATTTTTGTGTGTCGACTAGCTCTCTGCATATTACGAAGGCCTCCTATCGGTCGCTCGAATGCAACCCACTGTCAATCTTTTTTATCAATGGCAGCGCAAGACAGTTTGAGCACTTCATACAGTACTGTATGCATGGAGGAGAGTGCAAGTGCCTTCTATTTCAGCAGAGAGAGAGAGTGCATTCCAGAATACTAAAAATATGGTTCTCAGCCCTGGCCCTCATATGTCTTTTCATTTGTTTTTTCGCTAAATTTGGTCACAGTCCAGACCCACGGAGCCAGATCGTGTAAATTAACTACACACTGAAGTGTTTTAATAAATGATTTATATCCTGAGAAACCAACCAAAATGAGCATACAATGAATTGGAATTTAGAGCCGCCTATCCAGTCGGTTAGAGATAGTGGGGGAAAAAAATAAAACGGTCAATGTTTTATAGAAAATTCCGGACGGATATTAGACAACTATCTGTGACCGACTGTTGGAATGGGGGTCATTAATCGTTCGGTTCAGAGGATATCCACAGCAGAGGCAAGCCTCGTCTCAGCATGGTTCCTCATTTGCACTGCATCTGCTGCAGCCTTTTTACTGGGACTGTGCTTAATTTCCCTTCCACTCCACCCCTGTCATCAAGGAACAAAACAGCCTCCATCTCTCAGCCAGCCAGTAGCCAGCAATGCAATAACATGGTGAAATAGCCCCAGCAGTATTACTTATTCACCAGCTGTCTTTCAGACGTGGTCTGCATGCGAAGGGAATCGACATCAGAGGACAACTTCAAGAAGAAGGTCAAAACCAAAAATCTAGCCAGAACAAGATGATACAATATGATCTGCAATTCACACAGACCACCAGGCACACAGCTAATTTGGTTTGAAAGGTGAAAAATCAGAAAACACAAGCTAGTGTTGTCGCTAACTGCACACTACATAGCTCAGCGACAATCATAATACTCACAGCAGAATATTTACTCGAGTATTTTTAAATGCCTCAAAATAGCTTTATTGATTGACATTATCGATTTTAAGCGACAATTTTGGTTTTAATCTATACCAATCAGTATCACATATTGAGCATTTTGCTCACCTCTCCAATGACTGCCTGAGAAAATACTATTGGATATTAGGACAGACCAGACCTTTTTCTTCTTCAGAAAACCAGAGAAGACTCATCGAAAAGTGGGTTCTAAAAAAGTGGGTTGTAAACAAGCACTCGAATAAGCGAATACACGGTGTATGAATCATAATCGGTTAGAAAAACTTGGCAATTGATCATTGTTTTATACATTTTATCCAAGTGAGTTCCAGTCTTACACAAGCCTATATGTGTCATTTAAAAAGCCATCATGTTTTTTGCTTTATTTGGTTCAACCTCTTCAATCCCAGTTCCTGGTAATGCTGGCGTTACGGGATTTTCAGTCACCCCCGACCGCGTGGGTGTAGCCTCTGAGTGCCCACTTGTAATATATGAAAACAATCCAACGCGGCCACCACTGGAATCTCTTTTTCCATAAAAAGAATAGCAATAAAAATAGGACCAAGGATCCTGTAGCTTACCGGCAAGCAGTCTTACAGCAATGATACAAGTTATGAAAATGTCATGTGAGGTTTGACATTTGAATCAATGAAAATCAATGTCAAGGTCACTAAATAAAAGTTCACCTACATTTATAAGACCTTCTGTAATACAATCCTAAACTCTGAAGCAGTTTTGGTGATACAAGTCTGTATTGAATGGGCTCTAATTTCGTAGACCAGGCGCAGGCGCGGCGCATGGGGGGTGTGTCCAGGCGTATGTGGCAATTTCGTGCCCGGCGTAGCCTGGAGCAAGTACTCCTCTGTCCCGCCTCTGCCCCTCCTTCCAGCGCAAGTTGGCAAAGAAGGCGACACAGCCGAGTCAAATCTTGCTCACTGGCAAGAGAAACGATGTATAGCGTGTTCCTATTATTACAAATTGTTGCTGCTTTAAATTTTGGGATTAACATGCATGGACAACAAGGCAAGATACGTGACACATTTATTTTCAATATGTGATCTTAACTCAGTACGAGATCATAGCAATCAGGCTGTATTCCTTTCCTCCACTAAAGACGATAAAACCTAAGTGACAATAATAGTAGCCTAGTATTAAGCCGCTTGCACACTGGACGCGAAACGAATTTTTCGCTCGATAGATTGCGTCTTGTGTCCGAAAGTCTGACAGGGTTTTAATGAATCTCCGTGTCTGACAGTCTATTATTTTTTTTAATTTCTTCAAATCTGCTGACTCTTTTAGATATTAAACTTGAATGTTTTGATAAGAGGGCTCAGTTCTTCAAGACGAGTAACAAGAATTTCAATCAATGTTTCTGTTTAAGCTCTGCTCAATAAAGTGGCGCGAGACAATGAACAATTCCTCCGTGTCTGACAGCCAAAAAAAAAAGAGGACGATTAGAACAGATTGATAACGAAATATAGAATAAAAAGAAACATTTTAACAACAGAACATCCAATGAACACTGCAATTTATTTATTGGCGGGTCATCTTTGTTGGATATCCCGGTTGTTGGTGATATATTTTTATTCTTTATTTCATTATAAATCTGTTCTCATATCAATACTTTTACTTTTTGCTGGCTGGTGGACATGGACTAGGCCTATTTTGCATTTCGCGTCGGACAGTCTTGATCGTGCATGCGACAATTTATTTGCACTGTCAATGGTCATGGAATTGATTTGCTCTCTGATTGCAAGCACTATTTTATCTCTGCTGTGGAAATAAAGCGTGAATCTGTTCAATCCATCTGATTAATTTTCAAAAGAAAGACCGAATAAAGACTGCTGTCTATCTTCAAAGGAAGAAAACAGACGAATAGGCTAAAAAGACCAAGAAAAGTCGATAGCTATCAATTTGCATTTTGTGAAGGTCGAACACAAACATAATTTTGCACGTCTAAATAATTCCTGGAATACTCGGAAAAATTAGAACTTTTATGACTTTCGGACACGGAGCTTATTCAGACAATTACAGGAAGCACTATTTAATGTAACTATTTCTTGCATTGAAATATACCTGACATTCTGGAAACCAGCCTGTGAGGTTTCGGTGATGAGTGCGCACTCTGCGTCGGTCAGCCAAATTACCACTACACAGAAATTAAACCAGTTTGGAGATGGCGAGCTTTCTGCGCAACTCCAGCGGAGACTTTTTCTACGAAATTGTCACTGCGTCTTGATGAATATGTGACACCTCCCCCTACTACGCCGCCACACCCATCTCGGCGCAAGTTCGTCTACCAAAGGCAGCGCACCTCACAAAATTACCACTGCGCAGCAGTGTCACTTGTTTGACAAGTGAAAGTTTGACCTTTGAAGGTCACCGATGGTCAAGTTCAAGGCCACCAAAAGAAAGTTCATGTATGACTTCCTATACATCTCCAATACAAACCAAAACTATCTGTGACCATTTTGCAGATATAAGTCATTGAAATTTCACTGTGAAGCTTGGGCATTCAAGGTCACTGAAGGTCAAGTTCACTGTCACCAAATGAAAGTTCATACATGACTTCCTATATGCCTACAATACAACCTTAGCTCTATCTGAAATTGTTTTGGTGATAGAAGTCATTGAAATTTCACAATGAAATTTCACTATGGGCCAGTAAGCTTTCACCCATAGGGCCAGTAAGCTAAAAATTAGAATACAGCCTAAGCTTTGTCTACATTCTGAAACTGCAGAAATACTGAGTCTAAACAGAAATAACAGGTTAAAATAGAATGAATGCTTGCAACAAAAAAGCTGTAACATTCCATTGTTGATTTAAAATCTGATCGCCAACGTTATGAATGAAGTTTAAACTATTTGGTAAAGCCCTAATACCACAATAGACATAACATGGTAAACTTCAACCTAATGCCGCCTGCATTGATTCCAGTGCCCCAATCTCATAAACTGGACCGCATAGAAAAAAAAATGACAAAGCCGTTATCGGAGTACACTTTCTCAAATTGGGACTAGTCAAAACCTACAAGCTTAAAATATTCTAAACAAAACACTCAACCAAAGCCCTACCATTTAAAAATATGCATCGGCAGAAAGTCCAGGATAATGGCATCCGCTGGATGGAAGTATTTAATAAGTCAAGCAAGAGTCAATCTCTCTTTCTCTCCATGTCGGGTTGTCGAATAACATTTGTCACTTATTGTCTGCCTGCCCCATCTATGACATCATCTTCCCAGCTGGGAGCCAGACAAAGCAATTAATCAATATTACAATCAGCAGAGAATTGCTATGAGCTAGAAATGCTGCCAATAGCCTTAAAATGACTGAGGTACTTCTGTAAACATGCAGGGAAAAACAGCCTATATAACAAGGGAAGAGTGTCTTTACAAGGGAAAGATGCCAGACGACAACTCCCCTCTTTCCCCTCAGTTAGAGCTCCCATTTCATCTCATTGTTGTATCGGTCGGTTTGGATCCCGTTCCTCCAGATTGGCCCAATTTAAAATGACATAAAGTGCACAATTTCAGCAGAGCTTAATCAAATCAATCAGCACGCTTCAGTATACGAGATCCGGAGGAATCAAATGTTTGACGCAAATGAAAGGAGATGTGAATAGTGCTGGAGAGGTCAAAAAAGCCTAAGAAAGGCCTTGGAAGTTCCAGTGTGTGAGAATGTGTGTGTCAGTGTGTGAAGGCAGAATGTAAAATGTACTTTTGAAAGTGTAAATCACTGGCATCTACTTACCGTGTACAAAACTTAACACTCAGGGCAATACAGACATTCACTAATAAACAAACATCTATTATTCTTCATAATGCCTGTCCAAAATGGACTCTGCTGTTCGTGAGGATGTGTTCTCATACTGTGCATATTAAACTGAGCTGCTGGCAGGAAATGAGCACAAGGTGAAGTTACGAAGGATGCATGTCGTGACCTACAGACATAACAAAATGGAGGCTATAGTGGTAGAAGCTGCAGTGATACAACATATAGGCTTAGCTGAGTAACAATACATTTGAGCAGAAATAAAAAAAAAGGGCAGCCAGTGTGACTGATGTTAAGTATGGACATGCACTTTGAATGTCAGTGGATTCTAACAAGCATAAATGAATGTTGATGGAGAGGTTAGAGATGGTTGAGATGCACTTAATCAAAACCACTCCCACAGAACAAAATGGCCTCTCTAGAATCTTTTAATCTCACTAGGAGACTAAACTTCTTTTTTCCCTCTCAAGTAAAAAATATTAACTTACCATAAGTTGTAATGCGTTGGACAAGTATAATTCTCTTATTCCAGAGGCAAATCTAGAAATGAGTCAAATTCTGCCAATGTGGTCAGGTAATTCTTTGTCTTTGTGATGGCTGTTCCCACAGCCACACAAAAGGTTGCAGCATATACACTCTCAAGCACCATTACATCTTCAGTTATCTTGAGTCGCAGTCACTTAAATTACATACAACATACATAGCTTGTTTTGTTTAAAATTGGTTTATTAGCATTTTGACAACACGCTGCTTTCTGGATGGAGCACACACATTTAGTTTTCATTGTTGGCAATTTTGCTATTAATTCATTTCTCTTTTCTTTGAGTTACCTGGCTGCTTTGAGGTATTTCCTCTTGGGACAGACAAAAGATGGGGCTTCTTCTTCTGGCTTTCTGGCAAATTAGATGCCTTGCGGCACATTGCTGCCTCTCACTGGTTATAATTATATTTCAGCATGAAATGGTGATCTCATTCCCATAGTTGTAGTCTTGTTGCGGCAATGAACTCCGGGACTGCATTCACGATCCTTGCCTGGTTCTCCACAGGATTCAGCAGGTTCTTTGATGAGATTCCTACTTCCAAACTTAAAACTGTGGCATACAGTCATTCTCGTTCGCCAGTATACTAACTGCTTTCCATGAGGTAGGTGTCTCACAGTTTGTTGTTTTCTGCACGTCACACATAGTCCGTCTTTCTGCTTGCCCATCTTTGCCGGGTCCCATGCCAGCCCACAATGTCCCAGTCTAGTCATAAGCAGTCATTTTCCTTACAGTAGTTCATAAACCAAAGTAGTGTCTCCCCTTCAACTCATTTTCCCACTCTTTCTGCCACACAGCTGTTATGTGTCTTTTAATCAAAGTTCTAAGCTCATATGTTCCAATGAGAACTTCCACATCAATCTCCCCCTTTAGTCCCTTTTTAGCTGCCATATCAGATGTCTCATTCCCTTTCACTCCAACCATGAGCTGGCATCCAAATAAATCCCACTGAACCTCCTGCCAGCTCAATCCTGAATAACGCAGTTAGTAGTTCCACAGGTCAGATCGGGCTCCCATCTCGCCCTCCCTAAGCGTCATCAGTACTGAGGCTGAATCTGAACAGATGATTGTTTGGGTCGGTTTAACCTCCTCTATCCACTGCAATGCCCATATTATAGCCGTTATTTCTGTTGTGTAGACTGAAACCCCCTCAGCCAGTCATTTACATTTTGTGATTCCCAATTCTGGAATGTAAAAAGCAAATCCTGCTTTTTCAGTTTTTGGGTCTTTAGCCCCATCTGTATATATCTGAAGGTAGTTTCTCCAGTTGTAGTTTAATCTTTCCCTTACTATGTGAACATACGCAGCACTATCCTGTTTTTATTGCTTCAAGGACACTGAGGTCTATTCCAGGTGTGGGTAAGATCCACGGTGCTACAGCAGGCCAGTGTATTATGGGGGCCACCCCTACCTTTCCCAACTCCAACCGTTCCATGTCTTTGATTTGAAAATGAAACATTACTTCCTTTCTCCAATGCTGCCCCATTCCCATGCATTTTCTAGGACTGCTTTTACTGGGTTCTCCCCTTGATGTCCCCTTAGTTTGCAAATATAATGCATTGCCAGCTTTGACCGCCTATTTCCCAAAGTAGTTTCTCCTATTTCAACAAGTATCGCTGGATTTGGGGTGGTACGTAAGGCCCCACAGCATATTCCCAATGCCTTTGTTTGCTTGCACTATTTCCAGCCTCTTGAGAACTGTTTTGGCCGCTGTTCCATAGCACAGACACCTATAATCTATTCTGGATCGTATCATTGCTTGGTATATCATTGATAATGTGTCCTGGCCTGCACCCCATGTACTTCCTGAGAGGGACTGCATGACATTAATGACCTTCTCACACTTTGTCACAATGCTGTCAATATGCTTTTTCCAAGATAGCTTTTCATCACAGTATACACCCAGGAATTTAGTTTCTTTGACCCTTTCAATGGATTGGCCATATATATATATATATATATATATATATATATATATATATATATATAAAAACCCTGACTTTATGTTTTCTTATTACCAAATATGACATATTTTATTTTTTCCACTGATATCTTAAACCCCCATTTGTCATCCCAATCTACTATTTTATTTAGGGCTTCCTGCATTTTCTGTGATATGTTTAATATTTCTGCCTCTTCTCCAAATCTCTCCATCATCTGCAAACAAGGATAGACCAAAACCAGACCCAATGTCTTTGAAAATGTCATTGATCGTGACAGTAAACATTACTGGGCTAATTATGCTTCCCTGTGGTGTTCCATTGTCAATTCTTGTGCCCTCCGACAAAACATCCCCTACCGTAACCTGTACTATCCTGTCCTTTCAAAATTCTTGAATCCAATTCAGCATTCGTCCTCTTATTCCTGCCTCCTGCAACTTGATAACTAGCCCCTCTTTCCATAACATGTCATATGCCTTTTCAATGTCAATAAAAACCGCTACTACTCCCTCTTTGTTTACCATGGCCTTCTTTTTCTCAGCTTCAAGGGATATGACAGAATCCATAGTGCTCCTTCCTCTGCGAAATCCACTCCGTATTGGAGTAAACCATTCCTCCCTCTCCAGTTTATAGACCAATCTGTCTGTCACCATACTCTCCATTATTTTACAAAACACTGATGTGAGATCAATAGGCCTGTATAACCCTGGCTGTGTGGCCTCCTTTCCTGGCTTTAAAATTGGGACCATCACTGCTTGCTTCCATGCTTTGGGAAGAGCTCCTTCCATCCATATATAATTTATAAGTGCCAGTATTTCTTGTGACACTGGTTCGCATAATCTGTTAAGAATTTGACACCCTATACCAGGGGTCCTCAGTCTTTCCCAGAAAGGGCCGGTGTGGGTGCAGGCTTTCAGTCTAACCCAGCAGTCACACAACTGACATCACTAATTAACCCCTAGAGTCTTTGCAGAAGACCCTGATTAGTAGAGACAGATGTGTAACGGCTTGGTTAGATTGACAGCCTGCACCCACACTGGCCCTTTCTGGGAAAGATTGAGGACCCCTGCCCTATACCATCCTTTCCAGGAGTTGTTGGTCTCCCTCTCTTTATAACTCTGCGCAGTTCTTCCAATGAAAAACAGGTTAACAGCACCACTGTTATCTTCACTTACCTCAGGGTTAGATATGTGTTGCCTTAGCATCTCATTCCTTTTCATCATACCATCCACACCAAAATTTGTTCCACTATGAACAGCTTTAAACTTATTTTCACATGAATTTGCTATCTCTAGATCACTTACAGCAACCACCCCCTCTTCCTCTAATACTGGCATTCTCCTTTTCCTTACAGCCCCTGACATTCGGTGAACTGCTGCCCATATTTCTCCCATAGATGTCTCGACACCTAGCCTTCCACAGTATCTTCTCCAACAGTCTATTTTTTGCAGACTTAGTCACTTTCCTAGCCTTAGCTCTCAACCTTTTATATTCTACGGCTTTATTCTCTGTTTCAGAGAAAGTATGTTTCATACCGAGCAGCATATCTTCCTTCTGGGCAACAAGTGGCCTCTGATTGGGGCATTCGAATGATGCATGAAATATGATGGGAACAGACCTTTCCAAAATGCAGGGATAAGCTCATCCCCCAGTTACTGTCTGTCGCTATGTCTCCCACACTCCAGAATAGCTTGCGCAAAGCAGAAATTTGATCGCCACTCTCTCGCCTATTCCGAAGAATATTGCGTTGTGTTTCCTGCTGAATGCATCTAACTTTTCCAAGAGAGTTTGTCAGGGAGGACTTAACTGTTTTGCAAACGGATATGTGTAGGAAATAAAGATTTTTTGCAGAACAGGAAGAGATGTCACAGTGAAGTGCTGGCAATCTAGGCAGCTCAATTGAACCCCTCATTAACTGCACATTCCAGCCAGACAAAATGAAGGAATCATACTATACCAGAAACGCAGGGTGAGTAATTCTCATATGGATGGATTATACTATCGTTGTATACTATTATTTTCCCTTAGGGCAAGTAAGTACATGCATTTGTCAACCAAATCTTACAATTTCGACTGACAATGTCTAACTAATTTTTTAAATACGACAGTATTGCTCTGATTCACGTTACTCTCGAACAGCTCATTTCGTTTCATGCTAATTATCTAAGTTATCTGCACGGCATACACTTATCGGTATAATGGATTGATTAACAATGGCACAAGTCGAGTATTTCAGGTGCATTTTGTCTACATTACGACCGATTAACGTCTCAGATAATTTTACACTACCCACTATGCTCATTTGGAAAATCAGGTTGCTTTCTGTGTCCTTTGTAATGTTACCAGAATGTTAGCTAAGTTTTCTATGTAGCCAGCTAGCCATCAAGACCACAAAATTTCACCAACTTGCTTGCACCCGGACACACACTGTGCAAAGTTTAGAAATGTTGTCATTTAATCCAGCTCACATTTCTCGAGTAAATCCTCTGCGATGTAAAGCCAAAGCTCACAGTTTACGTGCCCACACTGCACAGTCCGCTCATAAAGTCATGACCCGAGTGCTCACAGTGTAGCTACGCTCCATCGGCTCCAGTGGACCATTCTGTCCATTGGCAAAGTTAGAACCCTTGCCTATTTCACACAGCTTATGATCACAAGTATGGGACAATATGGAGCTTAAGAAAATAAGGCAATCTGATTGGTTGTTATTCTACGCTTGACTGACATGTTGAAAAGGTCTACTCCTGCCCAAACTCCCGACATTACTGTGATGGCAAAACTCCTCATATAAGTCATAAAAGACCTGCAACACATGGCAAACAAACAGCGCAAATTTGATTACTTTAGTCAAAAAAGTAAAATCAACGATGATTATGACCAGGACACGCCACAAGCAGGGCAGTCTGAGATGAGAGACAGCACAGACAAGGAAAATGAACAAGAAATTGTTACAACTGAGTAATACACAGGGAATTCTACAAAGTTATGTAAACGAAGTGCGTCGAAACGTCAGTCTTGGCCGCTTAATAAATTATGCTGGTGATTTCAGTGCTCCAGTTTCTTCTTAATATTCATTCTCATGTAAACGATTATTATGAATGATAAGGGCGGCTGGATAGCGCGGGTTTAGCAGCATAACACTGTGGCGAAGCAGTTTCCGTTGTCTTGTTACTTGCGATTGCATTCCTATAGTTGTGGAAGTGCCAGATCACTTAGTGCCTTTAGTACTCATAGTACAAAAGTAAAACTGAAATTCCAGTGAGCATCACTGTTCTTAAAATAACAAACTACACAGGGAAACTGCAGCACCACAAGTTCACAACAATAACTGTTCTCTACGCTCGTAATTTGATATGGGCTAACTATAATGTGATGACGTAATACGTGTGGAAATCTTTATTTAACTAGAGCTGCCCTCAGAGAGCACAAGTACCTCCGCCAATGTGCTCAATGCTATTTTTACTAGTAATAGCTAGCAACCCCTGTGTTCAAGCAGTCCTGTAGTCTTCGCGCAAATATGTTTTCAATGTGTTTTTGACCTTTTGCATGCCCTTGACCTTGAACTTTGACCTTGACCTCCCAAAATCAAATCACCTCTTTCTTGAACAATACTTAAACATTCCACAAAATTTGACAAATCCATCCATAACTTTTAGCGTAATCCTGCTTACAAACAAACCAATAAACCAATCAACAGACAAACGGTAATGATCACATAACCTCCTCCAACTGCGTTGGGCAGAGGTAATAAAGAATTATGAAGCAGTGTGCCATGAAACATTTTTTATTTTAATGAAAGTGCTACGAGCAACAATGCATGTTTTTTTAAAGGATGTATTAGACACAAAATTAGGTTTCTTAATTAAGGCATTAGACACAATTATTTGTGTGTTTTTGTGCTTAATCACTTGTAAAGGATTAAAACACTGTAAAGAGTGTGCCCGATCATATTGCTCAAGTTTAATTTTTGCATTAAAAGTGAAGACAAAAATTACTTGCTTGTATGGACAGGATCTTAAAAAATGTATTTGTAAAACGAAAAAGTGATTGCAGTAAAGCGTCCAATATAAGCCAAAACAAAATCAACAATATATTGGTCAACATGCCGCTACAGATGGCCATCAGTAGCTACATGACCAACCCATGCCCATGCACACAAACACATCCACAAATTCAGTGAACTGTTGTAAAATTAGGAAGCACAACTGTAAAATCTCTAATACAATCCAAAACAAAATCAACAACAGAACGGTCCACATGGTGTTACAGATGGCCCAGTGCCCTTCAGCATTCAACTTGTACCACAATACTGAGGGTTTAAAAAGGCAATTAAAACCATGTAATTCCAAACTTGTAAACAGATGTAAATCTGCCATAATCCTGTATCAAATGCCACCAGAATGCACAAAATGCATGTTGAAAAAACAAAATTTTCCTGGTGGAGGTTCCCTAAACCTCCCCTGCGGGCTGGGCACACCCCCTCCCAAACCCTCCATCCCACGGGCCGTAAGCTCACTCTTGCCTCACAAACATACCCGGAACCCTGCTTTCAAAAATTTCTGGAGAGCACCCTGCAGTATTAACAGAATTTAGGAAATAGTGAATTTTGATTCCAGCATCCCCTTAATTACCAAACAGAAAAGTCAGTAATATGCAAAATGACTAAGTCCGAAAGATAGTAGATGTGTATTAACTATACTAACGCATGTACACACCAGAAGATTTAACTTACTGCTGCTTGTTGGTCAACTCCTGCTCCTTGTTGACTAGATCCTGCTTAAGGGCGGCCAGCATCTCCACGGACACGTCCACCTGCCTGGAGAGCTCTGAGGCCTTGGTCTCCAGCTCCTGCTTGTCCCGGCCGAGCCGCACGCTCTCCTGTTTGGCCTCCTCCAGCTCGGTGCTCTTCTTCTCCAGTTCGGCCTGCAGACGCCCCACCCGCGCTGTGATCCTCTGCTCTACCTCCTCCGAAAGCCGCTCCAGCCGCTCCTCAAGGTCCAGCCTCTCCCAGGCCCGCGCCCTGAGGCGAGCCAGACCCTCCTCATAGGCTGCCTCCACGGCGCTGGCGGCTGCACTGGTCGCCACCGCCAGAGCGGTGCTGGGTGAGGTCGGGGTGGTTGCCGACGAAGCTGGGTCTCTCTTGACGAAGATCTCACCAATGGGGAACTCCAGGTCGGGGAAATACCGGGCGGCCCCCAGGCTCAAGTTCTCAGCGCACTGCAGCTCAAAGGGAAAGCGGCGGTCCTTCGGAACCAGTGCGGTGTGCTCTAGGACGTCCTGCAGGGGTATGATGGCTCCCTCACAAGCAGGGCTGGGCTTCGATAGGACATACAGAGTCTCATAGGTGTGGCTGTCATCCAGATGGGCTCGGAGGGATGAGAGGCTGTGGAAGCGCTTGTTATCCCCGCAACGAGGACAGCGGTACGGCCGGTCCAGGGACGCCATTACCGCTGCGTTTCTGGATCACGCTGCACCACACCACCCAATGCCTGGACACTGCACGGCCCCTCTCATCTCCAAAATTGGTGGGCAGGCCTCAGACAGAAACTGAGAAAACAAATGCTGTTCTTTGCACTCCAAGTGATCATTGCAGCCTCCGCGCAACCCAAATATAGATTGGAAATTCCGCCACACTTTTTCGCTCACAATAGAATCAGTCAGACTGTTATCCACTGCATAATTAAATGCTTGATTTGGTTTTTATTATGCCTCCGCACATGTTCCACAGAAACCCCTAAAATGGAAAGAAAAAGATCGTTTGAGGTCAGCACAAACCACTCAGTTGATCAATAAAGCTTCATTCTTTGCAGAACTAGATATTTTCAATGTGTATGCAATTCTTACACTTCACCACATTTTTGGGCTAAAATACCACAGCAACTGTTAGTTTACATACAGAACAAGATTCACAATACGGTCAGAAACTATTTTATATAATTTATAGCAGGAAAGATCAGAAAACATCTTCCAGTTCTCATGATGATCCAGAAATTTTTCCTTTTTTCTGTCCGAAACAGAATTCAAAGCACACCCACGAATGAGCCAAATTAGGCAATATTTCAAAGGAAAACTACAACCTAGCAGTCATAATAAAAGGGACAATCACTTAATCCCATAGTTCAAAAAACTTTCCTAGAAGGTAAATGGACATTAACTGGGAGGGAAGCCCTAATTTTCCATTGAGTACAGTATACTGTGCTCATTGGAAAATTAGGGCTTCCCTCCCAGGTATGAGGAGCCCAAAAGCAAGAGATATCACATGTTTCATTAAGGTTGGTGAGGGTGCTGTGGTTGCACTGCTGCCTTAAAACAATGCTGAGGTCTCGAATGTGACCTCAGCCCTGATGTATAGAGTCTTGCATGTGCTCTTTTTTAGTCAGAATTTTGACACCAAGTATACTTTTCATACATATGTGGCTGCTGGCTTTTATTTTGTATCATATTATTTAAATAACACATTTGAACTCTGCCATTTGATGATGGATCCAGAAACATAACCCAGATGCCAGCTTGGGTACTGCTCTCACAAACAGTGTATAGATGCACGAGAGCAGAAGGAATTTTTGTGGACAGTGAGCAGCATTTCACTTCCTGTTACTGGCCAGCAGCTCCAGGATCCCAGCAGTCTGCCCTTCCGTCTTCCCTTGCACTGCAGTTCTGCACAGATACACTTTGACATTCCTCACACGTGTAAGCTGACCAAGGTCAACCAGGCTCTAGGGACGAAGCGTCAGATTGCATTCAGATTCCCAGGTATCAAGCTGGGCTCTGCTACACAATGGTAGTGTTTTCTGTGTGATATCAAATTTTAGTTGAGACCAATTATATTTAGCCATCTATGAAGCCAGCTAAATAGCCGACTAAATAAATGACTGAGAATTGTCGACAAGAGCCAAAACCACCAAAATCTTTTGCCAATTCACTACTGCCCTGAAATACATCTTACATGTATTCCAAAGCAGACTGCACTCACATATTTAGTATGGACCTTTTTTTCTATTAAGATGGATTAATTTTGAATTTAAACACATGCGTCACGGTGGCAAATGGCTGTAACGGAGTAGACTTTCCAATAATTTAAAACCAAGCAAAATAAACCAAGCATCACATGCGGGTACGCTCACCATTACAATAAATCTGGAACAAAATTAAGGAACAAACTACAGAAGACAGGCACTTCAACACTGACTTTGCCCCTCTAAATCCTGACCAGGAATGGGTGGGTTACTTATTGGATGCATTGATGGAGAGAGAGGGACAGCCAGTTCAGGATAAGCATTATGAGCTCAGGTGCGCTGACCTTATCACGGGCAGGGAATGAAACTGTGATGCACATAAGAGACTTGATTGGATGAGAGTTGACAGAGGCGGGTGCACAATATTTACACAGGAAATTAAACTGAGAAAATAAGACCACAATCTTTCTGGAGGCCCCAATGAGTCTTGACAGACAGAGCTTTAATTATAAATCATTCCCACCAATGATTCCTCAGGCAATTCAAACCTATGAATTCTGTGAGCAACATTTTTTATGACAAAACGAGCCCAAAATGAATTTGCCAAGGAATATTGTGTCATTTTTAATCCCTCAAAGAGTGCGAGTGTATCATTTAATTTTAATCCTGGTACTTCGCTCAAAATATGTGATGTTGCCATTAAGCAAGATGACTCTGCTGTACATCTCGTCATATTATATGTCATGATTATAACATCAGGAACGTTAATCAAGGGATCAATGACCTCATCTCCAGCTCTAATACTATGTTGGCTAAATTTAATACGTGTGCCTCGAGTACAACGGCCAGGTTATTCCAAACATATTGTACCTCTTTTTATTGCTCGGTGCTGTGGAATTTGAATAGCAATCATATTCAGCGTTTCTATGTTTCATGGCGTAAGGTGTCGCGGCGTATTTGGCGTGTCCGTTATAACACACACTGCAGTTTGCTTTCCTCTCTTATGTCTGCTCCGAGCATTGAAAATCAGTTACTGTGTCGGTTTGCCATGTTTATGTGCAATATTGCTAATAGGGTTAACAATTTAGTTTGTCTGTTTTACAAGGGGCTTATGTATAGAAAATCATCAGCAGCTGTCAACATGAGACATCTTACGTTCAGATTAAATGCCAATACTCTGCGCTGTGACCGTTCTGCTTTGAAACGCACTTTAAAAGGTGATTTTAGACCGATTTGTGAACAATGTTTGAGAGAAATGGTAATATTGTGTATCTGGAATGAATTTTAGATCTTTGAGTCCATCTCATGACAAATGGGAGCAAAAACAAAAGTGTTGCGTTTATATTTTTGTTGAGTGTATATGGCTGTATTTTTCCTCTCTTGACTGTAATTTTCCAGTCCTTTGTACTGATGTGCATGCTTATCTTTGCTTTGAATTCTTGAAGGATAAGCTAGCAGTGTTTTGGTTTGCCTGTCCAATTGTAGCCTGAGAATGAGAATGTGGAAAGACCATATTTGGAAGATATTTCCTGTGATGAAGGTATAGTGCGAAAAGTAAGAAATCAGTTCTTCTTGCGCAAAGAGAATTCGGCTTTACATTTATCAATATGCCACAATAAAGCCTAATTTACTGAAGAATCTGTCTCTCCAATTGCTTGAGGATGGGGGAACCTCATAATAAGAAAATATGTTTGAATGAAAACCACAACAAGAGCAGAGAGAACGCGAGCTGAGAGAAAATTGTGAAAAAATAGCCTCTCTCTTTCAGGGCACTGGGGACTGCTAAAGCAAATGCAGGGAGACAGATCTGTTGGGACACTTCTGTGAGCAATGGCGGAAAAGGAAAAGTGTTCAGCCTCCTCTATTATGGCAGCACTGACCTACATACAGCAGCACACAGTGGTTAAAGAAGCAAGGCTGCTGCTTGATAGTATATAATGAAGGAGTAATTATCCTTCGACTTCTCCAATTCCCAGATAGCAAGCACCTCTGCTCCGGATCTGGCCCGGCTCTGGGCCGGATCAGCTGGAGTTGGGACAGAGCTGGGCCAGATCCGTAGCGGAGGTGCTTGCTATCTGGGTCAGAATATAAGCCTTTTCAATTTAGTCTCTCACGGTCAGCCGCATGATAAGCTGACCAACAGCAGTCTTATTTGGAGGTTAACGATCCTGAGGGCAATAAATTGATTTGCATATATGGACATTGAGTGAAGCATATGTAACCCAGGTTACAAATGTTTTCATTTCCCTTATTGATTTTTTTTTTTCTTTCCCCCCTCTCATTGGGTGACACTGTGTGTCCGAGTACATATCGCTATGGCAAGGTTACGGCAGCATAACCAATCAGAGCGAGCACGCAGCAGACGCGGAAAAGTATGAATGAACAGCGTCAGCTGTGGAGAATCAGCTGCTCAATTGTTTGCTTGGCGCACGGAGTGAATGTGAGGGGAGTCGCTGCGGCTGTGGTAACTAGATTAACTAAATCTTATCTTTCTTCTCTCTAAACACTCGCGGTTTTGAATGTATAATGTATACCCTCTTACCATACGGTTGTAGATGCGTCCACCCTGCGAACCGATCCGAGCTGCTGTGTGTGTGTGAGCCGTGATTATTAGCCGAATTGGTGAGTCGCACATCGTCTGAATTACACCGCTGCTGTTGCTCTGCTGGGTTATGCTTGCTACTGTTATAAACTGACTGATGACTGATAACTGTGTTGATGGCGTGTTATTTAAAACTGATGTTTAGGTTGAAATAAAAGCTTATTAGCCTCTGATTTTAAAGGAGTAAAAATAATATTTAATATGATGATACTGATGAAAATGGTAAATTATGCTGTTTTTGATAACTTGATTTTGCTGTTGATAACCCTGGGTTAATGATGATTGATTGATTGATTGATTGATTTGTTTAATTCGAATTATTATGGATTTATGTTTATGTAATTTATTTAATTGAGTTACACACATCCATATATTGAATTGAGCCCGTGTTTGACCAGGCCAGGTTCCGGAACTGGGCTGGGGATGGCGAGCTAGAAGAACCAGGATCTCTCTCTCTCTGATTATCTGGTTACTACACTGGTGGTGTGGTAGAACAAACCACCCAGCCCCACTCATGCCCTCTGTCTCACACACCCCTCTCCCACTCATGCCCAACACCAATACTGCCCAGACAATCATTTGTGACTGACTCTGAACTTTACCTGACTTGATGGACATTCTGGACTGTTTTTTTATTTATTTTTCTTGTGTTTATTGTTGGGTTTTTTTTCCCCCCTTGTAATGGTGTCAGAGTATGGAGTAATGGTGGAGACAACAAATGATGGTACTTTAAATCTTTTTGAGAGTTTGTAAATCTTGGGTCAAAGTTCCAACCAGTGGTAAACTAGATTTGGAGTTAGGAAATTAGATGTGTGGCCATTTTTTTCCTGTTTATTTGTTTAGTTAGTAATTAATTAAAATTTGTTCAATTGTTTTCTTTATTTGTACACTATTTTCAAATACACTATTTTTGCATAATTCCTGTCTCTTGAGTTTCATTAAAGTTTGTGCATCAGTTTAATCATTCCCCCTCACTGCAACCTCTAGATCTTCTGCCCACTTTAGAATTCATTTTATTAATTTACAATCAGTTGAAATATTATCACAGTTGCCCTGATTTTACTTAAATTTTGTGAACCATATGTTACACATGACTTTCCTTGATCAGTGTCCCATTAACAATAGCAAGCAGCTCCTGTAATGGAACCAGAGCCGACGAACTTTGTGTTATATCAGGGAAACCTACCTGGATTGTCTTTCGTTATGTAGATTTCAAAAGCCAGAAACCCACCATTATAATTATCAAAAGCTAAAGGAGCTAACCTACATCCTCATTAACAAGTGCATAGAAAGGCTGCGTGCTTGGGTGTGTCAGCAAGATTATGATAAAATTATGGCATAATAGCACATCTTCAAGAAATTATCTCTAGTCTCTAGATTGGGGAGGGATGCCCACTGATCTGGGGTGTGTTTCCCAAAAGCGTAGTTGCTAAGTAATTTAGCCACTTGCATAGTTTGAACTATGTAGTTGCGACGCCAGTGTTTCCCAAAACCATCGTTTGAACTATCAAGGTAACTTACGTAGTGCGCATCGTTAAACGACGCAGGTGTTCCCCAAAACCGTAATGATTAATGAATTTAAAAACTACTCGCTGGTGGAGCTCATCTCATTAAATGGACTGAAATGGCAAATGGTTCTTTAGATATTTTTTCTTCCAAAGAGTCGTTGCCAAAAGTGTCTTTTCATTTAAATAGTAAATTGTATTGTAGCTAGTTTGTGTATGATCACAAAATAATATGCCAAAACGACAAATTAATATTGTAATACCGATCACAACTGCCGTATTTAGGCACAAATACCAAGTTTATAAGCTTCCCGCGGTGAAAATCAGACCGGAGTGCTCCTGGTAACATTGTTGTCAAACTAACGTTGTTCAAACCAACAAGGTTCAGACTACTGTGGTTTTGGAAAACCATCGTTCTTCTGATGTTTATTAGTTTAACGGCGCATCGTACCATGTTAGTTCAAAGCTTACTTCTGTCTTTGTTCGGGAAACGCACCCCTGTATAGAATTACTGTACAGAATTAGTAATTCTGTATTGATCAGTGTGGGTGCCAGACTTTGCTAAACAATGAGTTGTCCCCCTGTCTGATGTTCTACGCTTCCAGATCTGTTTCTGTAACACCTGTCAGAATCTCTACAACAGAGCAGCTCAGAAATGCATAAGCTATGAACAATCTGTTGACACATGTTAATTTGTTTGTCAGCCAAGGCAATTATCTTGAAACCAATCTCCAAAAAAGGTCTTTTCAAGATAGAAAGTAGTGCACAAGCAGAAAGATGCTCTACATTGGACTGTGGTCACAGCTCTATCAACTTCTCCACCATTTGTCCTAAAGATCTACCATCCGATAAGTCTGAGTTTTATCCCAAATTTGGTACATCTTGTTCCAATTATGAGATCAGTGAGATCTCTAGCTGTTGAATGAAATTCACTTTTTTTGAGTTTGAGAGAAAATCTAATGGTTGATCTAAACCCTTCTACCCTATATCCTCCCTCAAATTCTTCAGAATACTCATGTGCAAACAGCCCCTAGCTGAGGGAAGACATGAGGGACAGAAATCAGAGATAGTTCATTTTCCCTTTGCCTTTCAATTTTCCCCATGAGTCGCGTACACCAAGTCTACTATTATGCAAAGCTGGAAGGCACAGTAATTAAATGCAGCCTCGCTTAAATCCACTCGGGAGCGTTCAGACCTGGATAATCCTGCCTTTTGCAAGGATGTATCAGAGGAGTTCTGAGAAAATCTACCCAAGAGATTAGAAATGGGCACAAGCAGACATAAAATGTGGATCTCGCCATACCTTCACAGCTTCACGCCACATTAAAAAGAGAGGGAGAAAAAGCAGTTTTTCAAGGCAGTGCATTTCTTGCGTTCAGCTGATGAATCAGTGAGATTAGGAAGGCCTGGTAATGAAATCAGATGGTCTTCAAATTTATTTATTCATTAATTTAATTCTAATTATTTTTAATTATACCAAGCGGGCGACAATTTCCCCTGAAGTAAGCGAGGATAAGGGCCTAGCACCAACTGCAGTACTGCAGCAATACTGAGCTCAGAACCACTAACCTTTTTTCTGTCCCAGTCAAGCATGCCAACTACTAAGCTATAGGGTCATTCCATATGAAGTCAATGAGAGGTCCCCAGGTTAATTTTGGGAGTACCTCCATATTCATAATGAACACATGCAAAATTTTAGGCTCCTACTCCAAGGGGTTTCTAAGATATGGGATTATGGGCCCCCAAAAATCTGGGGCCATGCCCCCTTTTTGCCCTCGCGAATCAGGAACATTAATTTATAGGGATTTTGGAGGCCAATATCTTTAAAACAAATCATAGGTATGGGTTGAAAATTGCTACCCAGGGTTATTTGGGTCCAGGCTTTCCGAGTCTCTTGTCAAAATGTATGTATCTCTTTTCATTTCAAAATATTGGTCTCTCAAATATGAATCCTTTTTATGGGCGGGAATAAAAAAAATTCAGTTTTCAAGGGCCCTCAATGAGGCCAGGATCCCTGAACTTTCATCCTACTGGCCAATTTTATACCCACAAACTGCCAGGCGGGGTCGGTATGGACCCAAGGAGGCAATACCTTGAAATCAATGCAGTAAGAACAAATTAATTGCAGCAAACACACATAACTTTATTGAAGAACAAAATCCACTGCTGCTGCATATCAATGATGTATTATAAATGCAATAACATTGCAATGATATTGCAATAACTAGCATGCGGGTAGCAAATTATAGCACCCCAAAAGAAATTTTGGCATTATATACTTAATTTTTGCGGCTCATGCAGCTGTAAAACTTCTGTCTATTCTTACATAATTTAAAACAAAAAGAAATCGTAAAATAATTTTCATAGTTTGCGTTCAGAATCTGCCATAAGGCCTCTGCTGCTGTGTATCTAGCTTGTCTTTGTCTGTTGGCCATTATGAATCTGAAGCAACCAAAAAGAAGTTAACTTTTAGTGTGTTATTCAGTTATAAAATAAAAGACAGAAAAGTTTTACACTGGGGTACGGTTGGACCCCAATAACAAATTAATTATACCTTCACAATGCAAAAAGCTGATCTTCCGGTGCTTCAGTGTTTTAATTAAGACATAACTTCTCACAAATTCATAAAACAGTGAGGCCATATGTCACCTGTAAGGCACGCTGTGGATGTATGGCTGCAAGAATAAGTATGTGAACCTTCTGGAATTTCCTTAATTTCTGCATAAATTTGTGATAAAATGTGATCTGATCTTGATCTAAGTCACAACAATAGACAAACACAGTCTTCTTAAACAAATACCTGACAAGCAATTATATGTTTCCATGTTTTTATTGAACACAAAATGTAAAAATTCACAGTTCAGGCCAGGGTGGAAAAAGTATGTGAACCCCTAAGCTAATGACTTCTCCAAGAGCTAATCAGAGACAGGAGTCAGCCAACCTGGAGTCCAATCAATGTGACGAGATTTGAGGTGTTGGTTAAAGCTGCTCTGCCCTATAAAAAATGCACACCAGTTTTGAGTTTGCTATTCTCAAGAGGCATTGCCTGATGTGAACCAAGCTTTGCACAAAAGAGCTCTCAGAAGACATATGATTAAGAATTGTTGACTTGCAAGCTGGAAAGGGTTACAAAAGTATCTCTAAAAGCCTTGATGTTCATCAGTCCACGGTAAGACATAAATGGAGACAGTTCAGCACTGTTGCTACTCTCCCTAGGAGTGGTCGTACCGTAAAGATGGCTGCAAGAGCCCAGTGCAGAATGCTCAATGAGGTGAAGATGAATGCTAGAGTGTCAGCTAAACTTTACGAAGTGGTTAGCATTGCTGCTTCACAGCTAGAAGATTGTGGGTTCATATCTGGCCTGGGGCCTTTCTGTGTGGAGTTTGCACATTTTCCCCGTGTTTGCATCGTACTCCCATTTCCTCTCACAGTTCTAAGGCTAAATTGCACAAAGGTATGAAAGTGAATGGTGTGTGTCCTGTGATGGATTGGTGAGTTATCCAAGGTGGATCCCTGACTCTTGCCCATATTCTGCTTGCTTCAGCTCCCCCCGCGACCCTATAGTGAGGAATAAGTGGATATAGAGAATGGATGGATCATTGAAATACTACCATCCCTCCAGAAAGTTTTCACAGTAAACATGGAAGATTCCTGAGTTAAATGGAACCAGGCCGAGTATGACTGTAGTGCAGGTGTCACAGACAGGAATCTGATGGAAGTGGTTTTCATCAACATAATTTTAATGCTCTTAACGCTGATACATGCAGTACAGTGCACTGTCAGGGGCTACAAGTGAGGAACATTGACCACTATGCTCATTATATCATTTTCAGCTTAGCTAATCAATGAGTTGTCTAAGCACAGAACAGTACGATTTTGCATTCCATCTTGAAGAGAGTAGCAATAAATGTTGTAACAGTCAGTCAGAACTATCTCTTTGATACAAGTTATGAACTTCATGGCAGATTTAACATAAGGATTATCGACAGATACAAAGATGTACGTTTTCTGAAGCGAGAAAGCCATGTCTCAATGTAAAACGGCATGGTTGGCTCACTTCAGCATTTAAAAATTTTGGCTGGAGCCAATAGTTCTCTTTGGCATTATTATATCTGCCTGTTTAGGGCTCTGTGGGTTGGTGTTTTTAAGTGTTATTTGCTAATCAGTGCCATAAAGACCTATACTGTTCGGTTGAAATGATACTTCACATTACAATACAGAAGAAAAACCGAAAATGAGAAACACTTGGCCGAAAACCGAAACACCGAAAGAAATTATGCCAATTTTTAGTACCATTGCATTTATGGCTATGACTGTGTACTTATCTAACTAAAGTCAAGGCATTGCAATGGCATAAATTAACATTCACGCTTCAAAAAATAAATCTATTACAAAATTATGAAAATATTTATTTAGCTCTGACATTCCAACAAAGCACAATATAAAATAAAATTATAAATAAAATGTTTAACTTGGCCCCACTCATGAATAACCTGCAGGCCTATAACTGACTGGCCTATTACTGGCTGCTGAAAAATTGTAAAATATGTTACGTGACGACAACAGCAGCCCACTGATTGGTCAGAGAGAATTGGCTGCGATAGACAACTCGCTTCTGCATTATCGCTAGGAAATGGGCTTCACTTTCCATCACTGAAACAGGTCTTCAGATTGTGGTTTTGAAACGTGTGTTGTTTTAGGCAGCTTGATAAATATACTGTGCGTTGCCTTACCTTTCAAACAAGGTTGCGTTTGTTCACCGGAAACAGGCTTCACTTTCCATCATTGAAACAGGTCCTCAAACTGTTTTTTTTTAAATCTGTGTTGTTTAAGGCAGCTTGATAAATATATTATGCGTTGCCTTTCCTTTCAAACAAGGTTGCGTCTGTTCACTGAAGCTACTGCATTTATGAAATGCGTTTCTTTGTCCGTGATCAATATTACAATACAATTCTGTTTCCCCAATTCTCCTTGAGAAAGTTACTATGCTGCTCCTATTCTACGAAAATTGTGCAGAGAATAACTTTACGGGTGCTGATGAAACATTTTGTTCTCAGGAAAGGGAAAGGTATCACAGATAAGATGATACGTCGTAAAGCGATACATTCTAATACTCTGCCATCTCCCGCAATTTGCGCGTTTGCCACGTGTTTTGCCTTCACTTTCAAAGTGAAATGTTAAATGACGCCAGCATGTCAAGCTAATGAACAATAATTGTTACATCATATGTGTTATGTGCTTCTATGTCATGAAGGAAAGAAGGCAAATTAACATCCGCGTGTGGTGATTCCATATTTTTCCAGGGGTTGTAGTTACATTATGGAATACTGATGTTACACAAATGCCTTGAGAATATATTGCTATTGTCTATGAATACTCTTTGCCTATTACGGATATCATTGCTTTGTGTTTTTATGTGGTACGTATTTAATGTGCAACCGAATTGGACACAACAGCAGCTGCTATCCTATGCATCAGGACAGTGTCAAACAGAAATTGCAATTCAGCACTCGCGGACTTTAGTGCCATAATGTGGTATAGGTGGTGCGCGTCCCCCGATTTAAACCATACAGACAGGCACGTGCTGGCCGCAGTTTTTGCTTGCGTCATCACAACATTCTGTTTCGGCCGTGTTGTTTCGGTGTTAAAAGTCTTTCGGCCGAAAACCGAAAATGCATTTTTTTTGCCTTTTTCGGCCGAAAATTTTCGGTGGCCGAAAATTCGGTGCATCTCTATAAATTTTCATGAATTTGTGAGTTGGTTCAGTTTTGCAGCAAGGTATCCAGTTACTCATAACCATAGAGATATAGCTCTTAAAATCACCACAGAATTAAATGATGACCAATCTGCACCAGTCCCAACGAAAACAGCACTTTCATTTGACCATCCCCTATGTTTCAAACCAAGAACTTTGTGTTGGAGCACAAGTGATTGCACCAACAGAAAGGCAAGCATACACTGTACAGACTCCTCTCATCATATGACTCCACATTATCATCACCTTCCAGTGGAGGGCCAAAGCCATATGACATTCAGAGCAGATTTACTCGACATTAATGCTGCCAACACTTGCACAAAATGTAATTCAATATCAAACGTAGATAATCACATGAAATGCTCAGGAAGAATCCGCTCCAAACCTGCACTCACAGGAGACCGCAAATCATCTTACCATCACCTCCGTAGAATTCAAACGGGACCTCTGCTTTTATATATGACATCTTCTTTTAAGCACATTTCAATTCCATTAGTGGCCCCAAATAATCCTCCAACCAAGGCTCCAGTGTCCTAATTTGAAGAAGCAACGCAGATATCGACGCAACCTGAGGCTGACTTGAGAATATAAACAAAAAAAGGCCAGTTTATAGGTTACGTCTTCTAGCACATTTTAAATGCAAAAGAGCCAACTAATCTACTTCATAGTTAGTCCCTGATTACTTTTCAGGAGAGGAAATCAACCAGCTACCCCTTTTGTGACTGATTACAGCCTGCGTATATATGCACGTATACAGACATATGCTCTCACCGTCTGCCCGTGCCATTACTCATTGCTTCACTCATTCACATAATAGCATAGTCAGCATTTATATGAAGCAGCCAAAAGAACAACAACACATTTATATCCTTTAAATTTTGACATGGACTTAGACTCCCATGAACTATGCTGAACACGTAACTTAATTAATTCCAGAGGTACAATTCATACAGCAATTTCAATGAAATTCATAAATATCAACAATGACACAAAAATAACTTTTACTGAAAGCAAGTTTATAAGCATACAAACTCTCAGATATGTTAATACAACTCAAGATGTTTATTAGCTACCCACTTCCAACAAAGTTTCTGATTCACATTTTGAAGAGGCAATAATATTTTGGGCAGTTATTATCTCACCTCATTGCAAACACTGCAATTTATACCTTCTGTAGCAATGAAAATGCAAAGATCAGCAATAAAACGACAGGAGATGAAATCCATTTCTGACATCCCTAACTGTTCAACAACTCAGTTTTTATGGTGCCTATAATTCCTGAGGGACTAATTTAGCTATTTGCAACCATGTAGATTTGTACAGTTGCAATCAATATTATTCAACCCCCTGCTATGAATTAGGTTTACTGGCAAAATTTTCAAACTTTCAGCTGTTTGCAAAGAACAAATTAAACAAGAACAATTTAAATTGCTCAACACAACAAATATAAAAAGTGTCTTCTCCAAATTCAACACAAAATGCCACTTTAAATGACTACTGCAGGCTCACAATGATTCAACCCCTTCATGACAAGCATCTTTGATGCTTAATAGAGCACCCCTTTGCCACTATGACCTGCTGGAAATGTGATGCATAGACAGACTACAGCTTCTGGCAAGATTCCCAAGGAATCTATTCCCAGTCGTCATGGACAATGGCCTCGAGTTCACTAAGTTCATTCAGGGTTTGCCTGCTGCAAATGCCTTCTTCAAATCCCAGCAGAGATTTTTTTATGGGTTTCAAGTGAGGAGAATGTGATGGGCACTCTAGAATCTACCCAGACTTCTTCTGAAACCAAGCCTTGGTGGAAGTTGAGGTGTGCTAAGGATCATTTTCCTGTTGGAAGGTCCAATGATGCCCAAGCGTCAGCTTCCCTACAGATGGCATGACATTTTCTCCTTGGATATCCTTGTACTTGACTGACTCCATCTTGCTCTCCACACTTTGCAGGTTCCCAGTGCCAGAGGAAGCAAGGCAGCTGCAGAGCATCAAACAGCCCCCACAATTCTTCATTGAAGGCAGACTGTACTTTTTAGCATATGCTTCTTTATTCCTCCTACAGACATACCACTGATTCATAAGCCCAAAATATTCCAGTTTTATTTCATCACTCCACAAAACGGTATCCTAAAACCTCTGTGGCTTATTTATATGGTTTTGAGCATATTAGAGCTTATGCTTTTGGACCAGTTGCAGTGTGTATCTTGGAGACCTTCAACTTTTAGTATGCGCCCTACTGAGTGACCTGAAACCTCAGTGCCTCCTGCCTCCAAGCCTTGCTGCAGGTCTCCGGTAGTCACCCGAGGGTTTTTGACCACCTGTCTTGTCAGCAATCTGGTGGCAGCCATTCATAGCTTCCTCTTTCTGCCACATCCTGGTACTGTAGCGACTCTTCCTTCAACTCTGAACTTGCGCACTATGCTTCCAACTTTATCTCTACGAACATTCAGTGCCTGTGCTACCTTTTTGTATCCCTCTCCTTGTTTGTGCCAGGCAACGATCTCCTCCGGCAATGATCTCCTCTATTAGCTTTTTGGACAATTCTTTTGAAAGCCATATTTCTGATATGCAATTAAATTTCACAGTCAACAAACCCCTAGCAAGTACAAGTATATGATGTGTTCCATCTCAAGCAAACCTGATGCATCTAATTAAGCTCTTGATTAGCTGCATTAGGTGTGCTTGAGAAAATACCTGACTTGCAAATATGCTCTTATGATGGATTCTATTCAGGGGGTTGAATAATTTTGAGACAGCAGTAGTCATTAAAAGTGGCATTTTTGAGTAAAATTTGGAGAAACCACTTGTAATATTAGTTGGAGTGAGCTATTTAAAATGTTCTTGTTTAATCTGTTCATCACAAACAGCTGAAAGTTTGAAATTTTGCCAGTAAACCCAATTTGCAATGGGAGTTGAATAATTTTGATTGCAACTGTAAATTTCAGGTATCTTTCATGTGTGCTGACTAACAGTGGGTTGTGAGCACTTTTTCCTACTAAGGCAGTAATTCAACCGCACATCCCACAACTGGAGTATGGTAAAGTAAATCTGCTAAAATAAGCTGGCGTAGACAACTTATTGAGGGCACACCGCTAGACATAATGGGCCGTTCACATTTATCCAGGCACCAACAAATGCTTCGACGTTCACAAAAGACATTGCCACGAAGAGAATGGTCCTTTTAAAGCAGCATGTTCAAGAAAATCTCCCATTATTAGTAGCGACTGCTACAACAGCACTATATTTTTGATCTTACTCCATACAGGGTTTGTTCAGAAAAGGTAAAGGGAATGCCAACAAATGTCCGCATTGTTGGTTCAGTAAACCAGTCAACTGTAAATACTCAGATATACAAGAAGCGTAAAACCTCCCTATAAATGGCTTGGTGTAAATATGCTAACACGTGCAACAAATGAATCCATAATAGTAGTATCTTCCATCACTTGAGGGAAAAATCTTATACTGAATTAATACGTCCAACAGAGACACCATCTCTGACCTGGAACCATGTACCAATGAGGCAATACCAGTTATCATATTTCGCATTAGTGCATGTGAAAAATATGCATCTGAACTATACTCTTTGTGAACTGTCTCTAGCACTATTCTAATATTATGTAACTTTAACGCTGTTATTGACAATGATGATGTGAGAAAGGAGGATTTTCAGTAAACTAATAAGATGGCGACCCCCATTCATTACAATGACTCAAGGACAAACAGTAGTATTTGGGACATGGCTCCAGAATTTTTTTTTTCACAATTTTCATAAAATACCTGGTGGATATGTTAGTTGACATTTTCCCTCATGGCAATTATGTACTGTTGTCGTTTTTATGACTGTGATTGGCATTAACATATGTAATTTTGTTTAAATTAATATTTTTCAAGTTAGTCATACCAGGTATTGGACTTAGATGCGTGCATTTACGTTTTATAGCAATTTTGTACATGCTTATAGATATGCGACTGATATTTGAGGCTGATATGTCTTGATATTTGAAATTAAAATGACATATTTCTTATTAAAAGATATGTAGCTGTCTATCTAACAAAGCAAATATATCCATAATCTTGATCAATACAAGTTTTAGTGGTAATTAATTGATATTCAGATAGAGTGACAAAAGAATCCTGTCCGTAATATTTTGCCATGTCCTGTCCATAACGCACACTGACACCCCAGTCATCTGTTCAGATATTTTTTTTGAAAATTCCTGAATGATATTCCTTTGATATAAGGGTACATTACTGGATGGCTGAATTTGGAGAATGTCACCTAAATGAGGAGAACTTTTGATTTAACCACTTTATTTTAAAAAAACCATGTTGAAATCTGTCCGTTCCGTAACACTTTTTCTTTTATGTAATTGAGTGCATTAATTACTGTCGATGATTTTTATCACCTGAAGCGCTCCCAGAGTACTTCAAATTCAGCCACTCAAACAATGCAGAGGACTAGCACATTTGTAGTTCTCTAAATGTCCTGTCCTTAACAACATGAATACCACAGAATGCAGATATCAAAGGTAGAGTAATTCTGGCTATGACACTACCTGGGGGAGGAGCTGGGCCTAAGGAGACTGAATACATGCAAACAAGGAAAAGAGACAATCCACCATTGCACCAACTCAGACCGTTATGAAAGAGGCTAACAATAAAATGTTATAAGAGCTGATAATTTGATGGCATGTTGCAGATGGGTGGACTGGATCGCAAGCCCTCATTTGAATACAACATTTTGTAAATTAATGAAAAAGATAATACATTTGGTACTGTATTATCGAGGAACGATTCCACCACGTATTTAGTTCAAGTTACTTTAAGCAGTTTGACTGTTCTGAGGAACATGTACCCGTCATTGTCTCAATCTGACAAGACAGATGCCAAACCAGGACACTATCAGAATTCAGAAGTGAATATAAATAAATAAATACATACATACATGCGTCCATACATACATTTTAATACCATAAATAAATACCATAGTAAACTTCATGATAGGTATAATTTGGATTATAAAAACAAACCAACACAACATACAACCAGACAAACAAATAATTCAGTAAAGGAATATAACAGAATGATGATTCATTTACCCATAAAACTTTTGCCTTAATTTCCCCTTAAGTGGGTACAAAGTAAGAAAAAACAAGGTGTGTTTGTGAAACACTGATGCCCCCGTGGCCTGTGTTAAAGGTCACAAGGTCAAAAGTCATGACCCCATCTGAAATGCCTTCTCACAAGCAAAGCATGTGCCAAGTATCAAAGTCCTATCATGAGCCGATCAGAAGTTATAACCATGTTAAAGTGCGGACAGACAGGCGGACGGACAGACGGACAGGTGAAAAACTATATGCCCCCGAAACTTTGTTTACGGGGGCATAAAAATCCATATTGTAGGACAATGTCCCTTCCATATTCTCTATCTGCTGGTTAAAGCACTTCTCTGCAGCAACATCACACATTTTGAGTGAAATATTCAAACCGAGGATGCATGCTGTCATGCCCGTATAAATTCATAAAATAGAAAATATCTCATTTCCCAAACCCATTTCCCAGTAAGGACATATTTGGGATCTTCGGAAACCTTGAGATCTCCATTGAAATTTAGAATAGTCATGAGGTTTTTCAGGGTTGGAAAAACCAGCTGCAGTTGGAGAGCTCACCAATGGGATTGCAATGTTGAAGACTTTAATGATCAGTGAGATATGGTCAACAAAGTGACATTTGAGCTTCAAGTACTCTAAAATGAGCCATTATTTGAAACAGAAAATGAACGCATGTACACGCACACGCAAGCACACACACACACACACCCACACACACGCGCACGCGCGCACGCACACAACGTACCGTGAATTTACTGACTACTGAACCATTAACTCTGCTTCTTTCCTGGCGTCTTCCGCATCCAATCTTAGATGGCAGTCGGAAAGTATGCAGCCTCTTCGTCCACATCCATGATTAAAACTAAGTCTCGAAGCTTTTGCTTAAGTCTGACTATTTTTACCTAAGTTGTGATGTCCTCAGTGACTGCACACGACATACAAGCATGTTCCGCATAATCCACATCAAATTTACCAAATAAGCAGATAAAACATTATTGAGGACACGCGTCCGCAATCCCTTGGATTTCATCAATATGACAAATAGTAGCATAGAGACAGAATTCTGCATTTATGTAAATTCCGTTCTTTTAGATAAAAATGTTACTGCTCGGACGGAAAGGATCTTGCAGCCTAAGTAGGGCACTTCAGACCATGCAAGGATGTATACGGGTAGGCGGCGGCCAGAGTACGAGCCGGTGTGATGCTCAGATCCACATTGTAGCTTTTCGGGAGCCCGAATATTTGGGTGGACACATAATTTCGATTGGCTGTTTTGCATATTATTGGCAGGTCATACACAATCGAAGTCTTTTCGGTGAGTTCAGGCTAAAATGATAGGCGAAATATAGAGAAATTAAATAAAAAAGCGGTGAATGCGATCTATCACTCAGCAGGAGAGCAAGTGACATCAGTAGCCCCATCATCCTGTTATTTTACGCAAACGAAACCCAGAACCCAGTCTAAAAATATTAATTCTAACCTAGCGCGGATAATAAGGTGTCGGCACTTAATTAAAAAGCGTGCATGCATGCGAAAAGGAAACTAAATGCATTGCCTACCTTTTTTTCTCTCTTTCTTTTTTATATTTTTGCTGAAATCACAACGGGTAGCCTACTGAAATCCAGTGCCGTTACTCATCATCAAAACAGTTTCTTTCGACAGTTTCAAAGACAATTCCAACACCCTACTAGGACAGCCGTACCTGAAAGTGACGCATCTCCGTTCGAAAATGCAGACTCACCTCAATGCATTTTTCCCTTCGGATATCTCACCCCATATTTCCTGCCAAGGAACAGCCCACTATCGCTGACGTCACGAGTTTTACCCTGCAGTAGTGTAAGGTCCAAGCAAACCGGCCGGTATTGACTTTGCGAATCCAAAACAGTGCGCGGATGAAGATGAACTCTGTCCTGGCGTCTGACTTTCCGTGGAGACACGAGCGTCAACAAATGTCAATCGGTCAAATGCTAGTTTTGTCAGCAACTATGATTTATAATAAGATGCAATTGGGACAAGAGAGCCTGTTATAAGTAAAATTAAATTCTCATTGCATCCAGCGAAGTCAGTATGTGCCCGACAGCAAAGATACGACGCCGACTGGCATCCCACGAGCGACCCACCGTGGGCGCCGCTGTTGGTCTGCCAGTGTACCACTAAAGCCGAAAGAGAGGATTATTTTAGGCCACCGTGTAGCCTCCATAATACAGTGATGGAAGATGAAATCGCATGGCTTGTCGATACGGCGCCCCATGAACCAAAGGCTGAACTGAATCTGTTTCCTCTGCGGTGGAGTAATTAGGCTGTTTATTTCGCCTACTGTGTCAGTAATTTTTGTTGTGTACTTTCTTTATTCCGGAAATGAATGACTTATTGGGGTTGCTAATGCAATGAATGATTGTAAAAATGCGCTCGAAGAATTGAGCAATTGATGAGGAACATTGAGTAAAAGCTCATATATGGCATTGTTATTGTCCTAAAATGGGAGTGTGGTAATGTAGCAGACCGAATGAGGGCCCGGGCGTGGACTTGAGCCTCCAGACTCCCGGGTTAATGTCATGCGCGCTGATCACATCGCCAAAGAGCCAGGCTCGTTTGTAAGGTAGCCAGGGCGCGTACTTATTAGGAGACACATCCAGTGACAGGACCCTTCCACTGTCACATCTCTCCCCCTCTTTCGTGAGCGTGTCCTCACGCTCTATGCTTTACGCATGCTGCCATCCATTAGGATGCCCCAGATCCTGCCGATTACGCCAGAATGTAGCAGGCCGAAGGAGGGCCCGGGCAGGGACTTGAACCTCCAGACTCCCGGGTAAAAATCATGCGCGCTGACCACATCGCCTAAGAGCCGAGCTCGTTGGCAAGGATGCCAGGGCGCGTACATATTAGGAGACACTTCCAGTGACAGGACCCTTCAACTGTCACAGTAACTAGATAAGGAATTGAATTGTATCAATTAAATTGCAAGCAAATGTGCAGGAATGTATTTTAATTAAAAAACAATAAGGCTATCAGCAGTCCTTAAAAAAGTTTTCTTTTCCCCACTTAGCCTGATAATGTAGATTTTTGATCATTCAATGGACAGCTGTGTTATTGCAAGTGAGAAATTAATATAAATTTTAAAAAGACAAAAAAAAATCCTAATATTTCATAGCTCACCTATGAAGGTCAGCTGCATCTAAGAAAGATCAAAGGTGGCTACACAGCCACTCTAAGAGCAGTTGTATTCATTATTTATTTATCTAGCATTTTTTGGAAATGTTACACCTATTCACTGGATAGTTTTTTTTTCAGCTTTAATTTTTTTCATCTGTATGGGATATTAATCATTTAAAAATGATATCACCTTTGGTGCAACACCAATTCAGAAAAAGTTGGAACAATGCATTAAATTAGAATTGAAACTAAAAGCAGGGATTTAGACATTTTCTTTGACTCATATTACATTAAAAACATTAGCACATTATTTTTTGTTTCACTGGTTTAATTGTTTTTTGTATTTTTCAAAATGAACAATTTCTATATGGAGCCTGGCAAATTATTTTTAAAAAGTTGAGAATATAAATTATTTGGCACTTTGTAATGCCTTTCCATTTCACAACATTTAATAAATGTTTAGAGACTGAAAACAACTTGTGAATAAGTGATTCAGGTGTAATTTTGTACCATTCTTCCTGCAAACAGGTCTTAAGGTGTGCAATAGTACTGGGTTTCTACTGTCGCATTTTGCTTTTCAAAATGTGAAACATATTGTCTATTGGGGACAAGTTGGGACTGCAGGCAGGACAGTCCTGCACCTGATCCTCTTCTAAAGCAGCCACAGCTTTGTATTGCATATAGAATGCGGTTTGCATTGTCTTGTTGAAATACGCATGGGTGTTCCTGGGAAATATGTGTTCTTTAAGGCTGCATATAGCGCTCCAAGATCTCAGTGTTTTTTATTGCATTAATTGTGCCTTGTCAGTAGAGCAAATGACCCGTGCCACGAGGCCTGATGCAACAGCTTGGCTTCAGGGACTTGTTTCTGATTTCAGCGCAAGAAGTGATATCGATAAAGAGGTACTATCTGGTGCCGCTGTCTCATCCACTCAACCAAGCCTTCCTGTTCATCTGACCAGGCAGGGTTGCCCTATTTCTTCCCTTGCTTTAGTCAACTTAGGAACTGATGGGAACTTTATCCATCCTCGTCTCATTCAGCATCTGAGGGATCTAACCAGAGGTGCAAAGGAGTACTCAAATTAACAAGTACTCGCCGTATATATCATAACCGGTAAAAAAAAAGCAGTGAGCTTTGGAGAACTTTTTATTTCTCTTACCATCCTCCTCACTGTGCGTGGTGGCAAAATAACCTTGCGTCCTCCTCCAGGCTTGTTTACCACTGTTCCAGTTATTTTAAACTTCTTAATGATTCCTCTGACAGTAGATATGGGCAGGTGCAGTTGAGTGGCTATTTTCTTGAAGCCATTGCCTGACTTGTGATGGTCGACATACATCTGCCTTACTTGAATGGGGTGTTCCTTTGTCTTTCCCATGTTGAGGAGTGGATAAGAGAAATGGCCTCTGTGTCACATCATATTTATACTCCAAGGGAAACAGGAAGTGATGATTTACTAATTAAATGTTCCTAGATACTCTGATCAACTTTGTAAACTACTATAGAATTGGATCTATTCCTCTGAATTGTTAGGGGTGCCAATAATTGTGGAACAGGTGATTTTATGAAAAATAATTATTTCTTAGTCAGGGATTTTTTTTTTCCCTTAAAATTCACTAGAGTTGAAGGTTACATTTTTCTACAATTTTCAGTGTGAGAGTATGCTTCTGCAATAAAAATTGAATTTATTTTAAGGCTTTTAACACATCTTAACCAGGTGTGCCAGTAATTATGGAGGGACCTGTATATCCAAGTAAGTTCCTGAGTTAAGTCGGCCTACATATGTCATTTAAAAAGCATTCATGCTTGTTGCTGTATTTGTTTTGACCTCTTCAGCCCGTACTCCTGGTAATGCTGGCGGTACTGGATTTTCAGTCAAGTGCCGTCAGATTGAAGCCTCATGGTGGATCTTAACCAGTACCCACTGAAATTGCCTGATTGACAATCAAACATTTTACTGAATAACCTAGACCAATATGTAAGCATATAGCAATTATTATATTATTAATTAGGAAATAACCAAGAGTCCAACTGATAGGATACTTTGAAAATGCACATATCATAAACACAATTTTGTTTGGATTATTAAATTATTATATTATATAATAATTATTACATAATAATTATTATGATTATATTATTTTTATGGATTAAATTATACACGATTCATTAATCCAAAACTTTGTCTGAATATATCTCCCGTTTTAGCATCTTTTTACAACCCCAATTCCGAAATTGTTGGGACAAAGTTTAAATTGTGAATAAAATCAAAACGCAATGACTTTCAAATCACACCAGCCATTATTTTATTCACAATAGAACAGAGATAACATAGCAAATTTTGAAACTGAGAAATTTTACAATTTTATCCACAAAATGAGCTCATTTCAAATTTGATGGCTGCTACAGGTCTCAAAAAAGTTGGGACAGGGGCCTGCTTACTATGGTGTAGCATCGCCTCTTTTTAACACAGAGTGGAGGGGTCTGGGCATTGAGGAGACAAGTTTCTTGAGTTTAGCCATTGGAATTTGATCCCACTCTTGTTTAATACAAGCTTCCAGCTGCTGGAGAGTATTGGGTCAAATTTGACGGACATTTTGTTTAGTTATGCACCAAATGTCCTCAAACAGTGATAGATCAGGACTGCAGGCAGGCCTGTTCAGCTCACGGACTCTTCTATTATGAAGGATTGATGTTGTAATAGCTGCAGTATGCGGTTTTGCATTGTCCTGCTGAAATGCACAAGGCCTCTCCTGGAATAGATGTCATCTGGAGGAGAGTATATGCTGCTCTAAAATCTTTATAAACCTATCTGCATTCTTGGCGCTTTTTAAAACCTGCAAGTGTCCCACACCATATGCACTAATGCATCCCCATACCATCAGAGATCCTGGCTTTTCAACTGAACTCTGATAACAGGAGGGGTGGCCTTTCTCCTCTTTAGCCTGGAGGACATGACGTCCATGATTTACAACAAAATTGTCAAATTTGGACTGGTGTGACCACAGGACACTTTGCTACATTGCTACAGTCCATTTTAAATGAGCCTTGGCCCACAGAACACAGTGGCGCTTCTATATCATGCTCAACAATGGCTTCCTTTTTGCACGATAGAGTTTTAGGTGGCATCTGTGGATGGCACGGCCGACAGTGTTTACAGATAGTGGTTTCTTGAAGGATTCCTGGGTCCATTTAGTAATGTCAATGACTGAATCATGCCCATGAGTGATGCAGTGGCGTCTGAGGGCACGAAGATCATGGGCATCATCCAGTAAAGGTTTGGCCTTGTCCCTCACAGAGATTTTTCCAGTTTCTCTGAATCTTTTGATGATGTTATGCACTGTCGATGATGAGACCTTCAAAGTCTTTGCAATTTGATGTTGAGGAACATTGTTTTTAAAGTACTCCACAATTTTTTTATGCAAGCCTTCACAGGTTGGAGGGCCTCTGCCCATCTTTACTTCTGAGAGACTCAGCCTCTCTAAGACGTCCCAATCATGTTTCATACCTGATGCCAGGTAACTTAAATACTTGCTAAATGTTCTTTCAGCTGATTCTCTATTATCTTAATAGCTTTTTTAGCCCTTTTTTGCCTGTGTCCCATCTTTTTGAGACATGTTGCAGCCAGAAAAGTTGAAATAAGCTCATTTTGTGGATAAAAATGCAAAATGTATCAGTTTCAACATTTGAAATGTTATCTATGTTCTATTGTAAATAACATATTGGCTCCTGTGATCTAAAAATCAATGCATTTAGATTTTATTCACAATTAACTCTTCTTCTTAACTTCTTCTTCTCAACTATTTCGGAATTGGGGTTGTAAATTTAAAATGGAAACATCTTCCTATCGATCCCTCTGAAACATTGGCGCGGAACAGCAAGCTGAGCAATTATGTGCCATTTCATGGGTATGAATCGTCACCACAAAAAATGTAAAAGATTTTGAGAGACAAAATTCTACATTTGTGGAAAGTGATTCATTGCAGTAAATATTACATTTTCATTAAAACACCTTCTTTTCATGAGTGTAGCATGTCAGTTTCATCCAAATTAATATGTGCAAGCATCAGGCTGATGGAATTCAAGGCATAAAATAATGATAGCCTATTGTTTCCACCCGTCAGGATCATCATCAGGAACCGTAAAATGATGCCAAAGCAGTGATTTCTTTGACATTGTAATGCCCCTCCTCCCTGGCATCCCGTTTCTCTGGCTACCTGCCCTGCACCTAATTAATCAATTATCTGTTGACCACTGCCTTAATTATGCCCACCTGTTTCCCTTTTAGTTTATTAGATTACCTCAAGTATTCATAGCTTAGTTTTCCCCATTCAGGGAGGTAGCCTTAGTCTGGCTTCCCCTTTGTGTTTGGTGCACTCCCCTTTCTTCTCCTGAAGTTGTATTTGCTTAGTTTTCCCCTCACTTATTATTTAACAAACTCTACGTTCCTGCAACTGGGTTCTCCTCTCTGCTCTGTGCTTTTCACCCTTTGGATGCCAGGGTGTGACAGAAAAGCTAACGTAAGTGAATGTGTGTTGCAATGGGGACAAGTTCTTTTGGCAGCTATTGCACCTACGTGGATGAAATGTTGTGTGTGGCCAGTAGTAATGACCTTATTGAATGAATTCGACAATTGATTCCGAGAAATTTATTTCTACGAAGTTATGGCCCTCAACTCTAAACTTGGTGTATAGATGCTGCAATGGGGACAAGTTTTCTTGGCAACTATTGCATCAACGTGGATTAAATTTTGCGTGGCTAGTAGTGTAATGACCCTATTGAATGAGTTTGAAAACGGATTCAGAGAATTCATTTCACTGTGGCAGGGGATATTGGTGACAATGTTGCCTTGTTTACACTTGGAATAAAGACTTTAGTCTAAAATGCTTCAGCTAAAATGCTGGGATCAGGGGCAACAGAAACAATCCTGTGCAGCCACCACTAGAATCAAATTCTACAAAAAGTATAATATCAGTATAGCCTAAGCTATGTCTGTAATTGTGCAGACGTACCAGGTTTAAACAGAAATACTGGGTGTAAATAGAATGAATTCATGCAACAAAAAAGCAGAGGATCTCCAATGATGATTTAGAATTCAATTGTCATTGTTAAGAGTGAAGCTTCAACTATTTGGTAGTTTGTCTTGCATGCTCCATTATCCCTGGTGTCATATATAAATCTGACCACCCAAATCACTATAGAATATATGGAATATTGACTCATGGGTCACGTTTCTGGCATGGCAAACTGACTTGGGGTCACCTATCCAAAAGGCAGTCACTATTCTAAAAGAGGTGACCTACGGGTTAGTTTTACATAGGGGTCAATATTTTATCTGACATCCACTGTATCTTGTTTCATAGCTACTCCTCTCGCAGGATTGACATTTACACACCCTTTTTTGAGTTGCAAGTTGCCGGATTGCAATTCATGTGCTTAGAAGCAGTCAGTAGTGATTAATAGAACTCTTCGCCCTCTGTTAGTAAAACATAATCTCTAATGATAGAAATTTATAGAACCTGCATTCCTTTTGTACATTTGGGAGATCACTTTGCTCAGGCTTCCATACTTAAAGCAATAATTTTCTCGTGTGCTTTCACTTTGCGCATAAGCAGCCCATTCTGCAGCCATGAAAAGCGTTTTTTTTTCTCTCTCTCTCTCTGCTACTCAGAAAATCTGCCCGTATAGTAGTTATTCACCAAGGTACAAGCCCCCCCTGGCTTAGAGATTAAATCCAACCCCTTTGTACTGAGAGCCTTACTATGCACTCAGATAATCTACCATTTTAACAAGCAAAAATGGATTTGGACACACCCTAAATGCATTTGCACCACGTTTCTGACCAAGCGCTGAGGTCCTTAAAATAGGACCTTACATATGCTCTGCTGGATCATCATCCACTATCTATCTGCATGTGAATATTTTGATGAAATTCCTGGTAAAATGACCACGTGTGTGTTTCCCGAAAGCATAGTTGCTAACTAAGTTAGCAACTTCCATATTTCGTCCATTCACACTTAATGGTTCCAACTATGTACGTAACTACTTAGCATCTGTGCTTCTGGGAAATGCACCCCAGTCCAGAGCCGGCCCAATGCATAAGCCAACTACACAACTGCTTTGGGAAGTACATGTATTTCGTTACAGTGCTTAAATTGTTTTTTATTTTGAGGATTTCTACTTGAGTTTTTTTTTTATTACTGAGACTTAGTAATAAGACTGAGAAAAGTATACTTTTACTTCGTTACTTTGACACTGGCCACTTTGATACTCGCTACAAATTAAAATATGAATGTAATTCATCATTTAAGGATTATCTGGATTTTGGCGCGTTCGAGAAGAAGACTGGTGTTCAGCAGGATATCTAAAGCGCTTTGTTTAGATTTGTCCTCCAGCGGACATGGAGCAGAAAATTTCTGCATGCAGTTACAATATTCTATCACTAGATAGCACACCCGGATCAGTTATTGAATATTCACAAGCATGCCAAGCTTATTTAATACTCCGTTGTACATTTGTAGTTATTTTTATATATCTAAGTGATTTTATTTGTTGTTGCATTTTATTGTTGTTCTTGCACTACAAATTATTTTTGCACATTGCTGTCAGTTTTTTAAAATCAAAAATAATAAACCAGAAGACACTTTTACAGTAAATGCATTGTTTACTGGTTTATTTTTGTTACTTTTAGTAGGCCTAGATGATATTCAGTATCGCACTTAGAGCTTTATCACTTGCAATGTTGTGTAAATCAACCCCAGTCTGCTCTTGTAGCTGACTGTGCTCCCTTTTTTTGAGATTAAAAAACCATACATTGTAAAGACGTGTCAGGCTGACAATAGGATAATGCAAACAACACAGCCAGAGCTGCATAGTTGCAGCAGTGTTACACTGCTGCAAAGAGTTTATAATAGGCGTATTAATGATCAATAATCAATATTATTGGAAGGAAATAGAGGGTCCCAAAATCAAATTTTGCTTAGGGCCCCATGGAGGCTTGGGCTGGCTCTGCCCCAGACTAGAAACCCCAATTCCAATGATGTTAGGGTTAAAACGTGAATAAAAACAGTTTGCAATGATGTGCAAATCTCATAAACCCACAATTTATTCACAATAGAGCATCGACAACATATCGGATGTTGAAAGTGAGACATTTTACCATTTCATGAAAAATATTAGCTCATTTTGAATTCGATGGCAGCTATACATCTCATAAGTTGGGACAAGGCCATGTTTACCATTGTGTAGTGTCCTTCCTCTTTTGCCAACAGTCTGTAAACCATTGGGAGTGAGGGGACCAGTTGCTGGAGTTTGGAATAAGAATATTGTCCCACGCTTGACGCTTGTCTGATCTAGGATTCTAGCTGTTCAACAGTCCTGGGTCTTCTAAGCCTGATTTTTCATTTTATGATGCACTAAATGTTTGATATTGGTGAATGGTCTGGACTGCAGACAGACCGTTTCAGTCCCCAGACCTTCTTCAGCGAAGCCATGCTGTTGTGATGGATGTAGCATGTAGGTTTGCATTGTCTTCCTGATATATGCGAGGCCTTCCCTGAAAGAGACGTTGTTTGTAAAACCACTATATACTTTTCAGCATTGTTAATGCCTTTTCAGATGTGTAAGCTGCCCATGCAATAGGCACTCATGCAAACCCATACCATCAGAGGCGTAAGCTTCTGAACTGAGTGCTGACAACAACCTGGATGGTCCCTCTCCTCTTTAGTCCGCACAACACGGTTTCCAAAAAGAATTGCAAATTTTGATTCATCTGACTGCAGAACACTTTCCATTTTACCTCAGTCCATTTTAAGTGAGCTTGGGCCCAGAGAAGATGGCCGCAACTCTGGATCATGCTCACATATGGATTCTTCTTTGCATGATACAGCATTAACTTGCATTTGTAGATTGCATGGCACCCTGTGCACAGATAATGATTCTAGAAGTGTTCCTGAGCCCTTGCAGTGAATTCCAGTGCAGAATTATGTATCTTTTCAAAGCAGTGCCACCTGAGGGCCTGAAGATCATGAGCATCCAATATTGACCTTCGGCCTTGTTCCTTGCGCACAGAGATTTCTCCAGATTCTCAGTATTTTGATATGTACTGTAGATGGTGGGATATTCATCTTTTTACATTGAGGAACTTTTTTCTAAAATTGTTCCACAATTGTTAGACTCAGTTTTTTGCAGATTTGTGAGCCTCTGCCCATCGTTAATTCTGAGAGACTCTGCCTCTCTAAAAATGTTCTTTTTACACCCAGTCATGCTACTGGCCTGTCGCCAATTTACCTATTTAGTTGTAAAATGCTCCACCAGCTGTTTTTATTTGTACCTTTTACTTTTCCAGTCTTTTGTTGCCCGTGTCCCAACTCTTTTTTTTTGAGATGTTGCTGCCATCAAATTCAAAATGAGCTAATATTTTTCATGAAATAAATGCCTCACTTTCAACTTCATATGTGTCTATGTTCTATTGTGAATAAAATGTGGGTTTGAGATTTGCAAATCATTGAATTCTGTTTTTATTCACGTTTTACACAATGTCCCTACTTCATTGCAATTGGAGTTTGTATATTGAGCCAATCTAAAGGCAAAGGGAGTACTGCGCTGTGGAAGGAGGACTGGGTGGAGGAGCAAATCCAGGTGGAGTTGAAATCTGTCATATTATAGCTGTGCCATAACTAACAGTCTAGTCTGGTTTGCTGGATCATCCTCTACCTGCATGTGAAGTATTTAACCTTGATCCATTCCAGTGAGTAGCAAATGGCATTTTTGTGAAACATACGTTATGTTACCTCACCTTCCTTAAAGGTCTCGTATTATGTCACAAGATGCACAGCCAGTTAATTATTACAAGCCGTTTAAAACTCTTTCCCCCTATTTCCGCTGACATCACATGATGATGTAACCAATCAGTGGCAAGAAAAACTGATCAACCTCAGCCCAGCAGTCAGTCAGATTTCATTATTCTGGATGGTCACCCCCCCCTTGTGATGTTAGGAAGGGGAGACTTTGAACTGGCTCATAATGGCTAATTAGCTGTACATCCGGTGGCATAATGGGGGACTTGAATGGAGCCTTGGTCACTGGAGTTCTTCAGTCCTCCATCTTGGCTGGGAATCGTCAATCACCAAATGAATTAAATATGAATGTCAAAGAATGGCAATTGCATAGTGATGGGATTTTTGGCGTTTCAGCATGGACCATAGCGCCCTCTTGTGGGAATGAATACACGAGGCCCAGTTTTACCCTCTGCAAAACCTGAGCCAACGTGAGATTCTAGCATTATAGAATAAAAAAAGCTTGTGCTAACCAGTAAAAGTTACCCTGATTGATTTTTAACAAATACAAGAACAGCTGAAAAGAACAACTGTACAGAAAAATCCTGTCCTTTAAGAGGTCACCTTTCAGGGGTAGCTATATTTCTACAGTTCTACCCTGACCACATTTTCAGAGAGCTCTTATAGTCTTTTGCTGCCATTTCGTGTTTATGAAAAGAATCCAATTAAGCACACAAATGCATTGTAGTTAAGTTACTGATCCATATTATCAAACACCCCTAAAAGGAGGAACACTGATTGTTCTGTCCATCTTTTCTGTGAAGACAAGCCAAATCTGCTCCTAGATCTGCCCTCATCCTTCACGAAGTTTCATGATTTGGGCTGATTGTGTTTTCATTTCCTCAAAAAGTTGAAGTGGCATTATAATTAAAAAATTCTTGCGCATTAAAGTTTAGTAGTAGTCTGTGGCCAGCAGAGGGCAGTAGCAAAAAAGGAAAACAGTGCTGTGAACTGCAGTGTTCCGTCGTTGAGGCAAGCTCCAACTGTAAATGTATGATGAACTCCAAACTGATCGGTTTTTGCCACTGCAATCTTTAATAGTGACGAAAAATTATGAATGCATTTCACAGAAGTAGCATATGTATACACAAAATACACTTCAACTTCAATCCAGCCAGAGAACATGGTCAGATTTGACAAATAAATGAAGATAACATTGAATGTTTCATTTCAGTTCATTTAGCACCTCAAGAATTGCATACTGGTAGATCATTGCATAATATCACTGACATAGGTGCAACCAGCATAAAATAATGCAAACACTGGAGTACAATGATAGAATATTAACCCATTTAATCCCAAATTTTTCCTTGCAATATAAGTGCATACATTTTACTTCTTAGACCTCCCTAACACATACTGTATGTATGTATGTATTATTATTATTTCATAATGGTTAGGTTCAAAGTTAGGTTTTTTTACACAAGTAAAAAAAAAAAAAATCGGTCACAAATATAACCAGTGGAATTAAACGGGTTAGTTACTAAATGCAACATCTCATTTTGATATATCATTCCACGAACGACGTACTTGACTATAAAAGACCCCAATTAAGTGCACTTTTGCTTACTTGGAGAATAAGATTTATGTTAGGCTTATATGTCACACTACTGTCTTCTTAACTGTTTCTTTTACAAGCTCTGAAAGTATGGTTTAAGTATCAGACAGCAGTATTGAGACTCTGCTATTTGGAGCAGCGCCTATCAGGTACTATCAGGGTCAATGAGAGGCCTATTTGTAAAGCATTTTGTGTGATGTGACTAGAAAATAATTATTTAAATGCAATTCATTTACCATTTAGGCTATCATTAATATATTAAAAATGTATGAAACTGTCAGTTTTTACACATTTGAAATGCATTTTGAAAATTTTTCCAAATATATCTCAAATATATTTTCATCCCTTTAGGTAAAAATATTAGAAAGGTATTTCAAATTAATTGATAATATATTTAAAATATATTTATTAAAATATATGAAGTGACCATTTTTTTTTTTTTTTTTGCATTTTGATCCTATACTCTTCAAAATAAAAGTAGGGGATATTGGAATTTTGGATACAACAACTGAGTGCAATGAAGATAACATGAACTGCTCTAAAACAGGCCACCAGAAGGCAGCCATTGGTGCGCATGTGCAGAGTGCGGGAATCCCGTACACGTGGCTGGGGTCCATGTTCAAATTTGACACTTTAGAGAAAGGTCATCTACTCCTTTGCGATCGAAACTTCTTTCATTCTGATAGCTTTGGACTATAATCCTTTGTTGATTTCGTTTATTCTTTTTTTTTTTTCAATACAATGTCTCCCACGTGCTGAACATCTAAGAGCAATTGGTATGCTTAAAACTGGCAGCCGTCAGTCTGAGGCTGCCAATTTCTTCAATATTTCCCAGTCTGTAATGAGCATATTATGGAGCAGGTATCAGCAAACTCATAATGCTGATGATTGACGGCGTTCAGGGCGGCCACGGTCAACAAGCGCCCGGGATAGGTTGATTCATACCCAGACTCTGAGAAATCGCACTCAAGCAGCAAATCAGATTGCTGCAAACCTACACCAGGCTACTGGTGTCCGATTGACAGGTTAGACAATCGTCTACACAATACCCATCTTCAAGCTAGACGGCCACGTATAGTGCCGCCATTGACCAACTGCCACGTTCCCAATAGACGCAAATGGTGCACGCTACGCAAGAACTGGGGAAATTGTCGGTAGTCACGTGAAATGTTCCCAGAAGAGTCCCAATACACTTTAGACTTCCTCGATAGGTGTGGTTACATCTTTTGACGTTGTTTCAAAGCCAGTGTTAACCTGAGGCAGCATGACAGATTTGGTGGTGGGTGTAAGGGCTTTTTCTGTGCATGGACTGAAGTACACTAAAAAACGGGAATCATGGAAATGGATTCAAATGCGGAGATGCATCAAGGCTTATATAGAGCAGCTAATGACATGGAGACAACGACTAACAGATGCAAATCGTTAAGTGGAGAGTGGAATGCGGGCCAGGTCTTGCTAGACCGGTGATTGAGGGTGCTGGAGGAGTGGCATTACAGTACCTCACCCCAGAGGCACAACTCCCTGCGTGCCTGGGCAATGTCCGAAAGGCAACCCCACAATCACCGGCCTCTCTGCTGCTGGGGTGAACTGGCCTTTCTGCTGCCAGGGCGAACTAGCCTCTCTGCTGCTAGGGCAAATTGGCCTCTCTGCTGCCGGGGGGAACTGGCCTCTCTGCTGCCGGGGGGAACTAGCCTCTCTGCTGCTAGGGCAAATTGGCCTCTCTGCTGCCGGGGGGAACTGGCCTCTCTGCTGCCGGGGGGAACTAGCCTCTCTGCTGCTAGGGCAAATTGGCCTCTCTGCTGCCGGGGGGAACTGGCCTCTCTGCTGCCAGGGCAAATTGGCCTCTCTGCTGCCGGGGCAAACAGACCTCTCTGCTGCGAGGGGGTCACAGCCTCTCTGCTGACGAGGTTTCAGCCACCGCGAGGGGGGAGACGTGGCTCTGATTCCGTTGCACACGCCCTAGACCCACCAGCACTCTCTGGGGGTATCCGGTCCGGTTTGTTGGTCAGGGCTCTCAATGATAATGAAGGCAATGGGGAGGGGGGGTCGCAATGCTGCTTTCACAATGGAGACAGGAATTGGTTCCTGGACACACTAGGTCAGGGGATAGTGGGGTTGTGGTGAAGCAGCCATGGTAGGCCAAGACTCACTGGGTGGCTGGAGTAGGACAGGAGTGGGAGCAGGAGCTTCTCCTGGTGGCGATCTTGGATGCAAAGAAAGATTGCGGCCGACTAGTGGAGGATGCTTTCACCGCTCAGAGGTTTCCCATCCAATGCAGCCACAGCAAGGGGTGTGTTGAGCCAGTGAACTGGGACCTTGAGTCGTCGTGCCAGTTGTGAGGAGATGAAGTCCCCTGCTGTGCTAGAGTCAATTATGGCGTCTGTACAAAGGTGCAGGTTATTATACGCCACTCGCACAGGGATCTTGAATCGCTGCCCAGTGATGGTAGAGGGTGACACTGGTACCTTGACAGCGTGGAACGTTTCTCCCCACAGTATAAAGAGTATATATTTCAAATGTATCTCAAATGTATTACCTTTTTTGATGGGTAGCAAGTGAAAAAATATCTTGTGTTTTATAAACATAACAATAATATTTAAGAATTACTAAAACCAAAAACGGTACAAATTAGTAATTAAACTCATGGTTCAGGGTGCAATATCATGTATCAATATGTAGCCACCCTAATATAAGCTTGGTATCTTTTTAAGCACTTTTTTATTGTAATGAAAGTTAATTCCAAAACGCACAAATGAGGACAATAGGCCCAGGTAGTATATTCATTTCCTAATTTTCCCGCTGAATTACATTCCAGTTTGTGATGCCTAACTCCATTCTGTCGACGTGCTTTCATCATAGACTTGCTGGAATCGGTGAGTAACAATGCCATTTTTTTTTAATAATAAATTGAATTCATGATTTTGATTGACAGATGGTGCAGTTCATCACTGTGCTTTTCTCAGTATGTGACAAACAGCCCTGTTTGCATTCAAATACGTAATCAGAGAATTTACTTGCCAGACAGAAGACGGTATGTCATCAGCATTGAGCCTACAGGCATGTACTGCTGTACATTATTTTTGGTAAGTGAGGTTGGAGAATGTTGAGGCATTTTCATTCTAAAATAGATTCTATAAATGAAGTGATTAAAATAGTAAAGGTCATATCAATTTCTCTGTATGGCATATGATTCATATTAACGACCAGAGCGCATTATATTGCCGTCACAAGCTCTTGATGATTCACTGCAGTCTGTTTGGTTGTAGAATGGAGCCATTCTGCTTTCTGGCTCTTTTTTTCTCTCCATAAAGCAGCACAAGAATATAAAAGTGCAATCTTTGCAGCCTACATATAATTACACACAAACTGTCTCATTATTTATCGCTGAAAGCCTTTTTTTAAAAAAAACATGAAAAGTAAGCATAATAGACTAGGCAAATAACTCATGCCTAACTTTTCTACAAACCATGTAATAATGTAATCACCGAATTAGTAATGGATGAGTGTTCACATTTTTCTAGTTGCATGATAATTAGTGTCATCTTGTAAGGCTTTGTGGAAGTCAGAAAATTGTGTGTATGGTGTTCAAATATTGAGTATTTGTATTGTTTGGTTCAACCAGCTCAGTCAGTAGTTTCCATAGTTACAGTATCCATTTCACAAACCAGAGAGTGGCTTTAAAATCTGTTCACTTTGGAAGCTCAAGTAGATCTACTTACCAGCTGTTTTGACAATGTTTTATTCATCAGTATTTTTGCAATAATATTCCTACCCATGTATATGACGGCTGTTACAGTGATACTATACCACTTCAATCATAGATCAGGGTTCTTGCAGATTTATTGTATTAATGAACGCAGCAATTGAATGTGATCATCAAGTATACATTCTCCTATTCAAATTTACTTGCACAAAAATGCAAATGCTTCGTGGTTAATGAGATTAAAATATATTATATCGAACCCCATTTATATGTAAATTATTTGCTTAGCGGTGAACATCTGTGAATGTATGTTGTTTCCTGATCATGGATCATGTGGTTATTTAAGTTGTTCAAAATTACGGTATGTATGCATAACACTGAGGACACAAAGTTAGCTGTCTGTCCATGTTATGCATCAAGAGGACCAGGCTGATTAACCAATAGATCATTAACTTTGGACAAATTTGGGCACACTTCTCGCATGCAGTGCTAGCCTAACTTACAAGCTCTGCGCTAACCATTAACTGACATTAAAATACACACTTAGACAATGGATGTGTCTCGTTGTCCTAATACCTATCTGCCTCTGTGCAGTAACACTGGGTTCATAGAAAAGAAAGTCAAAAAGGTGAGATTTGAATGAAATCCCCTTGCAGTAAAATATGTGAATGGTTCCTAAGTAAATCAATTTCTCTAGGACAGAATTGACAGCTAGGACTCTCTGATGGAGGGCTAGTGTTTGTGCGCACAGGAGTGTCGCTACCTAACGGGCTCAGTCAGATAATTAACAGTGGACACTAGCACTGGGCTCATTATTGATGACACTGAAGTAAATGGCTGCAAAAGGGACGTAAAAGCAGCTATGAATAGACAGTTGTGATTATTGGGTTATTAAGGAATTGAGCCAAGAATTTCTGAGCTCTTAAATTAACATGTTAATCATAAAATAAATGTAGAAGTTGCAATGACATACGGAAACAGATATAGCCATTCTTGCCATTTTAGACTGTCACCTGAAAAATGTCTGTAAACTCTTGAGTTATTTGACAGTGAGCCAAACTGTGTATGCGAAGACCATATCTGTTCGTAATTAGGGACTGCCAGGTGTCTGTAATCAGCTAAGGCTGCCATTTGGACAACATGAGAAAATTCCTGCCAAGTCAGTAATGGAGTGCTACTGTAGAGGCAAATCAGGACACTGCTGAAGGCAGCCTATTGATTTTCTGGAAGATTCTGTCACTCTGTTTGGTCCAGAGGAGGCTACAAATTAAGTCAATTAAAAGCACTCAATTAAAGAGCAACATTAGGCAAAATTTATGCCAAATTTGTGTAGTCAACGTATATTTAAAAAACTATTCTCTTTTTGGATGTGCGGCAAGCATATGGCATACATGCATGGTATGGCATGCCTTCCTACTCTTTATAAACAAGGTGCATTTATGTCACTAACATTCGCCGACTGGTGGGTGCTTAAATTGGGAGGGGGCACCGTGCTGGGATTTGACAGGAAGATCACCGCCTTTCTGTGACAACTGAAGAAATGCAGTATATGCAAAATGTTCTGTACAGTGGGATGTTAACACAAAAGGCTGTCTGTCCTTCAATACTAGGATATCCCATTGAGTCTGTGTACACCCGCCGGTGGGAGACAGGGAGCCGAGGTGTTTACATGACGCGGTAAATGTTTAGCTGACTCGTGCTGTGATTCGTCACCACATGGACACCTAAGAGGCAGGCTTGCTGGTGGGAGAGGGCCACTCCACCATACTTGGTTAATGTTTAAAAGAATACCATCTAATCAATCCCATACAGTACAATGCGGACGTCGCAGTCGCACTGTAATCCCCAGAAAAAGGGCTGCCCATTTTTTTCCCAGGCAGACAGTGGGTAAATGGTTAACAGAGGTTAGCTTTATCAATCTGCCTGTGCATTGGAAAGCAGACAAGTAGAGGACTTTGTGGTAGTATGGTGTTCGACACAGGAAATAACCCAGAGCAGGCAACCGTACCCACCTGGGACGTCCATTTCTCATTGAATGATGGAGCATAAAGACGTAAACAGTGGTCGTCCTTTTATCATGCGTAGTCCTGGTGCTTTACATTATCATTCATCCTCTTATCCAGTCAGTGTGATGCCATTAGTCCAGTTACTGAGTGCTTCCTAATTTAGCAGTGATGTTGCTCAAATTTTTCAAAATTGAACTCTGCTATTTCTCTGCACAGACTGATTAAATGAGATTTGATTTCTCACTGCTTTTGGAGATTTAATTTGATTCACTTGGAATACCTCAGCCAAAGCAAAAATGGTAAAAACTGACATATGCTTGTGATTTCATCCAGAAATAATACAAATCCATTGACATAAAAAATGAGACCCTGTGTAAAATGTAAATAAAAACAGAATGCAATGATTTTCAAATCATTTAAACCCTATATGTACAATCCCAATTCCGAAATAGTTGGGACGAAGTGTAAATTGTGAATAAAATCAAAATTCAATGACTCAGATCAAATGAGCCAATGTGTTATTTAAAATAGAGCATGGATAACATTTCAAATGATGAAACTGAGCAAAGTGTCCTGTAGTCAGACGAGTCCAAATTTGACATTCTTGTTGGAAATCATGGGCGTCGTGTCCTCTGAGCTAAAGAGGCGAAAGACCACCTCCCCTATTATCAGTGTTCATTTCAAAACCCAGCATCTCTGATGGTATGGGGAAGCATTAGTGCATATGGTGTGGGACACTTGCATGTTTTAAAAAGCACCATGAATACTGGAAGGAATCACTATACTTTTTCAGTCTTTTGTAGCCCCTGTCCCAAATTTCAAACAAATTAAAAATGAGCAGATGTTTTCAAAAAATAAAATTTCTCAGTCTCAACATTACATTTGATATGTTGTCTTTGCACTATTTTCAATTAAATATAGGGCTTACATGATTTGCAAATCACTGCATTCTGTTTTTATTTACATATTACATACCATCTCAACTTTTCTGGAAATAGGGTTGCTAATTAAAAATGGTTCAAAGTAAAAATTAGCATGTAATTAGCCTATAATGTTTAAGTAAATTTATGTCAGTTTTGCCCATCTCACCACCTCAACAGAATACAGCTTCCCATAGGTCATTAAGGTTCTGTGTCTCTTTCTAAACCATGTGACACACTCAAATCATTGACTAGGGTAATGACAATAAAATGTAATAGGCAAAATAAGCAAAGGCGTTTTTTGGTAACACTACATTTGGAAAAGCCCAAAACTGTGGCTTAATGTTTAATATTAATGTTATAAATTCCTTCATTCCTATATTTATTAAGCTTTGGTTACCTCATCAGAACATAATAAAAGAGATATTCGCACAACAATATACCTGCAACAATTATCAAAACTCTTTTATGGATGAATTGCACTGAATTAGGTCAGCCATTTTGAGACCTTACATTGAGGCATTGCTGTGGCTATAAAGTTGTACTCCCCACAGGAACCGTGTGCTCATAGAGTGAAGGAATGCAAGAGAAAGGCAAGAGAGTGGCGGAATGAGCAGGGGGTAGTCTACACAAGCAGGTCAAACAAGTTTTCAAACGACTTTTGTGTTGACTCTGCATGGGTCTATTAGATTGGCACAACAAGGGGCCTACTCAGCCCTTCTTGTGCAAAACATGGCCATCAATCTTCTCATGAAAGCAAAAAGTAGGAATCATAGATGAGTGCCTCGGTTTGCGTATCACGAAGAAAAACTTGGCAAACAACGACAGAAGCTGACCATTTCTTATTGCGAGATATAGTGTGAATTACACAACCGGTCAAAAGTTTTAGGACATCCCAATTTTTCCAGTTTTTTAATCGAAAATCATGCAGTTTAATCTCATTGTACTCTGGAATGAAAACATAGACTTGATAGAATAGATTAACAATCGAAGTTCAAAAACAATGCTGAACACACTCGTGGCATTCTTTCTACAATGGAAATCAAATATTCTTCAAAAAGTTATTTCCAACTCTGTTGCAGAAGTTCCCATAAATGTGTGGCACTTGTAGGTTGCTTTGCTTTCACTATTCTGTCCAGTTCATCCCAAACCATCTCGATAGGGTTTAAGTTAGGAGACTGTGCTGGCTACTCCGTGTTTTCAAGCTTGCAATCTTGTTCTTTTTTCTTAGGATAGTTCTGGCAGAGCTTGGACTTTTGTTTTGGGTCATTGTCTTGCTATAGGATGAACCCCTGACCAACTAAACACATACCAGAGTGTACTGCATGGCACTGCAGAATGCTGTGGTAGTCATTTTGGTTCAGGGTGCCTTTCACTCTATAAGTCACTGTCTCTGGATCCAGCGAAACAGCCCCAGACCATCACGCTTCCTCTTCCATGTTTGACACTTGATGTCACATACTGAGGAACCATCCTTTCACCTACTCGACGGCGTACAAAAAACCGGGTAACCTTACCTTTTGTTTAAAACTGCTGACAGTTCATCACGTAACCTTGTACCATTTCAAGCTATTCATTGGACTGGAACTGCATAATTTTCAGTAAAAAAATTGAAAAATTGGGGTGTCCTAAAACTTTTGACCAGTATTGTACATGGCATAATCTTCACACTTCAGGCTTTCTTTGGGTATTATACATTATGACGTTGTATCGAGTAAATCGACTTTGGAGTCAATATGTTGTATTTATGGTAGCACATACTTATAAGTTGGGTGTATGAAAGCACTATGTATTTGATATAGCCAAATGGGTAAGGAGCTTGACTGGGACTCTCATCACTGGTGATTCAGTCCAAAGTGAAAGCACAATACAATTAGTGTAGCTTTTAGGCCCTTGTTCAAAGGCCTTTACCTCATATTGCCCCAAGGGGTAAATGCATCTGCTAAATAATAGTAATTTACCCACAAAGGAGAAATACATTATAGAGTACAAGTTGCAGAAAAAGAACCAATGCTGTTTCAGTATTCAGGCAAAACTACAACCCCAATTCCAAAACATTTTGGATGAAGTGTAAATTGTGAATAAAATCAAAATGCAATGACTTTCAGATCACATTAGCCAACATGTTATTTACAGTAGAACATAGATAACATTTTAAATGTTGAAAGAAACATTTTACATTTTATCCATAAAATCAGCTTATTTCAAATTTTCTGGCTGCAACAGGTCTCAAAAAAGTTGAGATACATGCAAAATAGGGGTGATAAAGCAATTAATATATGAAAATCAGCTGAAAGAACAATAATTAAGTTAACTGGCATCAGGTGTATAACATGGGCTATAAAAAGGATGTCTTAGAAAGGCTGAGTCTCTCAGAAGTAAAGATGTTCAGAGGCTCTCTAACCTGTGAAGACCTGCATAAATAATTGTGGAACACTGTAAAAACAATGTTCCTCAACCTCAAATTGAGGTCTCATCATCGGCGGTGCATAACATCATCAAACGATTCACAGAAACTGGAAAAATCTCTGTGCATAAGGCCCCTGTAAGGTGTGGGACACTTGCATGTTTAAAAAAGCATCATGAATGCTGAAAGGTATATAAAGGTTTTTGAGCAACATATGCTCCCCTCCAGACGACATCTGTTCCAGGGAAGGCCTTCTGTATTTCAGCAGGACAATGTAAAACCACATACTGCAGCTATTAAAACAGGATTGCTTCATAGTAGAAGAGTCCTTGTGCTGAACTGGCCTGCCTGCAGTCCTGCTCTTTTAGAGATTGAGAACATTTGGCACATAATTGAATCAAAGGTCCGTTAAAGGAGACCCAAAACTCTCCAGCAGCTGGAAGCCTGTATTAAACCAGAGTGGGATCAAATTCCAAAGGCTAAACTCAAGAAACTTGTCTCCCCAATGCCCAGACGCCTCCACTCTGTGTTAAAAAGAAGAGGGGATGCTACACCATGGTAAACAGGCCCCTGTCCCAACCTTTTTGAGACTTGTAGCAGCCATCAAATTTGAATTGAGCTCATTTTGTGGATAAAATTGTAAAATTTCTCAGTTTCAACACTTGCTATGTGATCTCTGTTCTATTGTGAATAAAATACTGACTGTTGTGATTTGAAAGTCATTGATTTTTGATTTTATTCACAATTTACACTTTGTCCCAAATATTTCATAATTGGGGTTGTAGATAGTGTTTCAATAAAAGTTTTTAAATACTATTAAAATGGTTGGTGCACCCCATTTTTTCAAAAAGAATGAATAGAGAAGAACTAAGGTACTTAAAATGCATTAATAGCGTCTGTTCAAAACTCATCAGTGCTAGAACAGAAATTTTTGCAATTACAGTATTTATACTTGAGAGAACCTCGCATTTAGTCATTACAGAAATACTGAGTGATATATGTTACATAATCTCTCATCACTCATAGATAAAAATGTGAAATAATTGTATCCACACAGTCTGTAGATAGCACTTACCTCAAGTACATATTGCTTCAGTTTGGCTAGAGTGCAGGCTTAGAAAAAGAATGTTTTTTTTTCTCAGAAAACAAGAGAGGTGATGTACTGGCAATATATGCGTTGTTGCCTGCTCCAGCTGCTAAGAGCATGAGAGAACTCTGCCCACTCTTTTCAACACAGGCCAATATGAGGCTCCGCTTCAATCTGGCGTTTGACGCAGCTATGTTCTCTCATATTGACTGAGACTTGGCTGCACCCAGCTGCTCTGTACAGCAGTACAGAGTTACTCGCTGTGGAAAAAATAACAAGTCTGAGAAAGAGCATGTTTGGCACAATGCATAAACATGAACCCATATCCAACAGTGCTCCTAGCATTGAAGTGTGTGACACCCACACTGAAGAATCGCACAAATTCTTGCACACTGAAATCATGACATCTACACCTGATGCATAAATGAAAATGTAAGGGAGCCCATTTTTGTTTGAGTTCAGTTCTAGTCAGCTAGACTTTGTGTTCCATAAACAAGTTGTACAAGTACCCTTATACTGTGTGCATCATTTGCTTTATGACCATTAGTGATCTGGCTGTAAGGTAACCACTGAATTGATAAGCTGAACAATGCAAAATGCCCTGGTTTGTAGGACAACTGTAGATACACTGGTAGAGGCTCCAGGGATTTCAAGCATTAGACCAAGGGTTCTTAACCTTATCAGGGCTGGTGTTGACACAGGATTTCATTCCAGCCGAACAGTTATACCCCTAGTACAACTAATGAGCCTTAGTACTTGCTAAAGTTTTTGACTGGTTGATTCAGGTGTGTACTGTTACTGGCTGGTTGGAATGTAAAACTGCATGTATACTGTCCCTTTCTGGATAAAGCTAGGAACCCTTGTATTAGAGTATCATTCTCCTCTCTAGGGTATTAGATGGATTCATTTTGTTTGGCATTTTGTCAGGTATCTTGCTATCAGTTCTAACTCATAGTTCCACACCTGCAAAGAGAACCATTAGGATAGTCTCTCCATTTTGCGACTTGCGAGCTGGATGGTAAAATGTCATCAGTAAATTGAAAGAGTATATATGAGTGCATCTGGGACCACATTTAGCGTGTTAGCGTTGATTTAAAATGAAAGGTTTAGCTGTATGACACGAGTGATTAAATCCCATGATTAGCTGTAACGTACCTTCATGATAGGTCGACAAAGATTTATGTTATATGTCATTTATTTCAAGCCTCATGATTGTACTCCAGATTACACTGCCCGCCATGTTTGATGTTGCTGACTGTACTTACATTAGTTACCACAGAGATTGCATTAATGCATGGAAGTACATCAGTAGTCCTTTTTGGCACTCAGGTTTAACCAATAATTTAAATGCAGCCAGGTAAGGTCTCTGTCCCATTAGTTCATGTCAATCATGGGGAATAGATTAAAGACTGAAAGAGACCAACTTGACATGGCAAGGAATGCATATGATTAGGTATCAATAATCTCTTTATTGTCTATATTCAAGTTTTTGCTTTAATATTCTCATGGTTTAATCACCTGCGCTCTTGAAACCACCCACACTCTCCTTCACAACTAGACAAGGGACCATCAGTTTCAAAATTACCCTGACAAAATTCATCAGGTAGCAGGGCAGTGTGATTATGCACCACTGATTGTAGGCGCTTCACGTTCCCTCTACAGGAATAAAATTGCCCAGTGATTACACTTCCAAGGTTCTAACGCCACTTTGATATATTAAGAACTGTGTAAGACTCAAAACTGTAGTAATTTACAAACCTCAAGAGGCAGAAAAATGTACGCACATCCACACAAAAAATTTAACAGGTGCTCGACTCAATAGGACAATGTACAAAAATTAACAAAAAGTCCGCACACTGTTTTGATAGCTCCCCAAGTGAGTTTAATATTCACAACGTTTCGGCCGACGTGGCCTTCGTCAGGTGCACTTCCAAACAAGGTGCACTTTGGAAGTGCACCTGACGAAGGCCACGTCGGCCGAAACGTTGTGAATATTAAACTCACTTGGGGAGCTATCAAAACAGTGTGCGGACTTTTTGTTAATTTTTGTAATTTACAAACCTACCACCCCACCAAAGTAGGTCTATAACATATTACGGAGCAGTTTACTGGGCCCGCAGGAGAAAATATCTGCCTGTTCAAAAAAACACATGATTCCTTCCCGTATTTTGCAGCGGAAATCTAATTTAGCCATAGCATTAATTGGCTTTTTAATTCTGACAAGCCAATGTTCGAAGGCTGAATGAAAAATTAATGGTATTCTGTGATATGCACAAACACACGCATTAGCCAACCTTTTGCTCCAGAATTAAATCATAATGCATCTCAGCGATGAGGGAGCCATCATTTCAAAAGTTATTTACAGATGGATAAGTCTTACCATAAAAATAGGCGGGTTAACACTCATTTGAGCTACTGTTAAACAGCTGAAGCTGACGAACTGTGAAATCATAAAATATGTCCTTGAAGTTTAAGAAACATCAATCTTACTAATTGCGAAACCCGGGCACTGCTACAGTCCTGGGGTCAGGGTGGTCCGTGTACACCCCGTCCATAGCTTCATTCGACTTGTTTTATAACAGAAGAAACAAATTTTTGAGGGTTATAAAGCCATTTTTTCAATATTTTTATTATCCTTTTAACCGCCACAACAAAACCAGGTCTAAAACGACAAACAAGACAAGATACAATACAATGGCCACAAAAGAAAAGAAAGCTAATTCTATGGTTCAGTGATTCCAGCAAACCAAGGTGAGAGCCATTATCTACAAATGGAGGAGACTTAAAACAGTAGAGATACTTACCAGGAGTGGCAGACCTGCCATAATTCCCTCGAGATTACAATAACAATTCATCCAGGAGAATACAAAAACCGCAGCAACACCGGAAGAACTGCAGGCCTCGCCTCATTTAAGGACTGTGTTCATGATTCTAGTATATGAGCAAGTTTGGGCAAAAAGTCCAACGAGTCCTTCAAGAAATTAGTTTTGGATATGATACTAAAAGAGGCCAGACGTACTTACCTTTAGTTTCAATGTAAGACATACACATCATTATTCTCTATCCTATGTCCTTAAATGTTTTTATATATTTAATTATAATTTTTATACTATTTTTAAACTTTGTTTTTCCTTTTATCTTTACTTGCTGTATGCGAATTTTGTGAATATTTTTCTGTATTGTTTGCCTCTGTAATCAGGGCTCCTCTGCAAAAGAGACCTCAGTCTCAGAGGGACTGCAATAAAGGTTATTAATAAATTAATTAATTTAAAAAATGGCATCCATACTGCTGACCAAAAAGGCCATAAATACCATCATCTCACATTTGCCAAAAAAACATCTTGTTGACCCCCAAGATAAAATTGGGGATAAAATTCTGTGGACTGTTGTGTCGAAAGCAAAATTTTTCAGAACATATGGGTTCATTACATCTGGCAAAATGCTAACACCACATTCCACAATGAGAATATCGGGCCAACAGTCAAACACAGTGATGGCAGTGCGATGCTCTAGGGCTGTTTTGCTGCTTCAGGACCTGGGCGACTTTCAATAATTGATGGAACATTTGATTCTACTCTCCACTGGAAAATCAGCAGGGAGAATGTCTGGCCATCAGTTTGTGACCTCAAGCTCAAGCACATTTGTGTTATGCTACAAGACAATGATCCAAAGACACTCTAAAGAAACAAAATGCAGGTTTTGGTGTGCTCAAAGGCCCTGTAAGATGGCTGAATTAAAACAATTATGCTAAGAGTGGGCAAAAATTCCTCCATACAGATGTAAAAAACCACCAGTTACTGCAAATGTTTAATTGCAGTTGTGAGCAGCTGCCTCAATCAGTTATTAGGGTGATGGGGACAATTATTTTCTCAAATGGATGGCATAGGTTTATAATAATTCTTTATCTGCAATAAATTAAAACATAATTTAGCTAAATTTTGTGTTTACTAGAATAATCTTTTTTTGTCACAAATATATATGTTATAAGCAAAAATTGTTTAATTTGGGAAGGGCGAATGTACTTTTTTATGGCACGATATCAATGATATCTATCATGATCCAGATAAGGAACCAGATGCAGAATTAGGGTACGATGTAATGCGGGTATTTATTGATAATAATACAGTAATAACCGGAGAAGTGCTAAAGCCCAGATTTGGAAGGAGACAGCCCGGCTTTGGCAGCATAGATTGGTGAGGGTGATGGGTAAAGCGTTTAGCAGGAATTCCGTCCCAATTCTGCAGGCCAGTGAAGGTTTGTGAGGCATTCTTGGTAAACTGGTCAAACGAACAGTCTGGAAAGGCAGGTTAACAGGGACTTGGTCCCAATCCTGCAGTCGGACAGGAGGGCCTATGAGAGAGTCCCAATTAATAAAGCTCCAAAGAAAAATGACGTATTGTACTAACATATTGGTTATGGCACTTTTCGAAGATGGCAATTAATCTATTAACTAGAGGACATAAACTGACTAGCTGCATTAGGGCATATTTTGCAACAATCAACTGTGGTAGACATTAATGTGGCTCACATACACCACAAGAACACAAGACGGGGGCACTCAGTGGATTATTCCTGGATGAGAAGAGGCACGCAAGACACCAAACCAATTTTATTTATATATACTATATATATATATATATGTGTGTGTGTGTGTGTGTGTGCGCGTGTGTCTTTTCACAATACTGGGTAACAAAAGCATGATCGTGAAACAAGCAAGAAAACAGATTCAAATTGAATTTCGAAAGTGGTTACAGGTAACGTCATCAGCACAATTAATTCATGCAATATTTTATAGAACAACGTTATTCGGAAGCATAACTTTAATCACGATGGATTAAGGTGGACAAGAAATGGGTGCGGATGAATCTGCCACAGTATGATAAGAAATCATGTTATAATCCTAAAATATGAAATCAATTATGCAAATTATATGAGAAAGTAATGAAAATAGCAGTCACGTCCTACCTTGCGGGAAGATGGCCGATTGCTCAACAATGATCAAGAGTAAGGATGGATTCAAACAATGTTTATCATAATTCCCTTTTCACTTAACAGTCGGTCCTGCATACTAAATTGTGGATACGAAAGGTATGGTCGCAGAATTCAGCTGATTGACAGCATCACACAGGAAAACCTTTGTTGCCGATAAAATGTGTGCGCAGAGTCATTCCATAGGACATGAAAAATCTATAAATTTATGCATGTAATCAAAGAAAAAAAATCAAAATTTGTCTTTGGTAACAGTCGTGATTTACACGTTTACACAACATGATTTGTAGTATTTGAGTTCATATCAAAGCGACAGAAATTAACGGTCAAGCAGTTGGTTTATCAGCAAAAGAAAAGTCAGTTCCTCTGTGGAGTAGCAGTACATTCAAGCAGTGCCACTCAATCAAGACCTGCCTGTCTTGATTGCAGTTGTTACCATTACAGCAATGACCATAATTCAATAAATTTAGTCTGATATCATCCTATGTTCTAACCAGTAGGGTTTTGTTACAAAGTGGAATTTATTCACTGGAATGTGAGGAAATAATTTATGGGCAAATGCACCTGATACTAATTTTTACTTCCCCCCTGTCTTACCTACCACTGCCCCTTTTACATGGAACACCCTTCAAAAAGACTTAAAACTGCCAGAATTAATTACTTATGATCCCTTCCCTTTGATTTTAAAGGACCTAGAGTCGTAATTCCATTGGACAGTGTTGCTTTACTTAATTATCATCAGTGTCATCAAAAATTTGCATTTTATATGATCACTATGCATTATTTGTATATCTGCTCGGTACTTTCCTCAAATTTTTTTTTCTCAATGTTGTGTATATTGTTTTTAATTTTGTGTTATAGACGTGTGTAGCTGCCTTTCTTGGCCAGGCCTCCCATGTGAAAGAAGTCTTAGATCTCAATGGACTAATTACATGGTTAAATAAAGGTTAATAAATAAATAAATTTGGCAAGAAAATTCAGATTTTGCAGTGATATCTCCTATGTGTGCTAAATGAAATGAACATGAATTAACAGCTACATTACAACCCCAATTCCCCGAGTTGGGATGCTGTGTATAATGTCCCACTTTCAATATTGCATATGTTGTGTATGTTCTATTGTGGGTTTGAGATTTGCAAACCATTGCTTTCTGTTTTTGTATACATTTTACACAGCATCCCAACTTTTTTGAAATTGGGGTTGGAAATGCATCAATCATTATCAACTGATGATAATAGAATGAAGAACAACCATCCCTGTAATATTTTCAGTATTGTGAAAAGGCACACGCGCGCACACACACACACACACACACACATACTCTTCAAAAAAGTAGGGGATGTTGAAATTTCAAGGTCAATAACAAACTAATGATATAGCATAATCGGTCCCAAACTAATTGATAATAAATTGTGTTAACCAGTTAACCAGGAACTGAGTAAACAATTCACCCAATTTTTCATGACCTAAACAGTTTCTCTCGCTGTCATGGTGTGTGGAAGAAGGGATGGGTAAGAAGTGGAAATTAAGAGTTGACATTTTTGCGTCAGTAGTGCGTAATGCCCCCGTTATTGGCCAAACATGCATTGATTCGTTGAGGCATCCTGTGTATGAGTCTACCTTTGATAATTTGATGCAGTCTGTTCCAGTCTTCCACCAGCACCTGGCCAAGTTCATCTAGGGTGGCTGGTGGTCTTTAACGTTGACGCACACATCGGCCTAAGAAGTCCCAGACATTTTCAATTGGGGGGAAGTCAGGGCTCATTGCGGGCCAGGGCGTCCCGTGGATATTGTTCCGTTGAAGGTGATCATTGACTGCTCTTGTTTGGTGAGCACGGGCGTTGTCGTCCTGAAAGACAAAACACCGCCCCTCATGTTGTGCAAACGGAACAACATAGCGTGTCAGTATGTTGTCCAGATAGTACTGACCTGTGACTCTTCCTTGCATGATATAGAGTGGGGTTCTGTTAGTCATAGTGATCCCACCCCACCACACCATAACAGACCCAACATCAAATCTGTCATGCTGCCTCAGGTTCGTTATGACGTCGCCAGATGCGACAACGTTTATCAAGCAAGTCTGATTTTACCCCTCAGGCATTAATTTGAAATTTAAAAATAGTTCAACTACCATTCGGGAACCCCAATGTGACCCATAAGCTTCACAGGAATGATAGGTCGATTGGCCACCGAGTTCAAGTTTATGAAGTCATCTGATATATGCCCAATCATGTGATGTTTTTTGGATTTTTTTAAATTATTATTGCTATTATGCAAAGGTGCGCATTTTTTCCTGCCTATAATTTTGATAAGATGCCCTTATGATAACTAATTTTTAATCGGCTCGCCATACAGAGCAAAACGCGTCATAAGCAGTATGTGACTCCTACGCACCGTAGAGTCTCTGGTGCCACCACCAGTGACAGATTGCAAGAGACTGATGCCCAGCCAAGATGCTCATGTCACAAAACACTCCATGAGTCCATATCTCAAGAATTCCCAAACTGCACAGAATTTCATGCGAAAGGGGCTGATTCAGCCATGAGCAAATAAAGCGCATTTAAAATGATCACTCATTCATGAAAATAGATGAATCTTCAATTGGGAATCGATCCTATCAGTATCCGAGCCAATCACTTTAAAGACTACTGCATCATGGACATATCACTCCGGCTATATGAACAGATTGAAGGATAGGGACAAAAACTCCCTGTTCATACCGACTGCTTGGTACACAAAAGTGTTAAGTGCATTTTTTGCTGTAACTGTTAAGTTGGATGCAAATCATACTTTTCACATTGTTTCAAAGTGTTACATTGTGTTTTCTCAGAACTTAAAAAATGCACTTAACCTTTTTGGCCTCTAAGCAGTTGATATCTGGGGAAAGTGGGACAGAAATCGTAATGAGTTGTGCTTCGTACACAGTTCAGGTGTGATGGCTGGTATTTCGAGACGCCAAAAGCAGTGGCCAGAACGAAAGGAAGCACAGCAAAATGAAAAACAGAAAAAACAAGAGAGAGGGGCTCGCGCTTCCAAAGGACATAAATCTTGTCCGAATAATAATTAGGACGCAACACAAGCTAGACAGAACAAAATAAAGAAAAAATCTTGGAAGCCAAGATCAAAAGATTAAGCACCAAGACGGTGCACAGACAGGAAGGAAGAGGGAAAGAGAGAGAGAGAAATTTCCCTGACTAACTAACACTTTTCCTCTTTTGCAACTAAATCCTGACCAACTCTCTAGCTAGAGAACTTACTGGCTATAGTGCAATCGTAACATGGACGCTCAAGCAAAGGTGGCGAGGCGGAACCTGGGCTGAAATAGACTCCGGGCGCCACCCACAATTATTGCCAGCTGGCCAAAGAATCCGATGTGGGTAAAACGATATTGTTCCGGATGAAAGTAACAAAGAAAGCTCCCAAACAAAGGCCAACCTCCAAAACCATGACATCAGGTGCACAGAAGATAGGAAGTTGAGGACTGGACTCAGGTGCAAGGATGGACTTAGTTCAATTTACAAAACAATCAGGAGGAGAGGTTCCTTGATTAAACACCATTGGCAATACAGACTCTGGACATTAGCTGCAGTAACAATGTATTACAAATAGAAAACAAACAGGAATCAACTTTTCTTACAACTAAGTTCAGGATAAAACAATAAAACAGCATAAAGTTTGAGTTAGAGCTGAAATACTTGCAAAACGTGGGAAATGCGTCTATACAAGACCAGAAATGCAACACATACATGTAGTTACGAGACTTCACCCGAGACCAAGTGAAAGACTCAGACTTACATTTGCACTGCAACTACCCAGTGGCAATTATGCACAGATGCAAACAATGATTAAAGGAATGAGGAATACAGTCCGGGTCTTAATAGATCGGTGGGCTGGGGGCTGGAGGTGTCACCTCACAGAATCATTGTATTTTCATTACGGACTGAAATCTTATCTGATAATATAGTCATGTAACACTGTGTCTTGTATGTGCTATGCATAGTGCCAGTAAATCCTCATCCAACAAAGCAACCATCGCCTGTTAAGAAAATATTACAAATTGAATTTGAGGTAGTTTCTCACCATCTGTATTTCATTAAATTTTTGTGACTTTGTGTGCCTCTATTGCAAACTAATCTGAGTTAAGCACCATATTTAAACTATCCTCACAAATGCTATTATGACATAGTTAATCATCATGCACTCATGCATGCACATAAACTCTTATGTGTAATTTTATTACACTGCAAACTGTGCCGCACTGATGCATTTTCTGTAAACTGATTCCCTGAAAAAATTGTAAAAGCCAACTTAATGATTTTTTTTGTTCACAGCAGTCCAAAACATGGTAAAATAACTTTTCTAAATGTGTAACTTGATTTTAAGTGCCATCTACACAAGGCAATTAAGTTGATTTGGAGTACAAACTTTTTTGACGTAGTCAGTCTCCACAAACCATCTGAGTTTTCCACACTTTCCAGGTGTACAGCGTATCCTTGCACTTGAGGTTTGAAGTTGTTATGTGGAAATGTAAAACAAGCAATTGTTTTGTAAATAAATAAAAAACTAATTTCAGTGCTTTCATATCATTAGCTATTTTTGGAATCATCAAAGAGTGAGATACCAATTTTCCTCCAGTGAAATTTAATATTTATACTGGCTAAAATGCCTCACAGCAAAGGTCTGGTCATGTTTATAGATTCTGTTCAGCTGATTCAAATGTCATTTAAAACAATCGGGCCCTTTAGTTGCCTTTTGAGATTTGGACTGTAATATAAGAAATAAAGGTGAGCAGTAAAAGTTTTAAGTTTTTAGGAAAAACCATTACCATGAAGTGTTGTGTGAATGGTCTCTAGAAATTTCTATTAATGAATCCTTCTTTTTTGCTGCTATAGTTTTTGTCTGCAAATCCACTATATTCCATTATTAACTTGAATCAACTTGGACCATCTAATTGGCGGTTGAAGGTCATGGCTACAAATTAACTTATACAACATATGAATTGTAGCTTTTCTGACATAATGTTCAATAGTCATTTTAATTACCTTCGGCATGCTATGTTGCTTTGTATAAAGGCATCAGCCCAATGTTGGCGATATTTTCTCTCTTTTTTTGTCGCAATAAGAATACACAGTGAATTTAATAAACGTTGTAATTTTATTCATAAACACTCATTGTAAAAATAACAACATGACAGGACATTGTAGAAACATTTCCAAATATTTACAATTCTGCATGAGTTAATTTAACTTAAGGCAACTTCAATCTACATTTCAGTGTACCATGGCAGTACATCACAATGTATTTTCTTTTCAGTAGATAGTTATTCATAATATTTCTTTTGTCTTTGATTTTATGTGCAACCATACATGAATGTACAGAATATTGCAGCAATATGTGCTACTGAATTACTCTACTACAATATTGTAGTGTTTTACTCACAAGAGTTTTGCTCTTGTCAAAATCTAAACTGCAAAACATTGTAGTGATTTGCCCATGACTCCCTATATTTTCACACCACTTTTCCTTTACAACCATCTCACTGTTTTTATACTAATATGATGAGCACATTACCATATAGGCAATACAGAGCAAACTGACTCTGGTCAAGACAGTTATTTCAGTTTTGGGTTTCTCTCATCAGCGGTGAGGCTGGTGCTGTTCAGGGAATTGAGTTCTGAACTCCAACATACGCTATTGCTGCTATGGTTACAGTGGCAGTTTTAAAGGTCTGTTGGATCTGTTTGGAAGCTTATCCTCACAAATTCAGTCTGTATGTGTAAGTGTGAGCATTTGCAGCCAAAGAGACCTGTAAAACATGTCATTCTGTACTATGTTATCTTTACAACACAACAAGTGGCTACCATTTCACACTGAAAGTGCTCTCTTGATCTTCAGACCCAAGCTGTCAACTCGCATGCGTTGAAATGTTAACATGGTAAGAGCAGTTAACTGTAAGCATAAATACTCTTCCGAAGTCAGGAAGATAGCCGAACGAGCAGCACTTGCATGGGCTATGTAACGCTCATATTCAGATTCCTTTGGGCAAAGCAAAAGAGTACAGAGGAGTGGCTATAATTTGAGCTTTTAGCTCCATTTTCTCTCTCTGTTTGAGATGCACGCGCCCGTGTCTTTTTCTCTCGTCACTCCTCGCAAACCGTCTGCCACAGACGTCGCAAGAAAAGGGCTTTTCTCCAGTGTGGGTCCTGGTATGTGTGGTCAGGTGGTCACTGCGGCTAAAACTTCGCAGACAGATACGGCACTGGAAGGGCTTGTGGCCAGTGTGGATGCGAATATGCCGGTTGAGCTCATCTGATCGTGTGAACCGCCTCTCACAGTTATCCACTGGACATGGGAATGGTTTCACCTTTACAGGTCCGTTTATTTGACCTTTTCTGCAATGGCTTTGTTTCTTCAAAGCTGCACAGTCCCTTGCAAAACTTTCGGGCAACAGAGTTGAATAAAGCAGGGAGTCAATCGTGCTGGATAGTGTGGTTGAAGGGTATGCTAAATCGCATTGATTTGACAGAGTCTCAATTGGGAAAGTGGGCAGGTCTAAGATTGATTTGAAAGCTGTGTTAATATTACTTTCAGCCTCCAAGGCTGGTGCATGGTGGTTTTTGAAAGTGGGGCACTGACTACTTTGCGCACAGTTGCTGAAGAGGCACTGTTCTTGTTTGATCTCCCCATCAAACTTGAATGTTGTTTCTGTGGTTTGACAAATAGAAGCAAGTGAGTCAATAAAGTCCTTCATGTCGATCTGCTGATCAACGGGGTTGTCCTCTGGAATTTGGAAAATTTCTGACACGAGATCTGACACCAAATAAGTATCGCACTTATTGACTGTGTCCCACTGGCAATTATCAAACTCATTCTTGATGACCACTGCTGCGCCAGGGACTACTGGCTTCTGGTCCATTGCAGAGCCTTCAAAGTTGGCATGAACCCGAGCAGAGTCCTGCGCACTCATCAGAACTTCAGGGAAGCCATGGCTGCTAATCTTTTCTGGTGAATTCAGCGGTGGAGAAGAGCAGTCAGACGCTTGGCTCAGAAACCCTGGATCCGCTGTTGAGGGTGATGAATACAAAGGCTGAGGTGCTCGCTGAATTTCAGAGAGTGGCTGAGTAGAAATTCCAACTATTTCTGTGATCATGTTGAGCAGCATATCTGAGGTGCATGTTGTTGCAGGAGCATTCTCGATGTAGAAACTGCCAGAATAGTCGATGGAAGGCGGTGTGCAGGCTTTGGAAACATCACTTGGGTCAAACGAGAAATCCAAGTCAAATGGTTCAGCTTTGGGGGCAACGGCTGCACCATCTGAGTGAAATAAAACAAGACAGGTCAAATAAGTCAGCTTAAAACATAGTTTCACATAAGTAACATTTACATTTGTATGCCGAACAGGAAATATCTAAGTAGCTCACACATCAGTTTTATTATTATTATTATTATTATTATTATTATTAGTCTCAGAGGTAGAAGTAGTAGTAGCACTAAGCCAAGTAATTGCAGTGCCACATGCAGACTGCATGTTTTTCAGCTGCACTCAGCCGATGTAGGAGATCTCACCTTGCTGGTATTGAACAGGTGATTCTGTCTCAGCGGCCATACACGTTTCCTGGTTTGCCATTGGTCCAATGGTCTCAATACCGGGCGAAGAGTTGGAAGCATCGTCAAACGAAGAATAAAAATAATGCTGAGAGGTCAGATCCATGTTGTTCAACATGTTTCCCTGCCTCGATATCGAAGCAAACGGCAAACGCTTGTCTGGTATGTTTTCTGAAGATAAAAAGTAAGTGTAAAAAAAAAAAAGATTTTCTGATGCACAAATCCCTGGAAAGAATTAGATAAGGCCGCGATCGCAAGCTTCTCGAAAGATATTGAAATCCTGCTTCTGAGATTCCCTTTAAATCATGTTCGTTATTTCCCTGGTTCCGAGTGAATCCACAGCATCGGATTCCTTTCACCTCCTTTTTATACGGTTTGGCTGGTCGATTGCTCCGCCTCTCCATTCATCTTACCCTGACAGAGGATTCCCCGCTGCGTATTCATTTATCAACTTTTTGCCCATACATGGGCAGAGGATGTGACGGGATCCCCCCGAAAAGGACCGGGTCCTGCGTTACTGACGTAACCGCAGTTCTCATACAGAACAATTTGGGAGAATGTTGCATTGCAATTATCAACGAGTCCGTTCTGTATAGGCGATGTGTATATTTTTCCTATTGATAACTATATATGTTAAGAGTTTCAGCTTCAGACGTTTCTCTGGAAAGCGGAGTGTGTCAGCATTTTTTCGCTGTTTTTGTTGCGATGATAAAGAATAATGAGCTATGCCTTTGCGCGGTGTTCGGAAAAAAAAAAAACATTAATAGGCTATCATATTTTGCCCAAATAAGGTGTGGGATTCCTAGGTCATATTCTGAATTGTTCTTCAACAATGTTCGATAGTAAATGACTGACTACAGAATTTCAGGAATTATTATAGCTACAGTTTGGTTGCGCGAGGTTCTGCTATGTTTAATAACGTAGTTAGAATGCGACATCAGGTGGCGTCAAGATTGGGCCGAAATATGAGACTTCTGATCATGATGTAAGTAAAAACGTAATGTATAACAAAATAAACTCTCTCGGGAAAAACATATAACATTAATTAGGTAGAGAATACTTTGGAAAATTGATTTGTACTCCACTGATCTCCATCTCTGTAGCTAGGCTACTTCATTACTCCCATTGACAGCCTATTGCGCGCCCAATTATAGTTCTACTACTAGCAGCTGAGAATCGACTGTCATATCGTGTGAATCAAAACAAATATGCAATGTTCTGCGAAACTAACTAAAATTAAACTAACCTGGGAGAGTTATTGTATCCGCGTGCTACGGTGATCAATACATGAGAATTCAAGCGCGAAAGGTTAATATGAAGTATTTTCAGGTCAGATTTTAATTTATTCCTCACGTATTTTGATTTGTCGGCTAGCGGAGAGAAAACAAATCATGGAAGCGGTTGCGCTGCAACTGCGCCGAAATAAGACTACTTAGATAAGCCCTGCTACATTGCTCGAAAAAAATGAGCACAATTTTGCTTTTAGGGGTCCTATAGATTGTAATTGGAACATTAGCCTCCAAGGTATCCCCACAGTACCATTTGCCTTCCCAGATTCGCAGCCGAGGCGTAATCGTGATTTGCTTGCAGCCTTTGATGTCAGACTCGCGAGCCTTCGGTACTTGGTCAACTACATCAGGACCATGGATAGTTCCCAAAAGCCTTCAAGAGCGCACTGGCAATTACCTGCCTGAGCACAGTGCTCATGGAAAGCTATGAAGGTAAATATAGTGCAAAACTACTGAGCACCTGTGAAAGTGCCCGCCCCTACTCTACAAAAACTAGTCACTTCTGTTCCACATTCCCTGAGATTAATGGTGCAAAAGTGATAATGCGAGGAATTTGGATTTGAGACTTGCGGCAGCAGATTCAAGCAATCATAGGTATCGACTTGTGATCGTGCCAGAGAATTTGAGATGGTGTAACCACAGAGTTGTGTTTGTGAGAGAAAAAAATACACATTTACAAATAATACTCTTTAATACAGGTTTACAAAACAGACTTGCACCATATGTTCTGCAACAACTGGGTGCATAACATGTGAGTGTGTGAGTTGCTTAATTTGTGACTCGTAGATTAGGATTTGTGCACGTGCCGTAAGGATTTGAGCAGGTGCAAATTGTGCAATGTGTTTGCGGTGAAGAAAAAATTTACGTAAGTTTGAAACCTTTTCTTTGTGACTTCAGATTTACTGATATGCATGTACAACTGTATTTTCACAACTACAAATTCCACTTTCGCAGGTTCTCTGCAGTTTTGCATCATATTTTTTGGAACAACTGTTGCAAAACGTGAGCATGTGAGTTTTTTTTTTAAATTTGTGACTTGCACAGTAAGATTTGTGCACTTGCAATAAGACTTTGAGAGGGTGTAAGTATTGAGTTCTGTTTGCAGGGTGAAAAAAATTTCTTTTTGCTGTGACTTCAGGTTCACAGATACACATCACAGGTGCTCAGTAGTTTTGCACCAAATTTTCCTTCATAGAAAGATGTCAGTTTTATGTTATATTCCAGTTTGTTTTATCACATACACAAACCGTGACCATGTGGGCTGGCATTATTTTCACCTTTTGAGTCTCTGTGACTGAATGTGTGTGTCATCATGGCAAAATGAAGATTCCTATTGTGGCAAGAACCTCCACAAAAGTGGTTTTAAGTGTGTTTATACCTTGTCCATCCAGAGAACAAGTTGCTTTTTGGATTTGGATAAGCAAATAGTCAAAAGCCTATGATCTAATCATTATTATTCATTATTAATGGCAACAGTTATTTTAATCCTGACTGATTCAGTGTGCAACACCTTATTTCTTAAACGACCATGTTAGATGACGTATCTCATGGTCTTCTCATTTTACAGTGACTCAAGAGGGGCAAATTATTGGCAAAGAAAACAGCTAAGGAGATTGCTTATGTTATGATCCTGATATGCCTGACCATGTTTTTGTTATGATTCTGTCTGACTGCCATGTTTGATTATGAATTCTGCCTTGTCTGACCATGTACTGTATTTGTGATTAGGATTCCATGCTATGTTTTGTTTTGCCATGTTTCTGTATGTTCTGCCATATTCCACTCCTGCAGTTAAATTCCAGTCCATGTTTTGTGTCATACCATGCATTGCACTTTGGCTCCCCCTGTCTGGTCTTTCATCATGTGATCGCTCACTGCCACAGTATTGTGTGCCACACTTTCAGGTGATTTCATGGTTTCTAGGATTTCAACCATTCCTTCCAATCTTGTTTACTTCCTTCACCTTGCTTTTCTACATTACTAACAATGCTAACAGTTTGTTTTTTTAGTTAAACTTACTAACCAAGACTAACATTGTTTATAGTACAAACTTACTAACAAGCTCTAGGAATTGTATAGCTGCACATTACTAATTGACTAACAAGCTCTCAGCACTCGCTCTGCTCTAGTCTCCGCCTCTTGCCTTCACTCAATTTACTTTGCTGTGCTTCAGCAGATTTTCTGCACCTTGGTAATCACTGTTTTGCCTCTCAGTCTGTGCACGGTAGAAGTCCCTAACTGGAGCAGTATGTTTGTCAGTAGGCTGTCTCAGTGATCCCTGTCCGTGTTTTGGCTTTTGCCAATTTCTTGTACCGTAATTAGCAACTTCGTCATGTTCATTCCTTTGTAATTCGTCTGATCCAGTTCACCTGTTTCCCTTTGTAGCATTTGACTTAACGTTTGTCTATTTAAGCAGTCTTTTCACAGCCAGCTCCTTTCCTGTTTCCCTTGGTTTGCCTGTGCTACACTTGTTTTCGCCTTGTATTCTTTGTGATTCACTTCTGACTGGACCATCCCTGTTTTATGATTTTGGCTCTGCTTTGGATTTCAGTCTGCATCTGTGTATCAAACCCTTTTTTGCCCGACCACATGTATTGTGTTTGCTGCCCTGGTTATGACTTGGATTTCGCCCTTTGGATTTTGATTTTTGGATTATGGACTCTGTACCGTTGCCTCCTGCTCTGCGGGGGTACGCCCCCTTCCTTAATAAAATCCAATTTTACTGCACTGCTTGGTTCTCGCGTCTGGTTCCAGATCACTACCTCACACCTTTTATCACTAGAATTTGTTCATGAACTGTCCAACAGTTTATTAAAACAGGAAGGATAGTGGTGAACTGTTAACTTCACTGTTATAAACTGACTGAATTCAACAGTTAAATAAATGCATTGTTTGCTGGTTATTTTAACTGTCGGTGGAGTCTTGTGCATATTTAGCAGTGGTTTACATTAAACACACAGAACTCTGTAAAGTTATTATAAAATTACAGTTAAAATAACTGGCAAAAAAGCTGCAAGTTTATAACAGTGTTTGCAGAAGAAATGGGTCAGAGAAAAATAGAGACTGACCCTGATCAGAGATCACTTAAATGCTTGATGAAGTCTCATCATCAAAAAAAATCAACAGTAGAACTCATGGCTATGTTTAATTATGAAGGTAAGAGCATTTCTACATGCACAAGGCAACAAATACGAGGAAGATTGAGACTCTGTGCGGCTGTGCGGCCACGAGAAAACCACTTGTTAGTGAGGCTAATTGGGGAGAGAAACAATTTAATTTGCAAGAGAGCACAAAGATTGGACTGTGGAGCAATCGAAAAAGGTAATGTGGATTGATGGGCCTAGATTTACCCTATTCCAGACTGATGCCCATGAAGCAATGCACCCGTCATGCATAGTCCCACTGTACAAGCTTCTGGAGGCAATGTTATGATCTGGCGTTGCTTCAATTGGTCAGGTCTAGGCTCAGCACTGCTCTGTAGCAATATAATGAATTCAGCAGACTATGAATAAACTGAATGATCAGTAACCCATCAATGAACTTTTTAATCCCTGAAGGCACAGATATATTCCAGTATAGCAATGCCAAGATTCATTTGGCTCAAATTGTAATAGTGGTTCATCAAAAATGAGGAAAGATTTTCACATATGAATTGGCCACCTCAGAGTCCAGACCATAACTAGTTGAAAGTCTGAGGGATGTGCTGCAGAAGGCCTAATGAAATAATTTGACTCTCCCATCAACAATGCAATATCTCAGCCAAAAATGAAAACAAATCTGGTCGGAAATAAATTATGTAAGACTGCATAAGATTGTCGAAACAACTTCAGGACGAATGTGTGCCGTGATCAAAGACAAAGGTAGCCCAGCAAAATGTTTCGATGTGCGACTTACTTAATTGGACGGGCAGTTTACGTCTGTCTGTGTGAGGATAGATTTTGTGACCGCAGTGGCATCTTAACCATTCTTGATAGTCTCAAAACTCCCCAGGCGTGTAGTTGTGATCGCACTAAAGGTTGATTTCGAAAATAGGTGTGGTCTAAGCAAAGGCGCCGAAAGTAGGGGAGAGGAAGAGCGGCTGGTGTGATTGTCAGAAGATTGTCTAGTGTTTTTAGGGGTGAAAAAATTATTCATGACGAAATTAATGGTTGGTTACAGTTGTCAGTAAGAGTTTATTTGCTGCGGAGTGTTTTAGCTCCTGTGTCCAGTGACAGAGCGTTTTAGTCGTCTACGTAGCTACGCAATCGTTTTATTCGAATTGAAACTAAACAAGTTAACTTTTCCAGCTCAAGCATTTCTAGAACTGGCGGACTTAAAAGCAGGCTCGTGCACGTGATGATCTGCATTCTATCCTTTTGTTCTTGTTATAGGTTATAGAAATGAATGAATTCCTTGCAAGTGTAATTTATTAAAAAATCGCCTTTTTTCAGGACACATTACGGGTAGAGGAGTGGTTTACGGAGACTTATGCAGTGCCCGAATTTTGTTCGCGGGTAGGACAAGTTAATGTTTTGTTTTGCGATTTTCGGAGATTAGAAAGTCATGCATTCCGAAGATCGGTTACATGGCGCAACAAAGCTTTTGGTGCTTGCATCCCTTATTTTACAGGGATTAGTGAAAGCAGCGAAGCAGCTGGGAGCATGCGGTTCATATTGCTTCAGGACAGCTCCATAAATATCGCTTTTCTCCGTTACTGTCTCACTGCGAAACAGTTAAGATACATCTGCAGATGATCTGCGGCTTTAGCTAGAGTTCATAGCCAACATACGTCAGATCAAGATATATTCCCAGCTACATTCCCAATCTACGCCTTCTGCACCGAATACACCAATATTAGCTACTACAGCAGCCCTGCTTCGTCAGGCTTAAAACACTCTCCATTCAAAGCGATCTTATGACTACCTCAGTGAATTCATGCTTAATGGGTCTTAAAAACATCCTTTATAACGCTTGATGCATAGCCGACAAAATGATACGACTAACGCAACACATTAATGCCACCAACCACTGTTCTGCAAAATGTCTATGTCTAAAGCTATTTTCACTCTAAACTCCGGCGAAAAACCCACTATCGAAAAATTCCGTGAATCTCAGTTTTTCTCTCTATTTTACGTTACTGCAGTACTTGTAACCTATTCTGACATTCATGTTTGAGTGTCTGCGTTGGTTTTTACTATATTTTGACATTCAATGACGACAGATTTTTTTCATTATTAATGAATGCATGCGTACATTTTTTCTTCTCAAAGCATTTTGTACCCAAATATCATCGGGTAATCTGACTTTGTTGATGCTGCCTTTTGTCACCAATAACCTTCTATGAATTTGTTCATGCATGCAAAACCACAACCGTAGTCTGTTCATTTAAATTAGGAGTGGGTAATGGAGGGCTAGTGTGTGTGCTGGTTTTTATTTCCACCAATTATCGCGATTAATTGAGCCAGCTGATCGTATACACAAACACGGATTTGCTGAGACGTTAGAACGAAGAAAAATATTTAATTTAGGGAGACAAGAACTGTCTTTGTTGGTTAAGCATGAGACGTTAAAGAAATTCAGCAGAAACATCTGATTTCATATGTTGTTTGGCTGATCAAGTAGCTAAATTACAGCCAGAAGCTTGTGCGACAACCAGGGACAGATATGGCCCTCGTTGCCCACCTCTGATTTAAACATTCTTTTAAACTCTCATTCTTCAAAAGAAATAGCCTATCTGCACAAGTGAAAATAAAGTTAAGGATGGACAAGTAAACAGCATGAGTTACGAAACGCTTGGCATAGGCCCTATTAGGAGTAGTTTCTAAGCAACAGGAGCACTTATCATGAACTCGCATCCTCTAACAAGGTACATTCTTAAACTACCGTCTTGACCGTTGGGATTACATCGAATACGGGACATGATTGAAGAATATGCGTATTTATTTGAAGAATTAAAAGCATTGTAGCCCACTCCCTGTTGGTGGGATAATGTTAAAACGAGTCTTTAACCTCAAAGCTTTCATAATGGAAGTACAATTTCATGACCTCCTTCAGTGCCATGCATAGCCTGCACCATCCCAAACAATCCGGAATGAATGAATGAATACATAAATAAATGAATAAATAAATACATGCCGCATAATCATCTCTTTGAAATGCAACTTAACACAACGCTAGTTGTGTAAAAAAAAAAAAAAAACTTAATGTGGCTAATAACACTGGTGGCCGATCAAAGATGTCAGGGTACGATTACTGACTGCTGCCTCAGCGATCCCCGCTATTTTCTGCATTCTCTCGCTGACAGGCATCAGATACACCCAGGAGCTAGCAAAGGGACTCCACTGAGAGGACAGGACATGTATTGTATGAATTGTGCTATTCTTGCAGTAAGTATGGATGACAGGAAAGAACACTGATTTTTTTTTAACTTTATTTCCCCTTGACAGAGACCAGCTCCTTCTCAGTTTAAATTGGCGAACTGTTCGTGCCATTCTCAAAAAGTTGTGGATAGGCTAATGTGGCCACATCCAGAATTTCCCTGTCAAAGAGCCATCTGGTGTTCTAGATATTAAATTTAATTGAGTTCGCCAAGTGAACATGTAGCTTTCACCACGAGAAACACCGTGAATGTTTATCGCAAACCACATGTGATCAAATCCTCATCTGTATAAGAGGAAAGAGGAAAATATTTTTAGTACAGATAATAAATTCGGCTGATATTTTAATCCATAAAATCAGAAGGCAATAAGCATATATTTGCAGCTGCATTCGCAAAATTTAAGTTTTCCATGTTTCCATGTTTGAAAAAAATTCAATCATTTTTGACTGAATTTTGATGTTTCAACTCTTCAGACAGTGAAATCTCTATGACACAGACAAAACCTTAGGGATTGTTCTAGCATTTCAAACAACAGTAAGCTCAGACTGGAACACCTCAAAAACTCGCTTGCAACTCATTTCCCATGATTGATACCATGAGTCTCCAAAACATGGAACATCCTAATCTTAAAAATGAAACAGCCAAATCTCATAAGCCAAAGAAAGAAAGAAATACATGGATGGATTTGAAGCAGTTGCATCGAGATCTGCCGCCGGAAACCAGGCAAGCTAAAAATAAAGCTATTGAGCCTGGGTGCCAAGTTTTCACACTAGCTTACACATCCATGCCTGAATGTGGAAAGGGAGCAGGGTTTTTGAGGAGCCCTCTCTGTGTACTCTGTGTGGGAGAGTCAGGGAAACCCGATAGCACAGTACTGTCAGTGGAAGGCTTACTTTGCATCCCAGAAATAACACTCCTCTCTTCCCCTTCCCTGCCCACCCTCCGGTCTTCAAAATGCGAATTAGGTGCAGTTCTCCTCAGTGTCGTGACTGCTCCAGATCCTCCAAGACTCCCCCACACAGGGGAGCTCTTACTGAGCGTTAGGTATCCTTGTCTTATCTCGCAGTCCGATGGCATTGCAGGAAGTAAACTGCCTTTTGACCGGGCATGCTCCAATCACCTGGCAACATCTTTTGAAGGCATGTGATTGGACTCCCCAACAACTTTTGAAGGCATGTGATTTGACACCCTCCCACAAGGACAACATTCAAACCAGTGCTGTGGGTTGATCGGGCATGCTCCAGTCACCTGGCAACAACTTATGAGGGCATGTGATTGGACACCCCACTCAAGGACAATATTAATTCAGACCAGTCACAGGTTGTCAGTCTGGGAGAACATAGTAGGAATTAATCCATCCATCCATTACTTAAACCTTCGCTTCGTCATCAGGGTCGCATGGGAGCTGGAGATTATCCCTGCCGACTATGGACAGCTCATTAATCATTGCATGATGTACAGACATTCACCTGTACTCTACCTATAGAAAATTTTGAGCATCCAATAAACCTAGCATGCATGTTATTGTTCAGAGGGAGAAAACTCATACAATCATCTGGAGAACCTGCAAACTCTACATGGGAAGGCCCCCGAAAGGACGGATTCAAAATTAATGTGCGGGACATTTACAGTATGGTATTGGTGATAAGTCTTTGAAAGTTTCTGAGGGAATACACCATGTAAATGAAAAATTTTAGCAGCATTTTTAATTGAAAATAAAATCATACTTTTTGAAAAACTGCATGTAAAATAATATTTACCACTTAATGTACACACCAAAGGCATTTGCTTAGTGTACATTTGCTGCTTTTTGGCTCAGATCCCCAGTGTATTGGACTGGGGGAGTGAGAGTGTCTGAGAGAGTGTCTGCTTTTCGTGAAGGAAATGGCACCTTTTTTGAGCTAAAAGAGCCATTTCTTTAGCAAGGAACCCCAATGGTTCTACATAGCACTCTCAAGAACCCCCTTTTTTAAGAGTGTACAATGTAAATGATTTTAGAGTTGCAGCCCTTATACAGTATCACTTTCCAAATGCGTACAGATTGTAATGTGTGTATTCAGGTCAAAACCAGCTCTCAGTGCAACTCTTTCCAGCATTTTATCGCTAATTTTCCCCAAAAGCATGTCAAGAGAGTAATACAACGATAACAGGAATGACATGATAGTAATACATAAAACAAGAAAGATGAAAACTCAATAACTGAAGATTAAGTGCTTTTTTTATGTGTTGTTTAAACTGTCATGGCATGTTTGGGAGCTATTGCCAATACTTCCAAATACTGTATACATTTGCCGGATTGTTTACTTCATGAGGTAATGGATGCTGATTCAATGAAATTCATTGATGCTGATTGGGGGGAGCAGCAGTGAGCATCACGACTCGGGCTCGATCCCCGGTCTTACCAGCTGGCAGTGGACTGCAGGGTGTAGCAGGCCAGAATATACACCTGGCCAGAATATACCTGGGTATATTCCAGCCTAGGCCAAAATACACCCCCGCAGGCCAGATTATACACCGGGGGGGGTATATTCTGGCCTAGGCCGGATAATACCCAGGGTATATTCTGGCCTAGGCCAAAATATACCCCCTGAGTCTAACTCCTTAGTCTAGATTACGGTCCAGGGCAAGTTATTTTGTTAACTTGAATGTACATTACAAAATTTCTTGTTTTTTTCACAGTTCATGGTTAGACTTGCTTCACATGTGTTGAAGAACATACATTGTAAGGGTCAACTCACACTTTGTTAAGGCACATACATTGTATGTGTACCACCATGCAATTAACAAAACCAATGACAGTATCTCAGATAGTTTTTCCAAGTCTTCTTATTTCTAAGTGACAGTTGAAATATATTTACATCTTCTGTGCTGAAAAGCTGCAGTTGTACTCATCATAAAAGATGTTCATAATACATGTTCTAGATTTTTTTAGTGTTTACATTTACCACTGAATAGTGCATTTCGAGTTCTATTGCCTTTGTGGACTTCATGACTTCCCTTCAAATAGGGTAAGAAACTGTAGCTGCTTTCTTGAATGGTCATGTAAGATGAAGTACAAAGTTTAACGTATAGACATGTATAAAGGCATGTTGAATGTGTTTGCAGAAGAAAAATATCTTACATAACAACTATAGACTAGCAGTTGGTCCTAAAAGTGCCTAAGTCGCAGTGCCTGGCAGCCCATAAGGCAACATCTGCCTTGGTGTTTCTATGGCAGGTTATAGTTTTATAATAAGAGATTGCTAGCCCCTTGTCCTACATGACAACAGTGAGCAATAAAATCTTATTTACGCAGTTGTACTCAATGAGTTTTTAATGCTGCTAAAAAAACAGTACAATAAGAATGCAATAGAGACACTACTTAAACAACATTCTATGCAATGCCTGTATGCTTAACCCCTTTGCGCAGAAGCCAAATGTTGCTATTAATGCTTTACCTTATTAAAGGCTTTATAATTCATAATTTATAATGGCGGTACGATCATGCCAATAACAATCATCTTATCAACAGTATATTTTACCGCTGCCCAGACAGCCTTAATATCAAATACTGAAATTTTACGCATCACTGTATGTTATCCAGTTGTCCACATATATCAGTCAGTTTGTGGTAGCTAAAGACATTTAATATCTCTCCTTAAGAAATGTAGATGTGTAAACGTTTGTGAAATAAATAAAAATTGAGATATGCTGTAGTATTGATTATTTTGTGCACATGAGTAGGGGTATAATCTGGCCTAGAGGGGTATGAAACAATTGCCTAGCTTAGAATATACCCTGGGTATATGAACACGACAAGCCCAGAACATACCTTGGGCAAGAAACAAGCTGCTCCACTAAAGCCCTCAGCCTGAATGTATGGAGTACAATATAAGGAGGCATAAAATGTCCAACCCAGAAGATGATGGGGTAATTAACTATGCTGATCCACTTTTATTTAAAAACATTGTTTTGCTCTTTGTACATAATCACAGTACGTTGGACAGTGGATTGTACCTACCACCATTAATACTACAAACGTGGTGCCGAAATCCTTCCTCAGCAGGGAGAATTTTTTTCAACCATGATGTGTCAGTGTAACACAATGTATCACTTACAACTTACCAAGTCTTTTTGTCTACTTGAAAATGTATTACTACATGTAAACTCCTCAACAACAGTCTTAAGGAATGCCTTAGCAAAGTGTGTGAGTTGACCCTTACAATGTACTTCAGCATAGCACCATCACCACAAGTGAAGCAATTCTAGCTATTTAAAATATGTGATATTTTGACTACCATTAATTGACGTTATAGTTATAGTGAAAGTTTACAAAATAACTTATAGTTATACCCTAATAGTCAGGGTATAATCTGGCCTGGGAGGGTATATATTGGCCTAGGCCGGAATATACCTGGATATATTCTGGACAGGGGTATATTCCGGCTTGCTATACCTGGTTGGGACATTAGAAATGTAGCTTTGCTCGTTGCTCAAGCGCCTGCTGTTGGCCAGCTGGGCACTCTTCTGGAAGATTCAAAGCTTGCTCATGTTCAGGCATCCTCCGCCCTCGTTCTGAACTTGCTAAGTTTCGACCTATGAGTGCAAAGCAGTAGTTGACAGGCACGTGCTTCGGAGGAGAACCGCAAACTGTTCCTCTCTCCCGAGTTTGCAACATGGGGTCGCATACAAGCAAGCTTGTACATAGTTCTTGAATTGGGCATTTCAGATTCGGCTGGGATTGGAGATGCCAAATTAAAAAAAATAAATAAATAAACTGTAATATTGTCAATGTCTACTTAAGAGACTACACGTATCAATTTCTCTGAAAAACAAAAACTTGGAAGTGATTCCAAACTTTTGAATAGCACTACAATACAACTACAATACACATACAAACATACTGAACTCAAATCACTATGGTAGTGCATTTATGTGCACATAAGTGGCTACATAATATGCATTTCCTTATAAGTAAAGACCAGGAAACACACTAAAACTCAGATCACTGCTCCATTCCAACACTTGTAACCATGGTAACAGAGGATTGCCTTGCTCACTGCTTCCGCTCTTCTGTACAGATACAACCCTTAAACATGGCATCAGGTAGACAAAAGATCCTCAGGAGGGCTATTTATACTTCAAGGTTTACATAACTGCCACAGAGGGCAATGTGGGCTAAGCAGAGGGGCGGCACCAGGGACCGCGAGGAAGGGGAGAAAAAAAATTCTTAGTATAATTCATGATAATTTCACCCCAATATCTCAACAGCAATGCTGAGACAATTAGGTTCTTAGCGGTAAAAATGGAAGTTATTTATCCTTTACCTGAACATTAATAAACAAGAACACTGAATTGATCACACACAACTTTAATTAAAAACATTAAATGCTGGAATGAGCTGTGGCAACTTAAAGAAAAAAGGGAGTTTAGGAACTTCTTAATGCAAATATGTAATAACCGATACCATCGACGTTCATGAATTTTCTGTGGGAAATTGAAAGGACTGCGATTGTTTTATTTGCTCAGCTCCAATCAAAGAACAATCTTGCAACATTTTTTTTCGGACAATGTTCTGCAGCTAGTAAAAGAAGGGGGTGGGGGGGGGGGGGTGAAGTCAGGACAGACAGGAGACAGCAGTGTGAACGACATCCACGGAAGCTTTTTTCCACCATTTGTTTCAGTGTGAAATACTGCAGTTGCTTCGACAATTGTCAGTGAGCCATGCATTGTTAGGCTGTCAATGTGCCTCTTTCGTGGTCCAAATTACAGCACAGAGATAATTATACAGTCAAGATGTTCAGCTGAGCAAAAGAAAGAAAAGAAAACCTGGTATAACCTCGCATACATAGGTTGTGAATATGAGCTCTGTGAGGTTAATTTGTGCTCAGTGAGGAAAACTTTGAAAAACAAATGTTCCTTTACAGCATACATAGGACCATCCACCAGTATCAATATTTCAGGTTTCCCACTGACTTTACCCTCGTTTAACAAGCTGAGCTCAGTTGCCAAGGTAAAAGCTTTGACTCATCGCTGAAAATGAATCTCATGAAGCCAGGGTCTCTTCACATCTAAAGCATGTCTAAATGACTTTATTTGCATAATGGTCCTTCCGTGGCAAGGGAACAGCTATTTCAACTCAATGCACGCGTGTGATGATCGTCATTTGCTTTCAGCAAAGAGAAAACCGTTCAGAGCAAGACAGAACAGTTCCTTTGGGTTTAACTATTAGAAAACTGCTATTGTACAGATTATTTTCAAGACAATTTTGCCCACTTTTATAAAGAAATAACGTATTCAGAAAATGAACGCACTGCACCACAATGAAGTGCAAATGGAAAGGAACGTGTTTTGCCACAGTTAGTAATCCCTTTGGATACATGAATGGTGAAATTTTAGATTAAGCTTCAAATGTCATCGCTCTGTGAATGACTGTCTTGTGTCTGTATTATTCCATTAATACAGGAACATGCTTGATTTTGTGTTTATGAGATTGTCGGCGAACATCTTGAAGGACCACTCTAATTTGATGATCAATTATAGTGCGTTTCAAAGAAATCAGATTGAATTTCATTACAGATGAGAAGCATAACAACAACTACAAACACGACTACTGATGATTAATTAGTTGTACCCAAAGAATATTATTGACTATAATACAAAGTTCATTAATGAGCCAGGAAGATTGATATTGGATTAATTGATTGGAGTTCAGAAAGAAGCTGCAATCTATGACTCGTACACAGGCTGGCACTGTCGGTAGGATAGTGAAGTACAGCACACCCCAGTGCTTCGCCCTAATGTATAGAGCAAAGCATTTTCACTGTTAATAAGTATCCATCCCCAAATACTGTAGAAGCTGAGTAATTCACCATAAGCATTCGCAGAAACTAATGGTAATTCCTTACAATAGTGTGTATAAGATTTGAGTGGTTACCAGGTAACAAATGAAGATGAAATGAGGAACTACCTACTGGTAAAGCACACTGTATCAAGCAACTGATTATGAGTTAAGTAAATAACAAATAAGTGTTGTGGATCATATTTCAGCATTATGTATCATATTCAGCAGCAAATCAATAATCATAATCAGTAACAATATTATGTAAGTAGTGTGGCAAACCAGGGCATTGCCACGCCCCTCGACCACATCACCACACGCGCAACAGCAGATTCTCCTCCTCGATCTCTGTGCAGAGCAGAACTTCAGGATGCTGGAAAGCGGCTGGAAAGCTGACGCCCACTCAGCGCTCCCGAGATTCGCAGGATACTGGAAAGTTCCCACCAGCTGTGAGGCATAAAGCTAGGCAGGCCTGGGTAAAAGGCACTCAAGGAAAGGCAGCTGCACCTGATAATAATCAGAGCCGATCACGGCTTAAGGGAGGGAACCAGGCAGTTGCAGGGAGGCTGACGAGGAGCGCAGTGGGGCAGTGGAGCAAGGAGGGCGCCGGACCCGGAAGAAGGGGGATACCCCATACATGGCCTGGCTGGGGGAGGGCGTGGCCGCAGGGGCGGAGGCGGTAGAGGCGGACGGAGAGGGTGAGCAACAAATAACCCCTTCTATGTTTGATTTCCCTTCCCAGGTCTGTCCTGGGGAAGGTTTGGGGTGGACCAGCTACAAGACTCCAACCTACAGCAAGCCTGGTCAAGGGGAGGTGGAAGGTGCCCCTTGTGGAGAGGGGAAATATGACTCCATATTTTTATGCAAACTATGCTGTGGAGAAGAGGGGTGAAGTGAAGTAGCTATTAGTCATCCCCAGACCTTATGTCATCCAAGTTATAATGCTGGCACACAGTCACCTGCTGGGGGCACACTTATGCTAAAAGAAATCCCTATTACATATCACTGACCGTTTTTGGCCAGACCTGCATGGAGAAGTTAGGAGGTTTTGTTAGAGCTGTCCCACATGCCAGTTAACCTCGTCAGTCAAGCTGGCCCCCGCACCTCTGATACCCTTGCTGGTCATCGACACCCCGTTCCAATGGATTAAGATGGACCTGGTGGGGCCTCTCCTGCAGCTGGCCTGGGGGGACCAATACATCCTCATTATCATGGATTATGTCACCTGGTACCCCAAAGATGTGCAACCACCAAAACTGACACCCGCTAGTAGGCGCAGCTGGTGAGTACGGTAGGTATCCCCGCAGAATTTCAGAATTACTGATCAGGGTACCCCCTTTGTCTCTAGGGTCATGGCTCACATGTGTCGACTGCTGCGTGTCACACATCTACTTACTTTCATATACCGCCCTCAGATGGCTGGCTAAGTAGAACATTTCAACCAGACCTTGAAGCGCATGCGTCGCTGGGTAGTGGCCCACAATGGCCAGGATTGGGATCAGCTGCTACCCTACATCTTGTTTGCAGTAAAGGAGGAACTTCAAGCACCGCCCAATGTGATGGGCGACGTGATGCCTCAGTGCAGTAGTACTGGAGTAGTAGTGCTTGTAGTTGCAGTTGTAGTTAGTGCATGCTGCATGCTGCCTCTGCTGCTGCTTGCTACTTGCTGCTATCAGCTGCTGCCGTCGGCTAGCCTTCTTACAATGGGGTGAAAGGAGGAGCAGAGTATGTAAGCCTCCTCCTGCCGGCACACAGCCGCTCCACCGCCAAGACCCCTGTAGTGCTTCCTCGTGGCCACACACGGTAACTGGGCACCTCACGGTACCAGGCTAAACTGCAGGAGGTCTCGGAGCAGCAGTGGTCCCGAGAAGTCTAATGCGCAGGCCCACATGGAGTGGACACGCCTTGGCATAGACTAACCACTGCCCCGCTGCCTTGCGGTCAGTCCTCAGAAGACAAAGGCTAGGGGAGCACACCCTGAGAGAAAAGCTCCGCTGCCTTGCGGGTAAGTCATGGAAGACAAAGGCTAGGGGAGCACACCCTGAGAAAAAAAGCAGGTGCTGGGGGCGCACCTCAGGCGGTTCTCCGACAAACTGGAGTTCCGGCAGCCTCCTGCAGCTGTGAAAAGCCGCCAGTAGTCCTGGATTCTTCTTTGCCATTGGATTACAGCTCCTCATAGCGAAGCAGTGATGTTGGAGTATGTGCATCCCCTCCGTCACTTTAAATAAACTCAGAGCGCAGGTATCTGCTACTGGTTCACCACGTCAAGTCTACTGACGATGGGGTACCTGGTGATGGGGGCAGGATTGAATGCTCCAGGAGCTCCTAGCTGGGACCCTGCACAGTAGCGGCACAGGGTTATCATGGTCGTCAATAGCTGAGATTTTGAGTGGCAGCTGTTCCCGGCAGATCCCTTTGTGTCTGAGCAGCCCTATTCAGGACCACACTGCTCACCCCAGTGGGGGAAGGATTTAGAAAAGGTAACCTAAACATTAACCACTCAGATTCTCCTAGATAGGTTGCCGCGCCTATCGGGACATTCCATTCTGCAGTCGAAAACAAATAAAGAACCCTACAGCTTGCGACATGGAATGTCAGAACTCTCCTGGACACCAGCCACAACACCAGCAGGCCTGGTCAAAGAACAGCACTGATCGCGGCAGAGCTAAAGCACTATAACATCGATATTGCAGCTTTAAGCAAGACCAGACTCTTGGATGAAGGATCCCTCAAGGAAGAGGGAGAGGGCTACACCTTCTTTTGGAGAGGCTATCCCATAGGCGGACAACACCTGCATGGTGTAGGTCTAGCCATCAAGAACCAGCTCCTCCCAAGTCTGACTGAAACACCAACTGGCATTAGTGAAAGGCTCATGTCCATCCGCATTCCTCTCACCGGTAAGCAATATGTCACCGTCTTCAGTTCTTATGCACCCACCCTTCCATCAGAGGAGGGCATAAAAGACCGCTTCTATGAGATGCTAGATGAGGCCCTTCACAAAGTCCCCAAAAATGATAGGATCCCGTTGATGGGTGACTTTAATGCTAGAGTTGGAAGGGACAGTGGTATTTGGAAAGGTGTGCTGGGACAGCATGGCATCGGCTACTCCGATGCGAATGGGATGCGACTCTTAAGTCTCTGTGCTGAACACAGCCTCAACATCACGAACACCATATTTCAACAGAAAAATAAATGCAAAACATCCTGGATGTATCCCAGATCCAAGCACTGGCACCTCATTGACTATGTCATGGTTAGGCAGTCAGATCTGAGGGATGTCCAGATCACTCGAGCCATGAGAGGGGCGGATAGCTGGACGGGTCATCGATTGATTATGACCATGCTCAAGATGAGGATTCGCCCAGCAGTACACTTCAAAAAGTCCACTAAGAAGAGGTCGCACTGTGCCCAGCTGCAGGAAACAGAGGCATGTAACACCTTCCTCCGTTCCCTAGCTAATCAGCTAGAGAATGTTGAGTTCCTCCTGGGAAGGGAAGACACGATTGACGAGAAGTGGTCATCTCTCAGTGCATCACTTTACGGAGCTGCAGCCCAATCCATCAGCTACAGCAGGAAGAAACATCAGGACTGGTTTGACAAAAACTCCACATACATCTCCACTCTGCTCAACAATATGCACACAGCCCATAGAGCCTCATTCAATAACCCATTCTCTGCTGTCTTGAAACACAACTGGCAGGCGCAGAGGGGAACGGTACAGCATGCTCTGAGACAACTCCAAAACCAGTGGTGGGTATCCAAGGCGCAGGAAATACAATCATATGCAGACAGATATGACATGCAGAATTTCTATGATGCAATTAACTCCATCCATGGTCCAGGAACCCATACTGTCTGTCCCCTCCGAACTGCTGTTGGAATCTCCCTTATCAAGGATCAAGCCCTGATTGTCCAGCCAGCCCCAACTGACATCATGGTTCTAGAGGAGCTTCCAACTCTAGCCACCATCCAGAGCCTTGACCTCTCACCCTCCTTCTCCGAAGTCCATGCTGCCATAAGGGCACTGAAAAACAATAAATCCCCTGGTCCTGACTCCATTCCTGCTGAGATCCTGAAGCAAGGAGAGTACCTCTGTACTAGAGCAATCCACTAGTTCATCTCCCTAGTGTGGCAGAAAGAGCGCGTTCCCCAGCAATGGAAGGATGCAAACATTGTCACCATAAACAAAAACAAGAGAGACAAAGCAATCTGTGGAAACAGCAGAGGTATAGCCCTCCTCTCTGCTGCCGGTAAAGTTCTGGCAAAAATCATGCTCCACAGGCTCATCGACAATATCACTGAAGCCCTGCTACCAGAATCCCAGTGTGGATTCCGGAAGAATTGCAGCACTGTGGACATGATCTTCACCTCACGACAGCTGCAGGGAAAATGTTGTGAACAGAAGCAAGACCTGTTCATGGCTTTTGTGGACTTATCCAAGGCATTTGACACAGTACATCGTGACCTTCTGTGGAGAGTCCTCCTGCACTATGGCTGCCTGGTGAAGTTTGCAAACATCCTGCGGCAGTTTCACGAAGGGATGATGGCCGAGGTCACTATAGGTGGCTTGGAATCTGCTCGCTTTGAAGTGACCAGTCGTGTGAGACAAGGATGCACTCTTGCCCCGGTCCACTGTAATATCTCTCTCCTATGTGTAACAACACTTCTGCACAAGGAAATGGAGGAGGGAAGTGGGGTGTCTCTGGATTACAGGCTGGACGGGAGCCTTTTCAACATCAGAAGACTCCAAGCTACAACTAAGCTCCAGTCTGTTCACATACTGGAACTCCAGTATGCTGATGACTGTGCCCTTGTAGCACACACACCAGAGGCCCAGCAGGCTGCCATTACATCTGCTGAAAAGGTGTATAGCAGAATGGGACTGTCTGTCAATGTATCCAAGACAGAAGTCCTTTGCCAGTGGTCATCAGGACCCCCGCAGAGACCTCCAACTTTCACTGTTGCTGGCTCCCTACTCACCATTGTCCCCCACTTCAAATACCTTGGAAGCATCCTCTCGAAAGACTGTAGCATCGACCAGGACTTACAAAACAGGATCTAACAGGCCTCATCCTCATTTGGGCGACTTAGGAACAGAGTCTTCAACAACAATAACCTCCATCTCCACACCAAAATTTCAGTCTACAAGGCAATATGCATCACAACTCTCCTATATGGGTGTGAGACATGGACAGTCTATGCTCGCCATCTCAAGATGATGGGGGCATTCCATATAAGGTGCCTCCAACAAATCTTGCCGGTGACGTGGCAGGATCGTGTCCCCCACTCTGTGGTTCTTCAGCGAACCAGCTGCAGGAGCATAGAGGCCACTATCATGTTCCATCAACTAAGATGGCTCGGCCATGTCACCAAAATGCCAGCCAGCCGCCTGCCACGTAAAATCCTGTATAGTCAGCTCCATCTAGGCCACCGCTCTGCAGGAGTACAGAAGAAGAGGCTCAAAGACCAGCTGAAGACCTTCCTAAAGAAGTTTAAAATGCAGCCTGCTGCCATGGAAGCTGGCGCAGCAGATCGCTCCTCCTGGCGTAGACTCTGTCGACAAGGAGTAGAAGTGGCAGAGGAGAACAGAAAGAAACAGTATCTGGTGAAAAGAGAGAGGAGAAAGGCGGCCATGTCTGCACCTGTCCTATCGGGTCAGGCCTTCACTTGCCCTGTCTGTGGCAGACAGTGCGCATCGCGCATTAGGCTGTACAGTCATGAAAACACCCATAAACAGTAGCAGAAGTCATCATCGGTCACGATGGACTACTCCAAGCATCCATTGAGTTTTCTCCATTTGAGTTTCCGTACCGATGCCAGCCTTGCAGGCTCCTGGACCAGGCTAAGGAGTCCTAGGAATCTGAGCCTGCCCTGCTGCGCTAGATGGTTGAACACTTGCACCAAATGGAGGACCGAATCCAGGCCGCGATGCCACTGGTGAAAGAGCAAATGGAATTATCCCGATGAGCCCAACAAAAGGGCTGACCTGGAGAACACCTCGTGGTAGGGTCCCTACTCCATAATTAAGAAGGTAGGGACCGTCATCTATCTTGTGGAGCAACCAGGCTGGCAGAAACCACAGCAGTTGTATTACGTCAACCTACTAAAGAAGTGGGTGGAGGCACTATCAACTGTCCTAGCCGCATTGTTCAACACCTCCTCACTGCCAGTCGGGCCCGAAGCCATGTAGTGTGCAGCCAATTGACCCCCCGCTACAAGCATAAAGTTTGTGAACTCCTGTCGAAGTATGGTAATGTGTTCTCTCCTCGCCCAGACACACCAATGTGCTCCTCCATCGTGTGAACATGCTGTCCGCATTGGGACTGGCCCCAACCCACCTCCAAATGCCAGGTATGAGCCTTCCTAGGCCTGTGGGGGTACTACCAGCGGTACCTCCCTCACTTTGCCTCCATAGCCGCGCCTCTGTCGATCCTAACCCTGAACAGGCAGCCCGAGAAGGTTCTGTGGAGACCACGAAAGGATTCAGGATTTGTGACCCTGAAGACCACCCTGTGATCATGGCCGCAAATGCATTCGCCTGATTTTAGCTTCCCCTTTGTGTTACAGATGGATGCGTCAGAGAAGAGCTTGGGTGCAGTGCTATTGCAGGAGTTCCAGGGAGAAGAACACCCACTGATATACCAAAGCCATAAGCTGCACTCCAGTGAGACTAAGTATGCCGCGGTGGAGAGGGAGGCCCTTGCCATCAAGTGGGTGATGGACTCACTCTAATACTAGCTTTTGGTGCAGCCCTTCACCCTGGTCACCAACCGTGCCCCATTGCAAAGAATGAGCCGGAAGAAAGACAGCAACGCACAGGTCACATGCTGGTTTCTCTTGTTGCAGGTGTTCTAGGTCCAGGTGCTGCACAGGCCGGGAGTGCTGCACACAAATGCGGACGGGCTCTCTTGAAGACATACGCTCTGGGCACACAAGGCAGGAGGTGAATCTAAGCGGTTTCAATGTGGCGAACCAGGGCATGACCACGCCCCTTGACCACGTCAGCACGCCCACAACAGTCAATTCTCCTCCTCCTCACTCTTGGTGCAGAGCAGAACTTCAAAACCCTGGACAGCGACCAGGGAGCCAACACCCGCCCAACAGTCCCTAGACTCGCAGGACGTTGGACAGTTCCCACCAGCTGCAAGTCATAAGGCTAGGTGAGCCTGGGAAAAAGGCGCACGAGGAAACACAGCCGTGCCTCATAATAATCATAGCCAACCATGATTTAAGAGAGGGAACCAGGCAGTTGTGGAGAGGCCAGCAAGGAGTGTGAATGTAAAGCTCATAACTAACCCTTTAAGAGTCTGATAGTGGGGAGACCAGGGGTTCAACTAAAGAGCTGCTACCCTGAATCCTGACATGCAGCCCGCCTCCAGTGCAAGAAGACCGCACCAGCCCTCATTAATGTTTGTGTTCATTTAAATGTGTGCAACTTATTCGCGCCTTATTTTCTGTTGAGTGAATATAATTAAAATTACTGCCCACTGGGACAGCAAACAAAAAAGATTAATTAACCCATTAATTTCTGGTGGCATCGTCTTTTGGAACAGAAAATAGTTGTGCTTTTTTTCACATCTAAAAAAAAAAAAAAAACCATGCAAACATATGGAAGCCCATAGTGGACAATATTCTAATGAAAATTTAATCCCACCATTGCATTATAATTTTCCACTTATGAATGAGTTATTTGAGACAATATTAAATTGAAAATGCATTAATCCAATTATCACTTTCATTTTCACATACACATATGGGAAATCCATGACTATATTCAAATGATGATGAAAAGCTGCTTGACATTTCATTTTCAAAGCCAAGCTCCGCAATACAGTGAACAATATTTAAATGCAATAAGCAAAACAGTACCCTCAGCAGAATGAAAATTAAAATGCAATCTGTTAGCGTCTCATCAAGGTGGGTCTTCCGCTAGGACGTCATTCATTAGGGGCGTGAACGGAAACCATGTTCCTAATTTGCATACCAACCAATCAGCTTCTGGATAGCGCTTGTACACACGGAGGCTTACTGATAATGTCATGATGGCTAGTCTGCTATGTTTTTTGTGCCATCGCACTGTAGGCTACGTCGCGCTCTGGACGTAGCCATCTTGGCAGCTAACGTTAACTAAGGAAAATATTTGTAAATTATCATCACATTGAAGAGATATGATTTGATTTTTGCCCCAACTCTATTAATTGAACTAGCTGTAATATGTATGAACTTATCCGAGGCTTCGCGGCAGTGTTGAGCAACTGCAACCCAAGTGTGCTTCCAGATTTCAGAGACGTTAGCTAGCCTGCTAGTGAGTATAAAAGCAATTGCTTAGGTACAGCTAGCTAGCTGTGATGCCACCTGGAGAAGCTCTTACAGCCCTGATTTGTCACTTTCAATGCCATCTCGCACACAGGACCTCTTTCATCATTGATCAGCTGCTTCTTTTCCCTAAAGAACAAACCGACAGTTCCGCCTGAGACATGTTATTTCATAGCAAAAGTTAAAGCAGCATTATTCTTTCATGCGTGCTATAGCACATTGCATTAATCCAGATAAAACGCTATCCATCCTCCCACCCTGCTGAAGCAAGTAAGGGGAAATGTTTGTCATCATTTTTATACTTAATCGCTGTGATTTGGTTTTTCTCCTAGCTTCACAAGCTAGCTAGCTGACTGCGATTGCCCTTGCGCTTGACGATTGTTCTTGAGCTAGCCAGGTAATGAGATATCCATTTAAATCTCCCAGAAATCTGATATTACTGTTGGGACGTACAAACGTGCTGTCAAACATATCAAAGAAGTTCATATTTCAGCAGGTGAAGTTAGCAAGTGAGGAACACTGTTTTCAGCCAGTAAGAGTCATCAAAACTTCTCCCATTGCAGTGTGGCTTGGGAATCGCGACTAAACTAGGAACAGCAGCAGCCTGACTGCTGGCCATTTATCGGACCTGCATGATGCGTATATTGAGCATGTTTCAGGAGTGGCAAACTTGCAAGTCGGGAAGCACAAGAGCAATTGCTGTCAGCTAGCTAGCTTGTGAAGCTAGGGCAAAAACCGAATCACAGCAATCAAGTTTAAAAATTATGACAAACATTTCCCCTAACTAGCGTCAGCAAGGTGGGAGGGCAGCATTTTATCTGGAGTAATGTAATGCACTATAGCACCTATGGAAGGATAATGCTGCTTTAACTAGCTATGAAATAACATGTCTCAGGCGGAACTGTCAGTTTGTTATGCTTCGGTGCACAAGTGCGCGAGTGGGGCATATGGTAGTTCATTTGTGTGTCAATCTGTCATTCTGTCTGTTACCGGGATAGCCGTTCCGCCGGTCACAATCAAGTCCGAGAATATGGCTCTATGGGTTAAATGCCATGATATCTTGGATTTAAATATGCCAGATTTTTGAGATAGAGCTTTGTTTTCGACTTATAGCACTATTTAACACTTCCATAGACCCCTAATGACCCCTTTGTTGTTAGCGTCATTTTCTGTACCCAGCTTTAGTTTATGTTGATTGTCAGATAAAAACCTATTAAATTCGTATTAATGTTAAAGTAGATGAAGTGAGCAGCTCTTAACGATCTAGCATAAACCATGTCAGTTGTTCATTTAGCTACCATAGATGAATTGCAGTTATTGGTGTTCATTTGAGTGCAAAGTTCATATTCGCTTATTGGATTCGCTGATAGTTTCAACCACATTCTATTGCTGACTACTTAATTTTGTTGCCTACCACGCTACTTCTGTTTACTCGAAGGTTCTGCGATTCATTGCGAAAATGAATGGAAACAGCTTAAAATGTCAAGTCCATTCGATACACCGATTTGATCACATAGCAGCAAGTAATGTCATTAGGCTACGCACAAGTTTTTATTCGCTTCACTGCTGTTAGGTGGGAATGCATTTTCTCCGCCTTTATTTGCATTAATATTTTTGGTGAACTTCTGGTAATTCGATTGACAAGTGAATGGAAACATAGCTTATGTCAAGCATAGATGCACTGCTAGGGCACTCTGACATGTCCATACAAAATCTTTTAGCTTCATCAAGGGACAGAGTTGTAACTGTTGTAAGCACTGAGACATCAGCACCTTTGGTGCTTTCATTCTTTAGGTAAAAGAAGCAGCTGATCAATGGTGAAATAGGTCTTGTGTGCGAGATGGTGTTGAAAGTGACAAATCAGGGCGGTAAGAGCTGCTCCAGTAGGCATCATAGCTAGCTAGCTGTACCTAAGCAATTGCTTTTAGACTCACTAGCAGGCTAGCTAATGTCTCTAAAATCTGGACGCACACTTGGGTTGCAGTAGCACAACACTGCTGCGAAGCCGAAGATAAGTTCATGCATATTACAGCTAACTCAGTTAATAGAGTTGGGGCAAAAATCAAATCATATCGCTTTAATGTGATGATCATTTACAAATATTTTCCTTAGTTTACGTTAGCTGCCGAGATGGCTACATCCAGGGCGCGACGTTGCCTACAGCGCGATGGCACACAATACATAGCAGACTAGCTATCATGTACATTATCTGTAAGCCTCCGTGTGTACAAGCGCTACCCAGCAGCTGATTGGATGATATGCAAATTAGGAACATGGTTTCTGTTCACGCCCCTAATGAATGACGTCCTAGCAGAAGACCCGCCTTGATGAGACGCTAACAGATTGCGTTTTGATTTTCATTGTGTCCAAAAAAGAGTGTGGTGACATGTATTTGAAAAAGCAGTGGACTGGGAGGCGCCGTTTCCCTCACTGCATTTGAATATTGTCCCATGTATTGCAGGAAAAGTTTTTGAAAATGAAATGTCAAATGTCGTCATCATTATAATACTTTTGTATAATTATTATTTCCAAGTGATTAGACGAGCTGTTTAGAGAGGAAATCATGTTCAGGAAATAAAGTTTTTGGATTACGGCAAAATTCCTGTATCTTTTGTTTAGAAACTTTGCAGAGGTTGAGTAAGGACATCAAACATTATAACATTACTAGTATGTATTAAAAGAAGGATCAGCATAATAGGGGACATTTAAGTACAACTTCAAAGTACTGTAGACATTTCCCTTCACACGGTTTCAAATACATAACTGCTTCAGGCCCAAAAAGGTAAAGCTCTCCAATATAACAAAATGAAAAAAAAAAATCTGAAAAATTTATATTAATTTGTCGCAGAACTTTTTTCTTCTTTTTTACAAAACTCTCCAATATTACAAAAATCTGTTCCAACAGATGAAAGACCTGCAAAAATAGGCTTCAACATTTGGTATGAATCCAAATATTTTATTGAAGGCAAAAATCAGGCATTTACCCCAACTTTGTTTTAATATCATTTCTGTATAATGACTCAGAGCTCTTTAATTTTGATTGCTAACAAAAATATTGACTCACCGCTGATTGTGTCCAGATGGAGGTCTTAATACTTTGGTAATTTGCCCTCATTTCCCCAAGGCATGGCTACTGAACATTAGAGGCTTTCAGTGTGGTATCGTAAAATTAGTGGCTTAGAAGAGTCTGTAACCCACAGTGGTCATTGTTTTGTTATTTCATTGTCATGGAGTGTCATTATCCAGAGTCAATGATTATTATGGCGTAAAACAATAGGCAGACGGCGTTAGTGGTATAAAGCTCGATTCTCCTTGTTTCAACCTGAGCGAAAGAGCCAGTGGTGGGTTTTGCGCGCTTCAGCTTGACTGTCATCACCAACAGGTTTGAGGAGCCAAACGAGAAAAGTGCTCAAGAAATGGTCAACCGCTTCATTAATCTGGGATTCATTTGAACTCACTGTGGCTCTTCTGTCCCATTTTTCTGTGGTTTCCTTTGTTTATGACGGGAAATATTCATATCCTGTGCATGTTCTGAACAGCTGTCTGCAAACTGTGAAATTGTGCCCGGGGCCATGGAAAGACTGGTCCGTTTATCAATGCTATGGATTAGTTTATATACTCAGCAACAAAAGTTTCTGTGACACCAATATTGTTAATTATTTTTCATAACGCAATTATGAAATTGTCATACATGGTGATATCAGACTGAAACAGTACACGTAAACACAACATTGAAATGGAAATCATGAAAATGCGAGAAAATGACTTTGCACGTGAAAATGTGCGTAAATCATGCTTGTGGATGGCAATAAAAGAGGAGAATTTTTGGAATGTTCACATTGTGCCTGATGAACGACGGAAGCATCACTTATCGAAAACACAGCCATTTCGGATCAGGAACTCTACCCTCTAAATGCCAAGACTGTCTTAAAATGATCGGTGGAGGGCCATTGGGATGATTGAATCCGGAACCTCGCAGAGGGAAGTTGCTCATCGCCTGAATGTCCACCGAAACACCATTTGGAACTTATGGCAGCGTCATCAGCAGACAAGACATGTCAGAGACCGTCCTCGCAGCGGCCGTCCACGAGTAACCACTCTCAGACAGGACAACTGGATTCGAACAACCCATCTCCGAAATCGATTCCAACCTGCAACCATAACTGCAAGAACGATACCTGGTTTGAGGCGACTGTCTGCACAGACAATCCGTCGCCGTCTCCGTCATTTTGGCATTGTCCCACGTCGGCCAGCAAGACGTCCAATACTCACAGTACAACACCGACGACTGCGTCTACAGTGGGCACAACAACATCGACGGTGGATCCAACGTCAGTGGGATCTTGTACTCTTCACTGATGAATCAAGATTCATGCTTAACTGATGTGATGGTCGTTTACGTGTATACCGTCGACGTGGAGAACGTTATGCCAACAACTGTGTTCAGGAATTTGATCGTTTTGGAGGTGGTAGTGTCATGATTTGGGGAGGGATCACGGCTAGAAACAGAACAGATTTGCTTGTTATTGATGGAAATCTGACAGGTCAAAGATATCGCGATGAAGTGCTACGGCCGTTGGTGGTACCGTTTTTGATGCAACATGGTCCCGGAATAACGCTGCAACATGATAACGCCAGACCACACGTTGCAAGGATTGTACAGCAGTATCTGATGCAACAACATGTCAATGTCCTGCCATGGCCAGCCAGATCCCCAGACATGTCCCCAATCGAGCATCTTTGGGACGAGATGGATCGACGTTTGCGGCAGTTGGATAACCCGCCAGCTACACTCCAGGAATTGCGACAACGTCTACGTCAGATTTGGAATGACATCCCACAGCAATTTCTGGCACATCTGATTCGGTCCATGCGCCGGAGATGCGTTGCTTGCATCATGGCACGAGAAAGTCACACCCGGTATTGAAGTGTGAAGGTCACAATTGGTTAGACGTCAGACAAGTGCTTCATGACGCATGAAAATGACATTTTTCGTTTTGAGTGACGTTGGCACTGAAAAGTCAGTGTTTCTCCTGTTAAGTAAACATATTGATTGCATTGAGATCTTTGCGTGTCATTTATAACATACACATAAATGGTGTCACAGAAACGTTTGTTGCTGAGTATATAAAAGGTAAGTAAGGGCAAATGTAAAAAGCAGCACTGATAAAGCTTCTTCACAAAGAGCTCCTATATAAGACAGCGTTACGCTTTCAGGAATACAATCATTCAGTGGAGGGTCAGATGATGTCAGTGATCAACCAACTGAAATTCCTCCTGAGGATCAACAAGTTTGTATAAGCAAATCTAAAGCCACAATCCTCACTGAAATAGGACACAAGAAGACAGCCAAATCAAGCCCTTTACAAATTGCAAATTGTTTACATTCAGACTAATCCCATGGCCATGTCAGAGTTTGTAGTGTCATCACCACAAGCAGAAAGTCCATAGGTTAGAAAGGACATGTGTTTTCTTCACCCATGAACTCAACTAACTGTTGTCACCAATTGACTCTACCCCACAGCAAAAGAACTGTGCGATTCAGCAAATCCCAGACATTAAAGCAGCAAAATACTGGGGAGGGCTTTTACTGTCAGAAAATAGATTTAACACCTCAGGTAGGCATGATCACAATATACATTTTAACACAACTCAAATTTGCCCCAATGATTAAAAATCTGTTGTAACAGTAGTATCTTTTAAAAGATAAAAGAAAGCTTGAACCGAGTGAACCGGGCCCATTTTACCTCACTCCCAGATGAGTGAGATAATTATGCAGAGCTGCTCCAGCTTTTATAATAGAGTCACATACAGTATGCTCAGCTAAATGCCACCTGCCTCCTATGATCCCAACACTACTGTGGCCCACTGCAGTGAAAGGCTTGCACTGTAACATATGACGACGTATAATCGCTTTATGGTTTGCGCAGAATACAAATAATGCCAATTTTTCCCGCTATGCATGAGCCTATTTAGGCTTTATAACTCAGTATTTGTGTCACAGAGACTGTGAAAAATTATTTCAGTGAAGCAAGACATTGGGAAATTCAATTACAGAATAATTTAGGAACTGAATTTTGGAATTAACGGACGCCGGCGTCTATATTTGCGCAAAGGGGTTTTAAAGCACTTTAGGAGCAAGTTCTGGTTTGACATTATCGTACCTTTTAATATTATGGAGACAAAATTACCCATTAATGTCACCGGGAAAATGGACACAGAAGCTTAATGGCAGTAAATCAATATTGTAAATGTTACTCAGTGGAAGTGACACCAAAAACCATGTTTAAGATTCACAATCAGGTGGTAGGACACGGACACCGTCTTTATAAAACATAACTTTAGTTTGCTTGTTGTTTATGTTTATGCTGCATCTTAACTTGAACAAAAGTTCCTAATGTCTGTGGGTATGAATAATGCACAGTCTGCTAGCAGTATTTCACAATGTCATATGTATGCATCAGCCTTTTCCAAAAATCTGGGAAAATCTCATAAGGAAACAGAATATGGAATTAAAATGCTAGCCTTATTTTGATGATGTGCTCTTTTTATTATAAAGTGCCTCATCCTCTATAACTACGGATCATGCAATGGAGAAAAAAAATTCTCCGACCGAGGAAGTACATATTGAGGCAATCACTAGTGCAGCAAATCAGTATGACTGACATGTCAATTGATGAGACTCCCACCATTCTTCCATTCAGATTCCCCCCATCCCTCTCCACACTCACTGACCCAATAATAGCACCACAGTTGCATGTGCTATGGGCAGAGGTGACTGTATGGCTGGAGATCTGCCCTAGTCCAGCCTGAAGCTTAAAACAGAGATGGGGAAACTTCTGCGTCGCTCTTCCTCTCTAGTGGTTTATCAGTCCACCATCTCCCTCACTCACAAATCACTTGCGCCCCCTGGTGGACAAAAAAGAGTTTTCTGTGTATGCACTGCATGATGGCGGGACTGTGCGGAGGAAGAAAATTCTCTCCCCTTCCATCCCCCCAAACAAGTTTCCTATCTGGCAGACACCATCAGAAAGAGAAGCTGGACCTCGCAAATTATTAATGAAAATGACTGAAGAAGACAGCGCTGTGACCTTCCTCCACACCTTTGAGAGGATAGCAGAACGAGAGATGTGGGAGCAGGATGAGTAGGTCGAAGTCCTGGCACTGATCTTGACCAGCATTTCCCAACAGGTCTACTTCGACCTGCCACCCAGGGAAACTAATTGTTACCCCTGTCTGCGCAAAGAGATATTGCTGTGTAGAGGCCCCGCGGTCTACGCTGCCACCCAGAAGCTCTGCACATGGGAGTACCAACCAGGCCACCTCGCCTGCATCCAGATGGCAGAGTTGGCGAGACTGGGGACCAGATAGCTACAACCTGAACTGCTGCTGCAAGCAAGATAGAAGATTGCATGGTAATGGACCGCTTCATGCAGGCCCTCCCATTCAAAGACAAGACGCTAGCCGGCCAGCAGGCCCCCGCCACTTTAGAGGAGCTGGTCACCCCGGTGGAGTGAGTGAAGGTGACGCAAGAAATGTTCCTTGGACTAAGGCTCACCTCAACAGAAGGTCCACCTCGGTTGGCCCCTGCTCAACACAGACCATGGAGTACACCATCAGTTGCCACCATGCCCACCGACCTAGGTGCCATGGGCCTCCAGCCAGCCATGACCTCCGGCTGCTTGTTGAGGCACCCAACGACACCGACCCTGCCGATGATACCCAGCAAGTGCCATGTGACAGTACATGGCAAGAAGGTCTGGCCCCTCTTGGATTCAGGAAGTGCCTTGACCTTAATCCAGCCGTAGCTTGTATCTGCTGATGTGCCGTCCAACAGCCTGCCCTCTTTGATATGTGTGCACAAAAACGTTCAAGAAGTGCCAACCATGAAGCTGCATGTCAAGCATGCCCAGGGATCTAACCTGATAGTGGCAGGTGTGGTGAAGGAGCTCCCCATCCACAGGGTTTGATGATCTTTGGTGCAGTCAGACCAGTGCTGGGGTTAGCAACAGGGAAAAGACACAAGAATGCGGGACCAGGGAAAAGGAGGTTGCCCTATACATGGCATGGCTGGGGCAGTGCGTGGCCACAGGGGCAGAGTAGGGTGAGGCCAATGTAGAAGGGGAGCAACAACTATCCCTGTCTCTATCAGAAACCCTCCCTGGTCTGTACCCGTGGAAAGTTCAGGGTGGAGCAGCTACAAGATCCCAACCTACAGCAAGCGTGGTCAAGGCTGCAGGGGGTAGAAGGTGCCCCCTGTGGAGAGGAGGAAAAATGACCCCCATATTTCCTTGTACTAATAAATCCTGGTAATCGTGGATTATGCCACTCGGTACCCCGAGATCATGCCCCTTACGTCAGCTACCACCAAAAACATGCCCGCAAGTTGATTCAGCTGGTGAATAGGGTAGGTATCCCAGCGGAAATTTTAACTGACCAGGGTGGCCCCTTTTTCTCCTGGGTCATGACTGATGTGTGTCGACTGCTGCAAGACAAACACCTACGCACCCCTGTCTACCACCCTCAGATGGATGGACTCGTAGAACGCTTTAACCAGACTCTTGAGCGTGGGCCCCCCCAGGTAGTGGACCAGGATGGCTGAGATTAGGATCAGCTGCTGCCCTATGTCCTCTTCACAGTGAGGGAGGCGCCCCAAGCATCCACTGACTTTTCCCCGTTTGAGCTGCTGTACGGACGCTAGCCCCTTGAGCTCCTGGACCTGGGAATCAGAGCCAGCCCCTCAATGCACAATGGTCGAACATGTGCCCCAGATACAGGACCGGATCCAAACCGTAATGCCGTGAGTGAATGAGCATATGGAAGAAGCCCAACAACCCAAACAAAAGATCCATAATTGGGGAGTCCAGCCGAGGGAGTTCAAGCCAGCAGAAAGAGTTTTGGGTTGATCCCTACCCCTAAAAGCAAGTTCCTGGCCTCCTGGCAGGGTCCCTACTCTATGATCAAGAAGGTGGGGCCCGTCAACTACCTGGTGGAGCAACCAGGCTGGCGGAAACCACAACATTTACACAACGTCAACCTACTAAAGAAGCGGTTTGAGGCTCCAACAGCTGCCGCGGCCGCACTGTTAACCACCACTGCGCCACTAGTCAGGCCCGAAGCCATAAAATTGGGTGGTGAATTGACACCCCATCAAAAACGTGAGGTTTTCAAGCTCCTGTCGAAGTATGACAATGTGTTCTCTTCTCCTCCAGGACACACCAATGTAAAGATGCCGGCCAGAGTGGTGGTGAACTTGCGGCTCTACTCGGTACTGGATGCGCAATCTGTGCACTCTTTCATCTATTTTTTTGTGTTTGTATTTATAGGGCTGATTGACTCAAACCCAGAGAAACCTTATGACAATGACGACAATATCCTGAATGAGGCGGAAGTGAATGGGAAATGGAAGAGAAGGCCTTCCACAAGGCCTGACTTGAAGCAAAAGCCAAGAGACGCCTGCGCCGGACGTCCTCCTTGGGCTCCACCCGCGAATAATTGTCTGATGCTGGGGGAGAGCCGAGCACCGGCTCCACTAGGCATAGCGGCAAGGTTAACACACATAAGCGCAAGTCCCAGATGGGGAAAGGTCGGAGCCTGCCTAAAAAAAGGTAAGAACCACATCCTTGCTAGCCATGGTTGTCATCTAGCAACCAGCTGTTGTTTCTGCCATGCTTATTCAGAACTAGTGATACATTTCTGCATTATAGTCAGATAAAAATGCTTTAGATTTTTGAGTTGGTCCATGAAGTGATGGTTTGAATTTTTGGCAATGCTTGAACCCATTTAGACCCTCTGAAGAGTATTCTAAAACTGTAGGTATTGTTTGAAAACAACCACACCTTAGGGTTTTCTGAAAAACCTGGCAGGATTGTCAATGTTCACAAAAGCCTTTATTTTTCAGCCACTGTATCCCGTAGGAACATAAAATAACAATCATTTGAGAGTTTAAACCGTTGGCTATTTTAGATCTTAACCCTTCAATGCCCAACTATAGTAAAAGTTGAAAGAAAAATCTATGTATTCTGTTAATATGTCCTGGGGAGGGTCTAATAACGACCCAATAGCAAATTTTAATTTTTGGTGACCTTTGACCTCATTTTAGTTTTGTGACATATATGTCACAATGGGAATTTCGGGGACCTTATTGCTAAAATGACTTGAATGATAAAACAGTTGACATATAGATGAAGTATTAGGCATTGCTTATTTTTCATTAGCTTACCTGTTTGTCTACTTTATCCAGTGATGAATGGGAGCTGATCTATCGTGTGGATTCTACCATGGGGCTGGCCATATTGGAAAGGTTAGCTCAGGGGTCGTCAACCCTGGTCCTGGAGAGCCACAGGGCGTGCTGAGTTTGGTTTTCTCCACCCTATTTAAACCTAAGACACCAGGTGAGATGAGTGAAGTGTGTAATCAACTGCTTTCGTTCATCAATTAAGTGCAGAGTAACGTCAAAAACCAGCAGACGCTGCGGCTCTCCAGGACCAGGGTTGACGACCCCTGGGTTAGCTGGTGCAGCCAGTGTGGTGTCAGTTCCACTTTTATGCATGAGATGGCAGCACTGATGGTCTCAATATGTCACTATGGGCATTAGGTTGCAAAATTTATGTGGGGTCAGTGGTTTGGACAACCCCCAAAATCATGTGACAAATTTGACACAGGGGGGCATTTAAGGGTTAAAGGGGGAAGCTCACAGATATTTCAGTAGGTCTAAATAGGTTGGATTAATATTATGTTTTATAAGGATTATAAAAAGTGTCCAAAAAGTGTAAATGTGTTTGAAGTTAAAACAGATTTTTAAAAATGTTTCATCTGTGCTTTTCAGTAGGCTTGCGTTTCTGCTGGAATAACTTGCCTTAGCACTTCAATCAATGCATTATTCCTTGATTGCAATATCTATAGTGGACATGATTTACTTTTCCAAGTCTAATATCTGACTTCAATTACCTGTGGTAAATAAGATAAGCTTACAACATACTGTATTTGCTGAGATATTCCCAGCACCATTTACACGGTGCAATTTTTGGTTGTTCATGATGGGGAAGTTTGGCAAAATGCATGCAGTGTGTGAATATGGTGTAATGCACAGGGTAGATGAGTGTTATGTCACCTTTGCAGGTGGAGCTGGTGGTAAGGGGGTGTGGGGAGCACCAGGAATGGTCTATGAGATGGAGGAGCCGGATGCCAAAAATCCCAACTATGATGAGTCTGCACAGGTGAGATGGAGCTGCCCAGGATACTGAAGCTTAATACTAATTTGTACCAGTGCCTGTCTGGAAAGGGAGATGGCACACTGACTGTGTTTTCACCCTAAAATATTTCTTTTCTTTTTGTGCAATTTTTTTCAATGAGTGGTGTCAAGAGAGATGTAGAGAACTCTTTTCATTTAGGCTGTTTATAATGTCTTTTTTGTGGGATTATCCTGGGGTTATTGTTCACTGCTCTTGAATAGCCTAAATAGGACATTGGTAGGCCGAATTAATATTTAAGGTGCTCTGTAGCCTTTAAATTATAATTGTTTATATGCCAGTCAACCAATTGCGTTGCAATGCAGAAGCGACTATCACGTTGTGGGTTCGATCCCAGCAGTGGTTGGCAGCTTTTTCAGAGTAGCGCGCAATTAGCTATTGCGCTACAGGTTTGCAAATTGGGAAGGGATTCCAGGGAGGTAAAATACTAGTTATCTTGTTCGCTGCTCTTGCGCCTCCTGTTGTCCAGACGGGCGCTCGTCAGGATTCCATGCCTGTTCATTTCCGGGTATCCTCCACCCTCGCTCTGAACTTGCAAAGATACAACAAATGAGTGAATAAGAAGTGGTGGCTGACAGGCGCGTGCTTCGGAGGAGAGTTGCAAACCGTCTACACTCTCCTGAATTGGCAGCAAGAGCTCGCATACAAGCAAGCCTTGTACATATTTCACCAACTGAGCATTCCAGATTCGGGTGGGATTGGAGATGCCAAATTTATTAAAAAAAAAAAAAAAAGATGAATGTGTTTTAATGAAAATCCCTCTTTATCTAGCTAGTCTACTTCCGCGGCGAGTGGGTTGCCATGGGACACGGTCACAAGACTAATTGTGTCTGAATGTTCCTCGTATTCAAACATAGCTTGGTAGGACAGCTTTCATTTTAATGTCCCACACACCTGGAACCAGTTGCAAGCTGAACTGAAATTGAAAGAACTGGTTCCTTTTGGACATTTTAAAACTCTGATCAAATCATTTTATCAAGAGAATTGCTGTTGTTTTAGTTGTTTTCCCTTTAATAATGGCTTTTTTTTTTGTTCTACAAATGTCCTTGGAAACTGTTATTTTAATTGTTCGTAATGCAGGGCCCTGCTGAAAAGGAGACATGGTCTTAGGCCCCCTGCTTAAATAAATCTAAATAAATAAATAAATAAAGTGGCCTGCTGCTCATAGTTGGTTTTGCTGAGTTAATCCCGGTCCTTTTGTGACAGGTGTTAATGCTGGTGACCTTCCCTTTTCAAACATGTCCCTTATCTCTCACTTTCTGTTCCAAGTTCTGTCTTGTGCTCTATCACTGTTTATTCCCCCATTTTGTTCTCTGCCTGTACACTCAACACAGTGGCTATATTTGGAAGTGGCAGACATGGATGAAGCAGCTCAGACGTCACTTGCCAGCAGCCTTCATTAAGTTAAAAATTACTATGGGGGCTGACATCTGTGGTGTTTCACTTAGGAAACTTGGAACTAAAGATGATTCCTATTTATTCTCTTTCAAATGAAGCTTTATGCTTCTGAGGCTGTCATATGACTGTTGTATGGACCCTCTATGGATCTTAAAGATAGGCAGCCAGTGCCTTTGCATTATTGTTGTAAAAGCACCGATTTCCTCATGAACCCTGAATAAAATCAGTATTTTCTCCCAGGAGCAGAAAACTAAAAGTTAGGTGACTGAACTGGGGCCTCGTTTTATTGAAAAAAAAATGTTCGCACATTTCATACTGAAGTATTGTAAACGTGAAATTAGAAGTGCTGTATTGTTAAAGAACGTTTTACTTCATAAAACCACTGGTATACTAAACTGCTAACAATTTTTTGTTCTCAGCTTAAAATCTTGCAGACATGCACAAGCCTATTAATTCAACAGGTTTTTACTTCAAGCATCTTTTTACAAATCCCAAATCCACAGGAGAAATTAGCGTTTGTAACTTTTATGCTTGTACATTATGTTTATGAACGAAACTTCTGGTTCCTTTTTTCTCATCCATAAAGGGCAATAGTTGGGGCAATGTGAAACCATTCACCAATGTGAAAAAATAATTTCCCGCCTTAAGCGATTAACTGGTTGTGCCACCCTTGGTGGCAACAGCTGCAATCAAACATTTGCGATAGCAGGAAAACGGTCTTGTACATGGCTATAAAGGTGTTTTGGCCCACTCCCCTTAGAAGAATTTTTAAATTCAGCAACATCATTTTTGAGCATGATTTGCCTGTTAATGGTCTTATCACAGCATCTCAGTCAGATTTATATAAGGGCTTTGACACTGCAGAACTTTCATTTTATTTCCTTTGAGCCATTAAGTGGTGGCCTTGTTTGTGTGCTTCGGATCATTCTCCTGCTGCATAACCCAACTGTACTTGAGCATTATGTCAGAAACTGATAGCTGATATTTTTCCTTGGGATTTTCAGGTAGAGAGCAGAATTCAGGCATCCATCAATAATAGCATGTCACCCAGGTCCTGAAGCAGCAAAGTAGCTCCAGACAATCATACCAGCACTACCATGTTTGACTGTTGGTATGATACCTTCTTTTGGACTGCTTAGTAAGCTTTATGGCAGACATAAGGGAACCCCTTTTTTTCATAAATTTGCAGTTGTAAGTCAGTCTGCAGATTATTACACAAAAGTCATGGGGATCATCAAAATGTTTTTAGCCAAATGTGAGCCAAGGCAGGGCCTCGGAATGGCTAACAGCAAAGGCGTTTATCTGGGAGCCCAGTGGTTGGGTGTCCGATTCCCAGCCATGCCATTACGAGCTATGGCTGGAGGTCCACGTATGTAAGGCAACAACTAACGGAGCCTCGCCGGGGATTTTAGGGTTAAGGCGGTTAAATTTCTTCAGTTCATTGTGACCACTTCTGGTTGGCCAAGTGCGTGTACAAGCTAAATGATGCGCTGACTACGCAATCCTCTGACAGAGTAGGCATTGTTCAATTGGTGTTGCGCCTGCATAGTGTAAAAAAGTGAGAGCTTGTCATTACTTGAGTTGGAGGTTTAGCTGTGTTCAGGGTGGGAAAAAAGGGGGGAAAATCCCCAAAAAAAACTGAGAGGGGTCTTTGTGTTATTTTTGGTCTGCAGCGATTTTTGCCTTGCAGCTCTCCCATGGATGCCATTTTTGCCCAGTTACTGTTGAATATGCCAAGGGAGGTTTATCAGCGTAGGGATGGGCGGTACACTGGTGAAGTCAGCATCACTGGTGTCGTGTTATGCCACGACATGGATTTTGTAAGACCATGATAACACCAATATGTTTTGATTTTTAGGGAGCACATGGAGCTTCACCTGCCACAGCACAATCAGCTAACGTTACACCAAGGATGTTCCTTACTACCATTATTGAGTCAAGGAAGTAACAACCTCTAGTGGTGACAAAACACATTTGGGAGAACAGCTATTTCAATGTATTTGAGGTCAATGGTAGACTCAGGAGACAGAGCAAAATATCTAATTTATAGTTTTCCATGGTACCCAATCGATACAATTTTCCGCTAAAGATTGGTCTTTGGACTTTTTTTATGGTACACTTGAAGTGACCGCGATTAGCAGTTTTTATAAAAATAACCTTTATTGAGGCCTCTGCGGGTTGTCCTCCTGGCGTTGCTATGTAACTATGGGTAGACAATCACAACTGCTCTATTCCTCTCCCAATTTAGGCATCATGATCATGCAATGATGAAAAAACTGGGAATAGCATTATTAAAAACTAAAAAAAGAATGTGTACAAATATAATAGTTCTGTGTTTGTGTTCAGATTTTGTTAGCAGAATGATTTGTGTTCCTTTCTGTGTACCGATAACCATTAAATTGCCATTAAACCACTAACGGAACTTAGCATTGCGATTAAAATAATATTAAAAGTCAACCCATGTCCCAGCTTGGTGCTGACAAAGCTGGCCAGTCTTATTTAGCTAAAGGTAATGAAGGAGACATGTTTACAGGAACAAATTGATTCAGTGAATTAATTGAATGTTGGCGAGCTAACGGTTGCTACCATGTAGATGCTAGCCACGGCTCAATTTTGATGTTAGAGACTTAGTACCAATTATACAAGAGTTAATTCCGATTGAATAATTTGATTGGACGAGAGGCATTCCATGAGCATTGATGATAGAGTACAACATCACTGGGACATATAACAGAAAAATCACTCCACTCACAGGTGTTTTAATAACTGTTAATTACACAAAAGCCGAACGCCAACTGGCAGCAAAGCAAAGCATCACATCAAACTCCAACCGTTTTTTAAACAAAATTTCTTTTTGCCCCAGGACGTCAGGCAAGCGATTTTGTAAACTCTGTTTTAGACTGTTCCAAGTTCTCTTCCTTCGTAGGTAATGACTCTAACTGTGGTTTGCTGGGGTCCCACGTCCTTGGAAATAGGTTTGTAACCCTTCACAGGCTGATAAATGTCAATCACCTTGTTTGTCATCTATTCTTGAATTTCTTGAGATTGGTGCATAATGTGCTGCTTTTTGCCTACTTCATATTGCTCGATTGGTTGTATTTACATGATGTTCACATACAACAGGGTGTGCCGAATTTACGCTTGGAGGTGTCTAATTAAATTGAATGTAATTACAATTAAATTTGTTAAGTTGGTAGATTTAGGAACTCAGGGGGCTATTACTTTTTTTACATAGGGCCTGATGGAGTCGATATCTTTTTTGCTTCAAGAAATGAAATCATCATTTAAAAAGCTGTTTGTTTACTTGGGTTATCTTTGTCTAATATCAAAATTAGTTTGAAACATTTAAGTGTGAGAAGTATGCATAAATAGAAGAAATTTGAAAGTGGGCAAATACTTTTTCACAGCACTGTAGGCAGGAAATGCACTTTGATATGGTACATTGTCCTTCAGCTATTAGTGCTATTAATTCCACCAAAGTTATTTTTTTTATGGAGCAGGGGTTCCCAAATCACAGTCCTCAAGGGTGGAGAATTGCTTTCCACCCTCTCCTGGAGAGTCAAGCGTGATGACAGCTTGGCCAACAATTGTGATGACAGTGGCAACAATTGTTCACTAAACTGAGTGGAAGGAGAGGCTCAGTGGAGGTTAAGTCTATTTTTATTTGTTTTCTGCAAATAGCCCTCCCAGATAAGAGGACATAAAATACTACTACAGAGGCAATTCCTGAAGAAAGTGCGAGTGTGAATGCTGCACGCTGAACTCGCACTGCGATACTGTCTTGAATACAATGAAGTTGTACCGGAATTCAAAAGTATGAGACAGTAAGAGAGTAAAAATCAGAGCAGGGTTTATGTAATCGACTACTGGTTAAGCGGTGTACTATCATCATTGAATACGAGACAAGAAATAATTTGGCAGAGTCGTGAAATCTGGATTAAAAATGACAACGATTTCAGCAAAGCTTGTCGATGAAATAAGAAAGCAATTTCCTGTTTTAAAAAAGATACATCAAAAAAGGGGCAAATGCAACTAAACAAAACAGTACATCATTTGATTGATAGGGAAATATTTTTCTTTTAAAATATTAGTTTAGGAACAATTGAATTTTAAATGGATAGTTAATGTTTCCAATGCTCAATTTAATTCAATTTCTTTAAGTAAAAGTGAATAAAGCAGCAGTAAATATTGAACAGAATATATAGTATGAAATGCTGATGTCATGGGGAACTGTCTCAATGGCTGGGGCTAATAAGCCCTGACTGTGCACACTGGGTTTAAAGTGCTTGAAAGTCTGAAAAAAAGATAAAATGAGCAGATAAAGAAAATGAAAAAATAAAAATAACCTGTTGGGAATTTTTGGAGAAAATCCATTTTTTATGTGGCAGTCATCTTGAATTACAAAATCTTAAGAAATGGGTTAATAATTGCAGGCCATCATGTTTTTTTCGATAGTTTGACTTATTAGATAATCAAACCACAGGGTCAGATTGGTAAAAATACAAAATGGTTACCATGGTAACCAAATTTATTGTCAAAAAAATGAAAATATTAAATTCCTGAATATAACCCATCATGTTGCTCAAAATGCTAGTCAGCTTTAGTCCAACAGTTCAAAACTCTCCTTTTGTGTGGTTGGAACAATTGGCAGCTGATTACATCATGTATAATAGGCCTTTTCATTCATTACCTCAGCTGGAGTGGAAGTAATGCCCATGTCATTTTCATAATTTTTCCTACTTGGGAGTTAATGCAGCTTAAAGGTTGCATAACCGTACATTAATAAAAGCCAGAGCATGTGGAAGATGGGCCTTTCCATGACTGATGTCCTACCATTTTGGATCACAGTGAAGCTCGCTCAAGAGTTTGTTTGCTTTGCTTTCGTAAAGGGAGTTTCTCCATTGTGGGTGAAGTCCACCTCATCAAAACAATTCAGGATAACATAATATCTCAGTATGACGTGCATGACCGCTGTTTACCAACATCACTTTGTGACACTTGTAAAACAAAGGTTGGAAACACTTTACTTGAAGGTATCGTCATAAGAGTGAAATGAAACAGTCATGAACGTGTCATAAACATTATTTAAATGTCATAAACGTTGTCATTAAGTGTCATTCGGTTTTTGAGATGACAAGTTGACATTGTTTGGGTTGTCTTGATTATGACAACTTCGTCATAAGAGTGACATGACACTGTCATAACTCTTACATGACACATGTAAGTGTCATGTCACTCTTATGACGGTACCTTCAAGTAAAGTGTAACCCAAAGGGGTATAAGATGAGGCAAGGTAATCTTGACCAAAAATTCAACTGTCTGTACCAATTGGAAAAGATAATTGAAGGCCAGCATTGGATCAGCCCCAGAGTTCAGTCTTGTGACTGTTTGATTTGCCAAGTGGCGAAAGCCAATGGATTCAAGGCCAAGCAGATACAAGGTAGCCTCAAAAGAGGGCATCCAAAAGACTCCAGAAAGCAGGACACCTCTTTTAGGTTGCGTGGACTCTGTTTTTGCAGAATATACAGAGGCTGTGGACACAGTGGATGGGAAGACCATGTTGCCGACTCCTGCGAGGCCTATGCGAAACTTGGCATCTCGATCACACTCAAATTCCACATCATCAGAGACCATTTGCGTGAGTTCTGTAAGTGCCATGGTTGTGGATTGCCTAGATATTCTGAGCAAGCTTTCGAAGCAGTTCACGCTGACTTCTCAACATTCTGGGAGAGGCATCAGATAAAGGATAGCAGCAACAAAATATTTGGTCTGCGCTTAAAGCAAGCAGTCAAAGAGTACAATAGCGCACATGTCTAAGCATGACATTTAGCTAGATCGAACATTTTTGCCACGTGAGGGTTAAAGAAAGGAGATGGACTACTATTACTATTTTTCACATTCTTTTGATTGACAACCCTGCAGAGGAGATTTTTAACCCTTTAATGTCCATTTGAAAATTTTCACCAAAAATTTTCATTCTCCAACAGATTTTTTTTTATTTTTGCCTTTTCTTTATCTGCTCACTAAGACCTACAAAATGACATAGGTCTTGTTTCAGTATCTTTTTTTCAGACTTTCAAGCACTTCAAACCCGGTGTGTGTGCGCATCTCCTCCATGCTTTCAGTGGAACCCTAGACGGAGATGGGTCGCTCAATCATTATTTATTGAAAAAGCAGTGTGAAAAGATTATTGGTATTGTCCTTTTTTTAGAGCCAGAGTCCAGAGGAACACAAAATCAACAATATATTGGCAAAAGATATAGATACAAAATTGACAGGAGATCATTAGTGAGGATGAGCAATTCAGAAATTATGAATTTTTAAATAATATTTATTCATCTAGGCGGCATATGCACTATGAATGACAAGGAATTGTTCTCCAAATAAATAATGTGAAATGAATGATTTTGTAAAGCACATTCAGACTGAGGGGACAAAATACACAAAACAAATTTCTTCGATTTGGGACTTCCCCAACGAAACATTAAGAATAATTCAAGAACATAATTCAAAATTCAAGAACATTTCAAGAATTCTTCAAGAACAGTTCTTGAAATTTTTGCAAAGGTTTTTCCACTGGTTAAGAAAGGATCTATGAGGTATCAGAACCACACTTGCATCGAGTCTTTTGCATATCTGTTTTATATTGTTATTGATGAGTTGTGATTTTAACTGTTTCATCCAGAGTTCCCACAGAACCACCCCAGGTGGGTACGATGACTGAAAACCAACAAATGCCGACTAAGTGCTTTATCCTGTTGTGAGGGGAGGGGAAACAATTTCCCTCCATAAGTATTAAGGTATACGCTTCAACCTGAGTGTGTGTTGTGACTCACTCCAGAGACGGGTAAGATCTCCTAGAGGACACAACAAGGCAGGGCCCAGTTGACCTACCGGCGGCAATATACAGCATTATGGCATAAAGTGGCAAGGGAAGGGGGTAGTCCCCTCCAAACCTTTGCCACAACAGGCAGTGGCGGAATTTCAAAGTTCCAAGGGCACTTTAAAGACTGTCTATAGTGCTCGGGAGTGGGCCCCCATGTCCATTTAAGTATGAATTGACATACTGCTGTGGTACCGTGTAGTTGGCATGTTTGTCGCATGTAAATGTATTGGCAACAAGTGGTATGTGGGTGACACCGCACACCGAGTAGAGGGGGGGAAGATGCGACCTCTGTGAAGAGGCGAGGCTGGCGGAAACAATTAAAGTTTCTATACCCATCGTGAAGTGGGATAGGGATCAGATCGTCGGTTCCCACCTGGGTGGCTGGCAACCACTAGGGTATTTGGGGATGGCTATTGACTGAGTCACCAGCCGGTTGGGTCGCAGATGGCAGAAAGACCACAAACAGGGTGGCCACCGCACTCAGCTCAATGTACAGTCAGGCCACCACAAGCCAAAAGCAAATGTGTCGGTAGGTGAGTGGTGCTTCTGTGATCGACACCGGGAAGCCAAAGGCAGAGTTCACAACCTGGGAGAGCCTGGGCAAGGATCTCTGTGGAAAGAGAACAAGCCTGGAACTGCACCCTGGGAATGGGAGGTTTTAAGGATCTAAGAAGTGATTGTTGAAACAGAAGTATTTTGGGATTGCATGGAGGCGCCATGCTATTTTAGATGCAAGACTTGGGGAAGGCCTGGATGAAACTGTTCTTGAAATGTTCTGACTCTAAAGTGTCTCCACAGTCTCTGCAGTAAAAGCAAATATCATAAAATCTGATAGATCTAATGATAAATTATGCAAGTGTCAGTAACCCTCTCTCTATATATGCTTGGAGCAAAGTGGATCTGTTTGTGTCTGTGCCTGTGCAATTTATTTTCTCACTCAACTGACAGGCGGGTGGAAGTCTAACGTACCAGGCCCGCTCCTTCCTGGATCCTCTCCAAGGTTTTGAAGGAATATGCTGTGACAGTTGTTCCAGCCATGAAGGCTTGTTTACTAAAACAATCAGATGGAGAAATTGAAAATCAATGTTGAATATGGACTTGAACTTTGGTCTAACTTTTGACTGATTAGCCGCAGTAGTCAAGTGGTATATTGGATCAAACAACACTTCTTCTGAGGGAGCATTTACCAGAGCAATGGAAGCCCTTTAGAAATTCAGACACAAAAACAACTGGAGATCACATGCTGGCATACAAGTTAGACTGTTCTTACCCAAAGTGTTTATAGTCGGAAAGGACCAACAAGCCACATTTTATGTTCGGACATTAGAAATTCTCTTGTGTGAGGTATGTAAGGGATAATTAACTTGTAGGTGTGCATCACACGGTTTTAAGGCATGACACGGAGGCAAATAAAACCGTGTGCCTTAAAACCATGTAATGAACACCTATGAGTTGATTATACCATCATTATTTACCAGCATTATCAAATATCAAAGCATTCAGAAATTTTTGGCAATAGTTTTGCAATTACAATCTAAAGTTTATGCAGCAAGAGCTTACCGTCGTCATGAGGAGGAATAATTCTAGTCCCTTTTACAAACACATCGGTTAGCCACAGTTGGACAAGATGGTCATCTTTTTATTTCCAGTAAAGAATAGCAGATGACAAAACGTTCGTTCATTAATTTCACTGGTTCATTTTTTATTTCAAATTAAAAATAGCAGATAACAAAATGTTCATTCTCTCGACAGTTGACAGTTTGACAGCTACGCTCTCTAATGCTGCTATGGTTACAGGTTGGCTAGCAGATGGATTTCGAACGGAAACTACCGTAGACTACCTGTGCATTCCACGGTTTTAAAGCATACCTGCCAGCCAATCATAAAAGAGTATTCACCCAGACCATGGTAGAAGTGGGTCACAAACCACGGGTAGACAATTGCTGTGCCATTTTGCGACCATGATTGATATGAGGCCATGATTAGGATGGCCTCACTGGGAGGAGTATTACGGATCATATTTCAGTATTACTGATCATATTCACCCATAAATCAAAAATCATAATCAGAAATCATATTATGTAAGCAGCAATAACACACTCACACATAAGTAGATGATTTTTGTAGCTTTGATTAATGTCTTTTCAGGTGATTCAATATCTGTTCAGTCATCTGCATTATTCACCATTTTTCATCAGTAATCACATGGTTATGCAGGCTCACTTGCTTCATGTTAGTACTTTTGATTATAGTATCACAGCTATATGTGTTATATGAATTAGAAATATGTATCACTAATATTAGACTATAAGATTGCAATATTGTAATCTATTGGTTGCAGTTCTCAAGGCAGGTAGGCAGTGTTTTGGTTTGCCTGTCTATGTTATTGATAGTTGTGATTTTAACTGTTTCATCCAGAGTTCCCACAGCTCTATGGAGACCCAAAATTTCTCTTAGACTAGTAGTAATTGAAGTAGTTATTCTGCAAAGGATGCCAACCAAGGAGGAAAAAGAAAAACACTTGAAGCAGAAATGACATTATTGGACCACTGAAAAACAAGAACCAGAAATGACATTATTGGACCACTGAAAAACAAGTAAGGAGCAGAAATGACATTATTGGACCACTGAAAAACAAGTAAGAACCAGAAATGACATTATTGGACCACTGAAAAACAAGTAAGGAGCAGAAATGACATTATTGGACCACTGAAAAACAAGTAAGAAGTAGACATTATGTAACTGAACCATTTTAACATGACCAGACGGGAACATTATATTTGGAAGAAATTTTCTGTGATGAGTGTACAAACCCCAATTCCAATGAAGTTGGGACATTGTGTAAAACATTAATAAAAACAGAATACAATGATTTACAAATCCTATTCGGCCTATATTCGATTAAGTGCACTACAAAGACAAGATATTTATGATAGGGAATCAGTTAGACACCAGAAGCAGGGTGAAGGGAAATGAGGATTTATTTAAAACAAAATAAAACAGGCACTAGGGCCAACGAAAAACTTGGCCCAAAGGGTTGCAAAAGACAAACTAAGGTAAGCTACACAGAGCTGGGAAACTAAATAGCAAAAACGGCAAGAACAAAAAAACCACTGGAAACTCCAGGCAGAAACCCAAGAACGAAAATAAACAACAAGACTAAGGCTATGTACAAAATGACTACGAAAACGAGACTTTGGAACATGAGCTAGCGAACAAGGACTTGGAAACATGAGCGAGAACTTGACTTTGAAACAAAACTTGGCAACAAAACTTGAGACACTGTCTGCCAGCCAACTTCCACCGCATCCAGATAAAGGCTAGGAAATCAAGACATGAGGGGCAACACCTGGAGAAGGAGAAACAAGAGGCAGGGCAAGATCATGAGACATGGACCAAGATTGGATAACAAGACTTGCTCATTAAGAGAATGAGCGTGCTCAGCTTAAGTACCAATTAAGTATGCAGTTTGAAAGCAGCATGAATGTTCAGAACAGAAAAGCACAGCAAGATCTTGAAATAGCAAAGCAGGAATCATGACAATAAACTCCCTGTCTAAATTAGTAATATTAGTAATGTGCCTATCTAATGAATTACACCACCCAGTGAGTGTTAGTAAATGTTAGTAACTTAAAAACAGTAAATTGCCAATTAAGCTTAGACAGCCCCAAATCAGCACAGCACAGAAGGAAGAGGAAAATACCAAAGCCAACCATAGCTCAGAAATGTGCAACAACGAAGGCATGGGGCGGAACGCAGACAAGTGGTGGAGTGGCTTGGCAGACCTGGCGAAAACAAAAACATGGAAAAGTAAAAACATGGACAATAAACATGAAATATGAAATGTAAAATCCTGAGACAAGAAACTGTTAAAACTATGACTATGAACTTGAACTATGAACTATGAACTCTTGAACATGAAATTGTTAAAACCATAAATGCTGTCCTGGCCAAAGGCCAGGGCCCCAGAACACAACAATTTAATGTTCAAACTGATAAACTTTAATGTTTTTTGGAAATCACTCATTTTGAATTTGATGTCTACAACACGTTCCAAAAAAAGCTGGGACAGGGGCAACAAAAGACTGGGAAAGTTGAGGAATGCTCAAAACACCTGTTTGGAACATTCCACAGGTCAACAGATTAATTTAAAACTATGATTAGGATTAAAAGGAGCATCCCCGTGAGGCTCAGTCGTTCACAAGCAAGGATGGGGTGAGGTTCACCACTTTATGAACAAATGCGTGTGCAAATAGTCCAAAAGTTTACAAATAGCATTTCTCAACATGCATTTGCTAGGAATTTAGGGATTTCATAACCTACAATCTATAATATCATCAAAAGATTCAGAGAATCCAGAGAAATCTCGACACGTAAGCGGCAAGGCCAAAAACCAACATTGAATGCCCGTGACCTTCAGTCCCTCAGGCGGCAACACATTAAAAATCGAAATCATTCTGTAAAGGATATTGTTGGGCTAAGGAACACCTTAGAAAACCATTGTCAGTTAATACAGTTAGTCGCTACATCTACAAATGCAAGTTAAAAATCTACCTTGCAAAGCAAAAAACCATATATCAGCAACACCCAGGAACTCTGCTGGCTTCTCTGGGCCCTAATGAATCTGAGATGGACTGACACAAAGTGGAGAAGTCTGCTGTGGGGTGATGAGTGCACATTTCAGATTGTATGCGGAAATCATGGACGTCGTGTCCTCCGGGTTGAAGAAGAAAAGGACCATCCAGATTGTTATCAGTGTAAAGTTCAAAAACCAGCATGGGCATGTGTTAGTGGCCAAGGCATGGTGCACATCTGTGAAGGCACCATTAATGCTGAAAGGTACACACAGGTTTTGGAACAACATATGCTGCCATCCAAGCAACGTCTTTTTCAGGGACGTCCCTGCTTATTTCAGCAAGAGAATGCCAAGCTACATTCTGCATGTTTTACAACAGCATGGCTTCGTAGTAAAAGAGTGCAGATAATAGACTTGCCTGCCTGCAGTCCAGACCTGTCTCCCATTGAAAATGTGTGCCGCATTATGAAGCGCAAAATACGACAATGGAGACCCTGGACTGTTGAGCAACTGAAACACAAGAAACCTGCTGCAACTGAAGTCGTACATCAAGCAAGAATGGGAAAGAATTCCTATTCCCAAACAACGCCTTTACAATTAGTGTCCTTAGTTTCCAAACGTTTATTGAGTGTTGTTAAAAGGAAAGGTGATGTAAAGAAGTGGTAAAGAACCACCTGTCCCACCTTTTTTGGAAAGTGTTGCAGGCATCAAATTCAAAATGAATGAATATTTCCAAAAAAAACTTTTTATCAGTTTGAACATTAAATATCTTGTCTCTGTAGTGTACTCAATTGAATATAGGTCAAAAAGGATTTGCAAATCATTGTATTCTGTTTCTATTCGTGTTTTACACAATGTCCCAACTTCATTGGAATTGGGGTTTGTATAAAGATTGGGTGTGAAATGGAGAATGTCAGCTCTTCATGTGTGATTAGAACTCAGCTTTGCACTGGTTCATATTCCTGAATAAAGTCTAATTTTCCGAAGATTCTGTCTCTCTCCAATTGTTTGAGGATGGAGGGACCTCGAAAATATGAAAACATCTCTGAATGGGAACCACACCAGTCCCTACGGAAACTACAGGAAAATTATCTTGGGTATCGTGACATAGTAACGCATCATTTTTCTTTAGAGGAATGAAGGTCTAGTCAGAACCAAGAAAAACGGTCTCAAATAATTGAATGCCTGCATAATTTTGGCCATATAATGTTTGAGTCTGGCTTTCTAGCATTATAGTAGACAACTAGCTTGTTTCAAGCTGGAATTATGGAATGAATGCTCAATAAGTGGTAAAATCTGTTGAAGAACTGAGAGTTATTCAGCAACAACTGATTGTTCAGAAAATGATGGGATAAAATGCACAGACCACTATTCTTAAAGACTTTCTTGATTTTAACACTGAAACAGATCTGGTCTCTCTACATAATGATGTCAACCTTTACCCTTTGAGGTCCGCCCAGTTGAAACGGGGCCGCACGGACACAGTGAAGCGCAGCGGCTGGAGAACAACTCCGAAGCGCCCCTGGAGGTCAGGCAGGGGTGCACCAGGGGGCGGGGTAAAAACAAATCGCTGCAGGAGCCAGCTAGTGAACAGGAAGAGCTCCAGCTTCGCCAAAGACTCCCCCAGACACACTCGGGGCCCTGCCCCAAATGGCATGAAGTAGGGCGGGGAGATGCGCTGACCCTCGTTATTCAGGAAGCGTTCTAAGGGTGTAAGGGTGGTCGAAAAACCACAGCGAAATCAACTCTCTGCATACACCAGGAGAAGTTTTTCATGTACTCAAAACATGTACTCAGACATGGAAAGCAGTGCGTACAGTACATGCATGTACTCTGGCAGGAGAACATAATTGATATAAAAACAGTGTTTTGCTCAGGTATAGTCATAGTTAATATACATCAGATCATATTGTATTCACAATACTCATGCTAGAAACACGAAACATCCAATTGAACTTTCTTGAAAATATTACTAGAATATATAATTACATGAAATTGGATTTTCTGAATATTAGCCCCTAATGAGAGACAGTTTCACTATGAATGTTGGTTAAAGCAAGGTCAAATTATGCATACAAATATTGGTCCCATTAAATTTTATTAAATTATCACAGAAATGATTGCTAGAAGAAGCGGATTTTCATGAGCAGTAGAATGCAGAAACAAGGCACCATGTACAGTTGTGTGAAAAAGTGTTTGCTCCCTTCCTGATTTCTTATTTTTTTGCATGTTTGTCACACTTAAATGTTTCACATTAGTCAAAGACAACACAAGTAAACACATAATGCAGTTTTTAAATGAAGGTTTTTATTATTAACCCCTTTCTGCAGATGTAGATGCCCGCGTCTATAGACCTGCACATTGGAAGTACGCTGTTACTGTACTCGATCACTAGATAGCACCCCCGGATCAGTTATTGAATGTTCACAAGCAAGCAGACCTCGAACGCGGTTCTGAATACGGTGAAGTTCACTCCACTCCCTGTTTTTTGAGAGCTGCATGAATTAAACTCCTCAGCTAAGCCTGATGTGCAAACTGGTCAGTATCCTTGCCCATAGTATCGATCCAGCAGTTTGAAAAAACGATATCTTGATACAGAAAAAATCGTTATCCTTTGTAGCAACCAGTTTAGCCACAGTGAGCTAACAGTATTCCATTTAGTAGTTCATAAAAATCAGTTTTCTGAGGCAAAAAAATCGACATGGTATTAATTCTCTCACATTCTATTGCCTATTACAGTTGTCCCTTACAAAAAAAATTGTAGTTCCCTACCGTGGATTTACGCGTAGATTCCTTCATTGCCAAATCCAGCGCTTCCTTATATCCACCCGAGTACTGGCGGTGACAGCCAATCACTCAACCACACACTCAAGCTCTTCTGCGTAATTGTAGAGTTACACTTCATGGTCTCGTGAAGTTTCCCTGATAACAATGTATTGATCGGCTCGTTTCTTATCCAATTCCCGAGTGTTAAAATATTTTAGAGTAAGTGAAACACATTGATTGGACAAACACAGAGCATACAAACCAATGCGTATCAGCATGCGCTGTTGTATCCTGTCTACGTTATGCACATTACGCGGTTAAAATAGACGCGATTTATAGAAAGTCGGTTCGCAAAACTGGCCTTGAAGTGTTCAGTTACATTACAGGATCTAAATGAGAACGATATGCTCTATTGGAATTATTTCGAATGAAACAGGACCGGAGAGTTCCTGCTACTGGGTACATCGATCTCTATTTTATACAGTCAATGTCTCTGGAGGAGGGATTCACGAAAAAGGTCAGGCTGCTATTTTTGTTTTTTTTGTTTTTTCTGTTTCGGAATGTATATGTACTCAACTAAGTCGAATGTCGAGGTTTTTTTCCTGTTTAAAACGCGAACTGCCCGTGCATTTTGGTGTGGACCCCCGGTACGTTCATTGCACGTTTCTTTTGAATCGGGAGACGCAATGGATTTGATATTCCCTGAAAGTGGAGTGTCTGTTCAGTTAAAATAAGGTATATTTCAGAATTCAGATATTACTGTGTTAGTGAGGTGTACTTGCTCCTTATAAGTGTTGAAATGGGTTCGTGAGCTTTGAAGAGGGGACTGGTAGCTTTCATTACAGGGTGAATGTTCTGACCGTTTAATTAGCAGTTTATTTAATGCGTGTTTGTGCTGGCTTTGAAGAAAAATGGCCAAAACTCTTAACTTTATTATGGAGAAAAGGCACGTTCATATTTGGAGAGGTTACTGGTGACCATTGGTATTCAACTGCACTGATATTGATAAATTCATACTAAACTCAACCAGAAAATCATTCGTTCATATTAAATTTCATGCCTTAAAGCTTTAATTGTGTTAAATACATGATTTTTTTTATGATTTGACAGCAAATCATTTTGAGACTTTGGGGAGACACTTGGGTAGCTGTATAATTTGGCTAATAGCATGTAGGTAATCTAGAATGTAATTTTGAAGATGAATTCTACTTGTGCTCAAGGAGTTTATGATACCATAAATGTATAGTTTTAAGCCCCAGCAGTTTTTCAATCGTCAGAATTATTTTTTTTGCAATTTCAATGGTGAATTCTCATGAAGATTTTTTATGTTTGCTGCTCATTTTCTCTACCAAAATCATGAAAATAAACTGAAATACAATGTAATTCTAAATGCTGTAAGTGTCTTTCCTGAATTGAGCCACATTTTTCCTCTTTGTGAAGCTTAAATCTTGAATTATACAGCATTAAAGTGGGTAACCCATAAATAGCCAAATTTGGCTTCTGCACAAAGGGGTTAAGGGAGAAAAAAATCCAAACCTACATGGCCCCGTGTGAAAAAGTGATTGCCCCCCTGTTAAAACATAACTTATCTGCGGTTTATCGTATCCAAGTTCAATTTCTCTTGCCACACCCAGGCCTGATTACTCCCACACCTGTTCTAAACCAAGATATCACTTAAATAGGACCTACCTGACAAAGTGAAATAGACCAAAAGATCCTCAAAAGCTAGACATCATGCCGAGATCTAAAGAAATCCAGGAACAAATGCGAAAGAAAGTAATTGAGATCTATCAGTCTGGAAAAGGTTATGAAGCCATTTCTAAAGCTTTGGGACCCCAGTGAACCACAGTGAGAGCCATTATCCACAAATGGTGAAAACATGGACCAGTGGTGAAACCTTCCCTAGAGTGGCCGGCCGACCAAAATTACCCCAAGAGCGCTGCAACGACTCATCCAAGAGGTCAGAAAAGACCCCACAACAACATCCAGAGAACTGTAGGCCTCACTTGCATCAGTTAAGGTCAGTGTTCATGACTCCACCATAAAAAAGATACTGGCGAGGACGAAAACCACTGCTGACCAAAAAGAACACAAAGGCTCGTCTTAATTTTGCCAGAAAACATCTGGATGATCCCCAAGACTTTTGGGAAAATACTCTGTGGTTTGACGCGTCAAAAGTTGAACTTTTTGGAAGGTGTGTGTCCAATTACATGGGGCGTAAAAGTAACACCACATTTCAGAAAAAGAACATCATACCCACAGTAAAATATAGTGGTGGTAGTGTGATGGTCTGGGGCTGTTTTGCTGCTTCAGGACCTAGAAGACTTGCTGTAATAAATAGAACCATGAATTCTGATGTCTACCAAAAAATCCTGAGGGAGAATGTCCGGCCATCTGTTCGTGACCTCCAGCTGAAACGAACTTGGGCTCTGCAGCAGGACAATGATCCAAAACACAACAGCTCGTCCACCTCTGAATGGCTGATTAAAACCAAAATGAAGACTTTGGAGAGGCCTGGTCAAAGTCCTGACCTGAATCCTGTTGAGATGCTGTGGCATGACCTTAAAAATGCAGTTCATGCTCGAAAGCCCTCCAATGTGGCTGAATTACAACAATTCTGTAAAGATGAGTGGGCCAAAATTCCTCCACAGCGCTGTAAGAGACTCATTGCAAGTTATCGCAAACGCTTGTTTGCAGTTGTTGCTGCTAAGGGTGGCCCAACCAATTATTAGGTTTAGGGGGCAAACACTTTTTCACAGGGGGCCATGTAGGTTTGGATTTTTTTCTCTCTTAATAATAAAAACCTTCATTTAAAAACTGCATTTTGTGTTCCCTTAAGTTGTCTTTGACTAATATTTAAATTTGTTTGATGATGTGAAACATTTAAGTGTGACAAACATGCAAAAAATAAGAAATCAGGAAGGGGGCAAACACTTTTTCACACAACTGTATTTTTACACATGCATAGATCTGCCTCGTGGACTTCGGACATTAACCTACCTCTATCCACACCACCTTACCTGGCATAAACTTCTCTGGGTCTTCCCACAGTCGCGGGTCATGGTGAATCGACCACATGTTGACAACCACTCTGGTGCCCTTAGGGATGTGGTGCCCTCCTATGCTGGGAGGAGAACATGGAGAGAAATGGATACCAGTTAGCTTCAGGCACCAAGCATAAAGCTGGATTTTGGACGCATTTAACTGGTCATAGCTGGTCTGTTGGTGCTCAATACTGGTTATTAACTTGGCCAGGCTAGTGTTGCTGGTTTGGCAGGTGGAGTACGAAGATGGTCAAACTGGTAGACCAGCTGACTCTCCATGCTAGCCAGCTGCTTGACCAGCTTTAAGTGTCAAAAACACAGAGTACACCAGCTTGACATTCTTACTCTCGTCTTAGCAGGAATTTTCAGCAGTCCCTGCTAATTCTCCAGGAATCCCGTCACTTCAATTGCCTCTCCATAGTTCTTTAGTTGGATTTATTTAGTGACATTCTATGGCCTGGAGATACAACCCTATTTCCAGAAAAGTTGGAACACTGTGTGAAATGAAAATAAAAACAGAAGGCAATGATTTTCAAATAATTTGAGCTTCATACTTCTTTGAAAATAGTACAAAGACAATATATCAGATGCTGAAACAGATATTTCATTGCTTTTTGCAAAATATGTGCCCATTTTGAATTTGATGCCAAAAATATATTTCAAAAAGTTGGCTCATGGCCATGTTTACCACTGTGCTGCATCTTGTCTTCTTCGATCAACACTCTATGTGCGTTTGGGAACTAAGGAGACCAACTGCTGTAGTTTTGAAAGCAAAATGTTTTATTCTTCTTGCATTATGTAGGATTTCAGCTGCTCAATAATTTTCAGCCTCCTTTGTCAAATTTTTCATTTCATAACGCACCAAATATTGTCAGTTAGTGACAGGTTTGGACTGCAGGCAGAGCACTTTAGCACCCTGAAACCTTTACTAAAGAGCAATGTTGTAGTATGTGCTGAGTATTGAGTTTTGCATGGTGTTGCTGAAATGAGCAAAGTCTTCCCTTAAAAAGGCCATCTGGATGGCACTAAATATTGTATCAAAACCTGAATATCGTTCACCATTAATGGCGTGTTCACGGATGCGCAAGTTACCCATACCATGTGTACCATTGCACCCCTGCACTATCATGCATGCTGGCTTTTGAATTTTTGGCTAATAAACAGCAAGATGGCCCCACTCCTCTTTAGCCCAGAGGATGTGGTATCCATGACCTCCAAAAAGAATTTCACATTTTGATTAGTTAAACTGCAGGGCAGTTTTCCACTTCGCCTCAGTTCATTTCAAATAAGCTTGGGCCCAGAAAAGAAGGCAGTGTTTCAAGATATTGTTTATATAAGGTTTAATCTCTACATGGCGGAGTTTTAATTTGCATTTGTGGATGCAGTGACAAACTGTGTTTACTGACAATGATTTACAGACGTTTTCCTGAGTCCATGCAGTGATTTCCACTACAGAATCCTGTTTGTTTTTAACAGAGTGCAGCCCAAGGACCAGAAAATCACAGCCATTCAAAATTGGATTTTTGCTTTGTCGCATGTGTACAGAGATTTTTCTGGATTCTCGGAACCTCGTAAAGTTATGATGTATCATAGAGGATAAAATCTCCAAATTATTTGCAACTGTAAGTTGAAAACGTTATTCTTAAATTATTGAACTATTTCCCATGCAGTCTTTCATAGAGTGGTTCATCCCGCACTATATTTACTTATGAAAGACTTTTTATGCTCAATCATGTTACTAGCCTGTTGCTAAATAATCTAATTAGCCAAGTCTTTTATTGTCCCGTCCCAACTTTTGAAAAATATGTTGCTTTTGTCAAATTCAAAATGAGCAGATGTTTTTCAAAAAACAATAACATTTATCAGTTTCAATGTTTGATATATTGTCTTTGTCCTATTTTCAATTAAATATTGAGTCTTAACTGATTGGCACATCATTGTATTCTGCTAAATTAACATTTCTTACAGCAACCCAACTTTTTAGGAAATAGGGCTGTATTGTGAGTTTATTTTTACAATCCAAAATGCAGATTTACATCTTAGACAAAGCCTTAATAGGACTTCATAAACAGCTTAATAATCTGTGCGGCTAAAGCAGTGATAGCATAATATCAGGAGCAAAATCAGTGCCAGTAGAGATAAGCAACAGCCTAACATGGTCATATCAAACAAATTGGTCAAAATACAGTTTTTGGAATTCATTTGTATGCCAGAGCTTTCGGAATTTTTTTCTCGCAACGTTCTGTACGAAGTTTGGACCATTAAATTTCACTTGCGTTTCACATGATACAAGTTATCAAATTTGAAGTGCACTATAGGAATATTGCACTCAACATGAACAATTTATTGCAGTTTAAGAGGAAGAAATTTATCAATACAAACATGTTGAAGCAAAATTGGTTCACAGCCATTGTGAGAAGGTATCTAATGTTATTTTGGTCATTGAAAACACAGATCAACACTGTGACAATGACCCCCTCTCCCATCAGTCCACAGGACTGTGGTGATTACGTCTCACTGATGTCAGAAGAGAAAATTAGTTTTCGGTCCATTTCATTTGAAATTCGTTGCATTTCGTAGACCTCCTTTAAAACTCACCTTCATCATGTTTCTGGTAAATCCCATCATTTTTGAGATTTTGTATAACATCTTTAAGTTAATATAGGGCATGGATGTTGGTCTTCTTGAACATTGTTAACTATAATTTACATCAAGGTCATTCTTTGGCAATATGCTAGCTCATTTTTTGTCTAAGTATTACAATTGCAACTGCAATCCTCTCAGAGATTTCACTTCCGTAATGGCGTAGTCAACTGAGTACTCTTGGTTACCTGGTGTTCTGCCGAGCCACGTGGGGGACGAGCACGGGAGTGACTGGCCGTATTCTCATCACTTCGCTCAGAGTGCTCTCCATGTAGGGCAACTGCCCTCGATCTGCCAGGGTGGGAGTTCGATCCCTTCCAATCTGCTCATCCAGCTCCTGGTGAATCTTCTCCTGAACCTGAGGGCCATTATCAGAGACACTTGTTATGGACCATTGCCAATGTATCTGGAAACTCTATCTGGCGCTCACAAAAATTTTGGAGCAGTTTGAATTAAATAATTGTCAAAATGTGCTTTGAAAGATTAAATATTTCCAGGATGCAAACAGGCACTTTTTTTAAGCAAAGATAAACACAAGCATAACTCACTGTCATTCAGTTTCCTGAGTGACAATAGCTCTCCCCAGAGGAGATTCTATCGCCTGCTGTACACAAGTGAGTGCGTGAGCAAGTAACTAATCTAACTTATACAGTGATTGGCGTCAGTTATCATACTGCATGAATGACACGTTAAACTCACCGCTCACAATACAATATCTCACACAAGGCACTAACTCATTGACAAGAATTGTGTCCTTGAAGTCATTGTTTTCCATTCAGCTTTTCAGGGAGTGGAAAGAATCATGTTCTCACCAGTTCCAGAAATGTCATTTAGATGTAAATGAAACTTATGGCTCAAATTATGGAAAATTATATTTGCTGTCCTTAAGCTGTTTAGCACCTGATTCGACTGACTTTTGTGGCAAGGTGCGTGGTGAACCATTTTTTTCACTTTTTTTTTCAGTGGAAAATTAGTATTTATCTGTGATGGTCTGAGAGATTGAGGGTTGAAAAGTGAGAAAGCAGAAGTTCAGCAAATGTGTTTTTTTTTCCTTCTGAACTCCACCAACTGATTTTACTTATTATGTCTACCTGCAAGCTTAAGAACTATCCACAGCGGCATGCACAGACATTTTGAAGGGCAGGTACTCAGTGAAAAATAAGGGCACTTCAGTGTTTCCCACAGCCGATTAGGCAATACACTTTATTTTGTTGAGCAGGGGCAGGGGGGTTGATGCTTCATTTTTTGTTATATGGGGGGGGGGGGTTGTTCTTGCTGCTTCTACTTACTTCTACAAGGGCACTTGCTTGGTCCAGAGGGCAAAGGGCTGGTGTTATAGCACATCCTAGAGTCTATCTGTGCATGCCTATGACTATCCACTCTAGAAAATAACTGGAATATAACACTGGAATTGAAGTTCACTCCTACCCCCTGGACTCCCCATCCAGTGGAGAGCACTCAAGATATTTCAGACAGTCAGTGAGCTCAATAAGTTCACCACATAAACCCCGGAGTTCATACTTGAGTCCACGTTCGATTTTGGGAAGGTTAATGAGGCTATCCTCATGAACCTGTCCAGCTAACTCAGTAATCTGGCTAAGTGCTTTACCCAACAATTCTGATTTGAAATTAGGTACTTTATGGTAAATGCCGCTGAGCCCACCTCTGGGTTGTGCAGCAGAAAGGCCAGCACCCAAATGAGTGTGGTGGTGGTGGTTTCCACGCCAGCCCCAAAGGCCTCGGCAGCAGTCATCAGTACATGGTCATCTGTTATGTTAAACTCCTCCTCTGAGCTTTGCTGACCCTTCAGCAATGCGTCCAGAAGGTCTCGGGTATTGTTTGGGCTGTAGCTTGCCTGTACAGCCGAAACAGTTCATACATCCAACTTAGAAAAAGTGAGAGCAATGTAGCCTTCTGATAATGACTCAAACAATTGAAAAAGTGAGCACAGCTCACTAATATCTCTGACCCTTATGCACTGAAGAGATAATGGCATATTTTCATCTAAATTTGAACTGCACCTCTGCATGAAGTATAGAATGCATGACTGAAATTTGAAAACAATCTGATGAGCAGTTTTTGAGCAATCAGCTGGACAACCTTTGCAGTGGTAAATTTTCTAAGTTCAAAATATGGAGAAAAAAAAAGTAATTTTTGAAAGAAATCATTGCATTTTCATGAAACTGGGCACTGTACCTCTCCATGAAATGTAGAATGCATGACTGCTATTTTAAAACTATCTGATGAGCAGTTTTTGAGAAATCAGTCGGACAAACTGGTGCGGTCGGATGGACGGACAGAGGAGAAACTTGGCATTGCACCAATTGGTCTGACAATCTGGTGTGGAGAGACAGACGAACAGAAGGGAAATTTGCCGCTGCACCTCTCCATGAAATGTAGAATCCATGACTGCAATTTGAAAACAATCTGATAAGCGATTTTTGAGAAATCAGTCGGACAAACTTGTGCGGATGAATGGAGTTCTTTGGTATATACTATGTACTCCCGCCCCTTATGGGTCAGGGGTATAAAAATAAATGCAATGTAATGGAACCAAGTCTATGACTGAACTCTATGATTGGTTTTCAAGAGACTACTGTATGACACCCTCTCACAATTTAAGACAGTATGTCATAAAGATTCAGAGTTTTAAATCAAGGACTAAGAATTCTCAGACTGGGGATTTTGAAGACAACCCTGTCAACAATGTTCACCATTTGTATGAGCCAAAGCTAAAACCTTTCATCAATATTATACATGATCGATTTTATTGGAGCATCAAGAGAAGAGAAAGGCTGGATCGTACGGAGTTTTATGTCCACCTAACACCAAACTATTGGGGTGATGGGAGCGTTCCCCAAGCATAATTTGCATGATTAAATTCTGATGAAGGAAATTGGTAAACGAGTGTGAGATCACTTCAAAAGTAATTTGGTGTAAGGCCAGCATAATTTCAGCTCCTTGTGAGTCGAGTCATGTGTGCCAAATTAAGGTTGAAATGAAACCAAACAGGACGGCAAACCTCCCACAGCAGGGCTGCTAACACAGGCTTACATAGCCGTCAGTAGCGGGGGTGTAAGGGTTGTGCTTCGCATACTGGTGATGTGCACGGAGGACTGGAAGTTGAGGACTGGACTCAGGTGCAAGGATGGACTTGTTTGTATTTATCATGCCTTTGGCGCAGCAGCGAGACTCACACAAAGCAATACAAAAGTAATAGGAAACGAGGTTCCAAAATAATGCTGTTAGTAATACAAAAACTGGGCTTTAGTTACAATATCAATGTAATTCTAAAATAGAAAAAGGAAACAAGGCCCCTTGATTTTAAAGTTAAAGTGCTGATATCAACAATAAACAGCACCAAATTACAGAATTAGAAGATACACGCGATACACGGAGGATAAGTCTATACAAGACTAGCAATACAACACAGTCATGTGGCTTACGAGACCTCGCAAAGACTGAGAGCGAGGCTCGATCTTAAATAGCGCAATACTACCACACAGTGAAAATGTGCATGCGATGGTTGCGGAGCTGAAAAATCCAGTCCGGGTCTGAATAGACCGGTGAGTCTGAAGGCTGGAGGTGTGACCTAACAGGGGGTCAACACAACATGGTCTGAGAGAGCGACAGGATTCTACAAGTTTAAGTTGTTTTGTAGCATTTACCTAATAGAGTGCAGCAGTTCATTGTGCACAATCAACTCAACTCTCTACGCCCTAATTTCAAAGTGAAAACAAAAACAGCTAATGGTGCTCTATGGCTTGGACCCTGAGCTAGAACAACTGATTCATACTTAACCATCCTTAATCCTTATACAAAACATTTGTGCTGGAGTAGCATTGCAGGATTTTTCATTTTTGCTTGTGAAGGCATGTCAAGCCCAGCCAGTGCTTTAGAATAAGCTACTTTTTACACTGATCAGCCACAACATTAAACCACCTGCAGAACATTGCGTAAGGCTCCCTCATGTAGTCAAAACACTCAGTCAAACTGATGTCCACTTGAATTCCCAGGGCCCAGGGTTTCACAGTAGAGCATTTAGCTGAGCATTTCACTTCCTCCACCAGCTTATCTTCTTCCCACAGTGCACCCAAATGCTTGCTCTTTCCCAGGTTAACAGTGAATAATATTCCCGGCCAATGCACATGATGTAAAATAATTTGGAACTCATTGCACCAGATGACCTCCTTCACTAACTCCAAAGGTCCAGTTTTGAAGCTCAGCAGCCCATTTTGGAAGTTTTCCGTTGTGGATCAGGGTTAGAATGAGCGTTTTGAATTTTCCGCAACAATAAAACAAAGCAGTGGGATGCAATTCACTGTATTCTGTGGCATATTCCTCATGGAAGTGTTTTTAAAATTCTCAACAACTTGTTCCAAAGTAACCCCTCTGTTGGTTTTGACCTGACGGGCTAGCCTTTGTTACCCTCCTGTACCGATGATTCCTGGGGACAGTTTGTTCCTCCTTAGACCACAGTCAGCCGATACTCACCACTGCTGGAGGGGTGCACCTCAGAGGTCTCGCCTCTTTAGGGATGCTCTGACCCCATCATCTGATCATTATGATTTGGCCCTGACCAAGGTCACTTTGGTCCATGCATGAACTGACTGTTTGCTTACTGTCCAAGAACTGTCTGCAGACCTTGACGAGCACCATTGTTATTGGATAATTAACTTTTCTTGCTTCCTTTGTGAGTATTTTTAATGTCATGGCTCATCTGTGTAAATACTTGTATTAGCATTTATGACAAACTCTCAAGCTAACAGCGACCACTGTAATCCACTCTCACCTTGTGTTCTTCCAGTTTCCCGCTCAACAGTTCATCTCTCACTTTGATGCATGAAATCAGCCTCTTCAGGTCTTTGTTAGGGAAAAACTAAGTACATGAAAAAAATAGGAAAGTTTGAGTCTAAACATTTTGCTGTATATTTGAAGTGCAATTTGATTGTAAAAAACTGGATTTTAGTATTTTTCATTTAATTTAGTCTGTGAGATCCATTTCAATTCATTCCATTTAGAAAATAAACTGAAATCAGATTTTGACTTGACTTGTGAATGCTTGATAAAGTGTTATGGCTGTTGCTTATAATCCAAATTGACCGGTTTGAAATGGAATTCACCTCAAATGAGTGTATACAATGAACACCATGAATCATTGGATACTGACACCTTTTTTAAAAATTTTGGTTCTGTACTGAAAGACTGACTTTGGGAGGATATGCTACAGTCTCCACTTCAGCCTGTAAAACACATGCTCATATGGATTCAGATTTGCTGATTGACTCGGCCAATGAAACCAAAATAAGCAAAAAAAGAGGCACTGTCCAATGAACTATGGCATTCCCTTTAACTCATGCGAGTGAGAGGCAGTTGTTAAGATTTGCATTTCATAAGATCAAAAAATGAAGCAGAGGATACAAGAAAGATGCCAGTACCCGAAGCCAGGGGAAAATGTCTACTAGGCCTCCCCTTGCAATGGTTTGCACGATTCCTGTGTTGTAATCCATCACAGCCTTTAGCTCAGGGTCATGTGCTGGGTAGGTGGAGCCGAACACCAGAGCACACACCACGTTGGTAACTGCTTTCATCAGCACTGGCCCGATATCCACCTGCTGCTCCGTCAATGTCAACAATTCAGAGCACAGGCTGGTAGCTTCTTCACAGACTAGAGAACAGGGGACAGAGTGACAGTACTACTGTGGCCTATTTAAAGGACACATCAATGTGACGCAGTCATACACACGGGACATCTGTGGTTTACCCTAGTCAACATGACGCTATCACTCATAAATAACATGCCTAACTGACCCAATGTGGCACAGTCACTCATACATCTATGGTCTACCTCAGTGGTTTGAAAACTCGGCGTATGCTGTGGGTTTCAATCCTACAATTTTATAAAATTGTTTCTTTCTCTTAACTGCGCAATTCAAGTTGTTGATATTTTTTGCTCTTTTAAGCCACATTATGTCAGAAATAGCTTTGCATGCCCTGAAGAGTTCCATCCTCATTTTGTACTATATTGCAAATGACTATTTGTTGCACGAAATAAGGGGAAATTACAACTGATGTAATCAGAGGAGAAGCTAGTCTTAAATTAGCAAAACTGTGGACACATGGTCCCTAAAATTAAGATATAATGTGGAATTCAAAAACAAGGCAAATAATAATTAGACAAATTAAGACAAATTTTTAAAAGACTAAACAGCGGTGCTTAGATACCTAACGAACAGCCCATTCATTTGCCATTGGCTTGAATTTGATCAGTAAACAATTATTTTCATTTTTTGTTGTAGTTACTTGGAAAAATAGCTAAATTATCTAAATATAAACTTAGAACTTCCACAAATTTTTCCACAAAGTCATGGTCATTTTGTTATTACGTGGTTTTAGAGAGTGTTATGATTCTGATCTGTCCTGCCATGTTCATGTACTGCTTTGCCATATTTTATATTCAGCCTTATTCGTATGAATCCTTGCATTTGCCTGACTATTCTTTGATATGTGTATTGTGATTTGGTACCTAGATTTGTTTATGTATTGTCTTAGTTTAGTCTTTCCATGTTTTACATTTAACCATAGTTTCATTCCGGTCCATGTTTTGTTTTCTCCCATGCATTGCACTTTGTCTCCCCCTGTCTGGTCTCTTGTCTAGTCATTGCTCACAGCCCCAGTACTGCGTGCCACTCTTTCGGGTGATTTAATGGTTTCTGGATTTCAACCTTCCTTCCTATCTCGTTTACTTCTTTTCACCTTACGTTTCTATTTTACTAACCAATACTAACAGTTTGTTGTTTTCGCTAAGATTACTCATCCAACTAACATTGCATATAATACTAATTTACTAACAAGCCCTAGGGATTGTATAGCGGCACTAAATAATTGATAAACAAGCTCTCAGCACTCGCCCAGTTCTAGTCTCCGCCCCTTGTCTTTACCTAATCTTCTCTGCTGCATTTCTGTGGATTCTCCACATCAGCTCGTGCTGTTCTTTCTCTCATTATCTATGCTTCTTAGAACTCCTTGGCTGGAGCCGTATGTTTGTCTACATGGATTGTGTTCTGATTCCTGTACGCGTTTTGACTTTTGCCTACTTTATGTGATTAGGTTCTCCCTCTTGTTCCACCCTTTGTAATTAGTCTCATTTCCTGCACCTGTGTTCTATGTGCCATGTGATCTCCTTGGAGTGTATATTAGATGTCTCTTCGCAGAACCTTCTTGTCAGAATGTTTCTCGTGTTTACCTGTGCTGCTATTGTACTCTGCTTTGTACTCATTGTGTTATTCTTCTGACTGGACCGTCCGACTTTCGATTTTGGCTCTGCATTTCTTGGATTACTGTTGCATCTGTGTAATGAACCCTTTTTGCCCTTTTGCTTACTTCAATTTTTGTGATTGCTGCCCTGGTAACGATTTGAATACATCCACTGGTTTTTTATTTTTGCTTCTCTGACAAACCTGACATGTGTCTGTGTACCGAATCTGTTTTGCCTGACTACGAGTTCTGTGTTTGCTGCCCTGGTTTTCATCTCTGATTTTGCCCAACTGGATGTTGACTTTTGGATTGTGGACTCTGTACTTTTGCCTTCTGCCCTGCGGGGGTTACCCCCCTTGCTTAATAAAATCTCCTCACCAACAATCCTGTGTTCTCGCGACTGGTTCCTGAACGATACCTCACAGAGAGTAAATAACTCCCACAAACACGAAGGGCAACTAATCCAGAAAAGTAAACATTAAATTCTTGGATAGCAATTATGGTTGGGACAAAAATAAACATACACAGAGGGTGCTGAAGACCAAGTTTGAGAACCTCTGGTCTGATATTCATGTACAACCCCAATTCCAATGAAGTTGGGACATTGTGTAAAACGTGAATAAAAGCAGAATATAAACATAACTGCAAGCGGTGATCATCGGGGTCCGAGCAGCTGTATATCAGTTGTAGCGCCCCTATGTGTACAGGCTGCTGAACTAAAGAGACATGTCTTCAAAGATGTGTGTCAAGCTTCATTAAGTTTGGACAATCACAACACAAGATGTAGGCAATAGTATCATTATGGGCCACACTTTAAGTTTTCATTGACATGTAACTTCACTACGCAATTACTAATCAAAATTCTTTGGGTAATTTTTTTAAACATAGTCTGTGGATAATGCATACCAAATTTCATGCAAATTGGATGAAGGGCCTTAGACTAGATAGTTTTACTTAAGCTTTTATTTTTTTAAAAATGGCAGGAAAATCTGAGGGCATTAGGTAGATTCAGGAACTTTCAATGAAACACTGGTAAAAAAAGCTTTTATGCTAAGCCCAATATTTCATAAAATAAAAGCAAAAATGAAAATGTATTTATTATAAAGCCCCCTTTCATTCATATTTGGCACATAGTATTTATTTGTCATTTTGAATGAGCCTATTAAGTTTCATGAAGTTTGGCCATTCTCAACAGCAAATATTAGCCATTGAATTTTGTTTGGCTGTTTGGCGGCCACTTTGGAAATTCAGAAAATCCCTGCTTTAGGCACTGCATCCAAATGGGACCAAGTGTAAGTGTACCAAATATCAGATTTTAATCTCAAGTGGTTTTTGAATATTGACATGTTTCAGTAATAGTGCCCCCTGTAGACTGAATTTTATAAAATTTGGTGAGTTTTTAAGGAGTGTTGTGATGGTTCCGTGTATCAAGCTTCATCAAGTTTTGACAAACACATCACAATATATAGGCAATAGAATCAAAACGGGCCACGCCATAAATATTGATGGACATGTAACTTTGAAACAGAATGATATATCAAAATTTTCCAAGCAAATTTTCATCAGCATACTATATGTAGATCATTCACATCTAATTTCATGTGAATCGGATGAACGGTCTCAGGCTAGTTAATTTTACTTTCACTTTAGTTTTTTGAAATTTGTGGGAAAAATATCATGGCTGAAATTGGCAGTGATGGGTGCATTAGATTTGGGAGACTCTAGGGAATCAGAGGGAAAAAAAAAGAATTTTTCAAAAATTCCATACAAAGGCTGAGATATTACCCAAAATGTAAATGTGTTAATTATAGCGCCACCTAGAGTTATTTTTACCCCAAATCAATATGAAACAGTAAGTTGTACATAATATTAATGATCTGTTAACATCAGCATCACTCAGTCACAGTGACTGGCCAGAGAAGCAATCATGTATGAATTCTGTAGTAACTGTTGTTTTGAGTATAATTGCATATTGATTAGACAGCAATAAAATTTCCACAGCAGGCTAAAAACTGTTGTCTGTTTCAATGATGGATACAGATAATACCTGATTGAGCTCTTCTCTGTATTTAATTTGCAAACAAAAAAGAATAGTCAGAATATTAACAGTATTGATTCGGCTACATACATACGTACATAAAATTAATATATTTAATTTCAATATTGTACATCGTGCCAGACAAAAATTACCCAAGTACAGTATAAATAGTCAAGTAGCAGTGTTGCCCATCAATAGAGTCATTGCAGAGTAATTATTACTGCAGTATAGCTTCAAATGTCAGGGCTGTAAATGTTAGTCTCTCTGAACTACAATTTGGTTAATAAATTCTGAGGCATAGCATGTGTAACTTGTTTTGCTTGCAACAGTACTTTATTTGTGGAAAATGTTTCTCTGAACATACCGACAAAAAGACAGAAGTCCAGCATCATTGCATGCACATCCATTCAGCTGCATATCTCACCCTTTGTTTGCAGTTTGCTGGTGCCCTCTCCAAACAAAAAAAATGAAGTATGAACAAGCTTGCGATGGCTCTTCCACAGGGGACTGTAGTCAGCAAAAGCAATATCCTTACCATCCCGACTGAGAAGGTCAGTGGTTACCTTAGCAGATAGGGTCAAGGAGGATATGGGGTTACAGGACGAGTTGTTCACATTTTTTTTTTTTTGTTTGAAACACAAGATTAAGGCATTTTGAATTAGCAGCCCTTTTTTAGCAAAAAAAAAGTTTAAGCAGTCAAAAATTGAAAAGTTTCTTTCAAATTGCACGTGCAAACACACGAAGACACACTACACACGAAAAAAAATCAGCCATACACTCTCTCACACACACACGCACACACACTGACTTCCACATAAACACACATAACTAAATTGCAGCAAAACTTCTGTCAGTATCATGCTAGACATACCATTTTTGGCCTCCCTGCAAACTCCTTCCCTTTCTGCAGGAGCACTTCCCGGGCAAGCTTGAAGTTGTTTACCACCACAGTGTAGTGTGGCCCCATGTACAGGGCGTACAGGTCCCCATATCTGCGACTCAGGCTGGTAAAGAGAAGGTGCGGGGGAAGGTTTTCCCGTAGACTCAGGAGACTGCCCAAGATAGGGAGAGAGGGCAGGCAGGGAATAGAGCTAGGAGCAGGCCACCCAATCACCACCCTCCGCAACAACAAAACTATCAGCAGCACTACCAGAGTGGGCAACAGTAGGCTAGCAGGGGTGGAAGACACCACGTCAGACATCCAGCGCCCCATCATACCTCACACTCAAATTCAGAAAACTAAATGGGAGCGTTTCTCCTTTCCCCGTCCAATATAGAAGCTCTGCTATGACGTCACAGAGCCTTGGGAGAGGTCACAGATCTGGTACATCCCGGCCCACTTCGTCCCAAAAAAACCTTGAAGAGCAATTGAAGCTGATGTAATGGCACACTTGATTTTCTTTGACATTTTTATAGCAATGCACACTGCCAAGACTATATGTAGAGTTTATTTATCCCAAATTGCTCAGCACTTAATTGATGAATTAAAGCAGTTGATTACATGCATAACTCATCTCACCTGGTGTCTTAGGTTTAAATAGGGTGGAGAAAACCAAACTGAGCACACACTATGGCTCTCCAGGACCGGGGTTGACTAGCACTGCTTTAGACTGTGAATTACAATATGCAATTTTTTTCCCACAGAAAAATGGGTACATATTGAAAATTCAACTGTAATACAGTTTTTGTGTTGGGTTCCCATTACATAAAGGTAAACAATCGTGCCAGATATGTTCATACCTTTTATTAAATCATGGGCAAAATTCAGTACAGTTCCGGAACAAGAACAGAGAATTGGGTTGCACAAAACATCCAATTAAAACAATTATTGGTCCTGACCTGTTCTCAGTCATTTTCATAAGAGAAGGTTCACTCCGAGAGCACTCCACACTTAACAGGTGCTGCTTGTTCTCCCCGATTAGGTAAGACGACAATCATTTATCTGGAGGCGTATTTCCTGTATTTAAATCAACATTATTCAAATTTGCATACCTGTCGACTCTCACGCAAATAGCTGGAGCCGCGCGCTTTTTATAGCCTATTGAACTGCCGAGTTCCACTTTTTTTTTTTGTTAATCAACCCACACAATGCTGAGAGTGAAAGTCCGCGTTTTCACCTGTTCAATCAATGCAAAACATTGGCCTATTAATAAGTTAATTATTTTGCGGCAGCCAGCTGAATTTAGCACATGATTTCATTGTTGTTAGATGGCATATGGAGAAAAACTGTGTCTTCAGTTGCGAATTACAATAATTGGAAAACGCATCAATAAAGGAAAATGATTGAAAACTAGCCAGGACTAATTGCTGTCATTCTGGGACATGTCTTGGCCCCCCCTCCGGCTTCGCCACTGTTAGAGTGTGTGTGCTCCCCTCACCTTCTCCGAGCACCGGAAGACCACCCACCTTTCGAAGCGTAACCGACCTTCGCCGATTCCTGGCTGCTGGTTCGCAAAATTTGTTGTGGTTTTCATTCAGAAATATTTTCATTTTATTAGGTTCCCCCATCCTCAAGCAATTGGAGAGAGACAGATTCTTCAGAAAATTCTCCTTTATTGTGGAATATTGAAGAATATAAAGCTGACATTCTGCTTTTCACACCCCATTTTTATACCTTCATTACAGGAAATATCTTCCAAATATGGTTTTTCCGCCCTCTCATGCTACAGTGGTTCAATAACGTAATCTCTGCTTCTTACTTGTTTTTCAATGGTTCAGTCATGTGGTGTCTGCATGTTACTTGTTTTTCTCTTTATCATTTGTTGGCTTCCTTTGAAAAATAACAACATTAAGGCTACTTGTTCCAGGGGACTTTTAGTCGGGTCACAGGTCGTCCCAGAGACAGACAAACCAAAACACTGCCAACTTGGCTTGAAAACTGCAACCAAAAGCTAACAACCCTCTTCCAGTGTAATACTGGAGCCTGCATAACTACATGATTTCTGATGAATGATGGTGAATAATGCTGATGACTGAACAGATATTGCCTGAATCAACTGAGCGGATGTCAATCAAAGCTACAGAAGCCAACTGCTTATGTGTGCGTGCACTGCTCATGCGCGTGTGAACTGCTTGTATGTATGTGTGTGTGCGTGTGTGTGTGCCTGTGCACGTGTAAGTGTGTTACTGCTGCTTAAATAATATGGTTACTGATTATGGTTATTGATTTCCTGATGAATATGATGGCAAATATTGAAATATAATCCTCAACTACAGCAAATAAACACAGCCATAAATTACTAGATGTATTGCTTATTCCACATTCCCAGAGTAATGAGTAAAGCGGAACCAAACAAGATATAGCTGTCTCTTGAATTTGTTGGCTGTTTGTCAGTGCTGCTTCCAATGTTCTATCTCCTTGAAGGTCTGTTTTGTCCTTGATAACAGAAAAATGCTTCGGGCTAGCATATTTTTGGAGGACATCTGACGTCTGCCCTCACGGCCATACTTCAAATGCAATGTTGTTTTAACTTTGACTCAATTCTCTGGCACACATGAGGCATTTCCTTAAGCGGGGAAGGCAGATACAGCATGAATAGATAGTATATCATGTAACATATATAGTTAAGGTATAAAATATGCATTGTCCTTCATGGATGCAAAATATGCATGCAAATATATCATTAATTGGGTGCAAACTTTCCTTTTTTTGAGATATTGATTTCATTAGGTACAAGCAATGAAATTCAAAGGTCAGAAAGTTTTGGCAGAAATATGCTCAAGACAGTGGGCAAGGTCCAGAATTTTCTGATGTTCTGAAATTTGCTGCATGAGTTTCCCACGATGCATTCAAGAGTTCAGCAACAAGGGACTGTAATCAAAAACAAGACTTCAGTCAGCAGGTTTCCCGTGTTAGTGTTGACTAACTTGTTTTGTTTCTAAAAGTCAGCATTGAAGAACATGAAGAGAGATTCTGTGTTGCCTACTTTGTCCATACATGGATGTGTTTATGCTAAAATTAAAATTGTCAGTCTGCAGTTTAATTGCATGGACATAACATATGGTTTATTTCAAATCCTGTATGCTGCAGTTATAGCAAAAATGAAAGACCTTTGGGTCACGTCCTCAATACCTTTGCACTCAGATCAAATTTAATCAGGAAAAAACTACAGGAAATAATGAACTTTCAACCTCCAATATGTTAAATTGGATAACAAATGTAACGTAACATAACATGACATAATCCGTTCAGCCCAACTAGGCTCGCCATTTTCCTATTAATAAGGTGGGTCTCACACTTCAGATACTCGATGACTACATGGTATCTAGCACTACATTAAGCCTGCTCTTTAAAATTCCCAAGGTTTCTGCCTCAGCAATAAGGTCAACAAGCTATTCCACACTGAGATTACTCTCTGCATGAAAAAAATATTTCCTAATATCAGTGCAAAATTTACTCTTGGCCAACTTCCATTCGTGACCACAAGCTCTACTAACCAAACTGGCCTAAGTAATCCCACATAATTAACTTTGTTAATCCCTTTAACTCCCTAAAGTGCAACGTCCCTCTGGCGGTGACTCGGCATTACGGGATTTTCAAATTACGTGCTGTGAGTCTCTGACCCTTAAACGCATATTTGCCTTCAAGCTGACCCTGTTTAAGATTGCTTGATCAATAATCACACAATTTATTTACTGAGTAATGAAGACCAGAATATAAACCTGTGATTATTTATAAAATATTAAGAAATTACATCACTGAAGGGTAACATTGACACCAAGTGATATTGGATGGAGGAAAAAAATAATAATAAAAAATAATTATCTCCCTGAATGTGCTCCCTGAATTCCATTTCCTGCGCTCAGATTTTTTTTAATCGTACAACCTAATCTATTTTAAGATTTCACTTTATCATAATGTTTTCAGCGTTCAAAAGGATAGGTTGCATTTGCAGGGAAGCTTAGTTGCACACTGGTTGCCGCGCGAAGCGATAATAATTGAAATGAAATGGAACACCTATTTCCGTATATGTTAACATATACTTACCTTCATAAATAGTGATATCTTGTCTACCACAAACTTGACAGTGTTCTGTAACCCATACTCTTTCAATAGCGATGGCTGGTGTGCCACTGAGTCCTAGGTAATGGACAGTTCTGTGTGTTCCTCATTCCATGGCTCGGATGTGAGATACAACAAGGACATTTCACTCTATTTCACTAGGTCTGTGTGAGCCGAGACTAAGTGGCACAGTCTTTGAGTTCTGTCCCGGAAACGAGACGAAGTCCAATTTTAGGGCTGTTTTTGGTGAAAATTTCAAGAATTATGAGCAGCATGGAACTGAAACCCCCAAAAGGCACAACTACACCATAAGAGTAAGTTCCAGAGCAAATTTGAAGTTTGTAAGTGGTATAGTTTTTGAGTTTTGCTCCGGAAATGAAAATGATTACAGACGGACGGACGGATAAATTTTGGGCACCATGATTTCAAAATGCTCAAAAGGCACAATGGGATCACTAGAATAATAATTCTGTCCCGGAAACGAGACAAAGTCCAATTCTAGGGCTGTTTTTGGTGAAAATTTCAAAAAATTATGGGCAGCATGAAACTGAAACCCCCAAAAGGCACATCTACACCATAAGAGTAAGTTCCATAGCAAATTTGAAGTTTGTAAGTGGTATAGTTTTTTTTTTTTTGTGATTTTATTTTTTATTTGCACTTTCAGAAGAATATGTACAAGCAAGATATAGCTTAATAGTGCACACCAGTATTGACAAAACAAAAACAAAAACAAAAAAAAGGCAGATCAAATAAATTAAACAAACATAGCAGGGACATCATATCAATAGACTTCAACTGGTTAGAATATTCTTAATACTTGAGCAAAGTCCTTTCCATGCATTCACTGTAGATAAACTGGCATTGTTCAGCTGAGCTGTGGTCTCCTCTAATGAAGCAATGTCCAGTAAGGATCTGATCCAGTAGCATTTTGCACTGATATCTGGCTTGAACCACAGCTGGAGGATTGTCTTTTTTGCAGCTGTGAATCCAGCAAACACCAGACATTTTTCACGTAGAGAAATCTTAAGTGAGAAGTGGCATAGTTTTTGAGTTCAGCTCCGGAAATGAAAATGATTACGGACGGACAGACGGACGGACGGACGGACAGGGTGATGACTATATCCCACGGAATTACATACTGGTGGGATAAGAAGTCAAGCTGACCACTGTCATGTTTTCTTTTCCTGTCCTCTCAATGATTTTTTTCCTTTTTTGAGCCACGGGAGGATATGTCTTCCTCAGCGAATTGACAAAAGTATGCAGAAATCCACTTCAATGAACTTTCATGTAGTCATGTTCACTCCTCCAACACTACTGCAGTCAAGCCAGCCTCCAATCCGGACAACACGGTCAAACTAGCCCTAACATGTTTAAGCGCTGTGCGAATATACGCAGAAATACAGTAATAGCGTGTCTAGACTGGTTTCAAATTTTCAAAAAAAAAAGGTTGCTTGCATTGTCAATCAGGTATGTACAACATATTAGTAAATGAATTAATTTAGAAATAGAAACTGCATTAACTAGAACGGGCACTCGGTAGAGCGCATACCTTCGCCGACGCCACTGAATCCCTCGCCACTGGCGTTGGTTTCATGCCGATCGGATAAAAATTGACCGAGATATGGCCGAAAGTCGGTTTTGACCTTTTCGTGGCCTTGACCTTGACCTTTGACCCGATCACTCCCAAAATCTAATCGATTGGTCCTCAGGTCATGCCAAATCAACCCACCAAATTTTATGAAATTCCGTTCGGTACTTTTTGAGTTATTCGATACACATACACACAGACAGACAGACAGACACACGGGGATACAAAACATTACCTTCGTCAGCGAAGTCGCTGGCGAAGGTAATGACAGCAATAAAAAGAATAATTTTTTTTTTTTTTTTTTTAATTATAGCCTAGACTTAAATGTTATTTATTGCACTGCCACACTATAGCCTAGACCTGATTTAAATGTTAAATGTTATTTATTACACTGCCACACTATAGCCTAGACCTGATTTAAATGTTAAATGTTATTTATTACACTGCCACACTATAGCCTAGACCTGATTTAAATGTTAAATGTTATTTATTACACTGCCACACTATAGCCTAGACCTGATTTAAATGTTAAATGTTATTTATTACACTGCCACACTATAGCCTAGACCTGATTTAAATGTTAAATGTTATTTATTACACTTGCCCCGTCTTGCACTTTAATGTCTGTTTTGTCTCTGTCTCCGTGTGAGCAGTGAGGAACGTAATTTCAATTCCTTTGTATGACCGGTGCATGTGAAGAAATTGACAATAAATAAAACTGAACTGAACTGAACTGAAATGCAAAACTGAATAATAAATTCAAAATTAATACCAATTTAAAAAACAAGATTAAGATGATCAGGTAATATTCCGAGGAAGTATTTCAGAACTAAAACACCCTTTGAAATATCATATATTTTTTTCCTGTAATTGCTCAAATTTCACACGAGAATTAAAATTTTTATGTTGCCACAGAATAATTTCTCTGCAGCATGAGAGTAAACCTCTTCATAGAGTCACGCAGAGAATATCAGGACATTCTGATGTGACATTTCAAAATTAAAGCCCTTTGAAATATGTAGTTTTTCTGTGTTCAGTGGAAATTCAGATTTGAATTAAGTGAAAAATCCCCATTGTGACAGACTGATCTCTCCACAGCATGATAGTGCAGCACCTCAAAGTGTCACTCAGAGGATATCAGCACATTCTGATGTGGCATTTCAAAATTAAAGATCTTTTGAATATAATGTACTTTTACCTAAGTTCAGTGGAAATTCAGATTAGAATTAAGTGAAAACCACCTGTTGTCAAAGACTGATTTCACTACAGCATGATAGTGCAGTACCTAAATGTGTGTCAAAATAAAAGCCCTTGCTTTTAACCCGAGTTGCTGGGTTAGCTCACTCGGTTAAGGCGCCACAGTTGTGGTTCAGTAGTGACTACTACATTGCAGGTTCGATCCCCGGTCATACCAACCAACAGTGGTCGGCAGCTTTTCAGAACAGCGCACGATTGGCTTGAGCACTGTAGGGATGCAAATTGGGAATGGACTGCTGGGAAGGGAAATTAAAAAATGATTTCCTTTTTCGTTGCACAAGCGCCTCCTGTTGGCCAGCTGGGCGCTCGTCAGTGAGATTCTAAGCATGTTCCGTGTATCATCCGCCCTCGTTCTGAACTTGCGATAGTTTCCACCAATGAGTGTATAAGATGCAGGGGCTGACAGGCGCGTGCTTCGGAGGAGAGCCACGAACTGTCTCTCTCCCCTGAGCTGGCAATAGGGGGTTCCAGATGAGCAAGCCTTGTACATCGGTCTCCATATTCAGGTGCGAATAAATAAATAAATAATTTAAAAAAACCCTTTGAAATATCATGTATTTTTTGCTGTGCTCAGTGGAAATTCAGATTACAATGAAGAAAAGACTCCCAGTTGGCACAGATTAATTTCAATGCAGAATGATACAACAGTACCTCACAGTGTCACTCAGAAGATATCAGGACATTCTGATGTGGCATTTCAAAATTAAAGGCCTTTGAAATTTTGTGCATTCTTTGCTATGTTTCTCTATTTTCTTTTTTTAATAAATTTGGCATCTCCAATCCCACCCGAATCTGGAAAGCCTAATTGGTGAACTATGTACAAAGCTTGCTCGTATGCGACCCCTTGCTGCCAACTCAGGATAGTGAGGACAGTTCACGACTCTCCTCTGAAGCATGTGCCTGTCGGCCACTGATTCTTACACACTCATTGGTTGAATCCTCGTAAGTTCAGAACGAGGGCGGAGGGTACCCGAACATGAACAAACCCAGAGTCTTCTTGACAAGCGCCCGTCTGGCCAGCAGGAGGAGCTGGAGCAACGAACAAAGCTACTATTGTATCCCCAAATCCAGCAGTCCCTTCCCAATTTGGAACCCTGTAGCACGATGGCCAATTGTGCGCTACTCTGAAAAAGCTGCCGACCCCTGCCGGTGGGTACGCCGGGGCTTGAACCCACGACGTGATAGTCACCTCTGCACTGCAGCGCAGTGCCTTAACAGAGTGAGCTACAGTTTATGCTGCCATCACAGTGACTGTAAACCATTGCAACGTGTTACTCAGACTGTATCAGAACATTCAATTTTTTATATATGCGGCTTGAAAATGGCATGTGGTCTTTCCCGTGATCCCTCTTATTTCTGATAAACTTCATTTTTCCACAGGATAGTTTCACTTCATGATAGCATTGAGCTGGAGCATCTGATTGACGTATGCACTGTTAACAACTTGGAGCTGAATAAAATGAAGACAGTGAGAAGGGAATTGGACACTGGGAAGAACACACTGTCCCCATATTCAACATCACTGCCATTGATTCCTTCATGTTTCTGGGATGTACTCCCTCTAATGCCATGAAATGGAGGACTTAGTGTTTGGGGTTGTTGCCTCATTGAAACCCCCATTTCAGGGCATTTCCTCTTTGGCAAATGGCAACATAATCTCCTACAGTATTTTGATGTATTCAAACTGATCCAAATCCCTGGTATACTAAAAATAGGCCCAACACTATCATATGGAAAACATCCCCATACCATGATTTTTGCACCACCATGCTTCACCGTCCTCACAGTGAACTGGGATGTGAATCCAGTGCCCAGGATCGTTTGACATACTGTCGACAACCATGACCCGAAAAGAATAATTTTACTCTCATCAGTCCGCGTTACGTCATGCCATTTCTCTTCGGGCCAATCGATGTGTTCCTTGGCAAATTTTAACCGATTCTGCACATGCTGTATTTATCCCTCAGCCCCGAATAAGGGGCAGAGGGGCATTGCCAGCACATGCTATGTTCATCTGTCTGTCTGTCCCGTAAACTTTTGTATTTCACAGGATGAAAATTGAAAATTCCTTCGTCAATCAACACCATTTTTGCCGCGTTGCTTATTCTTGTGTACCAACAGAAGCCTATCTATTATGACGGCGCTTGAATGTTCAGCATGGCTGCCACAGCCACCATCTTGAATTATGTGTTCTGCGTGATATCATGAAAATGCCTTCGACCTTTCGAATTTATATTCTTTCCCAACAATCCATGGGCTGAGGGTAAGGCCCGCTTTGCAGGGCTATTTTTTCAACAGTGGTGCCTTACAAGAGCTTCTTGCTGATAGCCAAGCTTCGATCCAAAGTCTTCCGACTGCAACAGCACTTACAGGTAACTAGTGTGCTTGCTCAAGCAAGCAAAGGCAAGCACACTATTCTTCCTCTTATTATTCCTCCCCGTTTCTGTGGCCCCCTACTGCTTCTAAGGCTTTCGAGATAGAGACACCGTTCCAACTCTGAGACGTTCAGGCCGATCCGGACATTATGGCTTGTATTAACGATTCCATAACCTCTTTTCAGTCTTCCGCAATCCCTGTTTTTCATCCGTGAAGCGCTAAGAATTTTGTCTTATAAACAATGTCAGATGTTACCTGTGTGTGTGCGAGAGAGAGACACACACACACAAACTACCTACACTATGCCAGACTGCCACTATAATGTGTATGTGTGTAAGAGACAGACAGACAAACTAATGTTTCTGATATGTTTGCATGCATTGTTTTAACATGTTGATATGGAAAGATGATGCCATTGTTGCCTGCATCTGGTAAGTATGACTGGTGATGTATTCGTTCAACATAATTAACACGGTCAAAGCTTTTCTTATATCTGATCCAATCACTGTTGCTGGCAACATTTGATCAAGCACACTTTGCATTTTCTCTGCGGAAATGCAATCTGGTTTTATGTCATCTTTGAATTTTCCTGGAGGTGATGATTGACTGAATCTTTGCCATTCTGACCATTCTTCGATCAGTTTTAACAGCACTTGCTCGTTTCCTTCCACGTTTTAGGTTTTTGTTGCCATTTTAAAGCATTTGAGATCATTTTAGGTGAGCATCATCATTTGCGGTTCTTTACACCTTTCCCCTCTCCAATCAACTTCATGAAGTTGCATTGTTCTTCCGAACAATGCTTGGAACAGCCGATTTTACATTGTTATAAAATATTTCCTTCTGAATTGCAATGTCTGAAACATTTTCTTCCCCTCTTCCTTATAAAGGGCAATTAATGACACCTGCTTCTTCACAGGATGAATTCTCTAATTTAACTCCGCACTGCTATCATTTTGAACATGCCCCTTCAATGAATGAGTCAGTCAGAACAAGCAGCATGCATGTCATGACAGTTGGGTCTGTTGCTTTTCTGTTAAACGACTACATCTACAAGTAAATTACTTGCCATGCAGAAATATCACTACTACAAACCCCAATTCCAGTGAAGTTGGGACATTGTGTGAAATGTGAATAAAAAAGAATACAATTATTTGCAAATTCTGATCAACCTATATTCAAGTGAGCACACTACAAAGACAAGATATTTAATGTTCAAACTGATAAACTTCATTGTTTTTGGAAATATTCACTAATTTTGAATTTGATGCCTGCAATACATTCCAAAAAAGCTGGGAGTAGGGCAAGTTTACCACTGTGTTACATCATCTTTCCTTTTAACAACACTCAATAAGCATGGAGGAACTGAGGACGCTAATTATAGAGGCGTTGTAGGTGGTACACGTGTAGAATGTGGCTTGGCATCGTCTTGCTGAAATAAGCAGACGTTGCTTGAATGGCAGCATACAGTTACGGTATGTTGCTCCAAAACCTTACGTACCTTTCAGCATTTAGTGCCTTCACAGATGTGCAAGTTACCCATGCCTGGGCACTAACAGATGCTGGCTTTTGAAATCTGAGCTGATAACAATCTGGATGGTCCTTTTACTCTTTAGCCCAGAGGACATGACAGCCATGATTTCCAAAAACAATTTGAAACGTGGATTCGTCAGACCACAGCACACTTTTCCACTTTGCATCAGTCCATCTTAGATGAGCTAGGACCCAGAGAAGCCGGCAGCATTTCTAGGTGTCGTTGATAAACGGCTTTCGCTTTGCATGGTAGTTTTAACTTGCACTTACAGATGTAGCGATGAACTGGGTTAACTAACCATGGTTTTCTGAAGTGTTCCTTAACCCACATGGAAATATCCTTTACAGAATGATGTCAGTTTTGAATGCAGCGCCGCCTGAGGGACGGCCTTCAATGTTGGTTTTCGGCCTTGCTGCTTACATGTAGTGATTTCACTGGATTCTCTGAATCTTTTGATGATTTTATGGACAATAGATGATGAAATCCCTAAATTCCTTGCAACTGCACTTCGGGAAACATTATTTTTAAACTGTTGGACTATTTGCTCACGCAGTTGTTCAGAAAGTGGCGAACCTCGCCCCATCCTTGCTTGTGAATGACTGAGCCTTTCAGGGATGCTCTTTCTATACTTAGTCATGACACTCACCTGTTTCCAATTAACCTACTCACTTGTGGAATGTTCCAAAAAGGTGTTTTTTGAGCATTCCTCAACTTTTCAGTCTTTTGTTACCCCAGTATCTGCTTTTTTGGAACTTGTTGAAGGCATCAAATTCGAAATAAGTGAATATTTCCAACATTAAATATCTTGTCTTCGTAGCGCACTCTACTGAATATAGGTCGAAAAGAATTTGCAAATCATAGTATCTATTTTTATTTACGTTTTACACAACACACCAACTTCATTACAATGGGGCTTTGTACTAACAGTAGTTTATCAGGTCATTGATGTTGTACTGCAACATTTTTAGCACAACTGAACATTGCACTCGTTGTGTTCATGAAGCCGTGCGAGATGTCTTTTGCTCGGACATGTTGGATTAACATTCTGGAAATAGCCGTTCATCAATGGGCAAATTGAGGCTAAGAGGGATACACGTAGTCATAATAATACTCACTGCCCTACATATCAAGGAAATATTTTCCAATCCATTGCACCACCACAACTATCTTGACTGATCGACAACAGGCAGGTTAGGCCGATGTATTCATGCTGTTGATACACAACCCATCTGCGTGTCACAGCAGAAATTAAAAAATTCTTACGACGTGGCTAAATTTTTCCGGTCTTCATCCGAGCAAGTTAGTTCAGCCTGTGCCCACTGCAGCCTCAAATTTCTGTTCTTGGCTGACAGGTGAGGAGCATGACGTGGTCCTCAGCTTTTGTTGTCCGTTGGTCTCAAGGTATATTGTGTCAGTTCTGCTGAATTTGTATTTAGTTTGTGCAATGGAACTTAACTTACACATGGGAGCAGCTATTGCCAATAGCCTTTACTTGTGCCAACCCTAACAGCACCGTTGGCAATAAAATTGTTAATAGGTAGAAAACCAGACGTACTTTAACCAACGGAAGACTGACCTGTACTTCCACAAATTTGTGTATTAAACATAAGTTACACGACAGCTTATTACTGAAGCGATAGATCAGCCTTGGAGCAAGAAAAACCTATGAAATATGCTTGCAAACACTGCAAATGTAATTTTTTTTAGCCTGTCATTTAGCTCAAGCCTAGAATTGTTCTCTTGTCTAATAGCTTGCTAGGAAACATGCCTGCCATCCTACTCTGAAAAAAACTAGCCATTTAATCAACACATTGACAATACAGTCGGACCAGACTGGAAAATTTTGATCAAATTCGATCAAACACGATCAAATTACCCTCTAAAACAAAGTTGCTCTCAAAACTGATAATTTGAGGTTTTTGAATATGAAAGTAACATGCTGATATTGGCCTTAAATAACTCCAGTGACAAAATCTTACTGCAAATGCAAGTGGTAGCTGTCATTCGGCTACAAGAGACCACTTACTGCAAAATTCATAAATTGAGATTGAGGCTGAATGGCCAAAACAGAAACTCAGGAAGAGCAAGCTGAACATTAAGGATTTCTGATAATATTGTAAGCTCGTGGACAATGTTGACTCAGTTATGTTAGATAATGTTCTTACAATAGTGTGGATGGATAGGCTTCAATTTTTTAGCACAACTGGGACTTGAAAATAGCCACCCAGTTGAATTCCAAAACCACACTGCAAAAAGTGTCCATCTTAACAGCCCCTAACTAGCCTTATGTTAACATGTGCTTGACAACTGAAATTTTCTCACCCCATTCAAAAGTATAGTTCAAATTATCCCCCATCAGTGGAAAATTTTTGGATCACAGAGATAGAAGGGAATAAAAACCCCAAGGCTAAAATTCTTGGTGCTTTCTTTCTTTTTTTTTTTGCAGGAAGCCAATACAGTCGCTGTGATTCTCATATTCTCCAGATTTGAAAGTTAAGAGCTTGTAAGAGATCGTCCTTCTACAAACTGAAGGCTCACGGTAAAGAGAAATAAAGGGGATCAGGGGTACATGACAAAATACTGCACACCCTTCACAGCTAAGACACTGGGACCTTGTGCAAAAACACCTTACTGTTTTACTCAAAAGTACTCAATTTGTATACAGCATGTAAGCAACTGATGTGCAGTCATCTTGTCACCATATTCCCTTGGACCAGTAGTCAAACAGTAAAATGAATGCACGTTTAACTGTCAACTTTTATTGAAGTTATTCCATGGTACCAATCCTTCAATACTGATGTCCATAACAGTTAATCAGAAAAAAATTAAATAAAGCTGCATTGGAATTAAAAAATGACAGAGCAACAGAAAGCTGCCTTTGAAGAGATATTGTTTTTGGTTTAAATGTACATTATCTGTTTTCCAACAGAGGATAAACCTGCAAAAATAAGCATCAACATTCAGTATAAATCCAAATACTTTATTTAAGACATAAATCAGGTATTTACCCCAACTTCGTTTTAATATCATTACCGTATAATAGCTCAGAGTTCCTGAATTTTAATTGCCAACAAAAATATTGACTCACCACTGATTGTGTCCAGAAGCCTAGATAATTTGCCCCTATTTCCCCAAGGCATGGCAACTGCAGAGTAGAGGCTTTCCATGTGGTATTGTAAGAATAAAGGCCACAGGGCCACACCAATATAAAAGTCTGCAACCCGCAGTGGTCATAGGTTTGTTATTTCATTGTCATGGAATGTCATTATCCAGAGTCAATGATTATTATGGCGTAAGACGATCGGCAGACTGCGTTAGTGGTATAAAGCTGGATTCTCCTAGCTTCAACCAGAGCGAAAGAGCCAGTGTGTGGGTTTAATGCACTTCAGCTTAAATGCCATCACCAACAGGTTTGAGGAGCCGAATGTGAGAAGTGCTGAAGAAAAGGTCAACCGCTTCATTAATCTGGGATTCACTGCGGCTCTTCTGTCCCATGTCCCATGGTTTCCTTCATTTATGATTGGACACATTCATATCCTGTGCATGTTGTGAGCAGCTGTCTGCGAACTGTGAAAGTGTGCCCAGGGCCATGGAACGAGTGGTCCGTTTATCAATGCTCTGTATTCGCTTATATAAAAGGTACAGAAGGTCAGATGTAAAAAGCAGTACTGAAAGCTTCTTCACATAAAGCTACAGTATAAGACAGCAGCACAATTTCAGGAATACGAGCACTCAATGGAGGGTCAGATGATTTCAGAGATGAGTCAACTGAAATTCCTCCAGAGGATCAAAAAGTTTGTATAAGCAAATCTAAAGCCACAGTCTTCACTGTAGGACACTTGAAGCCAGCCAAATCTAACCCTTTGCAAACTGAAAATTGTTTACATTCAGACCAATCCCGCACCTGTGTCAGAGTTTTGTCGTGTTAACACCAAAAGCAGAAAGTCCATAGGTTAGAGAGCACATGTGTTTCCTTCACCCATGAACTCCACCTACTGGTGTCATCAGTTGACTACGCCCCCAGCAAAAGTAGTATGCGATTCAGCAAATCCCAGACATTAGAGAAGCAAAATACTGGGGAGGGCTTTCACTGTCAGAACATGGATTTTACACCTCAGGTAGACATGATCACAATATACATTTTAAGACAATTCAAATTTACCCCAGTGATTAAAAATCTTGTGACAGTGGCATACATTAAATGATAAAGGAAACCTTGAACTGAGCAAAACCAGGGCCCATTTTATCTCACCCCCAGATGAGTGAGATAATTACGCAGAACTGCTCCAGCTTTTATAATAGAGTCACATACAGTATGTTCAGCTAAATGCCACCTGCCTACTATGATCCCAACGCTGCTGTGGCCTACTGTAGTGAAAGGCTTGCACTGTACCATATGATGATGTATAATTGCTGAGAGCACTTTAGGAGCAAGTTCTAGTCTGACACTTTCACACTATTTAACATTATGGAAATAAAATGAACCATTAAAGTCATCAGGAAAACGAACACAGAAGCTTAAAGGGAGTAAATCAATATTGTGAATGTGGAAGTGACACCAAAAACCATGTTTAAGATTCACAATCAAGTGGTAGGTCAGGGAAACCGTCTAGATAAAATATAACTTTAGTTTGCTTGTTGTTTAATGTTCATGTTGCATTTTAACTTGGACAAAAGTTTCTAAAGTCTTTGGGTATGAAGAGTGTACAGGCTGCTAGCAGTATGATGTCATATGTATGCATCAGCCTTTTCCAAAAATCTGGGAAAATCCCATAAGGAAAAAAAATATGGAATTAAAATGCTAGCCTTATTTTGATGCTGTGTTGATTTTTAATCTTAAGTGCCACATCCTCTATAACCACAGTACATGCAATGGAGAAAAAAATTCTCTGACAGAGAAAGTACATATTAAGACAGTCACTATTGCCGCTTATCAGTATGACTGACATTTCAATTGATGAGTCTCCCACCATGCTTCCATTCTGCTCGGTACAGACATCCCTGGTGAAAACCCTCCAAAACACCCCCCCCCCCCAGCCCCGCCCCACCCCCCAAAAAAAAGAAAAAACACTGATATTTTCAGAAGACTCCGAGATTTCCCCCATCACTCTCCACGCTCACTGACCCAAAAATAGCACAGTAGTTGCATGTGGTGTGGGCAGAGGTGACTGTATGGCTGGGGATCCATCCTAGTCCAGCCTGAAGCTTAAAGCAGAGATGGGGAAACTTCTGCGTCGCTCTTCCTCTCTAGTGCTTTATCAGTCCACCATCTCCCTCACTCACAAATCGCTTGCGCCCCCTGATGGACAAAAAAGAAAAGTCTTCAGTGTGCGGCCAGTGCATGATGGCTGGACTGTGTGGAGGAAGACAGAATTCTTTCCCCCTCCAACCCCTTTCAGTATCTGTACTTACTTTCCCCCATGACTATGAGTGCAGAAATTCTACATTTTCTCTAAATTAACACTCGTCCCATGACCTGAAAGAGTCGTAGTTCCGTCCCACCCCACCACTCCACCATGCAGTAAAGCCTACTTATAGGGTGACTAAATTACAGATAAATAAGTGTTGGTTACATGTATTATTACTTTCTAATCCATATTCTGACCATGATTACTCATATTTGTAGTTATCTTTAGCGAAACATGAAAAAAACCACTGATTGCCAACAGGCGTGCAACATCACGGGGGTTAGAGACTGAGATCTGCTCCATGAATCACCATAAACAATGTGTACAAAATACAGTATTTGACCTCTCTGTTCAGCAGACAATTAATGAATTTTGAAAATAAAACATAAACCGTTTTGAGTGAATGTCCGTGAATCATACATTTATGTACATAATCAGTCAAGTGATTTTGCCTAGATGTCTAGTTTAGACTTATATTTTAGCTTTTCTGAGAACAAACAGAACAAGCTGCTTGTTTTTTTTTTTTTTTACGCCAGCCACAAATTAATTTTTTATTTGAAAAACACTAAAATTAAAAACACGTTACTTTGCTCAATTAAAATTATAATTTTCTTTTGCATGTTAAAGTTGTGTGTGTGTGTGTGTGTGTGTGTGTGTGTGTGTGTGTGTTTGCCAATTAAACAAATACAAAACTAAAAAAGAAAAAAAAAGAAACATTTATACAACAAACAAGGAACCGACCTGCATCAGGTATTCTTGCTGTGGTCAACAACTGCTCCCCCAGTTGCCTCTCTGATGCAATCTAGCAGCGCCATAAATTACACTTCTATAACTACAAAAAAAATTCAGCCAATTCACAATTTCGGCTCGAGAACTATTATTATAAATAATGCAAGTCCTGACAAAGAAAACCATATTAGGCCCATGTAGCCGCATTCACTTGGCACACGGTGTCCCATCTCAATGTCAATTTCATACTAAAATGTATGGTGGAAAGATGCGAAAAATATTGTCGCTTTGGAAGTTTAAAATGCCGATGCCTGCTAATAATCACGCCCAAAGGAATTATCATTATTTCATGCCTTTCACTGGATTGGCTGACTCCCTCCAAGTATGTATGCTGACGTAACTGACAAGCTACTTCAATTACAGGCAGTTGATTTAAGGGGGAACTGTAGTGGTCAATAATTAGTCTTCAAAAGGAGAAATTCATTGCTTATGTCTATATCTGAAATGATCTGTGCTGCTATCTTGACCAGGACTACCTGAAAGAAATAAAGAAAATAAAGTTGCACTCCAACTCACTATCCCCTTCCATTGTCATTATTTGTATTTCCCTCCAAACACCTCTATAGGTCAATCATTTGTTTTTCACTCCAACCATTTTTCTGTACCCAATCAACAAAAACACTACACTGTAAAAAACTGCCCTCATTTCAGGAGCAGGTTTGTAACTGCCCATTCCAAGAGCCCCTTTTTCTGGTACCTGGGGGCCACAGACACCAGCAATCTCTCTCTAACTGTTATTAATTCTTTCCTAACAAATTGAGTATCAAAATAAATTTTATAAAAGACTATTGGTTCCACAACAATGGATTCCTCAGTCTTTTTTCCCTAAAGTGAGGAAACGTACCTGGTGGGACAGGCATCTCTTAGCTGTTTGGTGATAACAGCTTCCTGGTAGCAGTGGTCCAGGAAGGTTTCCAAGATGGTGTTGGCAAGTGGGACATCTAGGCTGATCTCGGGGAGCTCTTTGTACACCCTCTGGAAGCCCTACCACAAAAACATAAACAATAGGGCTTTACACACTGTTTCAAACCATTTCGACTGAATTTGGAGACCCAGGTGAATCTTTAATACTGACCTCAGCTGAAGAGGCTAAATATGGAAAGTTTACCTTTAAATAGGTCTGCAAAGACAGAGGCTACAATACGAACAGCATCAAAGCCTTGTAGCATCTTCTCTCTCCATAATACATACAGAGGGTATAGAGAGGGAATATATACAGTGAGCTCTAGAATTACTGGCACCCCTGACTGCCACTGCACAAAAAAATATATATATATAAACAATATAAATATTGCAAAACGGAATATACCAACATGAGTGAAACACTTAATTTTTTTTTCTTTCTTTGCGATTTCTTTAATTTTTATGAGCGATTTCACAAAAATAGTGGACCGCACCATTATCAGTGCAGCAGATGAAAATTCACCCTCGATCCACTTGGGGCGCCCCTAATCGTGACATCAGTGCGGCTGTCAGCGCCATGAATTTCCATTGTCCTGCGGCCCAGCATTGAGATTGCTGAATGGCCGAGATATTTTTATTAGAAAAAGATATGGACCTTTTTCTATCCGACACAACTTTAATTTAGAGGTGAACTAACATCAGAGGCTATTTGAAATGCTTCCGGAAAGGCACCTGCCAAATGTAATAATCAAGCAAACACATTCATGCAAATTGCATGATGAACTAAGGCTAAGCAAAGTTAAGGTCTTCAAAATCATCCTCCTCTACTCAACAATTGCTTTCACCTCCTTCCCATTTACTTTGCTCAAGTTGCAATCAAGCAGTTGATTCGCTCAATGAGAAATTTTAATTTGGTTGGTAGTCCAATTTATTTAGATATCCATGTATTCAGACATTTTGACATCGCATGCATCATGCACATGAATGCATGTGGCAGCCGCAGTGATGTCATGATCTCGCAACTTCTCATGCCATACGTGGCGCTAATGGCGGCCTCCTGAAAACAATTACGGCTAATTAATGGTCATTTTAAAGAACAGGGGTTATGTATGGACAAAAAAAAATAAAAAATCAACCGTGGACATTATGTTGGAGTTAATTACAATAAGATTAAGTCAAAACGGGTAGTTCTGTATAGTCCTCCTTTAAAAAAATAAATAAATTAAAAAAAATAAAAAGGTTTCATAATAATTGGCACCCCTCATTTAGTAATAAGTGCAACCACCTCTGGCATGGAGTCTTATCCTGTAATTTTTAAAGGGGACCTATTATGTCCAAGTTTATATTTTGATCTTGGACTCCCCTAGAGTACTCCTGATCGTTCAAAGTCCAAAAAAGGGTCCTTATTTACCTCATACTGCAATCCTCAAAAAACCCCAATTGTAGTCCATTGTAGTCTGTCTGAAACGCCTCATTTAAGTGGCTCTTCCGCCATGGTCCTTGTTCTAATAAATGCAGCGGCGAATGCGGCGGACGCAGTGCAAAAGTCTGGCAGCTCAAGCTGAAACTTGCTATCTACCTAAGGCTACTATGGTGAGTACACCGGTGTTTCTAATCTATAGCTAGGATTGAGGGAAAGCGAGAATCCACCCAATACAGACACATTTGTAGAACGGGTCGACATACCCAAGTGCAGACCGGAGAACATAGAAATCTGGTGGGTCTGAGTTCAGAGGGAAACATGGACAGTGAGGAGCAGCAAAAAGTGTACCAACAACTTATGGACCGTTTCAGTGTGTACTACAAGGACCTGCTGGTCCATGTGCATTACTGTGGTGTGTCGTTAGCTTGGAGTAACAGACGGCTTCTGCGCCGGTTTATGACGGGGGCGAAAGCTCCAGGCTAAACAGTCTTTTTGGAAATTGCCCGTTGTAATGGTTTGCTCACGGAAAATGGGTGCATTGTGGATAGTACGCAACAGCTAGAGAAAGCTCTGGTTATGTTATGAACATAATATAGGTTTTACAGTCCATAAGTTACATTAGCGTGAACAGTTGTGTATGTGGAGCTAGCAAATCAATAAATTCTACAGGAAAGAATTTCGTATTCAATCTCCTCCTTTTTCCGCATTTTATTAGCCAGAACAATTTCTAAAGAGAGGTGAAATTACGCCACAGCAATGCAGAGAAATTGTTTGTTATACCAGACACGTTAAAGCTTGTGCGTTCCTTTCACAGCGGTAGTATCAGAGAGCTAGCCCAGATATTGGTGAAGTATCCGGCTGACCCTGGTCATGGATAAGTTAAACAATCGTTTCACAAGCACCCAAACACGCACCCCAAGCTCACCAAAACCTACATCTGGTCTAACTGCAGCCTTTTCAGCCCAACTTTACAGACACATACAGCACCTCTCCGGTTAGCTTCAGCTGTAGTGGCTACAATCAGGCAATGTTATGATGAAACTGCCACATTGATGCTTACCGAAGTAACACAAGCACACCGATCAGAATTACTGCATTACTGCAACCAGAAGCATTTTTAAGTAGCGCAGCACACAAACTAACATGCAGTAACTGGTAACCGAGCGGTCATACCAACAACAGACACAAACCTTACCCTGCAATACAGGTCTTACGGACAGTAAGTTCCATTACCATGAACAGTTGTACCAAGCATCCAAATTACAAACAAGTATAAAAAGTTAGCTTCAAATGAGGTTTATGTTCACACACCTTGAATGTCCCCTAATATTACTCTTGCATATTTAGGACACAAACATTAGCAATAGCAACTTGGCTACATTACATTATGTAATTACATTACATTGTGCTAGAACCACATTCAACTGGCTATCACGATAGGTAGGCTTATGCCGTAAAAGCAACTAACAACTTCTGGTTCTGGTTCTGTGAGTCACAGACAGTGGCGACTGATCCAGGCCTTTTTGACTTCAGATATTTTCCAAAGCCTCGTTTGAGGCCAATTTTTAGTACCGTTAGCGGTCCTGCTAGCCACTATAACACGTTAGCTTCACTTACATTATTTGATGCTATATCATTACTTACAGCTTGTGGCTCTGAGTGCTTGATCGAGGCAACTGCTTCAGGTTTGAGAAGCAGCTGAAACAATTATCTAGCGTCGAATTATCCTTTATTGACAAAGCTGTCTTTGGTGAAATACTGATCACTAACAGCTAAAGTTCCCTTTGGCTGTGGCTATTTGCTGGCAGAAAAGCTACCCACTGATTTCTGGTGGCATGGTCTTTTGGAAATAGGTGCTTTTCTTCGCGTCCAAAAATAAACAGACGAGCAGCTTTGGGAAAGATACTGACAAAACTGCACCTCAAATGATCTGCGCTTCTTCTTTTGTATTTCTGGAAGTGTAGACGCTACTAAAGCATAGTATGGCCTGCGGTTGTTTGTGCCTGCTGGAATAGTTTCTGGTGTGGGCAGGTCCAAAGCACAGCTATGGTCCGCAGTTGTTTGTGCCTGCTTGAATAGTTTCTGGTGTGGGCAGGTCCAAAGCACAGCTATGGTCCGCGGTTGTTTGTGCCTGCTTGAATAGTTTCTGGTGTGGGCAGGTCCAGCGCAGTGATTGGCTCTGGTTAGGTCTATATTAATTGGATGGCACAATCTGAGGTCAGGTTTTGCCCAGATCTCATGAAGATTTGGGACGAGCTGTTCAGAGAGGAAATCACATTCACGAAATCACTTCCTTGGATTACAGCAAAACCCCTGTATCTTATGTTTAGAAACTTTACAGAAGTTGCTTGTATGTATTAAAAGAAGGATCAGCAAAATAGGTTTCCCTTTAACAAGGTTAAGACACACATCTAGGGGGATTTTGGACCATTTCTCTAAGCAGATGCTGTCAAGATCATTCACATTCATGGGTTTGCATTTATCAACTGCCTCTTAAACGCAGCGCACAGGTTTTCAAATGGATTGAGGTCTGGTAATTGAGATGCCCACTGCAGAGCGCTGATTTTGTCATGTTAAATAATATGACACTTTAAAGAAAGGTCATTTATTCCCATGTGATTGAGACTTCTTTTATTCTGATAGCTTCTGACTGTAAACCTTCATCGATTTTGTTTATCTGAGACATCCTTTGATTGTTTTTTTTTTTTTTCGCAATGCCATGTCTCCAACATGCTGAGCGCCTAAGAGCAATTGGTATGCTTGAAACAGGTAGCGGTCAGTCAGAGGTTGCCAATTTCATCAATGTTTCCCAGTCTGTGATTGGCGGATTATAGAGCAGGTATCAGCAAACCCATAATGTTGCTGATCAACACCGTTCAGGGTGACAACGGCCAACAACAAGAGCCCAGGATAGGTTGATTCATACCCAGGATCTAAGAAATCACACTCAAACAGCAAATCAGATTGCTGCAAACCCACACCAGACTACTGGTGTTCGAGTGACAGGACACATGATCAGAACTCGTTTACACAGTGCCCATCTTCATGCAAGACGGCCTCGTATATTGCTGCCATTGACCAACTACTGCATTGCCAACAGAAGTTAATGGTAAACCCAATGCAGGAACTGGGGAAAATCATCAGTGGTCAAATGTTATGTTCTCAGATGAGTCCATGTATACTTTAGACTTAGTAGGCGTGGTCGCATCTGGCGATGTCGTCACGAACGCCATGCCAATGTTGACCTGAGGCAGTATGACAGATTTGGTGGTGGGTCAGTGATGGCATGGGGTGAGATCACTATTAATAACCGAACCCCACTCCATATCATGCAAGCAAGAGTTGCTGGCCAAATCTATCGGGACAAGATACTGACACCCTATGTTGTCCTGTTTGCACGACATGAGGGGCGGCGTTAGCAACAGTCTGTTATACGTAGCAACGGTCTGTTATCACGAAAAAACAGACCGCAGACTGCCGTGATTGATCAGTCAGAAGACAGTATTCACCGTAGCCGCGTGATAATAAGGATTAAGCGTGCTGGTGTCAAGTATATTTATTGAATCCATCTGTATTTACAGAACATCATCATTGTATAATGGGTGTCAATTAATTCTACACTTACATTATTAATTCATAATTTCCCAATCAGCATGTTTCTGAGGAAATAAACTGTTCAAACATGCCTATTTGTGTTGGAATGTCACTGTTCATATGTCCGTGGTGTCTGTAGTTGCTGTGCTGTGTTTTATATGAATTAGTTTTGTCCGGTGGGGGGGGGGGGGGGGGTGGCAGTCATGAGGAAGGAAGATTTGCGCTTAAAAGACATTGTTGGCTATGCTTAAATGAAAGGTCATTCAAATTTAGCCCATTGTGGTTCAATGGGCCTTTTTTTCTAGGCAAGTGACTTGACTGTCAGGCCAGCAGAACATGACCTGGGGAGACCTTACAGGGCTTTTCCACTAGCACCTACTCGACTCTACTCAACTCGGTTTTCCATTAGGTGATGGTATCTGGTACCAGGTACTTTTAAAGTACAACCCCAATTCCAAAGTAGTTGGGACAAAGTATAAATTGTGATTGAAATCAAAATGTGATGACTTTCAGATGTAATGTGAATATAGGCCACTAGATGGCAGTATTTACCTTTTTTTGTTAAGCTCAGAATGGAGTCATGTTTAGACATGTCCTGGACATGTCTGGGGCAAGTCTCAGAAAATTAAAAAAAAAGAGGTCTAAATGTGGGTGGGGTCTGCAAAAGAGTATATAAAGAAAAGAATTGAGACAGTAAAGTAGTAGGAGAAATTGCAAGAAGATGACCAGACCTGCCATTCTGTTCAAGACCTGTGACGTTTCTTTTGTGGATTTCTTTGCCTGTGTTTGAGCATTTTCTTCATCCAGGACATCACCAAGCCACCCCACCAAAAAGGGACTGTAATTATTTCTGTTTTTTCTTATTTATCAATCTTGGTCTTTAGTTGTAGGTTGTTATTAGTCTTTGTCTTTGTTAAAAATTAAATGTGTTTTAGTTGTTAAAACTGTGTGTGTCATCCCTTGCTGTTGCTGTTGTGTTATAAATGTAATAACAAATTGGGGCCATAACACAGATCACATGAGCCAATATCCATCCATTTTCTAAACCCGCTTATTCCTCTCTAGGGTCACGGGGCGAGCTGAAGCCTATCCCAGCTGACTACGGGCAAAGGCAGGGACCCACCCTGAACAGCTTGCCAATCCATTGCAGGGCTCTCACACTTATGGGCAATTTGGTGTCTCCAATTAGCCTGATATGCATGTCTTTGGACTGTGGGAGGAAACCGGAGTACCTGGCGAACCCACGCAACACTGGGGGAACATGCAAACTCCACACAGAAAGACCCCAGGCCGGATTCGAACCCACGACCTTCTTGCTGTGAGACAGCAATGCCAACCACTGTGCCACCGTGCCCATGAGCCAATATGTTATTCACAATATAACATGGATAACATTTCAAATGTTGAAACTAAGACATTTCACATTTTTATCCAGAAAATGAGCTTACTTCAAATTTTCTGGCTGCAACAGGTCTCAAAAAAGTTTGGACACAGGCAAAAAAGGGCTCAATAAGTAATTAATACATAAGAGAATCAGTTGAAAGAACATTGAGCAAGTAATTAAGTTAACTGGCATCAGGTGTGTAGCATGATTGGCTATAAAAGGGATGTCTTAGAGAGGCTGAGTCTCTCAGAAGTAAAGATGGCCAGAGGCTCTCCAACCTGTGAAGGCTTGCGTAAAAAAAAACTGTGGAATACTTTAAAAACAATGTTCTTCAACGTCAAATTGCAAATGCTTTGAAGGTCTCAACATCATCGAAAGATATCAGAGACACTGGAAAAATCTTGTGCGTAAGGGACAAGACCGAAGACCTTTGCTAGATGCCTGTGATCTTCGGACCCTCAGACACCACTGCATCACTCACCGGCATGATTCTGTCATTGACATCACTAAATGAGACCAGGAAAACTTCAAGAAACTACCGTCTATGAACACAGTCCGTCGTGCCATCCACAGATGCCACCTAAAACTCTATCATGCAAAAATCAAGGCATTGTTGAGCATGATCCAGAAGCACCGCCGTGTTCTGTGGGCCGAGGCTCAATTAAAAAGGACTGCAGCAAAGTGGCAAAGTGTCCTGTGGTCAGACGAGTCCAAATTTGACATTCTTGTTGGAAATTATGGGGGTTGTGTCCACCGGGCTAAAGAGGAGAAAGACCACCCCTATATCATCAAAATATTCACAGAAACCGAAAAAATCTGTGTAAGGGACAAGCCTGAAGATTTCAGGCATCCAGTAAAGGTCTTCGGGCTTGTCCCTTACACAGATTTTTTCGGACGCCCCTGCATCACTCACCGGCCTGATTCTGCCATTGAAATTACTAAATGGTCCCAGGAATACATCAAGAAACCACTGTCTGTAAGCACAGTCTGCCGTGCCATCTACAGATGCCACCTAAAACTTTATCATGCAAAAAGGAAGCCATTGTTGAGCATGATCCAGAAGCGTCACCATGCTCTATGGGCCAAGGCTCATTTAAAATGGACTGCACTAAAGTGGCAAAGTCTCCTGTGGTCAGACGAGTCCAAATTTGACATCATTGTTGGAAATCATGGGCGTCGTGCCCTCCGGGCTAAAGAGGAGAAAGACCACCCCTCCTGTTATCAGCGTTCAGTTCAAAAGCCAGCATCTCTGATGGTATAGGGATGCATTAGTGCATATGGTGTGGGAGAGTTGCATGTTTTAAATAGCACCATGAATGCTGAAAGGTATATAAAGGCTTTGAAGCAACACCTGCTCCCCTCCAGACGACATCATTGTATTCTGTTTTAATTCATGATTTACACAACGTGCCAACTTCACTGGTTTTGGGTTTTGCATATATATATATATATATCTATATATATATATATGGAAAAAAAAAATCTTTCTTTTTTAATGTTGCCATTTTGACCAGTGTTTGCTCAAAAAAAAAAGAGATCAATGATTTCAAGTGACTATTTTATTTATAACCTTAATTTACAATGTAAAGAAAACAAACCCTGTTCATCTGGTCCAATGTAATGAGTCCCGTTTCCCAGAATGCTTTCAGGAGCTTGGTCATCATGCGGACAGCCGTGTCCCCCTTGGACTCCAGAACCATGATCACCACCTGCAGAACCACAAACACACGTTACCTGCGTATACAACATCCGTCACAACCAAGGGCTCAATATGGATGTGAAAAGCAGACTTCACACAGAAATATTTTTAACTTTTCTGGCCCAAGGTGAACCTTAAACGAAAACAAAACCCTGACACAAAGCGTCATTCCAGCGAATGTTTAGCTATAAAAATACAAATCTTAGCCAAAACCAATGTTTAATATGTCATAATAAAACAATTATTGCATTGTAAGGCGATTATTTCATCAATTCATGCAGGACGCCATTCATTCCTCACCACCGACTTCTTCTCGCATGAACCTGCGTAAGTATGACGTAGTGGCTACCGATCATGATTGATACAGCATGTTACAGTAAGCACCTAGGTGATTTATAATGGGGAAATATACAAAAAATGAAGAAGCAAGCTGTTGCGTGGAAAGAATTCCATATCCAACCTCCACTTTTTCAACTTTTTATTTGCCAGTAAAGGAGGCGCCAATATATGTTTTATTATTGAGAAAGGGGTTTAGAATATAAATATTGTGAATGTTTATGCTGTACCCTAGCAACCCGGTGTGTCATCAGTAACATGGATTACCACGTATAGCAGTACGAGAAATTCAACTGGATGCTTGAAGTTTTTAATCATCCTGAGTTCCGGTGTTCTGACAATTTCCGCGACCTTGTCAAAAAATGGTAATGCAAAGTGATCGTAAAGTCTTTGTTTTTACCGTAATATTGCAATATGAATCAGCTTACAGTGGTAACTTTGTTATTTGTTAACTTATTATAACATAAGATGTTATGAGTTGGATTAGTTTTTTTTAAAGATATATGCCCATATACGCTATTATTATCTAATTTATGCATTATCAGGAAAACCAAGCGTGTAGGCTACATGCAAATATGTATATATAGCCTATGCTTACAGGTAGAGCGGTACACTAAAAATAAATCTATTTTAATGATTTTTGAAGATACTTTAGATATGAGTGAAGAAACAGCCCGAGATTTTAGGTGTGCGCAAGCGCAGAATCACAAGGTTGCATATTTTGATAGGTAGCAAAATTTGACCGAACACCGGTGATCTGACAATTTCTGTTGCCTTGTCAAAAAGTGTAGCTCTAATGCAAAGCGATTGTAAAGTATTTCTTTTTGCCTTAATATTGCAATATGAATCAGTCAACAGTAGTAACTTTGATATTTGCTAGCTTGTCATAACACAAGAGCCATCTGGCAATGGCGGATCCCCCCGGCTGTAGGCTGTGTAACCTACAGGTTGTGTGGACAGACGGACTGACCGAAACCCACAAAAGGCACAACTAGACCATAAGGAGAAGCTCCATACCAAATTTGGTGTTTGTAAGTGGTATAGTTTTCGAGTTCTGGTCCGGAAACGATTTTATTACAGACAGACGGACAGACAGACGGACGGACGGACACGCTGATCGCTATATCCCCCCGCATTATATGAATGTGTTGGACAAGTTTGTTCAAAAAGATACATGCCGCACGCCATTATCATCTAATTTCTGCATTCTCAAGAAATCCCAGCCTGTACATGCAAATATGTATGTTTACAAGTCGAAAGCTGCACTGAAAAAAAAAAGCGTTTTCATGATTTTTGAAGATATAAGATGTGAGTGAAGAAACAGAGCCCAAGATTTTCGGTCTGCGCAAACACAGAACCGCGAGGCAGCATATTTTGATAGGTAGCAAAAATTGACAGAACAACGGCAGTCCGGTGCATGCAGAGAATTTGGATGCACAGTCAGTCGCGTTACACATAAACATTGCTGTGCTCTGCGACTAAATCACCCTGTTTCTAATTGAACAAAGAAGGGTTCCAGCTTTGTTGCTTTGTGTTCTTTCAAGTTTTGATAGAGATAATTATGTAATTTATGAGCAGAGAATTCTCGAGGGACAGTCACCCATCACTCAGCTTGCATGTTAGAGACTGATACAACATGTTGCACTCACTGTAGGCTGTTGTTAAAAGTTTTCCCTTCAATTCAAGTTCCTGTATCAGTTACATACAGATGTTAGAACAAATTTTTTACTTTTTGAGTCAGGTGAATCAGTAGTCTGGTGGAAAACCTTGTTTTTCATTATTAACAGAAATAATAAAACAAATTGTTCAATCATACTTCTGCCTTTATTTCCTAAACTAATCACATGGTCATATGCATAAAAATGAGAACGGGTGGCCAGCCTCAGCCTCTTCTGTTGCTCAACAGTCACCAATGAACTTGGCACAAGATCAAATAGGTTGTGGCCTTGACTGAGCTTCATCTCTCATGCCCCACCCATCATGTCCCAGGGCCGTCCATGTGGGCCTGCTTGTCTGGAATGGATTCTTCTGCAAGGCAATGAGATAACCAGGCCAAAGTAGCAATGTAATGTTGAAAAACAGTCCTTTCGCTGGCCCCGGGTCCAGTTATTCTCCCGAGGGGTGGTGGCCACAGAAGGACAAATGGCTACAAAAAAAACCTGGCTAGGAGAAAAATCAAGTGGCTACTAAATAAATGATTTGGCTAAACAGGTTGGCCACAAAATAAAATAAAAAAGCCAGAGGAAGCCCTGTTCTGTGATACCCACACAAATCTAACTACTCACAAATTATTCTATAAATCTCAGAGTTTTTAGGAGTAGTATCCAGTTGAAATTGCATGTTTTCGTCTGCCTAAATTTCGAGCAAACATCGCGTTTCTTTGTTTAAATGGAGAGATCCTTTACCCACTGTAAGAGAGCCGTAACGCATATCAGTGATTTCAATTTTTCAAGTATGGTTGCTTTCACATTTGTAGCTCCTCAGAATACTCAGGCGCTATAGTGATAAGGTTTCATTTGTGTTTCGTGCGCCATGTTGTACTTTAATTCTCCAAATTACTGTATGTATGCTGCACATTGTGTGTACTGAATGAACTGTGTATACGGTTTGTGCACAATATGCTGGGTGGCCGCTACGTCACCTCCGGTTAATACAAAATATGAACCCACCGTCATGACTGTGGCGGAACGCTGATTTTTTAATTAGCAAAAAAACACCAGTTTGGTTGGGTGAGCAAGGCTGTGCTTTGGCAAGGTTATCTTTATTAACATGTAGATTCCGTACATGCACTAACATTCCAGGGGTTCTCTTTTTTTTTTTAACAAAACAAGAAGATCAACACAGCTGACCAATCAGACCAAACACTTCTGATGCATCACAGTACTCTAAAATAGGAGGCCCATGTATTAACTAGAGGTTCAAACCTGAACCTCAACTGGTCAGCCATACTGCAAAAGATGTTGTTTGACAAGTTTCGTCAAAACTAATCAATATTTGTGGCTGCTAGAGGTTCTAAGTTGTTCAAATAGGTGTCTACAGGTGAGGGAATGTCAGAGGTTACAAAACAAACATCTTTCAAAAATGATCAAAAACAGTCATTAATATGTTGAGATGTACTGTATACCACTTACATACGTAGTTTCAGCTCTTTTTCAATATTAGAGAGTTTGTCAATTTTAGACGTCAGTTCTTCAAAATGACCACTCTGCATTTCAGTCCTGCATCCCCAAAAGTGTGTGTGGCAATCCATTAGTAGTTTATGTGCTGAGGATAGTGAGTTGTACAGCATGTTTTGTCAAATTTGTTCAGTATTTGTGACTCCTAGAGTACGAGTCAAATAATTTGCAGGCGCCAGGTAACAGGCCACAACAGAAAATGACATGATGGAGTTAACAGTATCTTAATTACCCAGCAGATCAACGACCAACTTTCAGTTAATAAAAAGTATAATATGAAATAATTTCTATCAGTTGAAACTGAGATTATGCAGAAGTACAAATAAGATCATAATCTGCACATGTGAATTGTTACATTAGAAATCTTTAATTTCACAAAGCCGGGCGCTGAATAAAGAAAAAAAATAAAAAATAATAAAAATAAAACACTTTTGTCGCAAATTTTAGGGCATTTCAGGCTCAAGCGCAGAGTTTGAAAACATATTCTCCATCTATTCCTAGACAGCACACAAAGGAATGTCACTTTTCAATAAGGCAAAAATTCAGGAGAAACTGCTTAAGTTAATCAAATCAAGCCATATATCAAATGCATAGCTCTGTGGGTTTACATTTTTTATGAGCATCTGACCTGGATTTAAAAAAAAAATAAATAAAAACAAGGAAAGTGTCAGAATTACAATTGAAAATACAGTAGAACTCACCTAAATCGTCCTCGTAAAAAACAGAAACTCGCTCATACCGGACAACAGCTCAAGTCCCGATTTTTCTGTACTGTTTTTCCATTAAATAAATATCAAATATGCTGGATTTTATATAACGGATCTTCATTTATATTGGTCAAAATGTCCAGTCCCACCGCAATGCATTTCCATTAAAAGGTACTCGAGCATACCATACAAGCTGGTTTGCACCATGCACATGCGCAGTTTCAACAGAGCAACGAAATGAAGTTCGGCTTTCCTCTTCGCGGAAACTGACACTGGCGCAGTTTCCCTCCCAGTTGGAGCAACATACAATATCATCCTGCCTGTAGGGCAACAACTTTTTTGAAAATTTTGCAAGCTCTGTTAAACCTCCCTCGGCATGGCCAGCCCACCAATATTCTACCAAGAGCGCATCTACAACTCACCCAGGAGGTCAAAAAAGACCCTGGAGTAACATCGTCAGTTAAGGTCAATGTTCACAATTCAACAGTAACAAAAATGCAAAAATTGCATCCATGGGGGAGCTGCATGGCAGAAAGCACTGCAGACCAAAAATTACACAACGACCTGTCCCAAAAAATAAATGTTTTTTGGGATTTTCCCCCTTTTTTCTCTGCCCTGAGCACAGCTTAACTGTTTAACCCACACCACAGCCACCAGCTCTCACTGACTCAGGAGGAAGATGCCGTAGCACACGATTCCTTTCACTCACGTGATGCCTATTCTGTTGGAGGATTACGTAGTCATCGCATAATTTAGCTTGTCCAGCTACAGTACCAGCGTGGATAAAGGTTTCACTTTCGCCAATGTGCCGTTGGCCATGTATCAGCCGAAAGTCAGGTGGACGAGCCCTGCTCCCTGAACCGAGAAATAGAGTGAGTGAGAAGGCATGTTGGCCGGCCATTTCACACACATCTTAGTGTAAATCCTGTTGCAAAGAAGTCCAAATAAGTTTAGCGTTGAAATTTTCTCGTCGGACATCATGACATCTACTATATTTGTAGTATAGAGTAAACGCCTGAAGTAATTTTTGCAACAGATTTTCTTTCGCGCAGTTGCAATAGTCGCGCAATACATTTATTCCCAGGAAAGTTTATGTCTACAATTTCATGTATTTTTGCCATAAAATTTTTTGCCGTAATATTTGCCGGTAAGAATAACGAAATGAAACCTATAGTTCTAAAGCGCCATTATGAGAGAAAGCAAAACAACATGTTTTGCCACCACTTCAATATTATTTAAATTATGAACAAAACCCGCACTTCTGAAAATATAAATAAATGAGGCTTATGCTGTCGGAGGCGACGGCTGGGGGTATATCCCTGAAAGCCCCAAATCCTCCAATTCCTCAATCCTTGAATAGACCTTGAATAGACTTTCATTTGAACTTAATTTCAGGTCAATCGGTCAAATGGTTCTGAAGATATTGCCAAAATGGTAATTTTCCATCACAAAGCGACACCTGGTGGCAAAATATTGAACTATACAGGTATGATGTCATCATGTGACACGTTGTGAGGTCATGACCTTGCAGTTGCACATAGTTTCATGTCAAATGGAAAAATAGTTCCAAAGATATAGCAAAAATGGTAAATTTTATGTGACAAAGCTCCACCTTGTGTCAAAATTTTGAACCAAACAGGTAAAATGTCATCGTGGGACACATCCTCAGGTCATGACCTTTCATTTGCACTTAATTTGAGGTCAATCGGACAAATATTTCCAGAGATCTGATAAATTTTTGGCCCCTGGTGGCCAATCTAGAAATAATGAATCGTCCAAAATCGAATCAGTTTTTCCTCTTTATGATTCTTACTTATTTGCAAAACTTGGAATTTCTAATTGAAATATTACTGCAGTTATCAAATTAACATGCAAATCAGTTTTTGGCCCCAGGTGGTCAATCTAGAAAAAGTAAATTGTCCAAAATCAAATCAGTTCTTCCTCTTTATGATACTTACTTATGTTCAAAACTTGAAATTTGTAATTGAAATATTACTGAAGTTATCAAGGAACAGTGATTTTTTTCAGTTTTTGGTCCCCGGTGGCCAATCTAGAAAAAGTAAATTGTCCAAAATCGAATCAGTTCTTCATCTTTATGATACTTACTTATTTGCAAAACTTGGAATTTCTAATTGAAATATTACTGCAGTTATCGCTTTAACAGTGAAATCAGTTTTTGGCCCCTGGTGGCCGATCTAGACATCGTAAATTGTCCAGAATCGAATCAGTTCTTCCTCTTTATGATACTTACTTATGTGCAAAATTTGTAATTTGTAATTGAAATATTACTGAAGTTATTGCGTTAACACGTAGTGCGGCGGCGGCCGGACCTAAAACATAATATGCCCCGGAACGCCATTCGGCGTTCGGGGATACAAATACGCCAATATCTATGTAGTTGTAAGTTACAATAACGGTGTCACTTTTTCCTAAGACCGCAAGAAATGTTTCGGCCTTTGGAAATCTGGAGGTTTTATTCAAGAAAGTCAACTCTGTCAAGAAAGCAGTGACTTGTACAGTCGAATCAAACGGTTGAACGCAAAGTGTGCCAACTTTTGTTGCCTTTTACTCATAATTTGAGAGCCAATCTCAAGAATAAACTTTGGCTCTTACCGACAAATTAACGAGGTAAAGCCCTTCTCAATTGTGTCATGGGGTAGCGTGGATTAACAAGAGCCATCTGGCAATGGCGGATCCCCCTGGCAGTAGGTTGTGTAACCTACAGGTTTTGTGGACAGACGGACGGACCAAAACCCCCAAAAGGCACAACTAGACCATAAGGAGAAGCTCCATACCAAATTTGGTGTTTGTAAGTGGTATAGTTTTCGAGTTCTGGTCCGGAAACGATTTTATTACAGACGGACGGACAGACTGATCGCTATATCCCCCCGCATTATATGCCAGGGCGATAAAAACTGTTCTCACAGCGGGACAGATTATGTTTTCACATTAGTGAGAAATGATCACTTGTCCGCATTAGGTATACAGTGTAAAACATTTATATTCAGATTTCGTAGAATAGTTATCTATTTGCAAACTGTGTGGAAGCCAATGTCTTTCATCATTAAGACCAATATTTCGCCACGGCAAATTATCGACATTTAAAGTGATACAAGCGAGATTTAAAATTTTGGGGATCCAACGAGAAATTATAAATGTAGGCTATAAAATAAATATTTTGTGACAATAAATGCGTTAGTTGTCATCCATAAGGAAAGTGTCTCTACTTCATGATGACTCCTACTTCTAACTGCCTCGTATAGAATAAGATATTTTAAAACTCTAATAACAAAACCATCAATTAACTTGTAAAAACGTTGTATCTGAAACAGTTGCAGAAGTTCATACCTGCCAAAATTCCTGCAATAACATCTGGTACACATCAGTCATATCCAAAATCCCCTCCCCTCCATTGACAGTCACCCCCCCACACCGATACCGGTTTAATCCTCTGCCACCCGCCAGGCCGATCAGAGAAAGGTGAACGAAAAAGTAAAGCCAACTTCTCGTTAACTTTAGCGGTACCTTTATCCACGCTGGTACTGTACACGCACCTGGCCAACCCGAAGTGGCCCCAATGAACTAAAGAATTTTAACCGCCTTAACCCCAATATGCCCAGCGAGGCTTCGTAAATCGTTGCCTCACACATGTGGACCTCCAGCCATAGCTGGTAATGGCGTGGATGGGAATCGGACACCCAACCACAGGGTTCCCAGATGAACGTCTTTGCTGTGAGCCACTCCGAGGCGCTGCCTTGGCTCACATTTGGCTAAAAACATTTTGATGATCCCAGAGACTTTTTGGATAATTATCTGAAGATTGAGGAGTCACAACGGCATATTTTTAGAAGCCAGGGGTCTCATATCTGCCGTAAAGCTTACAAAGCATTCCAAAAGAAAGCATCATACCACGAGCGAAACATGGTAGTGCTAGTATGATTGTCCGGAGCCGCTTTGCTGCTTCAGGACCTGGGCAACATGCCATAATTGATGGAAGCATGAATTCTGCTCTCTACCAGAAAATCCGGAGGAAGAAAGTCAGCCGTCAGTCTTTGACCTAATGCTCAAGAACAATTGAGGCATGCAATACTTTTTCATGGCACAGTACTTGTTAAAATGCGTATGTCTTTCCACAGGAGTTTAAGGGCGATGTCTACCTCATAGACGAGCTCATGGTGGAAATGAGGAACTTCAAGATCCCTTAGGCAATGCTCAGCCTCGGATACATCGCCAGAGACTAGATACTCCTTCAGCAGTAGATTCATCTGAAACACAAAAGTATTTGCACAGGTTACTTTCCCAGCAAAGCCTGAGCCTCATCTCCGCAACTCCCAAAGTATTTTGATTAAAAAATTACACACTGCTTTGATGATGCAGATAATGATGCTTTCATTCCCAGGCCTTCCCAGCTGCAGAATGCATACAAACCAGAGTGCCTTCTCATGGGAAAAAAAAAGGTTGAGTAAAACCATTCTTAATCAGCAATTCATAATCTTCGTATACACCAAACTCATTTCCTTACCCTTCGTTAGTCAGTCCTTTTCATGAAGGACAATATTGATGAACAAAGGAACTCGTGGATGAGCAGAAGATGTTAAAAATCTGACTCAGATCTGCCAAATTGCAGCAAGTAGCTCTGATTAACACCTTCTGAAGTTGTTTTGAACGAGGCCCTGGGACATAACCAACCTGCTGGGACTTTTGTCCCAGCAGACAGTGTTTACTGGTTAAGTGGGGACAGCCAGGCAGCTCCAGGAGACAAAAGGGTGACAAAACCGCACAAAGAAGAGATTATCTGTAGTGTGGATGACAGAAAACTGCTGACCATTGAAAGTATTGGATTTCGGAGAAGATTAGCTAACAAAGAGCACCATATGGAGCTCAAATTTGGGACAAGCTATGATGCAGATCTCCAACCACCTTTGTGCCACATTAGCAGACACCCATATTTTTGCCTACATCCATTATTCTTAATTGCATCTGTTCCTTCCTAAGAATAAATTTGATTTATTTTGGAATTTTTCAGTTGGGTGTAAGTTTCTAAAACAGTACGGCAGATAAACAACCTCTAAGTTCTACTATCAGGTTTCATGGGAGGTGAGGCCAGCTGGCTTGTCAACCAGCTCTCTGAAGCTCTGTTCCCCATCCCTGGAAAATTATTGTCAAGGAACCATTGTATGGGGTTCCAGGAAATACAGATTCAGAGCATCATGGTAAAAGAAGTTGACAACATGACAGGTGCAAGGCTGTCAATGCCTTCCTTCCCACTATGCGAAAACAATCTTGTGCCTGTTCATCACTCATAACAGTGGATGGATGAGCTAGAAATTCCTAGAAAGTGTATATCAAAGAAAAATGTGGTTGAGCAAAGTTATGAGCCTACTGCCCAATGCACATTGGAATTCGCTCCAACTTCCAGGCCAGGAATGAGATGTTAAAATGAAAGTATTTCTTCCTTTCTGCCTCTAGTTAGTTTTTCCTTGCCATTTTGCCCATGCTTGCTCTTGTTGGGGTTCTAGTCAGGGTTTTCTGAAGTGCGTAGTAACACTTGTGAAATGTGTTAACAGAAATACACGTAGGCATGATTATGATGAACGCAGCCCTGGTGCTGAGTAACACTTTGTACAGAACCGTGGCTAAGCTTTTACCTCTTTGATGAGGTGTTTGACAGGCCGCTGGCCACCACCCACACCCCACACGTTGTCCAATCGCACCATCTCCTTCTTCATGGAGAGAAGAACCGCAGCTCGGTCCAATGCTGCCCTGCAGGGGACCAGGCCTTGATGCTACACATCATCACAACTCAAAATCTCAGTGATCAAATAGTTGGCGCAATTCATAACAATAAACTCTTGTGCCTGGGGTCATTTTAAGTAGGAAGACACAAGACCGGTAAAATTGATGAAGTTAACATAGAAGCCAAAAAATATGGCAGCAAAAGGGCATTTGTGAGATTGGCTGCAAACACTTTCTGATTGAATTGCTTAGTACCAAAAGATTTATCACGTTACCTGGCTCCTAGGCCAACTATTCACCAATTAACATGATTCAGTATTTCAAAATGTTAAAAATCATGTTTTACAAACCTCACAATAAGATACATTAACTTACCTGGCGTGATCGCAGTCCACTTTCCCTTTGTAATGTTCCAAGAAACCCATTGGAAGGACGTGGTCAGCAATGGCTCTTGCGATAAACCGCCCGAGCATCTATGGATGCAATGACACAAGATACAATAAGTAGTGACCTCAGTTTCCCATTCTTAAAGCTGGGACCAAGCTAGAATTGTCCTCAGCAAGAACAACCAAAGTGTCTTTGCGTACCATGTGAAGTCCAGACAGAAACAACAGCCTGGATTTATTTCAGGAAAAAGAAAGAAATAAGAAATAAATAAAGCTGGCTAAGTAGCTTGCCAGCTAACCCACAATGACAGTTCCTTAGCCAAAATGAGTTAAGTTAGCTTGTCACAGAAATTGGTTTGGAGGAAAATGTAGATACAGCAAATGTTAGAAAAATAACTTGATTATGTCAAATGTCGCTAGTTTGAGGGTTAGCTGCATTGGGTAATATGATTTTTACAAAGTCTCTCGCGTATTGCCTGAATCATGGCCAACGGGCGTTAGACAACATACTGGATCCAGTGTTAATTTTTAGCTCAGTGATGGCAAAGAACATATGAAAACTACTTCCACTGCTTTACACGGGTAGTACAATTCCTCCATTTTGCCTGGTTTGATCTGAATGTGCAGTTTATTGGATGGTCGGCTTTTCTGCATTGATCTCTGGCACTTCGAAGTTACTCTTGTATCTCCACCCGTTCCGTTAAAAAAAATTGATGGGTATAACAATAACAATAACAATTTATAGTTATGGCCTCTCTGAAAGACTTTGCTGGACCAGTTGGACGCATTTGGTACAAAATAAATGGCAATATTTTCGGGAATACACAAGCAAGAGTTCTGCTGAAACTTCTGCTGTGCTGTGGGAAGTCAGCTGCATAGATGTGGGCCTTAGCAACAGTAACTAAGGAACTGGTCAGGACAGAACGAGTTAAATATTACAGAAAAGCCTCAAGAACATACACAAAATCCAGTGCCATAAATATGAAAGGAACACAGGCATTAGCTTCATCACGCTCCTACTCTCCACCAGGTCAAGCTAGCTACCTGAGCAGCTTCAGGCGTGTCAAGGATAAGATCCGGCAGATCCTTGAGCATTTTGTCGAAGGCTCGCGCCATCTCTGTCTCAGTCAGAACTTTGCCCACCATGTCAGAGAGTAGTCGTGAGGTCAGCTCCCGGTGGCTGGCTTTTCCCTCAAAGGAGAGCGACACTGCCAGAGATGACACTGCGAACTTTTTTGGTCCCAGATTTAGTCCCTCCAATAGCATCTGATAGGAATAAATGAGGAGAAAACATAATAAACACCCAAAGCAGAGGTAGGGAATCAAATCCAGAAAAGGTCAGTGCACATTTTGTATAAAATGAGGCCCCGGCTCATTCACCTAACCATTACTTTTCTGCTCCTGGGAGAAAATACTGATTTATTGAGATTTCAAGAGGAAACCAGTGCTTCTACAATAATAATACAAAGGCAGTGGCTGCCTATTTTTGAGATCCATAAAGGGTCCACACAACAGTCATATGACAGCCTCAGAAGCATAAAGCTTCATTTGAAAGAGAATAAATAGGAATCATCTTTAGTTCCGAGTTTCCTAAGTGAAACACCACAGATGTCAGCCCCCATAGTAATTTTTAACTTAATGAAGGCTGCTTGCAAGTGACGTCTGAGCTGCTTCATCCATGTCTGCCACTTCCAAATATAGCCACTGTGTTGAGTGTACAGGCAGAGAACAAAATGGGGGAATAAACAGTGATAGAGCACAAGACAGAACTTGGAACAGAAAGTGAGAGATAAGGGACATGTTTGAAAAGGGAAGGTCACCAGCATTAACACCTGTCACAAAAGCACAGGGAAAACTCAGCAAAACCAACTATGTGTAGCAGGCCACTTACAATGAGGTCTTAAGCAAACAATTTTTATGGACCAGCTCACTCCACGTGGATGAAAATACCAAAATGAATTGAGGATAGTGAGTTTAAATTTGAATTTAAGTCCATATGGAGCCAATGGCAATCAGGCGTATCATTACCCTAATACTTAATTTAGTGGTCTCAATATAAGATAATGCAGTCAATGTAATAATACAGCAAAAATAAATAAGAAAAATAAAAGTAGCATATACAAAATATCAAAATGGGACAACATTACAAAAAATAAAGAGACAGCAAGGTTAATCAAAAAAAAATGAAAAATGGGAGGAGTCAGTCCAGCTCTGGTCCAATAATGTCTGGGTCTCACCTGGACCTCCTTAGTATCCCCATGCTCAAAGTATTCCTGCACAATGGGGTTAACAGTCTTCTCAAGCTGACTCTCGTCCAGCTCTGGCGTCACTGTCTCATATACGGTCTCTCCCTGTAACCAGAAGAGACAATATATTACTCCTCCCAAGGCATCCTGGGTCATATTCCCAATTTAGCTGTCCAGGCAGACTCTTCAAAAACATCTTTTCCAATGACCCCAACCTGCCTTAAAGAGTTAAATTAAATTCTTGCTTTGATTTATCCAGAGAATTTCAGCAATTTCAGCAAAGCGCATTCTCTGAGGAAAATGGAGGCTGTTGCCTAGCTCTCTTTCCTGTTAAAATTTCCTTATATTTTCATTAAGTCTCTCTTCATCCTGATGAGGGATACTCGCAGGCTCATTTGCCACAGCAGAAGAAACATATCTGGAAGTAATATATAGCTAACCATGCATTTGACAACAATATTTGATTTATTTATTTGGTTGACTGGCATGTAAGCATTTATAATTTAAAGGCTACGGAGCATCTTAAATATTAACTAGGCTTATGCCATCAGAGGCGAAGGCTGGGGGTAAATCACCGAACCCCCCCAATCCTCCAATTCCTCAATCTCTGAATAGACCTTGAATAGACTTTCATTTGAACTTAATTTCAGGTCAATCGGTCAAATGATTCTGAAGATATGGCCAAAATGGTAATTTTCCATCACAAAGCGCCACCTGGTGGAAAAATATATTGAACCATACAGGTATGATGTCATCATGTGACACGTTGTGAGGTCATGACCTTGCAGTTGCACATAGTTTCATGTCAATTGGAGAAATGGTTCCAAAGATATAGCAAAAATGGTGAATTTTATGTGACAAAGCTCCACCGTGTGTCAAAATTTTGAACCAAACAGATATTATTTCATCGTGAGACACATCCTCAGGTCATGACCTTTCATTTGCAGTTGATTTGAGGTCAATCCGAAAAATATTTCCAGAGATACAATAAAAACAGTGATTTTTCCAGTTTTTGGCCCCTGGTGGCCAACCTAGAAATTTTAAGTTGTCCAAAATCGAATCAGTTCTTCCTCTTTATGATACTTACAAAACCCAAAACCAGTGAAGTTGGCACGCTGTGTAAATCGTAAATAAAAAACAGAAAACAATGATTTGCAAATCCTTCTCAACCTATATTCAATTGAATACACTGCAAAGACAAGTTACTTAATGTTCGAACAAGTAAACTTTTTTGCAAATATTAGCTCATTTGGAATTTGATGCCTGCAACATGTTTCAAAAAAGCTGGCACAAGTGGCAAAAAAGACTGGGGAGTTGAGGAATGCTCAAACACTTATTTGGAACATCCCACAGGCGAACGGGCTAATTGGGAACAGGTGGGTGCCATGATTGGGTATATAAGCAGCTTCCCTGAAACGCTCAGTCATTCACAAACAAGGATGGGGCGAGGGTCACCACTTAGTGAACAAATGCGTGAGCTGATTGTCGAACAGTTTAAAAACAACATTCCTCAACGAGCGATTGCAAGAAATTTAGGGATTTCATCATCTACGGTCCGCAATATTGTCAAAAGGTTCAGAGAATCTGGAGAAATCACTGCACGCAAGCGACAAGGCCGAAAACCAACATTGTATGCCCGTGACCTTCGATCCCTCAGGCGGTACTGCATCAAAAACTGACATCAGTGTGTAAAGGACATCACCACATGGGCTCAGGAACACTTCAGAAAACCACTGTCAGTAACTAGAGTTCGTCGCTACATCTGCAAGTGCAAGTTAAAACTCTACAATGCAAAGCAAAAGCCATTTATAAACAGCACCCAGAAACGCTGCCGGCTTCGCTGGGCCCAAGCTCATCTAAGATGGACTGATGCAAAGTGGAAAAGTGTTCTATGGTCTGACGAGTCCACATTTCAAATTGTTTTTGGAAACTGTCGACGTCGTGTCCTCCGGACCAAAGAGGAGAAGAACCATCCGGACTGTTATAGGCGCAAAGTTCAAAAGCCAGATTCTGTGATGGTATGGGGGTGTATTAATGCCCAAGGCATGGGCAACTTACACACATGTGAAGGCACCATTAATGCTGAAAGGTACATACAGGTTTTGGAGCAACATATGTTGCCATCCAAGCAACGCCTTTTTCATGGACGCCCCTGCTTATTTCAGCAAGACAATGCCAAGCCACATTCTGCATGTGTTACAACAGCATGGCTCCGTAGTAAAAGAGTGCGGGTACTAGACTGGCCTGCCTGTAGTCCAGACCTGTCTCCCATTGAAAATGTGTGGCGCATTATGAAGCGTAAAATAACCCAACGGAGACCCCGGACTTTTGAATGACTTAAGCTGTACATCAAGCAAGAATGGGAAAGAGTTCCACCTGAAAAGCTTCAAAAATTGGTCTCCTCAGTTTCCAAACGTTTACTGAATGTCGTTAAAAGGAAATGCGATGTAACACAGAGTTAAGAGGCCCCTGTGCCAACTTTTTTGCAATGTGTTGCTGCCTTTAAGTTAATGATTATTTGCAAAAAAAAAAAAAGTTTCTCAGTTCAAACATTAAACATCTTGTCTCAGCAGTGTATTCAATTGAATACAAGTTGAAAAGGATTTGCAAATCATTGTATTCTGTTTTTATCTACGATTTACATAACATGCCAACTTCACTGGTTTTGGGTTTTGTACTTCCATGCAAAACTTGGAATTTCTAATTGAAATATTACTGCAGTTATCGCGTTAACATGTAAATCAGTGGCCAATCTAGAGATCATAAATTTTCCAAAATCAAATCAGTTCTTCCTCTTTATGATACTTACTTATGTGCAAAACTTGAAATTTGTAATTGAAATATTACTGAAGTTATCTCGGAACAGTGATTTTTTTCCGTTTTTGGCCCCTGGTGGCCATCTAGAAATTGTAAATTGTCCAAAATCGAATCAGTTCCTCCTCTTTATGATACTTACTTATATGCAAAACTTGGAATTTCTAATTGAAATATTACTGCAGTTATCGTGTTAACACGGAAATCAGTTTTTGGCCCCTGGTGGCCAATCTAGACATCGTAAATTGTCCAAAATCGAATCAGTAGTTCCTCTTTATGATACTTACTTATGTGCAAAATTTGGAATTTGTAATTGAAATATTACTGAAGTTATCGCGTTAACACGTAGTGCGGCGGCGGCGGCGTTCGGGGATATAATTAGGCCCACCAATTTCCTATTTGGGCTATTCAAGAACAGTGAACAATAGTCCCAGGATAATCCCACTAAAATGGACATAATAAACAGCCTTCATAAATAAAGTTCTCTACATCTCTCTTGACACCACTCTTTGGAAAAAAGAAAAGAAAAAAAAAAAATCACACAAAAAGAAAAAAAAACATTTTTCTGAGAAATTAAGCGTGCTGTTGCCGTTGCAAATTAGTATTGAGCTTCAGTATCCTGGGCAGCTCCATCTCACCTGTGCAGACTCATCATAGTTGGGGTCTTTGGCATCCGGCTCCTCCGTCTCATAGACCATTCCTGGTGCTCCCCACACCCCCTTACCACCAGCTCCACCTGCGAAGATGACATCACACTCATCTAACCTGTGCATTACACCATATTCATACACTGTGTATTTGCACAAACTTCTCTACCATGAGCAAGCCAAAGTTGCAACATATGCTAATGGTGCTGGGAACGTCTTGGCTAACCCGCAGAAGTTCATCTTTATTAAAATACAGGTAATTGAAGACAAATATTAGTCTTTGGAACAGTAAATCATGTTCCCTAAAGATATTACAATCAAGGGAAAATGCATTGATTGAAGTGCTAAGGCAAGTTGTTCCAGCAGAAATGCAAGCCTGCTGAAAAGCATGGATCACACAAACATCTTTGTGTCTACTGCATGTGCGCAAGTAGACATCATGCTATCAAGTTGTAAGTCCATAAGTAAAACTTCCTAGCCTGGAGTGAACTACCCATCCACAGTGGACACATACGCCGCCTTCCATAATTACTGGCACCCCTGGTTAAGATGTGTTAAAAGCCTTAAAATAAATTCAATTTTATTGCAGAAGCATACTCTCTCACACTGAAAATAGTATAAAAAATATAACCTTCAACTCAATTGAATTTTAAGGGACAAAAAATCCCTGACTAAGAAATTATTATTTTTCATAAAATCACCTGTTCCACAATTATTGGCACCCCTAACAATTCCTAGGAATTAAATGTAATTGAAGTATTTCAGTCATTTCTACAGTAGTTTATGAAGTTGATCAGAGTATCTAGGAACATCTAATTAGTAAATCATCACTTCCTCTTTCCCTGGGGTATAAATATGACGTGACACAGTGTGAGATGTGGGAAAGACAAAGGAACACACCATTCAAGTAAGGCAGATGTGTGTCGACCTTGACAAGTCAGGCAATGGCTACAAGAAAATAGCCACTCACCTGCACCTGCCCATATCTACTGTCAGAGGAATCATTAAGAAGTTTAAAACAACTGGAACAGTGGTAAACAAGCCTGGACGAGGACGCAAGGTTATTTTGCCACCACGCACAGTGAAGAGGATGGTAAGAGAAATAAAAAGTTCTCCAAAGCTCACTGTTAAAGAATTGCAACAAATGGCAGCATCTTGGGGTAACAAAGTCTCCAAAACAACCATCAGGCGCCATCTATATGCCAACAAGCTGTTTGGGCATGCACAGAAAAAACCTTTTCTCACTCACAATCATGAACGCAAACGTCTGGTATTCGCTAAGCGGTACTGGGACTTCAACTGGGACCGTGTGCTTTGCCCAGATGAGACCAAGATAGAGCTTTTTGGCAACAAACACTAAGTTGGTCTGGCGGAACACTAAAGATGAGTATGCAGAAAAGCACCTAATGCCCACTGTCAAGTATGGGAGAGGATCGGTGATGCTGTGGGCCTGTTTCTCTTCCAGAGGCCCTGGGAACCTTGTTAGGGTGCATGGCATCATGAACGCTTTGAAATACCAGGACATTTTAAATGAAAATCTGGTGGCCTCTGCCTGAAAGCTGAAGATGGGTCACTGGGTCTTTCAGAAAGATAATGACCCTGAACATGTGGTCAAATGTTCCAAATGCACAGAAATGGTTCTCCAGACACAGAATCAAGCTCCTCCCATGGCCATCTCAGTCCCCAGACCTCAACCCCATTGAAAACCTGTGGAGCGATCTGAAGAGGAGAGTGCAGAGGAGAGGACCCAGGTTGCTGGATGATTTAGAGAGATTGTGCAAAGAGAAATGTTGGAAGCTCCCTCTTTCTGTATTCTCCCATCTTGTGAAACATTATAGGAGAAAATTAGGTGCTGTTTTGTAGGCAAAAAAGGGGGTTGTAAAAAGTATTAACATCATTAACATCATCATGCTAATAATTGTGGCACACATGACTTGATGTAAAATAATTATTTCTTAATGTGGGATTTTTTTTCCTCTGAATAAATAAACTTAAATTTAAGGTTGGATTTTCCTCTTTTTTTCATTGTGGTCCTATATTATTTAGAAAAAAATGGAATCTATGAGAAGCTAAAGAACACATCTTAACCAGGGGTGTCAATAATTTTTGAGGGCACTGTATAATCATCAAGTATCTATTTTTAAAAATCTGTTTTAACTTCAAATGTATTTAAACTTTTTGGGACACCATTTATAATCTTTATCAAACATTACATTTATTTAACCCATTGAGACCTAATAACATGTCTGTAAGCTTCTCCCTTCAAGCCCTGAAATCAGTGGCATAGCTAGTTGGGGGGCAAAGACACATCCCTTTATGACAACAACTAGTCCTGGCTCGTTCTCAATCATTTTCCTTTATTGACGCGTTTTCCAATTATTGTAATTGGCAACTGAAGACACGGTTCCTCTCTATATGTGACCTAACAGCGATGAAATCATGGGCTAGATTCAGTACAGAAAAATAATTTACTTATTAATAGGCCAATGCTCTGCGTTGATTGAACTGGCCCACGTTCCAATGGAACGCAAACTTTCACTCTCGGTAAAAAAAGAGGCACTTGGCAGTTCAAAAGGCTCTAAAAAAACGTGCGGCTCCAGCTATTTTGCATGAGTCTCGACAGGTATGCCATTTTGAATAAAGTTGATCTAAATACAGCAAATATGCGTCCAGATGAATGATTGTTGTCTTACCTAATCGGGGAGAACAAGCAGCACCTGAAAAGTGTGGAGTACTCTCGGAGTGAACCTTCTGTTAATGATGTAAATGACTGAGACATGTCAGGACTAATAATTGTTTTAAAACAGATGTTTTGTCCAACCCAATTCTCTGTTCTTGTTCCGCCACTGAACTGAATTTAGCCCATGATTTAATCGCTGTAAGTTGCATATGGAGAGAAAGCGTGTCTTCATTTGCCAATTACAATAATTGGAAAACGCGTCAACAAAGGAGAATGATTGAGAACTAGCCAGGATTGTTATCATAAAGTGACGTGTCTGTGCCCCCCCACTAGCTTTGCCATCGCCTGAAATGATACGCAAGAGTTTAAACTTTCAAATGATTTTTATTTTAAGTTTCTATAGGCTACAGTGGCTGGAAAATAAAAGCTTCTATGAATGTCGACAATCTCATCAGTTTGTGGCCATCTCAGGTGTGGCCATTTTAAATCAATACCCAAGGTATTGGGTACCAAAGTGCTTCTTTAGAGAGTCTAAATGGGTTCAAGTACAGTAAAAAATTCAAGCCATCACTCCATGGACCAACTCAAAAATCTAAAACATTTTTATCCAACTATAACTCAGAAATGTATCACTAGATCTGAATAAGTGTGACAGAAACAGCAGCTGGTTGCCGGATGACAACCATGGCCAGCAAGGATGTGGTTCTCACCTTTTTTAGGCAGGCCCCGACCTTTCCCCATCCGGGACTTGCGCTCATTGGTGTTCACCTTGCCCCTGGGGCTAGTGGGGTCTGTGCCCGGCTCTCCCCCAGCATCAGACAATGACTCGCGGGTGGAGTCCCGAGAGGACGTCCTGCGCAGGCGTCTCTTGGCTTTGGCCTTAAGTCGGGCCTCGTGGAGGGCCTTCTCCTGCGGGGTCCAGTTCCCATTCACCTCTGCCTCGTTCAGGACATTGTCGTCATCATCGTAAGGTTTCTCTGGGTCAGAGTCAACCAGCCCTACAAATACAAACACAAAAATTGACGAAAGTGCAGTGATCAGACAAAGGGAAAAAAATTGATTCAAATTTTTTGCTAATCATTATATCAATCGATTAGCAATTGTTTAGCTCATCTGAAAATGATCAGCAAAAACTAGATTTAGTCAGTAAGCATGGCTTACAGGATACCCCCCGCAACAACAAGTAGTCGGACAGTACCACAGTCAATAGACCTTGCAGAAAGAAAAAAAAATTTAAAAATCAGATGAGTAGGTTATGAGATGTAGGTCCGGACGCACAGACGCACGCGCACACACACACAGACACACGCACGCACGCGCACGTGGACACACGGACGGACAAAGCAAATCCAGTATGCCCCCCTAAACTTCGTTGCGGGGGGTATAATTAGAAAACAGTATGAGATCTAAAATTCTTTCCAAAATGACAAATTACAAATGCAATAGAAATACAACTCCACTCCAAAAGAAAAACAGTTTCTTTCCAAAAGGCATCAATTTTACCCCGAACAATCTTGATCTAATACAGCACACTTCTGTTTCCCAAAAAATTCAGAAATTTCTGGAAACCACTTGTCACCTGCAGTACAGATGTCTTATCTGTACCTTACTGTAGGGTATGACGTTAACACCTGATCAGAGTTGTGCAAGAATCTAGTCACACAAGGCACTTCCTACTCAGTCACATTTTGACACCAGAAGTGACTAGAAAGGCAAACTTTGACCCTGCATGCAAAATTTGACCACGATAGGTCAAAGGTCAAGGTCATGAGAGCCAATTTTGTGATTTTTTTTTTCCCAAATGTCTTTATCTCAGTCATTTCTGCATAGAACCCTTTCAAATTGACTATCCTCTTTCAGATGGAAAAAATAAAATTTGGGCCAGAAATGAGAAATGTTTTGTTATGAAAGTTTAAAATCACAACATACCATCTGTAAATATTCAGTTTTTGAAATGTAGCAGGTCCATTTTTCAAGATATCAAGCTGATTTTTTTATTTGGATGGTTACTTAGATTGCCTATAGGTGTGTGAAATTTCAACCTTCCAGGTCAAAGGTCAAGGTCAGGAAAAATTTACAAAATTTCATAATTTCCTACACCGGTAACAAATAAAAAATTCATAACTCACATTAAGGTCATCCAATTTGAAACATATTTACCTCAGATATGTTTTGGGTAGGTGTCCAGAGCCTTGCAAGATTTGACATTGAAAGGTCAAATATCAAGGTCACAATAAAGAAATCGGTGATCTAAATTGAAGTCTCTATAACTCAGAGATTTCTACGTAGAATTCTTTCCAATTTTTTTGTACCTTTCAATAAACTCTTTCCGAAACAGGAATAAAATTCAGATTGAATTTCACCATTTTTGAAAAATAGGGCCACAGGCCCTGTAGCTCACCTGAATCAGCTGTGGTTACAATTATTACATTACATTCTTCGGGGAAGTTTAAGGCTGAGGGTCAAAGGTCAAAATTCAAAATACGGAAAAACCTTTTATGGGCATGTGATGCACTTTGCTACATACTACCTACATGACAAATTTCAGCATAATATATGCATAAATGGCTTTCAGATGGCCAGTTATGTGATTTTCAATATGGCCGGTATGGCGGCCATATTTAAAATTGAATCAGAGCGCCTTGAACAAATTCAGTGTCCTAATGGGTGGGAAGATACTTGCCAAGTTTCAGCTTCATTGGTCAAGTAGTTCTGGAGAAAAAGAGTTTTAAAAGGTTTCAGTGTAACTTAGAGGGGTCGTACAAAGTTGAAGGTCAAAGCAAGGTCAAAATTCGAAATACGGAAAAACTCGTATTATATGTTATGCATCTTGCTACTTACTACCTACATAGCAAATTTCAGCTGAATATGTGCATAAATAGCTTTCAGATGGCCAATGGCCAACTCTGTGCGCACTCTACGTGCTTGGTAAGCAAAATGGTCGTACGATTTACTGGCCAAATAATGCGCAAATATTTATATCAAGAGAGCTGCCGTCTGCTACAATTGTGATTTGTAATCAATACAAGGCTTTGTGGAATAACAACAAGAGTAGTTGGCTTGTGCCATTCCATTTCAGGAATGTTGCATTCTGTAATTGTGGTGCCAGGATAGTGATTTTGTTTGGGACCTAGGTGAATCTCAGAGAGATTTTTGCACCTTTTGTTTTGAGCAAATTTGTTTAAAATATGTAATTGCAATGAGCATTTTGCAGTTGTTTGATTTTCTCTTGTGAAAAAAGCGTTAGATCTATTCACGTGATAGGCCTACACCCGGCAGTGTAGGGGTTGGCGACCAGTTTCTGAGCGGTTGGAGTGAGGTAAAATGTGGACGATGGAATACAAACAAGCAGCATGGCAATCGTGCCTTGCCGCGATGTAGATGTTGGGGCACTCGATATTTGCGTTTTATATTGTAAACCTACATTAAGTTTGATCCATTCACATCCTTATCGCTTATAATTAATGAATCACAAACTGCTTTATTACAAGTTACAATTTACATAGTCATAGAGTGCTCTTGGTTACAATATCAAAAGTCAGGAAAATTAGGAATTTTCTCATTCTCAGCCATTTGTGATGTGAATCTGAAAAAAAAAAATTATATACATCATTGGAAAGCTGACCATCCGTAAATCACAAATGTTCAAACAACATTTTTATTTGTTGATTGCATCATGAAGATATGTTTAGTTCCTGAAGGTTACCCATTACACAAATGAACTGATTCAGGTCCAATGTTATAAGTTTCTAATCAAATGTTTATAACTCTACCATTTTTTGCCTGATTCTGATAAAATTTATGACTGGAAACCTATGAGCCTGAACATTATAACTATTAAATTTTGATTGGGACGCAATAAATTGTAATCAGGTCAAGATTTTGCCAAATCTGCATTTGTCCCGAGTTTGTCTGTTTGTGAACAAAATAACTCAAAAAGTCATGAACAGATCCCTCTGAAATTTTGTGCGTGGGTCACTATTACATCAGGGATGGACCCTATTGATATTCACCATGATCATCAAACAATATGGCCGCCACAGCAGCCATCTTGAAATCCTATGACAAGCGATAACTGATTTTCGCTCACACTCACCGAGATTTGGACTGTGCTGCCTTGGCAGAGGTTTGCACTCTAGGAATGCCACTAGTTTGATGTTTAATGACAGCTATTTTGAGTCAATACTGAGCAGACTCACCGTTAGTGGTAACTGGTTATTACTGCCATGTACATCTCAAACTTAAGAAAAATTTTGACTGACATCCTTTCCATTACTTCACAGTCATTGATTATTGCATCACTATTATTGCAACAGTAAGGAATCTTTAAGAATGCCTCACCCCCCCACCAACCTCAACCCACATCCTCACGTTGGTACCCAGCTAACCATTAAGGCACATGCAACATGTCTCCATGCGGTCATGTGACTGAAAAAAAAAACGTAGCAAGCATTAAAGCATTAGTACTACCACCTCGTGTATACTGTACATATTTTGGTTATAAAAAAGGGAAAAGTAAGGTGGGGTAGTAGTCAGCTAACTACAAGCAAATTAGAAAGTCCTATCTGCTGGTGATGCAGTATGTTATCAACAAACTGGCACTCCGCAGAGGGCCATTAGGGAGAGGATGGGTGTGTAGACATTGGTATAATTTGAAAAACACATCTATTGTACATGCATCTAATTCTTTTTACTGATAATCAGGAGTGACGACGCATAAAAAAACTATACGTATGTCGATGGTGCGCCTTCACAAATCTCCGTGCTCCGCAATGAATGTTATGGGAGTAGTAGTAATGTGTCAGAGTGCAATTCACTGAACTGGCATTCTGCTGTGCAAATCCTAGCTCAATGCATGAAGGAGATATGACCATTTTTCTTTTTCACGATGTGTATATATATATATATATATATATATATATATATATATATATATGAATTACAGGACGGCAATTTTGGTTGCTATCACAAAGATAAACATCCTTACCAATTTGCTGCCTTCTACGTTGAGTAATAACAAAACATGACATCCTTTTCAACGATTGGCAAACCTGACGCCATTTGACCAAGAAAATGGTCAAAATGAGGTCAAATCAAAAACCCGTCTGATATGTAATGAAGGGTCATCCCATGCACTTCACATAAAATTTGAGCGTCCTAGCTCAATGCTAAGGAACTTACAGCTATTTTTCAATTTTCACAGAAAGCCCCCTGGTGGCCAGAAGAGGAAATTAATTTAAATTCTAAACGCTTTGTGCACCCCTCTGGGTCACTCTACCTTACACACACACACCAAAGTTTCAGGCTGATTGGTCTAACGGCCTAGGAGTCATCATTCTTTCGGACGGACAGACGCCGAACTGTATTAAAAGATCTCCTTGCTTTTCGGAAGAGCAGAGATGACAAAAATTAATTAAATAATATACACAGTAACTCTAGCATATATGCCAAGTATGCACAAAAAATACCAGTTAAAACTAAATTTAAACAAGTGTTTGCCACCAACATGGCAATATCCCCCACTCCCTCAATTTTATGTGTCTGTACGGAGGTACGTACGTACTGTAATGTGAATATAGGCCACTGGATGGCAGTATTTACCTTTTTTTTTATTCAGCTCAGACTGGAGCTATGTTTAGTCATGTCCTGGACATGTCTGGGGCAAGTCCTCGAAAATTGAAAAAAAGAGGTCTAAATGTGGGTGGGGTCTGCAAAAGAGTATATTAAGGAAAAGAATTGAGACAGTAGAGTAGTCGGAGAAATTGCAAGAAGAAGGATATGTGTGACCAGACCTGTCATTTCTGTTCAAGACCTGTGAAGTTTCTTTTGTGGATTTTTGCCTGTGTTTGAGTTTTTTTTCCTCATCCAGCACATCACCAGGAAACTGTAAATATTTCTGTTTATTGAATTCAATCTTGGTCAGAATATTAGTTTAGTCGTTATTTGTCTTTGTTTAAAAATTAAATGTGTTTAAGTTTTTAAAACTGTGTCTGTCATCCCTTGCTGTTGCTGTTGTGTTGTAGATTGTAATAACAAATTGGGGCCATAACAGTACGTACAGAGCCCAATGCTATATCCCACGCTTCGCACTAATCGCGCAGCGGGGGATTTTAAAATAAATAAATAAATAGTCACATCACCGAAGGACAAGGAAAGTAGACTCGAGAGGCCACCAGAATGCACCACAGAGCTTCAAATTCTGAAAATTTTCTCAAGCGAATCTCTCCCAAAGTCCTGGAGGGCTTCACATCATCAGCACAGACATTCGCACCACCAGCCACAGCCACCTACTCTATTCTGCCGGCCACCTACCCTAAAAACTTTTGAATGCCCTGCAAAACCCTTTATCCTTTTTCGCATAATGACAGCAATAAATCTCAAGCAATTTCTTCTTTCTCTGCTGAAAATTCTCACACCGCTAGCATGCAATACGTCCACACAAGGAGCGATTTCTGGGTTTTAGCACCCTATTCAGAAATAACATCTGGGAGCATGTTTGCTATTGGTGGTATGCTCATCAGAAATAATGCAGGTGGTATACCACAGCAGGCCTGAACTGACCTTCAGAAGCATTCTCTCAAAACAGTTAGGTATGCCGTTTATGGCAGGAATGCACAGCACCGTTGCTTGCCAGCAACAGTAGATGGTATGACCCCTCTTTGCCTTGCCTGCTTTGAGTTTCACCAAACATCTAGTTGTATTTAGTATAGTCGAGGAAGGAAAAAGGTCAGACCTCACTACCCCATGGACAGGACAACAACTGGTATCCATAAAATGGCATGTGCTCTTGGATGACCCAACATTGAGAGTCAACCAGATGCAGACGTACTTAGGGCCACGAGTAAATCTTCTTTTTTTTTTTTTTTAAAACCACATTGCACATTACTCCACCGCCAGTAAGAAGTCATACAAAGCCCCTTCTTAAATAATTCTCTCTTTAGCGTCATATAAATACTCTAAAATTGATAGGATATACTCTCAAGGAACACGTGTGTTCATATCCACGCAAAATAGCCTCTAACATGTTTCCACTCTAATCATTCTGTTAATGTTGATTTTTATCAAACTAGACAATCCAGTTGGCTGTGACCGCATGATTGTAGCCACAGAAAGCCTGATTGTAACTTCTGAAATATGGACATTGTGCAGTCAATCGAAACAGAACCAGCTATACCAGCATAGAGTACCTCAGAACGATCCTCAGAACGATTTGATATATGGTGTCATTCAACAAGAATATAGCTTCAAATTTGCAGGAAAATGTATTTTTTCTAATTTTTGATCGGTAATATCTCAGATGCCATTTACTTCACATTGGTAATTTTTCAGAAAACCACGCACCTAGCCCAAAAGGCACCCCCCTACAAAATATCCGCCCCCTGTCAGAAAAACTGATGAGTTTACAGGCCCTTAAAAGTGCTGCCACAGTTGGCAAATAGAAATTTGGTAATGTAGGGGCCTATTACTGCAGGTTACAAATGATCCAGGCTGCTGAAATTTAAATTATGAACAGATGTAGCACCAGATATTTGACTAACAAACTTTGAAGGTCCTAGCTCAAGTACTTTTTAAGATGTTCCAGCTCAAAATTAGAACTTCAGAAGGAGATGCTAAAAAAACGGCTAAAAATTGTCCAAATCTTTGTCCTTTTAATTATTTTTTGCGGCCAAACTATTGGCAGTAGAGAGCTACAATGTTGGGATTATTCTATTAAGAAGTGAATCCAACAACATGAATCTGAAAAATCTGAGGTAGTCATGGGGGATGATTTTCTGAAATTTGCTAAATTGACACGGAATGACCCAAATACGTTAGTCTTAAATGTTATTATCAGTTGTGTGGCTTGAGCCTGTGTGCCATTTTGTAAGTTTTTATAGCCATTTAATTTCTTTTGCTTCTCATTTTTTTTGTTTCAACATGTTTTAGATCTGAAAGGAAGGCATGGATCTGTCACATACTATTGCTGGAACATTGATATTGCTATGCTTAGTACTTGAGAAAATGCCAAATACTTAGGCAACTAAGGATATGTAGTAATAAAACATAACTGACATGATTTACTTGAGCATTGATAATTTGAAGTGACTGCAGTTCAGTGGGCATTTTTTTATCATAATATTAAAAAGTCAAGAGAAAGAGGACCAAAGACAAGGCTCTAAAATGCCATCAGATTGCAACATTTGCAATTTAAATTTTCAAAATTTTTTCTGGGGGAGCATATCCCAAGACCCTTAGCAAGGGCCATTGTGCCACTCTGTGGTGCACGATTCCCAACTTTTAGACACCCACTTTTGAAACCTTGGCATGTTTAATTCATTAATTTATTAGCTACACTGTTGTCACAAAATCACACGGCATACCAGTTTGCTAGCGTCGCTTTATTAACCCCTTTGCGCGGAAGTCAAATCTGGCTATTTAGAGTTACCCGATTTAAGGCTTTATAATTCAGGATTGCAGCTTCACAGACAGAAAAAGTTTGGCTCAATTGAGTCTAGACACTTGAAGCATTTAGACTCCCATCGTATTTCAGTCTATTTTTATGATTTTGGTGGAGAAAAAGGGCTTCAAACACAAAAACTCTTCATGAAAATTCAACTTTGAAATTGCAAAAAAAATAATACTGACAATTGAAAAACTGCTGGGGCCTAAAATTATACATTTCTGGGATCATAAACTTCTTTACCACAAGTACAATTCATCTTGAACATCACATTCTAGATTACCCGCATGCTATGAGCCAAATTAGACAGCTATCCAGGTGTCTCCCCAAAGTCTGAGATTCATCAAAATGCTTCACTGTCAAATCATACATTAATCATATATTTAACACAAATAAACTTTTGGGGCATGAAATTCAGCATGAACTAATGATTTTCTGGTTGAGTTTAGCATGAATTTATCCATTTCAGTGCAGTTAAACATCAGTGGTCATCAGTAACCTCTCCAAACACAAAACATGACTTTTCTCCATAATAAAGTTAACAATTTTGTCCATTTTTCATCGAAGTCCCCCAAGCATTAAATAAAAGTGCTGATTAAACAGCCATTACATTCACCTAGCAATGAAAAGCTAACCGCCCTCACATTTGTGAGGTGGCAAAATAACCTTGCGTCCTTGTCCAGGCTTGTTTACCACTGTTCCAGTTGTTTTAAACTTCTTAATGATTTCTCTGACAGTAGATATGGGCAGGTGCAGGCGAGTGGCTATTTTCTTGTAGCCATTGCCTGACTTGTCAAGGTCGACACTCATCTGCCTTACTTGAATGGTGTGTTCCTTTGTCTTTCCCATGTTGAAGAGTGGATAATAGAAATTGCCTCTGTGTCATGTCATATTTATACCCCAAGGAAACCGGAAGTGATTAATTACTAATTATATATTCCTAGATACTCTGATCAACTTTGTAAACTACTGTGGAAATGACAGAAATACTTCAATTACATTTATTTCCTAGGAATTGTTAGGGGTGCCAATAATTGTAGAACAGGTGATTTTATGAAAAATGATTATTTCTTAGTCAGGGATTTTTTTCCCCCTTTAAATTCACTTGAGTTGAAGGTTACATTTTTCTACAATTTTCAGTGTGAGAGTATGCCGAAAAAGCCCGCTGGCCAAACGGAGAATTGCAGCATGCCCAAAATGGAACTACATCTTGGGCCCATATACATGCATATAAAATAGGAAAAGGATACGTTGAAAACTGAAGGCACTATTGCACTGAAAGAAAATCTGTGCATTTTATGACCTTTGACCAACATAACCTTGATTTTAGGTCAAATCAAAAACCCATCATACATATAATGATACTTGGCAGAACAACCTACAGAAAAAATTTGAGCACCTTAGCTCGCAAATAAGGGAGCTAGAGCTGTTTAAAGTTTTCAAGAAAAAGCCGCCTGGTGGCCAAACCAACAATCGCAGCACAACCAAAATTCAGCTTGGGCTAGATCTTGGACCCATGTACATGCATACAAAATAGGAAAAAGGATCCGTTGAGAACTGCGGGCGCAATGGCGCTGAAACAAAATCGGCACATTTTATGACCTTTAACCTATATAACCATTAAAATTAGGTTAAATCAAAAACCCATTACATATATGATGAACCCTTGGCAGAACAACCGACAGTAAAAATTTGAGCACCTTAGCTCGTAAATAAGGGAGCTAGAGCTGTATGAAGTTTTGCAGAAAAAGCCGCCTGGTGGCCAAACCAAGAATTGCAGCATGCCCGAAATCGAACTAGGGCTACATGTTGGGCCCATATTTATGCATATAAAATATGAAAAGGATCAGTGGAAAACTGAAAGCTGAATCGCACTGAAACAATTGTGAATGCAAGCACGCACAACGGACCACCACTAATGACCCCAACTGGGCCTTTCCGCCAAACAGGCTAAAAATATGCTTGTAAAAATTTGTAAGCACTTGGCTTTGCGTGGCAGTTCACGTGTGTGTTTTATGCACAATCACATCTGCCTACATCTTGTCTCGATGTCATATCTTAAATGTGTTTGGCAACAACGGCTTATCCCATTCACCCAGACACCGAAGTGCATCAGCTACTCCTTTTCGACGGCACTGAAACACCTCCCTAGTTTACTTTCACTTTAGTTTTGCTCAGTTTAATACTCCTCTCAAATGCCTTGCACTATTGAGACAGAAACTGAGGTAGTAGCAAGCAGAGGCCTTTCAGAGATCCCATCGTCCCTCGGTCTGAACGCAGTCTTTGAGTGAAAGTTGGCACATGCGTCTGCTGCATCTACCGAGTGTCCATGGTGATGATCAGCAATTCTGTGATCGATCAGCTGGATCCTGATCAACGTCAAAGCGGTGATTGCCATATCCAAAACAGCATGTTACTGGCTTAATTGATTGCACAAAAGCCAACAGCGGGAGGAGGATGATCAGCTGAGTTAAGCCAGCAGCAGCTGAGCCTCCTGAGTGCGTGCACTCGGCTGCCTCAAACAGACCCCGAGATCGATCACAGAATCACTGATCATCAAAATCACTACTGTAGAATCGCCCAAATCACTACGGTAACCCCCTTCATACAGCACTGATTTGGGACCGCGTTGAAACACTGGAACCCCCTTCCAACAGCACTGCTCATCCTCTACTCAGATGGAAGTCTCAGCTTGGGAAATGAGGACAAATCTGATGACAGATTCTAAATATGGTTCAAATGTGACATGGATGGGGGGGGGTGGAAATCAACTGAATTGTGATGGTGACTGTCACATGGATACTTGAATATAATGACTAAATATTGACCATTTTGCTGACATTAATTGTCACAGGTTTTTAAACATCCCCTATTATGCCACCGGGTGCAAAGCTAATCATCAGCATGAATACTCAGTAGATGCAGACGCATGCGCCAGCTTTCAATTAAAGATTAAAGATCGCGTTCAGACAGAGACGACGTCGTCTCTAAAATGCCTGTGCTAGTCTATCGGTTTCTGTCTTAATGGCGTAAGGAATTTGAGAGGAGTACGAAAGTGAGCCAAACTCAAGTTAAAGTGAACTCGAGAAAAGTGTTTCAGCGCTATTGAAAAGGAGTAACTAATGCACTTCGGCGTTCGTGTGAATGGGATACCCGATTTCAGATATAAAATCGCGACAAGAAAACGGGCAGATGAGATTGTGCATAAAATGCACACGTGAACTGCCAAGCAAACCCAAGTGTTTAGAAATTTTCACAAGCATACTTTATCCGATATACCAAAATTTTGCTTCAGCCCTTTTTTGTCATGCAAACTCTGAAAGGATACTCCAATCTAGAAGACGTTTTCACCCTAGTTGACCAAATTCTGCTTTAAATCAGTTCTGAGAGGCATATTCAAACAAAAAAGTTAAATATTAACATCAGAAAATAACAAAGGAGCCTCCTGAAAATGTTTGATTCCAGTATCGCGAAGCGAGCGACACTGCACACGTATCTGGCGATAAGGCAACGACTCTAGTGAAAAGTAACAGTGCTGTATGAAGGGGGTTCCAATGTTTCAACGCGGCCCCAAATCACTACGGTAACCCCCTTCATACAGCACTGATTTGGGACCACGTTGAAACACTGGAAAATGGCAGCACCTGCTGGAGTGACCACCCAGAATGATGAAATCTGCCTTGAAGGTGATCAGTTCTTGCCTCTGGTTAGTCATTTCCCCATGTGATGTCAAGAGGGGAAAGATTTTGAAAAGGCTTGTAATAAATTATTAGTGGTGTACCTGATGACATAATGGCAGAGTAATTATCTTAAAGGTCCCCTATCTCAGTTATAGTAGGCCCAATGTGTAGTGGACAATTTAGAATGACTGTTAAGGACAGTGATTTTCAGTTTAGGGGACTGCGGTCTGACGTGAAGTGAAATTTTCTAGAGGCAGGAGTTAAGCTTGTGGGCAAGCCTGCTCTGGAGCTGGCGAGGTCCACAGACTTTGTTCCCATAGTAACGAGTGCCATGATCTTAGCCCACATGCTCTGTGCAACGTAAATGGGGCTTGAGATCAGGCTAATCACATCCTGGGCTAATCCCTTGTCCCACCTTTGTACAATAGGCCCCAGGGGCCTGTCTCACGAAGCTGGATTTCTGCTTAGCAAGGTAACTTCTGGATTAACCCTGGGTTTTCCCCATCTCACGAAGCTGGTTCACTTCTTAGCAGGGTATGCTGCCGCGTTAACTTATGCTGACCGCCTAACCTGCTCCGGAGCAGGTGAAATTAAGGATAAGATCTCAGCGGGTACATAAGACCACCTACTGGCCAATCATTGTCTTGGAGCAATGGCCAGGCCATTTCTTGAGAATCCCATGGAGGAAGCCATACGGATAGTGACAGGAGTGCTTCGGGGAGAGCGCGCGGGTCCTATTCTCGGCTGGACCCGGTCAATTTCCCTGAGGTCGTCCTGTACGAGCGGTACCGATTTTCTACCTAGGGACTGAGATACATTTGCCAGCTGCTGGAGCCACATGCTGGCAATGTGACAAGCCACAGCAGGGCGCTTAAGTGCCCCAGACTGGAAAAAATATAATAAACTTTGACCACTTTGAGCTATGTTCTTGCATTTGTTTTTTACTTGCCGTCCCCAAAGTCCTTTTGGCTCCACTAGGGTTGCAACTGAAATGAGGTTAAATTGCCAAAGAATAAAAGAAAATCGAAACTGGCTCATACATTTGAGACACAGTGGTGATTTAATATTACAATCCCAGTGACTTACGCACTGACAGAGTTGGCGATTTTTTGCCAAGATTCCTTGCGGCAGTGTTGCTTTCTGAATGCTATCTTTATATTCTTCATACATCCTTAGAATTATGGTTTGCTCCTCCGTCGAGAAATAAGTTGCTCCTTACGGCTTCTCCGTGGTGCGCTATTGGTTAAATGGAGTTAACGCCACCCCTTTTATGTGCACGAGCACAGATCTAGATTGGAAACTCCTGAGATCACTTAACGAGTTGGTAACTGGTAACCGGCTTCGTGAGACCGATAATCAAAACCCTGTCTGGTTAAGCGCAGCTGGGTAACTGAGGAAACCCCGGGTATATTAAACCAGCTTCGTGAGACAGGCCCCAGGTCTCCTAGCGCCAATGACTTAATTAAACACCTCTGCAAATACGTTAGTCAAGAAAATGTCTTGAATGCAGCATATGACTTGATTTAACCAATTATGTACTTAATTACCTTCCAATTGCTCTGTTACCTCTCAAGCAACTTCACTATGCATCTGCGCATTAACAATACCTGCTAGCAAGCTTTAAAAAAGGGGGCTTTATGGGGTAGTGTAGAGACTGCATTTCCAAATACCACAAAAGAGGCGTGACCAAAACGGCTAAACCAAAAAAGGCTTTAACAGGTCTCAACATTCTTATGCATAAAGCGATCACCCGTCAAGAAAAAACAACACAAGGCCATTTACGATTGTTAAAAAGACAAAACGCTCAATTACAAATTATATTGCAGCCAGGCAAATTAACCCTGGGCTAACGCTATTCGAAGCGAGTCTGCGAGCACATGGTCTGAGTCGACTGCACTTGGTAAACAATAGCTAGCCGATAGCAAACTCAATAAAACGTCAGCAAGCTGTGTGGTATGCAAGCGTGGTCACTCGCTGGTTGGCACGCGAACAACATAATCATTCACGCATTTAGATTTACATTAATCACGAATTACGCCTAAGCATTCCAACAGATTCCTTGATCTGGCAAAGAGCAAACACCTCACCATCACGTTCCGAAGCATTGGTCCATCCTTCGACTTCAGTCGCCATTTCTCTCTTTTGCAGACTTCAACAAGAAACTGGAACGTTACTGAGTCTTGTTTTACTCACCACTCACTGTCAGAAAGGAACAAATAAACGGTGCATCAACATCAAGAACAATCAGCAAATGCCTCTGCAAAAATGCTGCATACAAGCATTACCACTGTTCTCACTAACTTGCAAATTAGCTACCACTCCATATCTCACCCCCAGCAATCAGGACTTCAGCAAATAAAGAATTTTATCCGCTTACGATGGGGGAGCAAATATGTATATGCTCAATGCTCGATTTTCTTGAAAAGAAAAACTCGGTGGTCTGTGCAAGAAATGTTGAAAAGAGAATTATAATTATTATTATTATTATAATAACACAAAACAAAATTGCTGCATACGCCTTTAAGAACTAGCTCCTAAACGTAAACAGAAAATCTGTTTTTAACTTCAGAACGCTCCACAAATCACGTGGTGAAAACGTGTAAAAGGAACCGCTGAAAGAGGGGCGGGAACACTTCCCTCAAGACCAATCACATGGCAAGCAACTCTGAGGAAAGCCATAGAAAGTGAATGTTTTGGTCGCTACGGCTGTCAAGTGCCTGTGCTTTATGGTCGAAGAGCGCTCAAATAGGGATGGCAAATTTGAAGCTTCAAAACTTTTCACAGCGTTCAAACCACTGTTTCCAAATGTTGTGAAACATTTAATAACTTGTTCGCTCAACATTGGCATCCACTGGCAGAAGTTGTCATTGCAGCCATTAATTAGGGGTCCAAGCACGTAGTGCTGGAACCCCATTGTTTTTACTCAGATTATTATTATTATTAATATTATTATTATTATTATTATTATTATTAGGGGTCCAAGCACATAGTGCTGGAACCCTATTGTTTTTACTCGGATTATTATTATTATTATTATTATTATACATATATAAATACATAAATTATTATTAAACAAATTCGTCCAACAAAAAGTCACCAAATTTGGTAGGATGTTAGGGGGCCATGTGATGAATAATTCCCGTCCATAGGTCACATGACCAGGCAGCCATCTTGGATTGAAACCACCATTTGCAAAAACTTGGCCCATTTGACGAAAAGTCACGAAACTTGGAACACAGGTTCCCCTCATCTCAAGGAACTACTTTGCCTCTTGAACCTTTAAGTCCGCAATTTTGGATTCTTAAGATAATTTGCATAATTATGATTTCAGCAAAAATGAAAAAAAGAAAGAAGAAAAGAAAAAAGAGAAGAAAAATCTTCTCCTGAACGGCTGGGCCGATTTGAAAACATCATCTTAAAACCAATCCCGACTTGAACTGCAAAGGGGAATCTGCTACATCAAAAAACATGGCCACCACAAGCCAATCAATTTGCCTCATTTACAAATTAATATGCAAATAAGCCAATATCATTCAATGTTGCATCAATCATTCTGAAACTTCTTCTGCACAATGAAAAGACCTCACTGACAAGATATTCCAAAGTTGAGAGCAATCCGTTAAATAACACAGGATCCACAAGCACGTGAACACGCCCATTTCTAAACCAGTTTTTAATATGTGGAAAATATACAACCCCAATTCCGAAATAGTTAGGAGGAAGTGTAAATTTTGAATAAATTCAAAATGCAATGACTTTCTGATCACATGAGCCAATATGTTATTTACAATAGAACATAGATATCATTTCAAATGTTGAAACTGAGACGTTTTACATTTTTATCCACAAAATGAGCTCATTTCAAATTTTCTGGCTGCAACAGGTCTCAAGAAAGTTGGGACACAGGCAAAAAAGGGCTGAAAAAGCAATTAATATACTAGAGAATCAGCTGAGAGAACATTTAGCAAGTAAGTTAACTGGCATCAGGTGTGTAACATGATTGGCTATAAAAAGGATGTCTTAGAGAGGCTGAGTGTCTCAGAAGTAAAGATGACCAGTGACTCTCTAACCTGTGAAGGCTTGAGTAAAAAAAATTGTGGAATACTTTAAAAACAATGTTCCTCAACATCGAATTGCAAAGGCTTTGAAAGTCTCATCATCAACAATGCATAACATCATCAAAAGATTCAGAGAAACTGGAAAAATCTCTGTACATAAGGGACAAAGACCTTTACTGCATGCCCGTGATCTTCGGGCCCTCAGACGCCACTGCATCACTCACCGGCATGATTCTGTCATTGACATCACTAAATGGGCCCAGGAATACTTCAAGAAACCACTGTCGGTACACACAGACTGCCGTGCCATCCACAGATGCCTCCTAAAACTCTATCATGCAAAAAGGAAGCCATTATTAAGCATGATCCAGAAGTGCGGCCGTGTTCTGTGGCCCAAGGCTCATTTAAAATGGACCGTAGCGAAGTGGCAAAGTGTCCTGTGGTCAGACGAGTCCAAATTTGACACTCTTTTTAGAAATCATGGGCGTCCTGTCCTCTGGGCTAAAGAGGAGAAAAACCATCCCCTCTGTTATCAGCATTCAAAAGCCACCATCTCTGATGGTATGAGGATGCATTTGTGCATATGGTGTGGGACACTTGCATGTTTTTAAAAGCACCATGAATGCTGAAAGGTATATACAGTATCGTGAAAAAGTATTTGCCTCCTTCCTGATATCTTCTTTTTTTTGCATATTTGTCAAGCTTAAATGTTTCATATCATCAAACTAATTTTAATATTAGATGAAGACAACCTTAGTAAATGCAAAATGCAGTTTTTAAATAATGAGTTCATTTAGTAAGGGAAAAAAGCTATCCAAACCTACCTGGCCCTATTTTAGAAAGTAATTGCTCCCCTTGTTAAATCATGAATTAAATGTGAAGTGTGTCTTGTATTGGCCATCCACGGTAAAAATGCCGAAACACTGTGCAGCAATAGGTTGCATTAATAGTTACAAGCTATTCATCTTCTCTTTTCCGAAGAAAGTAGACAGGCAAGGAATAAATTGGCAACTGTCATATTACATACCAGCTTCATAAGCTTAAAGCTGATGCAATGCCCTTCAATGCTAATGTCAATTACAGTAAAATACATAATGTAGGCCTAATTTGAGAATTATTTAATTTAGCTTTTATTATACTGCGAGTCCCACTGAAATAAAAAAAAAGTACAGATATGGAAGAACATTATCTTGTTCAAAACTTAACAACCACTGCAAGAGTAAACGCAAGCAAGCCAAAATCAATTTTTTTAGCTCATGTCAGATAACATTTGCGAATGCCGTAGCTGGCCAGCTAACTTATATTCATAATGCTGAGTACAGCTGTTAGCTTTGTTGTAAAATGCTTGATGTAGCAAAGTAAAAGGAAATATACATCTAACATACAGATATAAGATAGATATTATATCCCAACGTTTAATTGCTCGCCTACTTAGCTATCACTTCTGACAACAAAATGCAACAGATAACCTGGTCAGCATTCATTCTACATATAGCCTACAACCAAGGACTGTACAGCGCGCACAACACTTCCACGACCGTGCCCACTTAGGAGACAATTTCTTACAATAGCGGTATGTTGGCAATAGGGAGTCTTGCTAAACTGTCTTTGGTTTGACTACCGTTTTTCAAACTGATGATAGCCTGACCGCAGTTAATCACATTACTGCAGACAATCCCATCACGTGCAGGTTATCGCTGGCCCTAATAAGAAAACAAGAGCACTCAGCTCCTCCGCCGTGCCAAGGCAATTCTGTGCATTAGTTATTTTAGTTGGCTGATGTAGGGTGTTGTTGCATTCCACCGCCAGGTGGCAACAAAACCCAAAAGCACGCTTATTGGAAATCCCACCCACAATGGAAAGACTTCAAATCTCTGCCAGCATTGCTGGATTTTAACTTTGGCCAATTTCTCAGCTTTACTTTGGCCTAGATATGCCAAAATTAAATCCTGCGTTCCTCTTGTGCTACTCTAAGATCCCTCAAAGTTTGGTTAAAATCAATGTGACTGTTTTTGAGATATCTCGCTAACAGACAAATAGATAGACAAACAGATAAACGCTGACAAAAAGATACACCTCCTCAGCGGAGGTGAATAACCCGAAAATTTCCTCTGCAAAGAACTCCCCCTGACTAGCCTAACTGGCAGACAGGCTGATGAAGCATGATACAAGGGCAGAGTAACCACGAAATAGGACTCAATCTCTTTATTTCAATTGCATGCAGTTTCGGCATCAGACGTGAATGAACATACTGGCTACTCATTATTTTTTATTTTAATTTGCTTTGAAGCTGTAGTTCTGTGTTTACATTGCACACATATTGTAGTTTGAGTTAGAGCTGGAGTTTGATGTTTACCAGACATTTCATAGCCCCCAGGTGACCTGTATCTGGCGGGTCAGAGCACAAATTCATGGCAAAACCCATGGGCCCGCGAGGGAGTGAAACACACTCACAATCGGAGCAAGAGATCAATAATTGATTTTCTAGTCTCTTCCCGCACCCCTCTCAAGGGAAAAAAAGTACTTTTGACCAACAAATCTAAATAATACCACTGCATTATTTGGAAATCGAGTTTTGCATGTATGAAAGAGTTAAATTGGGCCAGGCCTGTAGGCAAATCAGCCTAGCCAGGTAAGTCAGGTAAGTCTTTTTTGTTCGGGGCTCCGCCCCTGCTGATGGGTGTGCATTATGTGTCATCATATCAGTTCCCAAGTTTATTGTCAGTCTATGAGAGTACAGGCAGATAGCAGGGCAGGGAGAAACAGGTTATAAACTGAAATGTTTGATAACAGGACGTAAAATGCGCAGATATTTAGTTTAAATGATGTATTGACTACAAATTGAAGTTTACCATTAACATAACTGATAAATGAAGCAAACTAGCAAGTGCAGCAAATTTTCAAGCATCATTGACATTGTCAGTGTTTCGTGGTTTGAGCAGAATATCGAAGCGGTTCAAAGAACACAAAGACTAGAGGTAATGCAGATTGTTTTACCATTTACTAGCTATAAAATTAATTAATGAAAAATTAACGAGATTGTGGTTTTGTCTGGTCTCTGAGAAACAACACCTCATTAAATGTGTGCATATTGCAGGGCTGCCAATTCTCGTGTATTTGATGCGAGGCACTTTTAGTATACCCCGTGCACAGTCTATGACCCCATGTCATGTTTGTGTGAAGAATAAATTGTGCCTACATTAATGTATCTCACGCCTGAAAGTTCACTGGCTTTGGTATATCTTCGTCAATCTTATGCGAAGTTCGCATCGAAAGTTTGCATCTCTGATAGAGGTTTTATAAATGTATGTCCTGTCTATTTCAAAGTTTCAGAGGTAGGCTAGATGAATGAAATGAGTGAAGCAAAGAGGAGGAAGTTGACATGTTTTCAAAAGGTAGGCACGCTCAGATGGCTTCACCAGGAATAATGTACATTGATGCACTGGTATTCTCTATAGGCCTAAATCTTTTTTTTATGTTACCGGCCCTATGGGCCGATAAGCTATTGTGGTGGTGTGGCATCTGTCGTCTGGAATATTTTCTATCTTTTTGGCCTGATGAATTTTAATATAAATTTGCCATAACATGCTACGAGACCATATCTCAAGACGTTATTTTTTTTTTTTGTAATTTTGATTGAATTATTTTTGTCCATTTCATGGGCCCTTGAAATTTTGGCCCCAGTGGTCAAGGTAGGACTCAGAAGTTTTAAAAAATAATTTCTCAAAAACTGCATGATAATTTTTTTTTCTAAATCAGGCAAATCAACTTACCTTGGTACTGTCAATGTGCAGTGCGAGCACCATTTTGATTGAATCGACGGAAGTAGGTCTTGTGTGTGTACTTTATGAATATGCAAGATGGCCTGTGGAGGCCAAATGGTTGCAGATAGAGATTAAGTTTGTATTATCGACATATAGAAAGTCATGTATGACATATGTTTTGGCTGTGTTAAAGTTGACCTTAGATGACTTTGAAAGGTCAAACTGGAGGTCAAGGAAAGTATTCACAATATTTAAAGACAGGCCTTGAAATAAAAAAAAATATTTCTGAAAAATCTGTTTGAACTTTTTTTTTTCAGAAATCTGGTAATCAACTCACCATGATACACTTTATGTACAGTTGCAATCAAAATTATTCAACCCCATTGCAAATTGGGTTTACTAGCAAAATTTTAAAACTTTCAGCTGTTGGTGACTACTGTAGTCTCAAAATTATTCTGCCCCCCCACCCCCCCACCCCGAATAGAATCTGTTGTAAGAGCATATTTGCAAATCAGGTGTTGTCTCAAGCTCACCTAAATTAGCTAATCAAGAGCTTAATTAGTTGCATCAGGTTTGCTTGAGATAGAACACAGATTTGCTTGAGATAGAACACTTCAAATACTAGCACTCGCTAGGGATTTCTTGACATTGACATTGGATTGCATATTAGAAATATGGCTGTCAAAAGAATTGCCCAAAAAGCTAATAGAGGAGATCATTGCCTGGCACAAATACAGAAAAGTATACAAAAAGGTAGCACAGGCACTGAATTTTTATAGAGATACAGTTGGAAGCGTAGTTTGCAAGTTCAGAATTAAAGGAGGAGCGGCTTCAGTACCAGGATGTGGCAGAAAGAGGAAGCTATGAATGGCTGTCACCAGATTCCTGAGGAGACGGGTGTTCAAAAAATCCTTGGGTGACTGCAGGAGACCCACAGCAAGACATATTAATCAGCCACAGAAGTTTGGGGATATTGTTCTTTGGAGTGATGAAACAAAACTGGAATATTTCGAGCTTATGAAGCAGTGGTATGACTACGGGCTGAATAAAGAAGCATATGCTGAAAAGAACAACCTGCCAACAGTGAATAATTGTGGGGGCTTTTTGATGCTCTGCAGCTGCCTAGCTTCCTCTGGCACTGGAAATCTGCAAAGTGTAGAGGGCAGGATGGATTCACTCAAGTCCCAGGATATCCAAGGAGAAAATGTCATGCCGTCTGTAGGGAAGCTGACGCTTGGGCATCATTGGACCTTCCAAACATACAATGATCCTAAGCATACCTCAACATCCACCAACGTTTGGTTTCAGAAAAAGTCTGGGAATATTCTAGAGTGCCCATCACAGTCACCACACTTGAAACCCATAAAAAAATCTCTGGTAGGATATGAAGACAGTTGCAGCATGCAAACTCTAAAATATCAGTGAACTGGAGGCCATTATCCATGAGGACTGGGCTGATTCCTAGGAAATGCTGCCAGAAGCTGTTGTCTGCATTTGCATCTCATTTCCAGCAGGTCATGGCCAGAGGCGGACAGAGTACACAACTTTATTGAAGTAAAAGTACAGATACCACTTGTTAAATTTTACTCAAGCACTTTTGTACAAGTAAAAGTTCTACATTCAGATTTTTACTTAAGTAAAAGTACTGGAGTACTTATTTTTAAAAATACTTAAGTATCAAAATTAAAAGTAAATTTTCTAAATATTGCGTTATTACTGCCACAGTGCATACCTTTACCTATAGAAACCTACTGGATGGAGCTTTTATAGATACTTTAAAGAGATGGTTCACTCGTCTTGAAATTGAAAGAATCAATAAAAATATCCAACCCAATTATTATTTCAGTATTATGCTTTTGGTTCAACTCTACTACATCGCCAAATTTTTGTTTATTTGTCAAAATTGTAAAGCATCAGGGGCGCAGCCATGTTGTGATATGTGACGAGATCTAGGATGCCTGATGTCACACGTGCATAAAGCCACCAAGGCCAATCCGACATGGTCATGGTGGCAAAAGGGTGGCTCTACTAAGTACTATAGATGCTGGCCATGAAGGTGTTGAATAATTTTGAGCCTGCAGTAGTCATTAAAAGTGGTACTTGTAATATTTGTTGTGTTGAGCCGTTTAAATTGATCCTGTTTGATTTGTTCATTGCAAACAGCTGAAAGTTTGTACATTTCGCCAGTAAACCTAATTTGCTATAGAGGTTGAATAATTTTGATTGCAACTGTATGTTTGGAGCCCAATTTTTCTTGCAGGATTACTGGAAAGCAGGCTAGTGGTCTCTTGCATGTCCTCGGTCTCTTGTACGTGACAAGATGTGGCTGTTGGCATTTGAAAATGGGGACAGTGAAACTATGGGGTTGTTGGGTGGCTAATTATGCTAAAGTGCAATACTGTTGTGTACTGTTATGCAAGCCCCATGATCTACACATAATCCAGCATGCCTTATATAATGTAAAGCACCCCCTCTGCTGCACGTTACACTGCTGCCACTAGTGGCACACTGGCCTGGACTCTTCTCCAGTGACATTGGATGCCCTAGCTGTGAGAAAGGAGAGCAGATGTAATTGGATATTTTATGAAGCATAGAACATAATTTTACAGATATTCAGGAAAAAATTGCTCCACAAACATTCAAGGAAAAACTGAGCATCTTCTTACAAAAATTTTAGATGGAAATGGGATTTTTTAAATTTTTTTTTTCAATAAAAACTCAATGAAAAACCGTGGTTTTTCAGCAGCTTAGGTAACCTGAATTTGATTCTCCAACAGGAGAAGAGAATATTCCAGATCCCCTGGATGCACGCAGCAAGATATGGATGGGATGTGGAGAGGGATGCACATTTGTTCAGACACTGGGCCATTCACACTGGTACTCTTAAGAGTGCAATTTTCCATAATGTTTCTTTCATGGATATGTGCAGTATTGATTATACATTTGACAAAATGAAGATAAATCAGACACCAAATACTATTCAAATGTTTATTTAATGTAATATTGGATCATATAGATTACAATATATTGTAATAGCAAAAATAGATATAGGGTGCTGGAGGCCCCAGAGGTTAAGATAAACAAAATGTTGAAGTTTTTGTTGAAGGATGCATGCACGGACGGAGGCCGATACCATAGCTCCCATGCCACATGGGCGGCGGGAGCTAATTAGGAGCCTGTAACTGAAATAGTCGAAGTTTGAAATGTCAAAGTTTTTGGTGATATTTTTAGGCCAGTGACTTGAAAATGTTGGCCAAGGTCACTTTTGGGCACGTCATTTGTTGGCCTTTAAAGAGAAGCATGTCCACTAAGAATTAGGAGCCTATAACTGAAACAGTTGATGAGATAAAGCAAAATTTTGAAGTTTTTGGTGATATTTTTAGGCCAGTGACCTTGAAAAAATAGGCCAAGGTCACCTTTAGGCACATCATTTATAGGCCTTTATGAGATGCATGTCCAGTAAAAATTAGGAGCCTGTAACTGAAATAGTTGATGAGATAAAGCAAAATGTTGAAGTTTTTAGTAATATTTTAAGGCCAGTGACCTCGAAAAAATAGGCCAAGGTCACCTTTAGGCACGTCATTTGTAGGCCTTTATGAGATGCATGTCTAGTAAAAATTAGGAGCCAGTAACTGAAATAGTTGATTAGATACAGCAAAATGTTGAAGTTTTTGGTGTTATTTTTTGGCCAGTGACCTTGAAAGAATGGGCCAAGGTTACCTTTCGGCAAGTCATTTGTAGGCCTTGATGAGATGCATGTCCAGTAAAAATTAGGAGTCTGTAACTGAAATAGATGATGAGATAAAGCAAAATGTGTTGACAGACGCACGCGCGCACGCACGGACGGAGCCCGATACCACAGCTCCCGCACCGCGAGAGGTGGCAGCTAAAGAGGTGTCAGTGTCCAATGATTCATGGTGTTCATTGTATGTGCACATTTGAGGTAAATTCCATTTCAAATTAGTCAATTTAGAATATAAACAACAGCCATAATACTTTATCAAGTCAAATCATAATCTGATTTCAGTTTTCTGAGTGGAAGGAATTGCAATGGAACTCAAAGACTAAATTTCATGAAAAATACTAAAATCTGATTTTATGTGATCAAATTGCACTTCAAATATACAGCAAAATGTTTTGACTTTCCTGTTTTCTTGTACTTGTTTTTTCCCTAACAAAGACCTGAAGAGGCTGAGCTCATGCATCAAAGTGAGAGATGAACTGTTGAATGGAAAATTGGAAGAACAAAAGATGAGAGAGCCATAGATCACCATTGGTTTATGTTTTCACCTTAAAATTAGGGCTCAGAGTGGTGAGTTGACTGCACTGAATAAACTGCTGAAATCTATTAGGTAAATGCGGAGAAACAACTTAAACTAGCAGAATCCTCTGCTTGAACTCTGTGACCCACAGACATCACCAGTTGTTGGGTATTTTCCCTGGTGATGCTCTGTTAGGCCTGTACTGCAGCCATCTTTAGTTGTTTCTGGGACTTCAGATCTTTCTCACTTTTTGACCCTCAATCTTTGGGGCCGTCAAATGTCATCTTCATGACATTTCTGAAACTGGCAAGAACATTACTCTTTCCACTCCCTGAAAAGCTGACAGGGAAAAAAAAGATTTAAAAGACTACTTTTACCTTCGCCAGCGACTTCGCTGACGAAGGTAATGTTTTGATCCCCGTGTATTTATTTGTTTGTGTGTCTGTCTGTCTGTCTGTGTGTATGTGTATCGAATAACTCAAAAAGTTCCATACGGAATTTCATAAAATTTGGTGGGTTGATTTGGCATGACCTGAGGATCAATCGATTAGATTTTGGGAGTGATCGGGTCAAAGGTCAAGGTCAAGGCCACGAAAAGGTCAAAACTGACTTTCGGCCATATCTCGGTCAATTTTTATCCGATCGGCATGAAACCAACGCCAAAATGTGCAGAATTATATATCCGATCCTGTGATGTGAAACACGGTACAATGGGGTCAATACTCTTCTTAGCGGTTGGGGGTCAAAGGTCAGGGGGGTCATTACCTTTCGAACTTAAAGGCGTATTGATGTAAAAAAAAAAAATATCGTACTCTTCTCATTCATCGATCATTTAAAAAAATAAAAATTGGTCCTCAGAGTTATGTGGCGAGGGATTCAGTGGCGTCGGCGAAGGTATGCGCTCTACCGAGTGCCCGTTCTAGTTGTCAATGGATTAGTGCCTCGCGCAAGATATTGTACCATGAGCGGTGAGTTTAACAAGTCATTCATGCAGTATATTAACTGACGCCAATTACTGTGTATACAGCGCCCTCCATAATTATTGGCATCCTTTGTTAAAGTGTGTTCTTTAGCTTCTAATAAATTCAGTTTTTTTCAAAATTATGTAAGACCACAATGAAAAAAGAGGAAAATCCAACCTTAAATTCAAGTGCATTTATTCAGTGGGAAAAAATCTTACATTAAGAAATAATTCTTTTACATCAAATCATGTGTGCCACAATTATTAGCACCCCTGATGTTAATACTTTGTACAACTCCCTTTTGCCAACAAAACAGCAGCTAATCTTCTTCTACAATGTTTCACAAGGTGTGAGAATACAGAAAGAGGGATCTTCGAACATTCCTCTTTGCACAACCTCTCTAAATCATCCAGCGACCTGGGTCCTCTCCTTTGCACTCTCCTCTTCAGCTCACTCCACAGGTTTTCAATGGGGTTGAGGTCTGGGGACTGAGATGGCCATGGGAGGAGCTTGATTCTGTGTCTGGTGAACCATTTCTGTGTAGATTTAGCCACATGTTCAAGGTCATCATCTTGCTGAAAGATCCAGTGATGACCCATCTTCAGCTTTCGGGCAGAGGCCACCAGATTTTGACTTAAAATGTCCTGGTATTTCAAAGCGTTCATGATGCCATGCACCCTAACAGGGTTCCCAGGGCCTCTGGAAGAGAAACAGGCCCCACAGCATCACTGATCCTCCCTCATACTTCACAGTGGGCATGAGGTGCTTTTCTGAATACTCATCTTTTGTGTTCCACCAGACCCACTTAAGGTGTTTGCTGCCAAAAAGCTCTATATTGGTCTCATCTGACCAAAAACACGGTCCCAGTTGAAATCCCAGTACCGCTTAGCGAACTCCAGACGTTTGTGTTTATGATTGTGAGTGAGAAAACGTTTTTTCCGTGCATGCCTCCCAAACAGCTTGTTGGCATGTAGATAGCGCCTGATAGTTGCTTTGGAGACTTTTTGACCCCAAGATGCTACAATTTGTTACAATTCTTTAACAGAGAGCTTTGGAGAACTTTTTATTTTTCTTACCATCCTCTTCACTGTGCGTGGTGGCAAAATAACCTTCATCCTCGTCCAGGTTTGTTTACCACTGTTCCAGTTGTTTTAAACTTCTTAATTCTGAACTTCACTTGAGTTGAAGGTTACATTTTTTTACAATTATCAGTGTGAGAGTATGCTTCTGCAATAAAAGTTTTATTTATTTTAAGGCTTTTAACACATCTTAACCAGGGGTGCCAATAATTATGGAGGGCGCTGTATTTCATTAGTATCTTGCTCCTTCACTCACTTGTGCACAGCAGGCAATAACTCCCCACTAAGGGGAGCTATTGTCTCTCATGTAAATGAATGACAGTCAATCACGATTGTCTTTATCTTTGCTTGCAAAAGGTGCCAAATAGCATCCTGGAAATATTTTATCTTTCAAAGCACATTTTCACCATTATTTAGTTCAAAATATTTCCAAACTGCTCCTTAATTTCTGAGAGTGAGTGCCAGATAGAGTCTCCAGATACATTGGCAATGGTCCCTAACAAGTGTCTCTGATAATGGCCCTTAAGTTCAGGAGAAGATTCACCAGGATGAGCAGACTGGAAGGGATTGAACTCCCACTTTGGGGTGCATTTCCCAAAAGAATAGTTGCAGATAACATTTAAATTTGTGGAAACTCAGACATTTTACATTTTTATCCACAAAATGAGCTTATTTCAAATTTTCTGGCTGCAACAGGTCTCAAAAAAAAAAATTGGGACACAGGCAGAAAAGGGAGAAAAAAGCAATTAATATATGAGAGAATCAGCTGAATTAACATTTAGCAAGTAATTAAGTTAACTGGTATCAGGTGTGTAACATGATTGGCTATTAAAGGATGTCTTAGAGAGGCTGAGTCTCTCAGATGTGTAAAAAATGGCCAGAGACTTTCCAACCTGTGAAGGCTTGCTGAAAAATAGTGGAATGTTTAAAAAAACAACATTCCTCAACGTAAAATTGCAAAGGCTTTGAAGGCCTCATCATCGGCAGTGCATAACATCATGAAAAGATTCAGAGAAACTGGAAAAATCTCTGTGCATAAGGGACAAGACTGAAGGCCTTTACTGGATGCCCGTGATCTTCGGACCCTCAAACGCTAATGCATAACTGACTGGCATGATTCTATCATTGACATTACTAAATGGGCCCAGGTATACTTCAAGAAACCACTGTCTGTAAACACAGTCGATCATGCCATCCACAGATGCCACCTAAAACTCTTTATCATGCAAAAAAGAAGCCATTGTTGAGCATGATCCAGAAGGGACGCCGTGTTCTGTGGGCCAAGGCGCATTTAAAATGGACTGTAGCAAAAGTGGCAAAGTGTCCTATGGTTAGAAGAGTCCAAATTTGACATTCTTGTTGGAAATCATGGGGGTCATGTCCTCCGGGCTAAAAAGGAGAGAGACCACCCCTCCTGTTACCAGTGTTCAGGTCAAAAGCATCTCTGGCATTGTATGGGGATGCATTATTGCATAATGATGTGGGATACTTGCATGTTTTAAAAAGCACCATGAATGCTAAAAGGTATATAAAGGCTTTAGAGCAACATATGCTGCCCTCCAGACAACATCTATTCCAGGGAAGGCCTTGTGTATTTCAGCAGGACAATGCAAAACCACATATTGCAGCTATAACAACAGCATGCCTTCGTAGTAGAAGAGTCCGTGTGCTGAACTAGCCTGCCAGCAGTCCTGATCTTTCACTGATTGAGAACATTTGTCACATAATTAAACATAACATAAACATAATTAAATGAAAAGTCTGTCAAAGGATACCCAAAACTCTCCAGCAGCTGGAAGCCTGTATTAAACAAGAGTGGGATCAAATTCCAATGGCTAAACTCAAGAAACTTGACTCCTCAATGCCCAGACGCCTCCACTCTGTGTTAAAAAGAAGAGGGGATGCTACACCATGGTAAACAGGCCCCTGTCCCAACTTTTTTGAGACATGTAGCAGCCATCAAATTTGACATTAGCTCATTTTGTGGATAAAATTATAAAATGTTCAGTTTCAACATTTGCTACGTTATGTCTGTTCTTTTCTGAATAAAATACTGGCTGGTGTGATTTGAAAGTAATTGCGTTTTGATTTTATTCACAATTTACACTTTGTCCCAACTATTTCAGAATTGGGGTTGTATAACTAAATGAGTTAATTTAGAAAGAAATAGAAACTGCATTAATGACTGCAATAAAAAGAGTAAATATTAAACTGAATAATAAATTCAAAATTAATACTAATTTAAAAAACAAGATTATGATGATCAGGTAATATTCAGAGGAAGTATTTCAGAACTTGGTGCCTGAAGCTGACTGGTATCCCTTTCTCTCCGTGTTCTCCTCCCAGCATAGGAGGGCACCACACCCCTTAGGGCACCAGAGTGCTTGTCAAAGTGATCGATTCACCATGACCCGCGACTGTGGGAAGACCCAGAGAAGTCTACGCCAGGTAAGGTGGTGTGAACGGCCAGAGGGAGGCAAACATCCAGAGTCCAGCAGGCAGATCTGTGCATGTGTAAATCATATACAGTACCTCGTTTTTGCCTTCCACTTTGAATGGATATCCACTGCTTCTGGCAATCATCGAACAAAATGTAATTGGAGAAATTTTCGTATTCATAAGTTGCCCTGGCTTTACCTGACATTCATAGTGAAACTATGTGGCTGATAAGGAGCAAATATTCAGAAAATCCACATTCTTGTAATATTTTCAAGAAAATTCATTTGGATGTTTTCAGGGTTCTAGCTTGCAAATGTTTTGAGTATTGTGAATACAATATGATCTAATGAGTATTTACTGTTACTATGCCTGAGCACAACACTGTTTTTATATCAATTATGTTCTCCTGCCAGAGTATATGCATGTACTGTACGCACTGCATTCCATGTCTGTGCTGTTTTGAATGCATGAAAAGCCCCTCCAGGTGTATGCAAAGAGTTGATTTCGTTGTGGTTTTTCAACCACCCTTGCCCTCTGAGAACGCCTCCTGGATTACGAGGGTCGGCGCATCTCCCCGCCCTACTTCATGCCATTTGGGGCGGGACCCCAAATGTGTCTGGGGGAGTCTTTGGCAAAGCTGGAGCTCTGCCTGTTCACTAGCTGGCTCCTGCAGGAATTCATTTTTACCTCGCCCCCTGGTGCACCCCTGCTTGACCTCCAGGGGCGCTTCGGAGTCGTTCTCCAGCCGCTGCGCTTCACTGTGTCCGTCCGCCCGTGTTTCAACTGGGCAGACCTCGAAGGGTAAAGGCTGTGACATCATTATGTAGAGAGACCAGATCTGTTTCAGTGTTTAAATCACAAAAGCCATTAAGACTGGTGGACTTTGCATTTTATCCCAGCATTTACTAAACAATCAATCATTACTGAATAACACTCAGTTCTTGAAGAGATTTGACCATTTAGTGAGCCATCATTCCATCATACCTGCTTTTAACAAGCCAGTTGTCTATTTTCATGCTAGAAAGCCAGACTCAAACACTATATGGCCAAAACCATGCAGGTATTCATTCATTTGAGGCCATTTTTCTTGGTTCTGACAGACCTTCATTCCTCTTAAGAAAAATCATGATGCTGTACCATACAATGATATCCTCGATGATTGTCCAGTAGTTTAGGTTGGGCACCTGCCAGTTTCATTTGACAAACCGTAGAGCAAGGTCCGTACATGTTTTTTTCCAAGTTAGGTGTAGAAGAATTAGACTGGCCTATAACAAGCCCTGATCCTAACTCCATCGAACACTGCTGGGGTCTATTGTGCACCAGGGCAAATTGCTCAGCATAGCTGGCAAACGATTTCATGCGGGAACAGAACCACATTTCCACAGACTTACCAAGGGGACCAATTCCATTCACTCCAATCATTTTGTGCGAGACATTGGATGAGTCTGCATACTTTTGGCCATCTGTTGTACAATACGACTTTACTGTAAATAGTTTAATTAATCAATTTGCTTCAATGACAGCTGGTGCATAAATTCAGGGGATGTTGTTATTTGATACCTATTCATTAGCTTGCAGGGCACCATGAACTCTGGTGCTGACAGATGACAATGCACCAAAATTTGAATAGTCATTGTTGCTTCAGGTAATCAAGTATCTTCATCAATCAACTCACAGTATGGGTATTTCCTTTATCACTTTCTAACTGATACCATGAATTCAACTGATTTAACCTCTATTTATTGTGATCAAAATCCTTCGTAATTGTTGTTCATCATTATGGGGGGCATGTCCAAGGTTATTACAAGGTTTGGTTGTAGAAGAGTCTCAGTCCTATCCACTAGCACTTCACTACAGAGTGTCACTGTGTGTGAAGTCTCCCTCACAGCTATGGAGGGAGCTTCAGTAAGGGGAGGGTGTAAAAAAAAAAGTGTATAAACTTCGGGATGTCTTTGCCCTTTATCCAACAGGAAGCGGAGGTAATCGCCATGCCTACCAATAGGTTGCATTGTGTACGACAGTCTTGTTCCCCAGTGATACACTTCTTATCCAAAATATTTTAGAGAGGATAATGTAATTAAATAAAATTTATACAAAAAATATTTAAATGCACAGTATTGACAAAGATGAAGGTGTTTTTGCATGAAATGGCACATTATGAAAAAGAGCAATCATTGATTCAATGAATAAAACCCACTCTGTTTTTTTCAGGTGCCCATCTGCATGTTCATTTCAAAATACAATGTAACCTTTAGATCCGTGATGGTCGCATGAAATAGTTGATCAAATTTCCATTTGAGGTCAGGTAATGTTTTACTCATCTTTCGGAAATAGCCGCACGGAATTGACATTTGTAGATATGAAGCATTTCTGTCATCCTGGACACAAAATAGGTGCTGCACTTTAAAGGAGGGTGGTTTGTTTATTTGTTTATTTAAAGGATCCTCATTAGCTACCACCTGGGTGACAAGCTCATCTTCCTGGGGTCCAGACAAACATACACATGACATACAGCATTAGTCATAAATACACTATGAACAATAAACAATATAATCAATCTATCACTCATTCAAAAGGTATGAGACCTCATGAAATAAAATAAAAACAAATACAACTAATGACAGACAACTTAAAAAAAAACGGGATAATAAAATAATAATATCCATCCAATGTTAACCATCTTCACATCACAGACATAGCTTATCCAAGCTCCAAAAAAAACATTTCCTGAAAATTCCTGTTACATCGGAATAGGGAAAATAGGTGGGATCGGACCTTCCTCTTAAAGCTTACCTTTCCTTTAATAGAACTAATGGTACTTGGAAGACAAGTCCATGACATTATTGCTCTGTATAAAACAGCTTTTTTTTCCAAGTAATTGCTTCTGGGTCGGGGTAAGGCCACGTGCCCCCTACTGGCTCCTCTGGTGTCATGTACGTGTATTTCAGAGCTTGCATCCGTGAAGACTCGCTTCAGAGGGTTTAATAAGCCACTTGCACTCTGCGCTAATGGGTTTGGGATGGCACTCAAAGTGGCGGACCCTCCGTGGGAACGCGCAAACAGAGGGGGAGTGGATAGGGACCGGTTTGGGATTGGGCCTCAGTCTCAGTCTCACTCAAAAAACATTGTTCTGTATACAGCAATCCATTATCTCCACATGCACATTCAGGCCTACAGAAGTATTACACACCTAAGACACGTCACTGACCACTGAATAACTATCAGAGGGGTATATTCATTGAACCATTTTGTTTAAATGCAGCTCCACGATGGCCCTTTTGAAATTAACGCTCGTGTCTGTGCCACTGCATGCATCTTGTTTTTCAATTCTTCTGCAAACACCCAAAGCTCCAAGAAAGATATAAATAAAACACTCACAATGGGGACATATGAAAACACTTTATTTTCACACATCTTATGCTCACACATTTATGATCCAAGGTTGGCTCATAAGCAGTACTGGCTGCCAAGTCCAACACACAAACGCACACTGAGGGATGATGAACACATTCCATATAAACCAAAATGAGTTTAGAGAATGATTCAACAATCTGGGTACAGAGTGAGTAGCAACAATAGAATTAGGGAAGAAACAAAATGAAACCCATGTCCTCCATATCAAAGGTGTCCCTATATCAATCATTAAGAAAATGACACGAACCCCAAATCATCAGGTTAAAGAAAACATCTCACTGCATATGACTGAATTAAAGAAAAAAAGATTTTCTTTTTACTTTTGAAGATGGCAAACGCCACACTAACCATCACCATCTCCAACAGTCAACAGTCCACTCACCTGGAGATCAAGGTGGTCAAAATGATGTCACTCCCATTCATGCATGCTTGTTACGAGAGACTGAATAACAACATGGCAAGTTAAAAAAGGCATTATATAAAGTAGATATGTAGTATTAACTCACATCTCACAGAAACCTTAATATAAACAGGGTCCTTTAAATAGGAGTTTGAGTAATGAATCTTAGTCCTTGCACCACAATTTAAAAAAAAAAAAAAAAACTAAGCCAGTATTTAAACAGTCAACCATGAAATAATTTGTTTGTACACATTCTCGGTACATCTTTTTGGTTTCAGAAAATGTACATTAAAATTTAAAACAATGTTTATTCCAACTAAGAGCACTATGTAGTACAGTGAAACAAACACTGTCTTTGACCCCTGCTGCTAGTCTAAAATTCTGACATGAAACAAGGTAACAGTCCGCTACGGACATGGCTATAACACAAGAGGGTGGAACAAACAATACAATAAAGGAAGTCAATGAGGTCACAAAAAACAAATGTTTCCTGAATGAACCCAGAATCCAACCTTCATTCTTAGTGCTTTAATTTTCAGTCCAAGAAGACCCACATAAAAAAACCACTTCCCTTCTTCAAGGGCTGTAAAATTAAAGCAATCCATTTTTCTGGTATGAAACATGTCATAAAACACCCGCTTTTATCATTCATTCTCATCAGACAGGACATTTGAAGTTTCTACTTCTTCACACCCTACATGAAATGAAAATCATATCCTACATTTTCCCTGCAAAACACACACACACACAAACAAATAAATATACCTTATAGGTTTTATGAAGGCTTTGCACGTGAGAACGTAATCGAGAGACAACAGGATGAAATAGTATTTATACAATCTATTTTAACACATATTACATTCTATTTACAAAGAAATGTTAGGTTTATACAACTAAATTACATTTTATTAGTTGGAGGTAAATAAGTATAGGCTGGGTGGTGGTGAAGCAAACTACAAAAACCAATTTATGGCGCTTTACAGAGCCACTTTCCAAGCAACAGCAAAAATATTTTACGTATTAACTTACTGGTTTATAAATGAGCAGAAGAAATTACATGCCCCTCTATCAAAGGACTGTCATTAAAATGTTCTTCTCGAGAGTGATATAGCTGCAGAACCTTCAGAGTCACAGGCACCTGCTTGTTGAAATAACAAAAAGCAACTCAGAATATAAATCTTTATTATTTGTAGTCAAACGAACTGGTTCAAGAGAATACCAACCCGATATAGCACATAACCAGCTTCTGACTCAAGAGTAATATTCTAAGCTTTGTACATCTAGTTTCAATGAAACATCAGGATATGAGGCCATCTGATAAATTTGTCTATTCTTGAAAACCATCCCTTCTAGATGTATCCCAGCAACAGTGTTCAAAACTCCAAAAGGAACAATTGAAAGCTGAATAATAGCAGCACTTTTCAGCGCCGGTACGTGATGTCACTGCTCATGTGCTTTCAGAAAGGCAAGTGGTTTCCCAGAGCCCACTGAACTCCGTACCAGATACCAGCCAGTACCAGCCTGCCCTCTAATCAACACAATGCTGTCTCACAAAATATCTTTGTTCAACATAGCCTGTGGACCTTCACCAATTTCAGGCAAGTTCAAACTGAATAATTGTTGGTACTTCAAGAAAACACTACTGTCTGGCTATGGAAGTTTCTTAGCTGAGTGCATCATACAACGCATAATGCAGCAAGGTACAGCAAATAACTATGAATGGAAAACATGACCAATATGCCACGCCTTTGCCCTATAAAGGATTTTGGAACAGTGAAATGTCCCCAAAATCTTATATTGCCATTGGTAAAGAAAACCCATTTCGAACAGATGAAATTTATACTAGGACACAATGCGGAACTCCAAACAGGCGTATGAACGGTATGCTTTGAGCTCCAAAAAAGCAGGTTCATTCCATTGTAAACATTTCACATGCCAAAAGCACCAGCCACCTGATTAGAAAGTCTCAAAACCAATCAACTCTCTTTACATTTCATAATTCACATGCAGTCCCGTTGAAGGTTTCCCGTTTATGTAAACAAAGAAGTCATGACACGGAGGGCCACTTTTACAGACATGAATTCAGCCAAAGGACTAAATGAACCATCAACTTAATTTAGAATGGAGACTCCCGATGAAAAAAAAAATAATATTAAAAAAAAAATAAATAAATAAAAAAAAAAAAACAAATTCACCCAGTACGAAGTTTCACATTCACCCAGAATGAAGCTTTACCTGTAAGCCTGCAAGACTATTAATGCAAACTCCACTGGCGTGGAGTTTCTCTTAACATCCCAAGTTTAAAAAATACAAATAAAATGATGGATAGTTAGTGGAAGATGTGGGAAAGAAGATGCTACTGCAACATTTGAAGAAAGTGCCTTAAAGAGGATCATCCTTTTCTACTGGTGGCTGAAAAGAATCTGGATGATGGTAATACAGCATTCATATCCGTGGAGCATTAAGACACTTTCATAACTTAAGCAGTTGACACCTGATTAAAATACTGCCCATTCTTAAAGTAGGCAGTTCATTTAATGCACAGTTTCATCAACCGCAAAATGTCACCCCCAACCCATGGACTAACTTGGCACCCGAATCAAAAAACAAAAAACATAGGCTTTCAAGTAAATTTTGAGGGGAAAAAAATTTTAAATGCCAACATTCAAATTGATACTTCTCTGCGGGCTGTGTTTTTTGTCCATTTAAATCCACCTTAGAATTTCTTGACAAGAAACTTTTGGTACAGGCGGGGCCCGAGACTTTGCTCATCTCAGACAAAATGTATATATAAGATTAGAGGCAGAAACATGGTTCACATTAGTACGAGAACAGAATTGACGCGTGCCCCAGCTGGCAAAATTGCACATCCCCAGTGAACACACTCAATGTGCGGTCTTACTCACTGGTGGAGGAAACCAATGTCTGCCCTCAAGCTTGCTAAACAGACCTGAAGAGAGCATTTCCGTGACATCAGTGGTACACAAACATGGCCTCGACGAGAGTTGAGCCTTCTCTTATTTCATTCTACAGCACGCACTCGCTGCAGTACCTGCTTGTGTAGCATAACAATTTTCAGGTGAGATACTCCAGAGCGTAACAACGTGCAAAATCTTTCCAGCCAAGCTTGAAACCTCTGCATCTGTGTACTTGCATGGACCATGCAAGTACTTGCATTTTTCTGCTCTAAGGAGGCGAAACATTTCATTTATTCAACCAATTTCTATGCTAAAAGGTCCGCTGAGAACCTTTTCACACTCACAATTAACATCCGACAAAAAACCCTTAAAACATAGCAGTCCTTATAAGAGAAACTGGAAAAAAATAAAATAAATTATTTCTGCCGTGAATAAATCAAACATATTATCATAATTAATCATCCCTCAGTCAATAAGACTGGAGGCTTTGCCACCCTTCAGGTAAAGCCATTTAAATCAAATGTGGCGAAAGTAAATTTTGTAAAAGACCTACCAGCTACAGAGTTTTATAAGCATCAGAAACTGCTGTTGCAAACCAAAAACCTCCAGCAGGTTACAGAGACATAGAAGGAAAGGAACACAGGGGAATGGCCATCTATCTAACCTGTATCTCAGCATCCCTGGGGATTAGTGGGACCCCTGACTTGGGTGCCCAAGACCTGCCTCGCACGAAACAGAGGAAGTTATGCACTGGCGAGCAAACATGACACTCAACTTTCAGGGGCTTGGGTGTTGAGACAGCATTATGAATGGAGCCCATAGCCAAATGCTGTGTTACTGCCCCATTGACAATAGTGTGTGAACAGAAGAGATTAACCCTGGCAGGCAGCTACAGGTAACCGTACAACTGCATCTAGTTTTCAATACAAATCAGAACCTGCCGTGTAATCGGCATTATTTTTATTGCCTTATTATTATTATTATTATTATTATCTTTATTACCTTTATTACCATTGCTCCCAAGTAGCCGACAAGAGTGGAGAGAAGTGAGCTGTGTAAATTGGAGTGGCAGAACAAACTAGCATTTCCTGCCCCCATTATGCTAACGTCAGACAACCGTAGGTACTAGCATAGGGTGGGTGGCGCTACAGTGGTGGGAGAAAAAGGTCTTGCAGTGAAGACGTGGCACTGACCTCATTCCTGTCATACTGCTGTAATGTCTTCTGCAAGGCTGGTCCAGCCGTCATTTCACTGCTGCCGTGTTTGGGTAAAAAAAAAAAAAAAAAAGAAAAATACACGCAGCTTGTTGTTGGCCAACGCACCAGCATAGCACTCGAAACAAAAACAAGAGTCAATGGGAGCAACCATGGACTTTCATGTTGTCAAGTGCCAGAGTCTTGTTTTTAAAAATAATCCCCGTTTTTCCATAAATCCATCTCAATCGTGAAAAACTTTTGGTATTCTATGTGCCCTAGGGGATGCTAGCACACTTGGCATACAATGGCCACAAAGCACGCCCCCTCTTACTTCTTCCAACACTTTGCCCATTAATTTATAACGTACCCGCTTATTCCCACTGGTTTCCTTTACGACGTCTCAGGAGGACTCCACCGTGATGACTGCCTCCTCTGGTATCAGAGCAGGGCCGGGACTACAAATGCTAGTACACTCCTCGCTAATCCGGTTTTGGGCCCGATTTGAGCAGTCGACACTATCATGGAGGGTGAGGGCGTCCTCTCCCTCCTCCTTCAGTTTCCCTGCCTGCTTGATCCCCTCCTCAAAGTCCTCCTCCTCTTCCTCACTGTCCACCTGGCAGCGACACACCTCAATGCCAGAGTCTCCCGTGAGCCGACGGTGGCGATACTGGCTCTCATCCGCATCCACGTCCTCCTCCTCGTTGTCTGATGTGCATGGCGTGCGACAGTCCGGCTCGAAGAAGTCCACGTTAGAGGAGAAGAGGGCGTGTTTAGGTGGAGATAGGGCGGGCTTCGGGGAGGGGCTCTCTTCCAAATGCTCTGTTCGTGAGCCTCCTTCAGTGGGGTCCATCGAAGGGTCGGAAAGTGGAATTTCAGGGGCGCAGGTTGGGGCAGGGGCAGGAGAAGGAGGAGGAGAAGGAGGTGGAGGAAGCGGAGGTGGGGTCAAGGTGGGGGTAGTGACAGAGGGGGGGCCAGTGGTGGGATGGGAGGGGCTACTGACAAGAGGGGTGGGGACTGAAGCCGGATGGGCGGGGCTGGTGACAAAAGCGGCAGGGCCAGGGAAGTCTCCGCCTTCGCTGGGCGTCGTAGCATTGCTGGTGTCAGTCTCGTAGGTCACCTGTACTGAAAAGGAGGTGCTACAGGGGGAAGTCCCTGAGCAGGAGTCGCAGGAGCAGCTGGTGTAGTTGTCAGAGCTCTGGGAAGATGTCATGCCACTAGGGCCCGCATGGGCATACAGCCCGCCCCCCTGCAGGGCAAAAACAGAGCTGTACGGGGGAGGGGGGGTGCTCGGCTGAGCTGCCACTTCTTCATAGGATGGGAGCTTAAAAGAAGCCAAGAAACCTGCCAGGAATAAATATAGGTTTATTTTTAATACACTATGACAGTTGCTTATTGATGGAGGTGGTGTACATATTTCCCCAAAATTATATGTTGTATGCACTTCATGAGGTTTACTTCTCCAATATACTGGATATTTGATCAAGCATGGAGGGAAATTTCATGTTAGCGAATCTTTTCACGCAGCAATCAAATAAAATCTGAGGGCTGAAAGGATGCGTACTGAGGTCGATCATGGAGGTGGGGTAGTTGCAGGCTCCATGGTAAGCAATGAGGTTGATCTCCCTCTGTCTCTGCTGCTGCTGGATCCGCATCTTGGCCCGCCGGTGTCGGTATGCACAGCAGCAACTGAACATAATTAGGACTGTCCAGAGGAGCCAGAACCCTGAAGAACCCAACACAGCTTTACAAGACCTCCAAAATAATAACACTTGAATAGCCCAACATCCTTTTAAACAAGCTCCAAATCATTCTTGAAGAATAAAACATTCTTCAACAAAGCCTCCCAAAACTAATCTCAGGAAAAAAACACACATTCTTTAACACAATTTTGCTGAAGTGCCACTCATTCAACCTTTGGAGGATCAAACATTCCTTCACAAACTCTAGCAAAAGAGATCACTCAACTAACAGAGACCTTATAAATATAAGGAGACAGCAGACTGACGCAATCATTGAAAAGTCCTCTCAGAGCAGAATCTCAACCAAGAAAACCAAAGCCCTCAATGTTAAAATGGGGAAATGCCTACATCTTGAGCTCGGTCATATGCGCGGCCATCTGATTTTCATATGTGTTGACACTGTAAAACTTTAACAGTATGAAGACAATTGTTCTTAATGACATTAATGTCACAGGAAAACAAAATTTTTTGACTCGCTGATGCTTGTGTGTACGCACCATCCATAGCTTCAAAGCACAGGAAGACAACAACATTCTGCTTTGAGGCAAGTTTAATCTCTGTCATTGCCATAGTGATCGTAAACGGCCATATCCGACAGAGCCATTTGGAATATTATCAACCATCCATGGCGTTTGAATTAACACCACACTACACAGCTAACTCCGTCTTCTTGAAAAATAGATCATCTCCAGTGAGTGAACCAGAGATATTTTTTTACCTCATTTGAAGCTAACTTAATACTTGTGATGTGGATGCTTGGTACAACTGTTCACAGTAACAGAACTTGCTGTCTGTAAAAGCTGTATTGCAAGGGTTTGTCTCTGTGGTTATGACCGCTCGGTTACCAGCTACTGCATGTTAGTTTGCGTGTCGTGCCAATTAAAAATGCTCCTGGTTATCTTATATGCAGTAATTCTGATCGGTATGCTTGTGTTACTTCGGTAAGCATCAATGTGGCAGTTTCATCATAACATTGCCCGATTGTAGCCACTACAGATAGTGATCGCTTCACTTATCCATGACCGGGATGAGCCGGATACTTCGCAAATGTCTGAGCAAGCTCTCTGGTGCTACCATGAAAGCAATGCGAAACGAGGATTTTTTGAGGATGGCAGTATGGGCGAAATAAGTACCCCTTTTTTACTTTGCAGGATCAGGAGTACTCTGGAGAGTCAAAGACCAATATATAAACTTGGAAAAATAGCACATTAGGTCCCCTTTAATAAAGTCAAGCGTCAACGACAACAGTTCCGAGTGTAGCTTCTTACTTTACTAGCCAAAAGCCTTGGCATGCCAGCTAACATATTATTCATACCATACACTTGAGTAAACTGTCAACTATAAGTTAACAACAGCGATGGAAAATGGTGACCAGTGGAAATGGTGAAGTTACCATTGCGAACATATTAGTTGTCATTTGTCAGTGAACAGAATCTGACCAACCATGACTCGAGAAAACTGCATCAGACGTGTGTGATACCAAACCTGTATTTCATGGGTTCTATCATTCTGATTTTTAATAATTTATGGGATAATACTAGATCTGACAAAAAACTAAAGTTCTTTTTCATGCCTTTCAGTCATATTTATCAGTACATTAAGTTAATGCTGATGATGCATAGCTACTGATACAAACATGAGTCTATTGCCAATTCACCCCGGATCAGCTGTGCAATAGGAATCAACTACTCAAATGTCAAATGATCAAATGTCATCAGGGTTAAAACAGACACCGTTATTAAAATATACTCCTAGTTTGATGTTCTGTGGGCCAAGGCACATTTAAAATAGACTGTAGCAAAGTGGCAAAGTGTCCTGTGGTCAGACGAGTCCAAATTTGACATTCTTGTTGGAAATCATGGGCGTCGTGTCCTCTGGGCTAAAGAGGAGAAAGACCACCCCTCCTGTTATCAGCGTTCAGTTCAAAAAGCATAATCTCCGATGGTATGGGAATTCATTGGTGCATATGATGTGGGACAATTGAATGTTTTAAAAAGCACCATGAATGCTGAAAGGTATTTAAAGGTTTTAGAGCAACATATGCTCCCCTCCAGACAACATCTATTTCAGGGAAGGCCTTGTTTGTGTCAGCAGGACAATGCAAAACCACATTCTCGTCCATGTGCTGAACTGGCCAGCCTGCAGTCCTGATCTTTCACCGCTTGAGAACATATGGCGCATAATTACACAAAAAGTCAGTCAAAGGAAACCCAAAACTCTCCAGCAGCTGGAAGCCTGTATTAAACAAGAGTGGGATCAAATTCTAATGGCTAAACTCAAGAAACTTGACTCCTAAATGCCCAGACGCTTCCACTCTGTGTTAAAAAGAAGACGGGATGCCACATCATGGTAAACAGGCCCCTGTCCCAAATTTTGAGATCTGCAGCAGCCATCAAATTTGAAATGAGCTCATTTTGTGGATAAAATTGTTAAATTTCTCAGTTTTAACATTTGCCATTGTATCTCTGTTCTATTGTGAATAAAATGCTGGCTGGTGTGATTTGAAAGTCATTACATTTTGATTTTATTCACAATTTACACTTTGTCCCAACTATTTCGGAAATGGGGTATACACGTGTCACTTGCCTCAGGCAAGGTTGCACCATCTGGGGCAGGCTTAACTAAATGGCACAGTTATGACTATTCACGTTATCTGTGAGAAATAACAGCCATTCTGTTTGGAGCGGCTTGGAGCACCTGCGTTGTGTTGATGGGGATATGAAACGTTTATTTCTTCCATTGGAATTGTTTTTGGCATTGCAGCGTGTTCATTACAGTTCCCAGCTAGCGTGTGTTCTCAACAGCTGGGGACATAGCGAATGCAAGGAGGTCCTGCCTTGACCAAGAAAATGCTAATTAAGAAATAATTTAAGAAAAGCCATGGTCATAAAGACGCGTTTCTTAAGTGTTCTTAAGTAATGGAAAGCAAACTGGGTATCATGCCTCCTTATTGTCCTTTTGTTTTATTACACTTTGAGTATTGCCGTATTTTCTTTTTTAAATGAATTAATTATTTTATTTAAGAGAAGACATTTTTTGTAATAAAACTTAATTTAAGCAGCTACCATCCTTGATGCATCTTTGGCACTTTAAAATGGCATGTCGTTTTAGGATTATTGAAACATTTGACCTTTTGAATGTTGTTCCTTGCTTTAAGCCATCTTTAACTAATGAATGGAAAATGAAATAATATTCACCCCCCTCTTTTTTTTATTTCAATTATCCAAAAAAACGATCCGATCCGTGGCTCAAAAACCGTAGGATGATCCCGAGATGTGTGATCCTACAGCCCTGAGAGATATGTTGTACCATTGCTCAGCTCTCTATATACTATAAACTACATACTATAAACACTGATGTAAATAGAGTTGTGCTGCTGCATGAAATCTGAAAGTGTGGTTAGCAGACAGTGTTTTACGTCGACATGTCGCTATCTATAGCATTTCAAGTTTTCCCATTAAGAAACAATACAGAACACTGTCCCCTTATATCTATAATGTCTCTGCAACTAGTCAAAATTTTTAAAACAACCTCCAAAAAAAACCTAACCCCAAAGTATCGAAAAATCATTCTACACTTGCCATCTTGCTTACACGAGCATACAGTTATACATAATGGCTGGGTAGAAGTTGCAAACACATTTTTGGTAGCGCTGCCCGTAGGGAAACAGAGTGAAACTGAGGTCATGATGTAAGCAGTCTGCAGGGAAGCTTACTAATGACATAAACATTGATTACGTTTACATGTACACAATATTCTGGTAACTGACTGGGGTATTGAACTATTCTGGCAATGCAGTGACCCATGTCAACACCTTACCCCTGTAAGCTTTACGCGTTTGAAGCCTAATTACAGTTATAAGAAACCTGAATAATATGGCTGGGTTACGCCTCTAATAACCAGAATATGTCAATATGTGTACACCTTACCCTGGTTACTACTGTCCATACACGCTCTGACCTCACTCCATTTCAAAGGCATCATGGGAAAGTTTACAATTAATTCCTTGATAGTTATGGCGCACAATGGGAAAAAGTTAAAATTTTTAGGGAGATGAGGTTACCGATATCTTTTTACCTTGCATGAAAGAAATGAACATTATATATATATAACATTAAACGTCATGATGAAAGAAAATTTCTAAATAATGATTAATTTAAATAGATCAGTGATAAAATGAAGGATGGTGGCTTATGACCACTGAACAGGTCAGGCAGCGTTTGAACTCTCAAAGCTGCATACTATAAAGCGAAACATTCATCCACAATCTGCAGGTGTTCTCATGGGGCACTGGCACAAACAGTAAGCGTGGAATGTCTTGCATTGCTCGTCTCTCTTATCTTGCGATGCAAGATGTGAAGTAGCACAATTGTTTGCAATAGCATTCAGTGTTGTCAAAATTGCAATTACTTTGTACAAAAATAAATTATACAAAAGATATAAAATAAGCTGCAACATCAGCAGTAGCCAGATGTTTAGGATAAGCACATGCTTTATTCTTCTGGCTGGAGGATGCTTTCAAAATATGCAAGTGTATCGTCTAATGGAAATATGGCTGGGTTACTGCCAGTCATTGTCATGTTAACTGGGTTTTTCAAAACCTGATCATATTGGGGTCAACACAGTAACTGCAACAATGGGTACATGTAAACCTGGTCATTGTGGGTCCACAGAGGGTCAACTCACACCACAGTTCATAATAGTAGGTGCAGCAGCCTGTCTCTCCGCAGCAGTGGCCGGTCTCACACAAGTACCCGCCATTGCTGTTGACCCCGGGACAATACTTAGGTCTACCAATGAGGGGCAGGCTACCAGCACCCTGGTACTCCACGCCCTATAAAACAGCAGAGCATGAACAGAGGAGAAAGTTCAGTTCCCATTTACAACCAATTTCTGTTTCCAGAATACTAAAACTCTCAACATCAAGTAGCATCACATAACTCATGAAAGGGAAAGCAATGCTAACCTGGCTAATGGTCGTCATGTCTGTATTCTTTGGAGACACCGTCATCTGGAATTTAAGAATAATGAATAATTTACTTTTCCTTATTTTTAGACCAAAAATTTGTCTATTTGGACTAATTATTTCAAAAGCGAGGTCAAAATAACCATGATGCTCAAACACAAGTTACACCTGCAGTGAAACAGATACCAATCCAATGCTGTATTCAAAACATAGCCAAAGAATAGCCCTGCCCAGGACCACCATACTGCGTAGTATGATTGGCTCATCCCTGCCAGAGACCATCATACTGCATAGTATGATTGGCAGGGATAAGCCAAAGACCATCATACAGCATAGTCGGATTAGCTGAGCCCTGCCCAGGACCATCTAACTATGTAGTATGATGGTCCTGGGCAGGGCAAAGCCAAAGGAGTGATACAGAGAAAGTTTACTTTACATGAACACAGGCACGAAGATCATTCATGAAAAACCTTCATCATTATTTTTTTGTTAATTACAAAATATCCCTTCTTCTCAGATGTTGGCCTTTTTCCGAGATTGAGCTTTAAGCAAGGGATTCAACTCCAGAGTCTCTAGCCTTTATGGCCATGATCTACTATCACAATTGGCAGCCTTTGTATGTTACATGTTGTCTAATTAGCTGAAGAGAACCTATAAAGAATTGCATTTATTCTTGAACGTAAAGAGAACTGGGGGGCTCCTTCAACGGTAGGCCTGTGACTAAAAACCGGGTACCCCGGTCCCGCCGTAAAGGTTCGGGTCCCGGGAAGATAATTGCGATACCCGTTTCCTGAAAATCAGTACATTGATTGTGCACACGATAAAATGATGTGTAATCATTCATGGCATCACCCAGACATTCGCAAATGCATATTACTTATTCCTGTAGCTCATGACAGCTCATCTCTCAAAAAAAAAAAAAAAAAAAAAAGTTTCTCAGTTTGAACATTAAACATCTTGTCTTTGCAGTGTAATCAATTGAACATAAGTTGAAAAGGATTTGCAAATCATTGTATTCCGTTTTTATCTACGATTTACATAACGTGCCAACTTCACTGGTTTTGGGTTTTGTATATTAGTTCCATTAGACGCTGGCACTATGGGGCTCGTTGTGTGATGGTATATTGGAGCCGGACTATGTCCTGCTTATGTTTAGTTCCTCATTTAGTGTATCTATGGCGACACTGGGGCAACTTTGACGCTGAACCAGGAAGTGAAAACAGTAACAGGTGGTCTATTTGGACTGAAACGTTTGCACCTCTGCACATTTTTTTTTTTTTTTTTGCACAGCTCTCTTTGTCTATACAGTCTTGGAATTAATTTTGGGTGAGATATCTTCAATCAAGACTTAAGTCTTCTTCTTTTTTTCTACGTGCGAGTCTTTCTTTGTCATACAGGAGTATATTAACATTTTCAAACCACATAGCTGTTGGCATTATGTGTGTAATGCATTTCCTTTACCTGGGTAATACATTTGAGCAAATGAGGTATTATGATATCAGTGTGCTCTGGTATCTCTTTTTTTTTTTTTTTTTTTAGCCACTGTAGCTGAACAACCTGATAATGTTTAAGCCACAAAAAAATCTTCTTAGCCACACAGTCAAAACACTATGTTGTATGCTTGACTTCACAATATAAGCTCAGTTTATGCATCTGCCTTAAGCAATATCAACAACAAATACAAACTTCTAATTTACTGCATGTATTCCACACATTCATTTCTGAACCTGCATGTAAGGCCAGATCATTTATTTAAGGGCAGATAAGCATATATTTTAGTAATACTTGATCAGCAAAACTAAATTTACATTTGATTCCACAAATACTGTTTTAAATGACCACTACCATTTGGACCTAATGTACAAAACCCAAAACCAGTGAAGTTGGCACGTTGTGTAAATCATAAATAAAAACAGAATACAATGATTTGCAAATCCTTTTCAACCTATATTCAATTGAATACACTGCAAAGACAAATTACTTAATGTTCGAACAGGTAAACTTCGTAATTTTTTGCAATTAGCTCATTTGGAATTTGATGCCTGCAACATGTTTCAAAAAAGCTGGCACAAGTGCCAAAAAAGACAGAGAGTTGAGGAATGCTCATCAAACACTTATTTGGAACATCAAACAGGTGAACGGGCTAATTGGGAAAAGGTGGGTGCCATGATTGGGTATAAAAGCAGCTTCTCTGAAATGCTCAGTCATTCACAAACAAGGATAGGGCGAGGGTCACCACTTAGTGAACAAATGCTTGAGCTGATTGTCGAACAGTTTAAAAACAACATTCCTCAACGAGCTATTGCAAGACATTTAGGGATTTCATCATCTACGGTCCATAATATCGTCAAAAGGTTCAGAGAATCTGGAGAAATCACTGCACGTAAGCCACAAGGCCGAAAACTAACATTGAATGCCTGTGACCTTCGATCCCTCAGTCGGTACTGCATCAAAAACCGACATCAGTGTGTAAAGGACATCACCATATGGGCTCAGGTACACTTCAGAAAACCACTGTCAGTAACTACAGTTCGTCGCAACATCTGCAAGTGCAAGTTAAAACTCTACAATGCAAAGCGAAAGCCATTTATCAACAGCACCCAGAAACGCCGCCGGCTTCGCTGGGCCCAAGCTCATCTAAGATGGACTGATGCAAAGTGGAAAAGTATTCTGTGGTCTGACGAGTCCACATTTCAAATTGTTTTTGGAAACTGTGGACGTCGTGTCCTCCGGACCAAAGAGGAAAAGTCCCATCCGGACTCTTATAGGCGCAAAGTTCAAAAGCCAGCATCTGTGATGGTATGGGGGTGTATTAGTGCCCAAGGCATGGGCAACTTACACATATGTGAAGGCACCATTAATGCTGAAAGGTACATACAGGTTTTGGAGCAACATATGTTGCCATCCAAGCAACGTCTTTTTCATGGACGCCCCTGCTTATTTCAGCAAGACAATGCCAAGCCACATTCTGCACGTGTTACAACAGCATGGCTCCGTAGTAAAAGAGTGCGGGTGCTAGACTGGCCTGCCTGTAGTCCAGACCTGTCTCCCATTGAAAATGTGTGGCGCATTATGAAGCGTAAAATACGACAACGGAGACCCCGGACTGTTGAACAACTTAAGCTGTACATCAAGCAAGAATGGGATAGAGTTCCACCTGAAAAGCTTCAAAAACTGGTCTCCTCAGTTGCCAAACGTTTACTGAATGTCGTTAAAAGGAAAGGCGATGTAACACAGTGGTAAAAAGGCCCCGGTGCCAACTTTTTTGCAATGTGTTGCTGCCTTTAAATTCTAAGTTGATGATTATTTGCAAAAAAAAAAAAAGTTTCTCAGTTTGAACATTAAACATCTTGTCTTTGCAGTGTATTCAGTTGAACATAAGTTGAAAAGGATTTGCAAATCATAGTATTCTGTTTTTATCTACGATTTACAAAACATGCCAACTTCACTGGTTTTGGGTTTTGTAGTAGAAAACCACAAACATTTGAATCTGCCGCAATGAAGAGTACATTATGAATAAGTATAGATAAAATCCACAATGTCAAATTCAGCATCATAATAACACTGAAAAGACAAACAATGAACATCACAGTAAAATGTCACAGCAACCCTTATTACAATCAAAATGATATAGAATCTCAAGAAGCACCTTTCTGCGGATTTAGAAAGGTCCAGTGGAGCATCATCCAGTGCACGCATAGGTTTCCTGCGGTTATGGGACTCTTTGTCCCTGGATTTTTCGTCAGTAGACTTTTCGTCTCCCGACTTTTTATCCCTGGACTCTTTGTCCGAGTGGACTTTTCGCCCCCCCCAGAGTTGTCGTCCCCAAATGATAACGAGGCGTGCTACCATTGTTGACAGACAAATGGATTACAAACAGATGACCATGGTATAAGGGTAAGGATTAAGTTTAGGATGAGGGTTACAATGTAGGAAGAGGGCAAAGCATTACTGGGGAGAAACAATCCAAGGCAAGAAGTCTAGGGATGAAAATCCTGGGGCCGTTTCCTGTTACCCTTTGGATTATATGGTCATCTAGCTAGCGAACTAACGTTAACCAAGGAAAATCTTTTAACATAGTGATATGCTTTGGCTTTGCTCCAACTTCATTAACTTAACAAGTTCGAGTAGGCATGAACTTCACTGGTATGTTTTACAGCGACTCCATTTCCTAACTGTACTTTCGTATTTTGAGATGTTAGCTAGCTTGCCAGCTCAAGTGAAATCACTGTTACAGCAAAGTAGCTGGTGAAGTTTGGTCAAAAACCAAATGACATTGCTTAAATATTACGATTATTTACAAACAATTTTGTTAAATAGCATTTGCTAGCTTGCACGATGGCCAAATAATCTGAAGAGTAACGTAATATGTGATCGCAAACATGTCAATGTTATGTAGCTTAAATTCGCTAGCTATGAAAAAATTTCTCAGCCTGAAACGTCTATGTGCTCTACAGATATAAGAAGCTGTCACTCAAAGTTAAAGGATGTCATGCGAGTAGGATCACTTTGAAAATGACCAATCGGAGTCATCAAAACTTCTCTCATAGCTACGCGATTTCTGAATCGCAAGATTGTGCCCCTCAGAGAGGAGATTCTGGCAACAGTGTGATGCGCTCAGATCAAATATAATCATTTACAATGAAAGCATTGCAGGAAAACTTTCAACACCATGGCAAGGAACCATGAGAAATCTTTCACCCTAGATAGATTTCTTTCGCCAATGGCGATGAGGCAAATTGACTATACTCAAGGTGCGGGCTAGCCAAGTCATTATTTTAATGTATTGAATCAGTAATTTCAAAAAATACTCTTTCCATAAAATATATATACAAGGTTTCACGACTGCACCAAACATTATTAATGAGATCCATGTCACGCATAATAACTTCCTTAATCCAACACCATTGAAGTACAATGCCGTTTTATAACAGATTAGGCATACAAAGCTATCGTTCAGGGGTCTAGCTATTAACTTGCATAACATCCATCATGACGCGCGGCTCTCACTGACCTTGCACCAGCTTACTAATTTCATTTTTATTTCCGATAAATTAATGCCGATACCCACTGAAATGTCGATGCAGCAGAAATACACTTTGTGCCTTCTCAACGTTATCATGTACAGCTTACAAACTGTTTGTCATCCTCTATGGCAAAATCCCACGCAGACATTCCCTACAAGTGCATCAGTTTTTTTGGCTTCAATCAGATTTAAATTCCACAAACATGACCTTTCTTGTTGTGGGTGACACAGAGATCTCTTGAAAAAACGAATCAATGTGCACATGCCAGCCATTTCGGACGGCAGATGCATTCGCACTATAGACAAAAATGGGTCACTTGTCATCACTAACGTGAACCGTCAAGACAGGCAAATCCGATCAGAACAAAATATTGTATAATTGCACAATGTGGTTTGAAATGTCAAGGCAGTGTTTGTGCTGTTTGAAATTTTGAAATTAATTGTTCCTTTTTTTTTTGTTTTGGTTCAGAAAAGTAATTTTTTGTAATTTTTTTAAAATTAAATTACAAAAATATTGCTCCTATGGAATTTTCTAGATCACAGAAGTTAGGGAGGGTATATCAACCCAAAATGACTCAAACGTGATATTTTATGCCAATACCGCATAATATAACTAACAATGAAAACTAGGCCTGAACGCTGTGCAATGAATACAAGAAAAGGAAAAATGTACATCATCATGATCAGGAACAGTCATTTGATTGGGGCAAAGATTTTGAAGCATTTGACTCGTTGAATGAGCAAGTCAACCAAAAACAGGTGAACAAACGCTCAGTTAGTGTCTCACAGGCAACACTACATGTGTAAATCAGCAAGGGTGCAATGATGTTTAAACACTGCACATAAACCAATGCAGGGAAACAGTATTTTCAAAAAAGATTAGGCATTACTCAGGAAGAGCACACCGATGGATAAATCCCTCAAAATCCCACCATCCATTCCTTTCAACATGGCTTAATGCAGTATTAAATTATCAGCAGGCAACACAGGCTATCATGAATTTCATGGCTACTGCATGTTGCACAAATGTGAGAATGAAGACAAAGCACCGAGAATCACAGCCTGTGAAAACAACATGTAGTGTCGGCAAAATCTCCCATGTTGGTTCTCTTTTTAGAGCAAATGCGCTGTTGAGTCGACGGGCCCTTCGTTTGGCTAATGCTACCATCTGGGCAATGAGATGTCCAGAGAGCAGCATCTGTAGCAACTTGATCCTGGGACAGCAAAAAGTGATTTTGAAAACAAGATAATGGCCATTCTTCGAGCATTTACAAGAGGGCAGCCAAACGCTGGTTCCAAAAATCCACCATCCTCAAGTTCCCAATCAAACTCAAATAAGGGTGAGCTCAGTAAACAATCAGAGATCTTGTTGGCAGATTTGCTAATGGGAGTAATCAGGAGTGGAATATTAGGGTTGAAGAGAAAAACTGCAGGATTGTTGAGGCAAAGGAGGAGGTTCAGGGTACTCCATCCATTCCTCGCAAGTTGTCAACACAAAATGTATTCAATTTCAGGCAGATGAGACTGAAATACAAACTTACTGCGATCATTTTCCAATATTACTTAAAGAGTAACAGTAATGCTTACCACCAAGAACAGGTCAAAGCAAATCAAAACTGCAGTGGCAATACAACAGTCAGAGTACTGAATATTTGTTGATATGTTTGGGGGGGGAAAAAAAGGAAGAAAAAAAAAGCATACCACGAATGCCTGAGCTCCATATCTCCAGCTTCAACAACAGTTGGCTTCCTGGACAAGATGTGCAAGGCCTGAGAATAAATTAAATATATGATTTGAGTTCAGATATTTGAAATAGAGATGGCAATGATTGGTGTATTCTGTAGTTCACTCAGTTTTTGAACTTCTGTGTAGCGCACAAGGCTGTGCAAAATTTAACTATACCACTGTTGGCTATATCAGTTTCATCTTCAATCAATCTTTTTTCATTTTGCGAAATTACACCATTAGTTGCATCATCAATGAACAGGGAATATAAAAGCAACGCTGTTGATTTCAAATTTGTGTGTGGCAGGAATCTTGTCAAAAATGAAATGTGAAAGCAATATTGTGCTTATGCCGTAGACGACACAATGCAAGCAGAAATTCAAATTCAAGAATCAAACCAACAAAACAGAATCAATCACAAAATATTATCAGATTACAAAAGTTAGAGCTTAAAAAAACCTTATCTTTTTAAATAAGCAAATGCCACATCACTTGAACAAGATTGCCAATTATATTTAGAAGTCTCAAATATATTAAGACATGACAAAATCTTCAACATTTGCACGAATTTCTGCTCAGCAATCAACCATGTCTCCTTGAAATAGCGCTCGGCAAGAATTCCGGCAGAAACTCAACCGACGAATAAAATTTGACATTCCAGCTCGCGGTTCTTCGGGTTTCCAGCACACTGCCTGTACAAGCACTTTATCTGCTGGTCAATATGACAACTGACACATCTGAATCTCATCATCAGTTTTTAGTGTTTTATAAAGCGGCATCTGGCTAGCAGAACACATTGCGTAGGGAACTCACGTAATTCATAAGCTTAGGGTAAGATTCGCTAACCAACCCGACCCGCATCATGAAAATACCCCGCTGTGTAAATGATTTGCAACGGGGGAGGGGACAATCTGTTTAAATAACACAGAATAAGTGCATCTCCTAAATACGGGATGTAACAGTTAAGCGAGTCAAAGGCCTTCGTCAAGTATTACAAACACTTATAACCGATAAGAACCAAACGTTTAATTTCCTAGTTGACATTGTTTTCCGGAATAGAATGGCTAACTGCAGCTCGATAATGTAAAGGAATAGCTAAACAAATTAATTTCGCGTACGACGGAAATCACTGTGCGCTAATCCATGAAGACAGTCAGTTGGTGAAAATCCTTGAGCACCGCCGTCCAATCTAAGCCTTACCTTTTGAAGAAAGCTGCAGGTTTCAAATAACGTTATACACAAAGAACTCTGCTAAACAACACACCATTCTGATCTACAACCACGAACGTTACTCATGCTGTGGTACCAGACGACAGCTCGCTAACGTTGATTGCTCCAACTAGCTACCTTGGCAACTATTGAGAAGACAAACCGCCAGCACTGTGTGCAAAACAATACGTTTTTTACTTAGAAATACGCACATTGTCCCATGCTATTTTGCTGATTTTGAATATCCCCAAGTGCCAGGATTATACTCCAGATGAAATAAAGAACAGCTAGCTACTACTACATCAAACTCGATTGATCGGGTTTCTCATGATTAAAATACAAGAAAAATAAAACGCACTCACATCTTCTGCATCCATTTTGCAGGATCTCAAACACACTCATCCATGACCCCCAAAAAAATCTTATTGTAAAATGATCATTGGATGCTGTTGTAGTGAGCGACTCGCTCGTCCCCGGACTGAAGGTAATTTGTCCGCCATTTCGGTTCGAGGCAAGGACAACTCATCAGGGTTTCCCCACAGTCCTCTGCTGGAAATAAGCGTCACAGCGAATTCATTCTGCGGGGCAGCTCCAAATGATGCACAGGAAATTGTAAAATGAAAGCCAATGCAGCTAAATAAAAAAAAGATAAAATTACTGCAATTAATGCTTATATATCGGCTCTTTTCAACGAAATGTCAGCACATTTGACGGAGATTTGTTCGAATACGTCAGGTCGTGAAAACCAATCGGAAGTGAACTCGCCATTGAAAGTTGTACGATGTGTTTACTTACTAATTCAGGAGGCTACTTATTTAAATACAGTTTTCAACTGTGAATAAGACCGCTCAAGAGAATGCAATCTATCTAATTCAGATTATTATATTTCGGGGCCCAAAGGATTCTAACAATTTTGCATTATTTTCCACAAAGCCAGTAAATTGTTTTCTGCCGAATAAACGATGGATAAATACTTTGATTTCTACTTAGCGGAGTTATTAACTGAAATTGGAGTGGTTCTTAGATTTTCATGTGCAGTCTAGAATAGTTTATTTGTATTTCCATGAAGAACTATCAAAGGAACAAAACTTTTTTTGTTTAGATAAATTTATAAATAATTGGATTGGCCAGAACGAGGCAACTAGCTCGAGCTCAAGTGCCTCTGTCCAAAACAAATTCTGCATCAGTACCAAAAGCAATAATTACCTTAATGGTCCACTTGGAGTCGCCGGAGTTCAAGGAATATTGGCCTTAATCCCCTGATTTTGAATTTCTCCTCAAATGGCTCAAAAATTACTGGCACCCCTGACTGGCAATGCACAAACAATAAATAAATAATATCATATAATTCTAGAGAAACGGAATATACCAACATCTGTGAAATACCTTGTTAATATTTCGATGGAAAAAAAACGAGAACATAACAATCACAAAATAATTCTAATCAAATTCAAGGTTTCATAATAATTTGCACCCTTCATTTAGTTCTTAGTGCAATCACCGCCAGCAAGGATAACAGCATAGAGTCTTTTCCTGCAATTTTTGATAGATTAATGCACACATCTGGAGGGGGATTTTGGACCATTCCTCTAACCAGATCCAGTTAAGATCCTTCACATTCTAGGGTTTGCGTTTATCAGCTGGCCTCTTCAACTCAGCCAGCGGGTTTTCAGGTGGATTGAGGTCTGATGACAAGATGGCCATTGCAGAGCGTTGAATTTGTTGCCACAGAAACATTTCTATGTGGATCCTTAGGTATGCCTTGGGGCATTGCCTTATTGGAAAGTCCAACGACGGGCAAGTCCCAACCTTCTGGCGGAGGCATCCAGATTGTCAGCCAAAATATTCAGATATTTGGTGGAATTCATTATGCCATTAATCTTAACCAGTCCCCCTGGACCTCTCAAATTAAAACAACATCAAAACATGACTGACCCGCCATCATTTTTCACCGTGGGTATGCGGTGCTTCTCCTCCTATGCGACCCTGTTTTGACGCTAAACATGTTGATGCTGCATCTGACCGAATTGCGCAATGTTGGTCCCATCTGACCAATCCATGTTGTTCCAGTCATGATTTAAACAATGTTTGGCGAACTCCAAGTGTCTAATTCTCTGTCTTCTGGTCAGAAAAGGTTTTCCTCTGGCCACCCTTCCAAAGAGCGTGAGTTTGTGGAAATGGTGCCTGATGGTGCTTTTTGAAACCTGGTGACTCCAAGATGCCATCAAGGCCAGCAATTCCCTCACAGTTATTCTTGGGGATTTTGATGCTTCTCTCACCATCCTCCTCAGTATCCTGCGGGGCAAAATGCAGCTGCGTCCTCTATCCTTGAGGTTTCCAACAGTTCCATGTCCTTGGAATTTTGTAGTAATTACCCTGACAGTGCTCAGTAGCATTTTTAATTGTTTGTGAATCTTGTAGCCATTACCAGAGTCATGAAGATCTATGACCATCTGCCTCTTTTGATCTGACAGTTGTCTCGTTTTCCTCCTGATGTTGGACGACAAATGGATATTTCATCCATAGAACTTCATTTTTACACCCTAGTGAAACAGGAGGTGATGTAAAAGCTCAATATAGTTCCTTAATACTTCGATAAACCTCAAATGAGTGGAATTTTAGTGCCTTGTTCAATTTTGGTATGTGTCATTGACAATAATCTTTAACTGTGCCATTAATTGTGAAACCTTGATTTGGGGGAAACTGATTTTTAATTAAGTCAGTAAGTGATTTTGATTGCTTCCATTGGAACATTTTATATTGTACTGTATTTCTCGAATGTTATTTAGAGCTTCTTCATAAGTATTTTTTTTTTTGAATTCTTAAAAGTATTGTTCGTGCATTGCCAGATGGGGGTGCCAGTAATTTCGGAGCCCAGTGTAGGTTCCACGCTAGAAAAAAGCACATGACTCAGTGTTTTTATAGCTGCATCATTAAACCAGATAGCAAATACTCAATTTATGTGCATCATTATTTACACGTATCCCTGTAATTCAGCGGGACATATTTCGAATTGTTGTAAACTTTGGGATCTTCCCATTCTTGCTTGGACCAGGCATTAATTTGGTCAACATTCTGGGATCTCTGCTGCCATATTTTGTGCTTCATAATCATCCAAACTTTTTTAGTAGAGACCAGTCCAGAATGCAGGCAGGCCCAGAGAACATGAGAGGTGGAAAAAAAAAACTTCTCTGGGCTTGAGCACATCTGAATTGAACAAATGCAAAGTGGAAAGGAGCGCTATGGCCTGAGGAGACTATAATTGTTTTTTGGAAATGAATAAATAATTTGGGCTGCATTAGGACCCTTGACAAGGACAATTTGTCAAATTATGAAGGCACAATTGACACAGAGGGGTAAAAGCACAATTTAGAACAACATATGTAGCATGCCAGACAGTCTTTTTCAGGGATACCCTAACTTGCTCTAGCAGAATAATTCAGCGCCACACTCCGCTCGTATTACAGCAGCGTAACTTCATAGAGACCAAGTGAAGTTACAGGACTGACCCGTCCACTACCCTTATAGGTCTCCAGTTGAAAATGTGAGGTGGATAATGAAATGCAAAATACAATAACAGAGGCCTTGGGCCGTTAACCAAATTAAAGCCTTTATCAGGCAAGAGTGGGCATAAATTCTGCTTTTAGAACTCCAGAAATTAGTGTCCTCAGTTCCAAAACAACTATTGAGTGTTATTTAAAGGACAGCTGATGGTGGTAAAATGGCATTATTTAAAAAAAAAATAAAGTTGACGGAGTCAAAACATCACTTGTCTTTCCACTTTTTTCCCCCCAAACCAATACAGCTATGATCCAAACCAGGAACCAAATGCAGAGTCAGAGTACAATCCGTTTGTACAGCTTATTGATAATTATACATTAATGACAGAGGGATGGAGTCCAGAGCAGAATGTCACTGTTCAGTTAAGATGGTACAGGCTGAGTGCAGGGGCCTTTTAGTGCCCGGCCAGTGGCGCCCTAGGACAGCAGCCAGATTGAGTGCACACTCGCCAGAGCAGACCTGTCAGTTGGCAGTATTGGAGAGTTTAACAGGGACACAGTTACAACCCTGATGACTGCAGAAGGCTTTGGAGGTGCTCCGAATAAACTGAGCAGAGTAACAGACTGAAGAATTATTAATAGGATCGGTATCCCAATTCTGAAGACCAATAGTAAGGTTTGGGAGCTTGTTCCTGTTGATAAAGCTAGGAAGAAAACTTCTGTATTGACCTGTCATTAAAGACCATAAATAATTTTCAAAGAGTATGAACTTTCACTAGGAAGATACTGCCTGGCTGCTAAAGGGTATACAGCAAGCAACAATCCACCAAAGTAAGGATTGTACCACAACACACGTGAGGAAATAGGAAACACAAATGCATAACACCTGGTGGGGCAAGCTCATGAGATGTAAACCAATCAAAGGACACAGTATGTCTGAAAGATACACAGGCTTCTGAATGGGAGGAGACAAGAAATGGATTCACACAAGGGTTGTGCCAGAACTGACAACCCCCCTCCCCCCCCCCACACCCACCTTACTCCGATACAGTGTTCACCTCGAGTGAACTTGAGTTCCCTCTGCTCTGTGGCCACCTACAGCAGGACTTCTCATGTGCTGAGTAGTAGGCAGCACAGTTCTGCCTGAGTCAGCAGAAAGAATTCAGAGATCATTGTCTGAATGCGCTGAATGACATAAAGCATTGCCAGGCAGTCCTGTATCGAGGAAGTGCTAATTTTGGCTCAAGTCACAGAACTGTTGCTATAACGCAGTTGGAATGCCTTCATTTGGCAACACAATCATATGACAGTCACAGACTTGGCTTATGATGTCATTACAGGCAGTAGAGTTAAGGATGAGATGTTTGATGAGTTTGCAGAAATAAATCTGTCACATGGCACAGGGGGGGAAAAAAATACTAGCTATGTGCACAGATACGTACACAACTGGCTGATAAATATAAAGTAATGGTAAATCTAAAAGTTTAAGCAGTATGAATTTGTTTTTTGGAGTTAGCATATCTCAAATACATAAAAATACAAGATCTAGTTCAAATGAGAGCCTGCCAGTAGTTTATACCACACCTGGCAGTGTCCTTAGACTAGAGATTAGTCATGTGGTGTGGGTGACAATCACAATTTTGAGCCAGGGAGGAAGCTGAGGGTGAGCGTCTTCACTGTGGTCACTGCAGCCTGGGGAAAAGTTGCCTGACAGCGGTGAGAACATTTTCTGCATTACAACCATGCCATATTGTGCCAGCAGAAAGAACAAATGCAGCATTGCAAGACTTAGAAGTTCTGCATTTAGCTACATTCCTTTCTGGCAACTACATTCCACTGTGGAAAAAAGAAAAAACCTCAGTGATATGAATTTCACTGTCTTAAGGGGTAAAAATGAAGTTTGATACACACTTTGACAAACAAAATAGGACAACCCAGATCAGTCAGATGTTTTTTGGATTTCTCTTTCAATATAAATGTCACAGACTTTTCATTAAAATACTTCAAAGGCACTTCATGAAATGTCTACCAATTCCAGAGCAAATGTTGACAGGGATACAATAAATCAGTATCCTTCACAATACTTTCCTCACTATACATATGTAGTCATGAGTTCATACATTTCTGGCTAAGTTGTTCATGTCCTAATGAATACTCAAAATGCATCTGTACTTCAGCTGTGGTCCAAATTGTGAAGTGGGAAAAAACATTTTAGCCTTTAAAATTGAGCAAACTCAGATGGAAATTTTTAATTGGGATTTCTTTCATTTCTTTCCAGAATAACTGCATTTTTCAACATTCAATTTCACAAAAGTTACATCAAAAGTCAAGGTGAAGAGAAAATAGCCGCATAAACATTTCTATTTCATCATACTGCATTGTAGCATTAATTTATTGGCGCTTGATTAGCTGACAGTAATCAGAACAGGAAAAGGAGGGGCCTGTAAGAGAAACAATTCTGGTGATCTCCAGAATCTCCCCCCCCCTTCCATTCCATCCCAATGCACCTAAAACATTCCCCAAACTGAAGTCATTCATCCTGCTGTCTGCCATAATACCAGCATAATGTGCATGAGGTGGAGTGAGTGAGCATACCACAAGAAACACTGCCAATAAAACGGCACTCTCAAGACCAGTCAAATGCAATGCAAAATATGACTGCAGTGTTCTCTGGACGAAGTTATTTGACAAATAACATGAAGAATGTGCACAGAGGGAGTCTCTATTTGACAGATAATGAAGCAGACAGGGCAGTGTGTGTGTGTATGTGTATTACACAAGTGTACACAAGGACACATGCAGGCTAATGCAAAACCAGGGAAATGCCAGAAGAGGAAGAGGAGAAGTGGATGTTGCAGAAAAATAACGGTATCGTCCATCAATAAAAGCCTAGAAGCACATGATATGAATGGTCATGTGACACTTGTTGAAAGCCATCTGGAGATCTAGTTCAAGGCATAAGCTATAAATCAGTGTAAGTACATCTTTATCCCACAAAAGATGCCCTCTTTACCCTATAATGCCCCCTGTATCATATATGATACACCAGATTTGAAGGACCATGCCCACCTGGTAAGATGCAACACAACCACTACTGCTCACTGTATCATATCTGATACACAGTGCTCCCACCTGGAAGAAAGAAGTGATATTACGGGAGTAGTCTCTCCCTGAGTCACTCACTTCAATGTAGTAGCTCTCATGTGAATTTCCTTGGACTTTGGCAGTGATGTTTGGCATTCCAAGGTAAACATTACACAAAAACTTATTCTCATACATAAGGGATAGCTATAGATAGTAGAGAGCATATAAATAATTTGAAATTTCGAGTATTGAGTTCTGGAGGGTTGCAAATTTTTGGCTGTATCAGATATGATACTCCTGGAATTAGAAGTTGTTCTGTTCAGCAATGTATATTTTGCTGTCACAAAACCTAATGATGAACAGTGGATCTGAATACTATCCTTCAATACTTCAAAAATATTACTGGGTCATATTTTTCCTATAGGGTATATTATAGGGTTAATCTCTTATTCCAAATGCAGATGCAAAGATACACACCCCTCAAACTATGACAGGCCCAAGCAGATATAGAGTCATACAAAAAATAAATAAATAAAAGGGAAGGGGTGGAATTTAGAGCAAAACATTCTCTACGTGCTCTCATTTCCCCGTGTAGGTGATATTCATGCCATTATTCTTGTGCCCTGGTGGATTAATGGACAATAAAGCAATGAATGTGCAACTCTAATCATTTCCTCATGTAGACCAATCACACTCTGCATGGAGTGCCTTAAATTCAACCTCTGACCATGTGTGCGAATGACAGAGAACAGCACACTCGCGAAATGGCATCTTACCCTCTAAGTGCAGTGGCCAACGTATCGTGGGGCCTATCGCTTTACTGGAGCTCCATGCTGGTTGCACATGGAGGGCCCTGCATTTTCAACCCTGCTTTTGCAGAGACAGTAGTGGTACACAACCTGTGAAAAAGTCAGAGGAGACCGGTATAGTATTCAACGATCGAAATCACGTCTCACGTACCACATGGGAGACCTCGCGTAATTGGTGGATTGTCGTGGCAGCGCTAAATTTGAAATTGACACCGAATAATTTGTATCATAATTTTGTGTATTATATCATATGTAACTCAAGAATAATTAGCACTAGACTATCTAAGATTATTTGAAAATAGTAGTGTGTCATTATAAAGCTCAGTTTTCAGTATATGGAAAAAATGTCAACCTTTATAGTTCAATGACACAGAGCTTCATTTGTTACAAATAAGGAAATGTTTTAATGTCTAAGATTGAAAGGGCTATAGTCCTTAAATACTTTATTCATATCTGAGATTAATCGACAAACCTAATTCCGAAATAGTTGGAACAAAGTGTATACTGTGAATAAAATCAAAACGCAATGACTTTCACACCAGCCAGTATTTTATTCACAACAGAAGAGAGATAACATAGCAAATGTTGAAACTGAGGAATTTTACAATTTTATCCACAAAATTAGCTCATTTCAAATTTTATGGCTGCTACAGGTCTCAAAAAATTTGAGACAGGGGCCTGTTTACCATGGTGTAGCATCTCCTCTTCTTTTCAACACAGAGTGGAGGCATCTGGGCATTGAGGAGATAAGTTTCTTGAGTTTAGCCATTGGAATTTGATCCCACTCTAGTTTAATACAGGCTTCCAGCTGCTGGAGAGTTTTGGATCTCTTTTGACAGATGTTTTGTTTAATTATGTGCCAAATGTTCTCAATTAGTGAAAGATCAGGACTGTAGGCAGGCCAGTTTAGCCCATGGACTCTTCTACTACGAAGCCATGCTGTAGTTATAGCCGCAGTATGTGGTTTTGCATTGTCCTGCTAAAAAGGCCTTCCCTGGAATAGATGTCATCTGGAGGGGAGCATAAGTTGCTCTAAAACCTTTATATACCTTTCAGCATTCATGGTGCTTTTTACAACATGCAAGTGTCCCACATCATATGCACTAAAGCATCCCCATACCATCGGAGATGCTGGCTTTTGAACTGAACGCTGATAACATGATGGGTGGTCTTTCTCCTCTTTAGCCCGAAGGACAGGACAACCATGATTTCCAACAAGAATGTCAAATTTGGACTCTTCTGACCACAGGACACTTTTCCACTTTGCTACAGTCCATTTTAAATGAGCCTTGGCCCACAGAACACAGCGGCGCTTCTGGATCATGCACAACAATGGCTTCCTTTTTGCATGATAGAGTTTTAGGTGGCATTTGTGGATGGCACAGTGGACTGTGCTTGCTGACAGTGGTTTCTTGAAGTATTCCTGGGCCCATTTAGTGATGTCAATGACAGAATCATGGCGGTGAGTGATGCAGTGACGTCTGAGAGCCCGAAGATCACGGGCATCCAGTAAAGGTCTTCGCCCTTGTCCCTTACCCAGAGAGATTTTTCCAGTTTCTCTGAATCTTTTGATAATGTTATGCACTGTTGATGATGAGACCTTCAAGGCCTTTGCAATTTGACGTTGAGGAACATAGTTTTTAAAGTATTCCACAATTTTTCTTACGCAAGCCTTCACAGGTTGGACAGCCTCTGGCCATCTTTACTTCCGAGAGACCCCTCCAAGACATCCCTTTTATAGCCAATCATGTTACACACCTGATGCCAGTTAACTTAATCACTTGCTAAATGTTTTCAGCTGATTCTCTTATATATTAATTGCTTTTTCAGCCCTTTTTTGCCTGTGTCCCAACTTTTTTGAGACCTGTTGCAGCCAGAAAATTTGAAATAAGCTCATTTTGTGGATAAAAATGTAAAATGTGTCAGTTTCAACATTTGAAATGTTATCTATGTTCTATTGCAAATAACATTAGCTCATGTGATCTGAAAGTCATTGCATTTTGATTTTATTCACAATTTACACCTCGTCCCAACTATTTTGGAATTGGGGTTGTATCAAAATGTTCCTTGTTACTAGGCAAACAACTTTTCTTATATTTCAAGACTTGCTATTGTCTAAATGAAGAGATATAGAGAAGATATATAATTCTTAACCATACACAATTCATCTTATTTCTTAATCAAGCCCATGGGATTTGGGAGTAGTACCATAGCATTACCCCTGGAATTTAAAAGGTTAGGAACAAAACATTCCAGTGACATTGGGGCTCATGCAGTAACATTCTCTTAAATTTCTCTTATATTTTCTCTTATTTTTTTGCGAAGAGAAAAAATAAGAAAAATAAACTCCGGATGCACCAAACGCTCTTACCATCCAAATCTGCTCTTACCTATGTGCGCAGAATGGTGAATCCCACTTGATCGTAAATTGGAAGCGCATGGCCGGTTGTTTTCAATCAGCATATATGACACCCACTAAACTCCATATAAGGGCAGGTGACGTGCTGTGTGCAAAGAGCCGACTGCTCGTGCCACTCTAGGGCGCTTTCACACTAGGTAAGATTGTTCCGTACTGTGCCACAGTACGATTGTCCCCCCTTCCGTCTCAGGCCCGCTGGTCAGCTTTCACACTATACCTTACCTGAGTACACTTGCATAGGGTAGAATGGGGTAAGACGCCCTTGACGGTAAAGTGCATTTTGCTTATAATTACTCGGGCCGGTAGGCCACGAGTCAAAGTTTCGAATCTGTTCTCTTTTTTTTTTTCCCTCGGGGTCGCGATTGTCCTGTTTTGCGATTGGCCCAGGCCTAGACCCAGCCCAAGTACAGGCACTGAGGAGCCTCTTGTTCAATTTCAGCTGTGCCCAGTATGTGGCTCTTGACTTAGACAAATGCGCTGCCACCTGGTGGAGAAATCCTGAGCAACAGATGAGTCAACAGAGTAAGTGACATATGAGTACTCAAAGTATTTGTGTTTTTACTGTCTTTCTTATAAAAAATGACCAAATTAATCATTCTACCACAAGTATTTGAATGCTTCAGGAGTCTGCAGGACATGTCAGTGTAACTCCCTGACGCCTTCTCTATGTATAAAAGGGGGTCCTGTGTCGTGATAATAGGAGAAATTGGGGCTAATGAGCCAAAACCAATATGGCGGTGCTGGGGGTAAGATGCCCTTTTTGGTTTGAGGTAAGATGCCTCACGGGAAGGAAGGCATCTTTCCCCATTTTGAGTTGTATTCATTCTGTTTTTTTTTCTGTTTTTTTCTAAAAATTATGTTCTATTCACAGGAAATATATATCAGACATGATGATTTTTATAAAGAACTGAAAAAAAGAATGGGATTTGAAAGTTCAATGTATCATGTTTAAAGTAGGGCCATATGGAGTTACACAATAATGAATCATACATCAACAATACCCAAAAGGGCCTAAAAAGAAATATATTGGTGAAATCATTATGGTTACTCTTAATTTTACTGAATTTTCATGGATACTCACATACGTTCCATGCTGCTACATGTTTATCTAATGCGGTGCCTCATATGTTTTTGTTGTCCACAAGATATAACCATCTATTCCTTAATGCATTTAATTCAACAGTATCTTGCCATCTCTTGTTCCTTAGTGTTTAGTCAGTGAATAAAAAGTTAAGTTTAGGAGAATGTACCTCTTTCTTTCCCCATTTCTTTAGCAAGGAAATTTCTAAAAAGATGCTGATCTTTTGTATGATGTGTACCAGCCAATTAAGACAGCTATAATATGTAAATTGCTCATGAAATGCAGTATGTATTAGGCTTCACAAGTTATTCTAGATAACATAAAACAGATGCCCATGGGGGGGCATCTAACCCCATACAGAAGGGCATCTTACCCCAGGAGTGGGGTAAGATGACCTTTTAAAAGAAAAAAAAAGTGATTAAACATTTAAAAAATATTTCTATAGTGACTAGGCTATGTCATAAATCTTTTGAGATGTGGTAGCCAACTTTACACACTATTCATTCAAACAAAAACATTTATTAATTCATGTTGTTTACCTTCAATTAAGAAAATTCCTACTTAAGGGGGGACATCCTACCCCAATCTACCCTATCTGTCGAAATTCCGTTACAGAGCGTTGCAGTATGCACCTAGGTGGTTTTAAATGGAGAACGATTTTAAAGGCAGCGCCAATGTATTTCGGGGGGGTTTTATTATTGAGAAGGGGATTTAGAATATATGTATCGAATATCAATAACGCGAATGCATATGCTGCGCATGTCCTAGCAACCCGTTGTGTCATCTGCAACATGTCTCATATCTCATAACTTGAGCTGCCGGACGTTCGCACCGCGTCCTGCACTTTGAAATATCGCAGCTGCATTTTCTTTAGTTTGTCATTGCACTTATCTATTATTCTGTGATAACCTCTTGAATGTAACTAGGCTACTCGCGGATTATTCCATAAATCTCCGAGTTTTTGCGTGTAGTATCCAGTAGTGATTGTATGTTTTCGTCCGCCTACATATCGAGCAAGCATTGAATTTCTTCGTTTGAATGGAGATTTCTCTTCGCAGCTGCATTTATTAGAACGAGATCCGTGGCACATAAAAGTAGAGGAGACTGGGATCCGATGAGCCATGGGGACCAATGAGCCATATCACTACTCGATCAATCGATGACAGAGCTGCTTAAAATATGCAAACTACTTGACCATTAATTGATGAGTCATGAGGATAAATGAGCCATATCACTATTTTGCCAATTTTAAACACCTTTGGCATCGATTGATCGCAAAATAGTGATATGGCTCATTGGACCCCATGGCTCATCGGACCCCAGTCTCCCCTAATCTTCCGTGCTCAAGTACGGTTGCTTTCACGTTTGGTACGAGTCGCCATTCTTCTGTCTCAACCAACAGATCCGCGCATTCTCTGAAACGTGCTCTCAGCGCAAGGCCTGGATGGGCAAAGCATCCAACAGCAATGAGTAAGCCATTCAGAAGCAGTACGCAGGCAAGGGTTTTTATAGCTAAGTCCTTATTAGGATCAACTGGCTAAACTCTTCAGCACCAAGAACTGAATGATGAAATCATTATCATTTCTCAAAAACATAAAACAATCAAAACTTGATAATACGGTGCATTTTTAATGTTTAGGTTTTAAAACTTGTGTTTCCGTGCATTAGACAAGTAATTTGTGGACAGAGATAAGTTTTCTGTTTTCTCTTATCTCGGTAAGAATGCTCTCGACCACTCGCAAAATTTTCTCTAAACTAAGAGAGTAGCAAAAATAAGAAAACATTGGAGCATCCCAGAAATCAATGGGTAAGAACAAAAAAAAAATAGGGGATACGAACAAAAGTAAGAGAAATTTTTTTCTTATCGTTTCTTGCATGAAGCGCATTGTGAGGACATACCCGACTCCATCCTGTGAGCCGCACCCAACTAACGCAAAATTCTCTTGCAAAGTGGCTGTCACAAAGTGGCAACACAATTACACTGGCAAAACAGTCTGTGGTCCCATGCAAGTACAATTTGACTGATAGAGGCTTTGCGGGAGTCTGGAGGATATGCATAGCCTATAAATGCACATCTACAGAGCCCCATCTGCACACATGAAGGAAGTGTGTGGGCAGTGTTTATTTCACAGAATAGGGAGGCTAACGGTTGCATTTTCAAAGAGGATGAACTGATGCGCGACTGTCATGTGATCTTGCTCCGAGAAATGCAGTTACAGTACTTGGGCAGTTGAGTTTGTAATTGGATATTAAATTGAAACTCCTGTATTATTTCAAAGTTTTGTGTACAAGCCTACACTATTTAAATAGTCTATGTATGATTATAATTTCATAAATCTGTGAAGTTCTTGTGAATAAATTAAATATGAAAACTACAATTCTAGAAGTTGCATAATAAAATTTTAGCAGAGTCAGCAACACCACTGACCTAAATTCAAAAGTACCTCTCGTCAACTGCCTCAGGCCAATGCTACAGCAGCGAGCCCTCCATGAGTGCTGCACTTCCCTTTGAGCGCAAGAAGAGTCAATAACAGGAAGGCAGCCAGCATTGTGCAGTGTGTTAGCTAAGCAATTTCATTGGGTTAAAGAACTCTGTCAGATTGCACTCCCATGCCGTTTATGATTCTTGTCCCATCCCCCCATTGCATACTTTGTGGCTGCAATCATTTCAAGAGTCCAGGGTGCATAATCATGTTGCACAGCACTTTAAACGTCAAATCAGTGTGATTGCCTTCATTTGTTTTGCTTCTTTCTCCCGCTGTTCTGACTGAGGACGCAGTGACCCAGTTTTGGTTCCCCTCAACTGTATCACTGTGGGTGTAAAGTTCAGATCCTTTTAAGTGCTTGCTCGGGAACAAGCAACTCCACTCTTGGCTCCAGAGACAGGGGAATGCGCCAGGGCGAGTGACGTCTGCAATAAAGCACGGAGGCCTACTGGTCCGAGGGTAATATCATTACTAAAAGATCACGGCTCCTCCCTCTCACTTCCACAAAACTTTTCAATGGAAGTTCATGCAGACTCATGCAGGGACGTTTCACAGACGGTTTGACAGAGGAAAAATCCCCCCCCCCCCAAAAAAAGAATAGCCCGGCTAATGCTATGGCCTACACAACATTATAAAAAGATAAAGTCAGAACATAAAGTAGGGAGTGCGTTTTTTTTTCTCCTCTGCGTTCTTCCCATACCTTGACACAAAAAGGCTGCCAACTTTTCCCAATCTCCCTCAACAGAGCAGCAGCCATACCAGCGATGTGAGCACAAAGATAAGCAGTCGAATGTAGGTCAGCAGGCAGTGCTGACTTACCAATTAGAAACAGCTGTGAGAATTTGGCCACTGCTTGCATCGTTCCCAGCTGGATGCAGCTCAAAATATCAATCTCAACCCATGGTATTATGAACACAAACATCTAATTGGTATTTTAGTATCATTTGCAATATTAAACGTCATTCAAATGATATGCATATAGCCTGAGCCTCGTCATGATATGTTCCAGGTGGTTAATTTCATACAAGTTTTTAGGCTGTAGCCAGGAGTGCCAGCATGTGCTGGGGCCTGTTGAAAAATAAGTATGTGACTGCGGCAAAACAGTCATTGCCGCAGCTCAACGCACATTAAAAATAATTTTATTCACATAACACTGTAGTTAACCAGCTATTTATACATGATTTAAAAAAGGATTTCTTCCATTATAAAAAGCACTAAAGTCAAATTGATCTCTGATCTCAAGATAAGGACCATTTTAAAATATGTAATCAGGCTATGTCTGATACTCGTGCAAATATGTAGGACCCTATTTTAGACCAGCAAAATTATTATTTTTCCCAATTAAAAATGATGGTGGTTAGGCTGCATATTTTCTGTCTTTGTATGGAAAGTATCTTTCCTAATACTTTCCTGTTGTGGAAATTTAGAGGAAATATGGTGACCAATCAAATGTCCGAATAGGCAATTTTTCCTAATACAGCCTCTCTCGGTGACTTGATTAAACTGAAAATGTTGGTTTAAAAGAACAAACACAAGACAGGGAGCAAAAAAAGTACAGACAAAAGTACAGAGGAGGTGAGGGTAAAACTGATATGGAATCAGTTAGACACCAGATGCGGGAAAAGGGAACGAGGATTTTATTATAAACAAAACAAAACAGGCACGAGGGCCAACAAAAAACTTGGCCCAAAGGGTTGCAAAAAACAACTAAGGTATGCTACACAGAGCTATAAACAAAGAATGCAAATGACAAAAAACAAAAGGCACTGGAAACTCCAGGCAAGAAGATCAAGAAAAATAAATGACAAGACTATATATATATATACACAAGACAAGAGCTATAATTACGAGACTTGACAAGAGGCTAGAACAAGGCTTGGAACTAGATATGCAAGGGAACTTGACAACAAGAACTTGAGACACTGTCTGCCAGCCAACTTCCACCGCATCCAGATAAAGGCTTAGTAATCAAGGACACATGAGGGGCAACACCTGGAGAAGCAGAAACAAGAGGCATGGCAAGATCAAGACATGAAACAAAACATGGAAAAGTAAGAACATGGACTATAAATGTGAAACATGAAATGCAAAAACCTGATACAAGAAACTGTTAAAACTGTGGCATGAACTATGAGCATGAACTATGAAACATGAACTATGGAACTATGAACTATGAACTATGAAACTTGGAACATGAAACTGTTAATACCATAAATGCTGTCCTGGCCAAAGGCCAGAACACAACAAAAACTGCTCAAATTACATTATTTTTTATTTTTTCCATGGAATATGCAGCAGAAAATCTGGCGAACAATGGATGGCGAGCACCTGTTGGTAAGCTGACATTTACCCTAGCTAGCCAAGGTGCTATCTTGGTAGCTAGCAAGACTGCAAAAAGCAACTGCCAGCCCCTAAGGCAATTCATGACAACTTTTGTACCTTAACAAAAATGCCTTATAATTATTTTACTGTTATATTGACTAAAAATATTGCAAATGATCATTCTACCATTTCTACAATGTCAGTAGTTCTTTTATTATGAGTGCCTGAAGTGGCCGTGGTCCGTCCCGGACCACTAGGCCAAATGTGCATGCGCATATGTTTCAATTTAGCATGCACAGCAATTAAACAAGGAAGTTTCGCTTAAGCATTAGATGCGCTTCGGGGATCATGGCGGAGCCAACAAAACCAAAGCGGACGCGTACTAAAGAGGCCAAGAAATGAAAGAGAATCCGATCGAGCAAGAGATAAAACTAGAGTGAACATTGGAAAGGGTTTTGGTCGCTGGTGAGAGGTTCGGGATCGATTGGGACTGAAGACAGATGCAGAGCTATGCTTCTTCCTTCTTGATTTGTAAGTACAAGGCTAACTTTACTTGCCGGTGTTACACCAGAGCCGACAGTCAGAATTCTACCTGGCTGAAATGGTGTTTTATTTGGGTTTAGCCATTTCATGCAGAGCGTCCTATATTGTGATATATATATTATATATATATATTTGTTCATCGTGAGTAGCGTGTAGTGTGACGATTGTGTTGTGAGAATAGTGTTTGTAGACCGTAGAGCGTGGTTTAGAACACGGCCAAAGACATTCCTTAAGGGAAAGTAGAGGAAATGCCAAAACAGAAATCTAAAAACGGAGCACCAGAATCAAAATGCAAATAGCAAGTCTGAGGTGGAGGTACAGTACTACAGGAACCGCAAACAAATGGTGATATTTCATGGTGTTAATTCTGGATATAAAATCACACACAAAAAAGATGCATGGGACTCAGTTACCTTTTCTGGGAATGCTTGCAGCGGGGCGCACAACAGATGAGGCTAAAAAGAAACAGTTTTACTTGAAATCTGACACCAAAAAAAAAAAAATAAATGAATAAATAAATTCAAAATTCAGATGAGCGATGCACAGCACCAGAGGGGCGATACCAGGCAACGTATTGTCTAGGCTGGACGAGCGCATCAAGGCCATCATCGGAGAGATGGCATTATCTGGTGTGCCATCAGCTGAGTTTCTGGACACAGACCTAGGCCCCGAGTGAGCGCCTTAATCTCTTCCTTGTCCATCTCCTATCCAAGAGAAGTCAGAGGGCTAGCTATTTTTCTCTGATAATTTATAACGAGCGTCCCAAAGGCAGGTCTAACTTATAACATTGTGTTTAAAGAATACCTCTTTGTATTTGATATTAAGATTGGGCCTGTTTAGCAATAGCAGATAAAGGTCACTACAGTCACTACTAGCACTTAAAACCCAAGTAAAGTGCACCTTTTTCCAAGAAATTCCTACAAAAACTTAGAATACAGCGAGGTTTACTGAAGATTTGAGACCAACTCTGTTGTAATATTTGGCATGGTTTATAGGCAAAATCTGAATATTCTACCCATTTATATGTTTATATAGGTGTATAATCGCTATAAAATAAAATTAGTTTGGTTTTCGTAGCCTTATAATTATGCGTTTATATATACATATAGCAAAGGCCTTGCTTTAGAGACGTCGCCATCTTGCACCACCATGTTGGTACAGCAGCCCGACCGGACAATCCAGCCAGCTAGAGAATGCGTTTCGCGTGTATGAATCCCAGTCGTGGAAGACGCCATTTCCGGAAAAGTGTTTTGGTCCTCGAAGGCCACCGTCTTTTTGCCGACTGAAGCGTGAGTGAGTGAGCGAGCGCTGCAGTCAAGAATCTGAATGCTGGATGTCACTGTTTCTCCCCCAATTTACACACTGGTCCTTTAAGTTTGGACAACACCTCAGTAAACCTCGGTTAAATTTTCACGAGACACCAAGGATTGTCTGGCCCACTGAAGTTCAGAGACCACATCGGTATTTCTGATTTCTGAGGAAAATTTCTGAATCTGAATGAATCTAAATTCAAAAATTCATCTGAATCTATGCTCACACCAGAACAAAGGATAGGTGTGAAGACAGTCAAAACACATGCCTCATTAAAGACCTCTGTCCAGTACTGCAGTTCAAACAGCAATTAATTATGCAAATTACTGCCTGTTCAACGAGGTTAGTGTAATTAAACCAGGCCCTAAATGCAGTCCAGATGAAGTACAGGCTTAGTTCAGCCTGCTGTCTGTGCTGCATTCTGGAATTGGCAAACCACTTCCATCATAGTTGTAAGAACAACAAAAACACATGTTCAGTATTCAGAATATATTCAATCTACAAAAGCACCAATTTAAAAGCTAATCAGATACAATTTAATTTTTAAAAGAGGGCACCATGAGGGAAAGTGAACATTGAGTGAAAGAAAAGTGTGGGTGGGTAAAAGTGGGGGAAAAAATTTAATGAGGCATGTGTTTTGACTGTCTTCACATTTGTTCTGATGTGAGCAAAGGGCTAGGAGACAAACTTTGGTCTACCGCGATGAAATTTTCCCGGGGAATACCGATGTAGTCTCTGAGCTTAAGTGAGCCAGACAATCCTCTGTGTGTTTTGGAAAATTTAACCAAGGTTTACTGAGGTGTTGTCCAAACTTAAGTAAACTGGACAGACTTGGGGATACCTAGGTAAAATTTTTCTGAGGTTATCAGAGTTGGCTTCAGAATACACCGCGGTTTACTGAAGATTTAAGTTCTTCAAGGAATTTCTCAGAAAAAGTTGCACTTTCTCAATTTTTAGGTGCTACTAGTGAGTGTTTTAATGATCAATTAACAGATGAAGTCGTGAGCCAACCACCCCCTAAGGTGCAACCTAGAACCTTGCAGTCCAACCAGTGGCGTAGCGAGGAGGCGCTGGGCCCCGGTGCGAGAATGGCGCTAGCCCCCCCCCCCAGGCCTATCCGCGAAGCAGAGGTGTAATTGTAACAGAGCTTTAGTTTTTTGAGGATTTGTACTTTACCCGAGTTCTTTCTTAAACCTGGACTTTTACTCTACAACATTTAAAACTTAATAATTATCATTTTACTTCGTTACTTTGACACTAGCCACTTCGTTACAAATTAAAATATGAACGCAATTCATCGTTTAAGGTTTATCTGGATTTGGCGTCTTCGAGAAGAACAACGGTGCTCGGCAGCAGGGTATGTTAGTGCGGGGACAGGGAGCTGCAAATTTATGCACGTAGTTACAATATTCTATCACTAGATAGACACAGTTATTGGATATTCACAGAAACAATCGTCCTCTGTAGCCAACCACTTCAGCTACAGTGAGCCAGTAGGTATCCAAATCAGTAATTAAGAAAAATCAGTTTTCTGAAAAACGCAGACACCCATAATTATTAGGGTTATTAGAACCATGGACAATGAATATTTGCACAGCATCTCAACATCACACAACACGTTAGGCTGTTTGAACCATGAACAACAGTGACAATACATTGCCAATCAAAATGCAAAAAAGATCCATACGGCTGAACAGTCAACCATATTTCCCTAACAGCACAACAGTGGCCAAATCAAAAAGTAAACAGATAGATAGACACACATCCTGGCACAGCAGCCATTTAACCACAACTGGCAAGCTGATCACTTGCAGTAGCCTAATAAAAAACTGCACTCACCCATTCAGAAGTTAACTGTGGGTGCCTTCTGCTCTGCGAAGTCGTTGAGCAAGAGGGCAATGAGGTGGTAGCATTAGCCTCCAAGTCTGACTGCTGCGTGTCGCCGCTATCATTCACAACGCTAGCAGGAACTGGATCTGGACAATATGACTGTTTAAAAAATGCATTCAATTTCGCCAATTTGGAGTTCCGTACATCGAGCTCTTTTTTTCTTTTCTTTTTTGAGCACCGCTTTTGTGCTGCTCAACATGGTGCTCAAGACTTTTCACCTCCAATACTAGGCTAATGGGTTAGCTGATCTCTCAAAAACGAACACTTCACGAGCAAGCGCGTAGCCTTTCGAAGCTACGATCAGAAAGGAATAAGTGAATGTCAACTAATTGGACAAACACATTTCCCAGCAGGCCATGTTCTTTTGAAAATGTTGTGAATAAAACAATCCAATATATGATTAGTAATTGTGATTATAACTGAAAAAGTATCATTACTGAAATATAAAAAACATATATCAAAGAAAAGAGGAAAAATGGCCAATGTGTGTGTGGGGGGGGGGGGGGGGGGGGGTTGTCACCACGACTGTGTTGTATGAAACAGTGGAGCAATATATATACTAATCAAGTCCCTTTCGCTCAGAAGATAATACTGCGTTAAACAGGAGTCTTGAAATGGTGAGATTTACTGATGTAAATATTTTATGTGTTATGATAAGAGGAAGCATGGTATAGTTAGTCACCGTGGGCCCGCAGAGGTCAACGGGGCCCCGGTCCAGCGCACCGGCTGCACCGGCATTGCCTACGCCGCTGAGTCCAACCCAGCACAGTCAGTGCCTCACCACAGCAGTACCTCCTGTCTCCCGCTGAAGAGTCCCAGCAGCTAAAAGACCCAAGGTGGAGAATACCTTCGCACTGTGCTGGCACAGGGTTAGACTGTCTTGTATGGCTCTGAAGTACTGGCCCCAAATCATCAAAGATCCAAGAGGACAGCACTGGGTAGCCTAAAGATTCCCAAAAACAAATCCCAAAGACAAAAATGTTGGTGAAAGTCAGAATCTTCATAAGTGCACAAGTGGGTTTTAAGAAGAAATGTCCTCTTACAGCTATTCTTACCTTTCTGGAATTTTTATACTTTTTTGTAATCTTAAATTGCTCCTAATAAGCATATGGCACACTAAAATGCAAAATAAATCCACCAGGTGTTGAAACTCAATATTCAATTCTCATTTCTGATAAAAGTCTGACCAATCATTTTCTTCAGTCCAAATAAAATGATTTGCCGAGCTTCCTGTTTGTCATCAGTTGCTCTGCCCCTTCCAGTTGCCTACCACTGTCACTGCTCGCCTCTGACAGAACGGTAGAGACAGAGCAGGTAGCTACTCAATGAAGTTAACCTGCAAACAAAGCAGCTGCTCTTGATTTAATGACTAAGAGGAGATCAGGAGAACATCTGATGCAGGATCCAGAAGTGTTTAATAAACACAAAACACTGAGAAAGTTGGCAGACAAGCCAGAAATAAAACACTGTGCACATGCACTGCACAATTGGGAGAAATAGGGTACACTGCCAATGGATGGGGGAAACAAATACTTACTCCAAGAGTGGATAAACTAGAAAAACAAATACTGAACCTATCTAGACTGAAGGACACGCTGGGAGACTTAAACAAGAGGCAGACAAGACGAGGTCGCAGCAAAATACAAGACTCGGGAATCATACAAAGGAAATACACAGAAAGCACAAGGAGCTGAGATTTCACCATGCAGATCTGAGTCAAACACAAGGTTCCGTCTGCCGGCTCCTTCCCTCACTGCCACATAAATAGTCACGAGAAGAGGCGGGGACTCGGAGTGCAATTTCAGCTGGAAACAGAAACACATGGGATTAATAAACAATTACACAGAAACCGGGTGAACAATAATGACTCGAGACAAGACGCTGAGACCATCAATCAAGCTAGACGTGACAAGTAAAAAGCGCCACAAGTGAAGCGAAGGGAAGCGCAGCTTTTAAAACAGTTAATCAGGGATAGCTTAGACAGAATTTACTAAAGCCAGAAACACATGCACTCGCTAATGAGTTAATTAAGGTTAATACTACGTGAAGAAATATTGACAATCACCCTCAAATAAGAGCTGGTTAGTACGGGTTAGTAATTATCCTATCGGAGAACGCAATCACTCAGAGTTTCGCGAGACCCAGAATTAAACACAGGTGGAAGCAATGAATGAAATACCAGAGCCGAAACCGAAAGAGGAAACGTGATTAGACGACGAGACGCAGGCATGCTGAAGGCAGTCATGCGACATCACTGGAGTTTGGCAGAGAGGGAATGGATCGTCAGACGGCTGAAATGAAAGCTGAAAAATGAAACAAATGTAAAGCACAAGCACAAATAAATGCAAAGACAGCACACAAAAGGCAGAATCATAACAATGAATTCAATATGTATGAATTCTGCCGAAACACGAAGCATCAGACTGTAAACAAACAGGCGCTGAAATGCTATAATTACTAACGTTAATGGTAGTTTGGTGGACGTTACGAGGGCATTTTATTTGATACCACATATAGAATTGAATATTATGTAATTACTGTTGGTTAGTTTTCACTAGCCTCTGAATCTGACTCCATTGCCCCGTTTCAAGATGCTTTCACACCAGACGCGAAGCGAATTTTACGTACGACAGATTTCATTCAAAGTCAATGCAAAGACTCGAATACGTGCAAGATTAAATGCAGAGGACAAAAAACCCCCACGGGGTTCAATAAAGTATATCTTAAATACATCAGCACAATTTGTTAACTTGTATTTGTTTTTATTAGATGGCTGACCTGCTTATCTAAAGTTCAAGATTTTGGGAAGCAAGTTCAAAAATTGGGCCGCTTATCTTGCATATGGCAGAGACTGCAAATCTTCATGCACATTGTATCTGTCCTAATGCACAAACAGATGTGATAGTTGTGTAATCTGCCAGTATATTGCTCTCAGTGTGTGTACATCATGCACAGAGTAATGGGATTGGCTCAGGACCGTACTTGGTGAATGAGTGCGCTTGGGGGCATCCAAAAATGGAATATTAACGGACATTTTTCTGCAATGCTTGTAGCTGAGGGCCCCTCGCTCCTCAGGATGCCCCCTTTCATGCTCCTCGGGATGCTTGTGGCTAATTTTACTCTGGATCTTCTTGTTAGTTTCAGAGAATATTTTAACGAACAAAAATGTTAACGACATACAACGACGACGACAGACGATGACGGACGCCAAGTGATGGCAATAGCTCACCTTGGTCCAGGTGAGCTAAACAAAAAAAATCATTAAAATGTCCTATGTTGTCAATGTTATAGGCCATTCATCTTCTGACTATCACTCAATTCTGAGGAATTTCCTCTTGAAAACTCCTCTGGACTACTATTTGGATCCAACTCAACACTTTCTCAGAATCCATAACTGGTAACATTTCGATACAACTTGATTTTTTTTGATAGATTTTTTTCGTGTGATGAGAGCGAAAATTAAATGGGTTGCAAAGCATACACATTCATTAATGAAGGATTTTTCCACAAAATCCCATCTTCTGCCTTGAGGAGCCGAACTATTCTGACGACTATAACCAATTATTTCCAAATATATCATCGGAAAGAGCTGATTCTCAGCTTTCTGTGTTTGTGTAACACAAAGTGATCTGTAATACAAAGAAATGTGAAAGCAGAAAGTTTGATAACCTTTTCTGGCCGGGATTTGGCAGTGCTGCCGGGAAAGAGTTCATAGGGACTTTAAGCAACAGCGAATTTTGCGACAGCTATGGCATCCGGACATAAATCTCTCCTGACGCTGGCAAGGAAGCAGTCAAATCCATTTGGGACTTTAAGCAATGGCAGATTTTGATCAAAGTTTGTGAGCAAAGTAGTTAGTTCAGTGCGAACTGTAATTGTAACTGTGCCCTAATTTTTAGCGCTTATTGTCCCACTTTCACCGGCAAAAGGGGTAGATGATATAGCTTCTGGATAAATGGGAAACTGTTTATATTAGATTATTCAAATTTATTGTCATTCTGCCAAGTACAGGTACAGAGCATAACGAAAGAAATGTGCATCTCTTTTATAAACTTTATTTCAAACAATTCAATTAAAAAAAGACGTAAAATTTGACTATTTAGGCACACATTTAGTCAGAGTGTGAGCAAATGATAAAGCTCATATGCAGCATATCTATACTATATAAGCACAGGAGTAGAATAAAGACTAATGTCCATGGGAGTAAATATAGATATTTATAGGGTAGACAGAGAAAATATGTACCATTTGTACCATACGCAATACAAGGATGAGGGGAGCATATAGCTTACAGCATAGTCCACTATGGTTTTATACAGTGAAATATACAGGGGAAAGGTTTGCTGAAACACAATGTTGTGTGTCACTATCAATTATAAAACACATTTCAGAAATACAATGAAAACCATTTAATTCAATCACCTGAACCACGCGTTGTAGCGACTATGTGAGATTGGTTCTTTAGCCGTAGATGATCAGCCTGCTACGGCAAGCAACGCTGGGACACCAGCTTAGTCGCGATCAGCGGAGCGCAGATCTACTTCTGGCTGCCGTAGCCCTCGCAAAATCCATTGTTGCTTAAAGTCCCTATTGAGGGCGGTGGATGTGAACGCTGGCATCAGGCTCAGTGCGAGGCCTTGCTTTGCTTTGAACAGCTGTGCGTATCAAGAGTCAGACAGACCAAGAGTATGGAATCTGCATCCTTCTCCAATTATTCACATACTCGTTTAGCTCAGGGCACCACAATCACTGCAAAATTCATGCTTTGCCTTCTTAGTCCTACACAAATTTTCTGATGAAAGGTTGAGCTGAATGTTTAAGTGGCAATGAGCGAATTCTGTTAACACTGGTAAGGCAGACCCCATAATGGAGCTGGCACATAAACACACATTGTTTGTGAAACTAGGTGACATATCATATACCTTTCACAATTGGTCTTTACTTTGTTAGGTAGTCTTTCTGGCATCCTGTGTTTTGTGAATGAAATTTTGAATTGAGGTATATTTGTATTCATTTTTTTTCTGTTTTTCCTTTTTCACATTGAATGTTGGATGATAACTTTGATGATTTAGTAGGAGGTCCTTTTTCCTTTTTTTTTCTTTATTTACCTTGGTAGTATTGATTGTATTTAGTTATTTGGTCCTTATTGTATTTTAATTTCATTATTTACCTTTATAGCTGATACATGTTTTGTAGCATTTTTTTTAATTGAATTGTGCTGACATGTTTCTCTTTTTTTAAATTAAGTGTCATGTGGTGTTTTATATGGCCAGTATGTATGTATTTATAAATGCTTTTGTTGGCTAATGTAATCGTGTTTTAAAGAAAATTGTAAAAGTAATAAAAGCCTATTTTTTCTGGGTGGTATGTCCTTATCAGCTAGGTAATTGTTCAAAGTTGGCTAAAATCACATTTCATCTAAAGAAGCAGCGTTCTGATTACTGCGTGTGCAGAACTTTGAAAACTACACAGCCGAACAAGAAATCAAAGGACGTAAATCCACTTGACTGCAAGTCAAAATCTTCATTCATTGTGGGCCCTGTCCCAACTTTTCTGAGGCGTTTTGCTGCCATAAATTTCAAAATGAGCTAATGTTTTTCATGAAATGGTGAAATGTCTCACTTTCGACATCTAATGTTGTCCATGTCCTATTGTGAATAAAATTTGGGTTTATGAGATTTGCAAATCATTGCATTCTGTTTTTATTCACATTTTACACAACGTCCCAACATCATTGGAATTTGGGTTTGTAATTATTTACACGCACATACATGCATACACATATCAAGCAAACACATGCACTGCATGGCAGGATAAAAAAGGAGGAAGAATAGCAAATAAATCAACCAGTGGAGAAAACTACACCCATTGCAACTTATCACTGTGGTTAAGGGTGGGAATCCCTTTGAAATGTGCAAATTCAACAGCAGAGTCCTTCTAAGTGGCTAAAATAACACCCGGCCCATCATTGGCAATATGCTCTGAACAGCACCATTTCTTTGTGTGCGCATGGTTAAACGGGATTGGAGAATAACACAGGGTAAGTGCTCTCTGATGGGATAGGTTGAAGCATGTACAACAGCCCGGAGGAGGTCTGCCTTAACGTAGCAGCCTTCTAAAGAGGAGTGTTTGCCGCTAAATTAAGGTAGCATTACATAATGAGGCAACGTGGCTGTGTTATGATGGATGCCCCAAAATAGGTTTGCAGTGAAGTTGAGCCTATTTTTTGTTTTCATAGTAAACAGTGACTGTTTACGATAATGAGTGCCTTCACTGTTTAGCAACCCGCTAAGGGAAATTAAGTGTCTTGTTAACTTCTATTTGTAAAACATGCAGAGGACGGTTCTACATACGAGTGCTCTACAGATTGCTCCACACATGCTGAGACCGCTCAAACTGTGCTGACCGGGTGATAATTATTCTCTGATTTAGGCAATAAGGCTGCTCACATGGAGATCACCTCCTCATTTCACTCTCACAGTGCACTGAGCTGCAATATGGACCCACAATAAACTCCACTGGTTATCAGGAAGTGTAGCAAGTATATAAATGAGACAGACGGAATCAGATAACTCACAGCCAGTCATTTCTAATTCTGACACCATTTTCATGACATGTTCATCTGAAACATAACTGTCCTGGAGCCTGCCACACAATCTGAGATTGTCGTAGAAGTGATGTTCCAGGATGAACAAAATGATGTTTGTGCAGGAGTAACATTCTAGTCCAGTAATGAATATCAGTTCTGCAATGATGACCTCATAGAAGACTTTGACATGGCTGGCAAGGACCTTTGGCAAGCAGTTCAAATTTGCAGAATCCCCTAGTCTGAAAATATAAAATTCTCATGGTAAAAACTATCTGGGGTATACATCTCTGCAAGTCTCAGCTCATCTGCATGAAAAGTTTGCCAATATTAGCTGGCTAACTTTAGGCCACTAAAATGCATGACATTTGTTACTGCAGCCGAGTGATCTCAGAGGCGGACTATGATGTTACTCCTGGAAGAGCTTTATTATGTTGATCGCTGAACAACACACGACAATATTCCTGCCCACTGCCCTACCTTGTGAGTGAGCCGCCATGAGCAAGGGGACTGTGATTTGTGGCCTACGGCTTCATTCTCCCCATACATCCCCCTGAACACAAGTAAAGTGGACTCAGGTTTTATACTGCGAAAGCCACAAGGCTTAAGTAATCACAGCTGTTTCTTATTGCCATCAGACCATCATTCACATCTTGTCTTCCTGCCCTCCATTGCAGAACCATACAGTACACTGAACGTTGAGATTGCTTAAAACTGACAAAAAGTACACGCAAAGAGGATTAACACACTCAGAAACACACACACCCACACGCACGCACGCACGCACTCATGCCCAGCGAGGGTGTTTAAACAATATTTTTTTTACTGTGACAAATAATTCAAGTGTAATTCAACAACTCACTGAATTGATGGACACTGCCAAAGATACTGTTGACATGGCCAACCAGACTATCTTACTCGTGATCAGTTTACCAAACGTAATTTCGTGCTGTGCTGTGCTGTGCTGTGCATGTCATCACCGATATCCCTGGACGTTTTGAACAATGAATTTCAGCGAATGGTTACGTCACAGCCCTCATGTGAATGGCTCCTGAGTCTTCTCCCATTCAGCAACTTGCCTGTCTATTTGTAGAAATGTCTCCTTTGATTGATTTGCGTCATACGTGGTTTTTTTTTTTTTATCCCTAGCTGGGTCTTGGTTCATAGTTCTCACTGCTTGTGTATGTGACGTTTAAATATACCCCCCTCCTTTGAGTTGCCATTTTCTGGATTGTAATTCGTTATTTGTGTGTAGAACCAGTCAGTATTCATGAGTAAAACTTTTTGTCTTGTGCAAGTAAAATGTAACCTTTAAAGGCAGTAATTTGCCAAAGTTACCTACGTTATTTAGTTGATAATAACAAGATCCCTGGCCTTTCTCATGGTCTCCTTGCTTGGGACCGAATTCTTGTTAATCCAGTCCAAGTCTGTTTCTGTCCAGTTTATTAGGATCGAGCTCCCAATGCTTCTCCAGTCATCAGGATTGGAATTGCATTGCTCCTAAGCCATTTCCTCTAGCCTTGGGACAGTTTGGCTCGGGTAAAGTGTGCACTCCCTCTGGCAGTCATCCCGTAAAGCCACTGGCCAGAGATTGGCAACACCTCCTCACTTCAACCTCAACATCTGAACTGAACTGCGCTATCATCCTCTTGGTTCTGTTCCACTTTTACCATATTACTATCAATAAACCTTACTATTGGATCGTACTCTGCCTCCGCACTTGATTCCTGGTCTCGATCATAACAGGTTATTGATGGGATTAGTGTGACACAGGACCAGGACTGTTGCAAGCCCTTACGGTAGGCTCAGTTTGGCAATTGCATGATTGACGCTGCAATTACTGTTTCCAAGGGGGGTTTGTAACACTTTGTGCCATTTCTCTCCATGGTTCAGACAGAATGTCCTTCGATGTTATCCAAGTCAGGTAGTGTGAAACACACACATGTCACATCATCGCCACATTCATTCATTCTCATTTTTAACTTAAATCTCTTGCGCTGTAGCTGTATATTAACAAATGAGTGAGACTAAATGTTTCCCTTCCACTACAGTTTCAGAGGACCAAATAACCAGTTGAAGGGCACCTAGTTGGGAACTGCGTTCAGAAGTATGAGGAGTCACTGCTACCTATTTTGAACAGAAAGAAAGCTGCTTATAGAACACATTTTCACAAGTTTGTAACAGAAGATAACTTTCAATTACACTGCTTATGTTACAGTATAACCTTAGATTTGCGCAAATCATTACGAAAAGGCGACAGCCTCCTTTCTATGATACAAATAATGTGTTGGATTTTGTTTTATAAGAAGACATACATTTGCATAATCGCAGAATATTGCTGACAAATGATTATACTCACTTTTAAGTACTATTGAAAATAATCATTGAGTTTATGTTCACTGCAAAATGTTGAAATGATAACCTGAAAATTACGAACTTTTGCAAAGTAAACTTCACCTCTCTTAACCCTCGTCCAACCAAGGGTTTTTCTACAAGCCCGACCAAGGGGGGCTGATTATTTCGAAATTAAGCGTTAAACATCATCTTGTTTGGTATCAGTGTACAGCTACAGATGTCCTCTCTTCAAATCAAGTACAAATAAAACTAATTTCAGCATTATGATGTCATAGTGGCGTCATAACTAACACCATATTAGCAAAAAACATCAAAATGACAAAAATCCAAGTTTTTTATATTTTTATTAGTTTTAGCTGAAAATAAGTAACTTTCTGTAACCTCTAGAACTACTCATACTACATTCAATAGTTTAGTATTATTATAAATGTCATGAGTAACATAAATTTGACATTACTATGATGTCATAAATAAGTCATTTGGGAAAAACACTCACAAAAGGAAAACAAATAGTTTTCTGAACATTTTTCGCATTTTCTTTACTTTGTTTTTCCCTATGATAGAACACACTTGCATGAAAGGTTTACCTATGAATTATGAGAACAACTTTATGAACTAATCTATGAACTTGTATAATAGTAGGCCTATAGCACAGTATAAAAATAGTATACAGTACATCAACCAGTCAAACACACAAGTAAAAGTATGTTGGTCATGCATTTCTCATATTATTAAGTGAAGATCACTTCAGGGTTACTGGTCACTGCAGGTCATTGTAATTCCCAGATTTACTAATACAAAGACAAGCTTCATCAATAAATCAATAAGGATGACAATCAGTGCGGTCTGCAAAATTCATTGAGCATGAAAGATAATAATAGCGTACTATTTGCAACTAATTTGTAGGCATATTTTGTATCAAAAACAGGCAAAAATTGACACTGGTGGCAACCCTCCCCCCCTTTACACTTTGACGGCCTACCCTACCCCCCCATGAGGTACCCTCATCGTTTTTTTTTAATGAAAATGAGCGCAAAGGATGAATAAGCAATTACCTAGAAGCATTACATCATATCAGTTAACGATCTTGTGCGACAGGAAGAAAATTTATTGGTTGGACGAGGGTTAATATTCAGGTCACGAATATTAATTTTTGTCCAAAGTGAGGCTTGGGGTGCACACCTGGATCGCCGTCTTTGTATATGTTTGCATGGCTTGCCTGTAGAAGAGAACTGTGATTTTGCAATTTGTTCCATAGTTTTCTCTATCACTTTGTAGTACTTTTCCCCTAGCCCAGCTTATGACGTGAACGAGAGCAAAACAAACCATTGCTAATTCAAATGCGAAAGTGATAGCTTGACGGCAATGTAAGTTAGCAAAGTGATGACATTACTATTCTGCCACTTACAGAAATGACAATGGTTTTCTATTACGATCCCAATTCCAAAAAAGTTGAGATGCTGTGTAAAATGTAAATAAAAACAGAATGCAATGATTTGCAAATCTCTTAAACTCAGATTTTATTTTAACAAGCTGGATGGTCCCTCTCCTCTTCAGTCCACACGACACAGCATCTGTGGATACTAAAAAGAATTAAAAATTTTTTATCATCTGACCACCGAACAATTTTCCATTTTGCCTCAGTCCATTTTAAATGAGCTTTGGCCCAGAGAAGATGATGGTGTTTCTGGATTGTTCACATATGGCTTCTTCATTGCATGATACAGCTTTAACTTGCATTTGTGGATTGCACGGTGATCTGTGTTGACGGACAATGATTTCTGGGAGTGTTCTGGAGTCCGTGCAGTGAATTCCGGTGCAGAATCATGCCTGTTTTTAATGCAGTGCCACCTGAGGGCCCTTAAGCACAGAGACATCTCCAGATTCTTGGAATATTTTGATGATATTTTGTACTGCAGATTAAAAGACTTTGCTATTTTATATCGAGGAACATTTTTATGAAATTGTTCCACAATTCTTTGATCCAGTTTTTTGCAGATAGGTGAGCCTCTGCCATCTTTACTTCTGAGAGACTCTGCCTCTCTAAAATGTTCTTTTTATACCCAGTCATATTACTAGCCTGTTGCCAATTAGCCCATTTAGTTGCTAATTCAACTTACTTTTTTTTGCCTTTTCATGCCCCTGTCCCAACTTTTTTGAGATGTGTTGCTGCCATCAAATTCAAAATGAGCTAATATACTCCTCCAAAAAAGAAACTATACATTGTTGTTGGCATCAGTTTATTATACATTAAATGTTTTGACAAATGTGGAAAACATATTGAAAAGAAAGTGTAATCAATAATTCAATATTTGTATAGTTTCTTCTTTGGAAGAGTATATTTTTCATGAAATGGAAAAATGTCTCACTTTCAACATCAGATTTGTCATCTGTGTTCTATTGTGAATAAAATGTGGGTTTACGAGATTTGCACATCATTGCATTATGTTTTTATTTACTTTTTACACAGCATCCCTACTTTTTTGCAATTGGGGTTGTAAATTGCACTATTCAGTTATTTGATAAACACTGAGTTGCGCAATTTAACACTCTTATGTCATGACCTGATCAGGCTACTGCTAATGCCTCGATAAATAGAATCACTGGAAACGTGTATTGTGTTAAACCCCTGTAGTTCCTGGCCCTTCTTCCCTCCTTATGAAGATAATATTTCAGAAAACAATGAAAAATAAGATCAGCATGCAATTTAGTATCCCCAGTACACTGCGGGACACAACTGTGAAATGCTGATTGGGCCACAGCCATTCTTAGTTTTGCTCATCAAGCCTCATTTTGGCATTGGAATGCGTGGCAGGCATAGAATTTAAGAGTGGTCTATTAAAATTGTTGGAGAGACCAAAAAACTAAAAAGAATCAAGTAGTGCGAGTCCTCCTACCACCGAGGCTTTTCGTGGTTCTTTCTCATCTCAATTGTATGACTTTATGGGGCAGTTTGAAATCTTTCATGCAGTGAGATTGTCGCAACTCTCATGTGAATGCCTTCTATTTCTCTTCCTATTCAACAACTTGCCTATCTATTAGAAGTATGTCTCCATTTATTGGTTTGTCTCATGTGTGCCCTCATTCCCGGCTGTGACTTGTTTTATTGGTACTTAATTCCTGATGTGCCTGAAATTTTTATTTTTATTTATTTATTTAACCTTTATTTTACCAGGAAATGGTCCCATTGAGATTAACATCTCTTTTGCAAAGGAGTCCTGGCCAAAAATGGCTTCAAATGAGTAAAAACAAGGATTATAAGTGTAACATTCATACAGACAAAGATACAAACCATTTAGGATGAAAAACAAGTGCTTAATGTCCAATGTGTCCGCAATAAATAAATTTAAACCTTTCTAAAGAAACCAGAGTTTTAAGCTGAATTTTCTCTTGTAGCTTCTTCCAAGCTGAAGGAGCAGCATCGCTAAAAGTCTTTTCACCAGAAGTAGTACGCCTTTAGGAACACTAAATAAAATAAGTTCATGTGATCTCAGTGCATAAGCATTTGTGGTGGTCCGCTCAAGCATGGAACATTAATAAGATGGATGGTGACCCACTACAGCTTTATAGATCATTGTCCACCAATGAAATTGTCAGCGGGCTAACAAGGAGGGCAGTCCAGCTTTCTGGTACAGGGTACAGTGATGTGTCTGATAATGAGAGTCTGTCATGAACCTCAGTGCTGCATGGTAAACACTGTCCAACATGTGCAAGCAGGACTTAGTTGCATGCATATACAGTAAATTATATCTCCATAATCAATAACAGAAAGAAATGTAGCCATTACAAGCTGTTTTCTGGCATGCAATGAAAAAGATGCTTTGTTTCTATAAAAGAAACCAAATTTAATTTTCAGTTTTTGAACAAGGTTTTCAACATGACCTGTAAAGGACAATGTACCATCCAAAATAAATCCCAAGTACTTATAAGTGCTTATCTGCTCTATTGGCTTACTTTAGTAATGTGTATTTAAACCCCGTGCTTTGAGTTGCAGGTAGTTGGACTGTCATTTGCTATTTGTACTCAGAACCAGTCAGTATTTCCTAAATGAAACATTTTGTCTTTTGAACATTAAATGTATTGTAACTTTTCAAGATGTATTCACAAGTTAAAAATAATACAACCAAACCTCCCATTCACAACCACCCTGCATTCACACAACCCCAAGTCAAGCCCTCTCTATGGCCGATGTAAGCTAGGGGAAGGGACTGGCCAACTCATATACCCGCACACGCGCGCGCACACACACACACACACACACACACACACACACAGAAGGCTAAAATCGCAATAGACTGACGAACACTTGGAGCTAACGTTAGGCTAAACTAAATGACAAAGCAGAGTCCTATAACCGGGCTTGAGAGAGTACTGGGTTAGTCCATAGCCCGGCTCCGACATGGAGCAGTATAAAACTGACCAAGTGTCCACAGGTAATCCGCAGTGTCCTCAGTGCTCCCGAGTGCTCCGTCTGGCTGCACTAATTAATCGCCCCCCAAGTCTCTCGCGCAGCCAAATTCAGAATGTCTTTATCCCTGTCTCTCCAGAATAATCACTCACTTCCAACAGGCCGCACCTGCAGCCTGCTGCAATCAACCCAGTAGGTGGGGCATAGCCATCTTAGCGGCCAGTAAACGGCATTCACTACCCTATCTTTCATGCCAAGCGCTAGAACAGGGAATTGAGGGGGAGCAGACACGTCCCTTTATGACAATTCGAATATTCCTGGCTTCTCAATTATTTTCCTTTATTGACGCGCTTTCCTATCATCGTAATTGGCAACTGAAGACACGGTTTCTCTCCATATGCGATCTAACAGCGATGAAATCATGGGGTAAATTCAGTAGAACTGAGAATTAGTGCGGACAAAACATCCCTTTTAAACAATTATTAGTCCTGACCTGTTCTCATTCATTTTCATTATTAACATAAGGTTCACTCCGTGAGCACGCCAACACAAGGTGTTGCTTGTTCTCCCCAATTAGGTAAGACGACAATCATTCATCTGGACGCGTATTTGCTGAATTTAAATCAACGGAATTCAAAATTACTCTCAGTATTCAGTGAAAAAAGTGGCTCTCGACAGTGAAATAGGCTATAAAAAGCATGAGGCTCAAGCTATTTGCGCAGGTATGCAATTTTGAATAACGTTGATTATTGATGCATCGCTAACCACCAACGTTATGACAATGGAGTTCTGCAAATGCTAACAATAACTTTGTATTTTCTGTTTAGTTGCCAGCTAGCTATTTTCTGGAGTTTACATTACAGCTAATGATCCTTGAATTTGCGTGTTAACTACCTTTGCTCTTAGGCGAGCTTTGACCACCTGAAAGAAACGGAAAGAAATTGACTTTGCCAATTACGAGAGAAAGTATATTTCTCAAAAGCACTTTTTCTTACTAGCATAACTGGAACCTGCAGTCCAGTGGCGGTTCTAGAAACGGGAATTGAGGAAGCGCAGACACGTCCCTTTATGACAATTAATGTTAGTCCTGGCTAGTTCTCAATCATTTTCCTTTACCAACGCGTTTTCCAATTATCGTAATTGGCAACTGAAGACATAGTTTCTCTCCATATGCGATCAAACAACAATGAAATCTTGGGGAAAATTCAGTACAGTGGCGGAACCAGAACTGAGAATGTGTAGCTTCCACTGAACGTAGTGCTGTTTGTCGTTTACGTCAGCACATTAACTTCATGTATTGCTTTGTGTGTGCCTTCTTGTGGCGCAGTAGGCATAATAAATACAACCAAGTCCATCCTTGCACCTGAGTCCAGTCAACTTCCTGTCCTCCATGCACATCACCGGTGTGCAAAGCATTACCCTCACAGTACCCTAGTAGCTACAAAGAAGCTTCTCAGTCTAACAGGTAATTAACAATCTGACATCCCAATGACCAATCAACTTTTTTTGTTTTAAAATATGTCTTATTGGGCTAAAACATTCTGAAAATTGGATTTGAAGTGGGCAACTGTTGAGGGCAACCGAAACTCCAGAGTGACTTGCCCACAGGGCAGCCACTTTCTTGAAAAATTTGCGAGTCCTGCCCTAGTACAAATCTAAAGCATGGATGTTGCTCACTTTGGATTCATCCAAATAAATTTATGTTTCCTATTAACCCCTTAAAACCATTTTTTTATACTTTAATTTCTGCTTAAGTTGATTCAAAGTTGGAAAACAAATTTTCCCCCACGTTGTAACGCAACATCACACTCATATTCTGTATCTGCTGGTTGAAGGGCTTCACTGATGCTGCATCACACTGATATTGTAAAAAATATTCAAGCCCAGTGCCTAATGTTCTTATGGTTCCCGCATTACATCGAAAGGAAAATATCTATATCATGTTCCCCATTTTAAACAGATTTTCCAATAATTCAGCAGGCAATATTTGGGATCTTTGGAGACCTTGGGACCACCACTAGAATTTAAAATAGGCCTACAGTTCCACAGGATTCAATACAGCAGCAGCAGTTCACAAACGCATATATGAGTCTGTAGGTTTAATGGGGAGAAGCGAGTAAATGCTTGTTATTTTTTTCCAATTTTCCAATGGATAGACAGAAGTTTTGTTGGTGAGTTTCAAGCAGCCACCAAATAAAATTTTTAAAATGTTCCTGTGATCTCCTGATTGTCCTTGGGTGACAAGCTTAAAGTTGTATTTCAAGAACAGCTAGTTCCACAGCAAAATGGAGAGAAAGAAAATTAGCTCTGAAAATGAAAGTCAAAGCAGAAGAAAAGAAAAGGCTGTCTGGCTGCCAGCGGCTCGCATGAGACAGCAGCAGAACTGTCCCACTGCAGACAGATTATTGCCATATAAAAATTAATGTGTAGAACCAGAAAAAGTAGGTTTTCCTTGACATCTAGCAAGTAATTCTGTTCCTGAGGAACTTTACTGGCAGCTGGGCATCCACATCTGATTCCTAACCCTTGTATATTGCTGGTCAGAAGTTTAGGGACACTGACTCAGTTCCTGCTGCTTACACCTGGAAGATGCCTGACTCCTGGTGGCATTTATCAGGCACAGGTTTCAGGAGGTAACGGCATGCAATGGAATTGCAGAGATGTAAATCATATAACATCATGAAAGAGGCCGAATACAATATGAGAATACATCCATTTCTCATATTAATATTTTCATTTTTGTGGTCAAAAATCATTTGCACATTTTTATGGTCAAAAAGCTAGTTACAACTTTACAGGCTTTACAGGCACAGGGGCCATTTTGGCTTCTGTTTCAGGCCATTCCCCAAAAGCCCATTTTGTTGTGATTGGGCTCCTGCTGAGAGCAAGTGGGAAATATGCACATGAGCACGTACCTTACCAAAATCGCATTTAATCTCCAGAGGCTTCCTGAACAGGTTTGTTTGAGGGCCCCAAACTAGCTGCTAATAGGGCATTATACAACTGTGTTCCACAGTGACTGTATAAGTAATGGTAAACAAAAAAAAAAGGTTGGACAAAAAATGAGGTCTTTCAGGCTGTTCAGAAGCTGAGTTTTCTGTTAGAGAGAATATCTCCCTTTGGTGAGGACTTTGGGCTATAAATTTGCAGACATTCTACATACACTATAAAGCTATACAGCACATTTAAGATGGGGGGGGGAAAAAACCAAATGGCATAGTATGGCTTTACTAAAAGTATGCTACTAGGTTCAATTGCTCCTGCTTCACAAAAATGGGGGGACAAAACAGGGTGTAATTCCTGCACAGATTATTTATTATGGATGCCCTGAAATAACAGTGGAAAGTCAGCACGTTAACCTCATATGTACACTACCGCTCAAAAGTTTGGGATCACTTACAAATTTCTTTGTTTTCCAAAGAAAAATACATTTTCATGCATTTCACAAACATTTTTTTCCATTTCACAAACGATTAAAATTAATCAGATGGTTTTCAAAGAATGATCTACATTTTTGCATCAAGGCCTATTATCGGCAACTGTCAGTCCTCTGCATCAATCTCCGGGTATGACTGCTAATCCAAGTTAAGCGTTTTATAAGGCTAATTGATTATTAGAAAACCCTTCTGCAAATGTGTTGCACAACTGAAAACCCTTGAACTAATAAGGGAGCGCAAAAGGGAGCATGGCATTCTTGAGGTTGGTTTAGTACCTGAAGCATCAGCAGTTGTTTGTTTGTTTACAGGCTCAAAATGGTCAGAAAGAAAGAACTTCCTTTAGAGACCCATCAGTCTATTATTGTGCTTAGAAAAGAAGGCTATTCAATGCGAGAAATTGAAAACTTAAAATCTCTTACCATGCAGTCAACTACTCCCTTCAGAGAGCAGCACAAACTAGCACTTACAAGTACATAAAAAAGGAGTGGGAGGCCCCGATGCAAAACTGTGCAAGAAGACAAATATCTGAGAGTGTGTAGCTTAAGACAAAGACGCCTCACAGGTTGTCAACTAGCAGCTGCGCTAAAAAGTTCCCGTCAAACACCAGTTTCAGTATCAACAGTGAAGGCGGGTTTTTTTTTGATGAAGGCAAAGTTTGAAGTACATATTCATCATTTTCCATTAAAATCATTATTTCTAATCAGACAATGTCAGCATGTTATGTTCATTTACTATATTTCCTATTCAGACTAATTTCATGTGTGTTTCAATGGAAAACAAGAAAATTTCCAAGTGATCCTAAACTTTTGAGCGTTAGTGTATGCATTGTTTCTTTTTAGATTTGATGTACAGGAGTACATAAGCAAACCCAGAATTCACGGCACTGTCTCTAAACATTCAATGGATAGTGTATGATATGGCATTTTGGAAAAACTGAGCAAGTGCACTGCAACTGATATTGTATTCAAATTGGGATAGCCAGGCATCACACAACCAGAAACACTTCACTATCCCAACCAAGGAAAAACCACTAAGACATGGAGCAGATATCATGCCAGCCTAAAGCATGTCAAGAATACCCAGTGGCCTCCCCTCTGCAGCCACAACTGTCAACAAAACTTTATATGAATTAACATAAGCTGCAGAGTAGCCCTGTGAAATGAATGCTGGCTCAGTCTGATTAAGTTGCTGGTAAAGGTGGGGTAAATGAATAAAATGGGTTGGCTAATCTTCCCTAAGACATGTTTTTACACTGGCAGTTCCAGAGATTATGTGCTAGTGAGGCGATGGTGGTTGTGTGAGGGTGCTGGCGATCACGTCTACACTGAGACAAAAAAACCTCTGCATGAGTCTCCTATCTGCAGACTGATAAGGGAGCAAAGCAGCCGGGCAGAGTTCAACAGCACGATGAGCAAGCGACAGTGCTGCACAATAAGGTCTGGCTTTTCTGCAATGTATGACTGGCATGATAACAAATAGCACTTACATAACCGTGCCAGAGACTCCCAGGATATGCACGTAGCCACGGAGACGCTTGACATACGGTGCTAGTCACTTGTGGGCATGAGAGAACACCCTCACTGCAGTGGTCACAGCAGTGATAGCAGATGCTAATGCTATAAAGACATGCTGATTTCACAGTCCGATCTCACATTGCTATCAGTCATTTTACTTTCAAATTAGCAGTATAAAGAGATAATGGATGAGAGAGAATATACTCTCTCAGTTAAATGGGCATCCTTCAGATGAATACAATGCAGCAGTCATGAATCAGATTATTCTTTGAAAACTAGGAGGGGAATCATTTTCTTTCCATTCAAAGGTCAAAGTTGATCCACCATAAAGATAGGCTTGAACGAAAGTGAAACAATAACCTTTTGTCTCCTTGAGTTCAATGTACAACAGTTCCTACTCTGTTCCCAATTTATGGTTAATGTGTCCAAATAGAGAACCAATCATTCCCATTATTTACCTCCAGAACAATTTGATGTCTACTACTGCAACAACATGAGCACACTGCAGTAAGCAATGCATGCTATTCAGGACAAAAACACAGCGACTATTTTTAGCTGTCAGCATACTAATTGTTAACAAATTAAATGTGTTGGATAGTCTTTCTTTCTTCCTTATTTAAACGTCCCTTTCACAACTGGAATAATATAATGAAATTAACATGCAAAAAATTTTACAGTAGGGGAAAGAAATTGCAAAGCAATGTTGGGTCCTTTCATTTATGGAGTTGCTGGGTTTCAGTTGTAGTTTCAAGCCTTTGCCAGCTCATTTAGAAATGTTTTAATCAACAGAGCTCCTAACTGGGGCCTTTATTGAAGTACACACAGAAAACATGAAAGACGATCTCACCACAATGCAATATTTAGTTGGATGAAGTGAGAATAACAGTTGGATATAACTAATTTAGTGCATTTGTGTGAGAAATTAATGACCCATGTACACATCAGAATTCAGTATATTCATAAGTTCAGCTATCTCCCAAACACTCAGCTGCCTTGGTGAAGAAAGTCAGCCAGGTGGTAACGACAACGCACAGTTGAGTCAACTGAAGACTGTGTACCAAACAGCATTAGTTTACTATATTTGGACAAAATTTTGTTTTTAAAGTGTTAGGAGATAAATATAATGATAAATATGAACAGCAACAAAATAAAAAAAAAAAAAACATTTTTCTTCCTGCTGTTTGATGGCTCTTATCAAGATCAAAAGACTGATTTGTTGGATGGCAGTCTAGTTATGAGAAAAGTTGTTTGGCACGTGATGGCATGCTGCTATTAATGTTAGTTCAACAAGCCTGTGAGATAAGGAACAGGACATTAAGTTGTCATAAATTGAAAAGTCAAACAGCATGGGCAAAGTTGAAAAAGTGAGCTAAAGCACTCTGTACCATTTGGTTAGTTGGCAGAGAGCAGGGGATCCTTCAGCATGTGATTTTCGAAAAGGCATTGGTACCTCACTGAGATTTCAGATGGACTACGTGATTCATGTCTTCTTGCCAAATTCAATGTGATTGGCATATGAACACTTATTTCTGAAAGACAGGACTTCCCTTCCATCTTTCACACAGCTCTGTACTGCTGTCAAAAGAAAATGCAGTCAATTAACCGGCCTGAACTGGCATTTCCCACTTCAAATTTTAGTCGACTATTGCAAAAAGAAAAAACAAGATAAATTAAGGAACTTTTTGCATAAATATGTAAATAAATAAATAAATAAATAAATATGACCAGTGTCTAATTTGAAGTCATCAAACACTCATCTTGAAGAACTTTAACAGCCCTAGACTTTAAGAACACTGATTCAGTTTCAGAGACAGATCCAGCCTAGCCCTATATTAACAGTTTTTATGAGGGATGCCCATTAAAAATTTTAGATAAATAAAATTTAGAAAGAAGAAATGATGGTAATCAAAACAATAAAATTGAATTATCGTTTCAATAGATGCCCCAAAATTTTAAGTAACGCAATTAAAATTGGGTGGGGGCATAAATAATAATAACATTATTATTGAAAATCAAAAAATGACAAGGTGACGGCACCTAGAATCCATCCCAACTCAGCAACGTCAAGTTCATGCTCGAGTTTCAGGAGACATAGACACGCCTCTTTCATTCCTTCAACCAATCAACAACTTTCACTCTTGTCTTCAGACCAATGAGCGATTACTGGGCTGGGTCACACGTGCTGTTGCTAGGGTCTGGCTTCTAAATTGTTACTGTCACCGCCAAGCCAATCAGACGCAGTTTCATAGAGTATAGACATTCTCGGTTCACACGGAGATGTCATTGGCTGTATCCGTTTGCTTTTGGGTCTTGCTGTGTCGTGATTGGTTCTAAAAACCATCACTCTATTTTTCGGAGTTTTAACTCAGTTGTAGTTGACATGTAGCAAGCTACTTGACTGTAAGTCCTCAGGACTTGGCAGACAGCAGCAAAAGACTGATTTTGCCATTTGAAGTATAACGTTAATAATATTTAATAACGCTTGTAATTGTTTATATTGTCATTTTATACGTGGTTTTAATAATATTTTTGTTTATACAGTAAAACTGTGACATGGTTAATTCTCTGTCAATTCTCCTGGAAGCTGCGGAATACTTGGAAAGAAGAGATCGAAGTAAGTTAACTTTAAGTTAGCGTAACGTTAACACATTTTCCAGTCTGTAACGTAAACTAGCTAGCTGGCAAGCTAAATTACACCCGTTTTGCCTTGTCTTTTTAGCAGTAATTATCCCTGATAACGACATGTTGCGCGTAGCCAACAGGTACTAGCCAGCGTTAATAACAGTCATTGTCTGCAACGACAATTAAATTAATTGGCTCGCTACACTAACGTAAGTTAGTTGGCGACTAAACTTAAAAAACTTTCAGAAAATGGAGTTATTGGGCTAAACTGACTTGCGGGCTGGCTGGCTTGCTGCGTGAAGTAAGCAAGCATGACAGGCTTGTCCACTCGCTTTCAGGTTTGGTTAACGTCAGGTAGCCAGATTGCTAGCCAAATAGTTGAGAACTTATCCTTACCAAGGTCTTCAGCTGGCTAAATCCGTCTCCTGTTAGGACGGTTCCGGCCATGTTAGAGCGAGATGGCGAACTGTTGACATTAACGTACCCAGAGATACGTCAGGAAATGTATTTATATCCTGACAGGACGACTTGGTCACTTTCAAAACATTTGCCTGTAAGAATGCCGACTGTCATTACATTACTGTCATCGCGTCCAGTTATCATTTGTCAACTGACTTTGAAAGTTTTATTTTAGTGAATATTTTTTCGAATTTCACCCTTCAAATGTAATATTGAATTGATTCTTAACGTTATATTAAGGGAGTAGGACCTGGATTTGCTTTGAAGCTTTACGTGAATGATATCGGTGTTGGTCGTGCGACCAAGTAAGGTTAACTGACCTCACTTTTTCAGGATCATTTTATTCTTTAGCTGGCTGTTTTTTTTTATTCTGACAAATCAGATTTAGGGCTTACGATGGTTAGTTACATGGCCGGCTGTATTTCGATCTCTGAATGGCAGGTAACGATTGCGCTCACTTTCCCCACAGAAGCTGAGCATGGTTACGCATCGGTATTGCCTTACGATACTGACTTTCCCAGGAAGAAAACGAAAACTTCACCCATTTCAAGAAAACCTCAGAATAACAGGTTAGTCAAATGACTTTTTTTTCGCCGCAAATAAATGTTTCTCTGCTGGAAACATTGGCAGTAGTTCGTTGTATACACCTCTGTGTTTTGGCCTTGCTCTGTAAATTGCCATTTTTTTTTCAGATTGTGGGCTTGGCCCCAGTTTTCATGTCAGGATAAACATTGCCACGCGTCAACTTTGAAATAGCTAACTCTCAATATATTGGCGTGTACTCGGCTCTCAGTACTGTCTCACTCGGCCAATCTCTTACACTTCCTAAGCAGTTCGGTGTTTCTGAAATACCAGTTTCAGCTGTAGGACCACAGTCATTGCCCAGTTTCGTACTGCTTTAGCTGACGTTACTCAATCAGCCCGAGCCGTAAACGAATGCTCGTTTGCATTCATTGAAATTGCATACCTCATGACTGTAATTGTTGCATCATTATCTACGTGATCAGATCCATCGCTTTCTTGTTGCTTTGTGGACTTAATGTTCATCTCAACAGAAGCGTTCAGGATTTCTGTGGAATTCTGCGCGTCCCAGAGCGCGCACATCTAGGGTGACGTTAGGGGGTCTGGGAAAGTAAGGCACGTCCGTAGTGCCACTGTTGTCGATTTATGTATGTCGCGCTCCTGACTCTACGCACGCTAGCGTGTGCTTGTTTTCCGCGTTGGCTTGGCACGAAAGATCAGAGAACGGAGCGAATTACAAAATTAAATCTCTTATTGGCCCAACTGCGGGGCAAATAGCAGAAGTATCCGTCCCACCTCGGTGTCAATAGCAGAAGTGCTTCTCTTGTCGGGCCCGTTACTGGGCAGATAGCCGTTCTCTTTCCATAATTCACCCCGCTGCTGGGCGAATAGCCACTTTCTTTAAAATTTGTGCTTCGTTTGTCTCTCAACTGTCTGAACATTAAAGATATGGCGGAAATGCATTACGTTGAAATATTTAACTAAGTGACAAACTAAATAAATAAATAAAACGACGGCCTGTACAGATTTTTCTTAAACTGAAGTGAAGTACTGTGCATCACTCGTAAAAAAATACGCTCTGTAACTGAAATCCACCCTTTTCCTTAGTCATTAGATGAAATGAAGTATCATTTGCATTGGATGTTGTATATCGTCATCGCCCTGGTACATTATGGAACTTTGGGAAGTCTGTTCGTTTGGGAGGACTTTGTTCAATGCGTGCATAGTTTGAATGGCAAGTGCATTCTTGAAATGAGTAAGACTCGTCTGTATACTTATCTCAGTTCGTGTACGCGGATGCATTTCGTGTGCCGCCTATTGACTCACTGACCTAAAGATTTTAGAGTGACTGAGGAGTCTCATGAGATTCGCTCTGAGGAGGGACTACGCGGTTATAGTCATACTGACCGAGCTCTGGTCCTGTTGCAGCTCTGGAGTGCTGCTTGTGGTCAAGACGCGGTTCACCTTTGTTGACCGGGGGTGGGGGCGGAGAGACACGATTTCTTTTTGATGAGCTGGGGGAAGACGCGGTTTATTTTGTTGAGCGAGGGAGTACGCGGTGCATTTCATCCATACTACGCGCATCTTCCGGTCTTTCAGTGCTTTCGGACAGGGGAGAGACTCACGGCAGCACCCACTGCTCGTTCAGGACAGTAACTGCAGAACGCAATGTGCTTTCACGTCAGTATCCAAAACACCAGAAAACTCTCCAACAATAATAGTAAAAGTCGCTAGATTTGTCGCTTTTGACAAAAAAGTCGCCAAGATGATTTGGAAAGTCGCTAGATGAGAAATTAGCCAAGTTGGCAATACTGATATAGTCTGCTGTGGTGCGTAAATGCTGCGATACAGATCGCAAGAAATTGCCACACCCCCTTGATACACTTGCATGCGATTTGTCAAAAGCCGGTGAAAGGCTGTTATTTCAGAGGGTTGTGCTAAACGTAATTAGATACTTGCATGCGGTCAAAGACTCCTTACCTCTGAGCAATTAGTAGTCACGCAATTAAATGTTTTCAGCAGTGATTGGATTGTTTTTTTTTTTAAATGTGACTGAGTTGAGTGTTAATGTGTGTTCCCTGTCCTGCTGTGAGATATCCGGATTTTGTGCTCTGCGTGAGACTTGTAGATTAAGGGCTTTATGTAGACAATGTTTGCATCCTCTGCTGCAACATTATCCTCCGTTGACTTTTGAGATTATCTGTTGATATGTAATGGTTATCTTTGTTAATTTGAGGAGAAGCCTAACTGTAGAGTTGTCTTCATGTTACTTTAAGGCTATTATTTTAAAATTGGCTAGTACCAGTCAGACAGATGTACGGTGCTTAATTTTAATTTTAATGTTAAGCTGCGTATTAACAAATCCATCAGTATTTCAATTTCTGACTGTAAGAAATGACATATTAAATGGTCTAGAAGCTCAAGACAGTTAAACTGGTGAAATTCTAAAAAGCTGTGCCCATTAGCCCTACTTCATGAAAAGAGCAGTTGTAGTCTCACTTAAAATGTCAGAGTGATGGTGGGTCGTGTCAGTCAATCACGAACTAATCTTCAAACCGAACAGGACATTCTGGTAGACGCCTCGCAGTCCTGCCCGCTTGCCTTTACCACACAAGTCCCAAATTTGCACATGTTTAAATATAGAGGCTTCCAACACCCCATAATGCAAAGATAAGACGACTCCTCTTCAGTCGCCTGCTCCAGAGCACAGTACATGCTCGTCAGTTTGTCTCTCTTATGAGATTTGACACTATAGTTCTCTGTGCCCCAATCCCCATTCGTCAGGGCTAGATAAAGGGCCTCTGCCTCTGCTGGACCTCAGGAACTGGTCTGGTGGTTGTGTTTGCACAGCAATATGTAGCCTGTTCTGTCTGATAATTTCCTTTCTCCCAACGTGGACACATTGGCTTTGTTGTTGGAGCTGGAGGCTATTTTGACCCAAATGACACTTGATTTTTTTTCTCAGTCACATGATTGCTTTGTCAGAGTTACGTGCTTTGTCTGTTGCATTCGCCAGTAGGCTTGCGCTGATTCGACTTTCAGTCCTGATACCGATACCTGGCCTTTGGGTATCGGTCTGATGCCAAGGTCTGATCTGATACCAGGGTTTAATTTATAAGCTGTGTGCCTCACTGTGTAGAAGAGACTGGGATCATTCTTTACAGTGTAAGGTGACATCAGGCTTGGCTTGAACTTCGCTTTCCTAACTTTTTAAACAAAACGTTGCAAATTAATGTAAAATATATTGGTATTTATGAAAATTATGGTATTCAAGGCCAGATCGATCCATTGCCACCGAAACCAGATCCAGCTACTTGAGCCTATATCAGCTTACTTTTTGACATGCCCCTGGATTTTGCCTCACTGGGGGCTAAATATTGGCCCTTTTTAAGTGTCACTGCTAAGCTGAACACATTTTTATCTCTGTTCTGCTTGCAGTGGTTGTGAGGCCTTACAGATGAGCAAGTAAAAATGCTCTGATTATTGATAGTGGTGCCAGTTTCTGCCTGCATTTTGGTATTTTTATAGTGAGCGCCGTTTACGTATTCATTTGAAAACCTGTTCCTCATTCACGGGAAATGAAAGAGGAATTAGCCCCTTGTTTAGTTAACATTTGTTATCACGTGTGCAATTGAACAAACTTTTCATTAAATAAATTTATTTTCTTGTTGAACTATCGTTGTGTCAGAAATCGCACCGTAAATAATATATGCAGAACTAAAGTCCTTCAGTTAGTCAGCCCATTGCCATCCTTATCAATTTAAAAATGTACACAGGATTTGAGCTTTAGCTACCATTTACGGCACGATGAACAGAAATCTCTTAAAAGATTATGCGAGTTATGTCTTTGTGTGCCTTTAAGACACTGTTATAAAATTTTCCCTGTCTACATCATTGTCATTGTTGTCCGCCATTTCCTCAATATTATATTTATTATTTGGTCAAATTTGGGTGAAGTTGCGGTCTCCTTGAATTTTATATCTTTATTTTCGAAATAAATCAAAGGCCTCAATAGGGTAATATATGGGCTGTTTCACAATCAGGGTTCACAAATTTTCTCACATATGGGTGAAAATAAAGTTTGACATGGGTCCAAAGTCTCTATGTGAGTTTATTGTATACTACTTCACAGTCAGATTTCTAAAATTTCAGAGCATAGGAATATTTAGTTTGGAAAATATTTGGAGTTAATGTTGTAAAATGATGAATGTGTTATATTCTAGACTCATACTGAAAATTCATTTTGTATCATACATAAATATATGGAGCCATTTCTGACAAAATGTTGTTCCACTTGCAAGGTAAGTGTCGGGTAATAATGGATTTACTGATTACAACATTTTGAAAATTCCAGAAATTTAAAATCATGCTGTTTAATATGCAAAACCTTACTGCAAATCATGGTAAGTTTATATTTAAATTATTACTGTGCATGAATATTCTTGATAGTCTTACATTTAATAGCACTGCTTTGAATAATAAACTATTTCTGGCCTGCCCTGAAAAAATCAGGGTGATATCTGGTATAGACACAATTTGGTGGACAACAGGAAAGTGTATGAATCAAACAGAAAAAAATATCTATTTAGTCATTGACATATAATCATGAGGCTCATGGTGATAGTCATGAGAAAGTTACATAGCATCCAAATATTCTGACTGTAATTGTGACAGAAGTTAATATTACATGAAAACTAGAGTTTCCTGAGAGGACATTTACAGAGTCATAAACTAAATGAATAAAGTACATTAAAGTTATCAAGCAAATTTCAGGTAAGAGTGTCTTCAGTCCAGGGGAAGTCCTAGGTTATAAGAATAATGAAAAAAGATTGGAATCAAGCTATACCTATTCAAGCTATCAGGTGAAATATGCATTCCGGAGTGGACATATTTTGGACGGACAAACATTCTGCCTTTTCTCTGACGAATGTACAGCTTTTTATTTTATTACAATATCGACACAACTGTATACACTGTGAGAGATAATACAAACAAAAATACCCTAAACGGATCACCCATTTGTATTCATATGGTATTTAACTCTTCACAATCATTTTATTTCTGGAGAGGACATTTTGGACGGACAAATGTACAGGTTAATTTATAGCTCATATTTATTCTATTTACTTTTTCACAGTGTGTCTGTGCTGACTGATAATGCCAAACAAGTGGATCTGAATTCAGAGAATGTTTTACACCTGCACCTAATAATATATTTCATAAAGATGTATCATTTATTCTTGATTTCAACAATGAGAAAAAAAATGTCAAAAAATGCCATTTTTAGCCATTCGAAGGAAAATAAAGCTTTCATGAAATAAACAGCATTTTCAGTTGCATTAGATGTATTTCTTGCAAATAAATTTTATAGAATTCAACAGTTCTATATTTTGGCAAATTTCACTCAAAGGTTCACAAATTTCATGCGCACCCTGATTGTGAAACAACCCATATTGTCTAACAGTTGACTGGTGACTGTTGGAACAGGATGCTTCCATTTGACTGTGTCTTGCCTTTGACTGCTGGTAGTGAGCTCTGTTCTGAGTGATATGCGCACAGGATAAACCGCTCTGCTGCTAGCTCTTGGCCTAACCCTTCTGTTTTTTGCGTAGGCATGTTTTGGTGTGCTGATGACTTGCAGGCTGTGATGCAGAACCGTATTACCGTGTGTGCCGCATGACTCTCACGTGTTTTTGTTTGTTTGCTCCTACAGGTCATCGCACAACGAACTGGAAAAGCACAGGTGAGTTTGTGGAAAGGGTGGTGACCTTAAGATCCACCTGGCTTGACACAAATGCCACAACTGAGCTTGTTGTTCTTTAAACTTTCATCTGGAAGATGAAGGCTTTATGTCAGCTTGGCAATGGCTGCCAGACCTTGTGGACCCTTATGTTTGGGTATAAGCCCACTTTGGTGAGGCTGGAACCAATCTGGAGTAACACATGAATGGATGAAATGGTGCTAACAGGATGGCTGTTAAGGGTGCTGATTCTGAGTCGGGGTACCGATGTCAGGGTTCCGATGTCAGGGTTCACTTCCTGACCCCTGAAACCCAGCGTGCAGTTCTGTTGCGTTTACCATCTCAACTCTCTGTGTACTCCGGATTGCACTGAGAGGAGCTCTTCAGTGCAGTCATCACTTACTTCATTACATTTGCCTGTTATATCGTCCTATGTTTGGGCTTTTTTGTCTCAGTGGCCTTGTTTTAGCGGGACATGTATTCATGGGTCTGCCTGCCTGCCTGTCTGTGAGTTTGCGTGTGTCTGCATGTGCATATGCATTTGGAATGTGGAATATTTGTGTATGTTGTGACACACAAGACACTCCCGAGTGTCACAACATTCATCCCAAAGGCTGCTGTTTCTGCACTGGCTGCTGTGGTTTATTAGTCACAAGTTTGTCATTGATAACTGGAGAAGCTGGAGGGGCATGTCAAGACATGTTTTTGGGAGCTTAGTGAACCGAAACTGGCGCACGTCTTCAGCTCAAAGCTTGCGTGTAACCAGTAACCCGCCTTCATTTTTTTTTTTTTTTAAACCATCAGATATCTTGCTTACTTTGGCACGTGCCAATGTTTGCCTGCTTCTTTTATTGCTTTGCGCATTGGCGAGGCTTGGAGCTTGTTTGTTGTTTTCAAAATGTCTGTCACAGTTACGGTAAGCGACGTGGACGTCTGTGCGTGCGGCTGTAGAGAAGCAGAAGTCGTGCGCTGTGGCATGACCAGAGGATTTCCTGTTTCTCATGAAGGTGGGAGTGTGACGGTGACGCAGCTTTTCTCTTGCTGAATAAAGGCGTCAGGAGTCAGTCAAACTATGCCACTGATTCTGAGAAATCCCTGAATTCAACTTAGCATGATGCAATCCTTTGAGCCAATTCCCCCAAGGGTTTTTCCCCCTTCAAAGGTTTCAGTTTCTGGAATATGATATTGGTGATTTTCATTTTGAGGCAGTACAATGACTATTCAACGTGAATTTAATGGCAACCCTCCAAGTTAATTTTCACTAAGTTAATACAGTGGTCTCCAGCTCTGTTCCCGGAAAACTACAATTTGGAAGGTTCTCTCTCCAGCCAAAGCAAAACATCTCATTTTTCAGTTATAGATCTTGATGAGCTGCTAATTAGCCGAATTGGCTGTGCAGTATTATCTTCGGAGTAAAAATCTGCTGAATAGCAGCCCTCCATGAACAGGGTTGTAGACCACTGAGTTAGTATCATCTCTTGGTTTTATTTGTAAGGACTGGGTCATATGCAAGAGTAGTAGTCCGGACAGTGGCGTTGAATTTGTTCATTTGTGCGTGTTTTGTGCACTCCGTAAGTATTCGAGCAATGACACAATTTTCGGTTTTCAGCTTTGTAGTTGAACACTGTGGATTTCAAAACTGAAAACCAGGTCAAAGTCATTTTCGTTTTTCAAGTCAATTAAAATGTCTGACACAGGCATAGGCAGTGATGCTGATCACAAGGTGTTGAATGTGAAGACTGAACTATTAAGGATAACACAAAAATTAAGAATAAAATAAAAAGAGCAGCAAAAGGAAATCAGAAATAATGTTGGCATTTAAACCTGCTGGTGAACTTAAGTAAAAATATTGTTAGAAGTAGCTTGTGCAGAAAGGAAAATGTACTACTGTATTACTGTCTGTACAATTTAAATAGTAGACCAATTGAAAGGGGAAAAAAAATTAACATTATAAGGCGCAGTGGTGGCCAGTAGCCTGTAGTGGAGGTTAAGGGGTAAATAGCCGGTGTTTAAATCCCTACTGACCTGGGGTGTAGGGTTTCTTCTCAGCCTGTCTGTCCTGGCTACGGGGCTGTAGAGGTACAGGCTTCTTCAGAGTGGGAAATTGGCACCAGCCAAAATGTTGGCTCAATATGGAAGTGGCTGGTAGATTTCAGACAAATTAATTATTTATCATCGATTAGCTGGTGAGTCTTAATATCTGACAGTGGCTGTTGCATGTTTGCATTTTAAAACTTTCCCGCCCTGTTTGCATCCATATTGTGGGCACCACGTAGAAGTCAGACATTTTTATATACAGTATTCCTGTCCAAATATTTTAGGGCCTCGGTCTGGCCCTGTTTGTGTGAATCCAAGGCTCGCTCTTATCCCTAAGTCCCAACTGCGAGAAGTAAGCCGCATATTTGTCCCTAATAACAGCCTGCGGTGTGAAGTATGTTAACAGCTGTTGATCACTCGGGCATCTGAAGAGGGCTTTTGCCAAATCACCCCCTTCCTTTCTTGAAAGCTCACATCACTTTGGCCTCTCTTTCTTCACCTGCCCTTAAATTACACACACAGAGGAATGCAGAGCTCTTCAGTAGTGTTACTGTTTCTGGCTTATCCAGTACAAGTTGCGTGGAGCTGTGTTTCTGATGGCCCAAGCCCTTTCCTTCCTTTTTTCACTAATCGCTTCTTTCTTGTCGTGCCAGCTCCTCTACCCACACAAACATGTGTGTGCTGATAGTGGCTATTAATAGTCATTTCTTTTTTCTTTCTTTTTTGGCAAAGACTCATCTTGGCATTTGGAGGTCAACATTTCCACAGCTGAACTTGCTTAGTTACTACATGCCTAGTGTGTGTGTGTGTGTGTGTGTGTGTGTGTGTGTGTGTGTGTGTGTGTGTGTGTGTGTGTGTGTGTGTGTGTGTGTGTGTGTGTGTGTGTGTGTGTGTGTGTGTGTGTGTGTGTGTGTGTGTGTGTGTGTGTGTGTGTGGCAGTTTTTTTTTATTTTATTAATTTGTTTCTCATTCAACGATATGTGGAGTTTGCTGGGGGTATTGTGAGTGACCATCAGTTTTTGGTACCAAAATGGATTTAATATTAAGATGTGCTGGTGCAGTCGCTTCTAGAAATGTGCTCATGGCAGTTGAGGTGAGGGAAGCTCAGGTAGGCATGAAAGTGTTCTGCCAGGAGCTACAAGGTGTGCGCTTTGTACAGATTCATGAAGTATTCTTTATAAGGCAGTCGCACCGCTGGTAGAGGTAGGCTCAGACAGGGCAGTGTGGGAAGGGGCGTTTCCTTCACTAGACGTGGACTTCGCGATTACGATTGCTTGACGCAGTGCAGCTCTTCCTGCGGCTCTGTGGCGGCGTCGGCCGCTCTCTTCCGAGCGAGGTGGTAAGATGGGAAGTGGCTTCAGACTGCAAGCCCTGAGCGGCGGGCGTGGGAAAAACAGGAAACCCTCAGCGACTTGCAGATACAAGCAACATTTGCCCTTTACCTTATGCAGCTTGATTGCAGTCTCCTGGCTTGCGCTCAAGCCTCGGCTGGGGCCGCTGACTTCGCTAGATGTGTGAGAGAGGGCAGCTAAGGAAGGCCAGGTCCGGTCACGCCCTTTTGCCGTCCCCATGTGGCTCAGAGTCGCAGATTACTTCCAGTGCGAGCATTGTGTTTCTGTGTGTGTGTGAGTCTATGTGCATGTTTTCAGTGCTTCTGTGTACAATGTTGTGGAAAAAGTATTTGCCCCTTCTAGATTTTGTCTATCTTTGCATATTTGTCATGCTTAAGTGCTTCATATCATCAAACTCATTTTACTGCTTGGCAAAAATTACCTGAGTAAACATAAAATGCAGTTTCCAAAAAGCTATTCAACTTGTTGATGGGAAAAGCTATTCCACCTTAATTGGCTCTTTGTGAAAATGTAATTGCCTTCTCCGTAACTAAATAAACCAATTTAACAAATTTAATTGATTGTTGAATTTAATATCACTAGATGCACCCAGGCAAGACTGCTGCTAGCCCTGTTGAATTAAAATAATTAAAATAGAACTTGTCTGGCAATGAAAAGTTGGCAAAAAGCAGCACATGGTGCTACAATCAGAAGAAGTTCAAGAGCAGATCAGAAACAAAGTTGTTGACACATCGGTATGGAAAAGGCTACAAAGTCATTTCTATGGCTCTGTTGCACTGTCCTTAAGCCCTGTCTTGTTAAAGGCTCTGAGATGAGGCGGATTTTCAATGACTTGCTGGAACGTTGGGGTGTGCTTCGACAATAAGGCTGTAGGCTTGTTGTGTGCTGTGGAGTGTGGCTCTGAAGAGTGCGGATAAGTTGTGTACTATTGCTGCTAGCGTCACAATGACACTGTTACTGGAGGCCTAGGGCTTAGCATGTGTCGGCGTTGCTGTAGTTGGGTCATTAGTGATGCGTTAGTGCATCGCAGTGCCCTACGTTGGGACTGCAGTCTAGATGTCTTTATGCTGCTGCAATAGGACTGTAGATTTGATTAGTGCAGCTGTAACAGGTGTAGTCTATGAGTGTGTTAGCACTGCTAGCAATGGAGTGAGGCTGTAACAGGTGTGGTCTATGAGTGTGTTAGCATTGCTAGCAGCAGAGTGCAGCTGTAACGGGTGTCTACGTTTTTTGTTTGCACAGCTAGCAATGGAGTGCAGCTGTAGCAGGTGCTGTCTACATGTGTGTTAGCACTGCTGGCAGTGGAGTGCTTCTAATCAGAACATCCTGCAGATGGGCTTTTTCTGAGAGGTTGCTTATTAGGCACTTCATGTGCCGATGACGGTCTGATTACAGTGCGGCTTGCATTAGAGCTACCACCGTGTTTGTGTGTTTGTGTTGAAAGGTCTAAGAACTCAATTGATGGTAAAAGCTAGAAGTCTTAAAAACAACTGTGCTTGGCATTCCATTTATACATGCATTTTTCCTTGATATAAATGAACTTGCCTTAAATTGGACTGTGTTTTTTGTGTCAGGATGGTATGTTATAAGAATGGCTGTGAAAATGGTGTGTGTATTGCAGTGTAGAGGTGCCATTCACATAGCCTGCAGCTGTTGGACAGGACTCTTGCCTTGTGGGAAGCCCTTTGCTTGAGGGTTTGTGTGCTTTATTCTGACCTGAGCGTTGCAATACTGATGTGACTATCAGCACTGATAATGCAGGCCAAAGTATGTGAACAGCTCTTGAACGCTGGCTAAAAATTTTGAAATGCATTCCAAAAAGAATCTTCTTCCAAGAGGAATAACCACACAGTCTGCTTGGGTGAGTCAGTGGGACGAGGGCCTTCTAGATCTGTCCGTGCCCTGTGTTGGATTGTTCTGGCCGGGTGTCACTTTTGCCTCGGGGGTAATCTTTTGTTAAAGAGGATTTGAACGCTCCCCCATATGGAGCAGATAGATCTGGGGTCTTGCTCTGTTTAAAGGTCACCTGCTCAGAGCTACCATTAACTCAGGTGCTTGTTTAAAATACGCTTCTGAACTCTGACTGGTGGTTAATTTACACATGTGATATCTTGGGGGAAAAAAATTAAGTTCCACAGAATTATTCCAGCTGCCCCTGATAAGTGACCACTGGACACAAGTCACCAATACTGAGTCAATATTGTTGTAATAAATCATTTGTGCTCTTTAATTTCGCAGACTCAACATCGAATGTTTGCCTAACCCTCTTGCTGTACATCTCTATAGCAGGCACCAAAATAGGTCTATTTCCCTCATTGATTTCACGGTGCAAAGCTATATCAGCCACTGAGAGGTTAAGAACACAAGATACTGTGGAGTAAGTTCAGACCAACACTTGCTTGAAAATGTTCTGACAGGATACGGTTTATGAATTTCTTATGCAGGCTTATGTGTTTTACCAACGGCATAGCGTATAAGGTCCATCAAGTGAAGCCCATGAGTAACCAAAGGCCACTTGGAGAGCACATAGCACATAATGCCTCCATCGTGGCATTATCAAAATTACTATGATGTTCAGCTTACTTTTTTGGTATTCAGTAAGCTGAACATCATTCTAATTTTTTTTTTGTCCAACATTGCAATCTTATAAATGTGAACAAAATGAAAATTTCAGAAAGATGAATAACTGGTGACATGGTCATTTTTTGCCCCAAAAAATGGCATTTTGGGGCGAAACTGGAAAAATTTACTTAGGAATTATTCTATTAACAAGTATTCAGATAATTAATAGTCTCACCCAACAGCCCAAAATTTATGTAATGCTTTGTGGTCAAGCCCAAGGTGTTTGCATGTGAAAGATCAGCGAAATCGGTCAAGTGGTTCTGGAGATATCTGCCCGGAAATACACATACACACACAGACAGACAGACTCACAAGGTGATTACAATAGTCTCGCAAACCCCGGAGGAGGCGAGACTAATGATATTACTTGTATTATTGCATTTTTACAGAGTGATATATCATAAAATCATAAAAATATGAATTCAAGTCTTTTATCTTACTTAGTTCCTCAGTTACAAGTCATAAAATGTGGTCTCATTTTTGGGCGTTTTGTGTTTTTTGGCCGATTTTGAGGCTTTGGCATACAAAAGTGGGTCAAGATACACAGATGCTAATGCCATTTTCAGATTCTAGGGGATGAGTATGGTTAGTATACCAAATTTCCGCCTTGTATAAGCAATCAATTTGGAGCGATAAGTTGCCAAACTTGGCTGAAAATGGGTTTGCCAAAAAACTTAAAATATTATTCAAATTTTGAAGGGCTATAACTTGAAATCTACTTGAGATACTGGCCTGATATTTAGCATTTTTTAAAATTTTGTGTGAATATTTACTTGTGAATTTTTTTCAAAAATTCTTGGAGGTGACCTGGAAAATTTCTCAAAATCTGGATGGTTTGACACGGAGTGACCCTGTGGCAGTGTCCAAGTCCTTCACTCGCCGTCTTATGGTTCACCCTTCATAAAATAGGGCTTTAAATGTCACCCTGAAAAATACCCTTGGAGTTCAAGTTCTACCAGAGGCCCTGCTGCTGTAGCGCCTGGTATTTTCCAGAGCTGTCCAACCAGATGTGCTTGAGCTGGAGTCGCTGTGGTGTTGCATGGCAGTTACCACTGTGGCCTCAATACATGAGTGCAGAGGAGTTTGTTTATGGAAAGACGGCTAAGAGAAGTTTGGTTTGTTTGGTTAGTTGGAAGGGAAGTTTGTTCTGATGGCGGTTAAGTTCTGCCAGGGATGGCCTGTGTGTGTACATGTCCTGGTTTGTTTGTGTCAGTATGTGCGTGCATGAATGTGTGTGTGTGCCTGCGTGCTCTTTAGGAGGAGTGTTTGTGTGTGTTCGAGGCATTTTGCATGTGATTTATTGAAGCAGAGACTCAATAAATCACATGCACTAGACACTGCCCTGGTGTCCTCGTGATCTTCGACCCTGTGAAAAGGGAATGGCTGCTTACCAGATGAACTCTCCTGAACCCCAAACCCACAATATGCTCTCACGCACAGAGACCCAGGAATGTGCTCATTAGCAGCCCTCGGTGGGGTCACTCTGTGTTTGTGCCTCGCCTCGCCTGGTCTCTGTTCCCTTTCTGTTCAGTTATGGTCCCAGCAGCAATGTCTACTGCCGCCGAAGCAGTGAAAAGTCCTTTCTGTTTGCAAGCCTTGACTGCGTGTTTGCGGAGCTGCGTGTTTGTGTGAAGTCGAGTGTCACACATGCTTTTTTTTTTTTTTTTTTTTTTGCTGGTCATGGTTTATCCAGTTGAATCAGGTGTGGCTTGTTTAGAAGCCGTGTAGTAGACTGATTTGGACTGAAATTGTTGGTCAATTTCTTAGTTATTGGGCAGCTGTTTGAAAAATACTCAACGGCCCTTGCAGTGACATGTCGGCATGAAGGTCTGAAGTTATAACAAGCATGCTTGTGGAGGTGGTTTGTGGCTGATAGAGGTCTATGGATGGGGTTGGTTCAGAAGTAGGGGCTTGAAGTATGTGTGGTCATGTTCAAACATCGACCCCCCCCCCCCAATGCCCTACCCTCAAGACCACCACCCAGGCTGTGCCAGGTGTCCACATACTAGCAAAGTGCGTGCCTGGCCGGCACATTCCACAAACACTTGAGAAGAACTTTCCGGAAAAACTGTATTCCATGTGGCCCGGAGCGCAGAACAGCCCTTGGCTTCCGGTGACACATCTGGGAGGGGCCCAGAACTCTGAGGAGGGGCCCAGAACTCTGAGGAGCCTCACTTCCTGTCCTCAGAGCGAGGTGAAGAGTGTCAGTATCTCCTGCTTCAGCAGGGCCCTGCTTTACTGACTGGCAAAGGGCGCTGGCAGAGTGTACAGTGTAGGTAGTCGTTCAGACCCAGATGATGTGAGGGCACTGGGAATATTCCTCTTCTATCCTCTGCATTGTCTGTCTCATTCTCCACTCAGCAGAGGAGTGGAGAGGAGGTGGAAGGGAGTGGGTATGGACCTTAAAGTGGGACGGGCTGGTTGCATCGGGGCCAGATGATGACAAGGCAAAATGAGCTTGGCCACTGGCTCAGGTTACACTCAGCCCAGTATTGTGCTCCATTCTCAGTGGTCCCCCTTTTAACAGAAAGGGAAATATTTGGAGCACACAGTCCTTCCTCACACCCAGCACTCCTTTTCCGGTCTGCTTTCCTGGCCTTTGTCCAGCTGCCTCATGCAGTGAAGATGGTTTGGGGGACCTAGATAAGTAGGGCAATCTAGGGCGATGGTTAGTGTATGCGTTTACGGACGTCTTTAGTATGACACGACTGCGCCTGTAGGCCCCTGTGTTTTGATTGCGTCCCGTTGTCCACCTCAGTCACGACCAGCATCACAGGGTTGAGATGAAATTTGAAGTACGATGGAGGTGACTGGAGAAAGCCGTCGATCATGCCATAGTACAGCTGAGACGATACGCAATTCTGCCTGGTAAAGGCGTCCACAAACGGACAACAAATTTCTGCGCGCAGCTGGTTTCTGCCCCGGCTTTGACTGAGTGAGACATTTTAATATTTTAATTTTTGATGGGTCCATTTGAATTTATTATCATTTAATTGCTATTAAAGGAGCAACTGGGTGAATGGATCCCTTGTCATGAGCACAAGGCCCCATGTTGTACTGACGTGTAGTCCTGGGTTACGATTGGGGCAGCTTTCTCTCGGAGTTAAACATGCTCAATATCTTTCCCACTCTGGCCTCCCGAGAGCCATAACTCCTGTAGCAGTGTACAGATTGGTGCTGAACACCTGTGTTCAGTCGGCGCATGCAGGCGTGCTTAGACACCTCCGAGCAGGCCTCCAAGCCTAGTGACTGCGTGCGTCTGTCAGACACGAAATGGCTTCTGTTACATAAAAACAGTGGCCCATATCTGTACTCTGTTTCCTTTATCGTGGTGCCCATGCATGTGTTTCTTCGGAAAAATGGTCACTTGCATTCCGGAGTCTACTGAAATCTAGTGTAGGGCACGGCAGTTGGAGGCTGTAAATATTTTTAAAGTCCAGCCTGAAAATGCTGGTTGGGTAAATTATCATGAGTGTTTACGGTCTGTTTTGTTAATGGACTAGTCTTCTTTAGCCAGAGTGCTTGAACTTGCCGTATTGTTTGTGTTTGAGGTGTGTGGTAGTGCTGGACCCCGGCCCTTCCTGTGAGACTGGGTGGGACACTCATATATATATATATATACACACACACACACACACACACACACACACACACAATTCCATGCGAGCACACGCTGACATGCTAACCATTATACTTGAGTGGGCTACTGTGTCGTGGCAGCACCTGGGCGGGGTAGAGCATGAAAGTCATGTGACCTAGGTGGAGGACTATAGGGGAAATGGTAGAATCCAAGCCCACCCCCTAATTTACATATGCACTGGGCTAATAAAGCAGTTCCGTGTTAAAGCAGCCAGGCACACTTACCATTTAGGCTACTTGGTCTCGGAGCTCCATCGTTTGTGCGTTTTCCCTATAAAATAAACACATATGGCATCAAGTGCCTTGTGTTAAGCGCCCGTTTGACATTAAAGCAGGAACGCTGTCCTGAGAATGATTTGTTCCCTGGTTAGAAGAGACACACATTGCTGTATGAAAAGCTGTCCTTTTGTCACCGTGTTACACATCCAACCGTGTCTGTATCCTCTCTTTGTCTGAGATAAACAAAAACAGAAGCTTGTGTGCTTAAAATGAGTTATAATTGGGCCAGCTTCATTTCTAGAGGTCTACTATTCGGAATGTTTTCACCTTGACATATCAATACTCATATGACAGCCTTCCCTGTGAGCTGCTAATAAATAGAATTAGATGCTGACGTGCAGGCCCTTTCTGACTGCATAACTTCGGGACTAGGTTCGGTCGAGCCTAGAATACTGTATGTGTTTGGCCAGATTTTGCGCTGACGCTGTGACAGCAGGGTTTGCCCTTTGTTCGCTTATATAATATTTTACAATGCGGAGCAGCCTTACCATTACGCAACCGGTGAGCTGACAGATCTGCAAACCTGCAGGGAATGCGTGACAGCCAGAGACTGCTGTGGGGCGCGTGCGTGCGTGTGTGTGTGTGTGTTTTCGTGTGCGAGAGAGAGCGAGCTCTTGTGTATATATGTGTAGAATGGCTCTTTCTTTTTTTACATAGTCTCACGTATTGCTTAGTAAACAAGTTTTCGCTGTGCAATGTGTTGAAATGGAATGGTCATTAGACTGGGCCCAGTTCATGCATTCAATAGTGCTAGTGAACATATTTTTGCTAAATTGTTGAAATGGTTTTGGCCATTGGACTGATGCATATGCTTACAGTTTGTGTACAGTGCTCGTAAATAGGAATTTACTCATGTTGAAATGGTTTTGGCCATGGGACTAATGCATATGCTTACAGTTTGCATACAGTGCTTATTAACCTGATTTTACTGTATGTTGCAATGGTTTTGGTCACTGGACTAATGCGCATGTGTATTTGGGTAGAGTGCTCATTAACAGAATTCTGTACGGTGAAATGGTGTCAGTTTTCAAGTACTTGAGTCTTGCAGTTTTGCTGTTCTCTGTTTATAGTATTTGACTAATGCATGTGCATACAGTGCAGCTTGGAACGGTCTCTGCTATTACTCATTGTGTCTTTCTGTGTTCTGGAATCTTGAGTGATCCCATTTACTACTCACTGAGGTTGTCGGGGAGGGAGTAGGGAGTGGGGGGTTCAATTTGTGCATTGCGCTCTGAAAATCAGAGCAAATTTGCAGCCCTGACCCTCTGACTTTTCTCAGGTGGTGAACCCCATAGAGGCAAGCACTGAATTTGCTGAGTGCCTCAGTCATTGACACCAGTCTCTCCCTGCTCGCAGGCAAGGCAGGGTTTTGAGTGACAGCCAGCCCCTGTGGGAGAGTGCTGTGAAGTGCGTGTCTGTGTATCTGTGTGTCTGTCTGTCTGTCTGTCCATTTGTCTGTACACATTTGTCCATATGTTCACTAATCTGGCCTGACGACAGTTTTGGGAAAAAAAAAAGCTGATCTGATCAACTAATTATTACTATGTAGTGTTGAAACTGTGTTACAATTCAAGCCTATCATAGTTCCTGGGGTACCTGGTGCAGGATTCCTGATTTTATTCCTTAAAACTATCTAACTGTGGCAATGTCCAGGTCCTTCACCCGCCATCTTGATGGTTCACTCTTCATAAAATTGGGCTTTAAATGTTGTTCACCCCTGGGAAAGTATCTGTCCTGAAAAATGTCCTTAGAGGTGCTCAGGTGAAGGTCTACCAGAAGCCCTGTGCCTGGAGTGTTCAGTCACTCTTAGCGAAGTCGGTTCATATTTGAAGTCAGTTACTGCCTAGAGTGTTCGGTCTGTTATGGTGACTTAACATGCAAATTTTCTCCCACGTACAGTACGAATTCTGATCTTTTCCCATATGCATTGAAAGGTTTGGTTCCTTAAAGATGTCCTTTCTGCTGGCAGCAAGAGGCATCTTGGAAAGAGCTCGTGTTGGAAAAGTTTGGCGGTTTGTTTTCAGTGATTAGCCAGCATGGCAGTGCTTCAGGCTCCGTGGTGCCAAAATGGGCCAAGATGTAATTGCTACGAATCATCCTGAGTGTGGCCAGTCCATGTAATTAACCTGGCCTCTCGGGCTGTGCTGTTTGTGCATGTTCTGTGTAAAAGAACGCGGTAATAGAGAGTTAGGCCCAAAAAGAGCGAAGTGAGTGAAAACTGGGTTGTGTCCAGAGTTATATATTGCATTTGTTCATTGCTCCTCGGGTTACGGGATTGTTTTGCAGTGACTGCACGTCACGCTGGGGGTGGGGCTGCAAACGTCACTGCCGTCACCTGTGGCCTGCACTGAGATGAAGTTTCATTCTATCCAACGAGTTTGTATGCGTATTTGTGCTGCCTGTGCATCAATATACCCTTGTGTGCTGCGATGCCCATGCACAACGCGCAAGCACTTGCCTGATCTCCCCTCTCGGGACTGTGTTGCAGACGTGCCAAACTGCGGCTTTACCTGGAGGAGCTGAAGAGGCTGGTGCCGCTGGGTCCGGACAGCAGCCGACACACCACACTGAGCCTGCTGAAGAGGGCCAGGGTGCACATCAAGGTACTGCGTCCCCTCTTGCCCGTCTCCATCCAGCACTGTACTGGCACGTCCAACTGCTGTACTCCGGTCCATCTTCAAGTGGCCATGCTTTCAGTGTCATCAAACCAGGATTACTTGGTTTACACATGTTCATATTCTCCCCATGAGCATGAAAATCAGTATTTACTAATCTTATCCAATGCTTGAATCATAGTCTTGTTTGGTTGTATAAAACTGCCTTTTGAAAGATGCACCTAGTTGGGCTATTACATCTGTATTCAAGTGCTTATTTTTATGGTCAATGCTTAGCTCATGTTTGCAATGCGCAGGGACTTTTTGGACCCAGTGCATTTGTTTGTTATCTTCGTTTGCGTTGTAAGCTAAAGCGTTACACAAAGACCATCAGGCTTTGCTTTAGGCTTTACATTAATTATTTGCTTATCAGTCGCTTTAATCTTGACGTGTAGCTCACAATTTTTACATATTCTGCATCAGTACAGCTGGGCGTGTATCGGAGCACTTGAGGTTAATGAGAGCTGTGGTGAGAAATGTAAATTTGAAATGGCTCCGTGCTTCATGCTTGACTCGTAGGCCCCCCTCCTGCTCAAAATGGAAACTAGCTTCACTACCAGTCACAACTCTATTAGATGCACACAGAACAGTTCCTTATTTACCCTCTTTTTAGATCATTTTCATCCTAAAACTAGTGTTTTTCAAAACCAGTGTTTTTCAAAACCAGTTTCTAAGCCACAGGGCTATACGAGACTGATTGTTTGAACCATAAGGCAAGATTTTGTCTTCCAGTTATGGACCTTTCCCATGACTGAGTAGTGGGAGCGTCCTCTCAAATTTGGAGTCAGTTCTCCCTGTTCTATTACATTAAATTTGGGAATTTAAAAAAGCCTTATCGGCGACAGTCTTTCACATTCAGTTCAACGGCTGAATGTGTGCTGGGTATATTCAATTGCCATTCATTATGTAGCATTCATACATGTGGTGGATGTAACGCGGCTGCTCACATTACTGAATGTCAAACAAGCAGCTAGCTTGGCAGAGATTGAACTAGCAGCTTTAAGGTTTCAAGTACTTTTGCTTACCCAAATCACTTCCGGCCAGCCTGTTGGCAAGCGAGAAGCCCAGTGCCGTAACCGCACCTTTCACATTGGCACACACAGGAATACTGCAGTAGCAATGAGCTCATGTATGCAATCGTCTCAAATGCCAGTGGCGGGGTTTGTAATTTTGGGCTCATTTCCGCGTGCAGAAACTGGAGGAGCAGGACCGGAGGGCCTTGAACATGAAGGAGCAGCTTCAGCGCGAGCATCGCTACCTCAAACGGCGGCTGGAGCAGCTGTCGCCCGCCTCCCTGGAGCGAGTCCGCACTGACAGCATGGGCTCAGCCATCTCCACCGACTCTGAGCAAGGTGCTGGTTCCCGTCCTTGTGTCCGAGATTCACACTGGCCATGCTGGTGGTCTGCAGCCCCAGCCCTGGAGTGCTGCAGGCTTTACTGGCTTTGACTTCCACCTTAAATTGGCTCTCAGTTAACTAACAGAAGCTCGGGAAGGTGTGTTAACTGCAGTCAGCTGTTCAAATAGTTTTACTGCAGATTGAATTACAGAAACTAGTCGAGCCTACGCCTCTTCAAGACTGAAGTTGCACTCTTCTGGTCTATGTGGTCATTCAGGGATGCAAACGCAGATGAGCTACGCAATTCAGAATAAATGGGTATATGTAGTTTTGAAGACATATAGTTGAAGTAGTTTTGGGGGTGGGGGGGGGGGCTGCCTACGAGCTGCACTTCACTCTGGGCAGTGGCGCTTTCTTTGTCTTGGGTGCATCACACCACATCTTCAAATCCTGTAAAAGACTTTCAAAGTGCTTATGACTGTGGTTAAACTGCAGTTATGCTCCTGAATTGGTTCAATTATCTTAAGCCCCGTCTAGAGGCTTTAGGCCACCAACACAAAGGAAGCTGTCTTCGTATAGCATTCAGTGGTTAATTTACGGCTAGGTTACGTCTGAATAATGAGGGTTTGACGTTACCAAGGATGGATAATCTTCAGAGTGCCCTGCAGTACATTTTTATAAACTGCACTTTTTTTTAAATGGTTGCGTTCTGAGTATATGAAGCACAATTGGCAGGTTTGGGTGTGTTTACAGGGCATTGGGTTTCTTCGGGTAAGGGTTCGGTCAGCAAAAACGCCTGTTTCGGCTGGGCTGAGAAACGCAGTACCTCCACTTGCATTTGTGTGAGCACGTGTTTGCGTTTCTGTGTGCGTGTGTGTGTGTGTGTGTGTGTGTGTGTGGGGGGGGATTGGTGTGCTTAGGTGTCCTGCTTGTGGCTATGCAGGTGTGAGTTTCTGTGCGTGCCATGGTCATTATCATTGTTTGAGCTGGGAAAGATGTGAAGATCGATAAATCGAGCGAGTATTGATGAGGTGCATTGCACCATGTCATATCTGATACAGACACGTGTGTCTGGGTTTGTTTGCATGTGCCTGGCTGAGAGGGCTGAGTGCCTTACACTGTGAGTGTGTGTTACTGTTACCATTTTGCGTAAGAACAGAAGAGTACATTGACTAATTGGGCGAGAATTGATCCGGCGAATTACGCCACGGCGTGATCAATAATGCCATTTGTGCTCGTGTCTCCATGTGCAGAGGTGGACATCGAGGGTGTGGAGTTCACCGCGGGGGGAGTGGACAGCCTGGGCAGCCTAAGCGATGGAGACGACCACTACAGCCTGCAGGGCAGCTCCAGCGACGGCAGCTACACTCCGACTCTCAGACTACAAGCCAGCCTCTGCTAGACGCCACCCCCACCCTACTCTCCTCAACCTCCCAATCTCTTAACCCCAAACCCTTACAGCCATGCCATTCCACCTGCTAAGACTCTTCCAGGAAGCTCACCGCAGACCCGCTCTCTACTGCTTCCTCTCCTCCTTCCTCCCCTGGTTAGCCGCTACCGCAGGCTCGCTCCGCACAAGCAAGCTAGCTATCGATTTCCACAGGCTTTCCACCACGGCTTGCGCTCTGCTCGGCTCCGACTCGTCAAAGGGAACCAGGCGCATCCGCGGTCCGTGTAATGTGGCTGTCCCGCCCACCCCACCACCCTCCCTGCGGTGGTATATCGGTTGCGTGCCGACTCAATTCAATAGCACTTGAGAGCACCCCCATTTCGGCTCTTGATTCGCAGCCGGTGGGACTCTCCCATTTCGGCCTTAGAAAGCACTAAATCTCGTTCCGCACGCGCACCCGACCTCCGCTTGGTGCTATCTGCGTTGCCTTTCCTCGCGTGCAACCGTCGGTTTGTCGACCAAATTTATCGGGGTTTGCCCTCTGGCCTCTGTGAGGCGGAGAACTGGAGCCCCTGCAGTCCTAGACCGGGATGGTCATTCTAGGTCAGTAGCATTTGATGTAGCATAAGAGGGAGCACTCCCGCTTACCCTTGGCATTAATCCCGTCGTGGGTAAGAACTGAAGGAAGAGCTAACCAGCGCATAAACCAAGTTATCCCCGATGCCTCCCCCCCTCCACTCGAAGGAGACGGTAACAAAGTGCTCGCATTCGTCTGAAATTTTCCTTAGCACTTCTTTCATTGTGTGCGTTATGGCTCACACTGCTGAGTCTCTTCTGTGGAAAAAAATTGTTAATAATCCAGATTCTGAGCTGTTGGCAAATGCTGGGATTTTTTTTTTATGCTGACTGGAGTTTGCTGTTTCAGTTTAAGTTCAGGTTTAGCATATGCTTGTCTTTCTTCGGTGAGCTCTGCGCCATATTCCTCTCTGTCCCGCTGTTCTGCTTGAAAGATTGTACTTTTAAGAAAAGAAAAAAAAAAAACAGGCCAAGCCCTGTAGCAGCAGCAGTTTCTGGGCAAATCAGTCCAGGAAGTGTGCGAATGTGTGCGATTATAAGCAGGATGTAGACGTTTAATTAATCTCTGCTGTTTGGGCAGGTGGAGGATGCGTGTTTGTGCAACTGACTGCCTCCATGCTGCTCTCACTATCCACACTTATGAACGTGGCCCAACAGCACTTGAGAAACCAGCATTCTGCTGAAGGTCATCTTATGCGAAAAAAAATAAAGGCAAAAAAGACAAAAAACCTTGATACAAAAAAAAAGCCACAAAACGCTTGTATTGCTTTATCTATGCATTTTGTTTTAAAAATCTATATTATATTCTCTCAAGTGCTCTCTTGTGAAAGAAACCATATAGGAGTATGAGGAGACTGGAGGGCGGGGCTTATAGATGGTAGGATGGGGCAGGCTCTGGGGCTCACCTGTCCATCATCCTGTGCCTTGGTGGGCTTCATTTACCGTTGCCGTGACTCCCTACCTCAGCCCCACCCATGTCCCACCTCACAGGTCTCGGCCCACGAGAAATCCTGTCCCTTTCTCCTCTGCATGAGACCATATGAGCGTGGGTGTTTTGCCCCAATTAAAAGAGTGCTATCTTCTGCTAGCGGGGCTGTACGAACACCAAGAGATTCCACCCCATCCCGCATTTTGTGTTTCCTATGCATTCAACCTTACATGCAAGTCCTATAGCGCACTGACATGTCCTCGGGGACATTTCAAAAGGGCCTTGCCGTGCAGCTTTGTTGACACTGGTTAACCCCCGGCAGCTTCCCAACATCTGGGTTACCATTCTAAGGTTAATTTTTTTTTTAAAGAAGGGTGTTGTGTCTTTTCCTCATATGTCCATTGTGAAATGAAGAGGGAGACACTGCGAGCAGGGTGAAATCCACTCAACAATGGCAGCTGGTAGTTTTTATACTCTCCAATGTAGTGTTACCGTGCCCACAGCCTCTTGTGATATGGTGCATATTTTGAGGCAAGACAGCAATACTGAGATACTGTGTGCTGATATGACTTTTTCCCAGAAGGGGAAAGATTCAAATAACTCCCCCCGCGTGACTTGTGACATCACAAGTCCTGCTTGGAGTAACTTGTGGGGAGACGCGACAAGAAAATTAGCTAGTGGCGCACGCTCCATTTTGTCTTGCCAGTATAATGAACAACTGCGTGACCTGTAGAAGAAACTCTTGCTCAGAACCTTCCATCGCAGATGTGTTGAAGTCAAGCCAAGCATTGCAGTGGGGTTGTCCTTCACAATACATTCCTTCATAATTTTTTTTTTTTTTTTTGAACAATTTGAGTACATTCCAGGAATAGTTATTTGTATGGTGCCCTTAAACGGTCTTTAGGATTACCCAAAAATGGACTGTTGGGTATGGATGCTTGAGGCCTTACAGAGAAGCAATATCAAAACTTCACTGGAAGACATTATTGGTTTACAATCTATTATATTAATGATGGGAGTTACTTAAACAGAGAGGATGGAAACACTACTGGTGTTTCTGTTAATCACATACGTGTCCCCCATGTTTACTTTTTTATTGTGTAACCACTTGCTGAGTAGACAGTAACATACTGATGCAAAACAACAATTAGATTGTCTTAAAGACCCAGGGAAAAAAATGTAGCGTTTACCAAATTCCCCCATATACCTTCTGTATCAGGCGCTTGTGTTCCATGTGCATGACAGCTCCATGTACTGCGAGTCCCAGTCTTGAGGTTCTAAGCAGGTTGAGTTTCCATGCAGGATTAATGGAATAGTTTAGCAATTTAACTGACATTTATGTCAGCTAACACTGAGAACGGTGGGTTCAGTGCCAGAGACCTGTAAATACTGTATGTATGATTGTGAAAGATGTGTAATTTTGTTTAAGTCCATTCTGTGAACATATGGGTACCTAGTGCTGGCTACAACTTCCAGCACACACTTCAAGGTATTGTGCTGTATTCTTTCCTTGTAATATAATAAAAAAAATTTTTTACAGAAACACTCTGGGGTTCTGAAATTTGAACTAATTGCCTTTTCCTATTTTTCTGTGCAAATGCATATGAGAAAGATGACCTTGCAGGAACTGTGTTCAAAATGGCTGGAGGTGGTCATCTTCATTACGTACTCTGCCCTCTGTTGTCAAATATTGTACACTACAACCACACCTGACAAAATGCTCCGAAGCGAGCCATTGTTTCAGCCACGGCTGGGGCTTATGTTGGACATACAGAAAATTAAACCATGCCACTGAGTTCTACTTTGAAATTCTCAGTTTCTTTAGACAAGTTCATAGTCTGGCCCAGTGATTTGAAAAACTGATGGACCAGAATACAGCAACCTATCCCAAGATCTTTGAAAAGCTCAAGATGTTAGTGTTTTAAAGAATTTCATATGTGCACAATACTATGCATAAGGGCTACAGACAAGTGTTAACACTATATCATGGGCCTGCAGTGCTGCAGACTGGAAATTATCCATGCCTAAGATGGTATATTGTTCATATTTCTTGTTTACATTTCATCTAAAATTAAAGCAGCAGCCAACATCACTAGAAAGGCTTTTTCCCAAGGGCATTACACATGGTTTCATGCAAGATCATAAATTAGGTTATTCACTGGCTGAACTTCATTTTATCCCAAATCAGCACAAATGATGGCTATAGACCAGCTCCCAGTCCATCTTCCATACATGGTTAAGGAAAATAAAAGAATATACCTTGGTACAGAAATTACTATTATTCATTACATTCAAATTTGGCTAAATTCAGGATGTGTAGAGCTACAATTATTTATTTTCGCACTGCCATTTTTCCAAGACTATCACTGCATGGATTTCAGAGTAGTCACTACTTTTGTTATGTAGTAATTACATTTTTGGCCTACACTTTCACATGAATATTAGCCATGCGACAAAAGGGCTTTATAAAAGAAGTTTATTTTATATACAAAAAGGCTGAATTGAATGGCATGATTGTAGATTCCACCAACATAACAGGAATGGCCTAAATATACTGAGTCAAAAATGAAACTTCACACTCATAAATTTGTAAACATTTTCTTGAAACTTTTAATAAGAGTTTTTATTATCACTAGGGGTAAATGCGTTGTCAAAGACATCATGACACGCATCAACTCCGACGTGTACAGGTACGTAGCACGTGCCAGCGTACTTTAAGCTAAAACCATGTTTTCTCGTGTTCCTAGTCATGTGACCATATGAGAGATGTGCAACTGAGTTCATGTTAGCACGTAAGAGTGACATCTTGGAAAAACAAGTTTTTACAGTTAATTATTCCTTGATTTTCAATGCCATGGCTGTCAAACATTCAGCGTGAATGTGCCATTAGCATGCTGCATACGGAAACGTCCGTCACTCACGTTGCAAAGGTTATGGGATGCAATTGACGGACTATCCATGATGTTCGGACACGTCTCCAACAAACTGGCACCACAGCTGATCGACCTTGTTCTGGTAGCCTACGTGTGACGTCAAAAGCAGAAGACCGACAAATCGCCTTACGTCATTTGCAAAATCGATTTGTGACTGCAAGGTCCACTAGGAATGAATTGTTTAGAGGTCGTGTGACTGCCCAAACCATACGTAATCGCCTGCGTACTGCTCTTATTCAAGTTGTAACTTACCATTTTTACTCTTGGGCATTTCCGTAGCATTTCCGGTGGAACTGGGTACATCATGGGCATTATTTTTATGATACACCATCTTTAATGAGTACAGCATTAAATAAAATCATTATTCAAAACCTCATTTCTTGTATGTTAACTTATCGACCTCCAAACAGGTGTGAAGTTTTTATTTTGGCTGAGTATATTTAAAACCTGACAGACAGTACGAGAACTGGAACACAGACTTAAAATCAAGTATATATGTACAAACTGAAAAACATCCCGCAATAAAAATTGAAGTCTAAAAAAAATGCATGACAGTTCAATTATTAAAAATATTATGGATAATAGATGTTAAGCATGTACCAAACCATGATTTCCTGTAAGAATCAACAGAATAAACCTTGAACAATAATGGCAATGTTCATGAGGGCACCCTGAGACAGACTTAAGTTTACTTACTGCCAGTGTCTTTTATGCAGATCCATGCAAGTTTCTGCCTGCATTCTTAGCATGTGCGTGCTTGCTTCTGCATTTCAAACAGGTAAAATGCATACTATTCTAGGCTCAGAAAGGGACCAGAGCAGTAAACCTGAAGATGCAGACAGTCCTTTTGTGTGGCTTGACATAACCTGAGGGAATCAGCACCAGTGATGAGATTTCACAGGAGAACGATAAACTTGAGACCATGTCCACCAGATCCAAAACCACGGTGCATGAACTACCAGCACAGAATGGAATGGCCGACAAGTCTCAGTTCAACGCTGTGCGTGTACGCATGCTTGTGTTAAAGAGGGTAGAACTGTGTGCACACGGTGGTTAATCAGGCTTGCGTGTGCCTATGTGAGTGCATGTGAGGGCGCACATGTGTATTCACGCGCTTGCGTGCACATTTGTTAGTGTGTTGGTCCGCTTCAGCAGCTCCCTCATTTGCGAGCTACACAAATTGCTGAGATTTCTTGGCACCTGCAGCTGAGGCCATGTTCTTCGCTTTCTCTGTAGCAGCCACTGCAGTGTCCTTAGCTTTCTCTGATGGGTCCCTGACCACGTCTCTGGGAGGCCGCTGGGGGATGTTGCCTGGGGACATAGAAGAATAAGACCAGTCTCTGGAGTTTAAGTGACACATGATTTTCATCTGTGAATGCAAGCGAAACCATGGAATGACATCTAAATTTAAATAATTGTCTTACCCGTTTGCAATAATCTTACCTAATTTTGCGGGGTAGGTGTGTGACTGAATTCAAATTCAGCTTTTAAACTAGAGCGCACTGAGAAAGCACAGCAGGTTTTGATCTTCTAGCACTTACCATCAGCTGCAAAATCTGGATCTGTCTACAGATTGGTCTGAAAATTTAACGGCCTCTTCCCATTCATACAGTGAAACTTCCCAAAAAATTTTATCGTAATCTGCTGAGTAGTTTTTGAGTAATCCTGCTGACAAACACACACACACACACACACACACACACAGGCGCGCGCGCAAAGTGATCACAATACCTCCGAGCGGAAGGTAATTATGGTATATCCCTAATACCTAACAAAAATGTTGAAAAAGATTAACCAAAACTCAGCTGGGTAAATCTGTTTGTTTAATTTCACAGATTTCAACTGCCACACGTAGAGACTGAATCTCTGTGCAAGGTTCACCTCTTCCAAGGAAGATCTTCAAAATGATCATTTCTAAAAATAAAACAGAAGACTCTTGACACCCAATAGTGCTCACCACACAATTCACCACTAGTGGGGGCTTATGTCCTAAAAAAGGTTGTCCAGCAGGTAAACAGGAGGTTTCAATCCAACAATTCAATTTACATTTGTAACAAGACGGAGATGATCTACATCCCTGCTCCATCCTCCCCTCTCCTGGACCTGACCATCACCCTGGGGGATACCACCATCTCCCCCTCGCGGAGTGTGAAGAACCTTGGGGTCCTGTTTGACGACAGGCTCTCTGCTGTGAACATCGCTGCAGTGACTCGGACCTGCAGGTTCTTCCTCTACAACATTCGTAGAATCTGGCCCTTCCTCACCAGCTACTCAACGCAGCTCCTAGTCCAAGCACTGCTCCTCTCCCGCCTGGACTACTGCAACTCCCTCCTCGCCGGCCTCCCAGCATCTGCCATCAGACCCCTGCAGCTCATCCAGAAAGCTGCAGCTCGTCTGGTCCACAACCTCCCAAGACACTCCCACGTCACCCCCCCTGCTCACAAAGCTCCACTGGCTCCCTGTTGCTGCTCGCATCAAATTCAAGACTTTGGTGCTAGCCTACCGGGGAGTCAACAAGACCGCTCCAGCCTACATCCAGAGACCGTTCAGACCCTACACCCCTGCCAGAGCACTCCGCTCTGCTACTTCTGGTCGCTTGGCTCCTCCCCCTCTCCGCTCCTCCCCTTCCCGCTCAAGGCTGCAGTCTGTCCTGGCACCTCGTTGGTGGAATGATCTACCTATCGAGGTCAGAACGGCAGAATCCTTGAGCATCTTCAAGCGCCGCCTGAAAACCCACCTCTTCAGGCTACACCTTTCCCCTACTCCACTGCCTTGATTCCTGTCCCTACATCCTTTTGATTTGTTGCACTTAATTCTGTTTTCCCTACTTCCTGACTGTTACCGCTTAATTTGGTTTCCCTTCATTTTGTTGCACTCTATTTTGTCAGTTTACTTGATTTTCCTGCCCCTTTGTTGCACTTGACCTGTTGCCCTTGTATTGCACTTATTTTACTGCTCTTTGTTGCACTTGCCTCTGCACTTAACCTTGTTGCCATTTTGTTCACTTGCCCTTGACCTTGCCATTTTGTTATTAGTCTAGATCTGTAACAATGGAACGTGTCCTGTCACTTACTGTTTGCACTTTTACTTGTCTCCTAGGAGGTCTGCACTTTTGTACTGTTCTTATGCACTTTTGTACGTCGCTCTGGATAAGAGCGTCTGCTAAGTACCTGTAATGTAACAGAATTCAGTCCATGCACCATTTTGATCAGCAGAGATGAGCACTGGATATGATCCCTTTTGGCCAACAGTCAATCTTGTCACACTGGAGGCAAAATCTTCCATTGTAATCCATGGATTTCAGAGTTGAATGAATGAGAGTTACATTACAGCTCCTCTACACAAACAAACCCAATTCTGGTCTCATTGACAACCCTATCATTTAAAATGGATAAAGCGTAATTTCATCATATCATGTGTATAAGCTGACTTCCTCTTTTACCACACATTGCCCTCTATTCAGAAAATGAAAGGTAAGCACTACCATTATGGGCCTCAGCCTATCAAAATACTGACCAGGATGGTGTACCACTAGTGCAGCATTTTTTTATTTTTAATGCAAGAGCTTGAAAAAATATGGCAATTCACAGATGTACCGTTTTATGCATCTTCAAAAGCAAATCAATTCTGTTCAGTTACCGAACTGTCCCTCAACACAATGAGGGAGTTCGATGCATTAATGCAGTTTCAAAGTACAATGTAAACAGACCGCATGAATAAGTTGTATAATCAGTTTTTTTTTTTTTTTTGCAGTTCATGCTTAAACAGGCAAGGCCAAACACATATTTTAATTTCATCTCCAAAGAACCCACATTATGAGCTTAAACGATTACAACTGCTCACAAACAGGAAATGCCTGCGCCAATGATGCAGCCACTCCACTATGACCATTATGTACATATATACAGTGGCGCTCGAAAGTTTGTGAACCCTTTAAAATTTTCTATATTTCTGCATAAATATGACCTGAAACATCATCAGATTTTCACACAAGTCCTAAAAGTAGATAAAGAAAACCTAGTTAAACAAATGAGACAAAAATATTATACTTGGTCATTTATTTATTGAGGAAAATTATCCAATAATACATATCTGTGAGGGGCAAAAGTATGTGAACCTCTAGGATTAGTGATTAATTTGAAGGTGAAATTAGAGTCAGGTGTTTTCAATCAATGGGATGACAATCTGGTGTCAGTGGGCACCCTGTTTTATTTAAAGATCAGGGATTTATCAAAGTCTGACCTTCACAACACACGTTAGTGGAAGTGTATCATGGCACGAACGAAGGAGGGTTCTGAGGACCTCAGAAAAAGCTTTGTTGATGCTCGTCAGGCTGGAAAAGGTTACAAAACCATCTCTAAAGAGTTTGGACTCCAACAGTCCACAGTCAGACAGATTGTGTACAAATGGAGGACATTAAAGACCATCGTTACCCTCCCCAGGAGTGGTCGACCAACAAAAATCACTCCAAGAGCAAGGCGTGTATCAGTCGGCGAGGTCACAAAGGACCCCAGGGTAACCTCTACGCAACTGACGGCCTCTCTCACACTGGCTAATGTTAATGTTCATGAGTCCACCATCAGCAGAACACTGAACAACAATGGTGTGCATGGCAGGGTTGCAAGGAGAAAGCCACTGCTGTCCTAAAAGAACATTGCTGCTTGTCTGCAGTTTGATAAAGATCACGCGAACAAACCAGAGAGCTATTGGAAAAATGTTTTGTGGACAGATGAGACCAAAATAGAACTTTTTGGTTTAAATGAGAAGTGTTATGTTTGGAGAAAGGAAAACAATGCATTCCAGCATAAGAACATTATCCCATCTGTGAAATGTGGTGGTGGTAGTATCATGGTTTGGGCCTGTTTTGCTGCATCTGGGCCAGGACAGCTTGCCATCATTGATGGAACAATGAATTCTGAATTATACCAGCGAATTCTACAGGAAAATGTCTGGACATCTGTCCATGAACTGAATCTCAAGAGAGGGTGGGTCATGCAACAAGACAGCGACCCTAAGCACACAAGTTGTTCTACCTAGGAATGGTTAAAGAAGAATTAAGTTAATGTTTTGGAATGGCCAAGTCAAAGTCCTGACCCTAATCCAATCGAAATGTTGTGGAAGAACCTGAAGCGAGCAGGTCATGTGAGGAAACCCACTAACATCCCAGAGTTGAAGCTGTTCTGTATGGAGGAATGGGCTAAAATTCCTCCAAGCGGTTGTACAAGACTAACCAATATTTAGATGCAGTTATTGCTGCACAAGGGGGTTGCACCGGATACTGAAAGCAAAGGTTCACATACTTTTGCCACTCACAGATATGTAATATTGGATCATTTTCCTCAATAAATAAATGACCGAGTATAATATTTTTGCCTCATTTGTTTAACTGGGTTCTCTTTATCTACTTTCAGGACTGGTGTGAAAATCTGATGATGTTTTAGGTCATATTTATGCAGAAATCTAGAAAATTCTAAAGGGTTCACAAACTTTCAAGCGCCACTGTATATATAAAAAAAATAAATACTTTCGTGACAGACAGGAACTCATCACCTTTTGCAGGCTCATCTTAAGATAACAAAATTTGCTATGCTAGTAACCTAGCTTTTAGAGCACAAATGTCAACTACCCTGCGACCTCTTTGTTTAAATTACAGCCCCCCGCCACAAAGTGGATGGGGATATAGGAGTAATGGTTGTCTTTCCTCATAACTTTCTTCATAACTTCCAGCTGAAACATATGCATCACTGTGATAATGATTCAATCATACGCTCTTGAGTATTTGCTAATTTCAATTTAAACGGCTACTCTTTTTTTTTTTTTTTTTTTGACCGCAATGTAAATAACATGCATGACACACTCAGATCCCTTGCCACGGGATGGGTGATATCTGGTCTGGAAGTAGAAATGGAGGAGGGATGGATAGATTGCGAACAATAATAGCATTGGCAGCACGGTGGCACAGTGGTTAGCACTGCTGCCTCACAGCAAGTAGGTCGTGGGTTCGAATCTTGCCTGGGGCCTTTCTGTGTGGAGTTTGCATGTTCTCCCCGTGTTTGCGTGGGTTTCCTCTGGGTACTCTGATTTACCCCACCCACAAAAACATGCCTCATAGGAACACTCCAACCTGCACCCCTGACCAAGGAACTGGCTTTAGAACTGAAGTTGGTCCCCGGGTGCTGCTCTGTGGCTGCCCACTGCTCCTAACCATAGGATGGGTCAAATGCAGAGGAAAAATTACCCCACAGGGTTCAATAAAGTATATCTTATCTTAGCTTGGGATGTAGAGCAACTTTGAGAAGTGGGGAAGCACACCTCAGCCCAGACCCACCATCAACTGAATAAAACAGTTGTTTCTTCAATTACATGATTATTACTTTATGTACAGTGCCGAGAAAAAGTATTTACCCCCTTCCTGATTTTGTATTTTTTTGCATATTTGTCACAGTTAAATGTTTCAGATCATTAAAAAAGTTTTAATACTAGACTTATACAACCCGAGTAAATACAAAATGCAGTTTTAAATAAAATCATCAGTTTTAAATGATGATTTTATTTACTAAGGGGAAAAAGCTATTAAAACCTACCTTGCCCTAGGTGAAAAAGTAATTGCCCCCTAAATCTTAATAATTGGTTGTGCTACCCTCGGCGACAACAACTGCAATCAAACGTTTGCGGTAAATAGCAATGAGTCTTTCACATCGCTGTGGAAGAATTTTAGCCCACTCTTCTTTGCAGAGTTGTTTTAATTCGGCTACATTGGAGGGTTTTTGAGCCTGAACGGCCTGTTTAATGTCATGCAACTGCATCTCGAGCGGATTTAAGTAGCAGAGCAGTTAACAACCAATCTTAACAATACGCCATTTTACATCCTATGTAGTATGGTTTTAGAACCAACCACTCCACCGAAACTGCAAATTGTTTTTTCATTGAGACAATTAAATCAAAAATGGATAACCATTTTTGGATTTTGGAAAACCATCAACCACACCACACATGGGTGTGGTTGGATCTGTGTTCCAAGACCTGAGGAAGGCATTTGACACCATTAGCCACAATGTGCTAGTTACAAAGCTATCTCTGTTCAATTTTTCCCCCAATGCCTTAAAATGGTTTAAATCATATCTGGAAGGCAGAATCTAAAATACCTTATCTAAAATACAATGTAAGGATGCCCCGAGGATCGATTTTAGGCCCCCTATTGGTTAATCTATATATTAATGATTTGCCTTCTGTGTGTACTGGTTCTGAAACTCAAATGTATGCAGACGATACTGTAATTCATGTACATGGTAAGAACAAAGCAGAGGTAGCAAAAAAACTTTCAACAACTATGGTGCAGGTATCCAAATGGCTCCACGATTCCGGTCTTCACCTTAATGTACAAAAAAAAAAAAACCGTGTGCATGTTTTTCTCAAAGAAAACATCAAATACATCTGACCCGAATGTGTAGATTCGGTGAGAGACTTCAAGTGGTGACAGAATTCAAGTATCTAGGAATTATTCTAGACTCAAATCTTAGATTCAAAAAACAGGTAAAGAAAGTCACGCAAACAATTAAGCACAACTTGGTAGACGTCATAAGAATACACAAGAAACAGCTTAAACTCTGAAGCTGCAAAATTAAACTTCAATGCAATGATAATGCCCCATTTAATATACTGTCTTACCAGCTGGACTCAGACTGGTAGAACAACATTAAAACCAATTCATTTATCAGCAAGCCCTAAAAGTCCCGGACAAGAAATCTTTCTGTTATTCTCACCGCAGCATCTTGGACAAGCATGTCCTTTAAAGCTGGGATAATATTGTAAAATTTCATGATGCAAATTTAGTTTTCAAAATTCTCCATGGTTTGGCCCCACCACCACTTGCTGATTTTTTTACACTGGGCAGCAGACTTACTAGATTGGTCACTACTGGTCATCTTATCGTACCACTGAGAAAAAGTTCCTTGAGTCAGTCAGTCGGCCTTCTCAGTGCGAGCAACCCAGTTTTAGAACACCATACCATCACACGTTCGTAGAATTGAAACACACAGGTTCGAGCCTCGGCGTACCCACCGGCAAGGGTCGGCAGCTTTTTCAGAGTAGTGCACAATTGGCAATCGCGCTACAGGGTTACAAATTGGGAAGGGACTGCCGGATTTGGGTATTCGATAACAGCTTTGTTCGTTGCTCCAGCGCCTCCTGTTGGCCAGACGGGCGCTCGTCAGGAAGACTCCGGCTTGGTTCATGTCCGGGTATCCTCCGCCCTCGCTCTGAACTTGCGAAGATTCAACCAGCGAGTGTATAAGAATCAGTGGCTGACAGGCACGTGCTTCGGAGGAGAGCCGTGAACTGTCTTCACTATCCTGAGTTGGCAGCAAGGGGTCGCATACGAGCAAGCTTTGTACAGAGTTCCCCAATTGGGCATTCCAAATTCGGGTGGGATTGGAGATGCCAAATTTAAAAAAAAAAAAAAAAAAAAAAGAATTGAAACACACAGAGCATTCAAACATACTTTAAAAACATGGTTAACAGATAATCAGGCCTGTGATCATAATCGGTAGTCTTGGATTTCATCCATCTTAATTGAATTCTGTGTATTTGCTTGCTTGCCTCCCTGCCTCAATGTTGCCTGCTTATATATATCTGTCTGCTTATCTGTCTTGCTTGCCTGCATGTTGCTAAGTGTACATTCGTGTAGAATATTTTGTTTTATATTTTATGGTGTCTTGCCGATATGTTGTATGACTACTATGTCTGTGTGTTTGTGGCCTTGTGTAGCTTACCTACTAGCCGAAGCCTCTTTACTCATTTTAATGTGCTTTTTTGCGATTTATTTCCTCTTAAATGTGATGTCCTCACTGTGATGATGCACTTCCATATTTGTATGTTTTTTATCTGGGAATCAACATCTTGCCCGGGGAATCCAGTTGAAAGTTAGCTACTCAGCTAAAACTGGCTCGTTTACATTTACGTAAATGTTGTTAATGTGTGCCATCCCTGTACAAATAAACCAAATAAATAAATAAAATAAATAAAGTCCGGACTTCGACAAGGCTGCTCCAAAGTCATCATTCTCTATTCCTTAAGCCATTCAGAAGTGGACTTGCTGGCATGTTTCGGATCATTGTCTTGCTGCATAACCCAATTGCACTTGAGCTCACAAACTGATGGTTGGACATTCTCCTTCTGGATTTTCCGGTAGAGAGCAGAATTCATAGTTCCATAAATTTTGACAAGTTGTCCAGGGCCTGAAGCAGCAAAGCAGCCCCAAACTATCACACTACCACCACCATGTTTGACTTTTGGTATGACATTCTTTTAATGAAAAGCTGTGTTACTTTTACACCTGATGTAATGGGATGCACACCTTCCAAAAAGTTCAACTTTTGTCTCGTCAGTCCACAGAATATTTTCTCAAAAGTCTTGGGGATCATCAAGATGCATTTTGGCAAATGTGAGACGAGCCTGTGTGTTCTTTTTGGTCAGCCGTTGCTTTCTCCTTGGAACTCTCCCATGGATGCCATTTTTGCCCAGTCTCTTTCTTATTGTTGAATCATGAGTACTGACTTTAACTGAGGCAAGTGAGGCCTGTTCTTTAGATGTTGTTCTGGGTTCTTTTGTGACCTCCTGGATGAGTCGTCAATGCGCTCTTGGAGTAATTTTGGTTGGCTGGCCACTCCTGGGAAGGTTCACCACTGTTCCAAGTTTTCTCCATTTGTTGATAATGGCTCTCACCATGATTCGCCAGAGTCCCAAAGCCTTAGAAATGGCTTTGCAACCCTTTCCAGACTGATAGAAGTCAATTTCATTGCTTCTCATCTGTTCTTGAATTTCTTTAGTTTGCAGCATGACATGTTGCTTTTTGAGACCTTCTAGCCTACTTCACTGTCAAACAGGTTCAAATGAAGTGACTTCTTGATTCAACAGGTCTGGCAGTAATCAGGCCTGGGTTTGGCTAGTGAAATTGGACTCAAAAAATGTTATTAATCACAGTTAATTCATGATTTGAGAATGGGGGGCAATTAACTTTTTCACATCAGGCCAGGATAGCTCTTTCCTGTTAAAAATGAAATCATCATTTAAAAACTGCATTTTTTTATATACTCAAGTTATCTTTGTTTCATATTAAATTTGTTTGATTATCTGACACATTTAAGTCCAACAAATACCCAAAAAAAAAAAGAAATCCAGAAGGGGGCAAATACTTTCTCATAGCACAGTAAGCACATACCACCACACAATACATGCTTTAGTATGTTTTTGAAAACATTTGAATTCAAAAGGTTTGTATTTACGTTGCCGAATGTTTTAAAATACAATAGGCCCACTATTTATTTTGAAAAACAGTAATGGAATAATGATTTACGAGATGCCTATTCTTGAACCCATTGGTGTTTCACTAGACAGGAAAAATAAGACAATCTATCAAAGACGCGTCCATAAACTGTTTCTTTAAATGTACTCCATTTAGCGCAAATCATAAAGAAAGGAGAATAAATGTAGGATAAAAACAGCACAGATGAATTCCAGTCTGCACTGGATTCAGAGATTTTTCAGGATGCAACTAACAGGGCACGAAATCATTGTAGAATTCACTTTTGTCTTCAAAGCTAAATTTGGCAGGCGCAGGCTCATCATAGCCCGGGTGTTGACGATGATTCCCTCCAGATCTTTTTATTAACGAATTTTAAGTGATTGCTTATGTGTAAACATATTGACGATCTCAAAGGTTAGAGGGGCATTGAGCAATACCTGTCCCATTGTGCTTGTGTGTAATCAACCGCTTGAACGCGCTATAATGAAAAAACAGTCATGGAAAAGGGCATTTTCATTAGACTGTTATGTTGGCTAACTATCAACAAGAGGGTCGAAGCCAACTGAAGAAACCCTGATGCTTTTGTATCAACTTCCACAAGATGGCAGCATGTTAGCGCTGTCGACATTTTGGACTGAGAATGCCAATGGGCAGCACCGCAGAGCCCATTCACGTTGACTTTTTAAAATAAGTATTTACAACTGAACAGAAACTGTGTGCTCTTCATTTATAGCTTACCGGCCTTATGGGCCGATAAGTTATTGTCATGGTGTGGCATCCGGCATCCATCGTCCGTAACATTTTTTATCTTTTTTTTTTTTGGCCTGATGAATTTTCATGAAAATTTGCAATAACATACTACAAGACCATATCTCCAGATGTTTTTCTCAGATTTTTGAATGAATCATTTTTGTCCGTTTTGTGGGCCATTGAAATGTTGGCCCCAATGTTGAAGATAGGACTGAGAAATTAAAAAAAATTATTTCTCAAAAACTGTGCAATAAATTTTTTTCTAAATCAGGCAATCAACTCTCCTTGGTACCGTCAATGAACAGTACGAGCGTAATTTTGATTGAATCGACGGAAGTGGGTCTATTAGGGGCGCTGCGCTTTGTAAATATGCAAGGTGGCCTGTGGAGGCCAAATGGTTGCAGACTGAGATTAAGTTTGTATTATCGACATATAGGAAGTCATATATGACCTATGTTTTGGTTATATTAAATTTGACCACAGATGACTTTGGAAGGTAAAAGTCGAGGTCAGGGAATGTACGAACAAAGTTAAAAGATATGACTTGAAATTTCAAAAAAGTATTTCTCAAAAACTGTCCGATAACTTTTTTCAGAACCTGGCAATCTACTCAACTTTATGAACTTAATGTACAGTGCGAGTGCCATTTTGATTGAATCGATGGAAGTGGGTCAAGTGGGGGTGCTATACTGCACTTTAACATTGGGTCTTAAGGAGAATGGACCAAATAGCCTATGGAAGCTAAATGGTTGCAGATAGAGATTAAGTTTGTATTACAGACATATAGGAAGTTTTATATGACCTATATTTTGGCTGTGTTAAAGTTGAACAGATAACATTTCAAATGTTGAAACTGTGACATTTTACATTTTTATCCACAAAATGAGCTTATTTCAAATTTTCTGGCTGCAAAAGGTATCAAAAAAGTTAGGAAACAGGCAAAAAAAAAAAAAAAGGGCTGAAAAAGCAATTAATAAAAAAGCTGAAAGAACATTGAGCAAGTTATTAAGTTAGCTGGCATAAGGAGTGAAACATGATTGGCTATAAAAGGGATGTCTTTGAGAGGCTGAGTCTCTCAGAAGTAAAGATGGCTCTCCAACCTGTGAAGGCTTGCGTAAAAAAATTGTGGAATACTTTAAAAACTATATTCCTCAAAGTCAAACAGCAAAGGTCTCATCATCAACAATGCGTAACATCATCAAAAGATTCAGAGAAACTGGAAAAATCTCGAATCATAAGCTGTGTTTGCAATCGTCCCCTCATTCACTCACTCCCTATTACCAACATCATGCATATGACACAGCGTCCTCAATAATTATTGGCACCCCAGGTTAAGATGTTTTAAAAGCCTTAAAATGAATTCAATTTTTATTGCAGGATACTCTCACACTGAAAATTCTATGAAATGTAACCTTCAACTCAAGTGAATTTTAAGAGGAAAAAATTCATGACCAAGAAATAATTATTTTTTCATAAAATCACCTGTTCCACAATTATTGGCACCCCTAACAATTCCTAGGAAATAAATGTAATTGAAGTATTTCTGTCATTTCTACAGTAGTTTACTGTAGTTGATCAGATTATCTAGGAACATTTAATTAGCAAATCATCACTTCCTATTTCCCTGGGGTATAAATATGATGTGACACAGATGCCATTTCTCTCATCCACTCTTCAACATGGGAAAGACAAAGGAACACACCATTCAGGTAAGGCAGATGTGTGTTGACCTTCACAAGTCAGGCAATGGCTACAAGAAAATAGCCACTCGCCTGCACCTGCCCATATCTACTGTCAGAGAAATCATTAAAAAGTTTAAAACAACTGGAACAGTGGTAAATAAGCCTGGACAAGGACGCAAGGTTATTATGCCACCACGCACAGTGAGGAGGATGGTAGAAATAAAAAGCTCTCCAAAGCTCGCTGTTAAAGAACTGCAACAAATGGTAGCATTTTGGGGTCACAAAGTCTCCTAAACAACCATTTGGCGCTATCTACATGCCAACAAGCTGTTTGGGAGGCATGCACGGAAGAAACCTTTTCTCACTCACAATCATAAACGCAAACGTCTGGAGTTCGCTAAGCGGTACTGGGACTTCAACGGGGACTGTGTGCTTTGGTCAGATGAGACCAAGATAGAGCTTTTTGGCAACAAACACTCTAAGTGGGTCTGGCGGAGCACAAAAGACGAGTATGCAGAAAAGCACCTCATGCCCACTGTGAAGTATGGGGGAGGATCGGTGATGCTGTGGGCCTGTTTCTCTTCCAGAGGCCCTGGGAACCTTGTTAGGGTGCATGGCATCATGAACGCTTTGAAATACCAGGACATTTTAAACCAAAATTTGGTGGCCTCTGCTTGAAAACTGAAGATGCGTCGTCACTGGGTCTTTCAGCAAGATAATGACCCTGAACATCTGGCCAAATCTACACAGAAATGCTTCACCAGACACAAAATCAAGCTCCTCCCATGGCCATCTCAGTCCCCAGACCGCTGGATAATTTAGAGAGATTGTGCAAAGAGGAATGGTCCAAGATCCCTCTTTCTGTATTCTCCCATCTTGTGAAACATTATAGGAGAAGATTAGGTGCTGTTTTGTTGGCAAAAGGGGGTTGTACAAAGTATTAACATCAGGGGTGCTAATAATTGTGGCACACATGATTTGATGTAAAAGAATTATTTCTTAATGTGGGTTTTTTTTTTCTCCCACTGAATAAATGCACTTGAATTAAAGGTTGGATTTCCTTCTTTTTTCATTGTGATCCTATATTATTTAGAAAAATAAAAACAGAATTTATTAGAAGCTGAAGAACACATCTTAACCAGGGGTGCCAATAATTATGGAGGGCGCTGTATAGGGAATGACAAAAGGAGATTTCGGACACTACACCGGAACTTTCTGAGCATGGTTGCATCAGCATATGCGCTGGATATTCCTGTGATGTAAGCGGACGCACCAAGCATCATGGAAACATGGAAAATGCTCAGTCATTCACAAACAAGGATGGGGCGAGGGTCACCACTTAGTGAACAAATGCGTGATTTGTTTTCATCATCTACGGTCCGTAATATCGTCAAAAGGTTCAGAGAATCTAGAGAAATCACTACACGTAAGCGACAAGGCTGAAAACCAACATTGAATGCCCGTGACCTTCGATCCCTCAGGCGGTACTGCATCAAAAACCGACATCAGTGTGTAAAGGACATCACCACATGGGCTCAGGAACACTTCAGAAAACCACTGTCAGTAACTACAGTTTGTCGCTACATCTGCAAGTGCAAGTTAAAACTCTACAATGCAAAGCGAAAGCCATTTATCAGCAGCACCCGGAAACGCCGCCAGCTTCGCTGGGCCCAACCTCATCTAAGATGGACTGATGCAAAGTGGAAAAGTGTTCTGTGGTCTGACGAGTCCAAATTTCAAATTGTTTTTGGAAACTGTGGACGTCCGGACCAAAGAGGAAAAGAACCATCCGGACTGTTATAAGCGCAAAGTACAAAAGCCAGCATCTGTGATGGAATGGGGGTGTATTAGTGCCCAAGGCATGGGCAACTTACACATATGTGAAGGCACCATTAATGCTGAAAGGTACATACAGGTTTTGGAGCAACATATGTTGCCATCCAAGCAACGTCTTTTTCATGGACGCCCCTGCTTATTTCAGCAAGACAATTCCAAGCCACATTCTGCACATGTAACAACAGCATGGCTCCGTAGTAAAAGAGTGTGGGTACTAGACTGGCCTGCCTCTAGTCCAAACCTGTCTCCCATTGAAAATGTGTGGCGCATTATGCAGCGTAAAATACGACAATGGAGACCCCGGACTGTTGAACAACTTAAGCTGTACATCAAGCAAGAATGGGAAAGAGTTCCACCTGAAAAGCTTCAAAAATTGGTCTCCTCAGTTCCCAAACATTTATTGAGTATCGTAGGAAAGGCGATGTAACACAGTGGTAAAAAGGCCCCTGTGCCAACTTTTTCACATACTTATCTCCCGCGTCCGCCATCTTTGTTCTTGACGACACTTGTCGTACTCTCCAAAAAGTGGAGAGGGGCAGGAACGTGTTCTCGTGTTGGTTCTTCGCTGTTCGGAACGTCGTTCTCGTGTCGAGTATCGCCAAGAACAAGGATTCGAATATGCCCCTTGTGGTAGCCTAGGTAATATCAATCCGCTGCTGCCATAGCTACCAACTAGAGTCCCTTTATACCAGAGGTGGGCAGCGAGGGCCGTATCTGTCCCTGATTTTCACATCAACTTCTGGCCTTTGATTAGTTAATTATCTAAATTAGCGAAACAATTTATGAAACCTGCCATTTCTGTCACATTTCTTTAAATTGTCATGAATAACCACCATAGACTGTTCTTGTCTCCCTTCAAAAAACATTTTTCTTTGATCTAATCTTTGCACAAATCTATATTTGTGCATGCAATCAATTAACTCAATTAGTTAGGGTAATTGATCAAAATAAAAACCAGCATACACACCGGCCCTCAAGGACTGGAATTGCCCACCCCTGCTTTATACTGTGAGTATCGACATAGGGGGGACCCAAAAAAGTTGGTCACGTGAGCCGTGGATCCATTTTGTATCCATCCGGTTGATCGATTTATACTGCTTCCTTCAGAATTCTACTATGTCCCTGCATTTCGCGTTTTGAAACTGAAAAAATGACTGGTTGTTGTGCCTTCGGGTGCACCAATAGATCCGAGAAGGGGTTTAAGATGTTAAGATTTCCTTCTGATCTAAAAGGAGGATACATTTGGGAAATGAAGGTTAGCAGAGCTGGCTGGAAACCCGCTTCATCTTCATTTTTGCGTCAAGTACGTTGCCTTGACAATGGAATGAATTTGTGTATATGAGTTACCCAAAATTTACTGAACCACTTTCATAACTTCACATTCTGTTTATCACATAACCGAATCATGGACTTTCAAGGAAAGCAAATGTAATTTTCCTTAGCGCCCCATGTTTGTCAGAACTGCGCTAATTACATCGTTTTGCTGACTCAGTCTCTGAGTCAGACAATCGTGGCTGAAAGGACAACGCTTTGTACATTCAGTCAACTGAGTAACTAGCTAATATTAGCACGCTGGGGAACAAACTAGTATTAAATATTGATTTTGAAAAAGTTTTGTGTGCACGCTGTCTAGCTAAGTCAGATCAACTTTGTTATGTCAGTGGCGCTTAACTAGCGTCCTGCAGTGCTGAGCCATACCGATTCAAGCAAAGTTACACTCGGTATTCAGTTGGGCTTAAAAGAAACAGCGAGACGTAACGCTAAGCGATTTTTTTCCCCCCACGCTCTCAGCCAATGCGATTTTCACAAAAGCGATATATGGGGTAATATCAAAAATATGTCATGAGCTGGGCTGTGGGAAAAGTACTTCAGTAATGCAATGAACCATAAATTCTCGAAGAGCCATGTTCACTCAGCAATATTATGACTGTGCTGCCTTTGAGGTTTGCACTCTAAGAGTGCATCTAGTTAAATTCTGCGCTCGTTTAGCTTGTGAAGCAGCACAGATTTGGGTAAAATAGTTTGCAAGGCTCATTTAGCAATAAGACCCCAGAATCGGTTTTCTATTCCGAATGTAGTCAAGATTAAAGGGGACCGAATATGCTATTTTTCCAAGTTTATATTTTGGTCTTTGACTCCCCTAGAGTACTCCTGATCGCGCAAAGTAAACAAGAGCCATCTGGCAATGGCGGATCCCCCCGGCTGTAGGTTGTGTAACCTACAGGTTGTGTGGACAGACGGATGGTCCGAAACCCCCAAAAGGCACAACTAGACCATAAGGAGAATCTCCATAACAAATTTGGTGTTTGTAAGTGGTATAGTTTTCAAGTTCTGGTCCGGAAACGATTTTATTCCAGATGGACGGACGGACACACTGATCGCTATATCCCCCCGCATTATATGCCGGGGGGATAAAAAAAGGGTACTTATTTCGCTCGTACTGCCATCCTCAAAAAACCCCATTTGTAGTACAGAGTAGTCTCTGCCTGAAACGCCTCATTGGGGTGGCTCATCCGCTATTGCCCCAACTTCCCGTGTGCCCACTATCTTCTGACTGGCTAGCTCTGTGGAGGGCAGATCTAGGCGGGATGATGCAGTGTCACAGTGAAACATGAGACGCGCCTGCCATCTGGGCTAAGGAATCAGCGGGGAAATTCTGCTATAAAACGCAGTACATGTGTATAGATCTAATGAAATTAACTTGTTCGAATAAATACAACGGCGAAAGTGAAGGATGCAGTGCGAAAGTCTGGCAGCTAAAGCACGAATTTGCTTTTCAGCTACAGTTTGCTACAGCAACAGTTGGTGAGTCCAGCGGTTTTACTACTCCGAGCTAGGATGCAGGGGAAGCTAGAATCCACCCCATATAGACACATTTGTAGAATGGGTCGACATGCTCAAATGTAGACCGGAGACCGTAGAAATCCGGTGGGTCTGAGTTTCGAGGGAAACATGGACAGTGAGGGGCAGGTCAAAGCAGACCATCAGCTTATGGACTGTTTCGGTGTGAACTAGGACCTGCTGGTTCGTGTGCATAGCTGTGGTGTGTTGTTAGCGTAGAGAAACGAACAGCTTCCGTGCTGGTATATGACAGAGGGGCGAAAGCTCCAAGCTAAACAGCCTTTTCGAAAATTGCCCCGGGTAATGGTTTACTTATTGCTTCGGAATGACCAGCTTTTCCTCGCGGAAAATGGGTGCATTATGGATAGCGTGCAAGAGCTAGACAGAGCTCCGGTTATGTCATGAACATAATACAGTTCTGCAGACCAAAAGTTCCGTCTACGTGAACCGTTGCTTATGTGGAGCTAGCGAATCAACCACTTTTGCAGGAAAGAATTTAATATTCAATCGATGGCAATGCAGCGTTTGTTATACCGAATGCGATAGCCTGTGCGCTTCCCTATTGCTTTCACCGGTAGTATCAGAGAGCTTGCCCAGCCATTGGAGATGTATCAGGCTTACCCCGGTCATGGATAAGTGAAGCAATCATTTCATAAGCCAATATATATATATATATATATATATATTTTTTTTTTTTTTTTGTAGGTCTACAGGGGGCCCCTTGGATGTTGGGGGCCCCAGGCAATTGCCTCCCTTGCCTAATGGCAAAGTCCGCCTCTGAATTTCAGCCCATTCCACAGATCCAAAAAATATCCTGTTGAATTACAGGAGAATCTGTAAAAAAAGATTCTCAAGAGTAAGATTGTTTCAATTTGCTGTAATGCCGTGGCATAATGACATTATGTCCTTGGTGTGAATATTACACTGAACATTAGTGCACAGCTGCTTCATTGAAGCAATGCAACCAGCAGATACAGAATATGCATGTGATGCTGTCCTACAATACAGCAAAATTATTTTCACCTGAATTTCCCCTTAAGTAGGTTCAAAGTTAGGAAAGGCAAAGTTAAATGGTTTAATGTATTTTAGTGGTGTTACCGAATGCCCAGCTGCACAGAAGAGGATATCTATACATATAAAGGCATAAATTACATTGTTGCTGCAAAAGAAAAATATTTAGTCACCCATTGTCCAATGACAGGATATAACCGAGCATTAGCATGTACTATTATTCGTGTGCATGTGACGTCACGCATATTTAGCAAACCCAAAGTCCGCCATGTAGATGACAACCACAACCAAGATTAAGGTTCTTCACGGTGCTTCCAATACCCAATTCCGTGTCCCCCACTGTTGTAGAACGAGATGGTTCACACTGTTAGCGCTATGAAAGCGTTTATTTCCAATGAAATAAGATCATTGGAAGAAAGACGTTTCAAATGATCTTATTTCATTTAAACAATTTAAATGATAATGAAACACACGCATTGCTTCCAACCCAAGGAAAGAAAAGCGTAAGAAGTCCTGAGTCATAATTGCACGCGAAAATGATAAACCTCCATGTATAAGGACTTCATTTCTGCGAGAGAATCTCTTACATATGCGTTGATTGACTACTGAGTACAGCAGGAAACGTAAATATGCCACTCAAAACTGATGCCAAATGCGTGAGAGTTAACAGGTACGCGTTACCAATGAAAACTGGCCTCACCTGATAATGTATAGAGTTTTCGGGGTTTCTGAAATGGTCATTTAAATGAATGATTAAAAACAGGTCATGACCAATCATTATTTTTAAGGAATTGTTTTCAGCCTCCCCTATCGCCAGTTCACCATACGCCACTGGAGACGGCATTGTAGATTTGTATATCATCCAAGATGGCGATGGATGCTTACGTCTCACTATTTTTCACGTGGTTTCACACCAAGAATTATGAAAATTGGGCTGCAGGTAACAACTACCCATTTTGTAGTACAAGTTATACCTGCAAGAGCTGTGGCCACTAGTATGGCCCCTAGTTTCAGTACTTTCACTATTTCATTACCAAGCTGACTGCAGTTGTTCATGGTATCAACCTTCAGCTCATTGTTGTTTTCGTTAACGATGATGATGACGAAATACTTTCATTAACGCACCTTTTTTTCATGACTAAAACGAGACGGTGACGAGCTAAACATAGCTTGATGACGAAAATATGACAAGATGTATCTTGTTTTCATTGATGAGAGGAGACTAGACGAAAATGTTAATGGGTTGGCTCGCTGGCCGTCGAACTTCCAATTCCAGAGCCACAAAGCAACAGCTCGTTGGCAACAGAGGAAGCTTTAACGACTTTGATTGGCTGGAGAATGATGTTCCTTATTTGCATACCAACCAATCAGCTTCTGGGTGTGCATGCATGCATTCGAGAGGCTCTCTGCCAGACAGTTTCTGGTAAGTAATCTGCTGCTCCATATTCCAGTCCGGTAGGTGTTGGCAATGCACCTTCAGGTTAGATTCCCGCGGCCAAGCAAATCGATAAGAAAAAGAAGAAGTAGTTCTTTCTGAAAGTCATGGTCATAGATGGCTAGAAGTCTATGCGAGCCACCATGTATCAAATTATGTTGCTCTTTGGATACAGCCACCCTGTCTGCTAGTGAGCAAACAAACGTTAACAAGAGCAATTCAAGATTTCTGATCTTCCCCAAGGGATGACGTTGATACAAACGCAAGATCTTTCTCTTTGGAAGATTTCAGGCCCACCCATGCAACAAGTTTGAGTGAGATTTGCTAAAACACCCATTCTCGTCTTCCAATGACGTCTAAGTGAAAAGATTCTGTCAGATCCGGTAAGGATTCATCAAGGGCTTTCATATGAGGTATTACTCAATATAGTTTGTATGATTTCAATATTTGACCTCAGAGTCGAAATTGTTGATCCAGATCTGGATCCGGACACACACAGATCCAGCTCTTTAACGATATTTTGAGACTGTTCCATCAGAGATGATCTAATTTTGATCAACATTTGGTGAAAATGCCGCAGTGGTACACAAAGAAATCGCCTCATTGAGAAAGTTGATCCCTGATCTGGATTGGGATCGAAGATTTTGACACGCATGATCACCATATTTGTAATGTATAATCCTTGGGCCAAGATCTACCTTTATTGTGAATTTCATCAAAATCCGTTCATTAGTTTCGGAGAAATGTCACTGAGTGTATAAATAAAGATCCGGATCCAGAATCCAGATCCGGATCCAGATCATCACAAAAATTTGGAGTCGTGCATGGACTAAGGTCTACCTCTGGTGAAAATTTCATGAAGATCCGTCCAGTAGTTTCCGAGAAATCCTGTCCACAGACAAACAAACAAACAAACAGACGGACAAATAAATAAACCGACTCAATTACATAACCTCCTTGGCGGAGGTAACAAAGGAAAATCTTTGTGAGTGATCATCATTTTACGGCGATATAATTTGTTTCTTGCCCCAACTTCCCTTGCTTTGCCAGCTGTAATAGGCATGAACTTATCTGAGGTTTCGCGGCAGTTCCGTGCATTATACATCATCTGGTTGTGCATGCTATCGCGTATTGCGTTACTCTTCAGATTATAAGGGCCGATTCATAGTCGACGCAAAGGCATGCAAACGCGAAAGCATCGAGATGCATTGCGACGCATTGGCCGCCATGATGCGTCCTATTGTGCAGTCCGATATTTCTTTACGCGATGCAGCAACGCATGTAATACCATCCGCCGCCGACGACAGCGGTAATGTATGTAATGTACTTAATATACACCTTTTAGCCTACATAATAGAAGATGACTGTATCTGTATAGAAAAAATGAAAAAAAAACAAAAACTATTGGGTATTAGTATTAGTGCCACTTCAGCAGTGATTTGTTTTTGCTGGCTAAAATTAGCCTTGATGATTTAACCAGTGACTGCCTAAAGTTAGCCTAGCGTCGGGGCATCTGTCAGACTGTGGACCGGTCGCACTTTCTAAACATCAACGTATTCACGATCATACGCAAAACAGGCAAAGATTTGGTATTAACCTGTAGCTAGCTATGTGGAAGAAATGCAATCCATGTATGGTGTAAGGTCACTATTTTTTTTCAGCATGTTTTTTTCTCCTGTTAGCTTGAAAATAGTCAGGGACGTTTAGTGGTACACATATCCTCAGCACTCACCTCCATGGAATTTTAGCTTTCCATATGCCTAAATGAGCCAATTACCCCATCTACAGCCCAAATTTTGTTTTACAGCATTTGTAAGCCCATTCTATTATAAAACAGCGTTGCGTGTCAATGATGCTGGCTTTTGAAAAGTTATGGAGTATGACACGGTTCTCATTGATGACGTCAGATGCAGTCTTGAAATCTTGTGTATAAATTAGGCCAACGCAAAGGGTTACCATTTTGAAGTGGGCTAAATTCTAGAGATGACTACCTTGACAAGTTGATAATAGCTGGCTAAGATGTCATCTTAAGGTGGATCGATAATAGCCATCTAATGTTCACTTACTATTCACGATATATCCATCGCAACGACAGCCAATGAATTCTCTTGCCAATAACTTGATAAATATTTGCTGCGCTGGAAAGATAGATTCGGGGTCAGCCCTGCCGTGGAGTTCAAAGTAATGGTTGATTACTACTGGCCGTACCAATACGGCTGCTGGTTGCTTCAACCTTCCAGCACAGTTTACTATTGCGTCAGCGAGATCAGTGAATGTCACTCGGAATGTCAGCCGAAATGCCACCGGTGACACTGCTAACCCCTTTTGTGTGAGCGGTGTCTTGCATTTCACGTATTGCAAATGCGGCTTGCGTACAATGTGTACACTATGAAAGGGAGTGTGTTACTTGCGTCGCTTGCATCGACTCTGAACCCAGCCTAACGCAAGCCATCTTCTTACCTTGCTGACACTAGTTCCTTTGTAATCATTGTAATGTTATGGCGATATGATTTGGTTTTTGCCTTAACGGTGAGAAATCCGCATTCGACTTCCACTTTTTTCCACTTCAACTCTGAATTGATAACTGTGAGTTGGAGAGTGCCAATTGTGACTAGATTTTAATGGAAATGGATCCTTTCGCATCTCTAATCAGGTGTTAAACAGCATCATATGCCACAGGTATAGATAATACAGCTGCACTTGCAGGCTGCGAGAGGTTTACAAAAATTTCACTGGGAAATGGAAGCGTTCTGTATTAAATTAAGATTATTCCTGGTAAAACTGATACCTTTTGGAAATAATTTGTTTTTTCCATTCAGAGTGGAGTATTCCTCGTGTGATTGTAATTTGTAATTTGAAAAGAATAAAAAAGCCTTCTGTCATTTAAAATCTGATTGACTGTTTTCTAATTTTTGCTAATCATTTTTCAGATGTGCTAAACAATTGCAGATCGATTGATATAATGATTAGCAAAAAATACAAATATTTTTTTTCCCCCTTAATTTAATCACTGATATTTGAGTTACTGTGAAACATATGGGGGGAAATGCAGCTTTTCAGACCTGTTGCTGGTCCTTATGTCTAAATGAGAAGCAGCACACCTGGCCACTCTAACGTTAGCATGTTTAACCAGCATATTTACATTAACGGACAGCGTGTGCATCTATAGTTGTGTGTTCATCATGGCATGTTTGTGCTCTATCAGCGCGTTGCAACATGTTTAACGGGTCGAGTTATGTGCTTTGTTATTATTCATCCAGTCTGCTGTTGGGCTAAAGCCACAAGGAGCTGACAGTGACGTCGCACAGCCATAACCACAGACTGTGCTTTTTGCTGTATTTTGCTGTGGGGTTGTATGTCTGTTGTACTTCATAATAGTCAGAGAGATCATACGCATGTTCTCAATTGCACTGGCAGTGGCAGACAAGGCCAAGTTGAGCATATATGTGTTCCTAATCTATTGCTCATTATTGGGCTTGTGTGTTGTGTGTTGTGTCTGCACTTTAATAGATTCACAGAAATAAAGCCACAAAGAAAGAATGTTTTGTTTCTTGACTGTCTTGGAGTGATGAAGATTGAGTCCACTGACTGTTACCACTTTATCTGTGTTTGAAGCACTATTCTTAGTAGATCAGCAAGTACAGCATAACAGAATTGCATCTCCATGGATGGGAAAGCCTAGTCTAGCACTATCAAACTGGTAAGGAATCTGGTTATAATACAAAAGTGTTAAGAGCGTTAACTGTTGCTTTATGAATTGCAACACAACCCGTCAACCTCGATTACAATTTCCTGTATCTGTATTGGCCTAATTTAATCTTCTGAAGTCATTATTTTTTTGAGTAAAATTAATGACTAAAACCCTTTCAGGTTTCGTTGACTATACTGGACTAAAACAATCAATGATAGTAATGACAAAAAATGTGACGAAAACTAATAAGCATTTCATCCAAAAGACTAAGACTGAAACTAAATCAAATATGGCTGCCTAAAACACTGCTTCAGCTTTACCTTTAGAAGGCCTTGGTATACACATAGAATAAGGGTGAACAGTGCAAGGCAGCTGAGCAGAACAGCTTCATATTGGTGAAATTTCTAAACGTTCAAGCAAAAACTAAGACCGCTCCCTCTCCTAAATCCGCCCCAGTAGCTCCCCAGAACAAACCCCATCCTCTAATGGGCACTAAGAAATTTATATGACATCACGTACCATGCAATTTTGACAGTGCATATTCCAGTCCCTTCATGGTTTTTGTTTGATTACTCTTGAAACGGGCAAGGCCAAACTCCTGGGCACAGCAGAAAAGGAACATGTTAATTGTGATCCTGCCTCCCAACACTCATTTAGAGAAAGCGTATGGAAAAAGTTTGCCAGTATTTCACTTACTAATGCCTTCATTTCATTGACTTTGGAGCATTGGTGATGAAATAAGTTGAAGTTGCTTACATTCAATAGTTATAGGCAACAGTTCAAGAAATGTTTAATCAATTGATTTACATTGATGTTTAATCATGATTTACAATACAAGGTTGTTCTTTATTATCACCTCATTTGTTTATCAAGGAAAGATCAAGATAAAGGTTATATACAAAAGTTATATCTCAGGGACTACATACTGGTTTCAATATTCACTGATGAAAATGTTTTCATGCTGACCCCCTGGAGTTTATCCCAATAAAGTCTGACACAAGGACCACTTCTCCAGTTTGTAGTTTGTAGTCTGCAACTGCATTATGATGAATGGACATTCTTAGGGTTTATACAGTATTCACTGATGTGATTACTAACTAATAAAATGGAATATATAATGACTACACATTGTATTCATAATATCAGAGAATTTGTATAAAAAGAAATATTGAAGTTTTGACCATTTGTAACAAGGATACCGTAACTCTCTAGTCATATCTTCATTGCCATATTTTCCACTGCATTACCAATACTCCACAAAAACATTCTTTAAACTATATGACCAAGAAAAGTTTACCATTCAATGCTCTGAAAACTGTGTATGGTAAACCTTAGTAATGAATCCCTACAATGGATCAGGTAGCCAAAGACTGTTCATTTTTCTACTTTTTCACAGCCTTTTTGATTCAAAAACTGTATTGATTAATTTATTGCTCAAATTTATTGCTCAATCGTTCCAACCACTGTTGTTACCTTCATAAAGTGCATGTGAATTTACAGGATTAGGCACCATTCATTCCCCTGGCTGAACTGGCTTACCTGGATGGGCCTGGAGAATCCAAACACACCTGAGGAGATCCACACCTCTCTTCGGAGCTGGGTCCAGCCAGGCCGGTTCTGGTTCTGCTGGTAGGAGCAGCGCTCCTTCACTGTCTGTTCAACACACAGAAAAACTGCATCTGTCACACAGTGCTTATCTCACATTCTTACTCCCAAAACCACACATAGTAAAGTTACTTCTACTCCTCATTGGTAGCGCAGACTGTAGTGCGAATAGGCTCCACTTTTTATGTGAAAAAAATAAAAATAAAAAATAACCCAAGCCCATCATATCACTACTATTACATGCACTTACATTCAGACAAGCAAATGCATCCACACGTGCACACGAGCCAAAACATTATGACCGGTCAGAGATGATGTGATAATGAAACGTTAAATTATCTTGTCGCAACAGTGCGCGTTAGGGTTTGAAATATGTTAGGCGGCAAGCAAACAGTCTGCATCTAGATGCGGGAGAAAAGGGCAGGGATAAGGACCTGAGCCACTTTGAAAAGAGCCAAATCATTATGACCAGCAGACTGGGTGGAAGCATCTCCTAAACAGCAAAGCTTGCAAGGTGCCTCAGTTCAGCAGAGGTGAGAACCTATTGACTCCACTTTGGATGACAGCTATTTTTTATTGAAAGCTTGCTGCTTGATCCGTCGTCTGACATCCAATCAATCGTTGAAACTGCTAGCGAGCTAGCTAGCTAATAGCTAAAACTGCCCAGTGAAAAGTTTAAGCTCAGCACCAGATGAGTACAAATGATACACTCGATGCTTCAAACAGTCATCGACACTTTGAGAATATCAAAAGGTACTCGATGCTGATAAACTCAAACGAAACGTTTGGAATTGGATACAGCTTTATATGACAAAGTTACATGTGCTACGGTCAGCTTGAGGGGGGCTGGGAGAAAAACAACAACAAAAACAATCGGTCAGATAAGCATGACAAGTTTTCACAGAATTGTGTGTTATTTCGTGCTTTGCTGGTCGGAATTAGGAGCCAGTAGTTAGCTGGCAACCGTAGACATGAAATGATGGTATACGCAAGTAATGTTGGTGCAGAACACTTCAGTTGAACTAAAAACACACAAAAAAACATCACTACTGGTAAATTCGAGCCTTTATCAGGCATTGACTGAATCGCTAAAAACTGATAGAAGCATCGTAGAGTTCTATTAGATTGCACTTCACTGTGCGATGTGGTGTGTTTTTGCATATTAATTTAGCGTGATGCAACTTCACAGATTCAACAAAATTTTTATCCGCTCGTGTGCTGCACTATATCTGTTGGTGTTAGACAGATACAGTGAGTGTAGCACCATTCTTGATATATTAAGAATGCAAGTATTGTCACTCACTCACTCACTCACTCACATGCAACCCCAATTCCAAAAAAGTTGGGATGCTGTGTAAAATGTAAATAATAGCAGAATGCGATGCTTTGTAAATCTCATAAACTGACATTTTATTCACAATAGAACATAAACAACCTGTCAGATGTTAAAAGTGAGACATTTTACCATATCATAAAAAATATTAGCTCATTTTGAATTTTATGGCAGCAACACATCTCAAAAAAGCTGTGTTTTACCACAGTTTCCAAAAACAATTTGAAATGTGGACTCGTCAGACCACAGAACACTTTTCCACTTTGCATTAGTCCATCTTAGATGAGCTTGGGCCCAGCGAAGCCGGCGGCGTTTCTAGGTGCTGTTGATAAATGGCTTTCGCTTTGCATTGTAGAGTTTTAACTTGCACTTGCAGATGTAGCGACGAACTGTAGTTACTGACAGTGGTTTTCTGAAGTGTTCCTGAGCCCATGTGGTGATGTCCTTCACACACTTATGTCGGTTTTTGATGCAGTACCGCCTGAGGGATCGAAGGTCACGGACATTCAATGTTGGTTTTCGGCCTTGTCGCTTACGTGCAGTGATTTCTCCAGATTCTCTGAACCTTTTGACGATATTACGGACCGTAGATGATGAAATCCCAAAATTTCTTGCAATAGCTTGTAGAGGAATGTTGTTTTTAAACTGTTCAACAATCAGCTCACGCAATTGTTCACTAAGTGGTGACCCTCGCCCCATCCTTGTTTGTGAATAACTGAGCATTTCAGGGAAGCTGCTTTTATACCCAATCGTGGCACCCACCTGTTCCCAATTAGCCCGTTCACCTGTGGGATGTTCCAAATAAGTGTTTGATGAGCATTCCTCAACTCTCTCAGTCTTTCTTGCCACTTGTGCCAGCTTTTTTGAAACATGTTGCAGGCATCAAATTCCAAATGAGCTAATATTTGCAAAAAATTACAAAGTTTACCTGTTCGAACATTAAGTAACTTGTCTTTGCAGTGTATATAATTGAATATAGGTTGAAAAGGATTTGCAAATCATTGTATTCTGTTTTTATTTACGATTTACCCAACGTGCCATCTTCACTGGTTTTGGGTTTGTATTTTGTATTCTAATTCTGGCCCTCTCTTATGAATAATCAAGAAAATGTTAAGGCTTGAAATAAAAAAAATTTAATTTGTGCTATTTTTAACATTTTATACCAAAAAAAGACACCATCCACCAACATTAAATTGACTGTATTCGAAAGATTAGATACCTGTTATTAACATATCCAAATTTTGTGATGGGGTTCGAATTCATTTTCTCAAAATAAATCATTGAAAATATGGTATTTTCGTGGACACACAGCATTTGATGGCATCAAAGGCATATTCAAACATTATAAAAGGCACATAGTTAATGATAAAAAGCTTAAACTCAACAAAGTGCTTTATTTCATAAATGTTAACTTACACTTGAATTATAACCCATATACAGTTTTCAGATATACACTACCACTCAAAAGTTTGGGATCACTTAGAAATTTTCTTGTTTTCCATGGAAAACACATGAAAGTAGCCTGAATAAAAAATATAGCAAACAAGAGCAATCCGAGATTTCTGATCTCCGCCAAAGAATGACATTGATACAAATGCAAGATCTGTCTCTTGGGAAGATTTTAGGACCGGATCCAGAATCAAGATCGGATCCGGATCATCACCAAAATTTAATGGAGTGGTCCCTGGACCAAGATCTATCTCTGGTGAAAATTTCATGAAGATCCGTTCAGTAGTTTCCGAGAAATGTCACTAAATTTGTAGATCCAGATCCCAATCCGGATCCAGAATCCAGATCCGGATCCGGATCCGGATCATCACCAAAATTTAATGGAGTCATCCCTGGACCAAGATCCATCTCAGGTGAAAATTTCATGAAGATCCGTCCAGTAGTTTCCGAGAAATCGTGTCCACAGACAGACAAATAAATAAATAAATAAGTAAACCGACTCGATCGCATAATCTCCTTGGCGGAGATAATGAACAGAACATGCTGACATTATGAGTTAGAAATAATGATTTTCTAGCCTTAATATTTTCTAGATTATACATAAGAGAGGGCCAGAATTAGAATACAAAATACACAACATATATGGGAAGCTGTATGTACAATACGAAACCCCGTCTTTAAAATTAGGCTTTTTACAGTCCTTCAAATATGCTACCGCAGAGCGGACAGTAAAACTTTTGAGCAACTTTAAGCACCCGGAAATATTGATGAACTAAAGGGACACAATTATAAGTCCAAATTCCTCAATTTATAGTAGCATATTTTCACCCCTGAAAATCTGAAGGACTTAACTGAAATACTTCTCTAGATATAGCCATGTGAAAGTGACTCCTCAGAATTGGCTGTTCAAAAAGGGCCGGAACTTGGTTGCAAAAATATTTTTTTATGATGAAACTATGAGGAGTTGAGGGCTAAAATTTTGGATTTCTCCTATTAAGAGGTGATTGCACCCACTGGAATTTTTTCAGCCAAATCTGAGATGGTCGAGTGGGAGCCATTCGGACATTTGACATGGAATGACCCAGTCATGAATGCATCGCTGTACCAGCTGTATCAGCATAAACCATTGCAAGTCACAATGCCGGAGAGTATTCTTTCCTCCAAAACACCCGATTTGCAGTTATTTCAAGCTGCTAACCTTGTCATGAAACTCCCTGTCAGAAATTGTGTCCTACTGGTGAGATGTAGTTCCCTGCTGGAAAATATTCCATGAAAAGAAAATCACTGAAAGTTATCTTCGCTATGATTGTGTAAGGTCTTTTTGGTTTTTACACCCCCCCTTACCCTAGACCTGCAGCAATACTCAGGATATGCAGCTGAATAAAATCCATTTACCCAGAGAACAAAGTCCACCTTGTCTTTTCAGAGTAGCACAGCATGATTCTTACAGCATCTCATGATAAGAGGCATGGATGGCCATTGGCTGCACATGACCTCTCAGTATCCAACAAGGCATGTATTACAGGAGAAAGAAGAGAGGAATTAAGCTTGGTTTTCTGAGAAAGCAAGCTGGGCAGGGCTTGCAGATTGGGCAAGCAAGGTTTTTACCCCCCCCCCCCGGAAACTTGTAAACGATCATGGCGAATGACCACCAAATTTTCTGGGGATTGTAATGGCTGGTAGAATCGGGAGGCCAAGCGCACGGACAAAGTACAAACACAGAGAATAATACAGACCAAACAAAAGTACTCCGTGCTTCAAAAGGACATATAATAGTCCGAAACAAAGAAGCAAAGCGAGACAGAAAAAGGGGAGAAGAAACTCCGATAATCAGGTGGTAGGAAGTCATTCAAAACCTGACTACAGATATCTTCAGCAATAGTGCGAAGCTAAAAGCTAAAAAAGCTCTAGCGAAGAAGGCGTACCGGACTTCCTGCTTATACAGAGTTCGGGAAGGCGCCGCCCAGCTCAATCAGCCAGCTGGGTAAAGAATCCGATAGCCAAGGAATTCGATATCGTCCCAGGACGAGAGCCGCAAAGAAAAGCCCAAACCACACACACACCTCACAAACCATGACAGGGATGGTGAACAGGTAAATATAATTACTAAGAGCTGCCAGATAGCTCACTCAGTAAAGCATCACGTTGTGAAGCAGAAGTGACTATCACGCCGCAGGTTCGATCCCCGCCTCGTACAAACCGGCAGTGGTCGTCAGCTCTTTTCAGGGTAGCGCGCAATTGGCCAATGTGCTACAAGGATGCAAATCGTGAAGGGTCTGCTGGGATAGGGTGATGTAAATAAGTTTCCAGGCGCCTCCTGTTGGTCAGATGGGCACTCGTCAAGAAGATTCTAAGCTTGTTCATGTTCAGGTAGCCGCCGGCCTCGTCCTGAGCTTGCGAGGTTTCAACCAGTGAGTGTATAAGAAGCGATGGCAACGGGCGCCTGCTTCAAAGGACAGCCGTGATTAAGTCTCACTATCCTGAGTTGGCAACAGGGGGCTGCATATGCGAAAAAGCCTTGTACATAGTTCCCCAATTGGACATTCCAGATTCGGTTGGGATTGGAGATGCCAAATTTTTTTTGGGGGGGGATAAAAACTACAAAACCCAAATCGTAAATAAAAACAGAATACAATGATTTGCAAATCCTTTTCAACCTATATTCAATTGAATACACTGCAAAGACAAGTTACTTTATGTTCGAACAGGTAAACTTTGTCATTTTTTGCAAATATTAGCTCATTTGGAATTTGATGTCGCAACAGGTTTCAAAAAAGCTGGCACAAGTGGCAAGAAAGACTGAGAGAGTTGAGGAATGCTCATCAAACACTTATTTGGAACATCCCACAGGTGAACGGGCTAATTTGGAACAGGTGGGTGATTGGGTATAAAAGCAGCTTCCCTGAAATGCTCAGTCATTCACAAACAAGAATGGGGCGAGGGTCACCACTTAGTGAACAAATGCGTGAGCTGATTGTTGAACAGTTTAAAAACAACATTCCTCAATGAGCTATCGCAAGAAATTTAGGGATTTCATCATCTACGGTCCGTAATATCGTCAAAAGGTTCAAAGAATCTGGAGAAATCACTGCACGTAAGCGACAAGGCCGAAAACCAACATTGAATGCCAGTGACCTTCGATCCCTCAGGCGGTACTGCATCAAAAACCGACATCAGTGTGTAAAGGACATCACCACATGGGCTCAGGAACACTTCAGAAAACCACTGTCAGTAACTACAGTTCGTCGCTACATCTGCAAGTGCAAGTTAAAACTTTACAATGCAAAGCGAAAGGCATTTATCAACAGCACCCAGAAACGCCGCCGACTTCGCTGGGCCCAAGCTCATCTAAGATGGACTGATGCAAAGTGGAAAAGTGTTCTGTGGTCTGATGAGTCCACATTTCAAATTGTTTTTGGAAATTGTGGACATCGTGTCCTCCGGACCAAAGAGGAAAAGAACCATCCAGACTGTTATAGGCGCAAAGTTCAAAAGCCAGCATCTGTGATGGTATGGGGGTGTATTAGTGCCCAAGGCATGGGCAACTTGCACATATGTAAAGGCACCATTAGTGTACATACAGGTTTTGGAGCAACATATGTTGCCATCCAAGCAACGTTTTTTTCATGGACGCCCCTGCTTATTTCAGCAAGACAATGCCAAGCCACATTCTGCACGTGTTACAACAGCATGGCTCCATGGTAAAAGAGTGCGGGTACAAGACTGGCCTGCCAGTAGTCCAGACCTGTCTCCCTTCGAAAATGTGTGGTGCATTATGAAGCGTAAAATACGACAACGGAGACCCTGGACTGTTGAACAACTTAAGCTATACATCAAGCAAGAATGGGAAAGAGTTCCACCTGAAAAGCTTCAAAAATTGGTCTCCTCAGTTCCCAAACGTTTACTGAGTGTCGTTAAAAGGAAAGGCCATGTAACACAGTGGTAAAAAGGCCCCTGTGCAAACTTTTTTGCAATGTGTTGCTGACTTTAAATTCTAAGGTCATGATTATTTGCAAAAAAAAAAAAAAAAAGTTTCTCAGTTGGAACATTAAACATCTTGTCTTTGTAGTGTATTCAATTGAATATAAGTTGAAAAGGATTTGCAAATCATTGTATTCTGTTTTTATCTACGATTTACATAACATGCCAACTTCACTGGTTTTGGGTTTTGTAAATCACTAAAATCATTCTGGTATTATTATCCCCCGCCAACATGAAGTGTGAGGGGGATATAGGTTTGACCTCTATCCGTCCATGTGTGCATCCATTTGTCCGTCCGATAGAAAGGGGACAACTTTTCTCAGAAACTATTACAGATAGGACAACCAAATTTGGTGTGTAGCTTCAGACCATAAAGGCCTTGATGGAGTTTGAAAATAAGAAGCACACGATTGGTGGGGGATGTTGTAGACCATGTCGACTTGTTATGACCTATTATGACATTATTATGACATCATATTTTGATTTTGCTGCCCGAAACAGTCGTAATACGGTAATTTCTTGCAAATTTAGGGTTTACATCACAATTTCTACACAGAATGTGTCTTATAACACTTAAATGACAGCAAAGATTTCTGCTGCCAAAGGCAAGAGCAAAAACATCAAAATTACGTCATAAAATTACGCCATAGATATGGCAAAATGGCTTGAACTTCTCATAACATGATATTCAACTGTAACTCCTCAATAATATGGCATATGACCACCAAATTTTCAGGTGATGATGCACACGTAAAACTAAATCACAATAATTTTGGGATTTTGGCATTTTAAATTCAATGGCATCATCAAATTAGCATAAATTAATTATACTTAACAAAGCTGACATTAAATTACATAAGATATTGCAAATATAATGGAATAAGTACTTGTTAAAAAGAAAATCTGGAAACTACATTGATGAAACCGAAATCGGCGATTTTTTGTCAGACGAACCAGTTAGAAAACCTTTGCCATGGAAATGGTGAAGATGGTGGACTTGACTTCTTTGAATAAAAATTTTTCCCAGACATATTTTAGGAAAAATCACCAAGTTTGGTGGTCCTTGCTCAAGCTGTTCAGAAATTATACAATGTGAAAATTAGCGCAGGCATAAAAATACCCCCGCTTCCGCCCCCCCCACCCCCCCCCCAAGTCTAGATATGGTTAAATGCTGGAGAGCCACAAAAAGAAAGGCTGATTATCTAGACATGCATGAGCCTCACCATTAGCTTGTTGTGGTTGAGATTCCAGGTAAAGGTTATCATGCTTTTATTGGTGGGGTCTACAATGGAGTCCTCCATTATATAAACAGAACGAGACAGGTTAGCGGGAAAGATCCTCTCCGCCCAGCAGGGAAGCCGATTGGTCTTGGTCAGGAGGCGCCGGGAGACAAGGCGGTGGTCCTCTGTGACCTCATGGTAAACAACGTCCTCCGTAAGGACATGGGTGCTAAGAAACACAGGAGGCAGTAAGTGTCCAGTTGTATTGCTGTATTGACATCAACACCACTGACCATCAGCAATGATGCTTCTGATACCAGTGCAGTAAAACAGTCGTCCCTTTATAACCAGGCAGCCTAACCCAGGTCCTGGAGATTTAATATCAACAGGTTTTCATGTGAATCTAAATTCTCCACTCCTGACTCAACAATTCAACATAAGCTCCAGTAGCGGAGTGCGGTGTGCATGCTTTGGAGTGACAATCATAAGGATAGTAGCTCAGGAACAACGTAGGACAGCAGTGATCTAGGACTACACAGATTCCAGCTGTTTTCAAACTCAAATTCTGAGATTAGCACAAAAACTGCAGTGGCCACAATTTCAGAAACACTCAGCTATGACAGAGAAACCATTTATTCAAAAATTGAATTTCATAATAGGTTTGTCAGTATTCAAACATAATTCACAAAAAAATAATAATAATTTGCTAGCAAATTAATAATTCTTGAGTATGCCTGTAATTCACATACACGTGTAAGAGATTAACTGTTTATTCTGATTACCCAACACAGCTGGGTAAGCTATTCTCAAAGTTTAAACTGGTAACACCAACTGAGTGTAAGAAAGTTTCCTGTATGACGTTCAAGAAAACAAGGGTTAAAAACCGAGCAGAATTACCTGAAAGGGTTTGGGTACCGCTGCCAGAGAGCAGTAAAAACATGGTCCCATGCATTCTTGATATCTGTCTCACTGGTGAAGTGCTTCACCATTATGAAACTGATGAAGTGAGAACATATAATAAGGTTGTCATTGGCTCTATTGGAAACTCTCCCATTGATAAACAGAAAGAAATAACATTCGTGTCGGGTTTCTCATCCTCATCTATGGTCACATTCAGTCTTGAGCAAACTATGGAGAAAGTATGGGAAACAACAACCTATGTCTGAATGTACATATCCTTCGAACAGACAGGTTCAAACCGCAATTCACCACGGCTAGCTGTTGAATTCCGTACATTAAGATACATAAGATAGCTACAAACATGAACTGCCATATATCACGTCATAGCAGAAAAATCAATAGCTTAAAGATCTCGCGCTAGGTAAAGGGCATAAAATAAAGCAAGTGTTTGCCGTTAAAATGGAAATATCCCCGCCGCCCCAATTTTGTGTGTCCGTACGGACTTACGTACGGACGAAGCCCAATGCTATCCCCGCTTCGCACTAATCGCGCGGCGGGGGTTAATTAAGCGCAAACTTCTGTTTAAGAAACTGGCAACCGTGCCCTCCAGGGACTTCAGGGGCTGCCACATACATGCGCATGTTTATGCCCGGAGTGCTTTCGAAGGACGCGTGCAGTTAGATTAACGCAGATCGCTGAAGATCTACAGCTAGGCTACGGACGTTAACTTGTTACCTGGCCACATCTGGACGACTCTCAAGAAAGCGAAGTCCCTGATCGTCATGACGTGGAACACAAAATGATAAGAGAAAACACTGTAGCCTAATCCAAATAATCTAAGATACAGGAATGCGATTGATGAATCAGTCAATCAATAACCGAACGGTACAGGCCTAGCCACCACATTATCACAACAGATATGACAGGTAATTCAACCCCATATTTCATCTGTGTTTAAGTGTTTCTCAACCCGAGAAACTCAGTTCGGCTTCCGGTCACGACGAAGCCAAAAGACGGTAGACATTAGGCTGGCTAAATCCACTGCTGAAACGTAATACGAACCAGGCAAGTGATTACGAATGATATTACAACCATTCATGGTGTAGGCCCATTGAAGGACTTTGCCAGCTAGCTTGATAACGTTACATTGTAATAATTTTCAACTAACATTATAATTTATTATCACTTATTTTGTTATTTATTTTATTTTAGCGCTAACGTTGCACTTACAAGATTGTAATGGCACAAAACAAGTTTTCAGTCACAAATAACGGTCACCACTTGCTTTAACAGTTACCTGATTCCAACAACAATTCAGTTAGTTAGGTCAAGATGTAAATTTTATCCGTATTCCCAGTCTGTGAATATCCACTCCATATCCCCTCCTTCTGACCACTGCCAAAGCGCAAGCACACACACTTACAAATCTCTTAGAAATTATTTAACCATTAATAGGCGGAGTCTGGGGAATGAACGTTCACCCCAGCTCGCTGCTCCCAGGAAAACAACTAGGCTATAGCGCAGTGGTTTATGATTTGCTGGGATATTTACGTAAGCCGATATAATGAGTTGCGTGATTACCTAGGAGTGATGGTGTGGTCACTAACGTGAAAGCATATTGAGTATGATTTTTTTTTCACCGACCAGAATTCAGAAATATTTCCATAGGGTTGGATGTAGTGTTAATAGACCTACTTAATTGTTGGGCAGAACTTAAGAGGCTCTCAATAGCCACAGTACGGCAGTCGGCTCCGGCTCGTGCATGCATTACGATCAGTAAATACTCACTCCACACGAAGCAGCTGCTCTTCAATTGTTGGCCAAGATACTGAATAGCCTACTATGTAGCCTACTGTTTGTTGTATGCATGTATGTATACAGTGCTCCGAAGAACTATTTGCCTCCTTCCAGGTTTTATTTTTGTATATTTGCCAAAATATTCTGCTTCAAAACATCAAACTAATTTTCATATTAAACAAAAACAACCCGATTAAACACAAAATGCAGTTTTGAAACGACGATTTCACTCATCGAAGCAAAATGCAATCCAACCGTCCAGGTCCAGTGTTCAAATAATTGCCCTCCTTTAACTAAATCAACCAGAGCGACTAAATAAATGGCTAAATTCAGTTCAGAAAAAAATAATTTACTCAGAAGTATGCCTATATGCTTCACAAAAGGTAAACAACTCTGGAACTTCTGCACAACCTATTTTGACACATCAGGCGATCAAAACTGAGCTTCATGATCGTTTAAATTGCACAAATTAAATCGAAGACAAAGAGCAACGCTTTTACTCAATTTTGATCAAGGCTGATTGAAATGTGCAATATTACGCGTCCCAATGAATAATTGTTGTACAGTGCGATGCGTAGTATTACGAAAACGCATGGATCTTATCTAGCGTTATAACTATCTCCTATGTCAAACAAAGCTTTCTCTTGGCGACTGATATATCAAAGTTCTTAATCAGTCAATGGTAAATACTCGTGCAAGTAAGAAGAGGCGATTGGCATAGCCAGAATTGAAAACTGGACGGACGGAGAACATCCCTTTAAAACAATTATCAATCCTGTCTTGTTCTCGATCATTTTTCCTATTTAACAAAACATACATTCCTAAAACTCTCCACACTATCAAGTGTTGCTAGTTCTACTTGGTAAGGTAGCCTAATGGAACCAGTGGCTGCTCTAGAACTGGGAATTGAGGGGTGGGGGCACCGACACGTCCCTTTTAGTCCTGGCAAGTTCTCAATCATTTTCCTTTATTGGTGTGTTTTCCAGTTATCGTAATTTGCAACTGAAGACACGTTTTCTCTCCATATGCGATCTAACAGCGATGAAATCATAGGCTAAATTCTAGTGGCGAAGCCAGGACTGAGAATTAGGTGCACAAAATATCCGTTTAAAACAATTATTAGTCCTAACCTGTTCTCAGTCATTTTCATAATTAACAAAAGGTTCACTCCGAGAGCACTCCACACTTAACAGGTGCTGCTTGTTTTCCCCAATGACTATCCTCAATGACTATGCTATTGTAGCACTATAGACTAATGTAATTAGTGAGAACGTTTCCGCTGCACCCCCAGTACAGCAAGTGTTTTCGCCGCTGGGAATGAAGGAGGGTCTGTGGACAATCATGCCCGAGCCTAGAACCGGGCACGTTATTCAAAGCGACATTGAGAGTTTACTTAAGTTGTCTTTGCCTTGTATTCAAATTAGTTGGATGATCTGAAACATTCACATATGATAAATCAAGAAAAAAATGAAGAAATCGGGTTGGGGAAACCATTTCCCCCCACAACACTGCTGATATAATATATGATGAAATGAAAGCTGTTTTGATCTTAAATCCAAATGCCAAAATGTTTTCACTTTTTTGCATAACATATTTAAAAAATAGGCCTACGGCACTAAAACTGAACATATACTGAATGTCCACTCACAAAGCCGATGAATAAAAAATGGATGGAGGCTGGGCTTGAGGTGCTTCTCCGGTTTTTTTTTACAGCAAGTAAACGAATCACAGCAAGACGAATCGGTATCATCCAGTCTCATTCAGCTCGTTCGCCCAGGGTTTATTTGCACCTCCCGCGACGGGATACTTGCATGCGCACTGTTGGCACTGAATGATCCAATTTCAACGTTCGCTATCCTGAGGCTGTTTTTATTGGAGATGTATTTTTGTATAAGTTGTGCACTGCTTGCTTTGGTGAGAAGACGACAAAAGTAAACCCTGTCATGCATTTCTGCATAATGTGGCAGTATGTTGGCTTTAAACAGAACATAAAAATGGAAACATAATTTTTTATGGTGGTATTTAACTGTCTTTCTCCAGATTCTTTTCTTAAACGCAACCAAGGCATGGCATGACTTAGACAACACCGAATATGACTGCTGGCCGTTGGAAAATCCAGACGAATACAATATGATCGGGTGTGGAGGTGAGTTTTTAAATGCGAAATGCGATAGTAGTTTTTCAATATCATTTAATGTAGCCTACATTTTTCCCATCGTATGTTGTGTGTCCACAACGCACAGTTTTCTGTGAAAAAAATCATAGGCCTACGAGTCATTCTTTCGGCGGGTCTACGTTAAAGTAAAATTGTTTATTTTAACAAAAACGTATTGTCGCGTGATATCAATCAAATGTCCTTCAGAGAGCCGTCAGAAAATAAAATTGACTGGGGTGATGAAAAATGTCGCAGTGAAAATACTATTCATTGAAGTTTTTTAATTTATTATTTTATAGATTGCCCATTGCTGCGTTGGTACTACTACTAATAACAACAACAACAACAATAATAATAATTTGTTGTTGTTATTATTATTATCATTATTTTTATTATTATTAGCCAATATTAAAATTATTATTATTATTATTATTGTTTAATCATGAGCGCAGCGCTGCCGTTGATGACCCTTAAGTCAAAGTGAAATGTTTACTTTCTAAATCGCCAACGCAGGAAATAGTCATTGAACTATCCGGTCATTTCCAAAAGATATTTAAAGTTTGCTGAACATTCTGATCAATTAATTTAAAAGATGTCACGAGGAAAATCATATTAATCCGTTAGATGGCATTGATGTAGGTATCTTACCCTGAAAGTAAATAACGATGACTCGAGATATTACAACATGACCCTGTTAAGCCTGAACCATGAAATAATACCCAGAAAATTCTAAATTTTTTAAATTGAAGTATTTATTGGACCTTTAAAAAGAATGTTAAGAAAGATTTAAAAATAATTAGCATATGAAATTAATTTTGTATCATATTTGATATTATTGTACAGTTAAGTCAAGTCTCAAAAACTGGTCTCACTGCAACAAAGTGGCTACTATGGCGACTCCAGTGACATCATCACGCGAAAATAAAATTGGGGTCAAGTCTCAAAAACTGGTCTCACTGCAACAAAGTGGCTACTATGGCGACTCCAGTGACATTATCACGCATAAATAAAATTGGTCTCATATACTGGTCTCATATAAACTCTCAGCTCAGTTAACACTGGGATTTTTGCTGTGTTGGGACCCTATTATGCAGAAATATTAAGATGCAAAAATAACACATTAATGCTACAAAAAAACTGCATGTTTTTGGCTCAAAACTGCGGGGGATTACTATAAAAAACATCTCTGTGAGGGGGAGATCTATTGGTATATGTTAGCCATTTTCATTAATATATCTTGAGGTCAGAGGTCAAAGGACATCTGTGAAAATACACATGCAGTTTTTCATTTGTCAAAATTTAGCTTAAATTTGGAGCATTAGCCTACTTGGCCTTCTGCCCAACAACTTAGTATGACATGGGTGCTACTGATAGATGCCTTAGGTCAGGGGTGTCCAATCTTATCCAGAAAGGGCTGGTGTGGGTGCTAGTTTTTGTTCGAGCCCAACACTAACACACCAGGCTCCTGATTGTAACCCCCAATTTGTCAATAGTGGACTCAGGCGCTGTTGGCTAGCACAAAAGCCTGCACCCACACGACACTGGCCCTTTCTAGATAAGATTGGACACCCCTGCTTTAGGTCTTCTACACAGAATACCACTAAAAATGAGCCTCATAATGTCGGCGGAGATTGCAGATGCTCCTGCAGATCTCTTACAGTTAAATACCTGTAGTCAGTGGCGTGGCCAGAATTGAAAATCGGGAACATCCCTTTACAACTTCCATTAGTCCTGACTTGTTAGCAATCATCTTTCCTAATGAACTACGCAATCACTCCGAAAACACTCCTCTCTATCAGGTGTTGCTGGTCCTCCTCGTGAAAGATGGAAATTTGGACGCGATTTTTTTGCCTTTCAATCAGCCATACTCAAAATTGCGTACTGGTGTTTCTCATCTTCGTCTTTGATTTAATTCCAACAACGTAAACGATCATGAAGAGTATGTTTCATCGCCTGATGTGCCAAAAAAAAATGTAGCGCGGAAGATCCAGAGCAGTTTTGTAAAGCGTGCGGCTCCGAGTAAATGATTTTGTCTGAACTGAGTTTAGCCGATTACTTTGTCTCACTTGGATCGTATTAAGAAAAGGCAGTGTCTATTTAGCCGTCCGATGGTTCCCGTTTTTTCTGCTATTTTGCCGTCGCTTCCGCTTGACATGCGCAGTTGTCACAGATGTGGACTTAGCTGTTTACAAATGATTTCTCTGCACTACCTTGATATAATTTCTTCCCCCTTTAGAAATTGTTATGGCTAATAAAGCCGAAAAATGTGGAGATTAAATAGGTAGTACTTTCTAGTAGAAGTGATCAATTTGTTAGCTCCACATAAGCAACTTGTCCGCGCTAACAGAACTTACAGTGCGCAAAACCTGTAGCCTATTGTTCATAACATAACAGAGCTCTCTCTCACTGTCGCTTACTGTCCATAAAGCTGCTTTCACATCGACACGAAACGAATTTTTCGCAGGACAGATTAGCCTACATTCAAAGTCAATGCAAAGACGCGAATACACAAGCCGCTTTCACACCGAACGCGAAACGAATTTTTCGCGTGACAGATTAGCTACATTCAAAGTCAATGCAAAGACGCGTTATAGTCGCGTTAAGCAGCTTCACACCAGACGCGAAACGAATTTTTCGTACGACAGATTACAGTCAAACTAAGTCATGACCGCTTATCAGCTACTGCATGATAGTTCGCGTGCTCTGCAAAATAAAAATTCTTCTGGTTAACTTAATTGCCGACGCCCTGTATGCCTACAAACTTTGTCCACATCTGCGAAAACTGCGCATGTCAAGCGGAAGCGACGGCAAAATAGCAGAAAAAAAAGGGAACCGTCGGACGGCTAGATAGACACTGCGTTAAGAAAAACAATGTGTCTATAATTGGCAATAGTGTATTGTTATAATTGTAAAACGATTTAATTAAGGAAAATGATTGAGAACAAGTCAGGAGCAATAATTGTTATACCGCGTCCAAACGAATGATTGTCATCTTACCTTCACGAGGAGAAGTAACAACACCTGGTAGTGTGGATTGTGAGTGAATGTATTGTTCATTATGAAAGATGATTGCGAACAAGTCAGGACTAATAGATGTTGTAAAGGGATGTTCCTGGCACACCCGATTTTCAGCTCTGGCTGTAGTATCACATTTGGTATGTACATTTTCAACTGGATTTTACGGCGCTTTTCCACTACACGGTACCGGCTCCACTGTACTCTACTCACCTTTTTTGCTTTACCACTAGGAAAACAGTTCCTGGTACCAGGTACTAGTTGGTACAAGGTAATTTTCTTAGTACCTGCTGCCCTGGGGTTCCAAAAAATGGCCGACCAGGTACTAGTAGGTACTAAAATGTGATGCGCAACATTGCTGCCCACTGATTGGTCAGAGAGAATTGTCTCTGTGAAAGACGACTCCGTAGTCAACCTCGGGACATCTCATTTGAGTTAGAGTGAGAGTCTCAAGATTAGCTTGGTTATTATGATCATCGATTTAATTTTGTTTTAGGCTACTTGTTCGATGTACAGTGCGTTGTCTTACCTTTCAAACACGGTTTCGCTTGTTCACCAAAGCTGCTACATTCATGAAATGCGTTTCTCTTTGCCTGTAACCACCGTTTGTGGTGAAAATAAGTGACGGTATTTTGTCTAGTTATGTTCCCCTAAATAATTCCCTTTGAGAAAGTTATGTGATGCTACCCCCGTTGAAAGAAAATAAGGAAATAAAAAAATAAAAGGAAAATAACTAGCTACGGGTGTTGACGAATCATTTTTGTCTTAATGTTATATCAGATGAGATGACGCATCGTCAAGCGATAAATTCTGATACTATGCCATCTCCTGCGATTTACTACGTTTTGCCTTCAATTTCAAAGTGAAATGTTTCATGAAGCCTGAATGTCAAGATAATAAGGAATAATCGTTTTGTTATGATCCTGATCTGCCTGGCCATGTTTTTGTTTCTGCCTGACTTCCATGTTTATGAATTCTGCTTTGTCTGACCATGCTCTGTATTTTGTATTGTGATTTAGATGCCTTGCCATGTTTTGTTTTTGCTTTGTCTGTGTATGTCTTCCATATTCCATTGCAATTATATTCCGGTCCATGTTTTGTCTCATGCCATGCATTGCACTTTGTCTCCCCCTGTCTGGTCTTTCGTCATGTGATTGCTCACTGGCCCAGTATTGTGTGCCACACTTTCGAGTGATTTCACGGTTTCTGGGATTTCAATCATTACTTCCAATCTTGTTTACTTCCTTCACCTTGCTTTTCTATTTTACTAACAATACTAAAAGTTTATTGTTTTAGTTAAACTTACTAACCAAGACTAACATTGTTGATAGTACAAACTTACTATAGGGATTGTACAGCTGCACATTACTAATTGAATAACAAGCTCTCAGCACTCGCACTGCTCTAGTCTCTGCCCCTTGCCTTCACTCAATTTACTTTGCTGTGTTTCAGCAGATTTTCTGCACCTGGCTAATTACTGTTCTGCCTCTCACTCTGTGCATGGTAGAACTCCCTAACCAGAGCCATATGTTTGTCACTAGGCTGTTTCTGTGATCCCTGTCCGTGTTTTGGCTTTTGCCAATTTCTTGTAATCAGGAACTTCCTCATGTTCGTTGCTTTGTAATTAGTCTGATCCAATTCAACTGTTCCCTGTCATAGCATGTGACTTCCCCTACGTGTATTTAAGCAGTCATTTCACTCACAGCTCTTGTCAGAATGTTTTCCCTGTGCTGTGATTATTGACGCCTTGTACTCTCAGTGTTTACTGACTGGAATGACCCAGATTCTGATTTTGGCTTTTTCTTTGATATTTGTATGCCCGTGTGCCGTACCTGTTTTGCCCAACTGAGTTTTGTATTTGCTGCCCTGTTAACGGTTCGGATTACACCCACTGGATTTTGGTTTTGGACTCTCTGACAAACCCGTGCCTGTGTACCTAACCTCTTTTGCCTGACTCTGAGTTTAGTGTTTGCTGTCCTGTGTACAGTTTGGATTACGTCCCTGGGATTCTGAATTTGGATTGTAGACTTTGTACCATTGCCTTCTGCCCTGTGGGGGTTTACCCCCCAACTTCAATAAAACCCACTTTTGCTGAAACTTCCTGGTCTTGCATTTAGTTCCAGAACGGTACCTCACACGTTTTGTCGTGTTATTTGCTTCTATGTTATGAAGGGAAAAGTAAATTAACATCCTTTGTGGTGATTCCATTTTTTTTTTGTAGTTACATTATGGAATACTGATGGTACACAAATGCCTGGAGAATATATTGCCTTTTTCTTTCAATACTCTGCGGTTTTTACGAATATCATTGCTTTGTGTTTTTAGGTGGTACTCGGACACAACACCTGCTGCTATCCTATGCATCTGGACAATGTCAAACAGAAATTACAATTAAACACTCAGACTTAAGTGCCATAACGTGGAGATGGTAGTGCCCTGATTTAAAAACCCATTTAACAAAATCAATTAAATTTAAGTAAACTTGATAGAACTGAGGATGCCGTTGCGGCAGTAACATGCTGCGTCGCAGGGACCACGGTACTATCCTCTAATGGAAAAGCAACCCCAAAAAAGTACCTGGTGCGGAGTACAGCGATACCATGTAGTGGAAAAGCACCACTGGTGTTTGGTGATCAGATTAGGCAGATTCACATAGCAAAATGCGAGTCAAATTTTGGCAGTTTTGACAAAATGCTAATCATCTCTTCACAAAAAAATGCGATTCAAAAAGTCTTAATGATATTTCATGAATCCCGACTCATTAGCCTGCGAACTTCCAAAATCCCGAGCCACACAGCAATAGGAGATGCTTTCACAACTTTGATTGGCTGGAAAATGATGCTCCTAATTTGCATACCAACCAATCAGTTTCTGGGGAGCGCATGCATGCACTTACGACCCGGGAGGCTTTCTAATAGTCATACGCTCCATCATCTTTGGGCGTGACGGCCAGACTCTGCTATGTGAGCCATCCGGAATCATCGCGTAGGCTATTAAATAGCAGTAAGTTGCTCTTTGGAAATAGTTGGCTAGTAAGCCGACTTACATTAACTAAGGAAAATCTTTGTAAATGATCATCATATCGAGGCGATATGATTTCTTTCTTGCCCCAACTCTACTCTCTTTGCGAGCTGTCATTGGCATGCACTTATCTGAGGTTTTGCGGCAGTTTCGTGCAACCCAGCTAAACTTTCACATTTTTGGGACGTTAGCTAGTTTGCTGGTTAGTTCAAAGGCAATCACTTGGGTACAGATAGCTGGCAAGTGAACCCACCTATTGGAGAAGTTTTTATTGCTCTGATTTGTCCCTTTCAATGCCATCGCACACAAAAGATCTCTTTCAATATTGATTACCAGCTTATTTTATCTAAAGAGCAAACAAACAGTTCGGGCCGGAGACGTGTTCTTTCATAGCTAGTTTTAGCTGCATTATGTTATAATGAGTGCTATCACGTATTACATTACTCTATAGATTATAAAGCTAGCCATCTTCCCATCTAGCTGACGCTAGTTGAGCGGAACCTTTGTAATCATTGCTGTACTAAAGTGATGCGATTTTGTTTTTGCTCTAATGGAAAGAATTCCGTTGGCCTACCAGACCTTCACTTTTGGCTTTAACTCTGAATTGTCTTGACTGGACGTAGGTTTTATGTTTTTACACACAAATGTTCCTCCAGCCACTAAAACATCACAGTAAGCCCATCAAAGTCATAAAAACTTGTCCCATTGCTATGTGATTTAGGGAATCGCAAGTTCGCCGGCCTTTCCCGAAGCATGCACAATGATCTCTAATCATTCAAATACATGATGTTGTGATGTCAAAATGTGACTGAGATGGAGAGTGCCTTGTCTGACTGGATTTTACTGGGGATGGGTCCTTTCATATCTCTGATCAGGTGTTAAATAACATAACATAACATAACATAACATAACATAACATAACATAACATAACATAACATAACATGAATGGCGAGAACAGGCCGTTCAGCCCAACTACGCTCGCCAGTATCTTTATACTATTGTGAATATATCCCTTCAAATACTCCATGACTCAATGGTATCTAGCTTTAAGTCAAGCCTGCTCTTGAAAACCCCCAAGGTCTCTGCCTCAACAGTATGGTCAGGCAGGCTATTCCACATTGAAATTACTCATAGGGTGAAGAAGTATTTCCGAATATCAGAGCTAAATTTACCTTTGGTCAACTTCCATTTGTGACCCCGAGTTCTACTCATAACACTAGGTCGAAGGAATCCTACATAATTCACTTTTTAATCCCTTAAACATATTTAAAGACCTCAGTCAAATCACCCCTTATTCTCCATTTCCTTTGACTAAAGATATTGAGGATCTTCAGCCTCTTCTCGTAGCTTTCATCTTTTATACCTGGAATTAGCCGAGTGGCTCTTCTCTGAACTTTCTCTAGAGCCTCTATATCTTTCTTAAAATATGGTCCCCAGAACAGTACACAATACTCCAGATGTGGTCTGACGAAAGTGTTGTACAAAAGAAGCATCACCTCCTTAGATTTGTACTCAATACTTCTGGCAATGTATCCCAGCATCAAATTGGCTTTTTTAAGTGCTATGGCACAATGGCAAGACGCTGTTTGGTCAACAATCACTCCTAGATCTTTCTCATGTGGAGCACATTCTGGCTTTAAACCTCCCATGAAGTAATCCCGTCTAATTTTTTTATTACCTGCATGTACAACGATACATTAAATTTCATTTGCCACATTTCTGCCCAATTCTGGATTCTATCCAAATCATCCTGAATCACTTTAGTGGACTATTTGCCAAACCCCCCAATTTAGTATCATCTGCAAATTTAACTAAACTGCACAAGTCACCAAGAATTTTAACAATACATGCAAAAATGTGCGTCGACACAATGTGAATTGCAGCCTGCTGCATATGGCTCTTTGTAACTGCAGACTAGTCGGTATGCCCATTCTAACCCCGGCGAACTGCCGAATGAGCTTACAATGATGATGTGATAATCGGAACAATCCAAGAAGGTCATCTGGTCCAGTCAGTCCCATTTTTTTTATGTCAAGTGCATCTGCCGGGTATGTGTCACCATTAGCCTGGGGAAGAGATGCCAACAGGATGGACTGTGGGAAGAAGACAAGCTGATGGAGGGGGTGTGATGGTCTGGAAAATATTTTGCTGGGAAACCCTGCATCCCAGAATTCCAGTGCACCTCAGTTTGATGGAGCTGTTTTGGTTTTAGTAACACAAGGGGGACTGACAAAACATCAGGTTTTAATCAATGTGTTGATGGATGGACACGGGAATGAGTAGTGAGTGTGTGTGTGTGTGTGTGTGTGTGTGTGTGTACAGTATAGACAATTTATTCTTAATATACTGCAGGCTGAGAGTGTGGATTCTCAAATGTTGATTCGTTTCAGTTTTTCATGATTCATTCCAAAAGTGAACATTGTAAATTGTCAATATTAAATTAGGCTACATATTTTTAAGGTTGGGTCTATACAGTCTTCTAGCAGTTATCCATCTTTCAAGAATTAACTTCAAACTACAGGCACTCCAAGAGTGCAAACCCCTGCCAAGGCTGCACAGTCAAAATTTAGCTGTGTGAATATGAACCATAAGAAATTTAAGGAATCTGCAACATAGGATTTAAAGATGGCTGCCATACTGTTTGACCGATCACAGTCAAGATCAATAGGCTCCAACCCTGAAGTAATAGCAACCCATCCACGAAATTTCGGAGATATTTGTTCAACACTTTTTGAGTTATCCTGTACACAAATAGACAGACAGACAGACAAACCAATGCTAGCAAAAACATTACCTCCTTGGTGGATGTAATAAAAAGTATATTATTGTTGAAGTGTTCAGCAATATTGACCTGGTCTGTGCGATGTTGCTAAGGTGTTCTGTGATATTGACCAGGTTTGGAGATGGCTTGGGTGCACCGGCCTCCTGAGAAGGTTGTCAGTGGGGAGACATTCAGCGTCACATATTCTGTTACTGCGACTGATGACTTCTACCAGTGGGCCATGGACAATATGATCTTCACACACAGGTATTCTTTCATGTAATTTACCAAATCAAGACCTTTCATGCTACTAAAATGCACCCACAGTAGAACTCAGTTTGTGGCATGTTGACAGAATGCATTCTATAAAAAAATCTATCAGCATTGTGAAAATCCTGAAATATGATTAACCAACAAATGCGTCTGCTAAAATGAAAAGTAATTATTACAAACGCCAATTTCAATGAAATTTGGACGTTGTGTAAAACGTGAATAAAAACGGAATACAATGATTTGTAAATCCTTTTCAACCTATATTCAATTGAGTACACTACAAAGACAAGATATTTAATGGTCAAACTGATGAACGTTATTGTTTTTTGGAAATATTCTCTCATTTTGAATTTTATGCCTGCAACACATTCCAAAAAAGCTGGGACTGGGGCAACAAAAGACTGGGAAAGTTGAGGAATGCTCAAAAAACACCTTTTTGAAACATTCTACAGGTGAACAGGTTAATTGGAATCAGGTGAGTGTCATGATTAGGTAAAAAAAGGAGCATCCACAAAACGCTCTGTCATTCACAAGCAGGGATAGGGTGAGGTTCACCACTTTGTAAACAACTGCGTGAGCAAATTGTCCAACAGTTTATGAACAACATTTCTCAACGTGAAATTACAAGGAATTTAGTGATTTCATCATCTACAGTCCATAACAGTGGCGTAGCCAGAGGATGGGCCAAAACACGTTCCTTTATGACAGCAATTAGTCCTAGCAAGTTCTCAATCATTTTCCTTTATTGACGCATTTTCCAATTATTGTAATTGGCAAATGAAGACACGGTTTCTCTCCATATGTGATCTAACAGCGATGAAATCATGGGCTCTATTCAGTTAAAAAAAATAATTAACTTATTAATTAGCCAATTGATTGAACTGGTCGCATTCCAATGAAATCTCCCCTTTCACTCTCGGTATTGCGTGGGTTGATTAAAAAAAGTGACACTTGGCAGTTAAATAGGCTATAAAAAGCATGCGGCTCAAGCTATTTTTGCAGGTATGCGATTTTGAATAACATTGATTTAAATACAGCAAAGTATTTAAGTGTGGAGTGCTCTCGGAGTGAACCTTTTATTAATTATAAAAATGACTGAGAACATGTCAGGAGTCACGACTAATAATTGATTCAAACGGATGTTTTCTGCACCCCAATTATCAGTTCTGGTTCCACCACTGTACTGAATATAGCCCATGATTTAATCGCCGTTGGATCGCATATGGAGAGAAACTGTGTCTTCAGTTGCCAATTACGATATTTGGGAAACACGTCAATAAAGGAAAATGATCGAGAACAAGCCAGGACTAATTGCTGTCATAAAAGGACGTGTTTTGGCACACCCGCTGTCTATGCCACTGGTCCATAATATCATCAAAAGATTCAGAGAATCTGGAGAAATCTCAACACGTAAGTGGCAAGGCTGAAAACCAACGTTAAATGGCCGTGGCCATTGGTCCCTCAGGCAGCACTGCATTAAAAACTGACATCATTCTGTAAAGGATATTACCTTATGGGCTCAGGAACACATCAGAAAACCATAGTCAGTTAACACAGTTTGTCGCTACATCTACAAGTGCAAGTTTAAACTCTACCATGCAAGGAGAAAGCCATATATCAACAACACCCAGAAATGCCGCCGGCTTCTCTGGGGCCAAGCTCATCTGAGATGGACTGAGGCAAAGTGGAAAAGTTTGCTGTGGTATGACAAGTCCTTATTTCAAATTGTTTTTGGTAATCATGGGCTTAGTGTCCTCCGGGCTAGAGAGGGAAAGGACCATCCAGATTGTTATCAGCACAAAGTTCAAAAGCCAGCATCTGTGATGGTATGGGGAGGTGTTAGTGCCCATGGCACGAGTAACTTGCACATCTGTGAAGGCACCATTAATGCTGGAAGGTACATACAGGTTTTGGACTAACATATGCTGTCATGCAAGCGACCTCTTTTTCACAGATGGCCCTGCTGATTTCAGAAAGATAATGCCAAGCCACATGCACATGTTACAACAGTGTGGCTTTGTAGTAAAAGAGTGCTGGACACAGACTGGCCTGTCGGCAGCCCAGACCTGTCTCCCATTGAAAATGTGTGGCGCATTATGAAATGCAAAATACTACAACAGAGACCCCGGAATGTTGAGCAACTGAAGTCTTACATCAAGCAAGAATGGGAAAGAATTCCACCCACAAAGCCTCTACAATAAGTGTCCTCAGTTCCCAAATGCTTATTTAGTGGTGTTAAAAGGAAAGGTGATATAACACAGTGGTAAACATGTCCCTGTCCCAGCTTTTTCGGAACGTGTTGCAGGCATCAAATTTAAAATGAGCTAATATTTCCAAAAAAAAAAAAAACAATAAAGTTTATCAGTTTGAACATTAGATATCTTGTCTTTATAGTGTGCTCAATTGGATATAGGTCGAAAAGGATTTGCAAATCATTGTATTCTGCTTTTAATCATGTTTTACACAACGTCCTAACTTCATTGGAAATGGGGTTTGTAATATATTGATTTAGCAGAACACTGCTACAGTCATTTGATGAAACACACAGCCCATTTTATTGCACATAAATAGCTATTTCAAAACAGCTTTCTTTTCTGAGATGCGCCAAATCTATCATTTTTTCTCAATTAAATTATGCATAGAGATGATGGCTACTCCATGGTATTTTCCTCAGCTCCATCAATAATGCATCCTCAGCCAAACGCTTCTGCGAGGAGCATGAGTGCCCCTCGAACTGGAAAGATGCCAACGGCGAGAACTGCTGCATTCACCATGCAAACATCCACTCGTGCCCCTTGGGCCACATGGTAATACAAGGAGACGACAAAACGTAACATCATAGAAAATAACCAACAGTGTCATTGCACAGATGCTAACACAAATGCTAACTAACAAAGTTGGAACCATTCACGGTATATGATCGAACTATATAAGTTGCTCACAAAGTTAGCAACCATGCTTTTGGTAAATGTACGCCAGGTTGTTGCAGCATTATTATCCATCAATGTCACTATCTTTTTCACTGCAGGTTCATCTCAAAAGCTCTTTCACTCTCCTTCACTCAAAATACTAATGCACTTTCATTATGCCCCATGTCCACCCCCTTTCTGGGGATAGGTGACAGAGAGAATCTGTGGTCCTTGGATCCCAGATGATGGTAAAATTTTCACACACACCATCTCCACAGCTGGGAAGATGACGGAGACCAACTGGACAGCCAAGGTTGGGCCCAAATGTGATGATTAACCCTATAAAGCTCACCTTTTTTTCTTTAATTTTGTCTTCTTGATGTTCCCAAACGAAAAGGTTATAATAGACTGTGTGGTCCAATTGCATGCAAAAGGCCTCATTTGAAGAGAAACATCCTCTAGTTTCTGAAAATGTGCTTAGTTTTATGCAGCTATAACAGAAGCAGCACAACATCTGCTCAAAAGATGAAGGATTTTCTGTTTTTTTTTTTTTGGTCTGGTGTGCCGGCAAGCCGGTGGCTGCTATCAGGTTAAAAAAAGGAGTTGCCATTCTCATAATGGCCAGAGCCTGCGTTCAAAAAGGGCATGGGAAATTTGGTTGGATAAGCAGCACTCCTGCTTCTAAGGGGCTTTATGAGTACGGACCCAGGTGTGTGAGATTATGATTGATGACACCCCTCTTTTCAGGTGGTGCTTTTCCATGAGGGAGTCACCTCACTCATCGCCCACATTCGGGTGGGAAACATGCAGGTCGCTTTGGAGTCCACAAGCACAGTGCTGCCAGCAATAGGTACCGCTTGCAAAAAATGCCTGGATTGAAGCTAATTCACTTGCGAGTTGATTTGACACAGTAATCCCCTTTTCAAATAGACTTCAATTAGACACGGTACTAGTGCAGGGGTGCTACCCTCACTCTGCTCCTACACTCTAGTTTTATGGAATTGAGTGAGTGTAAAGTGATCGTAATTGAAGAATTGATGTTGATTCAATGTACAAATTTTAAAAGGCCTTCAACTGAAGTGAATAAATTGCTTTGTTTTTACTTAACTGTGGATGCCTGAATGGTGCTATAGGGCATTGGAAAAAGATGTGCTATTATACAGCACTTAAGTGCAAGGTGCATCTTGAAAAATATTTGTGGCTGATGGTGCAGTTCGCAACTGTTGTGTGTTATGTGGGATGATGCAATCGGTTGGTCTGAAGAAGAGTTGCTATTGGCGTGTGTTCATTCCGTGTTCCTGTTAGTGTGTAGTGATGACGTTTGTGCGGAGGGAGAGACATGCCTCACCTGTCCTGCCGATTGCGGAGCGTGCCCCATGACTGCTGCTGTGAAATCCGCGATTGGTTTGCCTCTTATCACCATCTTTATCAGTTTCATATTTATAGCAGTGGTGAGTAATGCCAAATACACAAGCCTTATACAGTCTAAAGTCATAGGTACAGTGGCTACGCATTCTGGTTTATTTGTCACTGATGTGCACTTTATTGAATGCACAAAAAAACACTGTTCAACAATAGATTATAGTTTTCCTTGAAATGTGGGTTATTTCATGAAGGAATATAATGACTGATTATGAAGCAACAAATATTCTGCCAGTCATTTCTGATTCATAGTTTGTACATTGCTTTGCTTTTGCAGTCATTTAAAATCATGTTTCTTTGTTTGTGTTCTAGCCTGTTTCTATTTAATGTTACGTACATATACAATTTTGTTATCCCGATTATGGTGTGCAGCAGTACTCAAGTAAAACCAATGGCCACCTTGTACTGACTTTCTTCTTTGATATAGTGGTTTCGGTACCAGAAGCAGAAGATGTTTTGGGATGAAAGCTGGATCATTGACTTTGGTCAAATAAAACAAGGTATTCTATATCAGTCTTTTCTGAAGCAACTGTATTTTGATGCTGAAGACGTCAAAAGGGTGTGCTTCTAGAAAATGCTCTAGCTTTTCAGCCATGCTGCCCCATGCCAGGACACTATGCCAGAAGTACAGACCATTTCTTTTATCTGAGAATTCTTATTAAGCATCTTATTTTTAATTAGCTAGTTGATTCCTGCATCAAAAGCACTGCACTAATTGAGCCCATCCAGTTATGTTTACATGGACCTTGATTGCATTGCCATTTAAATAAGTAAATGTGATTGCATTTACATTCCCCTTAACCCAGAATTAATTGAGAAGCCGTTGTACAAGGAGAGAGCACTGATAGGGATATAAGTAGAAATACTAATGAAATTAATGCCTCATTTCCATGATTAACAATAACAAATAAAAAAATTGATGTGAATTTACATAAAACATCAACTGTGTCACTTGGTTGCTAGTGACTGCTGAATTATTATCTCTTGTTCCATTTAGATCAACTAGCTCGAACTACCATGGGCAGCATCATGAGTGTGCCCAATGCAAACAGTGATTCCAATGCTAGCTGTGTCACTGCCTTAAGTTCCTGTACTGGTGGTGTCAACACATCCCGTAGACAGGTCTTCACCCACACTGGCATCTAGTGAGTATTCTGCAGACTTCCAGGATCGACAGCACCTGTATGGGGTGCACTGCATCTTTCATTGAGTAATGGTGCTAAGACCGATGAGTTCAGAGTTTTGTGATTATTATGGACACTAAGGTAATAAGCCTGACTATCAGTTTGAACACATTTTCATTTTGGGTCAGAAAGTTATTTTTTAAATTTGGGAATTGATACACTTTGGTGAATTGTGTCTCTCAGTGATGGTCGTTCTGTGGCTATTAAGAAGATCAATACGAAGACCTTTTCCCTTACCAAGACAATCCGAAAGGAAGTAAAGCAAATAAGGTAATTTTTCCTATTTATGACAAAAGGGATGTATTGAACTGGAATTTCTGAAATGTTAGCATTTTTTTTAAACTGATGGATGATTTGTTTATCTGACTGAATTTGTTCAGAGAGCTGGACCATCCCAACCTGTGCAAGTTCTATGGAGGGTGTGTTGAGGTACCAAATGTGGCCATTATCACAGAATACTGCCCGAAAGGCAGTCTGAGTGATGTTCTTCTCACTGAGGAGATCCCACTCAACTGGGGCTTCAGGTGAGACTCGTGTCAGATTGCTTACACAGTGCTTTCTGGGGGCACTTTCCACTTAATCACTGATGTTTCATCTGATTTTAGGTTCTCCTTTGCTACTGACATTGCACGAGGAATGTCATACCTTCATCAGCACAGGATTTGTCACAGGAGGCTGAAATCAGGCAACTGTGTAATCGACGATCGGTGGGTTTGTAAGATCACAGGTAGGTAGGAGAGAAAACATACCTTACATTTTCTTTAAAATCCTGAGAGCTGCTAGTCTGAATTCAAGAATCAACATGTAGTTAGTTGCCAGAAGTTAATTTACAAAGAGTCAAAGTGCAATGATGTGCTCTTAATCTCTGATCTCAGTGATATCCTTGAGCCTATATGCTGGTACGACCTGCTGCTAGGCCCTTTTTTGCTATAGTACTGCTGATGCAAATAATCCTCAGCACAGCTTTTCAGCTTCTTAATACGAAGCAGAAAACAATGTACACAAGACTGCTCTGAGTCTGGCAGCCACTCACCACTATCAGAAAAGACTCTCAATTCCCAAAAAAGTGAAAGGACTGCCAAAATGTTTGTCATTGTTCTCTCTCCAGACCACTGTCTGCCGACATACAGGATTGAGGACGCTGCAGAACCTTTGAGCACCTACCAGCAGAGGCTTAGGGAGGTTTACATGCCTCCAGAGGCACAAACCTCCAGCCTGGAACCCACACTTCAGTGGGATGTATTCAGGTGATCAAGTACATGGCAAAAATGTCCACAATAAGAGCTGCTGGATGAGGCTTAACAAATTGTACACTTTCTTCAAAATGGTTCCAAAAGAAACTTGTGATTCCATTGAATATGCAAGCTGATTTTTTTGAAGTCTTCACACTTCATATAGAAGATAGAATGTTAAATAAAGAACTAGAAACATTTATGTGAGGAACTAAAAAGAACACTGAATAGGAGGAGCTATGCAATCTGTTCATTCTCAGAACTCTAGGTCTTATCATTCACTGAGCAGACAATTATTGATAACTCATCATGAAGCTACACTCACACCTACATTATCAGACCTCTCAGTTTCATACAATATTGTAATACCCATCATCTATTTTTTTTGTGATGAGCATTTGATTATCATTAACCTTTTCATATTGATAGATAAGAATAAAGGCACTGACATGGTATTGAAATTCCTGTGGCATTATCTTGCAGTTATTCAATTATATTACTGGAAATTGCCACCAGAAACGACCCAGTCCCCGTAAGTTTGATCTCACCTGAAGCTGCATCGCCACACCATTTGCTTTTGTCACGTGATTATCTCATCTCCGCAGTTTCATGTGTGGTGCCGATGTGGAAAAATGCATCATTTCACATGACAAAAATACTTGAGTCTAGGGAAAGTTTTATGTTTAAACCAAGGCTATAGCTCACTGTTCCTGGAGGTTTTTACTCCTATTCAGCAGCTTGAGATCTCATTGAGATGCCAAGTGAAATAATGTGTGACAAATGTAAGTCAAAACAAAAAAACCACAGGACAGTAGCTCTCCAGCACTGGTTAGCCCTGATGTACATGTTGTGACCTCAGTATAACAAGGTTCTATCTGCCCCAGAAACACATGCGCGATACAAACCTTATAATACTGAGGTCATGATGTGTGCTAGTACTGAAATATGTAAAATTCATGTCTGTACTATCCCCTTGTGTCCCAGGTGGAAGATAGTGCCCTGGAGTGTGCCTGGTGCCCCCCTCTACCAGAGCTCATCTCAGGCAAGGCAGACAACACATGCCCTTGTCCCGCAGAGTACGCCGAGGTAGGTAGGGAGTCGCTGACCTCACCCTTCCCAGACCAAATAACTCTGCTCTCTGACTGTCTCATCTGTCTGACTGTGTCCTGCAGCTTATCAGGAGGTGCAGGTCTCATAACCCAGCACACCGGCCCACCTTCGAGCAGATCAGGAAATTTGTCCACAGAATCAACCCCCACAAAGTCAGCCCCGTTGACATGATGATGAGTCTGGTAAGCAAAGGAGGCAAAATTGAAGCAAAAATTAAATAAATAGAGGATTCATTTGTAATCATTGATGACTATTAGCTACAGAATACAATACCTTCAGCTAGTGAGAGTATGCCTTCGATAGGGATAACATCAGTACCTCATTGAAGGCTGCATGTGTGCTGAATGGAGAAAATTAAATACATTTCATGGAGCAGATCAATGGGAGAATGTATAGTGATATGATTTTGAGACAAGGACTGACTTGCACAGAGTCCAACAAGACAACATCCTGCAAGAGGAAGAAATATAACTGATTAGCTGAAGGCCTTCAACCTTAGGTTTGTAGTTCTCCATCACATCATCATGCCCTTTTTATTATTCACCCATCATCATAATGATGGCCATATTATACAGTGGTATGGCACTCTAAGTCCATTCGTTTGTCTGTCCCCCAGTTTATCCGCCTGTCAGTATGTAGTTTTCTTCTAAACACAACTAATCCTAGTATTTTACTAGGGGGAAGGGTTGTTTCCAAATTATTGTATAAGGGTGAAGGTTTGCATGTGTGTTTTTGGAAACTCTGTTTTTATCAAGAGTTATTAACCTTTCCTATATCAACCTTGTAAAAGCTACTAGTCTGGGCCGTAAAGTATACCCCCGAAGCCCCCGCGAGGAGGGGGGCCCCACCATCCGAAACGGTCCAATGGGGCCCGTCCGTGACAACACAGACAACGTTTTTCATGAACATCCAGCCAATTACATTGCTCCTGCAATTCCTAAACCATTTTGACAACTCTGATTGGTCACTTTCAACACGTCCTCCTTCACTGTTAAAGGAATAGGCAACGGAATTTCAAAATAAGGTTTGGAAGATAGATCATGTAATAAACTAACGATTTGTGCGAATGTTTGACTCATATAGAGCTCATACAACTAAGCTATCCATCTCCGGAAGTCGGTTCTGAGGCAGAATTGACGATTTCATAGATGCCGCCATTGAAAATATTTCAACCATTCAGAAGAATCCTCGCGGAGATGCTCTGACGTCACATGGGTGCAGCACGTTGAAGCTATACATGGCAAGTAAGACTGCGCAAGCATCAGGATAGTTGTTAAATTGTGAACTGTTGTCACCATTTATCTGTGCCAAAGGACATTGTTAGTCACAAACAGACCCTACTATTCGTGAAAATATTCAAGAAGGCTGTTTGAAGGCCGAGAGCGAGATAACAATATGCCTGCATGTGCAGCGTTTGGAGGTACATGCAGAACTGGTTCAGGTCAGCAGCATGACCGCAGGTGCTACCGTGCAAAGGCAAAACACCGTAACATCACATTTGGTCGAAAAGGAGTTATTAACATTTTGGGGGTATTGAAGACGACCTTTTCATGTGGATGAATATTTTGAGTCAATTTGATAGTTTTTATGAAAAAATCAAGGTCAGTGTCAACAGTAACTCCGAAAATCCCACCAAAAACCTTGACCGAACGCTGTAACTACAGTTACTGTGCTTAGCCTTTGTTTTGGGACGCTGACGTTGAGTTACGGTACTCTGGCTTTGTTTCGCCTTGCTTCAGAGCATTGTGTCTGTACTGCCCTGAAGTTACAGTCAGTGATAGTCGGTGCAGGCTTGCATACGTCTCACTCACACACCTCCCTGTCAGCTAGCCTGCCTGTCATCAGGCCCATAAACAATTAAATGCACATCCTACCTTTTCCTGTAAACTAATAAAATCCATGCCAGCCACCTCACCTGGAATTTCTTCCACGATAATCCACAAGCGTTAGAGTAAATATTCCTTAGATGCTGCAGGCGAGCAGACCAATTCTTTATGATCAAAACGAGTCGATCAGTCGATTGTAAAATGTCTAGCGAGAAAATCCAATTCCATCATTATATATATCTGCTATATCAGGCACATCATCAGCGATGTTTCCGCAATAATCCGCTGTTAGAGCAGTTACTTGGATGCAGGTGAGCAGACCACTTCTTTATCACCAACAAGTCCGCAAGCTAGTCCTACCTAATGTCCATAGTTTGTTGCAAAGCAAATCGAACTCACATTCCGTTGGTCAAACCCTTTCTATGGTTGATTGTGTCTGTGTTTAGCTGCTTTCACAATGCACGCGAAATGAATTTATCGCTCAACAGACTACATTCAAAGTCAATGCAAAGACGCAAATTCAGGCGAAATGCGTGTATTCGTGCCTTTGCATTGATTTTGAATTAAAAATAATTTCCTTTATTTATTCATACACTATAATGCAAAGTAACTTATCTGCTGACATTCTATTTCTGGTGCCACACACCAAACTGGAGCTTTTCTCCATCATGAAGATATGATGTAATCTCACCACAGCTCTGTATAGCAACAATTAAGTGTATCTATTTCATTCATAATCATTCAAAACAAATGTCATTGATGGTTAGGCTTAAGAGAAGTGCTCTTCTAATGGTCTTGTGTACAGAAAACAGCAACCAAATATTGAATTTATGCAAGTTCACGGTGGAAGACCAAATGCCCCAACAGGAAAGTAGCCTAATGAAGAGTGGAAATTCCTTGACCTCATGTGACGTCATGCATCGCCTTTCCGGGAGGCAAAATGGCATCTCAGGAGTGGCCTTTGGACTGCTACACAAAAACGATCACAACTTTTTCATAAATTGTCAAGTATGCCAGAAATTTTTTCTCATGGGCTCTCAATATTATTAGCTATCAACATATGCATATACTTAAATTCCATTGTCTATTCCTTTAACTGAAAAGCAAGCAGATAGTTTGAGCTGAGAAGTGCAACACCGATGTGTAGCGGTCTCATGTTCCATTACTCTTCAGATTGTAGGGCCATCCTGCTGGCTACCCAATGCTATTTAAGGAAAGTTAATATTTGTCATATTTAAGCAAAGTTATTTGGTTTTTGCCCTACCTTCACAAGCTAGCTCGCCGTAACAGCGATTGCTCTTCAGCTCTAACTAGCGAGCATATTAGCTTAAACTACAATTAGAAAATGTGTAAAACACCGTTTGGACGAGCAAAGCACCAATATATCAAATACGTTCACTCCAATCACTGCCAGCTAAGTTGACTAAGTGAGGGCAAAACCAATTTATATCGCTTACAAAAAATGCCTGCATTTAATATTTGCTAGCTAGATTGCTATATTATCAAATGAGTAATGTAATTAATATGCAATCGCACACGACAGCATAATCAAAGACTGAGCAGAATAGCCAGTATCTGGCTGGTATCCCAATGAGGAATATCAGTTTTCAGCCATGTACTAAATGTATGTTAACTGTTGGATTGAAAATGCTTTGCCGTCAGGAGACTTCATCAATTACTGAAAGTAAAGCTGCTTTCACATCGGATGCAAAACAGATTTTTCGCTCGACAGATTACATTCAAAGTCAATGCGAAGAAACACGAAAAATTTGTTTTGTGTCCAGTGTGAAAGCAGCTTAATGCATGCAATGTAGTGTCAAAAGTTAAAACAGACCGGTATCATGGCACCATCCTCAGCATTGATATTAAAGGGGACCTGTTATTCTGATCCTTCTTTTAATACATATAAATAATGTTATAATGTTAGTTGTCCATATTCAACCTCTGAAATGTTTCTAAATGTAAGATAGAGGGGTTTTGCCGTAATCCAAGATTTTGTGAACGTGATTTCCTTTCTGAACAGCTCCTCCCGAGATCTTTGCGAGATCTGGGCAAAACCTGACGTCAGGTTGTGCCGTCCGATTAGTACACCTAGCAAGAGCCAATAACGGCGCTAGACCTGCCCACATGCTCAGCATTTCACCAAAGACAGCTTTATAAATAAAGGATAATTCGACACAGGATAAGCGTTTCAGCTGCTTCTCAAACCTGAAGCAGCTACATCGATCAAGCACTCAGAGCCACAAGCTGTAAGTAATGATATAACAGCAAATAATGTAAGTGAAATAATGTAAGTGAAGCTAACGTGTTACGGGTGGCTAGCAGGACCGCTAGTGATAGTTAGCATCAACAACTGGCCTCAAACGCGGGCTTCGTAAAATATCTGAAGATAAAGCCTATATCAGTCGCGACTGTCCGTGACTCCCAGACACAGAAGATGTAAGTTGCTTTTACTGCATAAGCCAACCTGACGTGATAGCCAGTTGATTATGGCTGTAGCACAGCGGCTAACGTAGCCAAGTTACTGTTGCTAATGTTTGTGTCCTAAATATGCACTCAGGGGAAATTCTACAGAAGGTGTGTGAACATAAACCTCATTTGAAGCTAACTTAATATTTGTTTGTAATTTGGATGCTTGGTACAACTGTTCACAGTAACAGAACTTGCTGTCTGTAAAACTTGTATTGCAAGTGTTTGTCTCTGTGGTTATGACCGCTCGGTTACCAGCTACTGCTACTGTTAGTTTGCGTGCCATGCTAATTAAAAATGCTCCTGGTTAACTGATAGTAAAAATAATATCTGATAATCAGTAATTCTGATCGGTATGCTTGTGTTACTTCAGTAAGCATCAATGTGGCAATTTCATCATAACATTGCCCGATTGTAGCCACTACAGTTAGTGATCGCTTCACTTATCCATGACCGGGATCTTCTGGATACTTCACAAATGTCTGAGCAAGTTCTCTGGTGCTACCGTGAAAGCAATGCGAAAGGCAGGAGCTCTTCCGGTATAATAAATTATTTCTCTGCACTACCTTGACATAATTTCATCCCCCTTTAGAAATTGTTGAGGCTAATAAAAAGCCGAAAAAGGCAGAGATTAAATAGGTAATTCTTTCCTGTAAAAGTGAACGATTCGCTAGCTCCACATAAGCAACTTGTCCGTGCTAACAGAATTTACGGTCAGCAAAACCTGTATTATGTTCATAACATAACATAGCACTCTCTAGCTGTCGTGTACTATCCATAAAGCAGATTTCACATCGGACACGAAACAAATTTTTTGCGGGTCAGATTAGCCGACATTCAAAGTTAATGCAAAGACGCGAATACACGAGTTATAGGCGCGTTAAGCGGTTTCACACCGGACGCAAAACTAATTTTTTGCGCGACTGATTACATTCAAAGTCATGACTGCTTATCAGCTACTACATGTTAGTTTGCGTGCTCTGCTAATTAATAATGCTCCTGGATAACTTATATGCAGCAATTATGATCGGTATGCTTGTGTTACTTTGGTAAGCATCGGTGTGACAGTTTCATCATAACATTGCCTGATTGTAGCCACTACAGTTGAAGCTAACGGGAGAGGTGCTGTATGTGTCTGCCGAGTTGGACTGCAGTTAGACCAGACATAGGTTTTGCAGAGCTTGGGGTGCGTTTTTGGGTGCTTGTGAAGCAATCACTTTACTTATCCATGACCGGGGTCAGGCTGATACATCTCCAGTGTCTGGGCAAGCTCTCTATCGCTACCGGTGAAAGCAATAGGGAAGCACACAGGCTATAACGTGTCCGGTATAAAAAACGATTTCTCTGCATTGTCATCGATTGAATAGTAAATCCTTTGCTGTAAAAGTGATTGATTCGCTAGCTCCACATGAGCAACGGTTCAGCAAACGGAACTTGCGTCTGTAAAACCTGTATTACGTTCATGACATAACCGGAGCTCTTTCTAGCTTTCGCACACTATCCATAACGCGCCCATTTTTGCGAGGAAAAGCTGGACATTCCGAAGCAATAAGTAAACCATTACTATGGGCAATTTCCGAAAAGGTCATTTCGCCTGAAGCTTTCGCCCCTGCGTCACATACGAGCGCAGAAACTGTTCGTTTCTCCACGCTAACAACACATCACAGCTATGCACACGAACCAGCAGGTCCTAATACACACCGAAGCAGTACATAAGCTGTTGGTCCAGTTTTAGCTGCCCCTCACAGTCCATGTCTCCCTCTAAACTCAGACCAACCGGATTTCTATGGTCTCCGGTCTACACTTAGGCATGTCAGTTTACACTCCGGTCTACACTTGGGCATGTCGACCCGGCATGTGGACCAACAGCTTATGGACTGCTTCGGTGTGTATTAGGACCTCCTGGTTCGTGTGTATAACTGTGGTGTGTTGCAAGCGTGGAGAAAAGAGCAGCTTCTGCGCTGGTAAATGACGAAGGGGCGAAAGCTCCAAGCTAAACGGCCTTTTTGGAAATTGCCCGTGGTAATGATTTACCTATTGCTTCTGAATGACCAGCTTTTCCTCGCGGAAACTAGGCGAGTTATGGAGAGTGCGCGAGAGCTGGATAGAGCTCCACTTATGTAATGAACATAACACAGGTTTTACAGACCGTAAGTTCCGTCTGCGTGAACCGTTGTTGATGTGGAGCAAGCAAATCGATCACTGCAACAGGAAAGAATTTAATATTTAATCGATGGCAATAAATCGTTTATTATACACGTTATAGCCTGTGCGCTTCCCTATTGCTTTCACCGGTAGCATCTGAGAGCTTACCCAGACATTGGAGATGTATCAGGCTTACCCCAGTCATGGATAAGTAAGGCGATCGTTTCCCAAGCACGCTAAAACGCACTCAAGCTTTGCAAAATCTTCGGCTGGTCTAACTGCTCCTCTCCCATTAGCTTCAATTGTCGTGGCTACAATCAGGCAACGATATGATGAAACTGTCACATTGATGCTTACTGAAGTAATACAAGCATACTGATCAGAATTGCTGCATATAAGTTAACCAGGAGCATTTTTAATTAGCAGTGCACGCAACCTAACATGCAGTAGCTGATAATTGGTCATGACTTTGAATGTAATCTGTCCCGTGAAAAATTAGTTTCGCGTCTGGTGTGAAAGCTGCGTGATGCGCACATAACGCCTGTATTCGCATCTTTACATTGACTTTGAATGTAGCTAATCTGTTGCGCGAAAAATTTGTTATGCATCCGGTGTGAAAGCGGCTTGACATGTACTTGCGTCTTTGCATTGACTTTGAATGTCAGCTAATCTGTCCTGCGAAAAATTCGTTTCGTGTCTGATGTGAAAGCAGCTTCATGGATCGTGCAACAGCTAGAGAGAGCTCGGTTATGTTATGAACATAATACAGGTTTTGCAGACCGTAAGTTGAAAAGTTGCTTATGTAGAGCTAGCAAATTGATCACTTCTACAGGAAAGAATGAACTATTTAATCTCCGCCTTTTCCGGCTTTTTATTTGCCACAACAATTTCTAAAGGGGGATGAAATTATGTCAAGGTAGTGCAGAGAAATCATTTGTAAACCGGTAGAGCTTCTGCGTTTCGTATCGCTTTCATGGTAGCACCAGAGAGCTTGCTCAGACATTTGTGAAGTATCCGGCTGATCCCGGTCATGGATAAGTGAGGCGATCACTAACTGTTGTGGCTACAATCGGGCAACGTTATGATGAAACTGCCACATTGATGCTTGCCGAAGTAACACAAGGATACCGATCAGAATTACTGCATATAAGTTAACCAGGAGCATTTTTAATTAGCACGACACATAAACTAACATGCAGTAGCTGGTAACTGAGCGGTCATAACCACAGAGACAAACTCTTGCAATACAGGTTTTACAGACAGCAAGTTCTGTTATTGTGAACAGTTGCACCAAGCATCCAAATTACAAACAAGTATGAAAGGTTAGCTTCAAATGAGGTTTATGTTCACACACCTTCTGTAGAATTTCCCCTGATATCACTCTTGCATATTTGGGACCCAAACATTAGCAACTGTAACTTGGCTGCGTTAGCCGCTGTGCTACAGCCACAATCAACAGGCTATCACGTCAGGTTGGCTTATGCAGTAAAAGCAACTTACATCTTCTGTGTCTGAGAGTCACGGGCAGTCGCAACAGATACAGGCTTTATCTTCAGATATTTTACAAAGCCTGCGCTTGAGGCCAGTTGTTAGTGCTAACTATCGCTAGCGGTCCTGCTACCCACCCATAACACATTAGCTTCACTTACATTATTTGTTATTATATGGTTACTTACAGCTTGTGGCTCTGAGCGCTTGATTGATGCAACTACTTCAGGTTTGAGAAGCAGCTGAAATGCTAATCCTGTGTCGAATTATTCTTTATTGACAAAGCTGTCTTTGGTGAAATGCTGAGCACAAACAGCTAACGTTCCCTTTGCCCGTGGCTGTTTGCTGCCAGCAAACAAAAAAAGCTACTCACTGATTTCTGGTGGCATTGTCTTTTGGGAATATATTTGTTTTTCTTCGTGTCCAAAAGTAAACGGACAAGTAGCTTTGGGAGAGATACTACCAAAAATTGCATCTCAAATGATCTGCAGTCCTTCTTTTGTATTTCCAAAAGTGTAGACGCAACTAAGGCATAGTATGATCTGCCATTGTTAGTGCCTGCTAGAATAGTTTCCGGTATGGGCAGGTCCAGCGCAGTGATTGGCTCTGGCTAGGTCTGTACTAATTGGACGTGTTATAGCCCCAATTTGCTACGACATACAAGACAGCAAGGGATGACAGACAAAATTTTAAAACTAAAACAGATTTAATTAACAAAGACCAACACTAACCTACAATGTATACTACTCACCAAGATTGATAATATACAAGAAAAAAAATATTTACAGTCCCTTGAGATGGGGTTGCTTGGTGATGTCGCGGGTGAGGAAAATGCTCCAACACAGGCTAAAATCCACAAAAAGCTTCACAGGTCTTGAAATGAGTGCCAGGTCTGGTCAAATGTATACTTCTCCATGCAATTTCTCCTACTACTTTACTCTCTCAATTTCTCTCCTTATATACTCTTTTGCAGCCCCCTCCCACATTTAGACTTTTTTTTTCTCTGGGACTTTCCCCTCCCAGACATGCCCAGGACATGCCCAAACCTAGCTCCAGGCTGGGCTTCACAATAAAAAGGTCAATACTGCCATCTAGTGGCTTCTTTCCACATTACAGTCGGCACAACCTGACGTCAGGTTTTACCCAGATCTCGGGAAGAGCTGTTCAGAGGGGAAATCACGCTCACGAAATCACGTTCTTGGATTATGGCTAAATCCCTGTATCTGATGTTTAGAAACTTTTCAGAGGTTGAGCATGGACAACCAATATTATAACATTACTAATATGTATCAAAAGAAGGATCAGCTTGTTAGGTCCCCTTTAACGTTACATCACTTCATTTGGGAAAAGACACACGTGCATTTTTAACTCAATGCGTCGTTATCAAGATGGTGTAAACTCCATCATCTGTCGTCATCATCAGTCATTTGTAATCCAAAAACATTGTGATCTGTAACCTCTTGCTGTCATAAATGTGGATCAAATCTTACAAAACTTGGTATAGAACATTTTTAGCACATAAACTACTTTGTGATTTTAGCCCCCTATTCCTAAAAGTAGACATGGCAGGATGGTCGTACTGAAAAGCTTAACTCCTTCCACACAGATTTAGACGTCGGCATCCGTAAATTCCAAAATGTAATTCCAAATCAATTCTGTAATTGAATTTCCAAATGACTAGCTTCACTGGAATAATTTTCCAAAGTCTCTGTGACACAAATACTGAGTTATAAAGCTTAAATAGACTCATGCACAACAGGAAAAATTGGCAAAATTTTGTATTCAGTGCAAAGGGGTTAAGTTCATCATTTTAGACCTTTCTAATACAGAAAAAAATCTTTTATTTACGGTGTTCATTATACACAATGTCTCGACTTTTTTGGAAATGGGTTTGTACAACACTGTCTCGAGACATAAATGATGGGTTTTCATGATTTCTGAAAACTGTCTTTTTTTACCTTAGACATACCTTCACCTGGACATATTTTAATGACCCATAACCCCTTGCACTCTAAAATATTTATAAATTTCATGAGATTTTACTTTGATCATCTTTAGGGCATTAACTACTTTGGTTTTTAAATGGGCGCGTTATGGAAAATACATTTATAATCATTTAAAGTGTCATTATGTGAAGACAATATGTTGATCATAACCTCTTTAAGTATAAACCATATATGCTGCTAAATGTATTACATATCACAATGAAACAACCAATGAACTACTTCATATCTAATATGTAATTATGGTTGAAATGTACTAACGACTTACACATTCCACATATTCCATCTATTCAGCGTAAGACCATTTATTCAAGTGCATGTATCAGTGTTCTGAATACATAAATTGTCTTAGAGGCCTTTGCAGAGGGAGGATGGATAGTTTTTGAGAAAACTGAAAGCTTGTATGCATAAGATAAAAAGTGTGGCCTTGTTTTGGTAAAAGCCTTCACAAATTATACTTTTAATGAATTGTTCTCTTTGTGCGCTCTCTGGAGATAAGCTGGGCTACTCCTGGTGCCAAGATGTTCCTTCCTATGCAAATTACTGATCATCTGAGTAGACCCTGGTTCCAAAAGGGTATAAAGCTGGTAACAAATCTTAGACAGGTTGCGCGGCCTGGAAACTTCTTCTGTTGTTGCGCCCGATTTGCAAATGCGGAAGATCAAATAAATCTTTTTCCTTTTTAAAAGACAGCCTCTGGTTTGTTCATAGTAAAAATTGTCACCACAGGCGTGACAGGGTGGCAGTCCAGTTGAGTTTCAGGTTCACTTGCACCTTTAGTTTAGAGTTTGCCAATGTTTTTACTGAGAGTCATTATCCCCTCTGATATCAACTTTATATATGCAACTAATTATACAGTTCCTCATGGCTTTTTTCCCCCAGTTGATTTTATTGTTATTCTTATCATGTGGTATACATGTATAATGCAAATGTCAGTGGAGATCGAAGGGTTGACAGCCAGACAAGCTGTTAAAAGCAGTGGCATGAACGACTGGAATGGATAACAGAATTTGGCTTAAAATTAATTAGACTACAGTGTCACTTTGAGATGGATTTTCTGTTGCCAAAAAAAAACCCAAAATAGTAATCATCAAAATATTTATTTAGTCTTGATTAATCTTCTCAATAAATGTGTGGAAATAAAAAGTGAAGTCTTCTTATATTCCAGTTAATTCGCTAGGTGCACAACAATGGAAATAGAATTTCCGAGTTCTCTATGGTGAGCAAGCATACATCCGGTGAGTTCTATCCGATGTGCTATTCTAATTGGCTATGTGCACAAATTGGGGCTGAGTAAATTCTGAAATACATCGACTCATTTAACTATTTTCAGTTTGCTTCTGTCATTTATCAGTCTACATCATATGCTGAGCAGGTGACAGGAATATAATACCGAAAATGTGATTTTAACTATTGCCGCAGTTCCCAAGATTTGGCTTAATTAACCGTGAATGATGTTTGCATGATTTGTCTCGATTTGCTGCTACTGATGTTTGTTCATTGGCACTCTTAAAGGAGAATTCCGGTGTGAAATTGACTTGTCGTGTACTGAAACATGATAATGAGTACTAACTTTTGTCAAATACCCCAACTCCGTACGCACGAAACGTTTCGAAATAAATCAGTTTTTATTAGAAGCTCCCAACAGGCTTGCAATGGTTGTGAATCGGGCATCGCGTAGCCATGCAAAGAAATTGCTATTTTTTTCATCATTAACAAGGCTCAAAGTAGCTCCACACTTCATTGGTAGAATTCCGAGGGCCCTGATATTTAAAACGAGGTGCTGAGAACTTTGAAAATGCACCGGTAGTTTATTAAAAAATACTATTTGCGTAAACAGTACCTCGATGTAGTTTCCAGTTGCCTCCGTCTTGAAAGTCATGATAAGTCGCTTGACGAGCACGAACGAATAGATTGCAGTCTGTTCCCCAATGGGGTGTATTGAAACATGATAATGAGTACTAACTTTTGTCGTATACCCCACCTCCGTACGCATGCAACTTTTCAAAATAAATGGATTTTTCTGAGTTTTAGGAATTTAGGGTGGCAATTATGTTTTGACATGGATGGTATAGGTTTCTGAATAACTCTTTACCTTCAATAAATGAAATGATAATTTAAAAGCTGCATTTTGTGTTTAGTCACCTGGTATTTGTCTTACATTATAATGAGTTGGATGATCAAAGTAAGCAAAAACAAAAAAAATGTGGAAGGGGGAAAATATGTTTTCAAAGCACTGTAACCAACACACGATTTCACTTCATACTGCCGTACACTTCTAAAGATACCACAGTCACTTCATTATTCACACTCACAATATGCTGATAATGGGCGTATTCTGAGTTTACTTAGGTTCTTGTGAACAGATGGAGAAGTATAGCAAGCATTTGGAGGTTCTGGTTGCTGAGAGGACCCAGGATCTGATGCACGAGAAGCAGAAGACTGACCGCCTTTTATACAGTAGGACATTTTTCTGACTCATTTTGGAAAATTGTGGACTCGCCAGCTACAATCCTATAAAAAAATTCCAAAAGGAGTGTTCACAGATGTTGGGTTCATATAACTCAAGTACTGTGCTTGAGAGCAGCATGGGGTTAGAGTGGAGAAGGGGGAGCATGGTTTATCAAGAGCTCTGGAGAGGTCTAATAGGATTGGACAGAAGACAAAGATAGCGGACGCTAATTATGCACTTTGAAAAGGTGCTACAATAATGAAGGGGGCAGTCACGGAGGAATGACTTATGCAGAAGTCAGACTGGAGCTTAATGACCATATCCCGTGAGAGGAAGATAGATAGTTGGTTAGATACAGCACGTTCTAAGGTTTTGGAGGGGAAGAGAAGCAGAGATATTGGCTCATAATTCTGGGCACAGATGGGTAGAGTGTGTATTTGATGGGAATGTCATCCATGCCTCATTGAAGGCTGTATGTGTGCTGACCAGTGAAAATGACAGATTTCATGGTGAAGATAAGTGGGATCTATGAATATATGGTTTTGAGAACAGGAGAAGAAATTAAGCCCCAGATTAAGGATTGATTTAAAGCCAGGGTTTTCAAAAAGGGGTACTTAAAACTCCTATGGGCCACTGAAGACGTTGTTGGATCTTCCTAGACAGACATGCTGAGAATTGACTATATATTAAAGATTTGAAAAAAATATTTCAGTTTGTTTTAAATTTCAGCCTGTAGAATTATGAGGGGCTTGGTTGCCTAAGGTTGGTATCCATGGATAAGAAAGGGTAGGAAAACCTTTATTTAATGAAATGCCTTATGTAAGGATCACCACATCTAGTGGTATAGATCCATGTATTAATGCATTTTTCCTTTTATGTGGAGTCAGTCTCGGGCTAAAACGGGATTTTTCTTCAGGTATGCTGCCCAAACAAGTTGCCGATGATCTCAGACAAGGGAAGCCCTCAGAAGCCCAAAGTTATGTAAGCGCAACAGTATTTTTCAGGTGAGAGCTATGCTTATAAACTGTCTTCTTATCAGGGTGGTTTTCATTCTAACTCTAATGAAGCACGTCTCATTGAACAGTCAGAGATGTCACTGAGCTACTAATTTGAAGCCTGAGGTGTGCCAAATAATGTTGCAAACTAAAACCCTCAGGAATGGGGCTGGGTAACCATGTTATAACTTTCCCCATCAGTTTATTTTTAAGCTGCTAGCCAATGCCATCATTTTTTATAAAGTTTGCTGACCTTTCGATACCTATTGTAGTAGGAAGATCTGTAATCATGCCCCCCCATATAACAGTGAAAACATTGGTTGCAGGAGTAGCTCCTCAATGGCGGGGGAAGAATTCTGTCATAATTGGCAGAATATCTTTTCAATGGCAGGAAATAGTTTAATTCTATTAAATTCAATTTTATAAAGATTCACATTAATAAATTGTAGATACATGGCATGTGACCTTTTTGCCTGCATTTTTAAATTTCATTCACAGTGACATTGTGGGTTTCACTCAACTGTCTAGTACAAGCACACCGTATCAAGTGGTGGATTTTTTAAACAAACTCTACACAACTTTTGATGAGATTATTGACAATCACGATGTTTACAAAGTGGAGACTATTGGAGATGCATGTAAGTACATAGTTTTGCATTTAAATAGTCATTATATGGTTATAATGTTCATGTTGTAAGTCATTACTGATATGATAAAGCAACAATTATTGTTAAAGCTACATTTGGAAACCTTTTTGCTGTTTAATTTGGAATAAATATATTTGGTATAAATATCATAATTCCCTTTCAGCTCTCATTAATTGAAGTGGTTTGAGAGTAAATTGAGATCTCTTTGTTTTCTCCTGCCTCTGTATTCAGGAGTGTAAGAATTCTACTCCTCCTTTTCGCTCTGTATTCAGGTGTCAAAAGAATTCTACTTCTTAACTGTAACCAATCAGGACCTTTCTCTGACTTTTCCCTCCTGACTGGTTGAGAGCTTTGCTATCCAAGTTTTATTAGTGTTCATGAGACACTCGAAACATTGGTGGACTATGAAAATCCAGGGGTATCAAAATCTCAACTGTCTTATACAAAACCCAAAAACAGTGAAGTTGGCACGTTGTGTAAATCGTAAATAAAAACAGAATACAATGATTTGCAAATCCTTTTCAACCTATATTCAATTGAAGACAAGTTACTTAATGTTTGAACAGGTAAACTTTGTAATTTTTTACAAATATTAGCTCATTTGGAATTTGATGCCTGCAACATGTTACAAAAAAGCTGGCACAAGTGGAAAAAAGACTGAGAGAGTTGAGGAATGCTCATCAAACACTTATTTGGAACATTCCACAGGTGAACGGGCTAATTGGGAACAGGTGGGTGCCATGATTGGGTATAAAAGCAGCTTCCCTGAAATGCTCAGGCATTCACAAACAAGGATGGGGCGAGGGTCACCACTTAGTCAACAAAAGCGTGAACTGATTGTCGAACAACATTCCTCAACGAGCTATTGCAAGAAATTTAGGGATTTCATCATCTACGGTCCGTAGTATCGTCAAAAGGTTCAGAGAATCTGGAGAAATCACTGCACATAAGCGACAAGGCCGAAAACCAACATTGAATGCCCGTGACCTTCGATCCCTCAGGTGGTACTGCATCAAAAACCGACATCAGTGTGTAAAGGACATCACCACATGGGCTCAGGAACACTTCAGAAAACCACTGTCAGTAACTACAGTTCGTCGCTACATCTGCAAGTGCAAGTTAAAACTCTACAATGCAAAGCGAAAGCCATTTATCATCAGCACCCAGAAACGCCGCCGGCTTCGCTGGGCCCAAGCTCATCTAAGATGGACTGATGCAAAGTGGAAAAGTGTTCTGTGGTCTGACGAGTCCACATTTCAAATTGTTTTTGGAAACTGTGGACGTCGTGTCCTCCGGACCAAAGAGGAAAAGAACCATCCAGACTGTTAAAGGCGCAAAATTCAAAAGCCAGCATCTGTGATGGAATGCGGGTGTATTAGTGCCCAAGGCATGGGCAACTTACACATATGTGAAGGCACCATTAATGCTGAAAGGTACATACAGGTTTTGGAGCAACATATGTTGCCATCCAAACAACGTCTTTTTCATGGACGCCCCTGCTTATTTCAGCAAGACAATGCCAAGCCACATTCTGGCCTGTCTGTAGTCCAGACCTGCCTCCCATTGAAAATGCGTGGCGCATTATGAAGCGTAAAATACGACAAAGGAGACCCCGGACTGTTGAACAACTTAAGCTGTACATCAAGCAAGAATGGGAGTTCCACCTGAAAAGCTTCAAAAATTGGTCTCCTCAGTTCCCAAACAGTAACTGAGTGTCGTTAAAAGAAAAGGCAATGTAACACAGTGGTAAAAAGGCCCCTGTGCCAACTTTTTTGCAATGTGTTGCTGCCTTTAATTTCTTTAATGATTAATGTTAATGATTATTTGGGAAAAAAAAATAAAGTTTCTCAGTTTGAACATTAAACATCTTGTCTTTGCAGTGTATTCAATTGAATATAAGTTGAAAAGGATTTGCAAATCACTGTATTCTGTTTTTATCTACGATTTACATAACTTGCCAACTTCACTGGTTTTGGGTTTTGTACAACAACTGCATATCATAGCAAAAAAAACAATGAAAAGACAAAAAACACTACCAGAAATGCAATCAGCCAAGGAGATGGACTGAGCAAGGTACAAAATCCGAGTCAAATTTGTGTGGCTTTCCAAAGACGGGTAGATTTCGGTGGTTTTAAATCGGACTGTGAGGCTGTTAGGGACATTTCTCCTGGGAAGGTAACTAGCTGTGTCACCTTACTTCATTATCATGTGATGTGAAATATGTAATGTTTGTTTTGTTGCAAAAATTGGCACCAACATTAACCGGGCATTAGTGTTTTGAAGATCTGCTGGCATTGTGTTAGCAAGTAGCTTGTTAGTAAGCTTTCACATTAGCACTGTTGCTGTTTAGAGCATTCACTTACAGTGACAAGCCTCAAGTTGTAATAATGTTAAAGCAATCTGTCTGTAACAGAATAGTTGACGGTGTGTAATACTTAGAAACTGTAGTTCTAATAACCGCTGCCTATCTGTGTTTGATAGCCTAGTGTTATATAATAGTTTTGCAAAGCATATGTGTCTGTCAATAACATGTAAATGCTGTCTACTTTTTCATTATTACCATAATCTCTTATAAATCATACGTGCTGGAGCTCCCCAGGTGTTTCAGTTCACTGCCTATAAGCTGCAGTCATGAAAAACCATGAGCCTTATTTGGAGGGAGGGGCTACAGAAGGGAGGAAGCACACTGGGAGGAATGGTGGTGTTCATGATCAAATCTCTCTCTCTCTCTCTCTCTCTCTCTCTCTCTCTCTCACTCTCTCTCTCTCTCTTCTCAAAAGTTGCCAACTGCAGCTTTAATTAGAGAGTTCTTGAGTCCATAAACATCATGGCTGCTTATTTTTATAAGTTTGTAAGTCCCAAGTGCATTTGTATGAAGAATATGTCATTTGATCATATTTTATTTTGTGTCTCAGATATGGTGGTATCTGGAGTTCCGACAGAAAATGGCATCCTTCATGCTTCTGAAATTGCCAGCATGGCCCTGGATCTTGTTGCTGTCTGCAAGACTTTTAGAATCCCACATAAACCCAACACCCTGCTTCAGATTAGAGCTGGAATCCATTCCGGTATGAAGCAGTAGACTTTTTTCTGTGATTTTAAAGCGCTACTCGCTGCGGCTTTGCCTGTTTTCATGGTCATGTCTGTACTTGGTTTCAGGTCCTGTTGTTGCAGGTGTAGTTGGGACTAAAATGCCTAGGTATTGCCTGTTTGGAGATACAGTGAACACCGCTTCCAGGATGGAGTCTACCAGTGAAGGTATCTATGGCGTTCAAATGCCACTTGTCTTGAATATATACATTCTCCATACCTTCAGCGATATGTAAATGTTTTGCTTAGTTATAGAAACAGATCTCATTGCTAAACAATATTAAGGTCCAAATTGCGTTCTCCAACGGAATGTTAATATGATGGGTTGAAGAGATTTGTTTAGGCAAAAATCTGTTTGCCTCTAGCTCTTAAGATCCAGTGCAGCTCCAGTGCTTACTATCTTCTGGAAGAGCTAGGAGGATATGCGTTACAATGTCGGGGAAATCTGCAGGTTAAGGTAGATGTTATCACTCACTTAACTGAATGGATTAATTATGCACAAAACATATAGTAACAGTTGTATCATACAGTGGTGCCTGAAAGTTTGTGAACCCTTTAAAATGTTCTATATTTCTGCATAAATAACACCTAAAGCATCATCGGATTTTCAAAAAAGTCCTAAAAGTAGATTAAGAAAACCCAGTTAAACTAATGAGACAAAAATATTATACTTGGTCATTTATTTATTGAGGAAAATGATCCAATATTACATATCTGTGAGTGGCAAAAGTATGTGAGCCTCTAGGATTAGTGATTAATTTGAAGGTGAAATTAGACAGGTGTTTTCAATCATTGGGATGACAATCAGGTGTGAGTGGGCACCCTGTTTTATTTAAAGGATAGGGATTTATCAAAGTCTGATCTTCCGACGCATGTTAGTGGAAGTGTACCATGGCACGAACAAAGGAGATTTCTGAGGATGTCGAAAAAAGCGTTGCTGATGCTCATCAGGCCGGATAAGGTTACAAAACCATCTCTAAAGAGTTTGGACTCCACCAATCCACAATCAGACAAATTGTATACAAATGGAGGAAATTCAAGACCATTGTTACCCTCCCCAGGAGTGGTCTACCAACAAAGATCACTTCAAGAGCAAGGCATGTAATAGTCGGCGAGGTCACAAAGGACCCCAGGGTAACTTCTAGGCAACTGAAGGCCTCTCTCACATTGGCTAATGTTAATGTTCATGTGTCCACCATCAGGAAAACACTGGACAACAATGGGGTGCATGGCAGGGTTGCATGGAGAAAGCCACTGATCTCCAAAAACAACATTGCTGCTCATCTGCAGTTTGCTAAAAATCATATGGACAAGCCAGAAGACTACTGGAAAAATTTTTTGTGGACGGATGAGACCAAAAATAGAACTTTTTGGTTTAAATTAGAAGCATTATGTTTGAAGAAAGGAAAACACTGCATTCCAGCTTAAAAACCGTATCCCATCTATGAAACATGGTGGTAGTGGTAGTATCATGGTTTGGGCCTGTTTTGCTGCATCTGGGCCAGGATGGCTCGCCATCATTGATGGAACAATGAATTCTGAATTATACCAGCGAATTCTAAAGGAAAATGTCAGGACATCTGTCCATGAACTGAATCTCAAGAGAAGGTGGATCACGCAACAAGACAACTACCCTAAGCATACAAGTCGTTATACCAAAGAATGGTTAAAGAAGAATAAAGTTTATGTTTTGGAATGGCCAAGTCAAAGTCCTTGAGGAAGGACCAGAAGCGAGCAGTTCATGTGAGGAAACCCACTAACATCCCAGAGTCAAAGCTGTTCTGTACGGAGGAATGGGCTAAAATTTCTCCAAACCGATGTGCAGGACTGATCAACAGTCACCGGAAACGTTTACTTGCAGTTATTGCAGCACAAGGGAGTCACACCAGAAATATAGAAAATTTAAAGGGTTCACAAACTTTCAAGCACCACTGTGTATTGAAAGAAGAGTGGATTTAAATTTTTCTATCATTGTGCCCTTTGCTTAATGCGGATAAGTTTTTTTTTTTTTTTTTTTTTTAAATTATTGTTGATAAGTTTTTTTTTTGTTTTTTTTTTACGTTATCTTTTTTTCTTCTTATACTGGAAGAAAATAGATTTGCCTTTAAGTTAATTGTGTTGTTATTTAGTTGGAGGGTGACATGCTAAGTGTAAAAAAGATTACAGCATATATTGAAATGACAGCACTGTTCCATAATCCTCTCTGATTATGGTCTTCCATTTCAGGGCAAGGGCGACATGGTCACATATTGGTTGGAAGGCAAACCGGCTCTGCCTGTCATTAAGGAACAGAATAAAAAGCCTCTATTCGTGCAGGAAAATGAGAAAGAGTACACCTCCATCCCCGGCTTTTTAGGCAATGACCAACTTGTAGATCAAATGTGATTTGCTACTGGGAAAGGCAATTGAAGCTTAACTTTCATGATGAATTTTCTCTTGTTGGGAGCACTTGAATTGTACTGTTCATTTTATTAACTGATTCTCGCCATTTAATTACTGTCTCATTTATCATACCTCTCTTTGTGAGTTTCCACCTCGTGCTCTGCTCACGTGTTCCTCTTTGTTAGCTGCTAGCTTTGTGTATTTTAATTCCTGGTCTGTATTTTCCCCCCGTGAGAGTATTAGCTTCCGCACTCTCACAAATCTGTTTGTTTATTGATATTCAGGTTTCTTGCCCGTATTTACTCAAACTTTGTGATCATATTGTGTAAAGACGTGAATTTGTGAACTGCACTTTGCTCTGCTTTCCTGAATTTGTAACGTGCAGAAAATATTAGCTAGAATCTCTGGCAGTAAAGACTATACCATGATGTCCACTCGACTCTGAGAAATTACTTTTCTTGCCTTTAAATTGTTTCTCACCTCACATTCAATTTAATATTTTTTTCTATTATCTTCATAATATTAACCAAAACAACAGGAAAAGTGTCTTCAACCGTTTCTGCTTTTTTGACTTATAGAATGTATATACTACACAATTCTTTTTTATTGAATAGTTGCATGTCACAATATTCCATTGCAGTAAATGCACTGATTCTAAAAATAAAAAACTACATCAATGTTAATTTTTATTATTTTTTTTTGTCTGTATCACTTGGACAAAATGCGTGATAAAAAATTTTCACCCTTTACTTGAGGTGATGTAAAAACCTGTTCCAACGTTTGTTCCTTCTCATTTTGCCAGTTTATCACTGTAATGAGCACTGAATTTTGGCATAAAAGTAAATGCCTTCGTGGTTTTTTTGCAAGCATTCAACTCTATTAGGTCATAGAAAGTCCTTTTCACATTTTTCTGAAAGTCAAAATAATACAAAAAAACTACATAAAAACATCGAAACATGGGAAGGCTCAACGCAGTGATAAGCAGTCAGATTGGCCACGGTTATATGATGTTTTTTCATTCGGAATTATATCGTTCGCAATTAAAATATTCTTCCTGGAGTTTACATGGAAATAGTAATTCGTAATTGAGGTTTACATGGAAAACATGTTTAATCTTTAATCTTTAATCCTTTACTTAATTCCGCTTAACCTCCGGGGCTCGGGAAGGGTTCTGATTGGACAGGGGGCGCACGTGTTTACGTATTCACGTCTTCCGGAAGAAAACGAACTCCGCTCTCCGCTTCTATTCATCCCGGCATACACCATGGAAGAACCAATGATCTATAGATCCATTTACTCTTTGCAAACAAAACAGGCTGCGCGCGCAGCTTGGCAACAGAATTATGGCTGACCACAATAGCTTGTCAAGCTATGTGAGGGCATTAGCCATCAAAGATCGCAAATTCTACCTGAACAAATTAACTTTGACAAATGGCCATTCCGTGGCCTGATATATATACCCATTTGATCGAGAAACCTGCCATGTACACTGGGGAGGAACTACGAGCATACAAGTCACTGGATGCTCATGACTACGTTATCTGCGGACATAAGCGGAATGTTAAATACCACGACAGACTTGGAGTTTTGTGTCTCGAAATCAGAGGTCCTTTCATGTCAAACAGAAGGGCATAAAACCGCCGTGTATGAAGCATGGGTTGTAATAAAAAAATAAATAAATAAACAGAAAACTACGTGCTGACAGCTAATTGTACCTGCATGGCAGGCTAAGTATTATTTTGTATTTTTGGGTTGCTATTTAGCAAGTTTGACTGCGTAGTTGTCATGCAAACATGAAATGTGCTTCGGTTTACCATTATTCTCACATATTTCATTTTATGTCTGTAACCGTGAGACGCGCGTCAAAAAAATTGGTTACATTAATTTCAATTGAGCAAAGCCCCCTGGCGAGCGTGTGCTGCGTCAGATTTTTACTTTCCGCCACTGCTCAATTTCTTGAGCGTGAAACTCAATAGAAATGCATTTGTCTTTTAGGTTAGCTATTTAACTATTTCGCCTTGTCATGGTTGGCGGCACAAACGGAAACTTCACATGTAGTTGTCGAAACCGATATACCTGCTTTTTAACCAAGTCGCAGTTTTGAGAGGAAATCCATTATTTTGTGCGCATTTAAGTTATCAAGCGATCTACAGTTAGACAGAGCCTAACTCAAGGTACTCTGGTCAGCATTTAACACTGCTGAGTTAGCTAGCTAGCTAATTTGCTGCTGGATGAAGTAAAGTGAATCATAATCTTAATTTACTAGACAGCTAAATTTAGGAGGAAAATTATGCCTGTATATAACATACAGTGCTCAGTAACCTGAACGTCGCACTTCTTCATTACTTAAAACAAACTTTATTAGTAGGTGTTTTCAAAATTAAATGTATCTTGTTGAATATTTTGAGAGTGACACCCATGGCTTCTCAGTCTTGTTGACGGCTGTCAATCTTGATGCGGCTGACTGTTTCAGTGGGCGTTTAAAAGTATCAAAGCAACGTTCAGAGTTTGACTTGATGCTTCGCTAGCGGCCAGTGGGTGTTATACGGATGTGATCCTCTCGGAATCCTGTAAAACTTGAGTCCACAAATAAAATGTCAATTCTGACAGCCGTACACGCAACAACCAGACATTTTGGTGCTGGTAAAATATACAATTCATTGTTTGCAGATTCAAAATTGAATTGGGGAGACCCCTACTTCCGTTGCCAAGATGCGCACTCAATCTTTTTGATGACGTCGGCTGTAAATGGGTCTATATATAATAACTGGATAGCTGATGACGTCATAATTTTAAAGTAACCGTACCGCCATATTGGTATGCCCAACTTTAATCTCTCTGAACATTACTCACACTGAACACATTGCAGCCTACGATATAATTAATTGAGAGGATATCTTTTCACGGAAACGGAAGAGGCGGTATTTTATGTTTCCTCCTCCCCTCGATCAGACTGTACGAAAAATTCCTCAAGTACAGCAGATTTAACAATATCAGCATTTGACAGTACGAGCAATGCGTTCCATTGGAAATCCATACGGGTTTTTCTCACTGGTCTATATATAAGAACTGGATAGCTGATGACGTCATAATTTTGAAGTAACCGTGCTGCTATACTGGTATGCCCAACTATAATCTCTCAATTACTCACATTGAACACGTTGCAGCCAACAACGCAATTAATTGAGAACATGTATTTTCACAGACACGGAAGAGATGGTATTTTATGTTTCCTCCTCAGATCGACCTGACTGTACGAAAAATGTCTCAAGGACCGCAGATTTTACAGTAGGCAGCAGATGTACGTGTTTTAACATTTTCAATGGACAATATCAGCATTTAACAGTACGACCAATGAGTGCGTTCCATAGGAAATCTATGCAGATTTTTCTTCACCTCGCCTGAGTGGGGCAGTGGTACAACGAAGTTGAAATCCGAAGTCATGGAGACTGAAGAAGACGAGACGTCAATCCTGCAGGTATTATTATTATTATTCTGTGTGGGGGCTGGGAGGATTAAAAAACTTAATGAAAAATTAAATTAGCCGTAAGCTTGCATCGTGTCAACTGTTGTCTTTATTTTAGAAACGCCGGGTGCGAGATTCAATCGCGCGTAATGCATATGTAAGTCCCAACCAAGGACTGGTCCCAACGGATGTCTTGCAATGTCTGCACTCAGTAGCTGCCACTAAGCTAGGCTAATTTTCCAATGAAGCGAAAGTGGGTTCGCTGCAGAGAGCGCAGTATAAACTTACCAAGTTCGCTAAATCAGCGTTCACATGAGAAGTGAAGTGAGTTGTGCGTTATGGAGATGTATGTAAAACTGCCTACCATTCATTGTCGAGCGTGAATCACATTATCTATTTAAGTAGCCCTAACGTTACATCCTCATTGATAACCTGGCAAAGTGGAGGCGTTGCACAGGATGCAGAAACCGTAGTGTAAGTCACGTGATCCCCAAAGTAACCCAGGAAGATGACTTTGATGGGATGGGAATGCATCAATTAATAATTATTTATTTATACAAAAATATTGCCAATATTGTGCCAGTGTTTAAGAAATAAGTTGAAAATTATCGAGGTGAGTCTCTCTTATCTGTAATGTCTAAAGTGATGGAAAGGTGTTTTTTTAATAGAATCAATCAGCATATTGAACCCCTCTTGCATCCATCGCAACATGGATTTCACAAGGGTCATTCTACAGTTACACAATTAATTCAAATTTTTGACAAGATTGGTAGAGTTTTAAATTCTTGTGGTTTGGCGGATGTACTATACATTGATTTTTCTAAGGCCTTTGACTCTGTGCCTCTTAGCTTATTATGCCATAAACTATGTTCATTTGGCATCCATGGCAGTTTGTTAAAATGGTTTGAATCATATCTATCAAACCGGGTTCAGAAGGTTATTATAGAAGGTGAAGAGTCTACTACCCTTTCTGAGATCTCTGGGGTTCCCCAGGGTTCTATATTGGGGCCTCTTTTGTTTTCGATGTACATCAATGACTTGCCTACCACTTGTAGTACTTCAACTGACTCTGGTCTTTATGCCGATGATGCCAAGTTTCTCAGAATAATTGAGTGTTTGACAGGCTGCATCTCTTTTCAAGGTGATATTGATCTCTTGATGGAATGGAGTATCAAATGTGGTTTAAATTTTAGTATTCCTAAGTGTAAAATTATTTCCATTACAAGAAAATTAAATCCTCTTGTCTTTCACTACAATTTTAATGGTCGTGTCCTGGAAAGAGTCAAAGAGATCAATGACCTTGGGGCGTTGTTTGAATAGGATTTGTCATTTAAAAAGCATGTTGACACCCAGGTAAATAAAGCCAACAAGGCATGGGTTGTGGCCAAGTAGGTAACAATAGGTTATAAAAATAATGGTTTATTCAAAACCATGTATGTGAGTGTGGTCCGTAGTGTATTGGAATATGGTAGTGTAGCCTGGGATGCCTCTTCAAAGCGTAATTTGTCACCATTAGAGTCTGTTCATAGAAGAGTGACAAGGCACATTTTGGGCAAGCAGCATGATTATAAAACAAGACCACAAAAAAATGGATCTTTTGCCCTTGTCCTTTTGACGTGAAATACTCTACCTTGTATTCCTGCATGTGTGTTTTTTTGGAAGATTCTCCATAGATGTTGATAATTACATGCAATTTTGCTCAAGAAGGGGAGATGACTTATTATTGAAAATACCTTTGTGCAATATGGAGACTTTTTATGGTTCATATTTAAACCGAGTAGTCAAATTGTGGAATCACTTACCCTGCTCTATTTGAAGTATATCTAGTCCCTCGATTTTTAAGTATAAAGTCAGTGATTTTTACAGACAGAAATATACTTAAGGTTTTAATTCTGATGTCAGCTGCTGCAGATGCCTGTCCTGCTGTTCCACTTAGATATTAAAGCTTTTGATTTCATTGTATTTTATAACATTTATCTTTTTAAGGGGCATTCAACTTCGAGGTTTTATCCAGAGGGAATGTCCCTACTGTGTAATGCTTATATTTTATTTCATTCATTGATGTTTTATTTTAAACTTTGTAATGTTTTAAATGTCCAAGTTTGTATTTGCATGTTATGTTCATGGCATAGTGAATCTTAAATAAATAAATAAAAATAAAGCAGTTTAAAAAACTGCAAAACCTAGCAAACAGGAGAGACATTAATTAAAACAAAATAAATATGCAACTGCCCTGGCACAGGTGGTCTTTCAAGCTTTGAAGGCCTATTCAAGTATGTAATGTCAAGGTTTTTACAATATGAAATCAGAAGATGGTGGAAATGATGCCTTTGTTTCAACTCACACAATTATTGCCCCACTTTTTTCTCCCACTGGTAGCCAATGTAGGCAATGATTGCCGACCTCGCCAAACCTGGTGAGGAAAAATTTACAAATATTAATTTAATTCCAGATATGACCTTTCTGGCTTTTTTGATAGGAATTATTGTAATCTGCTGTGCAGACAATGCACGTTTTATCTAACAGCAGCGTAAAGCAATGGCTCTTGAATGATTCTAAAGATATACAGGACTGTGCAAAAGACTTATGCCCCTTTCACACCTGGCTTTGTAGGGGCGCGGAGCAGTGCAGATGTTCCATGCGCGTTAATGCACATGGAGAGCGCAAAGACATCTGTGGGGATGCGCAGGGGTACACAGTAATGCGCAGTGGTGCGCAGATATCAAACACAAAAATGAAATGTTGAATTTTTTGCGCAGACCGCTGCGGAGGCCTTCCAAACGCAATGAAACATGTTACAAACGCTGTTCGATTATCATTGGAGTAAATGGAGACGTGACATAGCGGGGGCGACAAGTTAACAGTCACATGGCCTAGTTCATCACTGTGCTTGCGGCGGCGCAGCAGAGTGATGTTAGAAATTTTGTTTTTTTTTCCTAAGCACTTGGATAAGCAACGTGTGGACCAACCTGTTGATTTGTGCGCAGATAACCTCCACCTGGCTATGAGTGTGGACAAATGCATGAATAACCTACATGTGTTCGTCACAACAGGTAATGTAAATCTCTTATGTTGGGATCAGCCAATTTAATGATAATCTAATTCTGCGAGGCCTACAAGTTTACTTTGAACTGTAATACTAACTCAATATCTTCCAATCTAACTTTCACGAAAGTGGAGAATCAGGATGTTATCAAAAATAACATTAGCCTATGTTTTACGAATCAAGATAATGTTACTCAAACTAGCTAGTTTACTCCGTTCCCTGACAGTCAACACTAGTTAGCTTTGGATATTTTGTTAAATGTCAGCTTTTTAGCCTCTGTCAGCTCAACCTGAGTAACAACGTTTGGCTGGCATATGTGCAATAGCTGCATAGGCCACAATGTACCACAGTAGTTCACACTAAGTTGCATGTATATTTTAGAAAATGGAACTGTGTGCACACATTTTACTGAGCTATTTCATACTTGGAAGTACTCAGAATGGAGATTGGGTAACAGACCATGAAAATGAAGAAAGCAGTTTATTCTGAAGTTAAAATGGGAAAGACTGAGAGTCACAGAGTAATAATTGTATTCACTAAGAAAGAACTCTAACTGTTCACTTAGTCTTGACAATACCCATTAAGCCACACTGAGCTGTCTTCTTCATTTTGATTTTCATGTGTGGCAGCCCATATGCAAAAATGGATCACTCCATATTATGTTGAATTCAATTTCATACCGCATTTTTACTTTTACTATGACTATTCGATTAAAAACCTTAAGGTTCACATTTTCAGTTCTTAGTCTCATCATCCCAACTCTGCATTCAGTTGGCTAGTGGACATTTTTGAAAGTAATATAAGAAACTTAAAGTAAAACTTCCTTCAGACGTAGCGACGGCGTCAGGCCACTTAGTCACGGCGGGGGGTCACGGCACTTGTTCGTTTCCCAAGTTTGGTCAGATGTAACGGCGGCGTCAGGTCAGCATTCGTCTGGTCAGTGAGCTCTGTAGCTAAGCCGTGGCACTAATTACACCTCATAGTCATCCACGCTTAGTTTCCTGCGGATCTGTCATTTTCTTTGCGTATGGCCATGCGCCCTGCTCCACGCCCCTATGCAGCCTTGCATGAAAAGGGCTTGAGGCACCCTAGTTTCTTTTTTTCTTCATTTAATTTCATTGTTGGATGTGTTTTTTTATTTCATTTAATTTTGTTGTTGGATGTTTTGTTTTCCATATTAGTGGTGCTGCAGATAAAAATGCACATTTGAAGCACCAAATGTTCAAATAAAAAGGAAAAGCTCACAAAAGAACTCTGAATTTCACAAAATAGAGTTGATACAAATAATATGCCATGACAGAGTCCTGATCTCATCATAATTAAAGCTGTCCGGGAATATCAGGGGAAACAGATGCAAATGAGACTGAGAGTCTGCAGAAGTACTATGGCTTATTCTCCAATGTCGGGAACAACCAAACAGACAATAATCTTATAAAGCTATAAAACTGTACAACAGTGTCCCAGTTTTTTAGGCAAAGGGTGGTCAGGCTAAATATTGATTTTAGTTACTTCTGATCAGTTCAAACGTCCTCAAACAGTAGTACATTTTTCAATATTTTGAAACGTTCAATTTCATGATTTTTGGAAGAATCTTAACCTCAGAGTTGTGTTTGAAGTGTCAAAAACGTTTGCACAAGACTACCTTCGGAAGTAACTCCATGCATTAATCCATCAATCCATGATCTGAACCACTTCTTCCTCATCAGGTTTGCTGGGGAGCAGGAGCGTAACCCACCCAACTATGGGTGAAAGGCAGGAATACACCCTGAACAACACGCCAGTCCATTGAAGGGCTGGCACACCACTCACTCAAACACTCATACCTCTGAACAATATTAGAGTCTCCATTCAATCTAGTATGCATTGCTGAAGGAGGAAACCAGAGTACCTGGAGCAAACCTGCACAAACACAAAGAGAGCATGCAAACTCCACTCAGAAAGACCCCTGGCTAGATTTAAATCAGCAACCTTCTTAATGTGAGGCTACTGTGCCACATATTTGCGCCACCTTGTATGGGCAATTCTTCCCTGCATTTAGATACTTTTCCATATAATGCTATACTTCAACAATTACTCCTGATAGGACTCGAAAGGGATTACAGAGATAGTATTCACTCTGTGCAGCTTCACTCAAAGTAATTTTCTAGGACACTATGGAAACAATGTTTGCGCTACTGGATGACCAGTCATACCAGTAAATCTGTAATGTGCCTGTGCCAGGCTTGCCCATAGCAGATAAGCTAGCAGTAGGACACACAAATGGTTGTAAATCAAATTCTTAATCACGGGACATTAGTACGGAAAAATTCACAAATGACTTTATCATCTAAGAACAAACTAGTACCGTGTCTGTAAGCAGTTTTGTGGATCCTCTTCAAATAAACTACTAAAACAAAGCTTAGGCATCAGCTGCACTATCCCAGCTCACGTTCTGCAAAGTGGATTGACATTCAGGTGAAAATTACCATCAGTAAAAATAAAAAACAGGAAGGCACTTGAATAGAAATTGAGCTCTTATTGCACCGGCACTACATAATCAAACTAATCTGGTTTAAGGGCCTCTAGAACCTATAGAGGAGGACAACAGCATCTGTTCGGTGCAGGAGAAAAAGCTCTTTAAATTCTTGGTATCAGGCAGAAAAGGGACCAAAATAATGAGGAGGGTTCTGCATCTGTGGCCCCTCGAAATGCAGATTCCCTCGTGGCTTCATCCACACAGCAGACAGAGCTTGAAAAGAGAATATCTTTCAACAAACCCTGGAGACATACGCAGAATATTTGAAAATCCCAACACAAAAAGTTGGAACTGTTTCGAAAATGCACATAAAGTAGTATTTTGTAAATTTATTTTGACTTGTATCACACTGCAGTCAGTATGCTCGTTAGGTTTTCTTCATTTTATACTCAGCAACAAACGTTTCTGTGACACCAATATTGTTAATTATTTTTCATAACGCAATTATGAAATTGTCATACATGGTGATATCAGACTGAAACAGTACACGTAAACACAACATTGAAATGGAAATCATGAAAAAATGCGAGAAAATGACTTTGCACGTGAAAATGTGCGTAAATCATGCTTGTGGATGGCAATAAAAGAGGAGAATTTTTGGAATGTTCACATTGTGCCTGATGAACGACGGAAGCATCACTTATTGAAAACACAGCCATTTCGGATCAGGAACTCTACCCTCTAAATGCCAAGACTGTCTGAAAATGATCGGTGGAGGGCCATTGGGATGATTGAATCCGGAACCTCGCAGAGGGAAGTTGCTCATCGCCTGAATGTCCACCGAAACACCATTTGGAACTTTTGGCAGCGTCATCAGCAGACAAGACATGTCAGAGACCGTCCTCGCAGTGGCCGTCCACGAGTAATCGCTCCCAGACAGAACAACTGGATTCGAACAACCCATCTCCGAAATCGATTCCAACCTGCAACCATAACTGCAAGAACGATACCTGGTTTGAGGCGACTGTCTGCACAGACAATCCATCGCCGTCTCCGTCATTTTGGCATTGTCCGACGTCGGCCAGCAAGACGTCCAATACTCACAGTACAACACCGACGACTGCGTCTACAGTGGGCACAACAACATCGACGGTGGATCCAACGTCAGTGGGATCTTGTACTCTTCACTGATGAATCAAGATTCATGCTTAACCGATGTGATGGTCGTTTACGTGTATACCGTCGACGTGGAGAACGTTATGCCAACAACTGTGTTCAGGAATTTGATCGTTTTGGAGGTGGTAGTGTCATGATTTGGGGAGGGATCACGGCTAGAAACAGAACAGATTTGCTTGTTATTGATGGAAATCTGACAGGTCAAAGATATCGCGATGAAGTGCTACGGCCATTGGTGGTACCGTTTTTGATGCAACATGGTCCCGGAATAACGCTGCAACATGATAACGCCAGACCACACGTTGCAAGGATTGTACAGCAGTATCTGATGCAACAACATGTCAATGTCCTGCCATGGCCAGCCACATCCCCAGACATGTCCCCAATCGAGCATCTTTGGGACGAGATGGATCGACGTTTGCGGCGGTTGGATAACCCGCCAGCTACACTCCAGGAATTGCGACAACGTCTACGTCAGATTTGGAATGACATCCCACAGCAATTTCTGGCACATCTGATTCGGTCCATGCACCGGAGATTCGTTGCTTGCATCATGGCACGAGGAAGTCACACCCGGTATTGAAGTGTGAAGGTCACAATTGGTTAGACGTCAGACAAGTGCTTAATGACGCATGAAAATGACATTTTTCGTTTTGAGTGACGTTGGCACTGAAAAGTCAGTGTTTCTCCTGTTAAATAAACATATTGATTGCATTGAGATCTTTGCGTGTCATTTATAACATACACATAAATGGTGTCACAGAAACTTTTGTTGCTGAGTATATTTGCAGGTGACATTCAGGCCTTTAGTGCATTCCAAAAATGTTGGGAGGGGGGCATTTTGACCAGTAAAGAGATTTTTCTTTTTTAAATTAATGATGAATGAAACAGCTGATAGCAGCAGCCGATTTTAATCATGATTTGGTGCAAAAGCAACATCCAGGAAAGGACTAGTCATTCAGGAGCGAAGATGAACCAAAGATCACCAATTAGCCCACAGATGTGTGAGAAAATCACTGAAAGTTTTAGAAGTAATGTTCCTCAAAGAAATCTAGAAAGTAATTTGGGTACTGCAGCCTCCACAGTGTATGACATAATTGAAAATTCATGGAATCTGCAGGAATTACCATGATTAAAGGGGAAGGAGTCAAGCCCAAGCTGAATACCCATGATCTCCAATCACTCAGACGGCACTGTATCAAAAAAGGTAATTTACCTTTATCTAATCAACAGAATTCACCATGTTTGCTTTACCACAAGCCTTAAAAAAATAGATTACGTTGTCAGTCATTATCTTCATTGGTTAGAGGAAATGTTCCCAAGAGCTCTTTGGTCACTGAATGGGACATGCCTACTGCAGCTGATGCCTGGCTTCAATGAGCTTACATCATGTGAGCAATGGTTGGCTTGGCTCATCTCAGAATGTGATTCCAGTGCATTCTTATTCAGCAGTTCAACAAAACTGACCAAATATTGATTCAGGTAGATTTTAGGGAGATGCTTCCAGTAGGAAAACCGCATTAACGTGGGCACATGCATTTGCGAGCAATCACCAATTTCAAGGCATGAATATTAGCATATTATGCAGATCTCATTTTCAAAGCAGGCATATAAATTATTGACTTATACACAACTCATACAATGACAGAAATTAAAATAAAACAAACACGAAAACAGATTTAAATTGTAACGAGTATTGGAATAAATGAAGAGTGAATATGTCAGTGATAAAAATGGTAAGCTATAAGGTTAATAATCTAGGTTTTTAAATTATCTGTATTTCTCAATGGAGCATTTGTGCCCTCACCATGTCTGATAGGTCTTACATACCCACATGTGACACAAATACCAAAAATTAATTTAGATTTATTTCCCCAGGTGTTGTTTCACCAGTAGAAATTTTCCAACACATTTCCATTTAATCTGCAAATGATCGACCACATGCAAACACAATAGCCATCTTTTTTGTGTCCCCTTGATGTGCTAATGTAAATGAAATGTGTATTTACAAAAGACCCTCTTGTATTTCAACTACCCATATCATTACCATTCCCAAGAGGAGATGAGAAAAATGTTGAATGCAAAACAAAGATCAAAGCAAAAGGATAAATTTGCACCAGGTGCGCAGATAAAACTAAGCCACTAATGCTACATCTGCTTCTAAGACACATGGATTTAATTTTTTTTTACACCCCCAAATAACAAGCAGTACGCACTTTAAAATGTAGTGAGATCCATAAAGTTTTGGAAAAACTTGTTTAATCTCAATTTATTTCTGACCTCCAATATTTATGTTTTTCATTTAAACAAATTACAGGCTGATACACAGTATATTTGCAGCATTTTTAAGGCTAGTCATGAAAACAATAGTTTCACTGAAAGGACATTTTTATATACAGAACCCCCCACCATCTCAGGGGGCACCACAGGAGCATGTGGGTAATTCCATGTCAAACATTTTGCAGACTGATGATCTTGGATTTGTTTCATACTTGGGGTAAGTAATGTCATTGCACACACAAACTAGTGGGCAGATTTTTTTTTGCATGTATCTTCTTTAGTTTCTGAGATCAAGGGGCCTTCCCAGATTAATTTGCTTTACCTTGTTCCAGCACAGATATGGGTATAATAACACTACAGTTTATAAAAACCAATGGAATGGTACATATTTTTACATTGTTACCATGGAATTGACATTAATAAGCAAAGTCACTGCCTTCATTTTGGCAAGCCTTATTCCCAACCAGATCACTGAATTCTTTTTTCCCTGTTTGATATGTCATATCTATGCAATCACTTGGGGATTTTTCTATATATTGTGTATTTATTTTTTTCTGGTAGTTTTTTGTTTTATAATTCCTCAAATGGGTCAGTTGAATGACACATACACTCCCATGAAACCGATACCTTTGCCCCTATCAGAAAAAGCCAATGTGATTGCATGCAGAAATAACCAACAACTCTACAGTCAATATTTGGTTGAAAAATAAAAAAGTTATCAGTGCCACAAGTGTGGAAAGTCACCAGATTTTAGCTGACTTGAGGTGGGAAAGCTTCAAAAGAAGTAATTTTTTTCACATAATTCATGCAATTAATGACGAAATGTTTTGATTTTCTTAAAGTACACATCTTGGTGAACCTTATACCCCCATTCCACACAACCGTTCTAGCTACCGTTCTCAGTCATTCTAAGTTGTCCTCAGGACGGCTGCCTCGACAGATCAGACGCTAGGAGAATGGCTGTTTTTGGCATTCTTGCGTTCCAGTAGTGATCTGTTAACGACCATAACGATGCTGTAGGGTTCTAATACAGTTCATGTACCGACCATGTAAGATCCGTACAGCGTGTCCATAACGATTTTTACCATTTTAGTACCCATCATTAGCGTTCCAGCAACGTTCCTTTCAGATCTCACACCGGTGCTGTACAGAGTGTACCATCCTCTACTGTTCATTACCGATTTCACAGCGACCGTAGCGTGCTGTTAGCAATCCACTAAAATGATCCAGTCGCATTAGGTTACCTTTGCCGTAATGATCTACAGAGGTTATAAAAGCGAGACACAAATCAAACATGTATTCAGTTGCCGTCCCAACCGTTCCTACCTTTCAAAGGAGTTACATTAACGTCCAGTGCCGTTCCGATACGGCTCCATTAAGGTTCCCTCCCGACCTCTCCCATTCCTTGATTGGTATGGGAAAGGTAGCTAGAATGGTTGTGTGGAATGGGGGTATTAAAGGGAAAAAAGAAAAATTTAAAAAGGGGGGAAAAAAATTTTTGACACTGGGAAGGCCCCATAAAGTGTTGTATCCCAAATAAAAATAACTTTGCAAATATGCAACTGCAGGGCAGGCTAACCTTTTTAGAGGTTAAGGACATTTAATAGTAGGCCTAGGTACGAGGTAAGTAACAATATCCAACTGCGTTTTTTTAAGGCAATTACTGCTATAGAAATACCATTACCATTTCCACATTTTTCACGCACCATTTCTCAAAAACAGCCACTCCGATTTTAATGAAGTTTGGAACATAAATATTTAACACCATGATGGTTGTCCTGAACCTAAAAAATATGGCCCTTTTGGTACTCTTTTAATTTCAGGGAGCGCTGAATATATAATGAGGTAGAGAATTTTCAAGCCGGGCAAAATCTCAAAAAACCTTTGCATTTTGTTTAAGTATCCATCTTTAAGAGGTTTAGCCCATATATGCTGGATCAGACAACCTGTGTGCAAAATAAGAAGTTGATATGTCAATTAATTACTGAGGTATAGGGTTTTGAAATTGTCATAATATGCCCCTTTGCAGCGGCCATCTTGGGTTTCTAATTGGCATGATTTCAGCAAATCACCTCCATCCCTGCTAATTTTAATGTTTACTTCTCATATCAATATAGCAATTTGACGTAAGTGATGAAATATAGATTTTCATGCTTAATAGCACTATTCTACCTAAAAGATTTCCGTCTCCTTACTGTCTGCTAAGTCAGTGGCCATGTTTACATGAGAGCTTTAATTCCAAATAAAAATAATTTAATTCCGAATAAAAATTAATTCCACTTTAAAAAGACCATGTAAACAAAATTAAAATTAATTCCGAAGTCAGTGGCTGGTTTATTCCGATCTTTAATCAAAATTAATTCCTCGATCATGTAAACATTTATTCCTTGTAAAATTAATTCCTCTCGTTCTGCGCATGCACGCCTACGAGTTGATTATCCCGCTTATACCATGGTCATTTGCCAGCAATATCAAATCAAAGCAATCAGAAATTTTTGGTGAAAGTTTTGCACTTAAAAAACGAGCTGGTAATCAATAAATAGGTGCCGCGCCTTCTCATAGCCAAAACTATAGCCTATGCCAAGCTAAACTGAACCAGCTAACATAGTTCAGCTTACCTTCATGGAGAACGCGTGCGCAAAAAAATCTATCATCTTTTTCCCACCTAATTATTTGGGAACTGATTCCACCTGAAACAGAGTTTATACATAACACAATATTATGCACGAGTATACAGACTGTTGCTAACTGGCTACCCGCAATTACAATGAACTTATGACAGTTTCCTTAGAGCCAGAGCTGAAATCAGTCTGTTGTCACAGCTCGTAACTAGCGAACTGTCACCAGTTGCAGTTATATGAAGTGGACGTTAGCTTCCTTTGTAACTGTACACAGTTACTATCGTTTAATAAATAAAGCATGATTATTTAGTTGCTTTAATATTTGCAGTCATTATCACTTGAGCACCTATTGTTAACTGCCCCGCAGGACGTAACTTAACGCCGCAAAATTTACTGGAGATAAATGAGTAAATTGGTTTCTGATATAGACCCATTTACTGTCTGCAAACAAAACAGGCTGCGCACGAGGCTTGGCAACGGACGTATGGCGGACCATGATAGCTTGTCAAGCTATGCGAGGGCATTAGCAATGAAAGATCGCAAATTCTACTTAAACAAATTAACTCTGACAGATGGCAACCAATTTCCAGATCCGTATGGTAGCCTATCAGTGAGTGGGTAGATGACGTTGGTTAGTGGCCCAGTATTCTGTGGCCTGTTTCCAATCATTTGGTATTTCTCCAGTTTCTTCAGACGGTCTTTAAAAACTGGAGAAATACCAAATGATTGGAAACAGGGCGGGGCGGCACGGTGGCACAGTGGTTAGCATTGCTGCCTCACAGCAAGAAGGTCGTGGGTTCGAATGTCAGGCCTGGGGCCTTTCTGTGTGGAGTTTGCATGTTCTCCCAGTGTTGCGTGGGTTTTCGCCGGGTACTCCGGTTTCCTCCCACAGTCCAAAGACATGCATGTCAGGCTAATTGGAGACACCAAATTGCCCATAGGTATGAGTGTGAGAGTGAATGGTGTGTGTGCCCTGCGATGGATTGGCAAGCTGTTCAGGGTGGGTCCCTGCCTTTGCCCGTAGTAAGCTGGGATAGGCTCCAGCTCGCCCCGTGACCCTAGTGAGGAATAAGCGGGTATAGAAAATGGATGGATGGATGGAAACAGGGCAATATAATACCAATATATAAGAAAGGGGACCGTACCGAGCCAGGAAACTACAGGCCAGTCAGTTTGCATTGCGTGCAAAATATTGGAATCTATCATAAAAGATGAGCTGGACTTATTTCTTGAACGTAACAGTATCTTGAGGGATAGCCAACATGGTTTTCGGAAGGGAAGGTCATGCCTGACAAACCTTCTGGAATTTTTTGAAGAGGCCATCAGGACTTATGACCAGAGCAGGGCTTATGACATCATATACTAGGATTTTCAGAAAGCATTCGATATAGTACCGCATAAGAGACTAATTTTTAAAATGAGCTCCATTGGAATTACAGGAGGTATTCTGGAGTGGATTCAAAACTGGTTACAGGACAGAACACAAAGAGTGGTGGTCAGTGGTATCTCATCTGAGCAAGGTATGGTGGGGAGTGGCGTCCCCCAGGGATCGGTGTCGGGACCCCTGCTGTTCCTCATTTACATTTATGACCTTGATAGGAATATTGAGAGCAGATTGGTTAAATTTGCAGATGATACTAAATTGGGGGGTTTGGCAAATAGTTTAGGGTCCACTAAAGTGATTCAGGATGATTTGGGTAGAATCCAGAATTGGGCAGAAATATGGCAAATGAAATTTAATCTAGAAGAATGTAAAGTTGTACATGTAGGTAATAAAAACATTAGACGGGATCACTTCATGGGAGGTTTAAAACTGGACTGTGCTGCACATGAGAAAGATCTGGGAGTGATTGTTGACCAGACCCTCACAGGTTATAGCCATTGTGCCGTAGCAGTTAAAAAAGCCAATTGCATGCTGGGATACATTGCCAAAAGTATTAAGTACAAATCTAAGGAGGTGATGCTTCTTTTGTACAACACGTTCGTTAGACCACATCTGGAGTATTGTGTACAGTTCTGGGGACCATACTTTAAGAATGATATAGAAGCTCTAGAGAAAGTTCAGAGAAGAGCCACTCAGCTTATTCCAGGTATAAAAGATGAAAGCTACGAGAAGAGGCTGAAGATCCTTAATCTCTTTAGTCTTAGGAAAAGGAGACTCAGGGGTGATTTGATTGAGGTCATTAAATATGTTAAAGGGATTAACAAAGTGAATTATGTAGGATTCCTTCAACCAAGTCTTGTGAGTAGAACTCGGCGTCACAAATGGAAGTTGACCATAGGTAAATTTAGCACTGATATTCAGAAATATTTCTTCACCCAAAGAGTAATTTCAATGTGGAATAGCTTGCCTGATCATATTGTTGAGGCAGAGACCTTGGGGGTTTTCAAGAGCAGGCTTGACTTAAAGCTAAATACCATTGAGTCATTCAGTATCTGAAGGGATTTATTCACAATAGTATCAAGAAACTGGTGAGCTTAGTTGGGCTGAAAGGCCGGTTCTTGGCATTCATGTTATGTTATGTTGTGTTATATATACCCATTTGATCAAGAAACCTACCGTGTACACTAGGGAGGAACTATGAGCATAAAAGTCACTGGAAGCTCATAACAACGTTATCTGCGGACATAAGCAGAATGTTAAATAACACAAAGGACTTGGAGTAGCCACGACTGGCTAAAAAAAAATAGCTACTGCCTGAAACAAAACAATACCAGCGGCCCTGAGCTAGCCAGTTTCATTTATTTTGCGGTCATGGATGAAATTCTGGGACAGAGACCGCTGGCGATGGCAATGGCCAAGAGAGTGGAGTCGATGTTGGCTTTAAAGCTCTAACTGAAGGCAACTAAAGCCATGACGATTACTTTCCAGCGTTATATTTGCTGAAACCCGATGTTGAGATTGGACCTAACTGGTGGATATAATAACATGTAAACGGAATATTCCCATCGCTCAGTGCATGTAAACAGCTTATTCGGAATATTACCTTAACCCGAATATGGACCTTAATCGGAATATGGTGTGCATGTAAACGCAGTCACTGTCTGATTCCATTGCGAACTTGACTTAAGCAGAGACGTTTATAGGGATGTCCCGATCACGTTTTTTGGGTCCCGATCCGATTCCGATCTTTTAATTTTGATAATCCGATTCCCGATTTCACCCAATCCGATTTCACTTTCTTTGAGTGGCCAAACAGAGTTTAATTACCTATGCATTTTATTTCCTGTTTACATTAATAAACAGGCCTGCATCAGAGCTGAGATTAATAGCTTTTATTAACTCATAAACAAGAACTTATTTAAACACTCTTCTTTCTTTCTTTTTTCTTTGGGAGAATTATTATAAAACACATTTAGTTATAGAACAGTGACTGTTCAACAGTCTCAGTACTAAAGAACATAGCACTACCATTTAAATAGCAGCAGGTAAACTTGACTAGCAGTTTAAGGCAATGAAAATACTAGCAGAAGCCTTACAATCAATCAAATCACATTAGAGTAAAAATAATAACATAAAATATTAACTGAAGAAACGTAGTGCCAAATAAAGCTGCCATTTTCTCCTATTATTCTCCACCTACTGCATTCACTTCAAAGTGTAGTGAAGGTTCTTTTTAATGAACACCAACATCTGTTCCATCTCAGGTGACAACCTGCTTCTTTGCTCATCCAGCACATGTGAAACAGCATTAAAGAGTCTCTCACCGTCCACACTTGTGCAGGGTGCAGTGACTTAGCAATGACATCGGTGAAACATCCGAACTCCACAGGTCAGTTGTGAAGGAAATAGAAGTTGCTTCTTTCAAGACCCGCTGCACATGTTCGCGCACCTTTGTGTCCAGGGCTGGCAGTCCTTTATCGTGCATGTAATGACGGGAGGGCATCTCGTAACGAGGCTCGAGGTAATTAATGAGCTGGTTAATTGCCCTGTATTCCACATACTGAATGGGCTGGTTGTCCTCGGCAATACATTCCCCAATTAGCTCAGTGATTTTTCTGTATTTCTCCGAGTCTTTCGGGAGCTTGTCCTTTCTTTTCAAAGTTTCACGAAGCATTTGCTGCTGTACTTCATCCGGCTTCAAAGCTGCTGCCTTACACACGTTGCAAGTCACAGTTGAAGCGTCGGTCTTTGTCATTTCATAGTGCTGCCACACTGCTGACATTTTAGCTAAAGTTTAGCCCAACACCGCCAGTCTGCCACTGCTAACAAGCTCACCGCGCGAGCTAATTGCGACTGACGCTGCATCAAGTTTTAAGGTGGATACAAGAAAGGGCAGCTGGGAAACTTCATTTCAAAACTAATTATTAAATGTATATAGTTTAACAAAAATATTTTCGTTTCTGCAATATGATTACTTTATGAATTTGTGTTAATCAGGATCAATTTTTGAGGAAAAAATAATGAAAAAAGATCTGTGTTAAAATAAGGTTGATCGGCCGATCCGATCCACTTTAAAATTTTAAGATTTAAGCTCGATCCGATCAGGGGATCGGGATCGGGACATCCTTAGACGTTTACCTGTCATTACGTCACGTCCGGACTGAGACTGAATTTTTGAGACGCGGAAGTCATTTTACTCACAATTTAATTCATAAACTCTTTTAATGCACATATCTGATTAATTTCTATCAGCAAATAGAGTTCCTACACTTGTAATCTACACGTTCATTCGCAGGGGTATTCAACTTGCACCATGCGCTTTAAGTCCATTTACAGTATCTCAAAAAAGTGAGTACACCCCTCACATTTTGACAATTAATTTATTATATCTTTTCAAGGGACAATGCTGCAGAAGTGAAACTTCTATATATATTCTAGAGTAGTCATGGTACAATATGTGTAGCAGTGTAGATTTACTGCACTGTCCAAATACCTGAACAAACAGTCACTATTTCCAAAATGGATGGCAACAAAAGTGAGTACACACCCCAATTGATAATGGTCAACCAAACAATGAAACGCGACTTGTTCATCATGTTCATGCTTTTGTCTGTTTGACTGGGCCATATGAGGTTGTGTAACATGTTGAAGGGTTAAATTGCGGTGCTTTGGGTGCGATGCTCTCATTCTGGTCACTGGATGGTCAAAATGGCAACTCATGGGAACGAACTCTCTGAGGATCTGAAAAAGAGAATTGTTGCACTCCACAAAGATGGTCTGAGCTACAAGAAGATCTGTGAAACCATGAAACTGAGCTACAGCACGGTGGCCAAGGTTATCCAACGGTTTTCCAAGACGAGTTTTGCTCGGAACAGGCCTCGTCAGGGTCGACCGAAGAGGTTGAGTCCTCGTGCTCTGCGTCAGGTGCGCAAGTTGGCTTCAGAAAACAGACGCAGCAGTGCTGGCAGCATTGCTAACAAGGTTGTAGCAGTGGGATAACAGCCTGTCAGTGCTCAGACCATACGCCATGCTCGGCGCAAAGTTGGTCTGCATGGCCGTCAGCCAAGATGGAACCTCTTCTGAAGCTAGGCCACAAGAAAGCCCAAAAACAGTTTGTTGAAGACAACCAGTCCAAGAACATGAACTACTAGAACCATGTTCTGTGGTCTGACGAGACCAAGATAAACTTGTTCGGCTCAGATGGTGTCCAGCATGTGTGGCGGCGCCCTGATGAGAAGTATCAAAACAAGTGTGTACTGCCTACAGTCAAACATGGTGCTGACAGTTTCATGGTCTGGGGCTGCATGAGTGCTTCTGGTCCTGGGGAGCTGCACTTCATCAATGGAATAATGGATCCAACATGTACTGTGAGATTCTGAAGCAGAACATGACGCCCTCCCTTCAGAAACGGCTGTTTTCCAACATGATAACGACCCGAAACACATCCAAGATGACTACTGCCTTCCTGAAGAAGCTGAAGGTGATGGCGTGGCCTAGTATGTCAGACCTGAATCCCATTGAGCACCAGTGGGGCATCCTCAAGAGGAAGGTGGAGGAGCAGCAGGTGTCCAACATCCACCAGCTCCGTGATGTTGTCATGGAGGAGTGGAGGATCCCAGCAACAACCTGTGCAGCTCTGGTGAATCCCATGCCTTGGAGAATCAAGGCAGTGCTGGACAACAATGGCGGTCACTCTAAATATTGACACTATGGACACAATTTGGCATGTTGACAGCAAGCTGTACTAACTTTTGTTGCCACCCATTTTGGAAATAGTGACTGTTTGTTCAGTTATTTGGACAGTGCAGTAAATCTACACTGCAACACATATTGTGCAATGACTACTCTAGAATATATTCAGTTTTCATTTCTGTAACGTTGGCTCTTAAAAAGATATACTAAATTAATAGTCGAAATGTGAAGGGTGTACTCACTTTTGCAAGATACTGTATATATTAAAGGCTGACCTGACACAATCATTCTCAATGAATGAATGAGAACATTTAACAGCAAAATAAAGAAACTGTGCCATACAATAAGAAATAGTCATACCGTACAAAAAATAAATAATTTACTGATTGTGCCTCTGTCAAAACAATTAATATTTTTTGATTTTTGAAAAGGGGGTCTTCAGCACATCAACACCAATAATAATTAAAGGCTACAATGACAACTTGCGCCAGTGGATGCCAATCTTGAGCGAGCAAGTTTTGAAATGTTTAAAAACATTTCGAAGCTTCAAATTTCCCATCCCTAGTTTACTGATAACCTCATTACTTTTCAGCGCCGAACATGTTGCCAAAAGCGCCAAATGACAATGAAATTACAAAAATCTGGCTTGCTGTTAGATAACGGAAGCTGCGGCTTTTCTATGTTGCAGGAGGTTGTGTGGGTGTGATCTCCTTGAAAGTGACCAATCATAAGAGGGCAAGCGACCTCCACTGGTCCTCGCCACTAATTGTTAATAGTCTGTGTTCAGCGCGAGCAGAAATCAGTTTCGAGCGAGGAGGTACGGCCCGCGCTGGCGTGCATGCCTCCCGACGCGGGCAGAAATGAACTTCACGGGGAAAATATGAGTTTGCCAGAACGTGCATGCCCTCCAGCGCGCGTGAAGCTGAAGTTTCCTCGCGCGTGCTGGCTGTTTTGTGCGCTCGCTGCCAATTTTTATGTGCCTATTTGCCATTCTGTGCGCGCGGAGTAAAATAATTTGCGCTTGCGACTTTTGACACAAATCTGATTCCATACGATGTAGTGCGCAGATTTAGATAACTGTATATATCAGTTTTCCCGCGAAGAAATGTCAGACGGAGCAGCATGTCACTGTGATGTCAACTTTCTGTCACACATCCGAGGCTTGATGAAGAGTTGCGGAATCTGCCGATAAGTTCCGAGTGGGCAGTCGCGTATAATTTATTTAAACGTATATACCTGAAGCGGTCTTAAACTATTTAAAATACCGCTGGGAAGAAGCCTGAATTTAGAATTCCTATAACTGCAGGTGCTCTGCCCTTCCACAAATCTGCTCCCGTGTACTTAGCCTAAACAACAATGAAGAAATTAAGCCAGAAGCCTTTCAGGACTAAGATGTGATAGTGAAAAGCAGACAAACCTAACAGGGCTACGGTCAGTGTTATATTGAAAGAATGCCAATAATTTGAATGATTGGGGGGGGGGGGGGGATCCTCAATTCCATCTGGCATTGCCGCATTTTTAGGAGATTATTGAAGATTAATCTAAAAGAAAGAGATTTGTTTTAAGTTTGCCCTGGATTTTACACATCTAAAAACATACGCAAGATGAGAAACATTCTGTAAAGCAGATGAAACGTGAATGTGAGATGTAAATTATTGCAATCGCACTTAACACATTTTTTCCCCCAATAAGGATGGCTTGAAGTCTGAAAAATATCCTTGTGTGCCAAGTATCTTTTGTGGTGATGCTAAGCCAGGCCAGTACTGTTCCCACCACCTTCGACAGTTTGTTTTTGTTTTGTTTACAATTTCTCCATATCATAATACAGGCATGTTAAATTGGATTCAGTTCTGCTGGAAACACCATAAGGCTATTACTTCATACAAAATACAATGTAATATGTGGCTCTGTACCAAAGACATTTTGCCACTGATCCGAGCCCACACTTGATTACAGCCTGTGCATTAAAATAGTCAATTATTTAGTACCAAAAAATGTGTATGCAGATGTCTCTGAAGTTCAGATGAGAGTGGTCACCACTACTGCACAAGTTTTGAACTGAAAAGTAAGGGCAGTGCAGAGAATTAATTCAACCGAAAGCAAACAAAACCTTAAGCAAGAGCAAAGGAAAAGGTCCCCCACTAAAGATTTGCCAATTGGCAATCATAGTTTGCCCAAATAGTGTATCACTAGCAGATTTAGGGTCAACTACATAAAATGCCAAAAATCCTAAGCAGTTAAAAGAAGCAAATTCTTTATTATCGGTAAGTTAGGTCTTCAGGAAGACCATCTCTGTTATTGCTGTCATCCTAGTGTACAGCATGATACTGCAACTTACAAGAGAACCTCTAGGGCCTTGCTTTGAGGCACTGCCTAATAGCATGATATGAGTCCATGCTGCATTGTTTCTAAAACATCATTGCAGTATAAATCTTTACAATGCAGTGAACACCCACCCCAGTCATTTGAAAATTAAAGAACAGCAACACATGGCCCAGTCACTGATAGCCATAAGCTAAAATCTCCTGAGATAAAAGTCAAACACATTTGCCCAGTAGACATCTTAAAAAGTGACACTGACTATTCAAACCAATTTTAATTTCATGTTTATAATGTTTTACAATTGAAATGATTTTAACAACAATTAGTGTATATATTCTTGGGAAATACAGATGTATGGTGCTGTCATGGTACTCAATTGCCAAACTCAAACTAGAGGACATCCACTACGATATTCAGGTAGAATTTCCGGAGGCAAAAACTGCAAGCAGAGAATACAGAAATAGGGGCACAGCTCCTGAAGCAGTTTTGTGGTGAAACGCCTTCGTACAGGGCCCAATTGTTCCTCCCAACTTCATCTCCCCAGAAGCAAGTCAAAAGCTCAAGCCCCAAACTAAGACCCCAAACAAGACCAGCTGCCCCTTGATAGCAAAGCAATGTAACAAAAGGATACAATGCCAACCCAAACATCTCGCATATAACTAGATATGATAAAAAATAAATGCATGTAAGAAAATAGCAGCAGCCAAGACAGGAAATTAGAGTGTCGGGCACGGGTGTTTCAGCACACTGGGAACAGCCAGTCACATTGTAAAATCCCCTCCAAGATCAGGCAAAGAATTTGGTCCATGTTTTGCCCAACCTTAGGACAGTCATCAACAATTACAGTGTAGATTTGAGTACATCTGAAAGTAGTGTTTCCAGGCAAAAACCAAAATCTGGTCCAAATGTTGCTAGAAGTTCAACATTCAGTTTTGTCTCTTCAGTTTTTTGTCCAGTTGCCATTGCGCTGCAATTCTTGTGCCATAGATCACAAACCCCCAAGACAGAAGCACTATTGCCATGAGAATCTAAAAAAATAAACAGATCAAATCATTTTTGCAATGGTGAGTATAAGGTGTGGTTGAACCTAAATGTGTCAAATCTGAAAGCTGATGTAGTGATCTTACAAAAATTTCCAGTAGTGAATTTACAACAAATAGCACATCCTTCTCTTATGATCCCAAGAATTTTAGTTTGTGATAGATGGTTGGTTCAATAGAACAACTGCAAATTTTTAGGCTCCAATACCCGTCGGTTTCTTTTTTAGGGGTACCAGAAGGGCCAAAAATTCCGAGATGAGAAATGAGCACTGAAAAAAATTTCAGTTTTGAAATGCAATTATATTATTGTGATGATTACATCCCACATTCATTTTCACATGTCAATCTATTTTGTGTATGGCTTGCTGTAATCTGAAAATATTTGTGGGGTGTCGAGGGCATGTCCTGTAGGGGTCACTGCAAGATGCTACTTGTGACCAATTGAACAGTAATATCAGGGGCATTTCCAGACTGTGCCCTCAACAGCCCAAGATGGTTTATTCACAATAAATTACCATGGGAAGTCCTTTGCATAATCAACACTTATTAAGCGTAGGATATTGAGGGCGTAGTAGCGTAGGTGGCGCTTCAGTCAGGGAAAAAGTGAGATTTGGCATTTTGGGAGGTCAAATTACTCCATGCGCCCTCATCCAATTTTGATAAAACTTCTTCTGTTGCGTAGCCATATATGTCCACTTACTGTGATGTGAAGATTACTCTGGGTTTCTGCTGCATTAAAAACTGGAAAAGAGATGTCCGCACACTGTTAAATGAGCTCCCAAAAAATGTATTTTATTGCACAGTTTCGCCATTGTTTGAGTGGGCAACAAAGGGTTAATTGTGGTTTTCTCCCATGATTTAGCAAGATATGTAGTCATTCCTACAGGCAAAAATTAATCAAAAGGTGGATAGTTGGTGAGCACGGGAACACATTATTTCTAGGAGTACAGTTTTATCATACATTAGTGCCACCCATACGAAGCAACATTATAAATAAGTTGTGTATCATTTTTCCTGAAGTAAGTGCCCCTTCAACTGATTGCAGTGTATTTTCAAGACATTGTATCAGTTGAAATACGTGTAAGTCACCGAGCTCACGCTGTGCTGATTTTCACTGTGCTTTCGCTCAGGTTTTCTCGTTTCTCAGGTACTGGTGGTAAAATAACCCACCAACATGAACTGATATTCAATTTTGCATGCTATCTTACCTAAGTTTTCCTGAATAGAAAAGTGATGGATGACATAATTGGGGATATTTATTTTGTAAATTGCATCACAATGCGCTATATAATGGCTGACATGCCAAAGGACCGCTGCTGCCACCCACCTCACGTTTCTGTTGGGCGACATCAGTAAGTAAAGTGAATTACAGAAGAGGAGTATTAAACATCAAAGACAATTTTGTGGAAGAGAAATTACATTTTCCGAAGTGCACTTCACGTGAATCAGTAGTTGCAGTCTTTTCCGTTTTTACAAAAGGTGCTTTAGATGATGGTGGGAAAGGGTTAATGCAGCAGAAACCCCCGAGTAATTTTCTCATTACAGTTAGTAGACATATAGCGCTACCCAACAGAAAAGGATTAATCAAAATCGGATGAGGACGCATGGAGAACTTTGTCCTCCCAAAATGCCAAATTTCACTTTTTCTCTGACTGAAGAGCCACCAATACTCTTCGCCCTCAACATCCCATACTCAATTTGTGTTGATTATGTAAAGGACTTCCCCAGGTATCATATTAAGAAAAAACCATCTTGGGCTGTTGAGGGCACAGACTCTGGAAAACAGGGCGCTGTGCAAGCCAAATTTTTGGGTTGGCACAGCTTAGCTATACTGTACAATTTTAATATATCTCCTTTACATAAATAATACCCATGCAAAAAAGTTTTTTTTATTGAACTTTGTAGTTTACAATTCAACAAATCTTTTTTCCCCACAGTTTTCTGTTATAGAGTACATTAATAAAAAATAATATTCAAAAAAGAGTCCACATGTCCTATACCCAGCAGTCAGGTAATAGTCAAACCACTTACACCACATTCCTTCCCCATCCTGATGCTTGGTAGGAACATGTTCAAATGTATTGCATGAGTTTTAGCCTCGTGATTGACTGAAATATTTGCATTCAGGAGAAGCTGTACAAGCGTACCTAATAACGTGAACACCAAGGTCATCCTGCGTATTCGGTAGCAAATAAATAAAAGGCAGAGCTAAAGAAAAATTCTCTGTACAGTTGAATCCCAGTTAGCCTGAAGTATAAAACCCAACCTAATTGTTAGGCATTATCTGAAAATAGCTCTGCGTCTTTTCACCCAAGTACAGAATAAGTTTTGATCATTTGAATTTCAAGAAGCAATAACAACAACAACATTAATACTTCACTATCCCAAAGGAAATTTGCTGCTTAAGTCGCAGCCCTCAAGAATTGCCCGGAATTACCCTACGAGTATGTACGAGATTCTCATGCGGAACTGAAGTCCTTGTGCTTTGAGGGGTTAGAAGCAATGGAATTGCTTATAGAAGTCTCTAATGATCTTATTTCATTAAGCAATCATGAAACACATGCATTGCTTCCAACCCCTGAGTAAAGAAAAGAGTCGTAATCAGTATGCGGCATGGGCTAAATGGAAACTGGCTACATCCGACCACACAGCAGGTTCTTCCCATGGCTGTAACTTCTCGGCGCACAACAAGAGGTGGCCTCACAGTATGGCGATCTCTCTCATCAACCCCAGTAGCTCTGCAGTCAGGCCCCCATCCCCTATAAAGGAAGCCTTGATTTTGGCTATTTGAATTGCGCCATGTTGTCATTTCGAAACCGGATGTGATTTCTATTGGATGAGAGCGTGTATTGAAGATCCGGGGAGGACCGTGGCTCTGGATCTGACCGTATCGGACGAGGACCAGAGGATAGCCACGCCCCTAAAGCATATTGTGGCTTTATCCTTTATGCTAGTCTATATGGGACCATAATTTACAAAAATGAACATCATGACATATCAAAGGAGACTTGAAACTCGCTATAGCAACCAAAAAATAATGTGAAAAATCATTATTAAAATGAAAAATCAGGTGGGAAAGTAGGGTAATTTTCTCATTGACATCTATAGCATTGAACTCCTTTCTGCAACCACCGATGTTGCTATCTGCTGGCCATTAAATAGAATGCCATTTTACGGCACTTCCGCATGGGCTTCATTTTTCAGACCAGGGTGCTGCGTCCATCTTTTTATACAGTCTATGCTGGGGAACGGCAAAGAACTGTTTCATCTGTTATGGGCTCGTCTCGACCAACAGTGCGCTACGCTAAGTTCCCGAGATGGGATTCACCAAGGCTCGCCTCTTGACCAAAGATAAACCTATAAAAGTTCAGCATGAGACGAGTGGCTGACACATGAGCTGCGGAACGTAGCACTTTTGGACAAGTACTGCTGACTCGTCATTCCTAAAGTTGATTTTGCGACACGGGGAAAGGGGGGGGGGGTGGGGACCTTCACGATGTATAGGCACAACGCCACTACTAAAAATGCCCCTGATATTACTGCTCAAATGGCCAAAAGTAGCATCCTGCAGCGCCCCCCATAAGATGCGAACTCCACAGACCACAAAAATTTTCAGATTACTGCAGCCCTACTTCTCAAAGCGGAGGCTGCAGCCTTCGAATGCTGCATTTTTAGAGGTCGTCACTTTATTCCATCCATCAAACTGAAATAATATAATTTCATCTCTGTTAAATGGCTTTGGTTTAAGCGAGTCGTCTCTGGTCTCCCTAACCCTAACCTTAACTCAAACCTGTAACCCTAAACCTAGCCCCAAACCTAACCTTAACCCTAAATTTAATCTTGTGCATAACTCTATAGGTCAGTTTGATAAATGGAAATAAATGAAGACTCCAAAGAATGCAGCCTTCGAAGGATGCAGCCTATGCTTTGATAAGCACCTAAAGTAGATTGACATATGTGGAAATGAATGTGGGCTATTGTCGGCGCAATGATATAGTTGCATTTCAAAACTGAATTTTTTCAGCGCTCATTTCTCATCTCTGAATCTTTGCCCCTTCTGTACCGCAAAAAAATAAATAAATAAATAAATTAACCGAGGGGAATTGACACCTCAAGACTTGCAGTTTTTCTATTGAACCAACCACTTTCACCAACAAAAATTATAGCCAACTCTGAGAACATTATACACTGCCCTCTGCTTGATTCTTGGAAAAACTCGCTCTCTGTGGGAAGTGTAATGGCAGGAATCTGTAACGGAAACGAATACACAGAATCCAATCCCAATGCACATTACACGGCGGGCTGTGCAGATAAGTTAATGAAAGTTACAATAGTTGTGTCATCCATTGTCTTGACTTTTTTAACTATAACGCCCTCCATATTTATCTCCGATTTTCACTGGAGTAACGTTATGCAATTATTGATTACACTGGACAAATAGTCTCCAAAAATTTTACTAATATTTAGCAGATACAATGACCGGACGAAAGAACTCAAGTTATAACCAAAATACTTAGCCATAAACCATAAAATTATAGCGTCACAACCTTTTCCAGGATATGCTTCGGTAACAATGAACATTTACAAGTGAAGTGAGTAGCTAAGGCAGCCAGCTATCTTACGCCACTTCGCTAACCTACTGTAACTGACTTAACTCACCAGACAATAGATTCTGTTCAAAGTTCGATCGCTCACATATATCATTTTATCACTAAAAGCTTGCCACTCCAAGAACATGAGTAAAACCTGAGCTCATGACTACTATGGCAACGGGTACAAGCTCCTCAGTAATCCCAGCGTCCCAACGATAAACTGGCAACAATTAGGTTTTCGGCACATCACTTCCGGCAGAAACAATCGTCGAGTTATTCTCTAAACGCTATCAAAATAAAAGCTGCAAATGAACATCAAAGGCTTTGAGTAAAATTAATAAGTAAAGTCATCCTAAATTTTTTGTACATACATAATGATTCCATTTTTTATAGGAATATATTTGGCGTAACACTTGAGCGAAATCATGAGACCTTGCTGTTTGACTACAATGTAAGATGATATGATCCATGCACCCATTACTTTGCACAATCACTTTATTACTGGTTCATTTCTACAGCTGATTTATAAAATAATAGGAAGGTACTTATACCATTAAATTTAAATCAACATTGTCATATCCTTTGCATGGTATTGCCTACTTATCTTATCAAGCCTCTGGTTTTTTTTTTTTTTTTAATTAATTGGATATGTATTGCTACACAGTAGCAATGCTTCGTACCAAGTTCACTACCAATCTTCAGTTTTAAATCAGGACTGCCCAAGTCCTGCCCACAAGCAAATCCAGCCCTGGTTTTCTCTCCTTACAGGTAATTAACTGAAGAGTTATTTCCATTGATTGGCCAAACTGTCATCACACCTTACTACCAGGTAAAAGGAGGGTGGAAAACCTGTAGTTCTCAGCCCCCAGAGACCTTGATTAGGGAAGCCCTGTTTTTACTGATCACTGATGAATCCAGAGTTAATTATCAAATTTCATGGGAATTTGATATATAGTCCCATATCTTTATCTAAAATGTAGCTATCCACCCAGCATAGTGCCAAGCTAAACTCTTCATTTTCAGCACAGAAGATGACCCTGGGTCGGGACGCCCAAAAACATCAACCACTGATGAACAAGTTGGTGCCTTTCACCGCATGGTTTTGGATGACAGATGTTTGACTGTCCAACAGATAGCTGAGGCCACAGGCATCAGTGCTGGCTCAGTGCACACTGTTTTAACTGTGATCTTGGGGATTAACAAGCTGTCTGCAAGATGGGCACTGAGAATGCTGATGTCAGAAAAGAGTGGACATTTCCAGGACAAATCTGACTCACTTTTCAGGCTGACTGAGAGAATTTCCACTGAAGAATAGTGACCCAAGATGAAACATGGATTCACCACTTTGAACCTGAATCAAAGCTTCAAAGCAAATAGTGGAAACACCTTGGTTCTCCAGCCCCAAGAAAATTCAAGCAAACAGCATCTGTAGGCGAGGTGATGGCCTTTGTTTTCTGGTATTCAGAAGGCATTATTATGAAAAACAGCTTGGAGAAAGGTAAAACTATTAAAGGACAGTATTGTCTATCAGAATTGCAAGAACTCAAGAAGCAATCAAGGTGAAATGCAGAGGAAAGCTGCGGGTGGGTGTGCTCTTGCTCCTAGACAATGCGCCTGTTCACACTGCACAAGTGGCAGTGGCCGAAGCAGCCAACTGAGGCTTTGAATTGTTGTCTCAGGCCCTTTACTGACTGGACTTGGCTCTATCTGACTTCTACCTGTTCCCTAAACTCAAATCCCACCTGCATGGTCACCATTTTGGAAGCAATGATGAAGTCATTAGAGCTGTGGAGTAGGTTTTGGAGGACCATGATGCTACCATATTCTGTGATGGGATAGCAATGCTTGAGCATTGTTGGACCAAGTGCATTGAAGTTAAAGGAGTTTATATTAAAAAATTATGAAAAAACTGTCTTTCTCCTGTGACTATTTAGAGACGAGGCTTAGAACTTTTTGAATGACCCCCGTACATTGAAAATACTACCATTGAGATTTTACTAATGCTGCAATTGAACCTGTGTATCCAGAGTTTCAGATCTCTATCTTGCTGGGTAAACAAAATAATGCCACCTAAACACAGGCACAACCTGCGATGAAATAGTCTGTTTTGAGTTTTCCTCCAACTTTGGCTCTGTCTAGCTTGAAAGTGAAGATACTACCAAAGACATGCATGGTATTCTGAAAAAATAATTCCTAAAGCACCACAAATGGCATTTGCCACCACAGTACATATCTAGGTTACTGAGAAAATATACTGCAAACATACACCAAAATCAATTTTGCCCATCTTTTCGGCCGTCCACTACACTAACCCAGCAAGATACCAAGGTACTATTCACTGAAAATGAATAGTCTTCATGTGAGTAAACACATAATAAAGCAAATAAACACATAATAAAGCATAATAAAAACACAAAATAATAGAGTGGTTTATATCTGGGATATTATTTTATTCCCATTCCCATTTTCAATTTTTACTGTTTCTAAAATAATTCTGGCTCAATAACGTAGTTACCCAGTTTGGCGCCGATGTGGTGCTGATGTCTATCCAGGCTTGAAGTGTCAAAGGTCATGATAAAAGTATTACATATTTGGTACTGTGTATCCTTAAGTCATGACCGTTGATGTAAAATGTGGTGTTAACAGCAAAATTAAGCCACTTTAATGGCTTCCAAGTGGCGCAACCGGCAGGCAAAGTAAGATGTGGAACTAAAAATTTGGCTATGTGCCAAGTTTCATTCAGTTCCAGGGGATCTACTGTGCTCCAAATGTCAATCTCTCGTGGAATGGCAGTGTAAACCAGGGGTAATTAAAAAAAATGCAGTTATAACGGCTACAAACAAGAAAAAAAACTACACAGAAATCACAGCATAATCTTAAATTATGCCACCAAAATAGCCACCTGCGTTCTATAGGAGAAAAGAAACGTTAGTTTTTCAATTCACTTGTGCCGTTGCCTGACTTTTATTCTGAAATGCTGTACCAGAAGTCTTCTTTCGACTTCACGGAGTTTCGGAGCTCTCCTGTCAACTATTGGCGGAAGCCGATCTGCCTCAGATGTGCACTGCATATTTTCTAAAGCGCCACCAATCGCGCGCCCATGGAGTGAGAGCAGATGATTCTAGCTCCGAGTATGGTTTTACAAATGATAAATACAAGGCTGCAGTTGAAGACTTGTACAGTGGTGGCAAGATGGATAATATTTCCGTACATTTAACAGTATTAAATGTCGTAATGCTCTGATCGCAGTAATGTTATTGCTACTCAATTGTCGTCCGGTTTCACTTTGACATTATTTTTTTGTCCCACGCGGGGGCATGTGGGCCTCCAGTATACCAGAATCCTTTGTGAGATTGTAATCTCTATGGTTTTAAATTACCATTCGAGTCTGCTAGCGTAGCTTGCTATGTCTTGCTTCTGGTGCTTAAGTGCGATTCGCCGTCTGTTAGGGTCAGTTTATCTTTCATTTACGGTTCTTTTTTTATCGGATTTTTTATGATGGTTTTGACTTCCAGCTTAGTTAAAACACATGAATAGCCTCCATTTCTCTGTTGCCTGGTCCAGGTAAGACGGTCCGTCTATATGGCTAATCAGAGTTAGCTAAACGCGGAATTACAGCTAATGTTTGTTAGCTAGCTTTTCTACTGAAGCTACAAACTTGTCGTTTCCATCGTATTTCTTAGGACTGCTGTGTGAAAATAGTTCTTTTTAAGCGGCAAGTGGGGATAGCGTTCGATTGGAGGCATTAAACTCAGAGCATCAAATCTGCAACAGTCCTATCAGTGCCACTTACGGTGGTATCCATCGTGCCATTTGTCAGCTATTTAATGAACCGGCTAGTTAGTGAGGTAATGTAACTACTTGCCTCGCCATTTGACTAAGATCAGTAACGCATACTTGCCCTTGCTTTCTAACATTAACGTTAAGTAGAAATTGTCGACTGCAGAAGTCGGCCCGTGGTTATGGGGAGTCAGTGTTTTGGTGCTTTGCTGACATTAATGTTTTTCCTGTGTCGTTAATTTGGTTTCATTTTCCACATTTGATTCCATTTTCCACATTTAATTCCGTGTAAGTGCCATAGTTCAGTCCGACAGTTGCTGTCATTAATCATGCTCGTTTATGATCGATCTGAGAACGCCTGTGAAGCATTATGTAGCGTTGGCGTGCTGCTGGAATCTTTTAAGTACGAACTGAAGCTAGTCAGGAATAAATTTTGCCAGTGATCATTTTCAAAATCGTCGTGGCTTTGGTTGCAACAGCATGGTTTGATTCTTAACGAAAGCCACCTATGATTGTAATATAATGGGTAGTGTACGTTAAGGAGCTAAGCATTTTTATTTGCATTACATTTTGTATGTAGTGCTTTTTTGTGGCAAAAAATGTACTGGGCAATTTCACGGTAACAGAATTGCGATCAAGAGTAATTTTCATTTCATTTTTGCCTGCCATCTATTACTTTAATGCAGTAGCTACTTGCTTGTGCCTTTATCAGTTCCACTGGCATGCCTACTGAGCTGTATAACAAAGTTTGGGGTAATCTATTTTGTAGAAGGCTATACGAAGGTGAAAGTGTCGGTATAGGAATTACGGCAGAAAAAATGCCATTATCTTTACCTTTACTTTGACAGGCATTTCTCTGAAATCTGGCAATGATAGGCGATAGGTTTAAGCTTTTGGTGGCCTAGGATGTTGACCAGGCCATGGTAAGTTTACATTGACTGGTATGTTCACAGACATTTTGTAGAATACCATTTATGAGAAAGAGACAGCGGTAACGGAATTACAAAATGGTAACGGATTTACATTTTCTGATAATCTACTAATTTCATTATACTCAAAACAACAAAGTAATTGAAAATTGGTATCATAAATGATGTTTGTGTTGCTGACCCTGGTGTAAAATGATAAATTTCACAATGAGCCACTGGAATTGTGTCTTTCAATTTCCTGCAATGACTTAGTCTCACATACTTTGGCTACCAATGTATGGAAATACAGTAAATATCAGGAAATGGCTAAATATCTTTCAGGAGTTGTCACCTTTGGAAAAATAACCTTTGAGCCTTGTCTTGGAGCTAAGAAAAGTACAAATTCAAATCTAAATTTTGAAAAGACTATCAAAGATATTTCAGTACAGTGTTCAGTGTCTGATTTGGTAATGAGTCATCGACATGAAAACCCATATATTTCTAATATAAAACACTTTTTAAAAATTGCTGTTTTTGCTACTCTCGTGGAACTGCCCTAATGTCAAAAAAGAAAACCAAAGTCTAACTGCCGTAATAGTCTTGCATGTAATTGTGTGAATGGCATCTATTGCAATTGGTACACAAATTATTTTTAACACTTATTTGTTCTTTGACCTATAGATGATGGCGCCGACTAAGATGAAACTCCGAATGAGAAAGAAGAATGGCGCGAGCAAGGCATCACAGAGAATGGCGGCAGATGCCTCCCCTGACTCTAAATGCCCCATTTGCCTGGACAGATTCAACAACATGGCCTACTTGGACCGCTGCCTACACAAGTTCTGCTTCCGCTGCATTCACGAGTGGTCCAAAAACAAGGCTGAATGCCCTTTATGCAAACAGCCCTTCAACTCCATCTTCCACTCCATTAAGGCTGAGAACGATTTCAAAGAGTACGTCCTGAGGCCGACGGAGAATGGTTCCTTCAGCAGCCCTGGTGCCCTAAGGCTCCAATACAGTATTGCCCAATCACGGGAGCGCAGACAGTCCTCAAGGAGGACATCTCCGCCCCCAGACAACGGGGTTATATTTGAGGGCCTGACGAGCCCTGCACCTGCGCAGCAGGATAGAGGGATCCAACGCATGATGATGAGGCTGGCTGCGAGGAGGCGGGCCAAAAGCAAGGGTCGAAATGTGCGCCACCCGCGGGAGCAGGAAATGGTGACGTTTAGGCGAGCACTTTACCGCTCTGGGGTACGAGTGCGGAGTGTTCGGGATGGTGGCCGCCACAAGGACATTTCTGCCGCTTTCTTCCAGAGGAACCCGGCCTGCATCCATCGATTGGTTCCCTGGCTCAAGCGGGAGTTGACTGTGCTCTATGGCACCCATGGCTCGCTAGTCAATATAGTCCAGCATATTATCATGTCCCGGATAACCCGTTATGATATGGATGACCAGGCCATCCAGGATGAGCTCCGTCCTTTCCTGCTGACTCGCACCGACCACTTCCTGCATGAGTTTATCAGCTTTGCCCGCTCCCCGTTCAACATGGAGGCCTACGACCAGCATGCCATCTATGAATGTCCTGCGCCCTCCTATGAGGAAGGCAGCAACTCGGACTCCTCAGTTATTGCCATTTCAGAGGGCGAAGAAGGCTCAGTGGAGCTGGCTCAGCCACCCGTCTCGTTGACAGGCAGCGGTTTGAGCCAGGTGGCCTGGGATGATGAAACTCCTGGTCCATCTTACTCGACTGCAGAGGTGGCACTGTCGCCGTCCCTGTCAGTCAGCGAGTCTGAATCAGAGAGCAGCGGGGGGGATTTGAGAGGACCCCAAGCAGACGCAGAGGTTCAGCAGAGCATCCCTGTGAAGGCAGACCCAGCCGTGAAGGTGGATGGGGAAGCCTCTTCCGCTGACGAGGACTGCGTTATTGTGGGTTACGTCAAGCCCATGGCAGAACGAACTCCTGAGCTTGTGCAGCTGTCCTCTGACTCTGAGGAGTCTGCGCATGAGGAACCGGCAGAGGAGCCTCAGTTACCTCAGCATGTCCGGTTCCCCAGCCTCAGCCCACCATCATCTTCATGCTCCTCCTCATCTAAACACAGGTCTCTGCATGTGCAAGACAACGGTAGGCCTGGGGGAGTCGACCAAAACCCAGGTGCCTTGGAAGCAGAGGGAGCGCAGAGTGGGGATTGTTCTTCCCATATAGATGCTGTCATTGTGGCGATAGATGAAAAGCACCACGAAGGCAGTGAGGAGATCTGTGAAAAGGGCAGTGGTGGGCATCAGAGGGACGAATGGTCCCGTGAACGTTCGAAATCTAGAAGCAAAGATGAGTCGCGTTGCAACGGCAGCGGGCAAACGAGGAGCACAGAGATGAGCTGTGCTGTTGGGAGCCCTACCATATCGGTGCTCAGCGACAGCACGGTATCCAGGGAACGGCTGCGGTCGCGGTCTCGGAGCAGGGACAAGAGGCGAGAAAGGAAGCGGGGAAAAGACTTAGGCCAGCCCAGGCATGGCTATGGCCACAGGAGTGAGGCCTACTCTTACCACTGGGAGTCTTACAGCCACTACAGCCGTGACAGCGGAAGTGGCGGGGTGCTCTACACGCAGAGCAGGGCCTACCGCTCGCGAATGTATGCCAGTCCTGACTATAGCTCTTGCTCACGCAGCCGGAGTCGCAGTACCCCTCGTGAAACTCGCCCTTGCAGGAGGAGGTCACGGAGCTGCTCCAGCACGAGCTCCCATGAGTCGCGCTCTGTCCCTCGGAAGTCCCGCCACGACAAGCCCGGTGGGAAGAGGAAGTACAAGACCCGCCACCTGGAGGAGCCGGCCAGAGGCCGTAATTCCAAAAAACCCTCAGCAGTTTCCACCAGTCGCGCTCTGAAGGAAAGACGGGGGGATGGGGAGAGGCGTCACAGGAAGTCACGGAAAAAGAGCAGAAGTCCCAGTGTGGAGATTATATATGAGTGCAAGGCCTTAAGGGATGCCCGAAAGCACCAGAAGAAACGAAGGAGACACAAGAAGAGGAGCAGGAGGCACAGAAGCAGGGAGAGACTGGGTCACAGGTCTCCTTCAGTCATCACCATCGACAGCGACAGTGACCACACTGTGGAAATTGCTGACCATGTCGTGGATGTCACAGGCCAGATTGAGGATGCCGTTGACCCTTCTGGCCTCATCGGCAGCGAAAATGAGGTCACCACCACCACAGAACACCCCTCTGACGCATGCTTGCTGGAGTCTATCCTCCAGGATCTCCAGCAGCAACATAGTCTGCCTGTTGATCAGGACAGCATGGCCAGTGTTTCCAATATTGAGGCATTGTCTGCTGAACTTTCCTTTGACAGCGATAAGTGCAACATGCTTCGTAGTCCGCACAAACATTCCCCCTTCTCATCAGGTGAGGAGGCAGGTGCTAGCAGCCCAGGAATACCCATTGAAAGTCATTTTATCCAACCAGGGGGTCTGGACGAGGCACCCGAGACGAACGCAGTTTGTCGCTCAGAATAATGTGACTCTGAAACGTTTAATGTACAAAACCTGTGTTTTTGAATTGTTCAAAATTTAAGAGGAAAATTTAAACCATTTGCCTGACTGTTAAAGGACATATTGAAAATAATTTCTTGAGGTGGTGTGTTTTGTGGTGTGATTCTAACACATGTTGCCGTTTGAACATCACAAAGCTGTACTTGCTGACTTCAGCATTTTTAGCAACCGTGCGCTTCCAAATCTTGATTCTGTGGATCCTTCATTACTCAGTCATATTCCACTTGCACTCATCACATTTAATGCCATAAAATGACTTTGGACTTTACTGTCCATTCCAGTCACTTTCAGATGTTCACTTGGTATTTTACTCAGGGAAAAGGTGGCTGCCTCTTCTTTCATACTACTCCGCTGTAGCAAAGCATCTTCCCTGTTTATGGAATCATGGTTTTTTCATTGGACTTGGAGACTGAACCTTTTAAAATGTAAATATCTTTTTAACATTTGACTGGACTTCACAGAATAAAGCAGTTTTTGTCGCTATTGCTTATGGTAAGTACTATGAGTTAGTAGCTAGCCTGTTGACCAGGAAAAACTACAATCTATTTGCCTAACATCTGGTGGTTAGATGATATGGCATCTGGAGATACCACCGGCAAATGATGGCACTAGCACTACTCCTCAGCAGTGGAGTGGTTACTGCGGCCTCTTGTCAGAATTCCTGAATTTTACACTGTACTTTATATTCCTTGTAAGCATAGTCATCATCTGAAAGCCAAAGGATCCAATCCTAAGCGATGAATGAGCTTGCTGCTCACTTGTTTACGAAGTATGAAATGACCTTGCACATACAGCATCAACTGTTGATTAAGAGCCATTGTCTGTAATGGTCAGGCAGGTGGCGATAGTCACCTTCAATTTTGCTGAAACTTTGGTGGTTTTATGTCCCTACCCTAACTAAAATTCCCCAGATTTTTTGGCCCTACCTGCACCGGTTTGGGTTTTAGGGGTTAATCAAGTGCAAGCCGAAATAGGGCCTTAACTGCCAAATAATCAAAATGTGATTTTTGGGTTGCTATTTTTCACTGCGCAAACTTTATCCCAAAGAAAAAGTTGGAAAATTGAATTATAGGGGGGATGGTCTGTGGAAAGAGGGATTTTCAGCCTGGGATCTTCTTGCAACATATAGGGGGCGCTCCATTATGGCCACAATCCATTTTCGTCACAAGTGTGCACCCCTTATACTCTGCACGTGATCAGTGCCCCAGAACTTTAACAGCTGCACCACATTGGTATGTAGTTAGAATATCCATTACAGGTGAGACAAATTTGGGATAGTGTACGCGTACACCAGTTGGTAGCGCCGAATATGGCGAAATGGTAAAATTTGACGTATGTCAGCGCCACCTGGTGGTGTGCGCGGTCGACTGACAGGGCAAAGGTTTGTTGCATAATGAAGTATGGAGATCACCTTAGTTTATGAAAACCATTTCTTGGATAAGGACTACTGTCAATAATAGGTGGCGCTTTACTAACAGAGGTATTGGTGCCCGTGTAAAGAAATATCCGCTCAAAATTGCTCATGACTGGTCAAGTTATGAAGTGCGCAGCCACTATCCCAACAAAATATTTTCATGAATTATGTCTTTAGCCTTTATCAATGAAATTCCATTGACAAAACTCATGGGATATTCTTTGTGCATGTCAAGATGAGCTGCTATAGGTGCATTTCGATGGCAGAACAGGCCCTGTGATGGACTTGACTCTATAATGTAATGATAATTGATTTTTCAAGCATCTGGTTTCATTAGTTACATCAATTCTTGATTGAGGGCACCGCCAGTACTTCCTGTTTACTCCATTGTTTCAGACTATTGGAAAGACACTTTTTCAATCTGAGGTTTTATCCAGAATCCGCAACGTATGTGAATGCCCTTAAAGTGCCAGAACTGGCTTGGATGAAAATAAAAACATTCCCAATGTATGCGAAACTGGCAATTTTTTCACAAAACCACTTCTTGTGTAGTTACAGGCCCATTTTATACAGGTGGATAGACTTTCATTCAGACTAGTCTTGGGCGATATCCAAAATTGAATATCTTGATATTTACAATAACTGCAAGTTTGAAGGACAAAAGTATTTCCTTGGGATTTTCACAGCGCATTTCAGCTGGACCAATCATGAGTAATTGTTAGTGTGATATTGCTTTACGCGTGTACCAGTAAATCTGTCACTAAAGCGCCACCTATTATGGACAGTTGTCCTTATCCCAAGAAATGGCTTTCATAAACTAAAAGGGTGACCTCTGTACTTCATTATGCAACAAACCTTTGCCCTTTCAATCAACCATGCACGCCACGAGGTGGTGCTGAAATATGCCACATTTACCATATTGCCGTGTTCAGCGCCACCTGTTGGTGTGCGCATACAATATTCCAACTTTTTCTCACCTTTAATAGATATTCTAACTAAATACCAGTGTGGTGCAGCTGTAAAAGTTCTGGGGCACTGATCTCGCTGAGTATAAGGGGTGCAAACTAGTGAGGAAAATAGACTGCGGCCATATTGGAGCGCCCCCTGTATGTTGCGCGAAGAAGATCCCAGGCCGAAAATTGATCTTTCCACTGACCTTCCCCCCCCCATTATTCAATTTTTAAACTTTTACTTTGGGATCAAGTTTGCGCAGTAACCAAACCGGCGCAGGTAGGGCCAAAACAATTGGGCAATTTTCTAGTTAGGGTAGGGACATAAAACCATCAAAGTTTCAGCAAAATTGAAGAAGGTGACCATCACCAACTGCCTGAAACTTTCAGACAATGGCTCATAAGCTGGCCCAGATGCAACCCCAATTCTGAAATAGTTGGGACAAAGTGTAAATTGTGAATAAAATCAAAACACAATGACTTTTCAAATCAGCCAGTATTTTAGTTACAATAGATCAGAGATAACAGAAAATGTTGAAACTGAGAAATTTTACAATTTTATCCACAAAATGAGTTCATTTCAAATTTGATGGCTGCTACAGGTCTCAAGTTGGGACAGGGGCCTCTTTACCATGGTGTAGCATCCCCTCCTTTTAACACAGAGTGGAGGCGTCTGGGCATTGAGGAGACAAGTTTCTTGAGTTTAGCCATTGGAACTTGATCCCACTCTTGTTTAGTACTGGCTTCCAGCTGTTGGAGAGTTTTGGGTCTCCTTTGACAGACTTTTCGTTTGAGAACATTATGTGCATAATTAATCGGTGAAAGATCAGGACTGCAGACAGGCCAGATCAGCACACAGACTCTTCTACTATGAACACGTTGTAATAGCCGCAGTATGTGGTTTTGCATTGACCTGCTGAAATACACATGGCCTTCCCTGGAATAGATGTCATCTGGAGGGGAGTATATGTTGCTCTAAAACTTTTATATACCTTTCAGTATTCATGGTGCTTTTTAAAACATGCAAGTGTCCCACACCATATGCACTAATGCATCCCCATACCATCAGAGATGCTGGCTTTTGAACTGAATGCTGATAGCAGCTGGGTGGACTTTCTCCTCTTTAGCCCAGAGGACCCGACGCCCATGATTTCCAACAAGAATGTAAAATTTGGACTCGTCTGACCACAGGACACTTAACCACTTTGATACAGTCCATTTTAAATGAGCCTTGGCCCACAGAACACTGTGGTGCATTTGTATCATGCTCAACAATGGCTTCCTTTTTGCATGATAGAGATTTAGGTAGCATCTGTGGATGGCACGGCAGACTGTGTTTACAGACAGTGGTTTCTTGAAGTATTCCTGGGCCCATTTAGTAATGTCAATGACCGAAACGTGCTGGTGAGTGATGCAGTGGCGTCTCAGGGCCCAAAGATCACGGGCATCCAGTAAAGGTCTTTGGCTCTGTCACTTCGCACAGAGACTTTTCCAGTTCCTCTGAATCTTTTGATGATATCTTGCACTGTCAATGATGAGACCTTCAAAGCCTTTCCAATGTGACGTTGAAGAACATTGTTTTTAAAGTGTTCCACAATTTTTTTTACTCAAGCCCTGGCAGGTTGGAGAGCCTGTGTCCATCTTTACTTCTGAGAGACTCAGCCTCTCTTCCACATCCCTTTTATAGGCAATCATGTTACGCTCCTGATGCCAGTTAACTTAACTACTTGCTAAATGTTCTTTCAGCTGATTCTCTTATTATTATTATGCCCCCGACCTCGAAAGAGTCGGTTGGGGGCATTATTTTTTCACCCCGTCTGGGCATCCTGTCGTAAACTTTTCCTTTGTCGCACTCTAACGTAAACACTGCTCGATAGGTTTTTGATTTTTGATGGGGTGTATGGTCATACATAGGGGATGATGCCTATTGATTTTGAGCTCACTCCACCAACTGATATGGCTGCCATGGTAGCCATCTTAAAATCCTTTAGGGCACTTGCCGGAGGTTTTTGCTTTTAGGTGACCTGAATGGTCATATATAGCAGATGATGCCCAACACTGGCTATGTTTACGTGTTCAACTGTTTTTGCCGGGGGCATATGTCACGCCTTGCATAGCTCTTGTATATTAATTGCTTTTTCAACCATTTTTTGCCTTTGTCCCAACTTTTTTGAGACCTGTTGCAGCAAGAAAATTTGAAATAAGCTCATTTTGTGGATAGAAATATAAAATGTCTCAATTTCTAAATTTGAAATGTTATCTATACTGAGTCAAAAAACAAACTTCACGCTCATAAATTTGTAAATATTTTCTTGAAACTTTTAATAAGAGTTTTTACTATCACTAGTGGTAAATTCGTTGTCAAAGACATCATGACACACATCAACTCCGACGTGCACAGGTACGTAGCACGTGCGAGCGTACTTAAAGCTAAAACCTTGTTTTCTTGTGTTTCTTGTCACGAGACCATTTGAGAGCTGTGCAACTGAGCTCAAGTTAGCATGTTAGAATGACATCTCGGAAAAACACATTTTTACAGTTAATTATTTGTTCATTTTCAATGCCATGGCTGTCAAACATTCAGCATGAACGTGCCATTGGCATGCTGAATACGGAAATGTCCGTCACTGACGTTGCAAGGGTTATGGGATGCAGGCGACGGACTATCCATAATCTTGGGACACGTCTCCAACAAACTGGCACCACAGCTGACCAACCTCGTTCTGGTAGCCTACGTGTGACGTCAAAAGCAGAAGACCGACTAATTGTCGTACATCATTTGCATAATCGATTTGTCACTGCAATGTTCACTAGGAATAAATTGTTTAGAGGTTGTTTGACTGCCTAAACCATACGTAATGGCCTGCACACTGCTCTTCTTCAAGTTGTAACTTACCATTTTTACTCTTGGACATTTCTGTAGTATTTCCGGCAGAACTGGTTACAGTGTGGACATTATTTTTATGATACACCATCTTTACAAAGTACAGATTAAATAAAATCATTATTTAAAACCTCATGCCTTGTATGTTCAACTTATCGACCTCCAAACGAGTGTGAAGTTTTTATTTTGGCTGAGTATATGTTCTATTGTATATAACATTGGCTTGTGATCTGAAAGTCATTCCATTTTGACTTTATTCACAATTTACACTTCATCCCAACTATTTTGGAGAAGGGACTGGATATTTAATGCAGAGCTGCCTAATATTTCCACGCCGGGAGCAAGATGATTCATAGTGGTACATTTATTGTGGTTCTCTACTTGAGCACTTATGGGTTTTAGAGCCAATTTTTAAAAGAATGGCACAGTCAACCATTAGGGGGTGATGTATGATGATTTTGGATTTTCCTAAAATTGTTGTTGGTGAAACATAGTTGGTTCAATAGAAAAACTGCGAGTTTTTAGGTGCCAATACCCTTTGGTTTCTTTTTTTTGGGGAGGAGGGCACCATAAGGGCCTATGATCCCGAGATGAGAAATGAGCGTTGAAAAAAAATTCAGTTTTGAAATGCAATCTTATCATTGTGCCGACAACATCCCACATTCATTGTCATGCTGGTCAATCTACTGTATGTAGAGCTCTGAGTAATCTGAAATTTTTTTGGGCTGTCGAGGGCACGTCCTATGGGGGCGCTGCAATATGCTACTTGTGGCCATTTGAGCAGTAATATCAGGGGCATTTCCAGACCGTGCCCTCAACAGCCCAAGATGATTTATTCATAATATGATACCATTGGAAGTCCTTTACATAGTCAACACAAATTAAGAGCAGAATGTTGAGGGTGCAAGAGTATTGGTGGCACTTCAGTCGGTGGAAAAAGTTCTCCATGCACCCTCATCCGATTTTGATGAAACCTTTTCTGTTGGGTAGCCCTGTATGTCTACTAACTGTGATGTGAAGATTACTCGGGGGTTTATGCTGCATTAACTCCACAGTCTGAGTAAGGTTTACAAAATTTTACTCTGAATTGCAGGCTTTTATTACCTCAGCCCTTATGCAGTATATGACACACAAGTTCATGTGATGCTAGTGGCCAGTAATGAGTTATTTTGAGCTTTAAATGCAGTGAATAATGTAAAACATCCGCTGCTTCCAAAGGGCGTTCAGGTTATTTGGCACTAGAGAATTGAAGCTGCTTCCATCCCATGTTCACAGTATTTTTTTTCTTTTCTGTCTTACCTGAGTTTTCTTGAATAGTAAAGTGATGCTTGAGATAAATGGAGATATTTATCGTGTAATTTGCATCACAAATTACAGTGCGTATTAAAAAAAAAAAAAATGTTATCCAAATTCAGCGGGTTAATCCACCACGTTTATAGGGCAATTTCACACTACCCTAGGCAATCAACAATATTTTACAAATGAGCAGTAAATCCTACTTTATACTGGGTATGGCTGATGATGTTGATATGTCTATGGAAAAGCATCTCATGAGCAATCGTCTTGCCAAGTTTCAACAAAATCGACTGAGTACTTTTTCTACGATGTCCAAATATTGGATGGAATTTTGTGTCTCAAAAATTTAACATTTGCATAATCTATGATTTGGTGAACCTACTCTGCAATATAGATGAGCCAACACATGGTTAAAAGGCTTATTATATAATTCTTGCTTATGTCCTAAAAATGTACACTCTGACACAAATTAATTCAAATTGTTGTTGCGGCAATTAATGCCAAACAATTTTGCCTATGTCAAAAGTAGGAGCACCAACATCTACAAATGGGATGTTTGACTTAAGACATAACTGCAATTTTTTGCGTAATTTGAATACTCTAATAGTTTGAATGAGCATTTTCAAAATTTAGAATAAAACTTGCTGAAAACTTAATTTTCTCAATTGTTTATGATGCAAAAATACTTCCATGTCTATATGTATCAAAATTTGATGTTCGGATGTTATTACTGATAAACAAGCCACAACATTATGCCATTAACAATACCATATATTCAAGTGCTCAGTTTTTTAGAGTTTGAATAAACAACTTTAACTCAACTTTTTGTTGTTATTGCAAAACTGTCATAACATCTGTCGCTTGCTAACATTAATTTTCCATAAATATAAGATCTGTTGTTTTAATATCCACTGGAAGTAACATAAAATGCATTTCAAATTTTGACTCCATGAGACATGAATGGCCTAAGTTAGTGTGAAATTGCCCATATCATTTCACCACTTCTGCGTAATTTGCCAAGGAAGAGAACGTCCTTAGCTGTTCATGGATACCACTGACTGCAATATTACTGTTGTGCATAACTGTTTAAATGACCTCTGAAAGTGGTAGATGAGAAAAAAAAGTTTTGGTAATGCTTGAAAGGCATTCAGAAATCGAAACATTACTTGATTTTCCTTTTGGGACATTTGAAAAACAAAGTGTTTGTGACTCCTCTCACAGATCTTGACGAACTGCTGAAGCACGTTGAAATGGAGTTCAGGCTTTGTGAAATGATCCAGCTATGGTGAGACGTGCAGTTGAGGACACGCTCCGTCACTGTCAGCTTTGTGTCGCGTCGAAAGGGGAGGCAGACATGTTAAAGGTGTTGATGCAGAGGGCAGTGTGTTGACTTTCTCTGAATTTCATGGACTCTCTCTCTCTCTCTCTCTCTCTCTGACTTCCATCGATAAACAAAACTTGTAAAAATGAAATTCGAATCTGCCATTTTCAAAGGTAATTTAATTATTCATGCACAACAGTAATGTTGCAGTCAGTGGTATCCATGAGCTAAGGATGTCAGCTTTAATTTTAAGATATTTTCACCTATCTTGGAATCTTTCGCAATTTAGCTGCTTTTGTGCATTGTTAGGTCAACCCCCATTTTTCAGGCACATCAAAACATATTGGATCATTGAACATTAAGTAGAGTAAACGCATACAATGACTGTTTGAATTTAGTGACTCCGAGACATTCCCAAATGCTGGGCATTTTCCTTGGTGATGCTCTTCCTGGCCTGTACTGCAGCCAAAAATGAACATTTTTAAAAACTGCAAAAAAAAAAAAAAACTTTAAAGACATGGTCCCAAGGAAGCTCCATATAAAATATGATGTGAATCTGGCCAGCAGTTTTGGCGAAGATTGTGGTAGATTTTGCTTATGGAACATGACTGCGACCAGGATGATGATGCCGGACACTGCCCGATTCCAATAGCTCAGCTTGCCTATCAACCAGTGAGCTAAAAATATTGGGCAGTTTAACCTTATCTAAAATAAAGTAATATCCTTTGCAAGCAGTAATTACTTGAAGTCTGTGATGCACAGACATCACTTGACACAGGGTTTTTTTCCCTGGTTGTGCTCTGCCAGACCGTTACTGCAGCTTTCTTAAATAGTTGCTTGTCTTGGGACTTCGGTCTTCTCTTTGAAATGTAAAATGCTTGTTCAGTTGGATTCAGGTCCAGTTATTGACTCTGCCATCAAAACATAGTAACCAAAAGAAGTCTGTCCAATCAATTAAGATGCTCTGGGTATATTATGGTAGAATGATGTTTAATGTAGAAGCAAAGTGCATTATTTCTTGGCATATGAAGTGATTGCCTGAAGTGGCATGTACCTGCTGGAAGGATAATATACACCTACATTTTACTGCCTTTAATTTTACTGCAGTCTAAATGGTCGCATGGCTGATTTAGAAAATTGTCAATGGGCAGCTATTGTTGCTTCAGTGTCTCTCCTCAGGTCAAATAAACCCTGAAGTCTCAGTTCATTGATGGGGTCAGTGCTGACGGGGACGCGGTCTATAATGGAGGAGACTTGTATTTAAGGTCTTTACTGATAATTTGGGTGTACCATTACATTAATTGCTAAGATTGGGGGATTCCTGGCGTCCTGTATGACCAGCCTGGCTCTTTCAACACGCTTATCCAATCCTTGGTCTACATGGATAAAATAATTGCTATCTCCACCTTAGCTGAAGTGTGGAGAGTCTTGTGGTGCGCAGCAATGATTGCTGCGTAGTATCCAGGTTGGTGCTTCACACTGGTATTGGTTTCCCCTCATTTCTGTAAAGCGCTTCTGACTTAGAAATGCGCAGTATAGATGCATATACAGGGTGTATCAAAAAAAATGTCCCACTTTCAAAAATTGCCCTAAAATTAATATTCTATAATATTTTGAAAATCCTTTTACATGGTTTGATAGACAATGGTTCAGTGGTTTTTTTTTTTGGTGCAAATTGCACATGCTCAACATGACACGCATCGGTGAGCACAAGCTAATTACGTAAATTGTGATACATCTGTTTTGCACGAAAAGGTGCTGGGATGAAAGCAGGATTTGATACCGAGGATGCAATGTTAGATATGCCCTTTGTTTATCACAAATTGCCATTTCTTCTGAATGAACCCTTTCACGCTTTCAGTCCTCAACATGTCCACCATTTCTTTTCTCGCAGATTTGGGCCCTCCTTAACATATCTTACACTGCATGGCGGATCAAAGCTCTGTCCCTTCCAAGAACAGTGACTTCTGCCGTTATGCATTCCTCAAGGTCATCCAGGTCCCTAGGTGGAGTAATGTACACTTTTGACTTAAGATGACCCCACAAGAAAAAGTCAAGCAGGGTGAAATCCAGTGACCTCGGGGGCCATTCCTCATGGTGTAGGGCAGTGTTTCTCAAACCTCTCCTGCAGGACCACCTGCCCTGCCTGTTTTAGATCTTTCCCTGCCCCAGCACAGGTGATTCAAATAATCAGGATGTTATCAATCAGCTTTAGAGGGTCAATAACGAGCTGATCATTTTAATCACCTGTGCTAAAACAGGGAAAGATCTAAAACATGCAGGACAGGTGGTCCTCTAGGAGAGGTTTGAGAAGCACTGGTGTAGGGCAATCACTGGTTCTCCAAACAGTTCTGCAAGGTGGTCTGTTACAATCAATTATATACAACTGGACTGGAACTGCATAATTTTCAATAAAAAACTGGAAACATTGGGGTGTCCTAAAACTTTTGACTGGTGGAGTTTATCATATCTATGCAATCACAAGAATTTTTCTATATATTGAGTATTTATTTTTCTAGTTTTTCTTAAAAAAATTTCCTCCAGTGGGTCAATTGGATGGCACATACACTCCCATGAAATTGATACCTTTGCCCCCATCAGAAAAAGGCAATATGACCACATGCAGAAATAGCCAACAAGTCTACCGTCAAAATTGGAGGCAATTTGGTTTCAAAAATGTCGAAAGTCACCAGATTTCCCATTTAATTAGCTGACTTATAAAATTATTTGTGTTAGGAGAGCTTCAAAAAGTCATTTTTAACAAAATTGATTAAATTAATGACAAAATGTTTTGATTTTCTGTAAGTACACATTTAATTGAACCTTAAAGGGGAAAAAAGGGAAAAACTGAGAAAATGGAGAAAAAATTAATTTGAACCTGGGAAGGCCCCTTAAAATAAAATGTCCCCCGACCGGTTGCGCAGTCGGGGGACTGCAAACGAATATTGTTTCTAAAGCACATACATTTGTATTTCAATTAAAAATATGGGTATCAAATATGATATCGGCTTGCTGAAAAAGCGTTACAGCTCGGCTAAGGCCTATTTGGTCCTTGAAGTGGAAGTTAATTTCATTCGCGGACACTCAGGAGTTAAATGGGCTGTTCTTTATCAATTGGGTTTATCTTAAGCCGTCTTACGACTGGTAACGTTTGCGATTAAACAAATGGTTAATTTCATTTAACAGTGAAGACCCAGCGAAGTGGTTTACGACTGGCGGAAAATTTTTTCAGCCTCTCACACTTGCAATGAAGGCAAATAATGCCAGACTGTCCGTATGAGAATGTTCAATACGTAGTCAAATGTTTTCCACTTGTCTTATAAGCCGATGCGCAGACGTTATTAAATGGGTAAAATTATGAAATTCTGCGATCATGTCATACTCTAAAACATCAGAACAATATGGCATGTAGGCCTAGGTCCAGCAATCATGAAATATATGCCACAAATCAGAGCTGATGTTTTGTACGAATGAGACCTTGGTTACGATTACTTAAGTTTCGATTTTGGGTTTCCGCCTTCGATTCGTTGCCTGCGCTTTTCTCACAACGAAAGCGACGGTAAGGACCAGAAGTGTTCAGCTGGCGACTGGTGCCTATCGGCCCGAGGATTATTCCTTGAAAGACCACTTCACAATTCAGAATGTACGAGTCCGAGAAGGAGAATCTTAAGCGTTTCAAGTGCTACATTGTAGACATACTGCGTCCTTCTTACATTAAGAGGTTTATGATCACGTACTTGGAGAAAGGTTTGTTTATTTGCTTTCAGTCGGCTTCAACTGGAACTGAGCAACAAAACGTAGACTCGTCGTGATAATGGACAATAACGTCATTGCATTATCATTGTATTAACTCCTGCATTGCGAATACGAAATTTATGCAAAATGTAGGCTTGGTTGCACGTTGATGTTTGAAAGAGGCTTAATCTTGGTTTGTTAAGACACCGAACTGTTAATCTTGTCATTGAGTCACAAATCTCGGTACATTTTGTTACTTTACTACATCATCTTGGTGCACGAGTATAAATTCATATTTTCAAATCACGAAATGTCTTGAATGAATAAAGTTTAACTTACGCACAGGGCTGATTTATTTATTTATCTGTCTGCCTGTCTACCGGGGAATTCTGCGAATATACGATGTGCTTCGCCAGAGATCGTAGAAAGAATCCTTGCAGAAGAGCTGACATCGGTTACATCCGCAGCTGAAATGCTTCTAAAAAATATATTGGACCTGGAAGAAAGAGGCTGGTTTCAAGCTTTTATGGATGATCTGCAAGCGGCAGGTTTGTAACTCAAGATAAAATAGGAATTTAAAGTTAATACCAGCTGTTGCAACAGTTGTTTGATCCATCCATTGCAATATGTCAATGTACAGTATTAATGCTGTAGTGGTCCCTGGAGAGGTGGGTATTCTCCATTATACTCTGTAAAGTAGATGGGTAGGTCAGTTAGGAGAAAGTGAATATACTCTCCTATTCCAATTGCTTTTTTGCTCAATTGGTGATTATATTGTAAATTGGCTGAGGAAGAGGCGGGTACACTCCATACCCTTCACTAAACCATGGCACAGTAAAGCACTTTTATACTTTTTTTTTTTTTTTTGTTAACTGAGTGCAGTAGGGCAAAGTAGAAATTATCATGATATAAACCACAACAAGCAAAACAGGCTTCAACCTGTACGAACTACAGTCAACCAGTACTCATGTTGTTTTCCAGAATACACCGGACTAATTGAGGCTCTTCGTGAATGGGATTTTAAAAAGCTTGAAGATATGAGGAATCACAAGAGACTTCTCTACCAGATTGAAGCATCCTTTACCAAACAAATTAAGCCAATGGATGTTGTCATTCACATGGCTGATTGCATTTTTCCCCGAGAACACGAAGAAATAATGGCAGTGAGTATACCTATTTGTGCTTTTAGTTATTTATTTATTTTTTTTTTTGTTTTTAGTCTCCATAATTTAATTGTCCTTTTGTAGACAGCCTGTGTATCAGTGTAATTTGTTTGTACATCTTACTGTTTTTCTCTCTAAAAGCTTGATGATTGACAACAAGAATACAGAACAGATTTATAATACAGACATGTTGAAGTGAGAGGGTTCAAAGCTGACGCTTATGCTAAGACCCTCCCATGTTAAAATCATTCAATTCGAATGTATATATATATATATATATATATATATACACACACACATATGCATACATGTACACACATATATACATATATATACATACACATACAGTTAGGCCCGGAAATAATTGAACAGTGACACTAGTTTTGTTATTTTAGCTGTTTATAAAAAACATATTCAGAATACAATTATATAATTAATATGGGCTTAAAGTGCACACTCTCAGCTGCGATTTGAGAGTGTCCACATCCAAATCGGCACAGGGTTTAGGAATTATGGCTCTTTAAATCATAGCCACCTCCTTTTCAAGGGACCAAAAGTAATTGGCGAATTGACTCAGAAGGCTGCATGGGCTTCTCCCTCGTTAACCTGTCATCAATTAAGAAGTGCAACTAATTGACTTGACTTGAAAAGGCCTGGGGTTGTTTCCAGGTGTGTGGTTTTGCATTTGGATGCTGTTGCTGTGACCATACAACATGCGGTCAAAGGAGCTCTCAATGGAGATGAAGCAGAAGATGCTGAGGCTGAAAAAAAAGAAAAAGTCAATCAGAGAAATAGCAGAACTGCTTGGAGTAGCCAAATGGACAGTTTGGTACTTCCTAAGAAAAAAAGAGTGCACTGGTGAGCTTGGGAACTCAAAAAGGCCTGGACGTCCACGGAAGACAACAGTGGTGGATGATCAAAGAATACTGTCCATGGTGAAGAAAAACCCATTCACAACATCCACTGAAGTGAAGATCACTCTCCAAGAAGTAGGTGTAGCTGTCTCTAGCTCTACTATAAAGAGAAGACTTCATGAGTGTAAATACAGAGGATTCACCACAATGTGCAAACCATTTATAAGTACAAAAAATAGAAAGGCCAGAATTGACTTTGCCAAAACACACCTCAAGAAGCCAGCCCAGTTCTGGAACAGTGTTCTATGGACAGATGAGACAAAGATAAACCTGTACCAGAATGATGGGAAGAAGGAGGTTTGGAGAAGAAAGGGAACAGCACATGATCCAAAGCACACCACACCTTCTGTAAAACATGGTGGAGGCAGTGTTATGGCATGGGCATGCATGGCGTCCAGTGCCACTGGGTCACTTGTGTTTATTGATGATGTGACAACAGACAAAAGTAGTCGGATGAATTCTGAAGTGTACAGGGGTATACTTTCTGCCCAGATTCAACCAAATTCAGCAAACTTGATTGGACGGCGCTTCACAATACTGATGGACAATGATCTAAAACACACAGCAAAAGCAACCCAGGCGTTTATTAAAGCAAAGAAGTGGAATGTTCTGCGATGGCTAAGTCGGTCACCGGATCTCAACCCAATTGAGCATGCATTTCACTCGCTCAAGACAAGACTTAAGGCAGAAAGACCCACAAACAAACGAGAACTGAAGGCTGCTGCTGTAAAGGCCTGGCTAAGCATCAAGAAGGAGGAAACCCAGCGTTTGGTGATGGCCATGGGTTCTAGACTTCAGGCAGTGATTGCCTCCAAAGGATTCGCAACAAAATATTGGGAAAAAAAAAACAAATATTTTGTGTAGGTTATGCTTATGTTTCCAATTACTTTTGAGCCCCTAAAATGTGGAGTGTCTGTATAAAAATGTGTACAATTCCTTCATTTTCAATCAGATATTTTCGTACAACCCCTTGAATCAAACGTTAGAGTCTGCACTTCAATTCTGTTGTGGATATTTCATTTCAAATCCAATGTGGTGGCATTTAGAGCCCAACTCATGAAAATTGTGTCACTGTCCAATTATTTCCGTGCCTAACTATATACTACAAAACACTACAGACAGATATTAAATATGTACAATAATAACAGAAATAAAAACATCCACATGAATGTAAACATATTTTACAGATTGTGATAAGATATGAGGAAGTGTGTTTGCAGAGTACAAAATTTACAGTTTAGCAATTTAAATTATTTAGAGTTATTTACATATGACTATGTATTTGCAATAATTAGAGTCAACACGTTAATGTGGCATTTATGCATATTTACTTGCTAGACGGACATAGTTTGACATTACTTCATTCAGACATTACAAAATAATTATTGCATCATCAAAAAAAAGATATAAAATGCTACATAATACTATTTATATAAAGTTACTTCATAAAATGTTGGACATATCTATTTGTATAATGAATATTAAAAAACATACAATACAATGTGTAAAAGTGAATTATAGTTAATGTATAAGACAAGATACATAATACAATTTAGATCTATTCAATATGATACTTGTACAATATATTACAGAGAATTTTTTTATTCATCAAAATACATGAGCATACAGGATTCAGCAAGAATTTATTATATTAGTTCAATGTATGATGATATTAAAGACTTTTTAATTAAGCTCTTGACGTGCTCGTGGTTATCTATATTAGTAGGCCTAACTTGTTCATCTAATTTGTTCCAGATTTGAGGGCCAATGAATCATGAATCATTGCGCGATGGGTAGCACAGTTGCCTCATGGCAAGAAGGTTGTCCATATATTTGTATTTCTCTGCTCACTTTATGAATATATTGGCACAGTGGGTGGCACAGGTGCCTCACTAATGAAGATTGTGGGTTCAAATCCACCCTGGGCTGAGTTTGCGTGTGGTCTTTGTAGTTGTGTGGGCCCCCTCACGGAACTTCTGCATACTCCCACAGCATAAAGATAGCTGACTTGAGAATAAATTGCCCATAGGGAAATGAGTGATTTGCGTGTGTGCCCTGTGATGGAGTGGCAAGCTGTCTTGAGAGTGTCCCAGTCTTCAGCCCATAATTGGCTTGGATGGCTCCAGCTCTCCGGCTACGCAGGTGACAAAGAAGGAGCTTAGATAATCACTGAATAATAATAACTTGAGTATTAGTGGTGTCGTATTCTATAATTTTTACTTTATCCTTATGGGATTCATGGACAGACAAAATTGAACTGTCCCAGGATACGAACGCTCAGAAGCATGTTCGAAAATGTATTGGTCGTTTACCTTTGACCCTTACTGTGGGAGGAATTTGGAGTTTTAAGGGCAGTCTCATGCAGAGACATGGCTTTGTATATATCCTGTTCATGTAATTCTGTCCCCATGGCACTGCATATGTATCCATGAAACCCCTTCAAATGCTGTATGTCCAGCATGTATGGCAATTGGGCTTAACTAAATCCAATCTAAGAATAATTTTTTTGGACAGTCTTTCACTGTTGTGACTCTTTTTTTGTGTTCTTTGGAGGTTGTTGAGATCGGCATGCCACAGCTGCCATTTTCATACCATAGAATGTTATTTAAAAAAAGGTGACACTCACTGTTTATTAAGTTAAATAGCGCAATCGCCACCATCTTTAGAGGACTGTTACAGGTCTGAACTAGCATGATAGTATTTCCATGGAAAGACTGTCAATTCAGCCATACACTTGAAACTTGAAACTACAGGGTGCTTCAGAAAAAAAGACAGACTTTTATTTAGCAAAATTTTAATTAGCCACGTTCACTGAAGTGTGAAAACCGAACCATGACACTGGCGTCAATCAAAGGACAATTACATGGTCTATCAATACTATGACAAGATTTTCTAAACACCTTTTATTTTAGTTGTATGTTGTTTCTTCTGAGAGTCTGCTTTTTTTCCTGATAGACCCTGTAGAAATGCTATAACTGTAGAATATTTCTTTACTAGATCACTGGACAAAAAGGACACATTGCTGGTGCAGAAAAACTGGCAGAGTGTCTGAGAAGATCAGACAAACCAAACTGGTTCAAAGTCCTGAAGTTAGCCCTCGAAGAAGGAAATTTTCTTCATGCCCTGGATTTACTGGATCCAGATACAGGCATAGTAACACCATCACGTTCCTCTTCTAATATTTCTTGCTATAGTTGTCTGTAACTTTAGTTTTGGATATATTTTCATTTAATGGAAGCTTCTGGGCAATCTTGCTTGTCCCCTCAAGATCGCTGATCACAATGGGCCTCATTCACCAACCATTCTTAAAAGGAAATTTCTTCTTAAAACCCACTTACGCACTTTTTATGAAGATTCTGACATTCACCAATGTTTTCTTATTTGGAATTTGTTCTATGCGCACTGAAGAGCAGAATCTACGCACACTGACATATTTGAGCAAAATACGTGGTAATTGCATTGTTTTCTGTTCTACAGTTGTGTAATACTATATCAGTTGAATTACAATAATATTTTTGTAGTTTATAATTTTTTTTTTTTTTTTTTTTTAAATTTGGCATCTCCAATCCCACCCGAATCTGGAATGCCCAATTAGTGAACTATGTACAAAGCTTGCTCGTATGCGACCCCTTGCTGCCAACTCAGGATAGTGAAGACAGCTCACGGCTCTCCTCCGAAGCACGTGTCCGTCAGCCACTGATTCTTATTCACTCATTGGTCGAATCCTCGTAAGTTCCGAACGAGGGCGGAGGATACCCGGACGTGAACAAACCCAGAGTCTTCCTGACGAGCGCCCGTCTGGCCAACAGGAGGCGCTGGAGCAACGAACAAAGCTGATATTCTTAACCCAAATCCGGCAGTCCCTTCCCAATTTGAAACCCTGTAGCGCGATCGCTAATTGTGCGCTACTCTGAAAAAGCTGCCGACCCCTGCCGGTGGGTACGCCGGGGCTCGAACCCGCGACGTGATAGACACCTCTGCACTGCAGCGCAGTGCCTTAACCGTGTGACCTATCCGGCAGCCGTAGTTTATAATATTTTTCATTAATGGTTGTTGTTTTTCAAAGAATTATGAAAAATATGAACATTACACTGCACTTCAACTTATATCAGTCATGTTTACTGGGAACCAAATTCCATCCATTAGTCGGTGATTGTCACCCCATTTATTGGCCAGAAAGAAGGACTTCTGCACCCTGCTCTCACAATAGCTTATTTACTGCTGCTGCAAGATATTGCAGATGGTGCCCTATGGAGGGAACAAATTCTCCATGAGCATACTGAGAGTGAGAGTTATTGGGAATCCTTAAGCTGCCTTGAGCTGTCCTCTTGGGCCTTCTAGATCATTTGGAGCCAGCACTTCGGAGCCATACAGACCAGTCTAATGCTTAGTTCCCACTGTTGTGTGCTCCATTACGAACGCCACGATTGGATTCGTAGCTGTTCGTGGAACTTCTCTGAAATTTCAGGTTTGGATACGAGATGATGCGATGATCATGATTGTCAATTAGTCATGTTGATCGTAGGAAATTTTTGAACCGTCCAAAACTTTTTTTGAGATCAACACGATTGCCATGACTGAGCTCAAGATCTGATAGAATCACCAGGATTATTCCATGATTAAGACCATGATTTCAGTCGTGCCACAAATCATGACAGTAAGAACCTAGCATAACCCTGTGCCATCACAGTGTGAAGGTATTCTCCCCCTTGGGTTTTTTTAGCCGTCAGGACCTTACAGCAGCAGCTGGGAGACAGGAGGTACTGCTGTAGGGAGGCACTGAGTGCACTGGGTTGGACTGCCTGGTTCCAGGTTGCGCCTCAGAGGGTGATTGGCTCAGGAGTTCCTCTGTTGATAATCGATGATTAAAACACTGTAGTGACCTTTATCTATGATTGTTAAACAGGCCTAAAGGTCTTAATTTCAAATGCAAGCAGGTGTTCTTTTTAAACACGATGTTGTAAGTTAGACCTGCCTTTGGGACACTCGTTATAAATTATATTATCAGAGAAAAATAGCTTGCCCTCTGACTTCTCTTGGATAGGAGATGGACAAGGAGGAGATGAAGGCGCTCACTCGGGGCCTAGGTCTGTGTCCAGAAACTCAGCTGATGGCACACCTGATAGTGCCATCTCTCCAATGATGGCCCCAATGTGCTGGTCCAGCTCAGAAAATTTTTGTCCGCTGTCCCCCTCCAGTGCTTCGCATCTCTCATCTGAATTTATCTTATTTATTTATTTATTTATTTTTAGTGTCAGATTTCAAGTCAAATTATTTATTTTAACTTCATCTGATGTGCATCCTTCTGCTGATAAAGCGTTCCCAGAAAGGGTAACTGCATCCCATGCATCTTTTTTTGTGTGTGATTTTATATCCAGAATTATCATCGCTAAATATTACAGCTTGTTTTCAGTTCACTTCCTGTAGCAGTACCTCTACTTTCAACCTGCTATTTGCGTTTTGATTCTGGTGCTCCGTTTTTAGATTTCCGTTTTTGCATTTCCTCTACTTTCCCTCAAGGTATCTCTTTGTGACTTCTGTCTGTGTCTGCACAAGGCCCTTCCGTTTCATGCTCTTTTAAGGGCATTTGTGGGCATTTACTTATGCTAATTAGAGAAAATTGGTACACCCTTTCAATTTACGAGAACGGCATTTATCAATCTAAGAACACAAGGGCGAATGACTCTGCAGGTTAAGAACACATTCGTGAATCTGACGCAGAGTGTTCGTAAGAACGTTCTTGTGAACAATTTAAGACGGAATTTAAGAAAATACTTAGGAAGATATTGGTGAATGAGGCCCAATAAACTTTAACACCTCAATATTTACACGACTATCCTCTCTTTTAGGAAAGAATGGTAAAGAGTTAGAAGACGGAGAGGTGGATGAAACTGCTACAGTCCGTTTCGAGTTCAGAGAAGAGAATTGTGATGAGCTGGTGGGGAGTTTAAATCAGATGGGCCTTGCTGAGAACCAGCATGGAGCAACAGGTCTTTTTCTCTTTACTATTGGAAGTAATGCAAGACCAACATTCATATAAATTGTTAATGAATGCTGAATGGTATGCAGTTGATTTGAATAGCTCTTGCTGTTTCATTTAATTATTGAAGTTGTTTGAGGTTTCCCTGTGATTCTGACGGGAATCTGTTCTTTACAAATATTATACACAGGTTCCAGTGCCTGCCCAGAACCTGGAAGAGCCCATGTAGGACGGAAGCTCAGAGAATATCAGAGAGAGCTGGCAGTACCTGCCTTTGAAGGGAAAAACACAATTATCTGCGCTCCCACAGGTTCCGATTTTGAAACAGTGCTTGGTCGAAATTAACTTTTCATTGTTCATTCCAGTTCAACAGTGGGCACAAGTGTCACCTATTTCTAGGAAAAGCTCTGTATGATACTGTGATTACTTTCGAATAAGCTTTCAGAGAACATAATGCATTTAGGTGAGAGTTTACAGAAATCATGACAGCACAGAAAGATATTTTATATCTGAAATAAACCTGTACATTTCTTGATATTGCTCTAGGCTGTGGAAAGACCATTGTTGCACTTGCTATATGTGAACACCACCTCAAGGCAAAGGTTGACCCGCATCCCAAGATTGTCTTCATGGCTACCAAAGTTGATGTGTTTGAGCAGCAGTACAGGCTATTCGAGGATCACTTTAATAGCCTTGATGAAGAAGTTAGGTTGGTTATTTTTCTTTATATGCTTTACTGTTCATGAATTATGAAGCCATTTTGAGATTTATAGGGACACTGATAAATTAAATACTCTGAGAAAAAGTATGCGATCTAGCTCTCACAAGAGAGGTAACTTCCTAAAACATTGGTTTCAAACTTTATCAAAATTTGATTGCTTTTTTGCCTTTCCCATTGCTCTTGAACATTGTGCCCTTCTAGAAATAGTTTTAAAAGTATGAGCAATGTATTCTATTTAAATCTATTTTCTTGGGAATACAAGCTCTTTCACTTTGATTAATATTATGCGCTGTAATTAGCTTGTTTGTTCTCCTGTTTCAAAACTACATTTGTTTTATGTGCAGAATTAAAGGTCTTTGTGGGGACATGGGTGAACAGCTATCTATGGAAGTGATCACAGAGTGCTATGACATCATCATTCTGACACCCCAGATCCTGGTGAATGCCCTGAAACGGAAAGACCTTTCCTCCCTCTCTGTCTTCACATTACTGATTTTTGATGAGTGCCACAATGCTACAGGAAAGCATCCATACAATATGCTCATGGGCCGTTACCTGGATTCCAAACTCAGTGAAAGGAATACGCCATTGCCTCAGGTAGTCACAGTTACACTTTCAGGAACTTGTCCTGTTGACAACTTCCTGTTGTCCTGTGTACAAACGATTGTGAGAAACCTCTTCACCACTCAACGCAAATTTGACAATTCCATACCATCTAACTGAAGATCCTTCATAGGAGTGAGGGTATTTTTAAAAATGCTCTTCCCAAATTAAAAATTCTTGTCGTGAAACTATATTGTTATTTTTTTGTTGTTGTTGTTGTTTTTTGCTCGTTGACTTTACAGTTCGCTGTCCACGCAGCTGTAGAACGTAATTGTGATAATGTGTGGAGTATTTGGTATTCATCTTCTCCCAATTAGATGGTCGGGCTGACGGCTTCGGTAGGGATTGGGTCTTTCAAGAACCAACCCGAAGCAGAGAATAATATCTGTCAACTTTGTGCAAACCTGGATGCCACCATCATCTCAACTGTCAATGACAAGAAGGACGAGCTCAGGTCCTTTGTACATATGCCTGAAAAAGGTTAACCATGCAACGACCTACATATGTCTGAGTGCACATGCATGTCTCTCTTAATGTGCTTATGTGTGCAGTTTGTGAATGTATGTATTTTTTGCACATAGTGTATATACAAATAATGTGGGCACTCACAGACCAGTCTGGGATATCTGGGAATCGGTGAGCAAAGACTTACATTGAAAATTATGTTTTTCTTTGTAGATTTCTTTGAGGTGGCCAGAAGATCATGTGATCCATTCATTACCATCATACACAACATCATGTCTAGAATTGAAGAATTGGCCAAGACTTATTATGACATTGGTAAAACCCTTAATTTCTCTTTTTCATGAAGTGACTAGAGGTAGTCTGTAAAATAACAGCTTATCATTTCAGTGGACTTCCTCCCTGTAGAAACTCTGTCCAACATTGAACACCGAGATTACGGCTCCCAGAAATATGAGCAATGGATTGTCAACGTGCAGAAACGATGTAAAGTCCTTCAGCTGGAAGACAGGGAGATGGAGAGTCATGTATGCAGAGCCCTCTTCAATTACACAGAGCACCTTAGGGTAAGCACCATTCAGACATATAGTGAGGTACAGATGGGTGGCAAATTAAATAAAAAATGTAAATAAATAAAATCTTAGTAAGGTGCTGGCCAGAACACCCCCGGAGGAATGTATCACCAAGATATGTCCCTTGTGTGGCATTTCAATTACAGTGGCGGCAAGCACTGTTGCACACATTGAAACAAATTCTTGCATGGGCATTCAAGCAGGTTGAGACTTCGAAGGCCACAGCATATGATTAACATAAATTTCTTACTCATAAAACCAGACAGTAATGTATTGAGTCCAATGTATGGGGGCATTGACATCCTGGCAAAGCCTACTCCTTTTAGGATAGGAATGTTTCACCCTGTGCCGATGGGCAATCAATAAGAATAACTTGGTATTGATTTGCAATGTGCCATATCATGCCGGTAAAATGGCCACCATTGCTAAAATGGGTTATGGGGCTGTTATGATTATTTTAAGTTTGTTGAATTTTCCTTTCCTTTGTCACCCCTCTGTATGTTGTGTGTTTTTAGCTGCGACCAAGCAGCTCTATGAACGCTTCTGTCTGTCCGTCCGTCTGTCTGTCTGTCCGTCTGTGACACCTTTTTCACCATGTTCCTGTCATCGTACCATCATGTAATTTTCAGGAGTTATTGACCTTCACCAAAGTGATGTCCATGCACAAGGTCGAGGTCAAAGGTCAAAGGTCAAGTTCACAGAGGTCACAACCTTGTTTGCAGGTTTTCGCGCTGTAACTCCAGTTACAATTCATGGATCGCTATGAAATTTTGGAAATAGCTTCTAGGCATACAGGAGGTGTTCCCTATTGATTTTCAAGGTCATCTGTCATATCCCAAGGTCACACCGGTTAAAAAAGTGTCGATTTTGCCCCGATTTCACAGTTTTCGCACCATAACTCCACTTTAACTTGATGGATGGCTATTACATCTTAGAACAAGTTTCTTGGTACAGAGGAAGGGTCCCCTATTGATTTTCAAGGTCATTTGCCAATTTCGACATCACACTTGTACAAGAAAAAACCAGTCATGGACACTAGGCCTCGTGACGGATGCTAGGCGAGGTCGCAGCTATTAGATCCTTCTGATCTACTTGTTATTTTTCATATGGTTTTTAAAAAATTTTTGGGAATTAACATCCATGTCATTGGAACTACGTACATACTTTAGCCCTTTTTATATAGAATTATTGTCCTAACACTTATGTACTACACTGTAATACCAAGTCTAAGCCTCACATAGCACATTCATGTACTATGTCTTGTCTACTTGTCTTATCAGCTGTTTTTTTATTTATTTATTTTTTTTAGAAATATTTGCTCATTCTGAATTTGATTCCAACAACACCCTCAAAATGTTGGGACAGAGGCAATATGAGACAAGAAAGAAAATTACCAAATGGGAACTGGTGATGGCATGCTTTGGTATAATAGAAGCATCCAGAAAAGACTTTGCCTGTTTATAAACAAATGTTGTTTACAGATTGTCACTTTGTAAAAAACTGCGCAATCAATAGTCCGTTTGAAGCAAACATTTCTCAACGCACAATTTCAAGAACTGGAGGGACCTCACCCTTTTATGGTGCATAATATTACTGAAAGATTCCGGGAGTCTGGTGAAATCACTTTGGAAAAAAAAAAAAGTGAAAACCTATGGTGACCGTCTGTCGGCTTTAATCCTTCAGATTAAAAACACATGATTTTGGAATGGATTTATGTAGGCTAAGGAATACTTTCAGAAACCTTTGTCAATAAGCACCATTTATCATTGCATCTATAAATGTATATTACAGCCGTACTGTGTGCCAATGAAGTCAAACGTCAACAACTTCTAAAAATGCTGTTATTTTATGTGTGCATAAGCTCATCTGTAATGGACTGATGAACCATGGAACTGCGTGTTATGCTTTGATGAATCAATCTTTCTAAATTTTTATAATAAAAATGGACATTATGCTGTTGGGCCAAAGATGGCTTGTACCATCCCAGATGTAACCAGTGCAAAGTTAAAAAGCCAGTCTTTCACGGTATACATGACCTTCACTCGTTCTCCCTCTATGAGTATTGATTCTACATGATCAACATTGGAAGGTGCATGTATAGAAATAGTAACTTCTTATGAATATTTAGGCATATGGTTTGATGATAAGATGACATTTAATATGCACATTAGCAATCTACTGAAAAAACTTCGGCCAAGACTAGGATTTCTTTTCCGGCTTAAAAAATGCTTCTCATTTGAGGCCAGAAACAAAATTGTGCAAAGCTTATTTTTATCGGTATTAGACTAATAGGTGACCTGATTTATATGCAGGCAGCTTCGTCTCTTTTGACAAAACTGGACACTGCGTATCATGCTGCATTACGCTTTGTTACAAATTCAGGTTCTCGCACTCACCATTGCATTTTATATGAATCGCTTGCTTGGTCCTCTCTAAACCATAGGAGAAAAACACACATGTTGCTATTTAACCCTCTTTTAACCACCATAGCATATCTGCTACATAAAGTGAAAGGGTTAACAGCCTGGACACCCTGCTGGTTTTGTTTCTTATTGCCAAATAAACATTTGAGAATAACTTGAATGGTCTGGCACTTAAATTTTTCCATTCACATTTTTACCCAATGTAGCAGCTACATTTTGGAAAGGTGTGCCAAAGGGTCGATTTTTTTTTTTTTTTTTTTTACTATTTTTCCAAATATTGGCCCATAATCAATATATTTGCCTTGAGAAATGAGTTTTACACAGTTGGAAAGGTACTTGGTTAACAGAGAGTTAATGTAAAAACATTGTTAGGTAAACTTATATATCCACCCTTTTATCCTACCATACTGGCAACTATTATACTAGATCAACTAATCGGATCCTTTTAAATGTCCCCCGGGTGCACTCAGAGCTTGGTAAAACTGCTTTCGCCTTTCATACACCTTGGGCGTGGAATGAGTTGCAAAATACTATTACCTTAGGAGCACTCCCCTCTTTATATTCTTCTAAAAGACTTTTACAAACTGCCTTGAAGGAAACATGTTGCTGTTTTACATAATCTGTGATATTGAGATAGAATGTGTTACAGATGTCTTGATTATGGCCTATATGTTTCTCCTTTAATTATTACCACTGTGCTGCTTTTATGCATTGTATGTACTGAAATTGTCAAGGTTATGGTTTTTTGTCATGTTTATGTTCATGTTTATGTTCAAGTTCAGTGTTCAGGATTTAGTCTTTTATTTATTCTTTTTGGTTATTGTAATTCTCAGGTTTTCATTCCATTCTCAGTTCCATTGCACTAGTCTCCCCCGTCTTGTGATCTAGTTGGTCCTGTCCATCTTCCCGGTCTGTGTGCTCACATGTTTCGGGTGATTTCTATGATTCCTGGTGTTTAACATATTCCTTCAATTCTCGTTTACTTCCTTCGCCTTACTGTTCTGATTACTAACAAAACTAACATTTGTATTTTGTATCATAGTCTACGAACACAACTAATCCATGTATATAGATTTCCTACTTACTACTTACTTACTAATGAGTACTCTAGTTAAATCTGTAAAGTTGCACGGCTACTAATCAATACTAATTTCCTCTTAGCAATCGCCCTGTTCTCGTCTCCGCCTCAGCTTTACCTGTCTCCCCCTGCGTTTCTGCGAGATCTCTCGCACGTGCTTAATTACTTTTCTGCGCTCGTTATCTGTACACTTAGAACTCATTGACAGGAGCTGTTTAAATGTCATAGACTGTCTGTGTGATTCCCGTCCGTGTCTTGGCTTTTGCCAATTTTCATGATTAAGGTTTCCCTCATGTGATTCTCCCATTGTAATTAGTCTGATCCAGCTCATCTGTTCCCTACGTCGCATGTGACTTCCCTCCCGTCTACTTAAGAGTCCTCACTGCAGCTCTCACTTTGTTACAATGTTGACCAATATTTCTTTGTGCAGAGCGCTGTGTATGCCATTTAGTATTATTTTTCTTCTTCTGGTTTGTCCGACTTCAATTCTTGCCATTGCCCTTCTTGTATTGTTTTGTCTGTTGACCCATTTTTGTATGACCACGATTTCTGTGTTTAGATGCCCTGTGTATGACCCTTGGCTTTGTTCATCGACTGCAACTTTTTGCCTACTGTCTATGTACCTTCGCTCATCTGTTTTTCTGGTTCAGACCCCTGCCTGTCTTGTCAACTCTGTTTTTGGATTTTGTATTGTGGCTTGGCAATTCCTGTGTTCCCCTTTTTTATCTTTATATGTATACAACTATATATGCTGCTGTCTTGACCAAGACTCCCTGGAAGAAGAGATGTTGTATCTCAATGGGACCTTCCTGGCTAACTAAGGGATAAATAAATTATGTTGTGTTGGTTCTCATGACATGGAAACTAGTGCATCTATGTGACAAAACGACAAAACAATGAGACAACGCCAAGCCGCAGTCTGCACATTGAAACCATGTAACTGTAATCTGAGAGAATAGCTGCTAAACTGGCTGGCCTGCTGTTCAGACCTGTCTACAGTTGAAAGTTCTGAAGCATAAAATATGATATAGACAACCCTGTCCAATTGAGCAGCTGAATAAGGTGTTTCAAGGAAGAATGGGATAGAAATCCCAACTTCAAAACTAGTTCCCATGTTATTGTCCCCCGCCACAAAGCGGGACGGGGGATATTGGATCGGGGTCCATCCGTCCGTTTGTGTGGGCCACAATGGGGACAAGATTTCTCGGCGACTATTGTACCTAAGTAGATAACATTTTGTGTGCTTAGTAAGCTAGTCATGACCTATGTTCACTACGAAGATGGATGTCAAAGCATATTTTTTACAGAGTTATGGCCCTTGATCATGGCAGGGAATAGTGATGACACTATCATCTTGTTGCTTCGTGTTTTTAAACAGAAATGCAGTGATCAAACTATGACAAACTTGCCCCTTTCCTAACTTTTTTGGAATGTGCTGCTGGCATCAAATTTAAAATGCATGTATTATAAAAGAACTATTTAGTAGTTCTAGAACATTGAATATCTTGTCTTTGCACGGGTTTCAGTTTAATGAAGACCAAAGATGATTTATGCAGCACTGATTTCTTCGTATTGTCCATACTGTCCCAACCTTTTTGAAATGTAATTGTTATTGCAGGCAATGTTAGACCATTGCTGTGTAGTTTAATGTGCCACTGGGCCATTTTCATCTCTTACCAGAAATACAATGATGCACTCATTATCAATGAAGATGCAAGGACTAAGGATGCCTTGCATTACTTGGAGGCCTTCATTGATGAAGTGAGACAGGCTGGATTTGATGAATCTGAACAAAAACTGACCGCATTTTTTCAAGGTAAGTTTTATTTGCATTCTAATATTGTACATGCCCCTTTCTACCATGGCTGGAATTGTTGTATTTCAACAGTGGTCGAACTCTTTTCAGCATGGCAAAATGTTTGACTTTGAAGTCAAAATGAATGAAGGTATGAAAAAAATCTTTAAAAAACTTTTACTCTGGAAATTTGCATGAATAGAGAGCTCAAATATATTTCCTGCACGTTCAGTTGTTTTAGGACAAAGACTATTGAATATTTCGCACCTGCAATGGAAATTGAAAAAGCACCTTAATCATGAATCCTAAGCCTGTCCTCATCTAATGATAGCCATCCACCCTGAATTTGCCCTCAATGGTCTGTTGTTTCAGAGCAGCACAAATGCCTTGTTCAGCTGTCGGAACAAGGAGAACTGAATCCTAAGCTGGAGGCTCTGAAGTTTATTCTGCAGGAGGAGTACAGAAACGACGATCAGACCCGCACTGTGCTGTTTGTTAGGACCAGGGCCCTGGCTGATGTAAGTCCTACAGCTACATCTGTGGAACAAGGCAATCAGAGATAGCAGACCTGGCCCCAGCCACGGGCTGACAGACAGAGTGACAGACACGCACACACACACAGACATGATCATTGCTTAACCTGGCCCCCTAGGGGAGGGGCCAGGTAATAATGAGGTGGGGATCATTTTTTTCCCATTCCAAATTACAAAAATCCCATTACATTTGGTTGAAAAGCAAAAGTTTCATTGCTGAATGTGATATTGCCAGGATATATTAGAGTAAAAGCTGAGCGTATTTTTTTGGGATATGGGTAAACCTACTTCATTTATTTCAAACCATCGCTCAACCAAGTATTTTACTTCTTTAGATGACTCTGAGCAGCAGTTTTAGAAAAAAATGTGAAATCCTCAGATGAGCCAGTAATATTTTGTAATATTTCAAAAATAATAACTTGCCTTGTGCTCTGAAATTTAAAATCATCCACCACTAGAAATGGAATACTTTCTGGAGATCACTAGTTATTTCTTGCTTCTCAGTTTAATACATCTATTATCCAACACCAAATATAAGATAGTAATCACAGTATCTTTCTTGTGAATTGAGCATTTATGGATATTACTTGCATGTCTGGTACTGTTTTTACAACCTTGTTTACAAAAAAATTGGGATGCTGTGAAAAATGCAATACGAATGTAATGCAGTGATTTACTAATCATTTATAATCTGTATTTAATTGAAAATAGAACAATAGAGAAGTCAACTTATCACGTGTTGAAACTGAGAAAATGTATTGCTTTTTTTTTTTTAAATATGTGCTCATTTTGAATTTGATGCCAGCACCACATTTCAAAAATAGTTGGAGTGGGGGCATGTTTGCATCATCTCTTCTTTTGACAACACTCTGAGAGTGATTGGGAAATGAGGCGGCCAACTGCTGTAGTTTTGAGAGCAAAATGTTTTCTCTTTCTCGCTTTTCACGACTTGTGTCCCCTATTAGTTCCTCCCCTCATCTTGCAGTCTACAGTACATGCACTTTTGTGGTTTTGTCTCATTTCATTAATTCATTGTGTTGTTTTCTCCCTTGCTCCCAGGTGTTATCATTTCCATGTCTTGCCACCATTGTGAATATCCGTCTATTTATGTTCATTATGGTTTCATCGAGTGCTGGATTGTCATGCTTTATACCCTACAAAGCCTACCAATCAGATTGTGCCTTCTAGTATCAAGCTAAGCTTTTCCTCTGTGTGTTTTGGTAAACTAATGATGGAAAGACATCATTACTTTTCAGAGTCCCATTAATTGGAACAAGCTCCTAAATCTTTATATCGGTATGCATGATTGGGGCCCCGTTCTTTTTAATCCATTGCTCCCATCTGTTCCTCTGAGTCAGTTTATTCAGAATACCTCCCAAGCCTTGATCAGTATCCAGGATTCCTGCTAATCCCTCAGTTCTACTGTCAAGCAGTCTTGCTTCAGCGTGCACCTGACCTCTGCCCCAGGATGACCACTGGCTTGGGCATGGACACGCCCCTACCCTCTCCAGTCTTTACTAAGTAAGCTGGGCTGCCCCTCTACTGTTCTGGGCGATAGCCTTGCCTCACTGTTACTGTATACCTTTTAATAACACTCCCTTGTGAGTGGAGTAATAGAATGATGGAATGGAACTAGCAGATTCGGCATGCCAGGTTGATGCCCTGAGGTACAAAGGAGTTCAGATTGGTTAGCGAGAGGCAGAGCTCCGCCAGTCGCACCAATTCATTGGCGCAATTTCCAATCAACTTGTGGTTATCACTGACATCTCCTGGGATTCCGCTACCACAAATTAAGCGGCAAGTTCTATCCTGCAGCAGACTCTCTATCAGGCAGATGCCCTTCAGGAATTCAGCCTGCCTGTGTTGAACCCCTACGACGGTAACCCACATTCTCCACCGCACAGTCCAGAGTGGCGTTAATCATTACTCGTCATGATGAATCCCTAGAAACTATCCTCCCAGGTAAATGTCTTCTGGCAGCCACTAAGTTCCAGATGGAGTGCAAGGGTGAAGAAGGGCTGCGGTCCTGTCTCCCACCACTAGATGCTCCAGCAAGCTGCCTCTTCATTTCTAATGAAATCAAAAACAGTTTCTTGTCTGGGCTTCTCAGCCGGCGTGCCATCCCAGCATGTCCCATGCGCGTGTACTCAACTATCACCGCTCTTGGCAGCACACCTTCAGCAAACACAGCCGCAAGTTTGTTGCGGCCCGTCCTGTGTGTGCTCGATCTCAGTACAGCAAAAAGTGCCTCAGCAGTTTTCTCTAGCCCTTCAAGGTTCCCTGTCGACCGTGGACTAGCATAGTTATGAAATTTTTCCCCTGGCTGCCTTTACCTGACAGATTCTTGGAAATCCTATCTATTGTGGATCGATTTTCAAAGGTGGGCCATTTTATCTTTCTAGCAAAGCTGCCCATGGCTAAAGAGACTGCCGAGCTCCTGTTACACCATGTGGTGTGCATCAACAGCATTTCTCAGGATTTCACCTAGAAACTAACGGTCACATGTGGAGGCTTAACCCGGAGCTGGGCAAAAACCCTGCATTGCATGACGGATTGTTACCCCACAGGTGGTTCCGTCTTCTTACCTGGGTGGAACTGGCTCACAACTTCTCACCCTTTGCTGGTCTTAGCAGGTCAACTTTCCATTGTTGTCTCGGTTATCAACTGCCTGTGTTCCAGGCAGAGGAGAGGGAAGTGGCAGTTCAGCTCCTGGTCCAACGGGCCTGCCAGAGATGGGAGAGTACATCTCGGCCATCCGGAAGCAGGGCAACCGCCATTGCCATCCAGCTCCTGCCTACTAAGTGGGACAGAAAGTAGGGCTGGGTACGAAGGACATCTCTCTCCGGGAAACACAGTAGAAGCTCATCCCCTGCTTCATCGGCCCGTTGACCATTACACTTGTATTATCATCATCTGCTGTCAGTCTCCTCCTCCCACTCCCCCTTTGTGGAATTCACCCTTTGTTTCATGTGTCTGGAATTAAACCTGTCTCTTTCGCGTTACAGTCCGTCCTCTTGCTCCCCACCTCCCCCCAAGCTCATCAGTGGTGGCCCCACCTGAATGTTGGGGGCGCAGCGGCCAGTTCTTGGTGGACTGGGAGGGGTGGAGGCTGTAGGAGCATAGCTGGGTGCCTGAGCACCATATTCTCAACTCCTACTGTGACCTCCAGGATCAATGTCTGGGGTCAACCTCTGAGCCACCAGATGGCACACCTCTGGGAGTACTGACTCAATCCTTGTGTGTACCCAATTGGGGACACCCCTGGTCCCCTGTAGTCCCTACAAATCCTACCATTCAGATTTTGTCGTCTAGTATTGAGCTAAGCTCTTCCTCCATCTGTTTTTGGTAAATTTGTAAAAAAGAGAGACATTTTTACTCTTCTGAGTCTTATTAATAGGAACAAGCTCCAAAGTCTTTATAAAGGTCTCCAGGATTAGGGCTGTGGGGCTCTTGTAAATCCATTGTCCCTCAGAGCCAGTTTTTTATTTTCACTGGGTGACAGAGCTGGACTGCTGGCAGGCCAGTTTGACACCGAGACTCTTTTACGATGGAGCATTGTTTTTGTAATGCAACCCGAATTCTGAAATAGTTGGGACAAAGTGTAAAATGTGAAGAAAATCAAAACGCAGTGATTTTCAAATCACACTAGACAGTAATTTATTCACAACAGAACAGAGATAACATAGCAAATGTTGACACTGAGGAATTTGACAATTTTATCCTCAAAATGAGCTCATTTCAATTTTGATGGCTGCTACAGGTCTCAAAGAAATTGGGACAGGGGCCTGTTTACCATGGTGTAATGTCCCCTGTTCCTTTTAACACAGAGGGCTCTAAATTCGTAGACCAGGCACAGGCGCGGCAAATGGGGGTTGCGCCACGCCAACAGGGTGTGTCCAGGCGTATGTTGCAATTTCGTGCCCGGTGCAGCCTGGCAAAAATACTCCTCTGTCCCGCCTTGGTCCCTCCTGCCGGCGCAAGTGGCAGAGAAGGAGTGTTTGGGTATAACCAGAGCCATGTCGAGAAAGAGTCGCGTCAATGGAGGTCCAAAATATTCGATCTTCACGTGTTTCATGGAGACAGCAAATAGTTCCCGGAAGTCGCTGGCGGGCAATTTAAATGCGTCTGTCAAATAGGCTGCAGAGAGACATATCTGCAATTCTCTGTAATTACTAGTCAATGAATAGCGTTATTTCTGTCTTGTTTACATATCTTAGGCTTAAGTGAATGTCGCCTTCTCACTTAAGTGACCGCAACTTTAAACAACCGTGAAAATGCGACATTAAACGACAGAATTTTGAACATTTGCACTCAATATAAGCAGTATTCAAGCAGTTTTATTGCCTTAGAATTATTTCAATAATTAAGATGACAAAAACGAGATTTTGTCATTTTAAAGAGCGTGTTCCTGTTGTTGATTGCTTTGAATTCTTGGTGTTTGCTTTTGACTACAGTGCTTGTTTAATCCCATCCTAATGTTTGTTATGCAGAGGGAGGGGAAGGAACGTTTCAAAATTTTTAAATTTTCTACCATTTCTAATGGAGGATCTACAAAACCCAAAACCAGTGAAGTTGGCACGTTATGTGAATCGTAGATAAAAACGGAATACAATCATTTGCAAATCCTTCTCAACTTATATTAAATTGAATACACTGCAAAGACAACATGTTTAATGTTCAAACTGAGAAACTTTATTATTTTTTGCAAATAATCATTAACTTACAATTTAAAGGCAGCAACACATTGCAAAAAAGTTGGCACAGGGGCCTTTTTACCACTGTGTTACATCGCCTTTCCTTTTAAACGACACTCAGTAAACGTTTGGGAACTGGGGAGACCAATTTTTGAAGCTTTTCAGGTGGAACTCTTTCCAATTCTTGCTTAAAGTACAGCTTAAGTTGTTCAACAGTCCGGGGTCTCCGTTTTCGTATTTTACGCTTCATAATGGGCCACACATTTTCAATGGGAGACAGGTCTGGACTACAGGCGGGCCAGGCTAGTACCCACAGTCTTTTACTATGGAGCCATGCTGTTGTAACACGTGCAGAATGTGGCTTGGCATTGTCTTGCTGAAAGCAGGGGCGTCCATGAAAAAGACATTGCTTGGATGGCAACATATGTTGCTCCAAAACCTGTATGTATCTTTTAGCATTAATGGTGCCTTCACATATGTGTAAGTTGCCCATGCTTTGGGCACTTATACACCCCCATACCATCACAGATGCTGGCTTTTGAACTTTGCGCCTATAACAGTCCGGATGGTTCTTTTCCTCTTTGGTCCGCAGGACACGAAGTCCACACAGTTTCCAAAAACAATTTGAAATGTGGACTCGTCAGACCACAGAACACTTTTCCACTTTGCATCAGTCCATCTTAGATGAGCTTGGGCCCAGCGAAGCCGGCAGCGTTTCTGGGTGCTGTTGATAAATGGCTTTCGCTTTGCATTGTAGAGTTTTAACTTGCACTTGCAGATGTAGCGATGAACTGTAGTTACTGACAGTGCTTTTCTGAAGTGTTCCTGAGCCCATGTGGCGATGTCCTTTACACACTGACGTCGGTTTTTGATGCAGTACCGCCTGAGGGATCGAAGGTCACGGGCATTCATTGTTGGTTTTCGGCCTTGTCGCTTACGTGCAGTGATTTCTCCAGATTCTCTGAACCTTTTGACGATATTACATAGATGATCCCTAAATCCCTAAATTTCTTGCTATAGCTCGTTGAGGAATGTTGTTTTTAAACTGTTCGACAATCAGCTCACGCATTTGTTCACTAAGTGGTGCCCCTCGCCCCATCCATGTTTGTGAATGACTGAGCATTTCAGGGAAGCAGCTTTTATACCCAATCATGGCACCCACCTGTTCCCAATCAGCCCGTTCACCTGTGGGATGTTCCAAATAAGTGTTTGATGAGCATTCCTCAACTCTCTTAGTCTTTTTTGCCACTTGTGCCAGCTTTTTTGAAACATGTTGCAGGCATCAAATTCCAAATGAGCTAATATTTGCAAAAAATTACAAAGTTTACCTGTTCGAACATTAAGTAACTTGTCTTCGCAGTGTATTCAATTGAATATAGGTTGAAAAGGATTTGCAAATCATTGCCTTCTGTTTTTATTTACGATTTACACAACGGGCCAACTTCACTGGTTTTGGGTTTGTATATACAGCGGGGAAAATAAGTGTTGAACTCATCGAACTCGTCAACATTTCTCAGTAAATATACTTATAATTATTGGCATGAAATTTTAACCAGATGTCTGTGTAAACACGTACATTAGGATGCTATTCGTCGACTTCAGCTCTGCTTTGAATACAATAATACCGGACAAATTGGCTCTTAAACTCCACCACCTGGGACTGTCCACTGCACCGTGTTCATGGATCAGAGTCTTTCTCACCCACAGGCCACAGGTGGTTAGACAAGGGCAACACACTGGTCCAGAACACAGGTGCGCCACAGGGCTGTGCACTCAGTCCAGCCCTACTTACTCTCTTCACTCACGATTTGCCACACCTGTCCACAACTGGTTTATAACTGGTTCACAGTTTTAAAGTTTGCCGACAATACCACAGTGCTGGGTCTCATTTTGGGCAATAATGAGGCCCATTACAGAGAGGAAATCCGTCATCTCGCCCAGTGGTGCTCAGACGACAACCTCATCCTGAACATCACCAAAACTAAAGAGGTCATTGTGAACTACAGGAAAGCCAAGCGGACTGCACATGCTCCACTATTCATACATTGGGAGGAGATGGAGCATGTGGTCCTTGGGGGTCCACATTACAGCTGATCTCACCTGGGCTCTAAACACCTCCCACCTCGTGAAGAAGGTACCACAGAGGCTCTTCTTTCTGAGGAAGCTCAGCCTGGCCAGACTCCCCTCTCAACTGTTGGTGAACTTTTACAGGGCCACCACTGAGAGCATCCTCTCTCTTTCTGTGACTGTCTGGTATGGGAGCTGCACAGCACAGGAGAGGAGGGACCCAGCCCAGGTGGTGAAAACAGCTCAGAGGATCGTGGGAAGTCCTCTCCTGGATCTGGACTCGATGTATGCTGGCCTTCTCCAGAGGAAGGCTCACAGCATCGCCTCAGATCCTACCCATCCGGATCACAGGCTGTTTGTCCCCCTGCCCTCAGGGCGGAAACACAGGGCAATAAAAGCTCGAACATATAGACTGAACAACAGTTTCCTTCCCAGAGCTGTGACCTCCATTCCACCCCTGAGAAACTTCTCACAGCCTAAAAATCGACACTGAATGTGCAATATATTGATACGCTGCTTTAGTGGTGATTTAGCCCTTTTTTTGTACATACAGCGCCCTCAAAAATTATTATTATTAAAATGTGTTCTTTAGCTTCTAATAAATTCAGTTTTTTCTAAATAATATAGGACCACAATAAAAAAAGGGGGGGAAATCCAACCTTGAATTCAAGTCCATTTATTCAGTGGGAAAAAAATCCCACATCAAGAAATAATTCTTTTACATCATGTATGCCACAAATATTAACACCCCTGATGTTAATACTTTGTACAACCCCCTTTTGCCTACAAAACAGCACCTAATCTTCTCCTATAATGTTTCACAAGATGGGAGAATACAGAAAGAGGGATCTTCGAACATTCCTCTTTGCACAATCTCTCTAAATCATCCAGCGACCTGGGTCCTCTCCTCTGCACTCTCCTCTTCAGCTCACTCCACGGGTTTTCAATGGGGTTGAGGTCTGGGGACTGAGATGGCCATGGGAGGAGCTTGACTCTGTGTCTGGTGAACCATTTCTGTGTAGATTTGCCAACATGTTTAGGGTCATTATCTTGCTGAAAAAACCAGTGACGACCCATCTTCAGCTTTCGGGCAGAGGCCATCAGATTTTGATTTAAAATGTCCTGGGATTTCAAAGCGTTCTTGATGCCATGCACCCTAACAAGGTTCCCAGGACCTCTGGAAGAGAAACAGGCCCACAGCATCACCGATCCTCCCCCATACTTCACAGTGGGCATGAGGTGCTTTTCTGCATACTTATCTTTTGTGTTCCGCCTGACCTACTTAGAGTGTTTGTTGCCAAAAAGCTCTATCTTGGTCTCATCTGACCAAAGCACACAGTCCCAGTACCACTCCCAGCAAACTCCAGATGTTTGCGTTTATGATTGTGAGTGAGAAAAGGTTTTTTCCGCGCATGCCTCCCAAACAGCTTGTTGGCATGTACATGGTGCCTGATGGTTGTATTGGAGACTTTGTGACCCCAAGATGCTACCATTTGTTGCAATTCTTTAACAGTGGGCTTTGAAGAACTTTTTATTTCTCTTACCATCCTCCTCACTGTGCGTGGTGACAAAATAACCATGCGTCCTCGTCCAGGCTTGTTTACCACTGTTCCAGTTGTTTTACACTTCTTAATGATTCTTCTGACAGTATATATGGGCAGGCGCAGGCGAGTGGCTATTTTCTTGTAGCCATTGCCTGACTTGTGAAGGTCGACACACATCTGCCTTACTTGAATGGTGTGTTCCTTTGTCTTTCCCATGTTGAAGAGTGGATAAGAGAAATGGCCTCTGTGTCACGTCATATTTATACCCCAGGGAAACAGGAAGTGTTGAATTACTAATTAAATGTACCTAGATACTCCGATCAACTTTGTAAACTACTGTAGCAATGACAGAAATACTTCAAATACATTTATTTCCGAGGAATTGTTAGGGGTGCCAATAATTGTGGAGCATGTGGTTTTATGAAAAATAATTATTTCTTAGTCAGGGATTTTTTTTTCCCTTAAAATTCACTTGAGTTGAAGGTTACATTTTTCTACAATTTTCAGTGTGAGAGTATGCTTCTGCAATAAAAATAGAATTTATTTTAAGGCTTTTAACACATCTTAACCAGGGGTGCCAATAATTATGGAGGGCGCTGTATATGTATACAATTCCAGAGTTAAAGCAAAGCTTTCTTTTGACTTTAAAAACCAAGGAATTCATTCCAATTAAAAGTATCATCATTTTGAACAACTCTGACCATTATGGAAAGAGCAGTTCTCATTGACTATCACATTTTGCTGTGAAACAACCTGACTGTTTATTAGATGTAGCTGGCTGGTCAATGTTGTGCCAGCGTATAACAGATGATACTAGTTTGTGCGAAAGTCCCAAAATGTTGTGTATCGCGCTTTGTTGTCAAACCCTTCAGATGGAGATGAAATGATTTGCTAATTATTGCATTCTGTTTTTATTTACATTTTACACAGAATCCCAACTTTCTTGGAAGCAAAGTTGTATCAGAAACTGAGTTAGATTTTTTTCATGCCACTTGTAATCATATTTGATCTGTTTTAGACTTTTCCTCATAAGGATGTTCTGTAAATTACAGTCAATCTAAAAAAAATACTGTGATTATACAGGCTCTGAAAAATTGGGTTGAAGAAACGGACTCATTGAAGTTCCTGAAGCCTGGAGTGTTGATTGGCAGAGGACGGAAATCTCACCAAACTGGTTCAGGTTGGCAGCCACCCTATTAAAACAGTGCATTACTTCAAAATCAGTGACATGGAATTATTTCGGTATGGATTAAGTTATATGTAATTTGAAATAGGCTCATAAGCTGTTTTAAAGAGGGCGCAACATTCATAAAGATAAGCAATAAGCTTCATGGGCTCGCTGATTTTGACTCAAGAAACTGTACCTCTGCAAACAGCTGTTTAGGTTACTGGTCCTGTTTGTTAGATTTAATGCACACTGGCCCTCATGCAGCTACATTCTCCTAAAATTTTCTACATTTTCTCTTCCTTTTTTTCTCGAGAGAAAAAATAAGATACACTAACTCCGAATGCACCAAATATTCTTACCATCCAAATCTGCGCTTATGCATGTGTGCTGAATGATGAATCCCATTTGGTGGTAAATTAAAGGCACCTGGCAGATCGTAATTACAGTGGGTACACAGTAAAAATCATAGTGTCAATTTTACTCTTTAAGAGTTGAATTTAACTCTCTGTCAGATAACATTTGGTCCCACTCAAAATCAGTGTAAATTTTACTCTACAGCCAGTGTAAGATTTTTATAGTTAATTTTACTCTATGTTGTGTCAAAATTAACAAGGAGGTGTGTAAAAATATTTGACACTATAGGGAATCATCACCCTGCAGAGTAGATTTCGTCCTTGTGTGGAAGTGGGAATTGACTCTCACTTTTGACACTTCCATTTAGACGATTTCACTCTGCATAGTGCTAAAAGTACTCTATCCAGAGGAAAATGGGTTTACTCTGGAATATTGACACTCCATTTTTTACTGTGTAGTGCCCACTAAACACCATGTAATGGTACAACAATTGGAGAGATGCCACTGAAAATATGCTGCTCACAAAAAGTAGGGGATATTCAAATTAGACTACCTGTGGAAAGCACCTGAATTTAGATGTAAATGAGATTTTTGAGTATGTTTGTGGTTAGCCATTGGCACATTTCAGTACATATCCCATAAATATGATGCTAAATCCCTATCTTTATACGAGAGCATGGTATTTCCACTTGAGACCAGACACGTTGTTTTAATGCGTAGATTTTACACATTTTTTCCCAAAGTTCTGCTCCTGCACTCAAATACCCCTCGCTTGCACTTAGATCTTTTCTCCCCGCACACAAAACTGTCTCTGCATGCTCAAAACATTGCTGCTTGCACTCAGAACATTTCTGCTCGCACTCAGCTTTTTTCTCACCACCATGCTAATCCTTGTAGTCTGAAAAATTACACGTCCCATGATCCTCCTGGATCCCGGGCAGAACGAGTTCATTCTAGCCAACCAGTAACTTGTGTTTTAACAATTTTCTACCAGCGAAAGTGCCCTGGAACGGCTGTCAAACCCGTGATATACCGCCCGTGAACTCATACCGGATCGATGTACAATGGAAATTTACAATGTCACTGTGCGTTCCAGCCAAGATTCTGAACCCGTGAGTCACCACTTCAAGTCACGATTCACGATTTTAAATCGATCCAGGCAAGTTACAACAAACTGTCAAAAGAACAACTAACATTAGCTAGCTAGCCAGTGCTAGCCGGCAATATTTCTCTCTTGGCGGGGAGATGTTTGGGCATCATTTCATAAACACAACAGGTTGTTATATATAATCACTTGACTATAACTTTAATTATAACTTGTAAATGTGATTCACATGTCCATAAAGTTATTATTTCTTCATTTCTCTCCGTGTATCGCCTGCATCACCACAACTTCCATGGGCACATCCATTGTTGTTTCACGGGCTGTGTGACGTCAGAGAATGTAACTGGGAGTACATCAATTTGGTGGTGGCATGTCACGGGTTTGATCGTCGTTCCAGGGCACTTTCACCAGTAGAAAGTTGTGAAAACACGAGTTACTGGTTGGCTGGAATAGACCATTGCATTGATGTTGTTTTGAGGGTTTGTCGTGATTTGCCTGGAACGCTTTAAAATCGTGATTCGTGGCTTGAAGTGGTGGCTCACGGGTTCAGAATCTTGGCTGGAACGCACAATAAAATGCATTACAAATTATTTGAACCTTGCCTTAGCTATTTGTTTGCTTAGCCTGGCGAGACTGTGAATTAATCAGCCACTAAATGCTCTACTTAGTTATGTTTAATTGCTAGATGTGAAGTTTTACAAATAGTGCCAATTTATTTTAATAGCCAAGCATCTTTGGCTAATGTTTGTTTGCTGAAAAACTCGCTAGCTAGCTAGTGAACGAGCTAATCAGTTTTGTCAATGCATAACAGATCGTGCTACGGAGCTAATTCAGGTCTACTTGCTCATCTAATGCTAGTTAAGTGCCAAAATAATTGCAATTCATATTAATCAGGATTATAATCGGTTTTTTACGATTAATATTCACCATGTGAGACTAGTCGAGCAAGCAAACTGACTGTTAGCTGGTTACCTTAGCCAGTGAGCTAGTTTAACAACTTCGGTAGCTGACTAACGTCATATTAGGTGGCAATATGTAAATGCCAGCTCACGAAATATTCCCGGCTCAACGCTAGCTCAGTAGTCCAATAATGGCTATTCACCATTTTTATTGACTTAATTAGCTCGCTAGCGAGGCTATTGAACTAGCTATTTTGCTAGCTTAGCCATTTATAGTTGGTGAATTTTAGTGCTAGCTAGCTTGCTAAGTAACAGTATGTGACATTAAACTAACCATTTACTTTTTCTAGGGATTTAGCTATGTGCACAAGATGTAATAAGCTCACTAGCTGACTAGTTACGTGGTTTGCTAACATAGCTAAATGCTGGCAAGCTAAATGGCAAAATAGCTCATTGTGATCCATTTATTTCTGGGCATGTAGCTAGCTAATGGTGGCCCGTTATTTGATAACAGTTGCACGGACGTCGGCAATTTGAGGCACTGATCGGCTACCATCATGGTACGTTGTGAACGTTTGCTGAACCTGAGGTATCCCATTGGCTGGGAACAAATCACGGGGTACTTGCCTGCTTATGCAATGGATATGTAGTTTGCAGAAGTGGACTACAAACTAGACTACAAGTGCAAAAGCATATAGTTTTTGGCAATAAACAACAAATTTGATGTGATCATTTGTATCTGTATACCCCATAGGCTAATCTCCGAGTGAGATGGCTCATAAATTAATACGAGTTAGAGCAATGTCAGAAATTGTCCAACCCCCATTATAAATTCCCATGGAGAATTTACTCCCGACACCAGAAGCTAAGTAGCTGTGACATCATCACTTTAGTACTCTATAGCCATCTTGCCAGTTAGCTAATATAAACTATGGGAAACCTTTGTAAATAATCATTATAATTAAGCGGGGTCATTTGTTTTTGCCTGAGCCTCACTAGCAGTACCAGTATAAACTTTATGATACGGTCTGCACAATCGGCAAATGTATCAGTTACATACGTACAAACACAAAACAAATTAACGCAAAGAGTTTGGTTCCCGAGGCTGCACAGCATTGGCTATTACTGTAAATCACCCTTCTCCCACGTGATAAGTCTGTAGAATGATAAGAATATGGGTAAGAGATTGGCGATTTTGGTCAAGATTTTCACCGAGTGAAGCACAATTGAGGATTCTTGACATGCCATTTGTAACACCGGCATGAGCATGGCAGTTTTCACTGTTCCGGATGAGGCTTTGAGATTATTTCCATACTTAAATAGAAAGCTTTTGAAGCATTGAAAATATTCTCATGAAACTTTCAGATGACATTTATAATTTCATTAATGAACAAGCTGTGTTCGTGGAACACTGATGCCCCCGGCGGCAGGTTAAAGTATTGCAGGTAAAAGTTTTTTTTTTAATTCTTGTAAATTTTTAAAGGATTTTACAGATTACCAGAGGTAACATAAGTGGGAACCGGTAGAGTATGCTATTATGCATTTTCTTCATGCTCCTAAAATGTAAAATGTACGTTTCTATGCTTTGGACATAATTTGTGGACTGTATAAATGGGATGTTTTTCTCTTACCTTGGAAAGAGTGCTCTCGACCTTTCTCTTACCTAAGAAAAGAGCAAAAATAAGAGGACATTAATGAATACCAGAAATCAATGGGCAATAAAAAAATAAGAGAAAATAATGGATACGAGCACAAATAAGAGAAAATTTGTGTATTGCTTTATGTGTGAGGCTTATTAATTTGATTTAATAGATGGCTAAAGCGTTGTGATAGGTATTGTGGTATCTCACTGAATTGCAGTACTTCTTTAATATGCATGTATTGTTTTTGTCAGGAATGACACTGACTTCTAAGAAAGGGGTTTTGGAATCCTTTAAAACCTCTGATCAGAGTAAGATGCTCATTGCCACCTCGGTAGCTGACGAAGGAATTGACATTCCTCAGTGCAACCTTGTGCTGATGTATGAGTACGTTGGTAATGTGGTCAAGATGATTCAAGTCAGAGGTAAGAATTATCCCTATAAGATAATGCTTCTAAATTTTGTAGTAGCCTATTGCATTTTTAGCCTTGATTTTCTTCATTCTAATCAGGGGTTTTATATTTTATCAAATTCCTCTGTCTGGCATAAAGTTATAGTGGATACTTTTGTGTTTCTTTGAGGTATACATTTCTAAAATATAATGAGGGAGGTACAATAATTTTCCTTCTGAATGGAACTATAAGGACCTACAACTAGCAAGAAAGGTTTTTTGGTGATTCATTAATCCTTTGAGTCGGGGCACTATTTTATTGACCTTTTGGGTGGCAAGCATTGTGCACTTTCTCTGAGAGTGAAAGTATTATATTGTATGATATTATATTATTTTACAAGGTATGACCACCATAATTCACTGGATGAAAACAATTTTTTATTTAGGCTCTGTACTCTAGTCCTTTGAGTTTCAAAGGACACTATGCCAATGAGGTTGAAATGCTGATTGACAGCTTTAGTTTGAGGGTGTCTTCATTCATACTGGATGAAACATTTAGATAGGAAAGCACCTTTTATACATAGACATAGTCCCACCCTCCCTTTGCAGGGACATAAAAAAAATAAGTGAAAAAAAAAAAACAGAACCAATGGGGCCAATGGCACTGCAGCTCACCGGCCAGCCTTCGATAGCAGTCTGGGCAAAACCATGTAAATTTCACAGTGTCACAGCATACTGACCAGCCACTGGAGGACATAGTTGCTTCACTATTAGCCATAATTTGACTTCATATATTTTCTAAATGAAGAAATCTGAATTGTAAAACATTTTTTTAAAAATCCATAAATGAATATTTTTAAAAACCGTGCGCACACTTTTGAGACATGGTTCCAAAGAAGCGAAATTTGAAGTGAATTTGGCCTGCGGTTTCCGAGGAGAAGAAGGTGATAAATTTTGCTAACGGAACTGGACCAAACCACAATGACGACGCCAAATGCTGCCTGAAAAAAATAGCTCAGACGTTGACAAGCACTGATTCCTTGAAATTTGTGACCCATGGACATCACCAGACACTGGGTTTCTTCCCTGGTGATGCTCTGCCAGGCCTGTGCTGCAGCCATCTTCAGTCCCTGCTTGTTACAGGGATTTTTTTGCCCTCAGTCTCCTCTTCTGCATGGAAAATATATATTCAGTTCGATTCAGACCTTGTGATTGACTGGGCCAACTGAGCAAAAATGACAAAACATGTTCCTCATGTTAGAGCAGAGCTGGGTAAGACTGCTTTTTATTAAAATAATCCTTACACGTGGAATCAGCTGCAAGGTGAACTGAAACAGAATGAGTTGGCTCCTTTTGGGCATTTTGAAATATTGATCAAATCATTTTAATAAGAGAACTGCTTTTATTTTATGTAATTTTATTTTTACTATTCCATTTCTTGCATCTCTCTTTTAACTTTCTTTTAATGTGTTGTAATTTAATTGTTTGTAATGCAATGCCTTGCTGAAAGGGAGACTTTGGTTTCAGTTAGGTCCCCGGCTTAAATGAATAAATAAATAAATAAAAGCTGTCTTTCTGCCTGGTGAATTGAGCCCCTGAGAACAAAAATGGTCTAACTCGATATTTGTCTTTTTAAAATGACCCCTTAGAGGTCAATCTGTTTAGTGCAATAATGGATTAACTCAGTGTAGTTCTAGTACTATGCAATGGGTGGGGCACATGTTCCACACTTCAAGAATCCATGAAGTGCTCAGTAGAATAGACGTGCAAAATAAAAAATGAAAAAATTGAGTTGGCCCACGCTTGATCTATTGGGCTTAATCACGGTGCTCGAAATAGTTGGGACAAAGTGTAAATTGTGAATAAAATCAAAACGCAATGACTTTCTAATCACACCAGCCAGTATTTTATTCTAAATAGAACAGAGATAATAGACCAAATGTTGAAACTGAGAAATTTGACAATTTTACGGACAAAATGAGCTCTCAAAAAAGTTGAGACAGGGGCCTGTTAACCATTGTGTAGAATCCCTTCTTCTTTTTAACATGAGTTGAGGCGTCTGGGCATTGAGGAGACAAGTTTCTTGAGTTTAGCCATTGGAATTTCATCCCACTCTTGTTTCCACAATCTTTTTTACGCAAGCCTTCATGGGTTGGAGAGCCTCTGGCCATCTTTACTTCTGAGAGACTCAGCCTCTCTATGACATCCCTTTTATAGCCAATCATGTTACACACCTGATGCCAGTTAACTTAATTACTTGGTAAATGTTCTTTCAGCTGACTCTTTTATATATTAATTGCTTTTTCAGCACTTTCTTTGCCTGTGTCCCAACTTTTTTCAGAACTGTTGCAGCCAGAAAATTTGAAATGAGCTCATTTTGTGGATAAAAATGTAAAATGTCTCAGTTTCAACATTTGAAATATTATCTATGTTCTATTGTCAATGACACATTGGCTCAGATGATCTGAAAGTCCTTGTATTTTGATTTTATTCTCAATTTTCACTTCCTCCCAACTATTTTGGAATTGGGGTTGTATATTATATTAATAAATTCAACACAAAGTTGTATATATTCTCCTGTTGGTGATAAAGATTTGAAGCAAAATAATATTTGAACATGGGAAGATCAAGCACTAACCTATACTTTCATGCTTAAGGACGTGGACGGGCAGAAGGGAGCAAGTGTTTCCTCATATCTGACAGAAAGGAGCGCATTGAAAAAGAAAAGATAAACATGATGCGTGAGAAAATAGTTGAGAAAGCCGTTGCCAATTTGCAGAAATCCCCAGAATCAATGCAAACTAAGGTATCAGTATTTGAATTTCTTCTGCTGCATGCATCATTAGTCAGTGTCTCATGCTCTGTAGGTATATTGTGCTGGGCACTGAGGACTGAGCCATAATCTTTAGTGGTTGATCACATTGACTGCACATTCATTTCAGTTTATGTGGCGAGTTGACGGATTTAATACACTGAACAAAAATATAAATGCAACACTTCATATTGTAGGAAATATGACCATGTTCAGAAGCTCATTGTACTTTCATTGAATGTTGACAGATTGTATGACCATATTGCAATACATTTCGACAAACAAGAACCTCGTGATGGCGTGATGATAAATGGGATGGGGTCTATTGTCCAAATTTCACAAATCAATATTAGGTGTGTCCTGCTGCATTGCTACACATCTCTGCTGTATGGACTGTAACAAATGGTCAGTGGTGACCTGGTGGACATGTTCCCACTTTTGTTCAAGAGCTGTGTGGAGTTGGCGGCTATTGGCTGAAAATGGGAACCATTGACAAACTCGTTGCTTGTGGACATCCCAAAGATGCTGGAAGGGAGACAAATCCGAGGAATAAGCCAGCCATTCAAGCACACAAATCTTTTCAGGCTCAAGGAATTCTGTGCATACAAGGGTGACTTGAGTCTGGCATGGTCATGCTGGATGGATATTGTTTTGGTGGATGAATGGTTGGACGATAGGCAGCAGCATCTTATGGTGAAATCACACTGCATTCAAGTTGCTCTTCATCAACTGCAGTTGGGTGCAATGTCCTTGTAATATTCCCACCCAAACCAGCACTCCACCATCATGTGCCAGCTTGCGCACCACAGTGATGTCAGCATAACGATCCTCCATCCATCCGCTCTGTGAAGTTGGAAACGTGACTTGTCTGTAAAGAAAACAGTCCTCCATTGTGCCATCAGCCATCAAACGTGTCTATTCACCCAGTTGAACCAATTTTATCGAGCTGAGGTGAGGTCAAATCCACAAAGGGCAAAAGACGTAAAGATATGGACTTCTTGGAGACTATTTTTCATGGTTTCAGCAAAAATGGGGTGATGGTGGGGACCAGCTGTCTCATCTGCAGTGGGAGTCACTGGTCTCTGACAATCACCTAGATAAAGAGTCCAGATATGGCGGTCTTGGGTGGGGGTTGTCACACATGGTCGTCATGCATGCGGGCAGTCTACTGTCTTGCCTCATTCCTCAAAAAGGCGTTTTATGCGACTTATTGTTGAAACATGGACATTAAACATTCCTGCATTGAGCATGCCAATGGCAATCTCCCTGATGGCTCAAGTCATTTATGGCATTTTGAACAATGGCAGAACTGGGACTTTTGGGGTGGCCTTTTATTGACCAGAGTACAGGATGTCCCTGGGCTGACTGTACCTGATTTCAGTAGCTCTGGATCATGCCCCACCTGTCTGACAGGCCAATTTTGACAAAGGGCATGAACTTGACAATGATATGGAGAAGGTGACTGAAATGCACACAGACCAGTTGCACACAACTTGGTCACATAAATAAACCCAACTAAGTCAACCTCAGAAATAATTATGCATAATATTGAAATGACTAAACTGTTGCGTTCATATTTTTGTTCAGTGTATTTTACAGGAAAATACATGATTTTCCTTGGTCATTTTTGTGTTGTACGCTGCAGTGGATAAGTATCATCCCACGCTCATCAATTTTTCTAATTCCACTAATCACTTCCTTCACCTGCAATGTTCTAATTCCTAAGCAGCGTAATGAAAGAATCAAATAATTGAAAATTATTTATTTGCTTCCATGCCAGATTAATGTCATGCAAAGAGAAGACAAGAGACTGCGCGACCTTGAAAAGTCAATCCCAGAGAGGCCGAGGACTGCTGGCAACTTTGAACTTCTCTGCGGAAAATGCAAGAAATTTGCTTGTTTCTCCAATGACCTGAGGGTGGCACAGGTCTGGTATATTTTGTGGAGAATTTCCATTTACCGCAGTATGGTGTCTATCTTTCTGTCAATTTAACCAGAAGAGACTAGTTTACACTTTTGATGCTCAGTTGACCAAACATAAATTAATACTTTGGTGTGGAGTCCATTTGGGGCCAATAGCTGATCAAGGAGAGAATTCCATGATCGGGCCACAACTTAAGCCCCAAAACTAAGATTTGGCTGAAGGGTTTTTACTGGAGATAAAAAAGCTTATTTAAGCAACTGACTTATTAACTAAGGATAAAGTGTTGCTAGTACTGTTTGGCTGGGTTGCCAGTATATCTGGCGGGCTGATGGAGGGCCAGCATTAATTACTGGCAGGTAATGGGCCAAATTCTAGCTTGCAAGATGAAGCTAGTATTGCTAATGTGCTGATGAAGGCCAGGTATTAAATAGCTGTTTGATGAGGCGCTGCAGCATTACTAATAGGCTGATGAAGGGCCAGATACTAGGGGCCAGATACTGGCTAGCAAAATAATAAGGCCAGTATGCTAATGCACTGACAATGAGCTCATTAACACCATACCAACTAGCGGGCTAATGACAGGTCAGAAATGTTAACTGGCTGATGAAGAGCCGAATGAACAGTAAATAGCTGCTGATGAAAGGCCAATACATGTGGCTACTGATGGGCCAAATGACCAACCCATGCATTTTGGCTGATGGACAGTCTGAGGACTTTTTAGACATTTGGGGGTGCAAAAACTTATCAGAATTGAATTGAAATTAAATATGGACACCACCACCAACAATATGCTTGATTGACATGACTTGGAGATGATCAGTTAGAATTGTGAAATTGCTGACACTCTAGCAGTTGTTTGGCAAGAGCGATGTATTACTACCTCAAAATAATAATTTCTTGGCCGTTCACCACAGTTCAATTACCCTAATCAGATGAAAAGCCTGTTTTGAGTGGGCATCTCTGCCATGAAATGAGCAAAAATGTCGCTATATGCTGTCATGTAAACGAGTCAACATCTGGCCCAACTACAGGAACAGCTGACTCGGGTACAAAAAAGAGCGGGCAGGGTAATGACTGAATTCCACAGAGGAGCTGGAGGCATAGCTTAACATGAGGGGTGGTAAATGAAGTCCAGAATGAACTTGAGCTAAGCTCCATAATTAACAGATACTACTGAAAGTGTCCAAAATATTTAAAAATCTATGCATCAGGTCGCACTAGTGAACTTTGAACTGAGTTGAGTGCAGTCATTGGATAGCACGTAGAATAACTTGAGTGTATTTATGTTGTATACATTTTCAAATCTTTTCATTCTTTTTGCTTGTCCAGTGAAACACTATGGGCTAGTTTTTCACACTCAGATTAATGTTTGTCTGAAAAAAAAGTTCTATTTTTATTTTTAAAAAATTATAGCTTGACACTGCACACAGATTACATATTAATTTATTGAGAGGGTTACTGACTTGAAAGCACTGTTGTAGAGCATTCAGTTGGTAAGTTCCTAGGTAATTAACAAATTAATTGAATTTTCTCTCAGGAGTCGCATCATGTTGTTGTGGACCGATCCATTTTCGACCGCAGTGAAAAAAAGCCCCACAAAAAACCCATGCGTTTTGGGGCATTTGAGAAAAAGATGAAGATGTTTTGCAAGCACTGTCACCATGACTGGGGGATCATTGCCACATACATGAACATAGAAGACCTGCCTGTGATCAAAATTGAGAGCTTTGTTGTCCGAAACTGTGAGACCAAGAAACTGGTCTGCTTCAGAAGGTGGAAAGATGTCACGTTTGTTATTGCAGAGTTTGACGTGACAGATATTCAGCCCTTTGATACCAGCTCTTAAACAACTTGTGGTTTTGCTTCCACCTTGTGTGAGATGATGTAATCAGGTATTTCAAAGTAGAATCCTAGCCTTGTTTGAATATCCTATCTTGTCTTTTGTGAAGGGAATTATGACATCAGTCTGAAATGTGCAATTGATTTTTGATAGATTTGACCAACCAATGGAACACTACTTATACTTCCTTTTTCATTGCTGTAATAAATAGTAATAATGATACATTTTTTTTACTGCTCTGATACAATAGCCTGAATGTCACAGAATATGCCATTAGGTTCTCAGCTGCACTGCAGATTGTGGGCACTACATGTTACACCCTTTAGCAAATTTATTGAAACAAGGTTTTTTTCTCCAATTCATCTTCTTCAGCAAAAAACTGCCTTTTAACTTTATTTTTGCATTTTTTTTTCAACCTGATAGAAATAAATTGTATTTTATGATAAATTTCATAATTTGTGGGATGGGTGATTCAATTATTGCGCATTCACAGTTGTTGCATAAATTAATTATGCACTACGTGTTTCTTCGTTATTTGTGGTCTTATGTGTCCCTGGTTAGTCAGTTGTGAATAAAACTTTGTATGCGATGGATGTGACTCTGAGAAAGTGAACAGAAGTTGAGACTTTGCCCAAAAACACTGGAAAATCAAACAGTGACACAATAAGTTTAGATGGTCTCAGTCTTTCAGTCATAAAAACCAAGGAGATCATAAGGTATATTATATTATAATGTGAAAATCAATTTGATTCATGGTAGAAGTCCAGTTCAAATTAGAAAAAAAAATCAATTATTTACCTTTTTTTCACCTTGTTTCAATTAATTTGAACAAAGGTGTGTCTCTCATTGACTAAATTCATACAGCTGTTTTCCTGAAACCTTAGTTTTTTTTTTCTTCATGCTTAATACCTCAAATAAAGGATTGATCAGTTATTTCATGGCATTTATTTATAAGAATTGGGATGATTTTTCAATCTGTGCAGTTTTAACAAATGTTTTCGGTAACACATGGCAGATCATGTTTGCATGAGGTGAATATTGACATCTTGCAAGTCATACTCAAGAATAGAGCCATCCTCAAGAATGACCTTGCTGCACAAAGGTTCAAAATATATTGCCTTGTGCTCTGGCTGTAGAATGCTCATTCTGTGTCAGGCTTTTCAACCTGCTCAAAAAAAGATTTTACTCGATTTCTTTATGACCGACTATGTCAATTCCCATTTTCCTCCAATTGCCAGGAAGAACTGGTATTTTTCCTTGTGTGTTGCACACATCTGGACCGAGAGATGAATATTTATGGAGCAAATTAGAGTCCATAATATTTTGAGCAACTGAAAAATTTGTACACATAGATATAAGCTGCATATGTGTAAGAAATTTTTGTAGCTGAAGAAATATTTTGTGCACACGTGAAAACATTGCATGCACAGCTGTGATGTGCCGTTGGAGGCAAGTTAGGTGAGGCGGAATCTTTGCAGTAAATCAAACGATAACTCTCTATTACTTTGCTTGGTTAGCAATCAGTGGATTGATGAACTAATTTACTAAGACTAAACAGCAGAATGACGTGCCAATTTCAGTTCCCACCAGGGCCGGCGCCAGAACTGAAAATTTGGGGGCAAAGATACATCCCTTTATGACAACAATTAGTCCTAGCCAGTTATCAATTATTTTCCTTTTTTTAACGCATTTTCCAATTATATCTATGAGTGGCAATTGAAAACACGGTTTCTGTCCTCCATGCTATCTAACAGTGACAAAATAATGGGTTACTTTCAGTACAGAAAAATAATTGAATCATAATTAGGTCTATGCACTGACTCTCAGTGATGGCAATTTTTTTTCCAGCGAGAGCGGTATCTCAGAACACTTCAGCGAATGAAGGTCATTTCAGTGACAAGTACATGGTGCCGTCCATTTATGTTTTCCCGTCAGATAGCTGTCTATTATTTACAGCAATTTGCAGTGACTGAGCTGCAACAGAACAGAATAAACTGCCTGTATTTAATGGAACTAATATAAAGAATGTATCATGTTTGTTTAATGTTTAATTGGATCATCAATTTGCATTCAATAGCTTAATGTATTACTTCTAAGCAGGCTGCATTTCGAATTAATTGATAATGTGACATAACTTTGGGGTCTATGTGCTATTTCTAACAGACAACTTCACCTAACTAGAGGTTTATATAGGCTCATGGTTGACTAATATTCAGAACACATGGCAGTTGTGACATGTGAGACTCAAAAATTAGGTTTCTACCCACTTGGTTTGGAACAGTAATTTATGGTTGTGGAATGTGTACTGTAGCTTACATTCGTGTCGATTGCAGCAGTGTAGAATTGGCAACATAATTGCCTTGAGACAGACATACAGTGCTGCGAAAAAGTATTTGCCCCCTTCCTGATTTTTTATTTTTTTGTGTATTTGTAACACTTAAATGTTACAGATCAACAAACAAATTTTAAAATTAGACAAATAACCCAAGTAAATACAAAATTCAGTTCTTAAATAATGATTTCATTTATTAAGGGAAAAAAGCTATCCAAAATTACCTGGCCCTATGTGAAAAAGTAGTTGCCCTCCCCTTGTTAAATCATGAATAAACTGTGATTAACCAAATTTTTTTTAGTTCACTTTCACTTGCCACACCCAAAACGATCTCAAAAAGCAACACATCATATTGCCATCTAAAGCCTGCCCCAGATGGCACAACTTTGCCTGAGGCAAGTGACACGCGTGTATACTGCATCAGGCAATGTTGCACCGTGTGTGGATGGTTTTTGCTGCGTAACTTCCTCGCTTGACCGTGCAGCAGCGTCTCTAACAAGCTAGAAATTTTTGCGTCACACAAGGAAGCTACTCACCATGTGGGGGCTACCTGCTGCAATGTTACACGTGCTTGACCAATCACAACATGCAGACTCGTCATATGATGTGCAGATGAATCACATGATACAGAAAAATGGTGGCACCCTCTGGAACTGTGACAGACATCCTGGCCAAGGATTTAGCATGGGCGCCGCCATTTTTTGTATCATGTGACTCATCTGCACATCATATGACGTTGTGATTGGTTGAGCACGTGTAACATTGCAGCAGGTAGCCCCCACACGGTGAGTAACGTGAAAATATCTAGCATGCTCGATACACTGCTGCACTGTTACGCAAGGAAGTTACGCAACAAAAAACCATCCCCACACGGCGCAATATTGCCTGATGCAGTATACATGCATGTCACTTGCCTCAGGCAAAGTTGCACCGTCTGCTGCAGGCTTAAAGAAATTCAAGAACAAATGAGAAACAAAGTCATTGTAACCCCTTCCAGACTGATAGATGTCAAAGACATTTCTAAGGCTTTGGGATTCAAGCAAACCACAGTGAGAGCCATTATCCACAAATGGGAAAAAAAACTTGGAATCGTGATGAACCATCACAGGAGTGGTTGGCCTTCCAAAATTACACCAAGAGTAATGTTTAAATATAGGGTTTAAATCATTTGCATTTCATTTCATTCAGTTTTTATATACATTTTACATAGTGTCCCAACTTTTTTTGCAAATGGGGTTGTACACACAAACACATCCGTCTTTCCCTTTTGCGATACTGCCACCAGGGCTGCCAGTGGACTTGGATAGGAAGCGAAGAGATCTGTCAAGTCTTGGCTGACTGGAACTCTGGTTAATCCCACTCTCTGCAACCTGGTGACCTAGAAGTGCCACTGCACTGCCTGTTATGGTTTTCCATTCACAGAGCTACCCTATCAGACCTCATCAAATGATCAATGAGTCATGCAGTAGGTCACTGCAGGAAATTGGATTGTGCTCTAATGGATGGTGTTCAATGGGATATGTGCCTCTGATTGCCTTGGCTTACCCATGAACAAAATAATATGACAGGATTATTTATTGGTGTTGTGGTTTCCCGACTAGATGTTCGCATATTTTTGAGGTCCCCTTGTTCGTCAATAATTGGGAGACAGAGACAAAATCTTCAGAAGCCATCTTTATTCCAGCCTTGAATCAAGCAGTAATCCAAACCCGGAGAGCAGTCCCTGGCCAAGAAGTGCTAACTCGGCCTTCTTTACAGAGCAATATTTATGGGAAAAACTCAACCAGCTTTGCTCCAATCAAAATACATGGGTTGTACCCACCTTTTTCTCTGAAGTTTTTATTTACCAACTTTGCTCCAATCACAATTCTTTGGCTTTCTCTCAAGTTTTTTTCTTTCCCTTGGATTTTCTGAGAAATATTGGTGGCGCACAGAAGCATTTGTTTCATAAAAAATGAAAGAATATACAGTTAAAAGGTGTGGAAAATTACAGTTTAAAAGTGGAAAAACACAGTCAGATGAATAGGAGACAAGTAGATACATAAATGATTCGATTGATTATGTTTTCAGTAACAACTTAGGATTTTATCAAACAAATATTGATCAAAGCTACGGAAATCATCACCTTATTATGTTTTCGAATCAACTAAACAGAGGCCTGCTTACTAATCGAAGCTACAGAATCCCACTGCTTATGTGTGTGAGCTACTTGTGCATGTGTTCATTGAATTGTTTCGTGTGTGTGACTGTGTGAACTGCTTGTATCTGTGTTAGTGTGTGTGTGCGTGTGTACGTGTGCTGCGTGTGTATATATGCGTGCTTGTGTCTGTGTGCACTGCTCATGTGCGTGTGAACTGCTTTATGTGTCTGTGTGTGAATGTGCGTTTGTATGTGTGCGTGTGCCTGTGTGTGTGTGTGTTTACACTGCTCATCCCCTCCCAACGCGTAGTTGAACTACTTGTAAGTGTATGTGTTGTGTGCGTGCGTTACTGCTGCTTACATAATATGGTTATTGATAATGATCATTGATTATGGTTATTCAACATGGCAATTGATCTACTGATGAATATGATGAGAAATATTGAAATATAATCCTCAACAGTAGCATTACAGCCTTTCCATAACCTGGTCTTAACCAACCCGCGAATAGTGAGCTGTCATTTAAAATTACTTGGCTGTACCTTGACGAAAGTTATTTCCTAAATTTCTTATTTCAAAATGCCATTGAAGCTCCTGCGCATATGATCCCAACATACTTGACAAAGAAGCCACGAGTACTGTCAGCCTCAACAAGCGACCTTAGAACACTTTGTAAAATTCATTAGCCTGTAAAATTAACAGACAAGTCTCTTGCCCTTGAGAACCTCACTTTCAAGTTCATGGTCATGAGAACTAACAAATGCAAACATAGAATGTAGTTAAAGTGCGATCGAGTATGTTCTTTGCCCGTGATGGATTAAAGCAGAAAAAGTATATAATGTAGCATTCTTTTTCATTCCTCTTCTCAGTGATAATTCAATGAGAAAACACAAATTCAGAATTTATGCAGCTATTTAAAAGATCATTAGTTTTAATACTACAACAAGGAGAAAAATGAAGACTTAAGCCTTAAATCCATTCACTAAATAAAGGTGCCTCAACCAGCTGCAAAAGCTTATTTTGCTAGGGGTTTATTGAATGTGCACACCTTGAATAAACACATGTAGACATGCTCCTGTCTTTAAATGACTGCTCAGTTATATCGCAGTAAAATGATTCTCAGCTCCACTCAATAGTGTTTTCCAACCATTTGATCAGAGTATGAACAGGCATGCACCTTACTGTATCTTATCTGTTTTGGAGAGCAAATTAGTGTTATAAAACATTGAAATGACTAAATAAGCCTCTTTGTCCACTTTGAAAATTTCACATTGTTTAGGCTAATGGATTAACACTCCAAAAATAAAATGAGATGCTGACAGTTTATAAAGCCACAGATGAACAGGAGTTGCCACTGGTCAGCATGTGCACTTGGTAATAGGCCATACATGAACAAATGGTTTGGTCTACTTTATTGTCTGGAATGAAGTTGCCAAACAAACCACCAAAAAACATGCATTTTTGGCAGCATATTTGAAGTTAAACATAAACATATGAAGTTAACGTATTGATTGTATTGTAATGTTACTAATTATGTGAGGAGACACTTGCTGTTGCTTCAAACTGTTACCAGTAAACACTAAAGAACCAAAAATAAATAAATAAATAACATTGCAATGATTTGCATCTTAGTTTGCCCTCACAGTCAACTATTTTATCAAGGCATGAATGAGAACGAATGGGGTTCGGGGAATTAGCAAAAAAAACGCTTTTGGAGGTAATATAACTGCTTGAGAGACCCCTAATTCTATTCTGTACAATTAAATGCATGTGTTTGTCATCGTGTATGCATGTATGTTTGCTGATGAGAGCAAATGCGCCAAAACTGCTGCACATTTCTCCAATTGGAGATGTTCTGAGCCATTGCAGAGCGTTTTCCCTTGTCCATCACGTAGATGTTGAATCTTAGACTTCTTCTGCGAGGATGAACAAGGCTCCGAGCTTAGTGGATACATTGGACATTTAGGTGGATACATTGGACATTAAAAACAAGGTGAAAAGACGTCTTTTCGAGTCAAATTTGAATGTCAGGGCTTACAGACACTTGAATTATGCCACGCCAGCAGCATGGTGGCATTTTATGTTCTTTTTAATGCTGTTTTTTGAAAGAGTGGCTACCATAGACTTCCATCGATTTGAATTTGTATTTGATGCTGTTTTTCTTTGAAACTCCAAAATTGTTTTGAGGAGGAAAGAAATTCACTGACCCTTCAATTAGCCTTCGGGTGAATAGATGATGGGTGAATTTTCATTTTTTGGTTGACTGTCCGTTTAAAATAGCACTTTGAATCCTAAATTTCCATAGAAAGCTCCTTAAGGTGCAACTTCAAAGAATTTTCTCAAATAAAAACTCATCTGGTATATGTCTTACCAGACAGTTCATGAACAGTATCCTCCTAATTAAATGCCCCAAATTTGTTGCTTTTTTGTGAAAATGAGCTTTTTATTGAGGTTTGAGCAGAGATTTCCAAAGACAAAATGAAGATAGACCCAAATTAACCAATTACCGGATGTGGAATAATCGGAGGCATTTCGAATGTGGAAGTCAAGCTGAAAAAAATAGGAAAGCAAAGTGTTGTTAAGCAATATTATTTGCATTAATTGGCAAAAATTAATATTTTTCACATTACGAGGAGTAGGAACAATGTGACAATCAGCCTGCAGGCATGGTGCACCAAAGTAGACTCTACTTAGTGAAAGTTGCATTAGGTCATGATGACGAAAGGTGTCCGAAAATAGATTGCCTACGTTCATGATGACAACACACAACCTTCATTCTACAGTGTACACTCAACAAATAACAGGGCTCATGCAGGTCAAATGAGGCCCTGTTCGCACAGCTGGCTGGCCTGCATGCTAAAGCTTTTTACCATTAAAGTATAAAGTCGCTCATGTAGCTGTTATCGTAGAAGCTTGAATATATTCATTTTGTGGCAAAAAGTGCTAGCATGCCAGCCAGCAAATTATTCATCCTATTGACTTGAACAGACTAGAAGCTTGCACTTTTTTCGTTCTCCAATTGCAGCTTTTGGTCTCATTTCGGTTTCGCTATCATGGCTGAACTTTCGATTTTACTTAAGGTATCATGGTGGAAGATGGATTTAATTTTGTTTTTAGTCATTTTTTTTTCATAAAATAGTTTTTAGACTTATCTTAGGATGGGCTTCTTAAGCAACACACTCTCCTTACAACTCCTTATATAGTGATGTAACCTGACCAAGCATCGATATAAGACGCAAAAGAAAGCTTTTGGCATCGTTATTTGACGCTTATGGTTAGGGTTCGGGCTAAGCGTTAGGGGGTAGGGGGTAAGGTGCGTTTTACACTGGCATCAAATGACAATGCCAAAAGCCTCCTTTTGCATTGTATATCAACGCTTGATTAGGCAGCATCTCTGTATGATGCATCGGGATGAGATTGGCTCTATTTAGCAGCACCCTGAGCTTTTTAATAGGCTTTTCTAGGCACGGAATAGATAGGGAAAATTCAGGACTGGAGCAGTTTGGGCTTGGTTTTTTTTACCAATGGCTTAACAAGTGCCAATAACAGTAATTACTAACCCACAGTGATATCCAGACTTTTCCTGAGACACAGGATTTGGCTGATAAAAGCAGTCATCAGTGAAGTGTTTTGAGCAGATCACCACACTTGATCCTGGCTCAATTAAATCCTCTTGTTTTCTCTTCACAAAATCCACCCATGCCTTTCGTATTGTGGGTTTTTTCTTTCTTGGAAAGTTATGGACCATGGTGCCTCTTGCTTGCATCGGCTTTATTGTTGCTGCCATAAACAAGGCAGATATTTGGCATTTTCCCAAGGGAATAATCCACAATTACGAAACACTGAGTCAAATGACATTGACTATATGTTCTCTGCCACTTGCTTGGTACCTTCCATGATGTCCTCACTGAAGATAGCTGAAGATAAATTCTCTCTGAGAATATCATGATTTGCAGTGAATAAAATGCGGATAAATTTGTAACGGCTGATTGTAATTTGAAATTACCAGTACACAAAGGATGTATTTATATCAAAGATTCTGTTGTCCAAATCTTATTTTTGGAGGAACAAGACCTTTGATTAAAAAAAAAAAAAACAAAATGCCGGAGCAACTAAAATATACAAATACAATGAAAAAAGAAGACGTCTTGGCAAGTACTGAATCAGATTATAACTTGCAGTAGAGCAGATTCACTTTCTTTGGATGTAAATTGTCTGCATGCGCAATAATCCAGACACAGCTTTTTTAACTTTCATAAGAAACTGAATGGTGTGAGAAAAGAGTTGCCTGTTACTACGGATACCCTTCTACAGTCCCGCATGCTCTTGCTTATCGATAGCAACGTCTTAAAAATTACTTTGTAAAGTATCATATAGTTACCAAAGATTGACAGATAACTCAATTTAACTCATCCAACTGTTAGCCAGCCTTTTCTACTTATTTTGGCTGTTTTTTCAACACCCAGTTTTTTTCCCCATTGGGATTTTGCCTTAAGAATCAGCAAGCTGACACTAGACACTACTCACTTGCACATGGGAGAAGGGATATGTGCCAAAAGGTAGCATCTGCATCTTGTCACTAAAAGATGTCCAAAATAAATGTTTTAGAAATTCAATGGTCTAAGAACCATTTACATTTCATTTAATCATTACAATGCAGTAAGTGAAAATGAGTTGAGTATCAGCAGTAGCAGCTGAGTTGGTTGATAGCCTACAAATTATGTGCAACAATAAAAACAGGCTAATCGGGTGATGGTCCTCTAGAGCAAGTAGTCTATTTTATGATGGTTGTTAAAGCAGGCAAAAAAGATCAAATGTTATAGATATGTTACCATTACCAGGAAGAGAATGCAAGGTTGTGCCATCTCTTTTTGTTGCACATTGGGATGTGATGCTGTTTGTCATAAATTTTATTTAGCATAGCCTATAGAATTTTTTTTCCTTATCAAAAGTGGTGGTGGGGGGAGGTGATCACTGTCTCCTCAAAAACAAAAACAAAAAGATTCTCTGGGTTTAAAACACCTCAGTAATAAAATATATATTTTTCATGCTTTTAGTTTCTTTAAGCACAGTTCTCGTGCAAAGGTAGCTAAATGTAAAAATTATTTATCTTTGTGCTTGCACTACTTTGAAAATTTTTTCTTTTTGCTTCTTAGTGGCCTTAAATCTCAAGCCTTTTTTTTTTTTTTTGAAATACTGCATACAAAGTGAGCATTGGGAATTAAATAGGAATTCGTAGCAGTGATATTAGCTGTCTGGCAAGCATTTTGATAATGTGAATGAGGTCAAAAACCACACAGTGGTTCCCCCTGGGGGGGGGCAGGTTAAGCAATGATCATGTCTGTGTGTGTGTGTGTTTCTGTCACTTTCTCTGTCAGCCCGTGGCCATTACTGGCCCCCCTTAGGGGGAGCCAGGTTAAGCAATGATCATGTTACAAGGACAGCTAGCTAGCTGCCCGGGATAAACTACGCCATGCCACGGGGACCAGCGCATTGTTCGTCTGTCCTCTATTAAAATGGAGGCCGCTGCGGCTCGTAGGCCTATTTGCTTGATGCCTGAGGAGCCTGGATTGTCGTGTATTATATTGTTTTCTATGTCTGCTTAGGTAATTTTTGTATTATTTTTGCGAAATGAACATTACGTACAATTTCTGTGAACGTTTGTGCTGTATGTAATTATTTCGTTATAAGTGTGTAGCGAGCATGCTAGCTAGCTACATGGAGCTCCGTGTTGTGACAGGGACCCTTGCGAACCATAATCGCGATGCATTTTCATAAAACTGTATGCTAGTTTGCATTAAATAATTATGTTTCCTCATTGTATGAGATTTGTCGGTTGTGATGTTACGACTGAATTTGTGCTTTTATTTCTATTTGCGTTGCATTATTCCGCTTACTTTTGCTGCATACTGCCCGATTTTCGTTGGCGGACAAAGTGATCGTGTTGACACGGATCTTGCATGGAATTGCACATAGCACACGGGGTCCGCTTTCCAGCCGGCTGAAATCACCGATTTTTTATTTTTTTTTAAAGATGGTATAACTTGTTCTATCGTCTTCTGTGTCTATTTAGCATTTTGTTTTACCTAGCTGGACACAGCTAAGCATTTTTGTGGTCATTTGTGCAGTATGAATGAATTTGACTTGTATTACAAGGAGAGTTAGCTAGCTAGCTAGCTGCCCGGGATAAACTACGCCATGCCTCGGGGACCAGCGCAGTTCACCGCTCTTCGTATTAAAATGGAGGCCGCTGCGGCTCGTAGGCCTATTTGCTTGATGCCTGAAGAGCCTGGATTGTCGTGTATTATATTGTTTTCTATGTCTGCTTAGGTTGTCTTTGTCTTATTTTTGCGAAATGAACATTACGTAAAATTTCTGTGAACCTTTGTGCTGTATGTATGATCGTGTCTGTGTGTGTGTGTGTGTGTGTGTGTGTATGTGTCTGTCACTCACTCTGTCTGTCAGCCCTGTCTGTCAGCCCGTGGCTGGGGCCAGGTCTGCTATCTCTGATAGCCTTGTTATGACAGGTAGTCTAATAAATTTGTTAAGCACTGTATATGCAAGCAGTTTTACAGACACTGCGATAACAAACTTTGATGTCAAAACTCAAAATTTAAAAGGATTTAAAAAATTTTTTTTAATTTATCATCAAATACAATTTTCCACTTGAATCATTCCCAGATAACAATACATTCAACTTCTAACCCTGTTCGGGTTGTTATGGCCCCAATTTGTTATGACGTGAACGACAGCAAAGGATGACAGACAAAAATTTTTAAACTAAAACACATTTAATTAAACAAAGGCAACTAACAACAAACTACTCTACAGACCAATATTGATTACATACAAAAACAGAAATATTTACAGTCCCTTTGGTGGGTTGCTTGGTGATGTCCTGGGTGAGGGAAATGCTCTAACACAGGCAAAAATCCACGAAAAGCTTCACAGGTCTTGAACAGAATGACAGGACTGGTCACATGTATCCTTCTCCTTGCAATTTCTCCTACTACTTTACTGTCTCAATTTTACTCCTTATATACTCTTTTGCAGACCGCTCCCACCTTTTAGGCTTTTTTATTATTTTTCTCCGGGACTTGTCCCAGACATGCCTAAAACATGCCCAAACCTATCTCCAGTCTGGGCTTAACAGAAAAACGGTAAATACTGCCGTCTAGTGGCCTCTATTCACATTACAGGGTGATTCAACCCCCATGAAATTCAAATATTGAACAAAGGGTGTGAGCAAGCAGGCTATCCTCCCTTGAATGGAACACGCCATTTTCTTAGATCAGTCTCTTTTTCGGCGCTTAGCTGTGACATTACTTCGGCTGCTCTGCATACACGCTAAATACACCACACACGCAGTACAATCACTGTCCTTCCACCGCAATTTTTGTGAAATGAGCAAGCCAGCCAGCGTGTATGGAGTACCTTTCCATAACCACTGTGTAACATTAGCTTGTCAGCTGGCTGGCTAGTTAGAGTTGACTGTGAATTTAAAAACCACGGAAAGTTCAACTGTGAATGTCTGTGATAGGTATGGCACATAAAAATGTCAAATTCACCAAACAGCATTGAAATTATGATAGCTGCATAGCCGAATGAACACAGAACTCAGAACAGTTTGAATTATCTCAATATCTCATCTAGAACCAGAGTAATAGGAATTTGAAGATTCGTTTTCAGGGCTCTAAAATTAAAAGGAGATGTAAAGTAATTAAGACACGCTTTACTCCTGGAATTTATGAAAATTGCCATAACTTTTTTATTCTTGGAGATATTAAGATGAAATTTGGAACCTTTGCACCTCTGGGTGCTATTTAACATGCTGCAATCAAAAGCACTGTAAGACAAATAGTTTTCAAGCTATCCTGACCATGTTGACTTCCTTAGTTCCCTGAAAAATATTCAAGGCCCCAGTGTGGCTGAAAGAAACTCAAAATGTGTTCTTTTTTGCCATTTTTCAAAAAGGATTACAAATGAAAAGTTGAGAATAAAATGAAAAGGAATTCACAACAGCCCACTACTATTTTTGATATGATAATGATATAATATATTGTAGACTCCTTGTTCTTTATTCCAAACTAAATTTTAAAAATTGCATCAAAAGTTTGTATTGTTGTCCCATATATAAGTTATCAAAATCGAAACTTGTGTAACGGAAAATTCTACTATACACGCGCAACGCGCAATCAGGTAAAACCCTGCCTCGGTTGAGTGCACTTCATAAAAACGCCAGTGGTGTGGCGGTGGCGCCCCTAGCGACAATTGCCCTACCTATCTGTGACTCATTACCGCGTATCAAAGTGATGCAGCGCTCGCAACAAACGCAAAATTTACTCAACTCATTTCATAACTTTCAAATGACACGCTTACTTTCAAGATTCTCTATGTCATTTATATCCCCGGGGTAGGCTACCGTACCACACAATGAGTTTATGTCATTCGTTATGTATGTTTGTATGTCAGTCATGCAAACATAGGTGAAGTCTAGGTGTAGGAAATCTTACTTACCTGGTTTCTTTTGAGGCAGGCAATTTGTATTAATGGCTGGATTTCACACAAAAGATGAGTAATGTTCAAGTATTATCACTATGCATAATACATGAATGCAATACAATCATGAAAAGGACAGCCAAAACAAAGAGCCGGGATGACGTCACTATTTACAGCGCCCCTAGTGGTATTTCCTCAAAAATACTGTCTGCTGGAAGTGTCATGATGCGTTACATAAACCTATCAAAAACATCTAAACAATTTGAAAGGATGACCCTGCATGAAAAATTTCCTGCACATGACTGATTTTGTATATTTATGCAGCTATAGACTGTGACTTGCTGTATCATGATGTCCCTTGAAGTCTAGAGACCATTTTCAGTTCGCAAACGAGGCAAAAAAAAAAAAAATTTTCATGATGCACAACCACACCAAAGTTTTCTTGGAAGAGCAATGAAAAATAAACTTGGTGGCCAGGCAGTCATTTTGAACATGTAGATGAGGTTGAAAACCACATGGTGCACAATTATGCCTCAGAGGGTACTTGTGTAAAACTTTTCAGAGAGCTCCATCAAAAAGTTTCAAGGAAATAATGATAACAACTTCAGAGTCAAAATTAAAGATTGAGGCCATGTGGAAACTATTAATGTTCAAAGTTATGAAACAAACAATATATGAAACAAAAAAATTACATAGTGAACAAGTAGACCATGGGAAAGGGTCCTGTATACAAAATTTGTTGAAGATCTTCTCAGTAGATTTCTTGGGATTGTAACAAATTAATTGAATATGACAAGCAATTTTGGCAGCAATTTTGAATTTTCAGATGAGATTAAAGACCAAATTGTACAGTTACATCCTCAGCGAGAACATAAGCACAAAATTTGAGAAAGTCTGTCCAGCCATTTTATAGGAAAATGATTACTGAATTTTAATGTCAGAATTCAGGATGGAGGCCTTATAGCCATTTTGAATCTGCAAATGAGACAAAAAAACAAGTAGCAAAACTACACAAAAGGGCACTATTTATTGAAAATTCACTCAGCGGTTCACTCAGTCATAAACAAGCAATTAAAGTAGTGACTATAAATTAAAAGCAAGACCACACGGTATTTCTATTCAGACTCTAAAATTAATATAACAAAGTTAAAGAGGGAAAAAATTCAGCAATTTTAAGTCAACTTAAAGGTCAGTTTTTGATTGTATCTGGCTGTAGTCTTGGACAAAAAAGCCTACACTGCTGGGCAACTTCCTTATTTTTCTAAATTACTTATTGTGTGTATGAATTTCACAAACTTCTCCCTCTTTCTTACAGTGTATAATGCAGGTTAGAGTACCTACTGAATCAGAGAAAAGGAAAATTAATTAAGTTATAATTTTGGTGAAAAAAAAAACTTTCATTATTCACTGCATTGGTGCAACAATGCGTTTTCCTGAGGAATTTCACTTCCACATCAAAAAACTGACTTACCAGCCACTACATCATGAAAGGGAGACGCGGCTGATTTAAACAGTCAGAAAAGATGGACTTCAGTGCTGAAGAGGCTGAAAATGTCTTTTTACCTGAATATGACAGACCACTCGCGCATAATTTTGAGCCTGTCAGGCATCTGAGAGAACAGGAGCAGCCAGAAATCAGAAATTATGGCCACTGGATAAAAATAGAGCTGTGGTGTTAGGAATTTGCGGGCAGAATTGGGAATGTGTTCTGGTGAGTCTGGCTATTGCTAAAATTAGCTAATGACCAACTTTACCTACAGCTAATGTCAGCTCATGATACATAGCCCTTGTCAGGTCACAATATTGAAAATTAGCACTGCATAGTGGACGTTACCCTTAAGACCCGGGATTGTTTGGAATGAATATAAATTAACAAAGCCGTTTTCAAGTTATCCTGCAGAATACAAGATTCAAGATGGTGGCTGTGGAGGCCAAACTGGACATCCAAGTGCTGTGAAATTCAATTGGCTTTTTTTAACCTTTTTTTACTCAGAGAAAATCTCATTGAGATCATTGTCTCTTTTACAAGTGAGCCCTGGTCAAGAAGACAGCACAAAAAATACAATTAGATTGGACAATTAAAACAGAAAAGGGCTATAAATACAGTAAAACATAAAAATAAATAGAAATAGAATTTTAAAACAGTTGCAGATGGACTGGTACAAACATGTTATTGAGATAAAATTTAAAATCAGGAAGTGGGAGAAAAGCCTCTAGTCTCAATGTTTTCTGCAGCTCATTCCATGCAGCTGGAGCACTGTACATAAAAGCTGTCTTACCAACTCTGACTCTGGTGGAACATTAAATAAAACATACCTGCTTGAGCGCAGATTGTACTCAGTATAACTGTGCATTAAAAGATTAGATACAATGGAAGCTGTCCAACTATTGCCTTACATACAAAAGTCAACCAGTGCTTTTGTCTTCATACATGGAGTTAGGGCCAACCAACCATTTCATACAGTGTGCAGTGATAGGTGGAGTAGCTTGCATGAGTTATAAATCTTAAAGCAGAATGATACACTGATTCCAAAGACTATAACATTGTCCTGGTGGTATGCCTATAGAATACATCTCCATAGTCTAAAATAGGCACAAAAAAAGGTAGCTTCAACCAGCCTTTTCTTTGCTTTCTGTGTAAAACAGGAGCTGTTTCTGATGTAGAATCCCAATTTTAATCTTAACTTACAATTGCTCAACATGTAATTTAAAAGATAAATCCTCCTCCAACATAAAGCCTAACTATTCGTAGGAAGACACAAACTCTACTGACCTCCCCTGAAATGTGTAAATTAGACGAAGAGTGGATTTAAAGACCAAGCAACACAGCAAAAAAGGCCTCGATTGACGAAGGCATTTTCAAGTTATTGTGCAGAATGCAAAAGTTTACAGGTCAGATGGACAGACATACGGACAGACGTCACACGTGACGACAATACCCCTCTGCCCCTGAGTCAGGGCTAAAGGGCAAAAAGTAATTGCTCCCTCACCAAAGTTTACCTTCTATAGACTACATACTGGCAGGACCATCGGAACAAGTATGATTCTAAATCTGTACAATGTAACATAACTACACTATTCAACTGTCTTGTACTGCTGAGGAGAGAGAGCAGATATATCGGCGATCTCCAATGAGTGCGCCCAAGATATCAAATTTATGCAACGAGAGTGGTAATTTCTGTTTATTCCGAGCCTTCGGCGAATCTCGGGCTCACAAATTTGAGATTCTATTCATCCCGTTAATGCCCATGTTGTATTATGTGGAACATGGGAAAACAGCGTTGGCTACTAGATGGCAGTCTATTCAAGTCAGTAGGATGGCTAATTCACTAGATAGCACGCTAACGCTTTTTGCCATTAAACTGATAAATTCAAGCATCTATAATAACAGAAGCACGTGTAACTCATTACTTTACTGACCATAGCGCTTGCATGCTAGCCCACGAAATGTACAGGTACATCCCACTGATGTAGTGAAGTCTTTTCTCTTCGCCTGAACAGAACGCACCCCAGGCTCGGAAGCTAACTCCACTGTTTTCCCTGTCAGGAAAGTGGTGGACACGATTTTCAGACAGACAAGTGTTTGTGCACAAACACAATTATTCACCATTTTACATGCAGAAAGTGAAGAAAACCAACCAAAAAAAACCTGAAAATTCCTATTCACAAAACATGACTGCTCAAATGCAGGTTCAGCTTCCCCCTCTAGCTTCATCATACCACGTGGTTTACAAAAAAAAATACAATTTTGATGAGACAGGCTCAAAAAGCCATTCTTTCCTCTTGATTTCTGGGAATATATTATGTAAAAAGTTTTCACTCCAACATTAATCCTTTGTATTGTTATTTTCAGGACAGATTAATTATGAATTTTGAAAAAAAAAACTAACTTGTAAAATGCACTTTCCATGTGTTGCATCACAATATATAATGCATTTTGCCGGTTGAAACAAAGTGCTCTCAGCCTTGTGGTGCAACATGCAGAAAAAGAATCAAAAGAACATTATCACATTTTTTGAATAGCTCATCTCAGTCATGTTTTAAATACCAAAATACTGAGTTAAAATACTTAGCACTGTCAGTCTATTAAAGATCAATGGTCATCACAACAACAAGAAACTAACGTCTACAACTAAAATCCATTTACAATGTGAAACTGCCTAGACTAGCTGCCCAAACCTGTATCCTAAGGGGAATAAAGAATGTTCGTACACCTTGAATAAACACGCGTAAACAAGCTCCTTGCTTTCAACTGCCATAATATGATTTCCTGGTAAAAGGATTCCGATCACCAGTTAATGTTTACCAACTAGAATACAGAAAACCAATCATCCTATGTCCTATATGCTTTTGGGAGAAATAGTATAAATGAAAATCAACCAGCTTTTATTGTAATTATAAAAATAACCAGGAAATTCCCAGTCTCTCTCAGTGAAAACAAAAATTGAGTATTTTATTAATTTGAAAACCATTCCAAAATGAGAGGCCCTTCATTCAATGTAAACACTGCTACAGTCCCCATGTACCCAGATAACAAAAAACATTATGTCCACCTTCCCAATATTCTGTTGGACCTCCATGTGCTGCCAAAACATTTCTGTGAAATTGATATCTGTTGACTACGTTGTGAAACCAAATATTAAAGTTCTGAACATATGTTAAACATTTTTTGTAACACTGTTTTAAAGTGTATTCATCAAATCTGAAAAACCTTGATTGCAACATCCAATATACATTAGTATTTTGAATGAGAGCACCCATTTACAAAAATAATCACCAGGCATTTAACTTTTATACACTGGTGTTTAGATAAAAACATGTTCCACATTTTTACAATGTATGTAAACTGACAGTCTGCTCACTATCAAAACCCTGTTCTAGACATGTGCTGTTGTTACTTGATAATCAATGTTATTTTATTGAAATGTGAGTGGTCATAATGTTTTGGCTCACTTGTGTATGGCATACAGCATACTGTAAGTGCTATTCTTGCAGGTTGAGGCAAGTTGTTTTTGACCCTAAAATTCATACTTTGGCTCTTTAAAAACCTGAGGTAAGTAGCGATTTTCCGATCATTCACAATGAATAAAATTGTTTAAGTGACCTGAGGTAAGCCTGCAGTCATTAAATTAAGCAATCAATCCCCAGCTATTTCTGACATTTTTAAAATGAAAACTCTGGTGTCGAGAAGTCAGGGATGAAAGTCATTGTTCCTCTGATTTTCTCTGAAATATAGACATGTTTATAAGTTAGTGGATTTATTATTGTTAATTTATGAGGCCTATGTTCTGAAAAGCTTACAAGTGTAATTGATTAATTTCATCCTTTCTGTGAGCGTTCCTCGATGTATTTTACATAGGTAAAATAAGACCTGCGGTATGTAGGAACATAATTTATGGCCAAAAAACACTCATGCATTTCGGGGTTAATTCTGTGGTGTCACATGCCGTCAAGAAATAAAAGAGAACTCGCAAATAGAGACATTTGCCAAAATGAGGAAGTCAGCAGCAGTGCAGTCTTTTGTTGTTCTAAATTTCAGTCGAAGGCCGTGGTTACACTGAGCATTTCAATGCGACTTTTGTGATCGCTTGCGTCAGGTACTCAGCGATGAGTTTCCACGCATGGCATTTCATTGCTACCTGCCTGATAGAATAATGATATTCCGCGCGGATATACATTGCCTGGCCTAATAAAGTCAGCCCCTTGATTTAACAATGCAAATAAGTAAGAGCCTTCCACTGGATAATTGCAGTGATTAATGTTTCACCTGGCAACAAATTATTTAACCCTAACTGATGCACTGAGTAGCCTCTCATTTCTTAAACAACCATATCGGAAGACATATCCTGTGGTTATGAAAAAGGTTTTACTTTGTTCCAGGGGTCAAAGTATTGTTCTACATCAAGCAATGAAAACAAGGAAGCAGATTGCTGAAACTATTATAAGTGGGTTAAGAACTGATAACCCATTTTTAAAACCTGGAAGAATAGTAGTGACCCATCATCTCTGAGGAAGAAATGTTGTTGGAAAAAATATGGAATGATCGTGATGAGAGATCAGATCACTTCAACGTCTAGTGAAATCTAATTCTAAGAAATTATCAGTAGAACTTACAGCTTCTGTGGGCTTAAAAATTACTGGCACCCCTGACTGGCAATGCTGAAACTAGTGTATTTCCATGACATAGGTGCACCATAAACAGCTCATAGTACAAAGAAGAGCCTTCGTCTTTTCTAATATTTCATTTATTTAGCGATAGTGGCAGGGTCGGTAAGAGACGCGCTTTGTCACGGGGGATGCAGCGGAGTCGAGTGATAAACGCAGCTGTCATTTTCATCAGTGGATCGTAGGCGATTTTCCCAAAATGTTCTCTATTTCTGGAATGGCCGTCAAACGTGGCATCCAAAGTGGTGTCGGACCACGTTTCAAGAAGTTAGTGGGTGTCAGCTCTGTTCCAGACCTGGTTTTCCGCCGTCTAAGTATGCTCCTTTTGCTTTTCAATTTCAATTTATTTGTAGGCCTATAGCGCTTTTCACAGATGAACTGTCACAAAGACGCTTGAGAGTCAGAGATGAGTTATTGAAAGGGCAGTGCCCAGCCTATTCCCCGCTACAGCAAATTTTTTCGCGCTCGGGTGGGAGGCGTGCATATATCTCCGAACAAAGTTGTGGTACAGCTCCCGCGCTGAGCCTCACTTCTGCCAAACGGATTGTGCGTAACTGGATTTTTCCCGTAACATGGTTATGAAACATAATCTGGCGCACAGAGGGAGGAGAATACCCGAATTGGGGAAATAAATTTGGAAAATTTTCCGGATTGTGCCCATGTGTGCTGTCCACAATTCACGGAGATCCGAGCTAAATGCAAATTAGGCCCCTTCAGTTCAACCTGAGGTCTGACCGACTGGATCTCAGAGCGAGCAAGATCTGCTCTCGAAGCGTATACTGACTTGACAGTTCATGCATCCTGGCATGAACGGATGTCAAAAGTCCCATCGAAAAGACACGTCGCGACCTTAGAATTACAGGGTTCTAACAACAAAGTTTTGAGGAATTAGCTTGCAAAGTTTTGCCGCTCAGTGTACATTTAGGGAACTGGAACTTAGTAATTCTGATCTGAATCCAATTGAACAAATAAATTTAATGCCCATAGATAGAACTATTTATTACCAATTATGTGCAATAGTTAACTCAATTTTGACCAAAATATCAGTTAGAACCCTGTAATTCTATGGTCGCGAAGTGTAACCACGGTCAAAATGTGTCCTTAACTTGGGCTTTCATGTAAATGCTGCTGTAAAACTTTCCCTCGACAAACTTTAATTTTACTTTTTAAATGAAAACAAATTCTATTCTTGCTTTTCATTGTCAGTCACATTGAAGAAAAATTGAGGAGGTTATTTCCATAAGTGCTCAAGTCCATATTCATTAAAAATCAGATAGCCTTATACTACAAATCCATTTGTTCATTGATGAGGAATAAGCCCCATAAGATAATTTTGGCCAAGAGGCACTCAATCACAAGATCAAATGAGCAGTGAATTGGAAATTCCCCAAGAAGCAACTTCTCGTGGTGAACAAGTCCAGAATAAAACTTCTATAAGTACACGGGCTTAGTCAGGTAATGAAAGCATTGTTTAGAAAATTGGTTGGCCAATAGCGCCACTGTAGCTTTCTTACCTAACCAAGGGTGTGTTTCCTTAAAGCATAGCTGCTAACTAAGTTAGCAACTTACATAGTTCGTTCATTCACAGCAAATGGACCTCACTAAAGTTAGCATCAGTGATTTCGGGAAACGCGCCCCAAAATGGCTGACTCTGAGGCCTCAACCCAAAAGAGCAAAAAAAAAAAAAAAGACCCAGGCAGCCAGAAACATAGGCTAATAACAAACAAAAAGAAGTCTGGCGAACGGTAATCGTTTTTAGCTGCATATTCATTAGCTGAACTTTCGAATTACCACACCACTTCCCTATAGATGACGAATGACGTCTCTCAACCTGTCTGGATGGTGGTACTGCCCATTCATAATTCAGGGAGATTGTTTTTTATTGTGACCTTTGTTCAGCTGCATTTACCTTCCATTTCACATATTCTATTCATTTTGTTCAAGAAACCTATTGACATCTATAGTATACTGGTATGACTTTGCTCTTCAATTTCATTAGAAAGTGGTGTGTTTTGTTTTCAAAAAGATGTTCTCTTTCAGTACTCTGATATGATCAAATTAAATGCTGTGCTTTTTTTTTTAAATCAAGCTGAATTTTCATTATTTTGAGGCATTTGTTTCTAAAAGTTCTCAAGTCCACAGACCCCAGATAGCAGGAGACTCTGGGCCAGATCTTAGCTGGATCAGCGGGAGTCGGCACCGAGTGATCCAGAGTGCATATGCTTGCTATCTGGGACTGGTTTTTGAAATATCTGGGCAAAGAATCAAGATAGGGGCTTGAAGGTCTTCTAATATGTTTTAAGACATCTTTTCTGATGTTTAATTGCGTTTACATCAGCTTAACACTGGTAACATGATCCGCACAAGTTGTCAAATTCTTGGAATCTCATTTCTCTAAAAAGATAAAAACGGACTAGCCCACTTCTGGAAATCAACCCTTCAAATGTTGACTCAATCCTTCTCTATATAGTCTCGGTTGGGTAATTGTGGCATTGACATCAGGTTAAGGGCCTTTGATGATTGCCTAATGGTTCTCTAATCAATTAAAATACTGGATAATCAGATGCAAGCATGTTTTGTATCAGTCTCAATCATTTATTTAACTCCTCAGAACTGTAATAAACTTTTACTTCATCATTGTAATTTTGATGATTGTGAATCAATGTGGATGCTAGATATGAACAACTCTAAGGAAAGTCTAAAAATTAATTTATCTGAACACTGAAATAACATTTTGCTATTTAAATGTCTGTCTGACTCGTGAGATAGAGTTAACGGAATAGTTGCGCAAAGAGCAAAATCCCATCATTCGGATTAGTGTCTTCCCGAAATCATTGAATCGTGATGCCGTGATTTTTCACTGAGACTTGGCCTTAACAACATTCGGCCTTGAAAATATCTCAGCATTCTCAGTCGAATCATGAATTCACTCGTGCCTTGGGACGTGAGAACTTAGAAAAGCAAAAGATAATCATGCACACGATTAAAGATGGTATCGCAAATACTTCAGCAGCGGGAAACTGACTTTATGGCTCCAATTATTGGCTTTACATTGCGTTAATCTTTATCTTCCATTCAATCTCTGTGTTTTGCAATATTGGCAGTATTTTCTTCCTGTTGTACTTTTTTCGGCTCCTGTTAGGCTACTTCATTCATACTTCATTCATTAATATGGCCTAATTGCCCAATACGAACTTTTTAAGTCTTTATTTGGATGGAATTAAAGTAGGAAACGCACAACAGGATCTAATTACAAGCGGTGATCAAATCTAAGAGAAATGTGATTAACCACATGTTTTAAAATGATATATCATTTTTTAGAAATGTGAATGAAGTGCATTATGAGGTGCCCTGTCTTAATGGGTTAAGTGAATGATCAAAAATGGTTCAGTGGACAACCGCTGGAGCAACTACTTTGTATGCCCATTTAACGTTCGTAAGCTAATTTATAATCAAGGCTGCGTTTCCCGATACCTCAGATGCTAACTTACATAGCTGGTCTCATTGACTGTGAATGGATGAACTATGTAAGTTGCTAACCTAGTTAGTAACTACGCTTTTAGGAAACGAATCCCAGTTATTATCAGGGAGCCAAAAGACGCACATACACTCACACCAGTTATTATCATCTTATTATACGCTAATTCATGAAAAAAATAAGAAAAAGAGACAGAATTTTTAAAAACAAGGCCGCAGTACTTAGAATGTAACTAAGCGCTTTGTAGGCAACAATTAGTCTAATCTGACGCATCGAACTGCAACAACAATAGGCTATGTTTTAAGCGTATTCGTGATATGGGCATTTTGCTGTGTGAAATTATAGTTACAGTGCATGATAATAATTAAAAACCGATTTTTTTTAAATAGGTCTAGGCCTAGCCTACTCTACATTTTTGACGTCAAAATGAATTCAAAGAATAAATTTGGCTCCGGATTAGTAATTAATTTGTGTGTAAGTATTTGAACGCAGACACAATAGTGAAATAATTAATTTACGGATAATAACATCCACGCCCACCGAAACAGGAATTACGGCCTTTTAATACAGTGCTACTTTCCAGTAGGCCTATAAAAAGTGCCCTCCGCTGTAAAAGTAGGTCATGATAATTTAATTATCTACTTTGAATTATACGTTGTACTTTGTTCATTATGACTCAAAAGATGATGATTACACTGTCATCTTCCTCCAAAGAAAAACATCAATAATCAACTTCAACTGAATCATATAATTACAATCATGAAAATACGACCGGGCTAATCTCAAGCCATAAAAAGAATGAAATTCGAATTCTCAACAAAAGAGTTAAAAATCAGATGTCGTATCTCGAAATTGTAACAGAACTGAGAATATAGGCTAATTTAACAAAATAATCCAGTTATTATAAAAATCTCAACCGCCGGTAAAAATGAGTGACTTGGTCATGCTCACTGTAAAAAAAATGGATAAATAAGTAAAATAAAGATTGACTAAACTTGAAAAAGTAATGCAACCAGGAACAAAGGAGTTTGCATAACTTCAAGTCCGAGTGGTCGCTCAAAATCATTTTTGAATGAACCTGGAACAGCAAGACAACAGCATAACAACCGAAATTTATTGTGATGTTTGCGCAGGTATTGAGCTGAACATGAATCATCCTTAGAGTACAAACACAATTACAAGTGCATAAAAAGCATAAAGCAGATTTCATGTGCTGTACCTTCTAAAAATGAATCAGACTGAAGAAGGCCATCGAATTTATGCAGATTCCAGTATGGCAACAACGTCCTGATGCCCATTCATCCTTGCTAAGTCAACTGGTCTCCTGCCATTATAGTCCATGGCATTAACATCTGCTTGATACTGCAGTAGGATCGCCACGGTGCCAAGAAAGCCCCCTCTTGCAGCGTCATGGAGTGGTGTGCTCCTCGTATGCTTGTCGGGTATGTTAGGTTGTGCCCCATTTTCAAGTAATATCCGCGCTATGGTTGTATTCCCCATCATCATTACCTAATAGTGAGAAAAGCCACAAGTTTTACACACATACCTTTAAACATCCTGTCACAATTTTAATGTTCAGTTCATCACAAATATTCTGTCTTTACGATAATTTAATCCCAAAGAGCCAATTAAGTCTTGCCGATATTACATTGTCAGGCCATTCAAATACTACAGCGAGTAAATAGGCTACTACTACTACTACAACTAAAACTACTACTACCACCACTAATAATAATAATAATAATAATCGTCGTCATCGTCATAATAAATAATGATAGCCTAATAACGCCAAGAATCAAGTGGATCAGAAGGCATCTGTCTGCTGGAGGTTTCAGTATCCTACTTGTTTTTACACAAAGTAACACAAAATGCAAATAAATGCACAAAAGTAATCAAATCGCACGCGGTACAATTTTGTGGCTGAATTTATGCTATTACCCAACCCGTCATGGCATAAACCAAATAAGAAAAAATACAGTTCAAATTTGAATTGGCAGACTTACAGATGATTTACTCGCTTATTTTCGTATATTTTTTTAACAGCGGGACTACAACAACAAATTTGGGTGTCACCTACATGTGTTATAACAACGGTCCGATTTCAAAGAAATGTTGCTTGAGGTTATGAAAATATAGGGTATAATTACAAAATATTTTCTTCCTAAACGTTTCAAAACAACAATACAATAATCAAAACCTAAATGACACAGAGCCTATGGAATGCAAGAAATAAATTTTAATGTTAGGCGTTCCGTTTATCGAATACAATGAGGTCGGAAGATAGCAACACAAATAATGGCAACTTCACTCAGAAACATAAACTGCTTAGCGCCCAAATTTCGAACTAGCAAAGGGCACAAACCTGAAGAGGTGTACGTCCAAAGCTATTCTCTGCATTAACGTGAGCTCCATTCTCAATTAAAATTCTAACAAGTTCAGTATTTCCAGTTGCTGAAGCAGAAGCTAATTCATCTCCGCGAATCATCTTGAATTAAACTGGCCTTCTCCACAGAACGGATACTAGGCACTTCACTTGTTCTTCCCGCAAGTATCCTGTCAACGTCGTAAAGTGCATCCCGATTAATATTAAACGGAAACTTCCTCATAGGACAACTTTTCGGCTCATGCATGCATGCTTAAAAATGTGCTGCCTGACAATAGCCCCTTATTCCAATCCTCGTTTTAAATAGCCAAATAAGTCTATCCCACGGCTCGTAACTCTAGATAGATCTTAGTTCAGACTTGCCTCTTTCGAATTTCCAGACGTCACGCAAAATGTGCGCACGCTCAGTAGAATGAGCACCAGAAAGAGGAAGGTCAAATGGCTTTGTTTTTAAACACGGCGTTCATGGAGTGATGCACCCTTCTAATGTGTCGACAATTTTCTATTAGCTTTCAGTGTTACTCAAAAAAGCGTAGGCGATAGATGGTCCACAGCTTACCGCTACCTGGCGAAATATCCCAAATAAAATTTACAGCGAAATGCTTGCGTTCTGAATGCAGGTTACGCAGAGCGCATTCAGCCGTCACATCTACGTTTCCTTGCAAAAAATAGTTATTGCCTCTAGCTCATCAATGCCCAATGTTCATTCACATTTAACTTATACGGGTGCCTTCACTTGTAGCAACTACTCCACAGAATCACTAGACTGTAGGCAAAATGTGTCATTTTAATGAAAATTTTTATTATCAGCTGGAGGCTCGAGACGCTCTTCAAATAGTTCGCGGATTTCCGAGCGAATCTTATGGTCAGCCTAGTTTTAAAATTCGTTCCACGCGATCCAGTTTGACTGACGCGGGAAGGGCTTTTTGTCACAATTTTTTAAATTATCCTTTAGATATGGCATATTATCGCGATAAATTCTAATAGTATAGACATTTTTTTTATATCACCAAATACAACCTCAAATCCAGAAGAATTTGGACAATGTGCGAATGTAAATAAATGCAGCGAGCTGGTAAATCCCTTTAAACCTGTACTGAACTGGAAAAAAGTACAAATACAAAATAAGTAATGTTTTAACACATCTATTTATTATTATTATTATTAACAATAATAATAATAATAATAATAATCGCTGCAATTTCGAAATGTTGATAAGTTGAAACAGGTGCATGTCCACCAGTGTAACATCACCTCTCAACTCAGTTGTTGTTTTGAAACTCAATGCAGTTGGAGTATTTGAACGGTCGATTTGCCTGATATAACGGCCTCAATTCCAACAACAGTCTAGGGTCTCCGTTGTCGTAGGCTATTTTGAGCTCCCTCATCCGCTACAAGTTTTCAATGAGAAACATGTCCTGGTTGCAGGCAGGCATGTATACAGAAGTATCCTGGTTCTTAATGCAGTACCGTCTGAGGCCACGAAGGTCACGCACATTCAACATTAGTATCGGCCTCGCGTCTTTAACGCGCGGAGATTGCCTTGGTTTCTGCAAATTATCGGAATCATTTTACCAAAGTATGGTCTGTCGACGAAGAAACTCCCTGAATTCTGTGCAATCGCATATTGCGAAATGTTGTTTTTTAAGTGCTATTCGCGCAGCAAGTTGCGATCCTCGAACCATCTTGCCAGTGTACGGGTCCAGTTTACTCGCGGAGTGTTACAAACAGCCGTTTTTTCTGTCTTTTTTTTAATAAGATTTCATAGCATTCATAACCTTGGAACGTGTTTCAGGCATGAAATTCAGAATTCTCAAATGTTCACAAAAATCAATAGGCCTACAGCTGATAACTCATACGGAGAAATTTTTATACTCTTTCATGTGTGCCATTTTCAACTAAATAAGAAAAATAAGATTTACAAAGTAATTAATTGAGTGTTCATTTGCCAGTTCTAATTTTTGTAGAAAATATATTATATACTAGCTGATCCCCTTGCACTGGCTACTGTTTCAGATATGAGGTCATCTCAGTCATTAGGATTAATTTGTTTCCGACTGACCTGCCCATGTTGGCCTAAACCACGCAAGTAATTTTTTTCTTGACGAATTTCACAAATCCTGATCGTATAGGCATATCGATTGCTGATAACCTGCATAAAGTTTCTCATTTTATTTAGATGTGTAAACCTGAGCCGAAGTGACAAATAAAGACAGTCTGAGGCACGTTTCCAAAAAGCTTAATCGCAAACTAACATAGGTAACTGTCAATGCCTCCGACTAATATCTGTGCTTCCCGCAGCGGGGTGAACTGGGGGAGAGACATCGGATATCTGCCACGCAGCCGGGCCGACAAGAGAGGCAGTTCTGCAACTCGCACCGCGGTGAGACGGATAAGAGAAGCACTTCTGCTATTTGCCCCGCAGTTGGGCCAATAAGAGATGTCGTTTTATTATCCGCCCCGCTCTTTGATCTTTCGCGCTGAACCGCCGCGGGGCGAATAGCCGAGGAAAAGTAGGCCTACTCTTGGCAAGTAGGCTACGATCAAGACGAAGTTTTAAAATCTAAGAATCTGTAGGCAAAATTCGCAGCAGTATTTCCATTATGCAGGCTTACACCCTGTAGGTCTTAAAGTGTTGACAAAATCTAAACCTTTTCGACGGGTGAATTTGGATTTAAATGGTTTTCTTTTCTGCTCCAGCTGGCGTTAAATTTGCCAGCGCATATTACATTTCAATCGGCATGCGCTGCTTGGCATAATGTTCCCAACGCATTATCAAAAGGCAAAATATTGATTTCATTTCCATGAAATGCCTTACCAACATGTATTATCGAAACAATAACAATGATATGGAAATACTAAATACATGGCAACTTTACTGCTTCCGGCACCAATAGGCCAATCTCTTATTCTAAGAATACCCTCAATAAAACGTGACGGCAGGTGAAGAAAAAGCAAGTGGATACAATCGATCTATTTCTTTTATTTTAGATTGAGATATAGGCCCCTATCGCAAATTCCATTTTCCCAAGAATCATGGGAGCAAATCAACACCTGTTTCTCAAAGCAATGCAAAACGATCATAATTGCACTCCAAGTGAAAACTGCCGGCAACCCATCATGCACGATTATTTTTGCAATAATTCGGAAATTTGTGACTGTATCAATGGCCTAATGGACGGTTTCGTTAAAATAGTCGAATACAAATAATGGCCATCTCACCAAGGGATCAGCACTTATCGAGAGGATTTGTTAATTAAAATTCTGAAAGTTCTTGGTTGAAAGTAATTTTGCATACAGACGTGAAATTCAAAATGTTCCCCAGAAATACATTTTGTGGCTTTAATTAATTAATTACCTCATTTACTTATTCATTCATTTATTCATTGAAGTTATGCACGACAATAACAAAATGGGCATACCATAGGCCATGCATATTCCATAAGAACTGAGTAAATACATTTAAAATACATGGCGTCAGCGCTGTTCGCTGAGATTTGGCCTGTACACCCACTTTCAAGCAGTATGAAACTACTGAACAAATGTACGTTTTAAAGGCCTCTATACTTTCATCGCCGAATGCCTTTTATATGTAATCAGCTGAGCAGGATTTTAGCTTTTCTTGTCTGGTTTGACGTGGGTGGGTGGAATTGGCTTCGTCAGGACTTGGAAATCCCCGTGCTCTCCTGATCGCACTGCCCAACCATAGTGCTTTTTAGTAATGAGGATGGCAAATCGGCTTGTTCTTTTAAGCTGCCTTATTTATCAATGAGGTGGGTTAGTCTATACGTGTCTGGGTGTATAAAATGAAAAAGTGAATAAACTTCCATAAAAGAGACTTATTTATTTATTATTTTTAGGTATAGGCTGCGATTACGCAGTGAAAACAGAAATCTTGAAAAACAGATTCCACAAAACCTCAATTAGGCCTGTTGTATTAAATATTTCTCAGTTATTTCTGCTGATGGTCCCCCGCGCTGTTCTCCACTCGTTTACTAATTATATGATTTTACATCATACTTTGTGATTGCATTCTATCTTAAGGAGGAAAAAAGAGTTGTTTGTTTATGAGTTTATCCGAATAATGCAATTTCATGTGGCCTATTGTCGGCATAGGCTAACAGTAGACCTATACCTTTTATTTTAAACTAACATTGTACTTAAACCACGATGGTCGGTGCCTAAATGCCAATAGTGTCATTCCAAACAGTGTCTATTTTGTAGGCTACATGTCATATATGCACTTCGGCGGTGTCATATTTTGGCGCATGCTGTGTCCTACAATGTATTAACAAATATGCGACCTGATTAAACGATATTTTGCCGCCTGCTTTGAATGTTATTTAGTGTCTGGAACATGACTACATTGCACTGGTAACAGACGAGAGCTGTTATCTATTTGGCTTAGTGTGTTTCAATAGCCATTAAAAGAGCACAAAGAACAGGGGTCGCATTACCTTCATTATATTCGAGCCGCTGACACTGCCATTATTTTGGAGAGGTAAACAAGGATGTTTGGTGCCCTGTACTTTGGAGTTCGGACTCAATTCTCAGAGTGCGCATGGATTTACTTTTATATTCAACTCCCATTCTTCTGAATAAAAGATACCTTTGGTCACGCCCTAACCACGGCCTCCCACTCAGGACTATAAATAGAACTTGTATTTGGAAAATAGGATTATGGCCGGACAGAATGTTTGGGTCAGTGTTCGTGAGCTCCTCTGCGTTCCATAACTTGAGGTGACTACTGCATCAGGAACAAATGTTCAGTTATTCACACACAAATTCCATATTTATGGTCTCTCTCCTTAGAGCAGGGGTGGACAATTCCACTCCTGGAGGGCTACTGTGTATGCAGGGTTTTATTTCCATCAGTTACCCGGACTATTGGAAGTTTAATTGGTTTTATACAAAAACATAGATTTGCATATAGTTTAGCAAACAGAAAAAAAAGAAAAAAGTTTTATGAGGGGAGAGAAGAATAGTCTTTGGTGGTCATCTATGATAATTTAAAGAAATGCAGCAGAAAATTCAGGTTTCATAAATAGTTTGGTTAATTAAGATAATTAACCGATTAATGGCCAAATGTTGGAGTGAAAACCAGGGACAGATACGACCCTCATTGCCCACCTTTGCCTTAGAGGCTCAGCGATGGGTTTCACGAAAGCCCCTCAACGTTAAGAACCTTTTTAAATGACTCTTACGATCGTTTTTTAAAATAACGTGGGTTTTCCCAAACACCTTCGAAACTAAAGCGTCTCTTTAGTTTGTGTGAAACTAACCCACGTAACGAGAGACCGTCCGTCGCTTAAGAATCTCTTTAAATCACTCGATAATCCTGAGATCCAACATTATCGGGAAACCCACCGCAGTTCTGTAACCAACTGCTGAGAATAAATTATGTATTTGGGAATAAGTTGACGACTAATTAGTCCATTGAAAAGGTGTAATCTTTCATCGGCTCTGCTGTTATGGAAGAGTAGGGCCTCACTGCACCTACAAGTAGGTTCGGGAGGTTATTATCATCAATTGATTGTATTGATTGCAAAGGTTTCTCTTAAAAAAAAAGCTACAATTGCTACTCTTCCCCTAACCTTAACCAGAATGTAAGCATACCCATGACCTTAACCAGCTGACAACCACAGCCCTAACTTTAACATCTCAAGATGTGCCACTATTGGCATCGTTTTCTATTGAGGACACGTCAGAATTGCAGGCAGACCAGTCCAGCACCTGCAACATCTTCTTTCACTGTCATATTACAGTGCATGCAGAATGTGGTTTTTCTTTGTGTTGTTGAAATGTGAATGAGCATCCTGGGAAAACTTCTCATTTTGAAGTAAGATGCTCCAAAGTCTTAGTGTTCTTATCAGCATTAATGGTTCCCTCACAGAACTGCAAGTTACCTTTGCCAAGGGCACTGACACAACTCCGAACCATGACAGAGCATAGCTTTCAGACTTGTTGCAGGAAACATTCTGGATGGTCCTTTTGTTTTCTGGTCCAGAGCACACAACATCCAGAATTTCTAAAAAAGACCAGGGATAATGATTTGCATGATTGCCCTGTGTGATACCTCTGAACCCACAAAAGTTAAAGGCACTTCTTGACTCAGTTAAAATTTTGCCTCCAAAAGAACACTCTTCAGGAGATAGGTATAAAGGTGTCAAGTGAAGACTTCTTAACTAGAGGGTGTACTGCAAGATGTCATCTATTGGTGAGCCTCAAAACTAGTTAGACCAAAGTTGCCATTAAACATCACACACAGCTTTAACAGTTTTTGCACAACATCCTGGACTGACGAGACAGAGATCATATGGTACTCCAATGATGGGTAGAAAAGTGTTGTGTACAAGGAACTGCTGTGATGACCTGAAGCATACTACCTCATCAGTGAAGCTGTCACAACCCTTGTGTCTTCCTAATTGTCTCCTCTTCCATTCCCGCAACTTGTGTTTTCCAGAGATGCTGCCTCCTTAACTGGTTTTCTGTCTTGCGTGCCTCCCTTTGTCCAGGTGTAATCAATTGTGCATCCCGATGGAGTAGTAAAGTGATGACATCACGCTGGTGTTGGACGTAAAAGTTCCCATTTATTTTACTAATAGACTTTTTAACATATTCACTTTTGAAGCACTTACTATTGTTTTCAAGCCTCCATCGATTTCAAGAATTTTACATCATATTTCTGAGAAAAAACAAATGTTGTTTTTCTTGATCAGAGTCAGCTATAATTTGAATGATTTAAATTTTTCACCACCATGCTAATCCTCTCTTTAGTTTAAAAACTAAACATCCCATGATCCACCTGATTCTTGGGCAGAACCATTTCATGAAATGCATTAGAAGTTTCCTGCACCTTGCCATAGCTATATGTTTGCTTAACCTGGTGAGATTGTGAATTAGTTAGCCACCCTAGTTTCTACTTGGTTATGCTTACTTTGTTAGATATTAAATTTTACAACTAGCGCTAATTTACTTGAATAGTCAAACATCTTTGGTAATGTTTGTTTGCTTAAAAACTCGACAGCTGGCGAACAAGCTAATCAGCTTTGTCAATGCAATACTTACCTTGCTACACAGCTAATTCATGTCTACTTGCTCATCTAACACTAGTTAAGTGCCAAAATAATCGCTATTCACTGTCTCTAGTGATTTGTATTCACTAAGTAAGGTTAGCTGAGCAAGCAAACTGACTGTTAGCTCGCTGACTCAGCAAGCAAGCTAGTTTATGGACTTTGATAGCTGGCTAACATCAAATTAGGTATATTTAAATGCCAGCAAGTGAAATGTTTGCGGCTCAATGGAACCTAAGTAGCCAAATAATGGCTATTCACCATTTTTGTTGACTTAACTAGCGTGCTAGCCTAGCCAGTTATATTTGGCAAATTTTAATGCTAGCTAGCTTGCTAAATAACAGGAAATGATATTAAACTAAACATTTACTGTTTTCTATCGATTTAGGTGTGTGCACAAGAAGTAATAAGCTAACTAGCTGGCTAGCTAGGTGGTTTGCTAGCATAGCTTGTCATATTTGTTGAAAGTAAATGCTAGCTAGCTAGCTAAATGGTAAAATAACTATTCACTGTTATCCGCTCATTTTTAGGGATGTAGCTAGCTAATAGTGGTGTGATAATTTGGATCCGTATACCCCATAGGCAAATCTTGGAGCAAAGCAGCTCATGAAATTAATATGAGTTTGAACAATACCAGGAAGTGTCCAAGCCCCATTATGAATTCCCTTTAGGGATGTTACTTCGGACGCCAGAGGCTTAGTAACTGAAGTGTCTTGACTGGTGGCCATGCTGAACTCCAGTAACCATTTTGAAGAGTTACTGTACCATTCTTCACTAAAAAGTCACCCCATGCTCTCAGGATGGGGAAAGCCCCAGCTTGAACACCACAACCCTGTGTGGACTGCCCATCTGGTTCCGTTCTGGAGTTTGTGTTGTTCCACTCCTGTCTTCGGTCAGCTTTCTGTCCGATCGCATCTCCTTCCACTGACCATGAAAGGGAGCTGCCGGACCTAAAAGGATTTCCAGCTATTTATCAAGAATGCTGTCGGGCATTCAGTAAAGCATGAGCTACTATACTCACACCGCACAGACCCTACGACTGCGCCATTGACAAAACACTGCCCTCCCAGGATAAAAAAGCAATGGAGGAGAAAATAAATCAAACCCTAGCATCTGGAATCATTTGAGCTTCTCCATCACCAGCTGGAGCTGGCTTCTTCTTGGTGGCTACGAAAGACAGGTTTCTGCATTCCTGCATAGATCACAAAGGGCTCCAAGGCCGTAGACATGGATCCAGCATTGGGGGGGCAAACTGTTGGTGGGGCCAGTGGTCCTCCCCCAGAAAATTTTCTGAATTTCCTACAATTCTACATAATTCATATTTTAGCCACACTCAAGCCCCCCTTTCGCTACCTCCCTCATTCTGTGTGTGACAAAACAAATCATATTTTATGCAGCAATTCTACAGCTAGTGTGGTTAGTTTATGGGTGATGCCATGTAATCTCAACCAAAGTTCAAGAGTCTTGTCCAATTTTGCTCATAATGTTTTGAGGGAGTGCCTCCACATGCATAATGAGCACAAGCAGAAAGTTTTACATAAACTCCCAAGAGATTCTAAGATAGTACTTTCACTGGATAGTAGTTTGTACACCCTTACTGCTTGCATAGGAATTAAGAAGGCAATTAGCAGCTAGATATTGCTGATTAAATGCACTTGATTAATTGATTATCAGCAAGTCTGACCACATCGATAAATGCAGAGACTTTGGCAGTTTGCTGGTCTGGAACATTTGGTCGTGTGTTAGCACAATACCAAGAGGGAAAGGCATCAGCAATCATCTTTGATAAGTATTTGTTCCTGCCCATCAATCTGGGAAGGGTTACAAGGCCATTTCCAAGCAATTTGAAGTCCATCATTCTGCAGTAAGGAAGATTATTCACAAGCAGAAGACATTCACAACAGTTTTCAATCCTCCCTAATGGATGCCTAAGCAAACTCACCCCAACATCAGACTGTGCAATGCTCAGAGAAATTGCACAAAACCCAAGAACTACAACCCCAATTCCGAAAAAGTTGGGACAAAGTGAAAATTCAGAATAAAATCAAAGCGCAGTGACTTTCAAATCACACCAGCCAGGATTTTATTCACAATAGAACAGAGATAACAAAGCAAATGTTGAAACTGAAGAATTTGACAATTTTATCCACAAATTAGCACATTTCAAATTTGATAGCTGCTACCGGTCTCAAAAAAGTTGGGACAGGGGCCTGTTTACCATGGTGTAGCATCCCCTCTTCTTTTTAACACAGAGTGGAGGTGTCTGGGCATTGAGGAGAAAAGTTTCATGAGCCCATGATATCCAACAAGAATGTCAAATTTGGACTCGTCTAACCTCTGGACACTCCCACTTTGCTATAGTCCATTTTAAATGGGCCCATTTAGTAATGTCAATGACAGAATCATGTCGGTGAGTGATGCAGTTGCGTCTGAGGGCCCGAAGATCACGGGTATCCAGTCAAGGTCATTGGCCTTGTCCCTTTCACACAGTGATTTTCCAGTTTCTCTGAATCTTTTGATGATGTTATGCACTGTCGATGATGAGACCTTCGAAGCCTTTGCAATTTGATGTTGAGAAACATTATTTTTAAAGTATTCTACAATTTTTATGCAAGCCTTCACAGGTTGACGAGCCTCTGGCCATCTTTACTTCTGAGAGACTTGGCCTCTCTAAGACATCCCTTTTATAGCCAATCATGTTATACACCTGATGCCAGGTAACTTAATTACTTGCTAAATGTTCTTTCAGCTGATTCTCTTATATATTAATTGCTTTTTCAGCCCTTTTTTTGCCTGTATCCCAACTTTTTTGAGACCTGTTGCAGCCAGAAAATTTGAAATAAGCTCATTTTGTGGATAAAAATGTAAAATGTCTCAGTTTCAACATTGAAAATATTATCTATGTTCTATTGTAAATAACAGATTGGCTCGTGATCTGAAAGTCATTGCATTTTGATTTTATTCACAATTTACATTTCGTCTCAACTATTTCGGAATTGGGGTTGTACATTGAGGACTCTGCAGGCCTCAGTATGCATGTTAAGTGTTAAAGTTCACAACAGTACAATTCTAAAAAGACTGAGCAAGTAAGCGTTGTTTGAAAGGGTTGCCAGGAGAATTCTGCTTCGCTCATAGAAAAACATCGCAGCACAGCTTAGGTTTGCAAAGTTGCATCTGAATAATCCACAAGCCTTCTATAACGATGCCCTTTCGACAGCCAAAGTTATTTGACCATAATTCACAGCACCATGTTTGGCGCAAACCAAACACAGTGAATCAACACAAACACCTCATACCAGCTGTCAAGCATGGTGGCAGAGGGGACCTTAGCCCCTCTTTGCAGGTGTAGACGCAAGCAGACATGGAGCTGCTCTATTTATGCACACCGTTTCACTATTCTATCACTAGATGGTACACCCAGATCATTAGTTGAATATTCATGCCAAGCTTGAACACAATTTAGAATATGGACAAGTTAAGTCTCATCCCTGTTTTTCAGGAGTAGCATTAATTAAACTCTGCAGCTAAGCCTGATACGCAAACTCCGCAATAAACAGTTCTTGCCAATAGTATCTATTCAGCAGTTTTAAAAAGATCTCTTAAGACAGAAAACAAATTGTCCTTTGTAACAACCATTTCAGTTATATTGAGCAAATGGTAACCTAATTATATAATTAAAAAATAATTTTTCTGTTATAAATTATTCTGAATGGAACAGACGGGAGGGTTGACAGCATCGATTCTTTGGAGGAGAAATTAAATGATGGAAAATGTTTCCTCTCGCAACGTGCGTTAAACTATCTTTGTATGGAGTAGCTCAATCTTACTTCTAGCCAGCTAGCTGGCTATGTCTTATTTTTGGTTATCCATCCTGATGACAGCTGGTTTGCCGCATTGATTAACAAGAGTAGTCGATAGCCTTTGGTAAAAATACTGCATGTGCTGGCATTTTGCTTAATGTGGCGATCTGTCTTAGAATTTATGCAGCCTTCAATGAAATAGAACGCCTTGGATTTTCACTCGTTTAAAATGGGAACAGCTCAAAGACTTCAGTAAATCCTCTGCTTTGTTTGTTACATCGACGACTCTGTCCAATCTAGGGTAGCATATTTCCAGCTTTTTTCTGTTGGTAGAATGTCTGTTTTGTTAAAATAAGGTATATTTCAGATATTACTGCGTTAGTGAGTTATACTTGTGCCTTATAGGGTGTGAAAAGTGTTTATGCAAGCTTGCGTTTTGCTTGCATGATCAGAATTGTAAACAGCAAGCTTTCCGTAAAATAAGCGGTTCCTTTAAAGGGGACCTATTATGCTGATACTTCTTTCAGTACATATTAGTAATGTAATAATGTTAGTTGTCCATACTCATCTTCTGAAAAGTTTCTAAACATAAGATACAGGGGATTTGCCGTAATTCAAGAACGTGATTTTGTGAACGTGATTTCGTCTCTGAACAGCTCCACCCAAGATCTTCGCGAGATCTGGGCAAAATCTGACATCAGGTTGTGTTGTGCCGTCCAATTAGTACAGACCTAGCCAGAGCAAATCACAGCGCTGGACCTGCCCACACCGGAAACTATTCTAGCAGGCACTAACAACGGCAGATCATACTATGCCTTAGTAGCGTTGACACTTTTGGAAATACAAAAGAAGAACCGCAGATCATTTGAGGTGCAGTTTTGTCAGAATCTCTCCTAAAGCTACTTGTCCATACTTTTGGACGTAAAGAAAAACACTTATTTCTCTTCCAAAAGAGGATGCCACCAGAAATCAGTGGGAATCTTTTTTGTTTGCGGGCAGGAAACAGCCACGGCCAAAGGGAACGTTAGCTGCTTGTGCTCAGCATTTCACCAAGACAGCTTTATGAATAATGAATAATTTGACACAGGATAAGCGTTTCAGCTGCTTCTCAAACCTGAAAAAGCTGCATCGATTAAACGCTCAGAGCCACAAGCTGTAAGCAACAATATAACAGCAAATAATGTAAGTGAAGCTAATGTATTACGGGTGGCTAGCAGAACCGCAAGCGACAGTTAGCACTAACAACTGGCCTCAAACGCAGGCTTCGTAAAATATCTTAAGATAAAGCCTGTATCAGTTCCGACTGTCCGTGACTCACAGACGCAGAAGCTGTAAGTTGCTTTTACTGCATAAGCTAACCTGACGTGATAGTCAGTTGATTGTGGCTGTCGCACTGCGGCTTACGTAGTGTTGTGGTTTCTTGTCTAGATGTTGACATATTTTTGAGGTTGCCTTGTTTGTGAATAATTGGAGGGAGACAAAATCTTCAGAAGCCATCTTTATTCCCACGGTGAGCAGTCTCTGGCCAGGCAGTGCTAATTCGGCATTCTTTACAGAAGAATAGTAATGGGAAAAACTCAAACAACTTTGCTCCAATCAAAATACATGGGTTGTAACCGTCTCATCTCTAACAAACTTTGCTCCCGTCACAATTTATGGCATGTAACCATCTTGTCTTTCACTTTTTTTACTCTCCGACTTTGTTTTGTTAAATAATGGTGGAAAATTTTCAGTGTAGGACTTCAAAAAATAAAAGGAATATATACTCAAATGGACTGGAAAATTACAGTTTAAGAGTGGAAAAACACTTTCAGATGAATAGGATACAAGCAGATACATAAATGATTCAATTGATTATGTTTTCAGTAACAACTAATGATTTTACTGAACAAATATTGATCAAAGCTACAGAAATCAAATGCATCATCTGATTATGTTTTTGAATCAACTAAACAGACCCTGCTTACTAATCAAAGCTACAGAAGCATGCTGTTTATGTGTGTGTGAGCTGCGCATACATGTGGGAATTGAATTGCTTGTTTGTGTGCGAGTTTGTCTGTGTGTGAACTGTTTGTATGTGTGTGTGTTTTATGTGTATGTGTATTTGCACTGTTTATCCCCTCCCTATGCGTATGTGAACTACTTAAATGTGTGTGTGTTATGTTGTTTGTGTGTGTGTGTGTGCTACTGCTGCCTACATAAAATGATTATTGATCTACTGATGAATATGATGAGAAATATTGAAATATAATCCTCAACAGTAGCCAAGTTCCTGTTGCTAATGTCTGTGTCCTAAATATGCAAGAGTGATATCAGGGGAAATTCTACGGAAGGTGTGTGAACATAAACCTCATTTGAAGCTAACTTTTAATACTTGTTTGTAATTTGGATGCTTGGTACAACTGCTCACAGTAACAGAACAGCTGTCTGTAAAACCTGTATAACAAGGGTTTGTCTCTGTATTTATGACCACTCGGTTACCAGCTACTGCATATTAGTTTGCGAGCCATGTTAATTCAAAATACTCCTGGTTAACTTATATGCAGTAATTATGACCGGTATGCTTGTTTTACTTCGGTAAGCATCGATGTGGCAGTTTCATCATAACGTTGCCCGATTGTAGCCACAACAGTTAGTGATCGCTTCACTTATCCATGACCGGGATCAGCCGAATACTTCACAAATGTCTGAGCAAGCTCTCTGGTATGGAAGCAAATCTGTCTCATAATCCAAATTAAAATGGATTAACAGAAATGCTTTTTCATTTTCAGGATATAGCTGCATTTTTTGACTCATAAATAAAATGAATAATAAATAATCCAAACTGCATTTTCATTTTCTTCTTCAAGACTGCTCATTCTGTGACTTAATTAAAATGAAAAAGAGAAGGATGTTTAAGATTTAATTTTCAAAAGATGCCCCAGCAAATATCTACCAAAATTCAATTTGAAATGTCAAATTTGAAAATTAAAATGCATTAGCAAAAAGGCTATTTCATTTCAAGGTTACGGCAACATTATTTGACTCATAAATAAAATGAATAATAAATCGTCCAAACTGCATTTTCATTTTCTTCTTTAGGTTGCACATTTCATGACACAACTGAAAAGAAAACAAAGAGGACATTGCTTTTTCGTTTTCGTGTCCGCCCCGCAAAAAGTGTTCCATAATTCAATTTGAATTGGCAATCCCAGAAGGCGCAGGAGAGTGAGGTCATACAATGGTAGCCGTGTAGCACGTCGATCTCCAGTTCTCTTTATGCGAGTCTGTGGATGAATCACAGAGGTATACTGAGCTAAGAAAGGGACAGATTCAACCTGTTCGCTTGCATCCTGCTGCTGCAGAAGAAGGACTTACGAATTCCATAGATCTATGATTTCGTTTATTATACCATAAAGTCACTTGTAATAATATCTTGCCGATGGCCATGTAGTGTTGAGGAATTTGTACTGGTTAGCACTGACCTTAAATGAAAGACCAAAAACACAGTTAATAGTTGTAATTGTGTCGTCAACTTTTAATCAGAAAGTGAGCACACAATCAAGAGAAATCATATGCATGTCATCAAATAAAGGCTACAAGCATCAAAGGCAATATGAATCAGACCATCAGATGATACAAGTCAGATGCTCCTCAGTGAGAGGTCGAAGTAGAGCAGGGAGGGCTTGCGCAGCGTCTGCAGGTGCTCTAGTCGCACAAACCAGAGGGCAATCGATGGACGTGGGTCGAATGCCCCAAACTCCTTCCATGTTCCCCCTCTTGTAGCCCACTGTCCCTTTGTCTTCAGTCTGCCTATTCTTTATGATTTTTTTCCAGCGGCGCTCCTTCTCAATCAACTGTTGTGCATGAACTCTACTTGACCGAGGTCTCTCAACCGCAGTTACATCATTTATTACTTCAGGCATCCAGCGATATTTTACCAAGGAACACAACTCATTTCTGACCCTTATGACGTCTGTCCTCATATGAGAGTTCGGGCCTTTAAGAACAACAAGATGATTCTTAGTTGCTAGTCCTCTATTTCTATTTTTGAATGGGCCAATAAATTAATAGCCACAGCTGGACATGAAGCTGGTGTACAGTCTAAATTTATAGTACGGCCCCTTTCACTGATTGCAGGCTCCTGCATTTTTTAAAAATGAGATACAGAAAGTCCCGGGAAAAACAGCACCATTTACTCAGCTTTACATTGCTTTAGATTAATAGTGTTTAAGTTAATATCAGTTAAAGCATGATTACAAATGCATTCAGATATATAATGCTTGGTTAGTAATGTATTCAAATATATAATGAATACAACAATTCAGCAATAGCACAATATAGTAATGCTTCTGTTAGTTTTAGACTGATAATACATTTCAATGGTTATTCATTTGAAGACACTTGATTACTAAGGTTACATGGATTAATATTTTCCCACAATAGCTAGCTGTCGACACAGTGATATGTTTCGGCCGATCGATGTGTTGTTCACGAACAGTCAGATCAGATCGGTAGACTAACGCAATGTTAATTAGCTAGTTAACTACTTTCCTGCAAGATAATGTACATTACGAAGTACTACTGCATAAAACGTGCTTTCAGTCCATTAAACTTGACCAGATTGCGATCAGTTTTGCACGTCTCTTTTATATGGGAACTTTACGCTTGCAGCAGGATGCGTTTCTCTCCCGCAGCTCAGTGCACCCCTGCGATTCATCCACAAAATTGCAGTGAGGCACACCAACTGGAGGCCGATGTGTTTGTTACCCGGCAACTATTATATGTAGCAGCTATTAAGGTAGAATAAAAATAAGGGCACTGGTGTAGTAATATATAAGCGGCCCTTTTATTCCAAAGTCTTGAAGAAAGCCATGGAAGTAGCTACATATGCAGCCCTGGTAGGCAGGACCGTATGAACCTACTTGTAAAACAAATCGTGTCCATACATTGATTGATCTGAGTGTAAGCACATGGTTTGAGTGGAAACAGGTCTAATCCAAGCGCATGCAAGGGCTAGTTGACTGCGAGAGCAGGATCTTTTGGGGAAAAACTTTAGCTATACTCTCAATGAAACTCCCTCATGTCCAAGGGTGCGTCCATGCAGAGTCAGTGCCTCCAACTATGCTTCACTCAAACCGTGTGCTTTCACTCAGATCAATCAATGGTTGGACAGATTATCGACACGCAATCTGTTTTAGAAGCCGGTTCATACAGTCCTGCCCACCGGGGCTGCATGTGTAGCCTTTCTTCATGACTTTGGAATGAAAGGGCCGGATGAATTGTGGGTGAATTGCAGGGGTGCACTGACCTGCGGGCAGTGGCGGATGTAGAAAATTTTACATGGGGTGGCAAAGGGGTGGCAAGAGGTCTGGGAGGGGTGGCATGGGACGTCCTCAGTGCGGTATTAGGAAATCCCCAATTCCAAAGAAGTTGGGACATTGTGCAAAACGTGCATAAAAACAGAATACAATGATTTGCAAATCTCAATAACCCATATTTTTTTCACAATCGAGCATAGACAACATATCAGACGTTGTAAGTAAAGACAGGCAGAGGTTCACCAATCTGCCAAAAAACTGCATCTAAAAATTGGGGAACAATTTCAGAAAAATATTCTTCAGTGTATTTATTTTACAGTGTGTCCCAAAAAAAAGGAAACCAAGAATAAATGGTTAATTTTATAACAACTACTTGTCATTCTTTGATTAAAAATGGCATTTGGTGTTATATAACGATGCCTTCTGTCTAATGATGTCAAGTAAGTGGAGCCTGTGCCGCACTCAACTGAACAACAATGGCACTTTTGGCGTAAGTCAGTGACCACTTTGCATGAGATTACATTAAATAATGGCAGGCCTAAACACAGATGAACCAGGACGATCGGTTTCAACTTTTCATTGTCGGGGCCATTAGTGCTTAAGGTTGTGTAATGTGTACTGCTTTAAATATAAACCCTACTAGCTGCATGTCAGATGTGCACAAATCATGTAGCTGACAACAGAACAATGAGTTCTGACAGTGAGTTCTGACTAATTTTGTTTTCTTTGAATGAAGTGAAAAGGTATCCTAATTCGATTTATAGATACTAAGTTTCAACAGAATACTTCTCATTTTATTCCCAGTTTCCTTTTTTTCTGGACGCACTGTATTGGTATGCCTTCTAAGATGTAGTCGAGTGAATATTTAGGCCTAATGAAATAAAAGTCGAAATAAATACAGCAAAAGTACATAAGTCACAGTCCAGGACTGACATTGGCCATCTCTTTTAAGAGAGCTTCAGACGACGATGGTTGTGCTTCGCAGCAAAGCCTCTTGCAAACATATCCATATCTAGCTCTTTTGCACATGTGACAGTTGAGGGGTCCTGTCACTGGAGGTGTCTCCTAATAGGTACGCTACTTTGCCAATGAGCCTGGCTCTTTGGTGATGTGGTCAGCGTGTCAGATTATTACCCGGGAGTCTGGAGGTTCAAGTCCCTGGCGGGGCCCTCCTTCGGCCTGCTACACATGCTGTTTCAATACTGAGAACAGCTAGATTTCTAAGACGATCGTCTGATGATTGTCAGTCTACATAGACCTGTAGTTCTGAAGTGGAATTTCCGCCAAGTCGGATATTGCTCCTGCCGCGAGTACTTATGAGCAACGTCAAGAAACGTAATTACCAGATCTATACAAACATATGTACGGTAAAATAATAACAAATATATTTTAAGTTTCAATGAAATTTAAGAAATTTGCCTGGTTCGGCTGACACATGCAAAATTCATTAGGACATATTATCCGTATGTTTACAAGGGCTAACGGTAGTCGGTACGGACCAGCCCGTACCTTACCTGTGATAGAGTGAGAGGCCAATAATACTGCTGCCTTACCTTTAGCATACAGGCTAGAGATGCGGGTCCGTGCATGTAGCTACCGCCTTGACAGAAAGAACCTGTTTTATTATGCAGCCTCATTGCTGTGATATTGTTCACATAACACTGAAACTTAACAGCAACCCTCTGGATTCAACATGCCTGTTTTTGACATCTAGCTAAATGCATCATAAAGTGTTCTCGTTTTTACTATAATCAAAACTAATCGAAAGAAAAAATGATCCGACAAATCACACATTTGACCGGCGATTAATGAGCGCATTGAACCATTGCCTTTACATTCCATCTCATACAAATTTAACTTAACTTTAACTTCGTGTGTTAAAATGTCACTGGGGGAAACTGAATTTACCTGGAGAAATTTTGGTGGCTAGCATGGACCTATAAGGAGAACTGGACACACAACTAGGGTCTGTAACACACGCCGACATGGTCCTAGCGGCGAGTCTGATATTGCAGGTCACGTGATGCTATGGGGGCCAAAAAGGAATTTCTCAATAGGGAATAAATAAATAAATCCGTGAATTATTTTTTTTTTACAGCCACAAATTATCGATACCGAAACGGTTTATTTTTCTCTTTTACATCATTAATGCCTCGTTTCTCGGCAAAGACAAAATGTTTTATTTATATTCAGGCTATGCGAACACCAACGGGTCCTCATATGTAAGCGCGTTCTCGACTTTTCCGAATTTAGCACTGCAGCGGATGTGAGTGGGTGGAGAAATGGACATTCCTTGCCGTCTCTCTGAGTTCAACATTAAAGACGTAGCCAAGTCGTTATGGAGCCAATGTATTGAGCAACAAATGAAACGCAAATTAATTAAAGACAGACCGGAAAATAAGTTTGCGCGTAGTTATCATAGAAAATCAAATTTACTAACTGCGAGCAGATCTGAGCTGATCAGAACCGCGAGGTCCTCAAGGCTAAACCTTGATTATGCTGCCCAGATTAATAAGGCAGATGTTGATGTGATTGCTTATAAGATGTTTCTGGGTCCGTAGCGGGTTAAATACCACTAATAAGGGTTGCTGGCTCCGTGCAGCGGACAAGCAGGCTGCCCACTTCTGTACTTGCGTTCCTCAGTGGGTAGCTTCTGAAGTGGAATCATATAGAAAAACAAATCGCCAGTGCTAACACCAGAGAGGCTATCTTGAAGGGACCAGTGGGCTAACCCTAGCAGGGGCTTATCCTGATTTTCGAAGGGCTTACTCCCTTAGATCCGCTGCGTTTTTTCAATACGAGGAGCGGCGCTAAGAGCCACAGCATGCGGTCTTCAGTATGTGAGAGGCTAGGTAGTGCAGCCCCTTGCTAGTGATAAGCCGCATGTAGCGCATAATATGCCGCTGGGTATGGGGAGACCAGAAATGGGCATTACTTGCCGTCCGTCTGTGATCAACATTATAGACATAGCCAAGCCAGTGATGTGAGCTGGCTGAGAAACAAAAGAAACGCAATATAATTAAAAGCAGACCGGAAAATAAGTTTGCGCGTAGTTATTGAAAATCAAATTTATTACTAGTGTGCACATTTACACTCATTTCATCAAATTTTTGGTTTGCGGTCACTAGGAGTAACCATAAGAGCACATTAACTAACTAGCTAACTTGCGTTTCTTTTGTTGCTCAATATATTTTTGCCATTTTACTTGATGAATGGCCGTAATATGTAGCACCTCGATTGTAGCGCGACTATGTAAGCTAAGGCCACTGTTGTGTCGTCCTAGAACCATGTACGCAGCCAACACTCACCTTTTTGATATTAAAATGATATGATTATATCCATTACCTGCGTAGTGCATTTCCATTACTTTGAATAGCACCAATTCCCATCACTCTATTTTGATGGGTTATGCATAATGCGTCAGCTGAGTAGCATCTAACGTAATGTCCATATGAGTGCATTTATAGCACTACATAAATTCAGTTTGAACACTGCTTAGCAAACCATTTATCAGCCTAACCATTCTTCAATGTTAAATTACTTACAGACACTCATACATGATGACGAAACTTTTCGGCAGCTTCACAGATGAGATCCAAAATGATAACTATTTTTTGTGCAATCCGAACCAAGTGGGTGGAACAATGGGCATTCCTTGCCGTCCGTTTGTGATGAACATTCTATACGTGGCCGAGTCAATAAAGCGAGCCGGCGTTACGGTGCAAATATTTTAGCCATTGTACTTTAATTGATGAATGGCATTATTTACATGTATATATTAAAAATGTTTTCAAATAGAATTATTTGTGTTTTGTCAGCTCTGCTTGTGTCTTTATTCATCGCGCAAGGGAACTGATGGGAGGTCGGACCAGTGCCATGGACCCTTTCCCAAAAGCGCAGTTACCTCAACTTATGTAATTCGTCCATTCACAGTCAATAGTTCCAAATAGGTAAGTTAGCATCTGTGATTTCTGGAAGCGCATCCCTGAGCAATGTCTACACAACAGCAAGTCAACTAATTTTCCCAACATTTTTAGTTGAAATCAATCGTTTTACTTCCCTGTTAAATAACAATTGTATTAAACATCTGACACTGCCTTTGTGTTTTAAAATTCTATCTCAAACTATAATTAAACCTTTACCGACGGCCATGTTTTGGGTTTTTTTTCTCTTTCATTCCGCTCACACTTACGCTAGGGTGCAGTCTGCAGTGGCCAGAATTCTATTTCCGGTGAAAAGTGATCGGGAACACGCAACCTGGGTCGGAGTTCCAAGAGCGCGAGCCGTTGTCATGGACACCTCGGATGCCAGCGCGTTCATGAGCCCCACACTACGCATGTGTGAGCAAAAATCACACAGCGCATGTCTGCGTGGGTTCGGAAGCTTGGCCCCCTTGTCGGCGTGCTGCGCCACTGAGTAATTTCCATTGAAATGAATGGGCGGCCATTTTCCAATTGTATATCCAGTGAAATATGAAACATCCTTGGTGGCTAGTGGCTCCACTCTGCTGCGCTGCACGCAGACTCCAATACTGTGTCCATGACAACTGACACACGCCAGCGCGGAGCAGGAGGCTCGTCATGCAGACTCCGCGCTGCAGGACCGCAGCTATTTGAGGAGCATATTATTAAATAAAAATGTTTTTTTTTGGTGAATTCATCTTTTATTGTAATGCTTTGAGGGGCTTTTAGACATAATGGTGATTTGTTTTACAAGTATAGTTTTAAGAACATTAAAGTTAGAGGGGCAGCTAGGGGGGCAAGGCTCGACAATGGGGGGGCAGTTGCCCCCCTCTGCCCCCCGTAGATCCGCCCCTGGCTGCAGGAGAGAGATGCATTCTGCTGCAAAGATAGTGATGCCACATAAAACAGACGAGTAAAACTGATTGCAATCTGGTCAAGTTTAATGGAATGAAAGCACATTTTATGCAGTAGTTCTTCGAAATGTTTGTCATCTTGCAGGAAAGTAGTTAACTAGCTAATTTACATTGCGTCAGTCTACCGATCTGACTGTTCATGAACAAGACATCGATTGGCCGAAACATATCACTGTGTCGACAGCTAGCTATGGCCAGTGACAACATATTACCATCATTTGCAACTTTACGATATAATAACAAAAATCACAGATCTATGGACTTCGTAAGTCTTTCTTCTGCAGCAGCAGGCCGCAATCGAACAGGATGAATTCTGTCTCTTTCTCAGCTCAGTCCTCCTTTGCGAATCATCCACAGACTCGCATATAGAGAACTGTAGGTTGACATGTTACACGGCTACCATTGTATGACGTCCCTCTCCTGGGCCATTTGGGATTGCCAATTCACAAAGTCGGCCCCACTTCCACTGCAGGGTGACTCGGTGAAAACAAAACCTTCATGGCCTGTGAAACCGAATTAAAAGTGATGCCAACGAAGTAACAATCCATCAAAAAATATGCTCAAGTCGTGTGTAGCGTTTGGCTGTTCAAATCACAACATGAAACAGGGAGAGAAAATTTCATTTCACGTATTTCCACAGGAAAGTAAGCGGAATGAAGCATGGATAAAGGCTGTCAAAAGGCAGAACCCTGATGCATACATGCCAACTCTGCCACTTTTGGCGGCAGACTACCATTTCGGGGCAATTCATTCTGAAAAAAAAAACGCCCAAAAGGCGAGAGAGTTGGCATGTATGCAGCAGCAAGTGGGAATCGTCAGCTCTTGCAGTGCTGCATCGGAAGCATTTTATCGGAGGTGAACTAGTAAATGGCTAAATGTTTCGTTAGCTGGGAATTACTTTTTCCATTTGCTGTCATGCTTTTAATTTACAACTCTAAGTGCCTGCAATATTTGGTGTCTGTGATGCAATGATGATCAAAATAGTCAAATGACATCTCCAGTACCTTCCAATAACTCATACACGCTGTATTTACCTGCAAAAAAGAAAAATCGCAGACTCAAATACTAATATGTTGGATTAGAAAGTCACATTTGTTGATGAGATAACCCGAAGATGAACACACAAGGTTAATTGTTTTCACAGAGAGCCTATTTGGGCCAGCCGGAAGTGACAACACCACGACTTTGATAATTCGAATTGAATTATGGAACACTTTTTATGCAGTGGGCACGAAAACGAAAAAGCAATGTCCTCTTTGTTTTCATTTGAGTTGTGTCATGAAACGTGCGACCAAAAGAAGAAAATGAAAATGCAGTTTGAACGATTAATTATTAATTTTATTTATGAGTCAAATGATGTCATCATAACCTTGAAATGAAAAAGCCTTTCTGCTAAAGAAAGCATTTTAATTTTCAAATTTGACATTTCAAATTGAATTTTTGTAGCTATTTGCTGGGTCATCTTTTGAAAATGAAATCTTAAACATCATTTTCTTTTTCATTTGTCCCCCGTCGCCCCGGCTGGACGGGGGACATAGAAATGCTGTTCATCCGTCCGTCTGTCCGGAAACAGTGTACCCGCAATAACTTTTGACAGCTTTGATGGAGGATCACCAAATTTACACCACATATGCCTCTCATGAAGGCCTTGCTCAAATTCAATGATGAGTGACCTTGACCTACTTTTCAAGGTCACTGAGCAAAAAGATGTGAGGAACACTGTACTCGCAATAACTTTTGACAGCTTTGATTGAGGCTCACCAAATTCATATGACATTCTTATTGGTTTGTTAGGTAGATCTCAGCCATGGGCACAAAACTATGCCTTGGCGATGCGTCCATCATCCACAAGTCATGAAAATTGTAATCTCTGTCATGACCCATGGTTATATTTAGCTCATATCACAATGATCCATCCCTCATCCATCTCTCTGTTCAACCAATGGCCAATGAGCTACTGTGTCATTGTACTTCACATTATTAGTGGTACAGTGCACCACATTATTTTCAGCCATCAAAACAGTTTTTGCCACATGTTTCTGGTCACTTGTGCGACGGGGGACACAAGGCCTTCAGGCCAATAGGCCATTTTTTAAATTAAGTCACAGAATGAGCAGTCTTGAAGCAGAAAATGAAAATGCAGTTTGGTTTATTTATTTTTAATTTTATTTGAGTCAAAAAATGCAGCTATATCCTGAAAATGAAATAGCATTTCTGTTAATCCAGTTTAATTTGGATTATGAGACAGATTTGCTTCCATACTCTGGTGCTACCGTGAAAGCAATGTGAAACGCAGAAGCTCAACTGGTATAACAAATGATTTCTCTGCACTACCTTGACATGATTTCATCGCCCTTTTGAAATTGTTGTGGCTAATAAAAAGCTGAAAAAGGTGGAGATTAAATAGGTAATTCTTTCCAGTAGAAGTGATCGATTCGCTAGCTCCACATAAGCAACTTGCCCGCGCTAATGGAACTTAAGGTCTGCAAAACCTGTATTAAGTTCATGACATAACCGAGCTCTCTCTAGCCGTCGCGTACTACCCATAAGGCTGCTTTCACATTGGACACAAAATAAATTTTTCGCGGGACAGATTAGCCTACATTCAAGGTCAATGGAAAGACGCGAATATACGCATTATGGGCGCATTAAGCAGCTTTCACACTGGACGCAAAACTAATTTTTCGCGCGACTGATTACATTCAAAGTCAATGCAGAAATGCAAATACATTTGTTATGGGCACGTCAAGCCGCTTTCACACCGGATGGGAAACAAATTTTTCACGTGACAGATTACATTCAAAGTCATGACCGCTTATCAGCTACTGCATATTAGTTTGCGTGCTCTGCTAATTAAAAATGCTCCTGGTTAACTTATATGCAGCAATTCTGATCGGTATGCTTGTGTTACTTCAGTAATCATCAATGTGGCATAATATTGCCTGATTGTAGCCACTTCAGTTGAAGCTAACCGGAGAGGTGCTGTATGTGCCTGCCGAGTTGGGCTGCAGTTAGACAAGACGTAGGTTTTGCAGAGCTTGGGGTGCGTTTTTGGGTGCTTGTGAAACGATCGCTTTACTTATCCATAACCAGGGTCAGTCTGATACATCTCTAATGTCTGGGCAAGCTCTCTGATGCTACCGGTGAAAGAAATAGGGAAGTGCACAGGTTATAAAGTCTGGTATACAATATTCCGCTCTTAATTTTATATTTTAATATTATTTTCAATATTATGTTGAAAATGATTAGTTCAAGTTATTGTTGCTAAAGGTGGTTCTACAAGCTATTGAATCATGTGTACTTCATTTTTCACAGATAACTTCTGTATTTTGATTGAATTTTAGTTTCATAAATAATGGCACAGTGGAATCTGTGGAACAGTGGCACAGTGGAATCTCATTCATTTCTCACTTGTACAGTCAGGTGCAACTGAAATGTATGTTGTGTGTTGTTTCCACCTGAGGTTAGATTTGCCAAATTTTACAACCTGATAAAGACCAGCTGATTTTTTTCATGTCCTGTTGCATAAAGGTTTAGAACTGAAAGAGGGTGTACTTTATTTTGCTCATGACTTTATCTTGTCTTTATTCGTTCAAAATTTTAACTTGTCTCACCGCCTGCGCCTTCCCTGTTAAATAATTTTTCTCAAATCTGGACCTTTTCTTCAAGAACGTCCCTAACAGTTCACATTATAAACCATTGTGGTAGTGAGAAAGTCAGCCTTCTGACAGCACAGGAGCTGTTACAAATGATGGCAACTTCCTCTGAATGATGTCAGTGTCCTGAGGGGCAAGCTTTCTAAACCTGGCACTCTGTCCTTGCAGATGAGGTGAAATTCTCAGCCCAAAAGCCTTAGTTTCCAAGATGTTGGCCTTCGAATCTCCTATATTGTTTGCGATTCATGAGTGCAAATAATTTCACATGGCACCTGTTTTTTGGAAGGTCATATCTCAGAAACCCTCGGGAGTTTAAGCCTACAATTTGATGATGTTCATTACGCGCGTAAAGGAATTCTCAAAAATTTTTTAAGCCAAATCTGAGTTAGTCATTCTGGGACCTATAGCTGAGCTTATATGGAGTGGCACCCATAAAACAGGCGAAATATACTTTTTTGTCTAATAGTAAGATTTCCAAAATAATATTCCACAACAGTAAAAGTCAGACTTTGATTTTGGCAACACTTTAACCGTCTGTAGTTGCTTTCTCACTCTCCACCATGTCACTTGCTCTCCCTGCACTTTCAGCAGTGTCATGCTCTCTCTGCTCTCATATTACCTTGAATGCATCAGAGTGAGCATGGAAGAATTGTAATCCATAAACTAGATTCCAGAAACAATGTGACGTCATTGTTCTCAGTCATAATTATCAATATCCTTTTCCTGGTATGTTGTTCAGAAATGGATTGTTAACAGTTTATGATGGATCTTATTCGCCGATCGCCCTGCGCAAAAGTTTTAGGTACCTAGATTTTAACCTCCACCCCAACTTCTTCGGGGGAAGTAATGTTTTCGCCCCTGTTTGTCTGTCTGTCTGTTTGTGAAAAACAGAACTCAAAAAGTAATGCACAGATTTGGTTGAAATTTTGTGGGTGCATTGCTATTACATCATTATTGATTTTCACTGCGATCAGTGAAACAATATGGCCGCCACGGCAGCCATCTTGAAATCGTATGACACACGATAACTCCACTTTGTTCCCACTCATGAAGATTTGGATTGTGTTGCCTTTACAGAAGTTTGCACTCTTCGAGTGCCTCTAGTTTCTATTTAAATTTGATCTTAGATGTTTATTTTTCAATTACACATTAGTGGTGCCGTAGAAAAAAACACACTTGAAACACCAAATTTTAATTTAAAAGGTCTTTCAAAATATCTTTGTATTCACTTAATACAGTTCAGACAAATAATACACCACAACAAAGCCCTGATCTCAACATCATCATCTGCAATTACCAGAAGAGACAGATCCAAGTGAGTCAGTAAGCCTGCAGAAAAATGGTGGCATCTTTTTCATTATGCTCTGAAGAACCAAAGAGCCAATCACCTTAAAAACAAAAAAAAATTTTTTTGCTGAAGGTAGTCATACAAAATGTTGACTTGAGTTACTTTTCAACACTTCACAATGTTTATAATGTATTTTTCAACATTAAGGAACCTTTGCTTCACAAATTTGTCAAACTGCCCCAATCTTTTGCCTAGTATTGCATCTCAAAAGGACTCATTCATTTCTCACTTGTACAGTCAGGTGCAACTGAACTGTATGTATATTTCTGATCAGTTTTCTCACTGCTCTCAAAGCAGCTTACTTTTCCTTTCTGAGGGTGCCCAAAAGCACTCTGATATCCCTGGAGGCCTTTCTCCTTCTCGGGATGATATTGTGAATGAAATCTGGCTGTGAAGTAGCAGGCCAACTTCTTGTACCTTCAATCAAAAAATTGGCCTCTTTTGATTATCATTTACATCGTAATTGAACATCAAATATGACTGCTGTCATGATGTGTGAAGTCACTTTCATGTAATGTTATGGTTATGCAGAAATTAGCAGCAAATTTTCCCTCAAGTAATGTTAGCCATGCCAAGTTACAAACCAATTACTCGCTAATCTCCCTGTTTTCACAAAAAGCGCTTTGGTTCCACTCGCACAATTACTGGTACCTGCTCTCTCAGCAATATATCATTTCCAAAATTACAGAAAGCTGACTAGAGAGAGCAAATAACACCTTGACCAGAGACCTATCATAAGGTAAGATTATCTATGAAGCTAAACATGTTACCTTGTCATTATCTTGCCCAGGTGGTTTGGATTTGACAATCATACTTGTACTATCGACATCCTCAGCAAGAGTACGTTTGGTCTGTGTTCATTCTTTTACCATTAATAATCACAATTCAATGCTATGATATGTTTATTGCCATACGTTTGATAATCATTATTTCAATTGACATTGCGTGGATGCAGGTTGTAACATAGAAATAAATAAAAAAATAATTAAATACTAATATTTTAACCAGCCTCAATATTGCAGGGTGACAATTTTAACATATTTCAGACAGGACACTCACGTCAGATTTAACCATTTATTTGGAATGACGTACATTTGGATTTGGCGGCGACTCTGCTCAAGTGATACTCTGGAACAATCTGAGCAAGCATGACATAGATATCCCAGGGGATCACAACCCACTTACCCCCCGGACCCCGATATGAATGAAATGCCAGTTTCCCCAAGTTGAACGGATTGAACAATACTCATGAACTTTGCCCGCGTTGATTTTCCTAAGGCCCATTATAGTTGACTGACATTAAATTTGAGGCAGTAACACTTGGTGTGAGCATAGAATTAACATTGCAAGAACTACAATTTACCAATTACATTAATTATTCACTAGTATAAAGACAGTCTTATTTCTGATATACTCCTGAGGACCAGCAACACTGGGTTAGGATAATAGATGCTGGAACTACAGAGGTAGCCATAGTTGCAGTGCCGATGCGAAAGGAATGCGTGGTGCATAGGACTGGGGGCAGACCGCAGCACTGCACAGTATGCAGAGATGAACAGCAACCAAACTCTGTACATCGCCCTCCCAGAATCGGTCGTGAACAGGGACTCATCCCCTCTTGCATTGGCTCACCATTTCAGGGACTGAGAAAAGGAAAAAGGACAAATGCAGTGTAAGTTCTGGCAATGACTACGGAAGTGCCTTTACCACATTCATCAGTTTTGGTATGTTTGGGGTTGCTAGTGAACATACAGTTATCTGAGGAGAAATCAGAAATGGTGAGGTCGTGTAAAGGCTAAAATTTCTCTGAAGGTGTAGTTAATTCCCCACATCTAAGAACCCTGAAGAAAGCTGTAAGAAAGACTAATTCCAACAATACAAAAAAACCCAGCTCTTAAGTGCGATACCAACTTCTGCACCAAATAAATGTGAGGGAATAACACTTATCATTGCCTTCTGGATGAGCCTTCTTTAATCTGTTATTAGGCGAATGGAGGGATTTCGAAGCATGCCAGTGACTGAAGGATCTAAACATCTTAAGTGAAACTAGACCCCAGCAATTCATGGTTTAGTAGAACAGCGATGAATTTATGAAACTCTGAACAATGCATTATAAAGGCACAGATCATGGAAATGTTAACCGGCAGAACTGGGATTAAAAACCTGCACAAAAGAGAAGTACGACCAGCAGCCTCATAAGCTTTTAATGCGATTTTTGACAATCCAAACCTCCAGAAACCAACCAAACCCCCAAAACCATCGGAGGGAGCCGCGTCAGTGAAGACCCGAAGGCGACCGATGACTCCGACCTATCCTTATAAAAGAACAAAATGCCATTCCAGTGCTTGCGCAACCGTGACTAAAAGCGCAAATAAGGTTTTTAACCTTCGTCCAATTTGACAGTTTTATGCAAATTGATTACAGATTTAGAGAGATCGAGAAGCTGGTACACGAAGGAAGTTCAGGGGCCTCAACAGGGACAACAATTCGCGCTCTGTCATAGACGAAGCCGTCAGTGCACTCTCCATAACCTCCCTGATTCTGCACTACTTGTCATGGGGTAGACACGCTTGCATTTTAACTGAATCAAGAGAATTACCGAAAACTCCAATTCCTGTGCAGTACCCTTGAAAACGTCTTTAAGTGTAAAGATGCTGCGACTTGGTACGGAATTGAGAAAGTCAATTATCCAAAGGTTGTCTAATAAATGTAAAACGAATGGCATTTGGTAAACATTCAGAAGTATCCAGCAAAAAGCTTCAGATAGAGTATTGAAAATGCGGGGGCTGCTACTGCGGAATACATTTTGTCTTTCCAATGAATTCCAAAGAGATTTCACTGAGAGGGGTGCAGAGGCATGACTTTAAAAGCATCGGTAATGTCAGCTTTACCCAACCAAGCACCTGATCCAGCAATTTTAATGAGTTTAATGCGTGATCGACAGCAAATAAAAGCGAGAATGGGGATGAGGCATGAGATCATTGACGCTTTTAATCTTTTAGTCATAATAAGTAGACAAATCAATGATAATGTTTTTTTCCCCCCAGATTACTTACTAATAGCAACACCTCTAGGGTTAATACGGTATAAAGCTAACGGGATTTGGGACACGGACTAATCATGTACCCCTTTTCAACTTCTCTCGCCAGGATTTTATCAACAACATCCGGTTCCTGCTGGGCAGACTGCAGGTTATTGCATTTCACGCTGGAGTGAATATCGTATAAACCAGCACAAAAGTCATTTATCAAACCAAACTACAAGTACGAGACAAAACAGCGATCTGAGTTGTCCTTTAGCGTCTTAGAGAGTTCTGGGATCATGATGGGGGTAGATGCTTTATTTAATTTTTGTTACCCGGCAGACGCGGTATGCGGCGAGGGCTCACAAACTTCAGATAGCCGTCTCCGCAAAAACTAGGGCTCAGTGGCAGAGGTACGGTGAGGGCTGTCGCAGGGGGTTTGGACTCGGCAATGATTTTAGGGCAGAGGGGGGAGGAATGGCAGAACGATACCACGGTGTAAAATGCCTGCTGACTAACGCCAAATCGACCTGAGACCAATCCAGTCTTTGACTAGACTTTTGGTGAAATAAGCCGCTTTAACTGAAAAGTACTTATGATACTAGTAAACAAGTGCCACTGTAAGATAGAGCGAGATCAGAAATGGTAGCTAGATAGGTGTCTAGCTCAACCCTGAGTCCCAGTTACATTTCACAAATCACATCCCTTAATACACTGAAAGCCACAGTAAGTCTGTCATGGTAAGATTTTTTAACAGTCTCGGATCATTGTCCTTCAGAATGACCGAAATGTCCCCGTAGTCCATTAGGTGTTTCTCGCTTAAACCAGATTTGGAGGAACTGAAAAAATTTTAACCAAGTTTACGTCATTACCTGCCATGATCTGACTGTGAAGATGGGAGAGATGGCAGCTGAAATAGGATGCATTCCTCCTCCGAGAAAGGATAAGGATGCACGGACATAATGATGATACACAAGGTATGAAAAATACCCAAGTACTGATTCTAATAGCTTAGAGAACTGCAGGCATGGATGTTTGCGCAGATCTGTAATGGGTCTTGATGAGAATGGTAGAGCTTGGCTAGATGGAGAGCGTCGGCTTATTTAAAAAGACGCACAAATTAGGTATGTGACGCTGAAGTCCAATGCGATTGGACAAGGGGTAGAGCCAAGAATGACTTCCGTGCCTGTCAGAACACTGACGCTTCATTTGAATATGGACTACCTCTCTCGCTAAAAGAATGAACCCCAGCCAAGCCCTTTGGTCCCTTTTCTTCGACAAATTTAACATTGTCTCAACCTGTAGTCCTCACTCCAAGAACACTAAATCTGAGTCTTTGTCCTATATCTACTCTCCTGTGCCTGATGATTTTCTTGATTCATCTTCTCAGACTGATGTCTTCTTGCAGCTGCTATGCAACAGATTGATTGCCAAGTCGAAGAGACATTGTGGTCATGTCTTTCACAGTGAGACACTTCACCCAATCATCTCCTTATCCTTAAGGGAGTTAGAAGCTTTGTCCTGAGCCCACGCTTGTCTGCTCGCATCTTCTTCTTCTTAAGCCCTTTGCTCTTCCAGGGAGCATAGGTTATTACCGAATGTCCTCCACTTCACTTGATTGTTGAGGATAGTTTCTAGACCTCTCCAGTTGTGCCCACTCCCAGCCATTGCTGCCTGGACATGACTCCTCTAGCTGTTCCTGGGGGGAACTCTAGCTGTTCCATGTTGAGGGTCCTTGTTCCTTAGAGGGTCCATTTCAGGGCTTGTTGGGTAGTGTTGTGGCAGGTTTCCTGAGAGTGTGTCCAATCCAGCTCCACTTTAGAATTTATAAATCAATGGGATCCTAGCTTGTTCCTTTCCACAGGTCTACATTGTTTACTCTGTCTCTTGACCTGATATTCAACAATATTCCCCTGGGACAGGTGTTAGTGAATGTTTGCAGACTGTTTGCGGTGCCTTTGGTCGTTGTCCATGTCTCTGATCCATACAGCAACACCTTTTTCATGTTGTAGTCAAATATGTGGACTTTGGCATTTGTTGAGGTGTATTTGGAGCTCCAGATCTTCCTAAGCATGTTAAACATGGTCCTTGTCTTGTTATTCCGGCTTTTTATGTTGACCTCTGTTCCTCCGGTGGTGTCTACTACACTGCCCAAGTTTGTGAATGCCTCCACCTCCCCAAGGGCATTGTTTTTAATGAGAATAGGGTCGCTGAATTTGGAGCGGATCTTCATGACTTGTGTCTTTTCCGTATTGGGTGTCAGACATGCATTGGTGTAGGTTTATCTGTCTTCTCCTGCATCTGTGTTTGTCTGTGTGAAAGAAGAACAGTGTCTTCTGCAAAATCAAGGTCATCAAGCTGCTCCCACAAATGTCCTCTGGATCCCGTTCTTTTTTCCCTTCAGTTGTTTCCCTCTTGTTCCAGTCAATAACCAGGAGGAACAGGAATGGGGATAGAAGAAATCCCTGTTTGTCATGTCCTGACACTGAACTCTGGGAGAGTTGGCCTGGATGGATGACATTGCATGTTGTTTCTTCATGAGTTCTTGGTTATGTTTGTGATCTTGGTGTAGACTCCGTAGTCCTCCATTAGGCACCATAATGATGTTCTGTCTAGACTGTCGAACACTTTCTCAAAGTCAATAAAGTTGATGTCGAGGGTTTTGTTCCATTTGATAGACTGTTCCTTGATGATGCACAGTGTTGCTATATGAGTGGTGCATGAGCAGTCCTCCCTGAATCCTGCTTGCTGGTCCCTGAGCCTCTTGTCTACAGCTTCCTGGAGACGATTGAGAATTACTTGATTGAGAATCCTGCTGAGTACAAAAAGTGGGTTGATCTCTCATTAGCTGTTGCATTTTCTATGGTTCCCTTTCTTGGCCAACTTTACAATATAACCCTCTGCCAATTCTGTTGGTGTCTTTTCTTCCTCCCAGATTCTCCCAAAGAAGCCATAGAGCATGTCTATTGACAGATTAAAATCAATTTTATGGGCTTCAGGTGGAATATTGTCAGGGCCACGAGCTTTGCCAGATTTTAGTTTATTGATTGCAGCTTTGAATTCTGCTTTTGATAGTTGGTCACACTTAATTTGCTGTGGTATTGTGACCTTGGAAGACGTAGCTGATCTGCTTTTGTTGCCTGTTTAGGACCTCATAAAAATATTCCACCCATCTGTTGAGCTGGGCCTCCTGGGTTGAAAGGAGCAGTCCAGTCTTATTTAAAATTAGTTTAGTGCAATGGGAATAAGTCCCAGACAGCTTTATTGTGATGCTGTATAATTCCTTCATGTTCCTTTGACTCACTGCCACTTCTGATTCCTTGGCTAGCCTCTCCACCTGAGATCTCTTGTCTCTCCTAATGCTCTTTTGCACTTCTTTGTGGTACTTGTTGTATTCCTTTTGGGCCAGTGTTTCTTCAGCTCTTGTTCTTACAATGTTAATTTTTGCTTTGAGCTTTCTCCTCTGTTGGATTATGTAGAGGGTTTATGATGTTATCCATTCTTTGTGCTGATGGGTATTCTTACCTGTGCAGGTTGAGCTCCAAGCAGTATTAAGGTGTTCCCACTCTTCATTTACGGTCAGTCCTCTCCTCCTCCTCAGCTGTTGCTCGGTGTTTTCCCTTGGGCAAATATCCTTGAACATCTTAGCCAACTGAGCATTGCTGAGATATTCAGTGTTGTATCTTGCTTGTTTACTTTTTGTTCTGTGAAATTCAGCCTTAGCTTGAATTTCCCTACCAGGAGATGTTGGTTGGAAGCTGCATTGACTACTCGTCTTCATTTGACGTCTTCCATGGACCTTTTGAATTTTTTACAGATGCAAATGTGGTAGATTTGGTTTTCTGTGACATGGTCTGGTGACACCCAAGTTGTTTTGTGGATTATTTTATGGGAGAATACACTTCCACTAATCAAAAGGTTATTGTTGATGCAGGTCTCAATAAACATCTCCCCATTTTCATTCATTCTCCTTGCTCCATGTTTTCCCATCACTGCCTCATATCCATCATTTTGACCTCCAATCTTGATGTTTTTGGGGTGGGGGATGGTTGTGTCACAATTCTTGTGTTTTCCAAGTTGGCCCTTTTCCCTTTTCAGCAACATGTGTGTATTTTTGAGGTATTGTCTCCCTAATTGGCTTGGTATCTTGCGTGCCTCTCCTTGTCCAGGTGTAATCCCTTGCATGCCCTGTTCCCTCATGGTCTTGAGCTGAGTTTAAGTCTAATTGAAGCACAAAGTACTAAAACCCCACAAGTCAAGTGTGACTTATGGGGTTTTAGTAATAGGTGCTTCAATTTCTGTCTAGCAGAGTTTCTGGACTGTTGTATTTTATTGCTTTAAGCTAGAGGTCAGTTTTTATGCCTTCTGGGTAAAGACTATTTATCATTGCAATCATTGCAACCTTTATGATTAAAAAATCATTTACCCTGGCAAAATAGTAATTTTTGGTCACTAATGAAACAGCGAGACCATGCTCTCAAGACTGCTTTCAAAAGCATTTTTCCTAAAATTTAGGTAGGCATCTGATACTGTTAATCACCAGATTTTAATGAATAAACTGTCCCAGTTCAACTTTTCTTCACATGCTAAGAATTGGATGGAATCATACTTGGTACAGAGAAAACAGTGTGTTAGAGTACACAACATAACATCCATTCGTTTTGAAAACGACTTTGGTGTTCCACAAGGTTCGGTTTTTGGATCTTTATTATTTAGTATGTGCATAAACGATCTTCCAAGCAGCTGTCCAACCAATGTACAATGCCAGTTATATGCTGATGATGCTGTTGTGTATGTTCATGCAAGAAACAAACAACAAGCTGCACAGGAATTGTCAGTAGCAATGATTAATGTGTCAAGCTGGTTGCAGCATTCTCAACTGCACCTTAATGTTTCAAAAATGGTCCGTATGTTCATATCAAAGAAAACGAATGTTGATGATGTTGATCCAGATGTGATGGTACGAGGAATGAGACTTGAAGTGGTTCATGAATACAAATATTTAGGTATTATTATTGATTCTAACCTTTGCTTCAGACAGCAAGTCAAGAAAACTGTTATTGAATTTAATTCTGTTATGTCCAGTTTTAGGCATATAAGAAACAACCCAACATGAATCGGCTAAAATGTATTTTAATGCTATGGGTGTGCCACACATGACTTACTGTATAACTATCCAGGCACTGGCATCTAAGACCACTCTAAAACCAGTTGAAACGAAATACAAACAAGCTCTAAAAATTTTAGATAAAAAAACTAACTTGTATCATCACTGCAATATTTGAAAGAAGCATGATTTATTGAATTGGGAGAATATAATAAAGTATGCCGATTTGATATTGGTATTTAAAATCCTCCATGGACTAGCACCTGTCCCATTACAAGAATTTTTAAAAAAAGCAAACCAAAACAGTTTGACCAGGGCAAACTCCAGAGGTGATTGCTTTGTCCCATTCAGGAAAAGTGCTTTTGGACAGTGTTCTCATATCTTGCTACCCAAACTTGGAATACAGTACCATATGACATATGTGCGTAAGATCATTCACTAAGCATCTGATAACATGGCTACTGGACAACCAAATCTGCTCCCATAGATTCACATAACCTCACTTGAACCCGTTTATAACTGTGGAAGAAGTCTGGTCAGTTATCAGTAACTTTATTGCCTTTTATTTCATTGTTTTTTGTTTTGTTTCTCTCTTTTCTAATATTTGTTTCTATACTAATATTTCTTTTATTGTTATCTTTTTTTTTTTGTGAAGACTAACCTGCCAATGGGACTAGAGATGGAAATTAGCCTTGGCTACAATCTCAAACATATTTACATGGAAATGTTAATTAATACAATTGAAACCATAAGTTCACATACACTATATAAAAAGGCACATAACCTGTTTTTTCTCATGTCTAACATTAAATCAGATGAAACTTTTCCTGTTTTTGGTCAATTAGGATTACTAAAATAATGAGAGATCACTTCATTTTTTAGACTTTTTTTTATTACTTTCTTGAGAGTCAGAAGTTTACATACATTTCATTAGTATTTGGTAGCATTGCCTTTAAACTGTATGACTTGGGTCAAATGTTTTGGATATGCTTCCACTAGCTTCTCACAATAGTTTGCAAGAATTTTGGCCCATTCCTCCAGACAGAACTGGTGTAAATGAGCCAAGCTTGTAGGCCGCCTTGCTCGCACATGTCTTTTCAGCTCTGTAAATTTTCAATTGGATTGAGAATAGGGCTTTGTGATGGCCACTCCAAAACATTGACTTTGTTATCCTTAAGCTACTTTGTAACCAGTTTGGCAGTATGCTTAGGGTCATTGTCCATTTGGAAAACCCATTTGCGCCCAAGCTTTAACTTCCTGGCTGATGTCTTGAGATTTTGCTTCAGTATTTCCACATAATTTTCTTTCCTCATGATGCCATCTATTTTGTGAAGTGCACCAGTCCCTCCTGCAGCAAAAAAAAAAAACCCACAATATGATGCCGCCACCCCCATATTTCACAGTTGGGATGGTGTTCTCGGGCTTGCAAGCTTCCCCCCCTTTTCCTCAAAATGTAACGATGGACATATTATGGCCAAAAAGTTCCATTTTAGTTTTGTCAGACCACAGGACTTGTCTCCAAAAATTAAGGACTTTGTCCCTGTGTGCATTTGCAAATTGTAATTTGGCTTTTTTATGTTTCTTTTGGAGTAATGGCTTCTTCCTGAGAGAGTGACCTCTCAGCCCATGTCGGTACAGGACTCGTTTCACTGTTGATAATGACACACTCTTACCAGCTTCAGCCAGCATCTTCACAAGGTTTTTCCTTTTGTTCTTGGGTTGATATGCACATTCTGTGGGACACAGAACCTGTCTCCTTCCTGAGTGATATGATCGCTGGACATTCCCCTGGTGTTTATACTTGCGTATAATTGTTTGAACAGATGAACGTGCCACCTTCAGGCATCTGGAAATTGCACACAAGGATGAACCAGAACGAGATGGCACCCCCGGATCAGCTATTGAATTTTCCCAAGCAGGCAGAGCTGAAACGCGATTTAGAGTATGGAGAACTTCCCTGTTTTTCAGGAGTAGCATGAATTAAACTCCTCAGCTAAGCCTGATAAGCAAATTGGTCAATATCCTCACCCATTGTATCGATCCAGTAGTTTAAAAAAATTATCACTAGAGACAGAAAAAAAAAACGTAGTACTTTGAAGCAACCATTTTAGCTACAGTGAGCCAACAGTATTCCAATTAGTGGTTAAAAAAATACGTTTTGTGAAGCAAAAAATCCGACATTGTATTGATTCTCTCACATTCTACTGTCAATTACAGCCATCACACACAAAATATGCGTAGTTCCCTCCTATGGATTAATGTGTAGATTACTCGATTGACAAATTCAGCGCCCCCCTCTATCCACCCAAGTACTGGTGTCGATAGTCAGTCACTCAATTATATACTCAGATTCATCTGCGTAACTCTACCGTTATAGTTCACGCCCTCGTGAAGCTTCCCCGGTAACGATGTATTGATAGACTCGTTTCTTATCCAATTCCTGAGTGTTTAAACTTTCCTCAATAACTGAAATACATTAATTGGACAATAAGAATAGGATACAAAGCTAGGCGTAAAATATATATATACTTCTACTCTGTTTGCATTTTGCTCAATATGGCTTTTTGCTGTAGAATTTATACCGCGTTTAAAGACTTCGAATGCCGAGGTTTTCGTTTCTCCAAATGCATGCAGCCCACGCACGTCGGTAGATCCCTCGGTACGTTCATTACACCATTCTGTTGAATATGGAGGCATATGTCATTTGATTTCCTGAAAGTGAAATTTCTGTTCTGTTAAAATAAGGTTTATTTCATAATTCAGATATTACAGAGTTAGTGAGTTTTTACCCTTATAAGGTGTAAGGTTATGAGCTCGGATGTGTGAGCGGTTAGCTTTTCATTGCAGCGTGAATGTTATGGCTGTTTAATCAGCACTTTATTTAATGCTTGGGGGACTTCGAAGAAAAATGGACAATAATGTTAACTTTATTATGGAGAAAAGGCATGTTTTGTGTTTGGAGAGGCTACTGGTGACCAATGATGTTCAACTGCACTGATATTGATAAATTCATGGTAAACTCAACCAGAAAATCATTAGTTCATGCCAAATTTCATGCCCCAAAAGTTAATTTGTGTTAAATATATGATTAATGTATGATTTGACAGTGAAACCTTTTGATGGATCTGGATAGCTGTCTAATTTGGCTCATAGCAAGCAGGTAATCTAGAATGTATGTTCAAGATGAATTGTACTTGTGGTCAAGAAGTTTATGGTTCCAGAAATGTATAGTTTTAGGCCCCAGCAGTTTTTCAATTGTCAGTATAATTTTTTTTTGCAATTTCAAAGTTGAATTTTCATGAAGATTTTTTGTGTTTGCAGCCCCTTTTCTCCACCAAAATCATAAAAATGAAATGAAATGCGATGGGAGTCTAAATGCTTCAAGTGTCTAGACTCGATTGAGCGAAAGTTTTTCTGTCTGTAAAGCTGCAATCTTGAATTATAAAGCCTTAAATCAGGTAACACCTAAATAGCCAGATTTAGCTTCTGCGCAATGGGGTTAAATACATCTACAGCTGTGCCTCTAATTAACTCAAATGTTGTCAGTAAACCTTTCAGAGGCTTCCAAAGACATGACATCATCATCTGGGCTTTCCCAAATTGTTTAAAGGCATAGTAATCTTAGTGTATGTAAACTTCTGACTTTCAAGAAAGTAATAAAAAATTGTTGAAAAAATTATCTCTCGCATTATTCTGGCATTTAGCAAATAGAAGTAATTTTGGTAATCCTAATTGACCAAAAACAGGGACAGTTTAATCTGATTTATGTGCCTTTTTATACAGTGTATGTAAACTTCTGGTTTCAACTGTATGTGTGTCCCTTTTAAAAAAATAAAATCTCAAATCTCTCTCAATACATGAAGTATTGGATGCTAATTCAATCAGGAAAGACTAGAACACGATGAAGATATGAAATTTTACTTTATTTATTTATGCACATGAAACATGAACTTTGGTGGTGGAGGGGAGGAGGAGCTTTGCAGAGCATATCAATGGGTTTGACAGCTGGATAACTGTGTGGAGAGAGAGAACTTTAAAATTTAACAGCTAGAGAATGATTGGTCCAGAGACACGGAGTAGGATTCTGATTGGTTAATAAGTTAGGCAGTGTAATTATTAAAGGGCAAGCAGAAACTATTCCAAAGGCATAGTGGGCAAGCGCGAAGAGAAAGTCTTCCTGCTTGAATTTCTGCTAAGCTTCATTTACATTCATAGAGAGCTCTCGCAACCTCCATCATCTCGATAATGGTTTGTAATCTCAGTGTTAGTAAATTTATGGAATATTGTAAAATCCACTGGTAACATACAACAGAGTTTTGCTGAAAGTATTTGGCCATTTGGGTATTATTTGCTGACAGTTCAATCCATTCGGAGGATTGGGACTGTAATGGTTTCATTGCAGTCCCTCCCCCTTCGGCTGTCATCACCTCCACTTCAATGAGCCACACCTGTTGCTGGTTGAAGTGGAGGTGAAGTTAAAGTATTTAAGTAGCTGCATTGCCAATTGTCATTGCAGCTGCATTCTGGTTTTATCCCTGCCGTGTGGTGCTGCTGCTCCCCTGTTGGTTTTTGGTTGTTTTAAAGTATGCTTATTAAATCATTGTTATTTTTATATCAGCCTGTGGTAGTGGATCCCTTTCTCTCCTTTAGGGTACATGGTCCCAATCCGGCAGGACCAAACCATGACAGAATGCAGCGGCCAGTTTGGGACCCAGCCAGGCTGATTGTGAGTGGAGCAGCAGCAGGTGTTTTATGCTGGGGCTTGTGGGGAGCAGTGATCCGTGGTCCGGCAGAGGTGTGCTTCAGTGTGTTCTGGGGTCCGGCGGAGGCGTGCTCCAGTGTGTTCCGTGCGGAGGCATGCTCCAGCGTGGGCCGGGCCCATTGTGTTCCATTGTGGCGGGCCCAGTGTGTTTCGGGTGGAGGCATGCTCCAGCGTGTGCCGGGCCCAGTGTGTTCCAGCATGGCAGGCCCAGTGTGTTCCAGCGTGGCGGGCCCAGTGTGAACTTAAGCACTTAGAGTCATTGCTGTGGAAATGATACACCATCTCATCTCGTCGCTTCGGTGTGAACTGGCTGGTTTCAAACGTTGCAGACCGGCGCGTTGCAAGTAGTTGCAAGTCTCAGCCTGTCTCATCGTGAGCACGGGTGAGTTGCTGGTGGCCTTCTGGTTAGGGTTCAAGCCCGTAGGACTGAAACCCTATTGTTTTTGTGCTGGATTAATATTTCATTTCTTCAGAAATGTTTTCACAAACTCCTGTGAGATGCTACATGGTAGAGACCTGAAATTTTGCACATTAGTTGGAAGTTGTGTGTGAATTCTTCCCACGGCATTTTTAACTCAATCAGCCTGATGCGGGCACTATAATTCAAGAAAAAACAGTTTTTCACTTTTAAGGTCATAACTCCTCCACTGTAAGTCCGATTTACACGAAACTTGGTAGAGAAATTTCTTGGTCCAAACTCTACAACTTTCCCATAAAGACCCCTAAAGTCCGCCATATTAGATTTTCCGCCATTTTGAATTTTTTTAAACACATTTTTGAGATCTTCTCCTTGACCGTAGGTCCGATTCCTTCGAAATTAGCTGTGGTTCATCATTGGACCAAGCTTGGTGTGATACATCGACCCCAGTAGATTTCCGTGACCTTGGCATTATTCTCAAGGTCATTATGACCATTTGACCACTTACAAATTCCTTGTCAACTTGATATCTCAAGGGGCAGGGGACAGAGTATTCGCTCCGTCCGTCCATCCAGCCGTCCCATCCCGTTTGTAGTGAACGTGATATCTCAAGAACGGTTTGACCGATTCCATTCATCTTTGGTCTCAAGGTATATTAGGGGCAAGGGACATAGTATTTAGCTCAGTCCGTCCGTCCGTCATGTCCCGTTTGTTGTGAACGCGATATCTCAAGAACGGTTTGATCGATTCCATTCATCTTTGCTGTCAAGGTGTATTAGGGGCAGGGGACATAGTATTCAGCTCCGTCCGTCCATCCAGCCGTCCCATCCCGTTTGTAGTGAACGTGATATCTCAAGAACGGTTTGACCGATTCCATTCATCTTTGGTGTTAAAAGGTCAAACTCAAGGTCACCCTTTTCTCATGGGGCCAAACTTTGGAACATAGAGACAGTTACTATTACCCAGTTACAGGAGGTCATATATGGAAATCTAATGGCACTGTGACCTTCACCTTCAAGTGAACTTGAAAGGTCAAACTCAGCATCACCACTTTTCCCAGTGCTCTAGCAGCCAAGCAGTGTAAGATAGACCTATAGTTACGATTGAAGACTAATAGGAAGTCATATATGGGTTATCTAATTGCACTGTCACCTTGACGTTCAAGTGACAGTGAAAGGTCAAAATACCTGACCTTCATATTTTGAGGCTCTGTAACTGGGAAATTAGCAGAGATAGGCCCTATGTTATGCTCAATGACCAATAGGGAACCATATATGAGCAGACCAATTACACCATGACATTGGTGTACTCCACACTCCAATGCATATCTGCGTCTGCTTTGCCACAATGGAGAGTAGGCTATTTAAGCTACACTGTTGTTCTACCTTTGGAGCAAAAAAAAAAAAAAAAAAAAAAAAAAATATATATATAGGATGGATGTGAAAACATGCTTGATTGCGTTTTTTTTTTTTTTTCAGTCAGACTTTTGGAATTCATATCACAGGTATGATTGAGAGGAATTTCAATTTTAAATCACAGATGATTTTGAAACATTTTAAGAGTCCATTGATTCAAGGTTACCACATTGAACTATTCTCAGATTTCTTGAGTCTAGATTTGATACTACTGCATACAACTTCTGGCAGAAAACCAGTAGAACAACTTCAGCACCAGTAGCATCAGGATTCTGAACTGCAAGTCAAAGCCCAGGTGAAAGTGGCATAATTTTTTTTTCAGTTAGTCAATAGTCATCTCCTGTTGCAGAGAAATTTACTCCAAAAACACCTGAGAGATGTTAAAACTGTATTGATTCCCAGATAAATTCTGGGACGGGTCATCACACATGTAGAACTGCAGGCTGGCAATAAAGATAAAAGGAGAAACTTGATATAGCCTGTGGCTAGACTGTAAAGTAAATAAAAGCACAGTATCAGCATTGTTAGTGCAAAGGGGCTTTCTGGAAATAAATATCTGAAGCAAGCCACAGGTATGCCAGCAACAATTCTCTCATTTTTTTCTCAGACCAACAGATACTGACGCCATAAGAGAACAGACTGTTGCTATGGGGGAAAAGGGCTGTAAAGTCATTAGGTAAGCAGTTTATCTGGGGTGGTGCACAGGTGTCCATCAGTGAATATTAGTCATTGTAAGTGCCCTTAATCTAGCTCAGAGAAGTTACACAATGGACTGTTTTCTTTACATTCCAAAAAAAAAAAAATTCTCACCGTTCTTACACACTATTTCTCTGTTTCACTTCTTTGCTATCAGGCTGTGATGCGGAGGATGAAAAATGGTAGATCTCTCTTGCAGTATTAAACAGGACTATCAGCCCACAAATTTCTTTTAAATCAAAATCCATCCTAAAATGCAATAAATGTAGTAATTGAGATGACATTTTTTGCCTGTATCAAAGCAGAGCACTAGCCTGCAATTCTATGCAATCTCATTTTGAATGATTACCTGAAACACATTTAATGTGCCCCCCCAGCAATGCCTGTGGGCAACTTCTTTCCTGTTTTTCATAATGTGTGTGACAGAGTGGAAAATGATATTTGCATACCTTTTGCAAAGTAAAATTTTAAATAAAGCATGCACGTTATAATGTGGTCCTACAAGTGTGACGTAGCATTCAGAAACCACACGCAAGTGATAGAAATCCAAAAAAAAAAAAAAAAAAGCCTTTAATGGGGTCCGGGTCAAAGCCAAAAAACACAAGAATTGCCAAGCAACAATACGAAATCCATAACAGTGTTGACTAGACAGGCAGGGGTCAGAACCAGGAAGACAGATGAGCAAAGGTACATAGACAGTAGGCAAAAAGTCGTAGTCGATGAACAAAGCCAAGGGTCATACACAGGGCATCCAAACACAGAAATCGTGGTCATGCAAAAATGGGTCAAAATCCAAAAAGACAAAACAATACAAGAAGGGCAATGGCAAGAATCATAGTCGGACAAACCAGTAGAAGAAAACAATACTCAATGGCATACACAGCACTCTGCAAAAAAATATTGATCAACGTTGTGACAAAGTCAGAACTGCAGTGAGGACTCTTAAATAGACGGGAGGGAAGTCACATGCTATGCAGGGAACAGGTGAGCTGGATTAGACTAATTACAACGGGAGAATCTCATGAGGAAAACCCTAACCCAAACGTTAGTTTTGTTAGTAATCAGAACAGTAAGACGAAGGAAGTAAACGAGATTCGAAGGAATATTTTAAACACTGGAATTCATTTAAATCACCTGAAGTCAGTGGGCACGCAGACAGGGAAGACGGACTGAACCAACTAGATCACAAGACAGGGGAGACAAGAGCAATGGAACTGAGAAATGGAATGAACTAAAACCTGAGAATTACAATAACCAAAGAGAATAAATAAAAGACAAAATCATGAACACTGATCCTGAACATAAGCGTGAACATAAATATGACAAAAAACCATAACCATGACAACAAGTCCATACATTTCAAAACACATCTCCACAGTACATCAGCACAAGATAAGCACACCATTTAAGATTGCAAATAATTTCTTGGGAGCTTAAGTAATGTTCATGGCCTTTTTTTTTTTTTTTCTGCTGTACATTAGTTTTAAATGTAGTGTTCCAAACCGTTCCAACATAAATCATCTTTTTTGGCGCAAATTGGAGCTGAAGTAATTTTACTCATTAATTTTCACCCAGTCTTACCAAATAGCTCGGCTGTTGCTTCCTGAGAAGGGTCAAAAGGTTAAGGTTAATTTCCCTTTCAATAAAACTGGCCACAAAGTGTTCTGCACGTAGCATTGGTCTGGGCAGGAAGCCTCTTTCTTTGGCACAAACTCATAATTGAGCCCTGCCAAATGACTCATTGGAACACATGGTTTAAAAGTATCCTGGTGCGAGGGTGGCAAGAGCGCACACAAGTTTTATCTGCACTCTGAACCCTGGTGGAGAAGCTCCAAGGCGACCTCGTCCTCTTGTTCTGAGAAATTATAATAATTTTGCTGAGCATCCCACCTCATTACCCATTATACAAATGTGCTTATTCATTACTCAACTATTAAAATTCTTTAACAGGACCTACACAATGGCACAATCTTTTACGTAGAAACATCTATATATTGAGCATAAAATTACAGCCGTGGAGTTTTTGACGAGGGCAGCAATTTGTGGAGAGTGCACCAATTTTAGACTTCTTTAATTCTCTAATTAAACATCAAATTACAGCTGAAAACTGTAGTGAATCACCACAGTAGTTACAACACATTAACCTTCTGTTACCATCAAAATACTTGCAAGCCTCTCTAGCTACAGTTGTAACCAAACCCTTTGCAAATTGGGTTTAATAGCAAAAATTAGAAATTTTCAGCTGTTTGTGATAAACACATTAAACATTACTATTTTAAATAGCTCAACACAACTAATATTATGTGTGGTTTCTCCAAATTGAACAGAAAATGCCATTTTTAATGGCTACTGCAGTCTCAAAATTATTCAACTCCCCAAATAGAATCCCTCATTAGAGCATATTTGCAAATCAGGTGTTGTTTCAAGCACACCTAATATAGCTAATCAAGAGCTTAATGAGTTGCATCAGGCTTGCTTGAGATCACGTCAAATACTTGCACTTGCTTAGGGTTTGTTGACAGAGACATTTGATTGCATATTAGAAATATGGCAGTGAAAAGATTTTTCCAAAAAGCTAATAGAGGAGATCATTGCCTGGCACAAACAAAGAAAATGATACAAAAAGGTAGCACAGGCCCTGAATTTTCTTAGAGATACAGCTGGAAGCATAGTTTGCAAGTTCAGAGTTAAAGGAAGAGTGGCTTTAGTACCAAGATGTTGCAGAAAGAGGAAGCTATCAATGGCTTCAACAGATTCCCAAGGAGACGGCTGGTCAAAAATCCTCGAGTGACTGCAGGAGACTGAGGTTTCAGTATGCACAGTAGGGTGCATAGTAAATGTTGAAGGTCTCCAAGACATACACCACAACTGATCCAGAAGCACAATCTGCAATATCCTCAAAACCATATAAATAAGCCACAGAAGTTTGGGGATATTTTTCTGTGGAGTGATGAAACAAAACTGGAATAGTTTGGGCTTATGAATCAGTAGCATGTCTGCAGGAGGAATAAAGAAGCATATGCTGAAAAGGACACCCTGCCTACAATGAATAATTGTGGGGGCTTTTTGATGTTCTGCGGCTGCTTTGCTTCCTCTGGCACTGGAAATCTGCACAGTGTGGAGGCCAAGATGAATTCAGTCAAGTACAAGGATATCCAAGGAGAAAATGTCATGCCATCTGTAGGGAAGCTGACGCTTGGGCACCATTGGACCTTCTGAAGGACAATGATCATAAGCACACCTCAACATCCACATAAAACATCCAAAGCTTGGTTTCAGCGGTCTGGGAAGATTCTAGAGTGCCCATCACAGTCGCCTCACTTGAACCCCATAAAAAAATCAATGGTAGGATTCTAAGAACACAGATGCAGCATGCAATCGCTAGAATATTAGTGAACTGGAGGCCATTGTCCATGAGGATTCCTTGGGAATGCTGCCAAAAGCTGTTGTCTGCCTATGCATCACATTTCCAGCAGGTCATAGCGGCAAAAGGGTGCTCTACTAAGTAATAAAGATGCTTGTAATGCAGGGGTTGAATAATTTTGAGCCTGCAGTAGTCATTAAAAGTGGCATTTTGTGTTGAATTTGATGAAGCCATTTGTAATATTTGTTGTGCTGAGCCATTTAAATTCCTCTTGTTTGATTTGTTCATTGCTAACAGCTGAAAGTTTCTAAATGTTACCAGTAAACCCAATTTGCAACGGGGGTTGAATAATTTTGATTGCAACTGTACGTAAAGTGTGTACATGCAGAATTCCAGAGGATATTACTTGTATGGAGCAAGGCATCATATGACCACTAGGGGGCAAACACAAGCCAACATAATGAAAGCTGTAATCTTATATTCCCCATTTTTACAATGAGTTGTCCACCGAAAGGATGAATTGTGTTGCCATTTATGGCATATTCACATACAATTCAAATATCTGGGACATTACATGAAATAAAACTGAATAAAACAAAAGTAAAAGATTCACAATTATTCACATGTTTCTCAGAAGTTATGTTAATCTGACAGGGATTTATTCTGATGTATTGCAACAGCACAGATCACAGCTGTCTGACCCAGTTTCTGGTGATCTACTGTCCTTTAGATTGTCAATCAAAAATGACAATGTGCATTTCGTTCAAATGCTCGAGAACTTGTTGAGCTGCGAATCAAGTGAACAAGGGAACTGTAACACAAAGCAAGAGTGCTATGTAGAATCCAAGCCAGCTACCTCAGTCTGTGTTACAAATACAAAAGCATCCCGGATTTAACTCAATCCACTTCAATCCAATATAGCTAAATCAATGCTCTTGGTTCATGATACCAGCCGCAGCTGGGCCAACTTAGGCCTGAATATCAATAGGACTGTACATATAAAGACAGAAATACAGACATACAGACGTCCCTGGTCAACGAGTTCAGCTTATTCTGTAAACAATGCGACCGAGAGAGCATTTCAGAAGGTGAATTGCATTTTAAATAGACTGCAGCTGAAGTCCTTAGTGTCTTGACATGGCTGGAGGAGGGACCTCCTGGAACAAGCTGGCTTAATTGGGAGGATTCAGCCGGGCTCAGGCCAGAGTTTTACGGATGGCTGGACCAGCCCTGGGACTGAAGAGGATTGTCCGTGACAGAGTGAGGTATTAAATTTTAAATCAGTAAAGGATGACCCCTTGGGAGAGAGGACAATATGTGCTAAAAACATTTTTCCCACAGGTATAAATCTCCGCATAACGTGTACCAGTCCATTGAGCCATTTATTTTGAGCATTTCATCCAACAATCCTATCTGTACATTCTACTGCTTTTTTATAAGTTACTTTCTTTTGTTTGTGGGAGAGATCCAAATGGCTGTCGGAACCCAAATAACCATGGCTAGGAGCAAATCTGGCCAGGACTCCAGTTTTTAACAGAGCTGCTGAACATGTGCTGCCAGACACCACACGCCCTGCACAGTTTTACAATGACCTTGACCTTGACCCAAATATGTCCAAAATTTAATTAGGAAATCCTTGGACCATTGCAAAGCTTTCCTGGGTAATTTTCCAGTAAATATATATATATATATATATATATATATATATATATATATATATATATTTATTTATTATTATTTTTTTTGCAGTGCACTGCTAACAAACACGCAAACAAATGCACAGAGAAACAAATGCCAGGGAAAACAAAAACCCTCCACCTTCAGGCGGGGTAAATTTAAAAAAACATTATTTCAGTGGAATAATATGTTCGTGAATGACTGTTGTTTTTATGTTTTGTGGTATATTTTTCTGAATGAGCATTTAAATATGTTTTTCAATGTTTTTGTGTTGAATTTTCAATTATTTATGACTAAAATTGATTAACTGACAAGACATCAATTCGATCGGGACATAACTTATTTAAATGAATGCTCCATTGCTGATAAAGCAAAAACATTTTAATAGTAGGGTTGTCAACCTTTTTGGTTGCAAAACATTTAACTTCATGCATGCGCATGCATCGCTATGACTTGCTGTTATATTCAATGTATGTATGTGAGTAAAAGTTTACCTATATATTTGTGTGTGCATGTGCTAACAGGAGAATGTGTGTGTATTTATGCAAGTGCAAATTGTTATTTACTTGTTCATTGTTTTATTTTCTGAATATTTAGGCCCGAGCTTGGCCGAAGCCGGCGAGGGACTATTAAAACCGCATGGATCCATTATTATTATCATTATTATTATTATTATTATTATTATTGTAATTATTCAGCCCGAGCCTGGCCGAAGCCGGCAAGGGACTATTAAAACTGCATGGTTCATTATTATTATTATTATTATTATTAATACTATCTTTTCCCCGCTTTGAACACAAATTTGACCCCCTTGAACATTAATGAAAAGTCCATTTTATCCGACCAAAAATTCAAGCCCGGCGAAAATTTTTTTTATTTGAAGTCTCCAAGAAAAAATATTAAAAATTGACTAGGCCCCAACCCATCAAAAATCAAAATACATTACGCTAATGTGTTTCTCTCAACCAAAAAGCAAATGAGGACACATGGCAACTACAAAAATGCCCAATTGAAATGAATGGGTTTTTTACAGAACGATGCCATTGATGAAAAACTTTTTGTGTTCCACTAATGGTACACAGACCTAATAACACTTTGTAAAAAAGAAAAATCTCCAAGAAGAATAATTTTCACAATACTGAAAAATGACTCAGCCCCGCCCCCTCAAAAATCAAAATACATTACGCAGGTGGCATCCCTCCTCAAACTTTTTCCACGCAGAAAAATGAAACTTGGCTGAGACATTGCCCATGACGGGACAAGTAAAAAAGCGACACAATGGCCCCACCCTAAACCTAACATGAAGTCAGCCATATTGTGCAGAAGCGTGGACATAAAATTGTACTTATCATATTTTTTACATCTCCTAGGGTTTTAATCCAATTGGCCCCAAAGTTGGAGAAAATCACCTACACACGTGTCGTCAAAAGTCATTGATAAAATGTTGGGCGTGGCTGTCATGAGCTCATAATGAAGCAGCCATTTTCAGAAGTATACAAGTATGTATATCTCACGCATACAGTGTCGGATTGAGTTAGACCCAAAGTAACATTTGTGCCGAATGACAACCCGAACACACTGACATGTAAAATGGTTCGCCAGCGCCCCCTATATTTTTGGAATGGGAAAAAAATTTATTTTGACATAGTCAAAACAATTAGGCACACCCATTCTTCATGCCAAACTGAACCAAAAAGCAAATGTGTACCTACCCCTATTTACAATTGAAATGAATGCATCATAGGTAGAACGACGTCATTGATGATTCTGTGTTCATGTTAATGGTACAGAGACTGAAAATTACACTTCTTAGAAGCAAAGTTCTATAATGTACACATTTTTAAATTACATTGGAAATTGTGCACTGAAAGACAAGATATGCTGTCCTCTCATTGTTGAGTGGCCCCACCTGTCGCAAGGGATGTGATCGGACGGGACGGCTCGGCCATAACAATGCTTGCGGTTTTAATTACTGTTATTAGTATACGGTCCGAGCCTGGCTGAAGCCGGTGAGGGACTATTAAAACCGCATGGTTCCATTCCATTATTATCCTTTCCCCGTTTTGAACACAAATTTGAGTCAAGTCAAATCAAGTAATTTTATTTGTAAAGCACATTTAAATACAACAGAGTTGGTCTCCAAAGTGCTTCACAATAGAACACAAAGATTTAGAACACTGTATAACAGAATAGAGAAATAGAGAGAGGGCACAAATATAAAAGATATAAGTAAAAACAATCAAAATGAAATACAAGTAATTAAAAACAATTAAAAGGGGGAGGACTTGACATCAGCAATTAAAATAGAGAAATTAAAACTGAAAAATTAAAATTCAGAATTAAAACCTCAAAATTGTGCCAAAAGCTAGGGAGAAAAGATGCATCTTTAAATTGGATTTAAAACAATCAATGCTGGGAGGATCTGACGTGTAGGAAGACTGCACCTGTCCCTTCAAACCTACATCTTCCTCTAACCTTTTAAAAAGGATGTCGTGGTCAATTGTGTCAAAAACTGCACTTAAATCAAGCATTACTAAAATAGCACAAGACCCAGAGTCAACAGTGAGAAGGATGTCATTATGTACTTTTAAAAGAGCAGATTCTGTGCTATGCACAGGTCTAAAACCAGACTGAAATTTGCCATCAATATTGAATGTTTTCAAATAAGAGGAAATCTGGTTAAAAACTACTTTTTCTTGAATCTTTGATATGAAAGGCAGCTTAGAGATGGGTCGATATTTTTTGAGAGACGTGATGGCAGGATGTCCAAAGGGCAGTAAGTAGGCTTCATGTTTTGAACCACCTCTGTTAGCTGTGACCATGATATTGTCTGAAAGTGTTGGAGATGGGAGGTGATGGCACGAGTGTCTGTGGGGTCTGATAGAGGGGGAATGATACTAGCTCTTATCCGATCAATTTTGTTAGTGAAAACAGGTGAGAAACGTTCACAAGATTCATTTGATGGGGTAACTGTACCAGCAGTGGTAACAGGATTGATATTTGAATTTATGGTATTAAACAGCACTTTGGGTCAGTGGGCATTTGTAGAGATCAAATCAGTGTAATACTGTTCTTTAGCCTTCCTAACGGTGCATTGATATATTTTCAAATTTTCCCTGAACATCTCATAAGACACTTGTAGCTTGTCCTTTTTCCACTTCTGCTCCGCCTTCCTACAGGCTTATCTTGAGGAATGGGCGGAGTCATTTACCCAAGGGGTGCACACAGAAGCAAGGTTTGGCCGTCTAGGTTTTAACGGTGGTACAGCGTTGAGAGTGACAGAGCAGGGGGCATTAAACAGGGAGAGTATCTCCTCCGTGTCGTTACAGGAAGGGAAGTCCCCAAGAAAAAATATTGAAAATTGACTTGGCCCCGCCCCATCAAAAATCAAAATACATTACGCAGATGGAGCCCACCCCAAACTTTTTTCCACATAGAAAAATGAAACTTGGTAGAGACATAGCCCATGTTGGGACAAGTAAAAATTTACATTTTGGCCCCATCCTAAACCCAACCCGAAGTCCGCCATATTGGGCGGAAGCATGACATATAAAATCACACCCCTCATACTTTCAACATCTCCTACGGTTTTCATCCAATTTGCACCAAACTTGGTGAAAATCACCAACACACATTTGTGGTCAAAAATTACCAATTACATTTTTGATAAAATGTAGGGCTTGGCTGTGACAAGGTCACGTTAAAGCGGCCATTGTCAGAAGTATGAAGGTGTGTCTATCTCACACATAGTGTTGGATTGAGTTGGACCCAATGTAACGTCTGTGAGGAATGGAAACCTGAACACAGTGATATGTAAATATACTACTCAAAATTTGATAGGGATCATAGGAATTTTTTTGTGAAATGACATGCAAATTTGGTAACTGCCACTGATGAACAATACATTGGATAAATGACATGCAGTCAGACACAAAACACATTTTCACGTGCATTTAATGACTTTAAATGAGCGTGCAGCCTCACACTTTCGGCTTTCACAAGCACTTCATGGTTTCACCTCTGACATGTAAAGTGAAAACAGACAGTGTTCGTTTGATGTTTCATTACCAGAGTTAATGTCAATAACGGGTATGGCCTCCCCTAGCTTGAATGACAGCTTGACAACGTCGGGGCATACTGTCAATCAGAACCCGGATGCTTGCAATTGGAATGTTATTCCATTCTTCAACAGGGGCATTTGCGAGCTCTTCTAGAGTTGTGGGTTGTTCCCTACGACCGGAAATGGTGACCTGCAGCATGTTCCACACATGCTCGATAGGGTTTGGGTCCGGCAAATGCGCGGGCCAGTCCATGCAGACAATTGCCTCATGCTATCGGAATTGATTCACCACCCTAGCACAATGGGGATGGGTGTTATCATCCATCAAGATGAAATCAGGGCCAACAGCACCAGCGTATGGTCTTACATACACATTGAGGATCTCATCCCTGTACCATCCCTGTCATTGTCCCTGACATGCCCCATGACATGCAGGTCCGTTCTGCCGTTCCTGCTTATTCCTCCCCAGACCATAATTGATCCGCCACCATAACGGTCGTGTTTGTTGATGTAGGCATCATTAAATTGCTCACGTTGTCCTCGTCACACTCGATGCCTCCTGTCAGTAAGGTCCAAGCAATATCGGGACTCATCAGTAAAGAGAACTGGAGCCCAATCGTTGTGTGTCCATGAGACATGATCGTGAGCCCAATCCAAACGGTCATGCCTATGACGCCTGGTCGGTGGGATTCTAACACACAGCCTTCTTGAGTTCAGGCCGGCAGTATGAAGACGATTCCATATCATCTGAGTGGATACCCTGACCCCCGAGGCGTTATGAAGGTCATTTCGTATGGTGGTGGCTGTCCAGAAAGGATGACGTCGTGCCTGAAGTGTGAGAAAGTGGCCTTGTCGTCGTGTAGTCGATGTCTGATGACCACCCCCATGACGGTGAGCTGCTGAACCAAATGTTTGATTCCAGTCCACGCTCTGTTCATTATGCTTTGGCTGATGTTAAGTGCATTAGCAACGTGACGTTGTGAGAAGCCAGAGTCAAGCATTCTGTTGCATCTTCCCCATTGCTCTGAAGTCAATCGACGTCTAAGACATGTTGAGGAGACATTGTTATTGCTAAATGTGATGCAAAAAATTTGGGAACTTCCAAATTTTCACCAACAAGCAACACACACATCTGAGTTGAAATGGTGAAGTGTTAGTCAAAGCCAAAATGTGAGGCTGCACGCTCATTTAATGTCATGAAATGCACGTGCAAATGTGTTTTGTGTCTGACTGCATGTCATTTATCCAATATATTGCTCATCAGTGGCAGTTACCAAATATGCCTGTCATTTCACAAAAAAATTCCTAAGACCCCTGTCAAATTTTGAGTCGTATATAGTATAGCTGTATGGTAAAATGGCTCTTTGATGCCCCCCACATTTTGTGAATGGGAGAAAAAAATATATTTTGACATAGTTAAAAGAAATTTGGTACACACATCTATCATGTTAAACTGAACTAAAAAGCAAATGTGGACACAACCCTATTTTTAATCGTGTGCCCATGGCTATTGTGTTTATTCTCTTATATTCCATTCCTTTCCTTGTCTCAGCACATATGCCTTATATTTTTTCTGTACTTCCTCATTTGCCCTCCCCATTATGTGGTTAGTCACTTCCCATTTATTCTCTTGTTTGTAACCACACCCTCAGTCATGCTTCCCAGTTCCAGTGCACCTGATTTCATTTCCCTGCTTGTTATTTGTTCCCTTTACATGGCCCCACACCCCAATAACTTCTACACCCTCACTGCAACCTCCAGCTGGAATCTCCAAGCTCAATACCACACCTTCCTGAACAGCCACTCAAGCAAGATAAAAGATGAGCAGTTGCAGAGAGGCCTGCATGAGGACTTCAACAAAGCATCCAACTTGGTTAAACAAGTCGACCACAGCCTAGCTTGCCGATGCAGGGAGTTGAGTCGCATTCTGAGAAGACGTCCTTCATCTCCTGGGACTGTCCCTCCTTTCATTACTTCTACTGAGACTTCTGCCTCACCTGTCACCCCACGTGTGAATCCTGCTACTAATCCAGAACCAGCTGAGCTAATGCAAGTCAACCGCACCCACTTGTCAACAGCCGGATGCCACTGATGCATGTTAACTCATTCATTGGACAACACAACATTGCCTTGTGCCCAAGAAGAAGCCACTGCTCACCAGTAGACAAGGTGTAACTGGTGAGTGGAATTCAGCACTACAATTCCCCTAACACTCTCTCTACTGCCAGTCCAGATCCCCCACGACAACAACCATCTTGCTTTCAGTGCCCTCATCAACTCTGGTGCTGATGGCAACTTAATCAATGTGCAGCTTGACGATCAACCACAGCTCCCTCGTCTGTCTATCACTGAAGATACCAATCCAAGCTCATGACATCTCTGGATCTCCTCTGCTCAGCATCACTGATCACTGCACCGGTCAAGCTCCAAATTCCCAGAAATCATCAGGCAGAACTCCCTTTGCTGCTCCTATGCTCCCCTCAAGCTCCTGTGGTCCTCAGAAATCCTTGCCTAATCCATCATAATCCCCACATTCATTGGGGTCGGCACCAGATTCAAGAATGGAGCTCCTTTTGCATTAACCACTGCCTGTTGGAAGCTACCAATCCAACACCGCCATTTCCTGATCCTTCCTGAAAGTCCCTTGCCCTCATTGAAGAACCTCAAATCTCCTGGAATCTGAGAGGTTGCTCCAAGGCTTGTGGTACTACAATATCTCCTCATCGCCCATGCAACAGTGCCATAGACCGTCTGCCTGGCATGACACCTCTTCATGGTAATAGACCATTTCCCACTGGCCACAATGATTACTTGGTGATGGCATTTGGGCTTTTCAGCTCTTCAGAGGTCTTGCAAAATCTGATCAAAGATGTGCTACATGAAACGTTGGGGTGCTATGTAAATGCCTATCTTGACAATATCCTGATCCTCTCAGCCAACCTTTTGGTCACGTCTGTCAAGTCCTACAATGCCATCTTGAGAACTCCCTATTCTGAAAAATGTGAAAATCACCAGCCATTGAATTTCCTGGGGCTCACTGTCTCGAAAGGAATCTCCATGGGCCAAGCTAAAGTGAAGGCTGTTAATAATTATTTTTTCGAATATTCATTCAATGATTATTACACTGGTAAAAAAAAAAGTAAGAGAGTCTATGTACCCTAGGATGGAATGATTGTCTCCATGGTAATGAGTGAATTTTAATTTCCACCTCTGTCAGCACCCCATGCTAATACAAACATTGCCCAATGACATGAATTCCTGCACCCTCTACCCTTTAATGAAGATCTTGCCTGGCTGTAGTTATTGTTATTATGACACTGAACCCATTGCTAAACATCCTAGGTGATAATTCTTGTTAAAACACATCCCTATTTAATCTGGAGATTTGCCAAACTTGTGACTCACTGCAGTGTATGCGATACATTTAGACATAACTTGGCAAAACAAAATGATGCTTTGGACTCGAGACTCTCAGAGTGCCGAATTTGCAAGCTTCCCTTGCTGCAGAGTATATTTTAATAATTAAAGGGTTTAGCTAAACTACATTCGGAAACTGCATCATTCATTTCTCAAACAACTTTTTTTCTTCAGTTAAAAAATGCAGTTCATAAAGTTTTGGAACTGGAGTTGTCAAAGAGACTTATGGCAGAATGGTTCCTTCTCATGAAGGCCTACTTACCACAAGGTGGCACCCTAAAGATATACATTTGTTTAAAGAAAAAAATCATTTTCTTACCTGCATACGGTTTACAAGATCTGGAGCAAAATGACAATGATTTCATTGTACCACACTCCTTTATCCACAGCTGCAACGGGTGACGTCTATGAAGTCACAGGCAAACCTTGTGCAGACAAAGCAGACATTATGCACTAAAATAACAGCACTTCTAGGTTTGCTTTCTATCTGGTAGCATCTGTCCTGTGCTCACAAAAAAGTTCAGAAATTATTCAGTTTGTTTCAGTTCTGAGATGCCATTAAGACATTCACACCAAAATAATCTTTCAAAATCCAGTCAAACGAACATAATATCAACCATTCAGAAACTGAATTATGTTCATCATTTGATACAGTGAAATTTTACTCTTAGTTTCAGTGTTGATTGAAGAGACAATTTAAATGGCAGTGATCCAATTGAAAAAGAACAAACAATGACTTATTTCAATTTCAGAATGTAAATAAGGCTCGACTAATTTACATCACACAGCAGAAAGTGCAGCTGAAAATTGTATAATAATCTTGTCTGCATCTGAAACAAAGAATATTCGACAGGAGAAATAAGCTTATATCAATTAATTTTGGTTTTCAATACTGAAGTACGCATTTGAAATTATATACAGCGCCCTCCATAATTATTGTTATCCCTGGTTAAGATGTGTTAAAAGCCTTAAAATAAATTCAATTTTATTGCAGAAGCATACTCTCTCACTGAAAATAGTAGAAAAATATAACCTTCAACTGAAGTGAATTTTAAGGTAAAAAAAAAAATCCCTGACTGAGAAATAATTATTTTTCATAAAATCACCTGTTACACAATTATTGGCACCCCTGACAATTCCTAGGAAGGAAATGTAATTGAAGTATTTCTGTCATTTCTACAGTAGTTTACAAAGTTGATCAGAGTATCTAGGAACATTTAATTAGTAAATCATCACTTCCTGTTTCCCTGGGGTATAAATATATGACATATGACGTGACACAGAGGCCATTTCTCTTATCCACTCTTCAACATGGGAAAGACAAAGGAACACACCATTCAAGTAAGGCAGATGAGTATGGACCTTCACAAGTCAGGCAATGACTACAAGAAAATAGCCACTCGCCTGCACCTGCCCGTATCTACTGTCAGAGGAGTCATTAAGAAGTTTTAAACAACTGGAACAGTGGTAATCAAGCCTTGACAAGGACGAAAGGTTATTTTGCCTCCACGCACAGTGAGGAGGATGGTAAGAGAAATAAAAAGTTCTCCAAAGCTCACTGTTAAAGAATTGCAACAAATGGTAGCATCTTGCGCTCACAAAGTCTCCAAAACAACTGTCAGGGGCTATCTACATGCCAACAAGCTGTTTGGGAGGCATACATGGAAAAAACCTTTTCTCACTCACAATCATAAACGCAAACCTCTGGAGTTTGCTAAGCGGTACTGGGACTTCAACTGGGACCGTGTGTTTTGGTCAGATGAGACCAAGACAGAGCTTTTTGGCAACAAACACTCTAAGTGGGTCTGAGTAAACACAAAAGATGAGTATGTAGAAAAGCATCTCATGCCCACTGTGAAGTATGGGGGAGGATCAGTGATGCTGTGGGCCTGTTTCTCTTCCGGAGGCCCTGGGAACTTTGTTAGGGTGCATAGCATCATGAACGCTTTGAAATACCAGGACATTATAAATAAAAATCTGGTGGCCTCTGCCCGAAAGCTGAAGATGGGTCATCACTGGGTCTTTCAGCAAAATCATGACCCTAAACATGTGGCCAAATCTACACAGAAATGGTTCACTAGACACACAATCAAACTCCTCCCATGGCCATCTCAGGCCCCAGACCTCAACCCCATTGAAAACCTGTGGAGTGAGCTGAAGAGGAGAGTGCAGAGGAGAGGACCCATGTCGCTGGATGATTTAGCGAGATTGTGCTAAGAGGAATGGTCGAGCATCCCTCTTTCTGTATTCTCCCATCTTGTGAAACATTATAGGAGAAGATTAGCTGCTGTTTCGTTGGCAAAAGGGGGTTTTACAAAGTATTAACATCAGGGGTGCTGGTAATTGTGGCACACATGATTTGGTGTAAAATAATTATTTCTTAATGTGGAGTTTTTTTCCCACTGAATAAATGCACTTAAAGGTTAGATTTTCCTCTTTTTTTCATTGTAGTCCTATATTACTTAGAAAAAAAGTGAATTTATTAGAAGCTAAAGAACACATCTTAACCAGGGGTGCCAATAATAATAGATGGCACTGTATAAGATTAATTTAAATCCATTTAGTTCCATTTCAATGACTTATCTTGGTAAGTAAAACAGTTTACAAACAGAGAAAAATAAAAGTAATATTTTGAATTATCATGGTTTTCTGCACTTCTAACCATAGATTCAAATAGGTGTGAACCAGTGGGGGCTGGTTCACACCTATTTGAATCTATGGTTAGAAGTTAGAAGCTCAAACAATCCCTTCAAATTAATGATTGGTCATGACCTCTTTTCAATCATTCATTTATATTACCATTACAGAAACTCCAAAAACTCTCAACATTATCATGTGAGGCCAGTTTTCATTTAACACGCATACCTGTCAACTCTCACACATTCTGCGTGAGTTTGCTGTAGTCAGCAATTATTCAATCAACACGTATGGAAGAGATTCTCACACAGAATTGAAGTCCTTGTGCATGGAGGGGTTGGAAGCAATGGAATTCCAAAAAGACGTTTCAAATGATCTTATTTCATTTAATCGATCATGAAACACATGCATTGCTTCCAATCCCTGAGTAAAAGAAAGTGTGAGAAGTACGGAGTCATAATTGGAATGTGTTATAAATGAAAACTGACCAAACCTGATAGTATTGAGAGTTTTTTGGAGTTCACCAGCCACCACTGTTGAAAACAGCTTTGATGTTTTTACAGGCTATAACTTGTTACAGGAGTAGTCCAGCATTTTGGGGAAAAATACCCATTTTCTGACTTACCCAGCCTGAAAGAAGATGTTCAATACCATTTTCCCCTCTGTACATCCAAAGGATTGGTTCAGATGGGCAGTATTTCGTGTCAGCGTAGCACAAAAACTCGAAGTCCATGGGAGTCATTTGCCTAGCTGTATCGAAGTGAAAAAATAAATATCACAGCAGCTCCGAAATTTCCACAACGCCTAATGAGTTTTTGAAACATCTTGTCAGATGTAATTTTCAGAAAAGTTCAATCGTTTGAACTAAAAATGCTGAACATGTGTACTATCTACTATCATCTAGCACAGTGATCTGCGCATTGCTGAAAGTAGATTTAGCGGTACTTCCTCACCTGGATACTCAGGCTGCAGCAGATAAGGCACTGGATAAGGCCTGAGGCTACAAGAGGACTTAGCCCCCTCAGTTAATGCAATATGTATAAAAGAAAGAAGAAAAAAAGAAGAAAAACCCACAATATTTTCATTCCAATTACATCTAACTATTCCGAGGCTTATTTTCAGAACAGCGCTGGTTATTGCAGCACAATGCGAGAGCTATGTTCTTATGTGAGTGCACGGGGATTACTGAGCGCTGGTGGTGAAAGCCAATCGGTCATTGGAAAGCCCTTGCTTCATTGATCCCATAAGCAGTAGTGCAAGCGAATAAAAGCACTGCCAGTTTAAAGGAGTTGTACCATGTTTATACAGCATGCTACCATGATTGGAAACTGTTCAACCCAACAAGAAATCAAAAAGAGCAGCAACACAAGACCACTTGCAAAAGTATGTTTCCAATGTCTTCATGTCATCTTCATTTAGCCTTAAATTGATATATTTCTGTGATCCTGTGATCATTTCTGAAGGATCCATGACTGGGAAAATGTATTTCTCCCAGTTATTTCATGTATACATTAGTCATCCCTCACTCTGACAAAATCTGAAAAGTTTTGGAGTCAAAGCAGCTTCCTTCCTCCCTTTTTTCCTCATCTGGAGGCTGTTCTATTGTGAATAAAATACTGGCTGGTGTGATTTGAAAGTCATTGCATTTTGATTTTATTCACAATTTACACTTTGTCCTAACTATTTCGGAATTGGGGTTGTATGATCATGGAACTTAGATGTACTAACATTAGGTTGTACCCAATACATAAGCGTTACCCTCACAGCCCTAGGGCTCACCTAACATGCCGTATTTCCATAGCTGTAACGGGCTCACTTTCAGCTACACATATCATATGAAACTAGACAACCAAAGGAATCGATAGATGTCACAAACGCTATGGTATGATGTTGTTAAGCAGGCAAAATAATGCTTCAAACATATGCTAAATTTCCACTAGGAAAAAGCTAATGTCAGCTAGCTCAGTTAATTTAGGCCATTAACCTTGCACATTTTGTTAATTTGTTGATGGATGGCTGTATATTATTGTCTTTTTGTGCTGTCCAAACGCAGCGTATTACTCTTGATTATATGATCATGGAACTTATATGTACTAATGTTAGCTTGCATGTGACATTTATATGTTTTTTGGCTATTTCACTAGGACATCTCACTCTGGGCTCAGTGCATCGCACTCAGACGGCAGGAGCACATCAAAGCCACCCAGAATGGTCGATAGATTCAGCCATGGTGAGGTCACACGTTGTGTTGCTATAGCTGTGCTTTCAAGCCACTCCTCCCACCCTCTTCCATCACACCACTCCCTCCACCCAGCCATGCCTCTATCTTCCGGCCGAGTCAAATTCTCGAAATGTTCTCGCGAGAGCAAGATTGGCTTGATATAGAGGGCAAAATGAATATCAATGTTGCAGAATTTTTGCAAATTAAAACAAAACATTATGTTTCACGCAAATCCCTTATTTTAACCGGGTGTAAATAAAAGTAATGGATCCTTTAAATTTCTTTGCTGAGTCAGTTGAACAAGTGCTTGCTTTTATCCTCCTCTTCAGAAGTGAAGTTAAATGGACGCTGTGTGACTCTGAATCAGAATAACACAATAACAAGGCCGTTGACAGCCAAGGTGAAAATACTGTGAACAAAACAAGATACCTATCAGTCTCAATTAAGTCTTTTCAGTTGAAGTGCTTATTTCTACAAGTACCATTAAAGTGAGTAAAAATGCTACCTGCTCACATAAGTTGGCAGGTTGACTCATGTGCGCACTAACTTCTAAGTGTTTACCTAATTTATTTCTGTCAAACCTGAGCATGCTTAGTTATTGAGTCACAGCTCCAAGGCTGCTTAGGCTGGCAACTATATTAGCAAGCATTGGTCACCAACAGAACAAACTGTGCTTAATTGACAAATTTGTCATTCTGAAATCATTGAAGGCAAACAACATGACAGAAAATTGTCAAAGTCCCACCATTGCCACAAACTATAATCAGCCTCTACATGAGTGTTAGTCCCAGCCCATGCAACTGACAATTGGAGGTAATCTGAGGACCTGAGGACTCTGACAGGAAGATATTTTATCGATAGTTCATTTCTGTAGTTGGGGGCAATTTTGAGCAACTCCTTAAAGCTCAACGTTCCGAGATTTTCAAATGATGTGCCGTGAGCCTCTGATTCTGAAACACGATTGTTTTCTAGCTGTTCCTGTTTAAGATCGCTAGATTAATAATCACACAACTTATTGACTGAATAATCAAGGCCAATATATAAGACTGTGATTATTATGGAAGTATTAAAGCAATTCCTGCCTTTCTGGCATTTTTATACTTTTCTTTTGTAATAAGTGTATGGCATACTAAAATGAAGAAGAAATCCACCAGGTGTTGAAACTCATCAATATTCAATTCTCATATATTTCTGATAAAAGTCTGACCAATACTCAACTCACCTCAACTCAACTTTATTTATAAAGCGCTTTAAAACAACTGAAGTTGACCAAAGTGCAGTATACACACATAAAAACACATAAGTGTTACGTGCTATGTGGGGGTTGTAACAAGAATTTAACAAGAAGTTAATAAATTAAAACAAAATAAAACATTAGAAACAGATTTAACAATAAAAGACAATAAAAGCCAGCATCTCAAACTGAGTTAAAACCAAAGAGAAAAAATGAGCCTTAAGAGAGGATTTAAAAACAGTAAGTGAGTCAGCCTGCCTAATGTGCAATGGAAACTCATTCCAAAGTTTTGGGGCAGCAACTGAAAAAGCATTGTCCCCTCTCGACTTCCTCTTTGTTTTTGGGACGGCTAGGAATGACTGATCCGCTGACCTAAGGGAGCGTATGGCCGAATCAGGTCAGCCAGATACTGTGGAGCAAGGCCATGAAGACATTTAAAAACAAAGAGAAGAATTTTAAAATCAATCCTAAAACGAACCGGGAGCCAATGAATCAAGGCTAAAATCGGAGTGATGTGCACTTGTTTTTTGGTACCAGTTAAAAGTCGAGCAGCTGCATTTTGAACCAGCTGTAGTCGAGAGAGTGACTTCTGGCTCAGACCAGCAAAGAGTGCATTGCAGTAATCTAAACGAGTTGTGATAAAAGCATGGATTAAAATCTCAAAGTGATGCCGAGAAAGAAATGATTTCACTTTAGCGAACTGTCTCAAATGATAAAAGCTGGACTTGACCACTGATTTGATCTGTGCATCTAGTTTAAAATCACTGTCCATTCTTACACCCAGGTTTATTGCTGTTTGTTTTAAATACTGATTTAAAGGACTTAGATCGACATGGACTTTTGAGGCATCACTAGGCCTAAACAACAGGACCTCAGTCTTATTGTTATTTAAGTGTAGACAATTCTTTGACATCCATACCTTGATTTCTGCAATGCAGTCTAACAGACGGCTCCCATTCCCCTGTTTTAGTGGTACGTATATTTGACTGTTGTCGGCATAAAAATGAAAAGCAATACCATGTTTCCGCAGAATCGATCCCAGAGGAAGTAAGTATAGTGTGAAGAGAAGAGGGCTAAGAATAGAGCCCTGAGGCACTCCACTTGTGAGTGGCGCTGCACGAGACTCAGCGGCTCCAAGGTGAACACAGAAACTTCTCTCTGTTCAGTAGGACCTAAACCAATCCAACACACCACCCTGAATTCCCACCCAGTTCGCCAGGCAAGACAGGAGGACCTGATGGTCCACTGTGTCGAAGGCAGCTGTTAGATCCAACAGAACCAACACAACACAATGACCAGAGTCTGTAGCTAACAGAATATCATTAAAAACCCTCAACAGTGCAGATTCAGTACTGTGCTGGGTTTTAAAACCAGATTGGAACACTTCCAGAATGTTCTGCTCATCTAAGAATGTCTTCAATTGGCGGTAAACAATTTTTAGAGAGGAAGGGAAGTTTAGAGATTGGCTTGAAATTAGACAGCACAGTAGAGTCTAAGCCAGGCTTCTTTATCAATGGTGTCACCACTGCATGCTTAAAACTCACAGGTACAGTCCCATTTGCTAAGCTGCTGTTTATTCGGTCCGAATAAAATAATTTGCCGAGCTTCCTGGCTGTCATCAGGTGCCGCGTACCTTCCAGTTGCCTGCCGCTGTCACCACTTGCGAGTTGCGCGCCTGGCGAGGTAAGTTATGACATCAGTTTTGCAGGAAAATAATGTATGAATTCTGCCGAAAAATGACGCATTGGACTGTAAACAAATGGGTGCTGAAATGCGATAATTACGATAATAACGTTAATGTCAGTTCGTCAGACTACAAAGGTAACTAAACGTGGCAGGGGCATTTTATACCACATATAGAATTGAATATTTTGTAATTACTGTTGGTTAGTTTTCACTTACCGGTGCCTCTGAATCTGGCTCCATATTATGGAAGCATATAGTTAACAAAATTAAAATTAAATTGCAATGTCAGAAATGCATTTTCATTTTCAAGACACAAGCGCATTATTTGCATCATAATGAAAATGCAAATGTAATCCTCCACTTTGCATTTTCATTTTCAAGTCCATGTACGCAATTTTTATTGGAACAATGGGAAAATGAAAATACATTCCTCATTTATATTTGCATTTTCGAGAAGTGCCCTGCAATTTCACTAACAAAACGAAAACACTAATCGTATAAAGCAAATACATTCTCGGAAATGCTTTTTCATTTTCGAGAAGCACGCGCATTATTTGTATCATCACGAAAATATTAAAGTAATCCTCCCACTTAGCGTTTGCATTTTCAAGTCCATGTAGGCACTGTTTTCATTTGCAAGACATGCCCCGCAATATCTCTAACAAAACAAAATCGAAAACGCTAATCTCATAAAGCAAATACATTCTCGGAAATGCTTCTTCTTTTTCGAGAAGCAGACGCCATGTCTGTCACATAATTAAATTGCTAACGCAGGTCACCACTTTTCATTTTCATTTTCTTGACAGACTGCCCTGCCTGGCTTTGCATTTTCGATTTCGAGGTCCCACGCGCTTGTATAGTAGGAGGCATTAACTGTGCACGGACGCCCCCCCGGACATTGCAGAGTTAGATTGAGAGTATAGCTAAAGTTATCCCCCGAAAGACACTGCTCTCGCACTCAATTACCCCTGTGTGCTCTTGGATTAGCGCTGCTTCCCCTAATTTTGTGTTTTACACTCAGATCTCTCGATCTTAAGACGGGTTATCCGCGCATCATCTGCTCAGTAGTTCAGTCAGTTCCAAAGCAAGTTCATATGCTCCTGCTCTCTTGGGCTTCAGTTTCCTGTACTTCCATTGCTTTCTTCGCGAATTTGGAGTGAAAGGACAGTTCGTATTAATACGCCAGTGCCTATACGTCTCTTTCCCTCAATAGCTGGCTACATACTGTGATGTAAATAGTGGCCACTAGATGGCAGTATTTACCTTTTTTTATTCAGCTCAGACTGGAGCTATGTTTAGACATGTCCTGGACATGTCTGGGGCAAGTCCCCGAAAATAAAAAAAAAGAGGTCTAAATGTGGGTGGGGTCTGCAAAAGAGTATATAAGGGGAGAATTGAGATAGTAAAGTAGTAGGAGAAATTGCAAGAAGAAGGATTCGTGTGACCAGACCTGTCATTTCTGTTCAAGACCTGTGAAGTTTCTTTTGTGGATTTTTGCCTGTGTTTGAGCCTTTTTTTTTTTTCCTCACCCAGCACATCACCAGGAAACTGTAAATATTTCTGTTTTTTTGTAATCAATCTTGGTCATTTAGTTGTAGATAGTGGAGTAGTTATTTGTTATTGTCTTTGTTAAATTAAATGTGGTTAAGTTTTTAAAACTGTGTCTGTCATCCCTTGCTGTTGCTGTGTTGTAATGTAATAACAAATTGGGGCCATAACAATACCATGGTGGCCGTGTAACACATTGACCTCCAGTCCTCTATTACGCGAGTCTGTGGATGAATCTTAGAGGTAGACTCAGGGCCGTATTATGGGGGGTCTGGGCCCCGCGGCCAGGAGTTTGCAAAGGGCCCCCCCCCCCCAAACCCTCCGACCCCCCCCCCCCCCCCCCCCCCCCCCCCCGTGCCAACCTACCGTACCAAAGGATTCTACAAAGGCTTCTTTCTGCTGTTCTTTCTTGCAAAGTCGTCCACTAACTCATCAAAGTTGAGCTGTCGAACAAACTCTGATTCTATTGCTAGAACGGAGAGTGAATTCAACTGATTTTGGCACATTTTCATCCTGAGCTCATTTTTAATTCGAGCCAGTCTGGAGAATGACCATTCCCCTTCACATTTTGTTATTGGCAGGGTCAAAAACAGTCTGAGTGATATGTAAACATTTGGGAAAGTGGACTGTAAATCCAAATTTACCATAGTCTTTAGCATTGCATTTGGGCATTTTTGTTCTGAAATGAATCATTTGTACTGAACAAGTTCATCTGCTAAGCTCATGGTCAGATCAGTGGGATATGCTGCAGCAAGAGATTCGGCTCTTAAAGTGAGCTCACTTTTGGACTTATTATCAGGCATGAAAAGAACATGAAAAAGATTGGTCAAGTGTGTGTATGGAGTTTACCGATGGTTAAGACAGGACACAAGTTTGTCAATTAGAACATTGAGCGTTTCAATCCGAAACTTTTCTTTTCCACTAAATTCAACACCTGGCTCTGCACTTTCATCAGCTATACATTTGCGCTTCTTTGTGCGCTGTAGGTCATGTCTGTAGTCTTGGGGGACTGAATCGGTAACATTTAAAGCTGACCCTTCAAAAAAGGCAAAATTGTCTCTCTGTGCTGCCACAAAGTCAAGAAGTGAAAGGAGAAGCTGTGTGTATGTCAATGTCATGTTTCTGCAACTGCAGGCTCATGGCTTGGAGCCGCTGCAGTATTGTATCCCAAAAGTGTGCCATGAAAGCTATCTCTAGGGTGTCCAGCTTGCCACAGAGTGCAGAGGCATCGCTTATAGTTTCAGGTTTCTCCTAAGAATCTTTGGAAATATTGTTCAATGCCACTCTCAATTGTGCATAATATTTCCAAAGAGCCTTTGTTGATTCAGCTCTTGAACTCCAGCGAGTACCTGACAAAGATTTCAGTGTGAGTTTCACATCTGTATCACGGAACACCTTTCCCCACCTGTGTGTTGAAAAGGCACAAAATGTGTACATTGATTGCAGAAAGTCAAAGAAACGGCCAGCTTCTGAGCTACTGTCAACAGCATTGACACCGACTAAATTCAATGAATGTACTGCATAGGGGACATAACAAATCAATGGGTTTATTCTTTTCAAATGAGCTTGGACTCCATTGTACTTTCCTGACATATTACTTGCATTGTCATAAGACTGGCCTCGACAGTTAGTTAAGTCTAGGCCCAGGTTCTCCACCATTGCAACAACACACTCAGGCAAACTGTTCCCTCTATGATTTTCAATAGGCTCAAAAGCCAGAAAACGCTCAACTACTTCTCCACCATTATTTACAAACCTGAAAATAAAAGTGAGTTGGTCCACATAAGCAAGGTCTGGAGTGGAGTCAACGATAACAGAGAAGTATTTAGCCTCTTTAATCTTGCTGATAATTGCTTCCTTTGTTCTTTCTCCCATTAACTGGATAAATTCCTCACAGATTGTGGATGTGAGGTCGGACACAGAGCCATTGCCCTTGCCTCCAAACCTTTGGTGATGGTCAGCTAGAAAAGGGTCAAATTTGGCCAACCATTTGACAATGCCCAAGACATTACCATTGTGAGGTGATCCCCACCGCTCATCATCTCCCGTGAAAGCAAGGCCCCTCTCCCCCAAAAACTGAATTACAGCAACAACTCTTTTCAAAACTTCCCACCAGTATTGCCTCTCTGCATCAATTTGTTTGACAAGATCAGAATCAACTCTTCCTGAGTTTTTGGAGCGACTGTGTAATGCTAACATGCAAGCCCTATGCTCCTCATTCCTCTCATGCTCACCGATACGCTCAGAATGTTTCCAATCAGAAAACCCGTGGACAAACGAATTGTGCTTACTTGAAAACAGTTTGCAAGCAAAACAAAAGATGCAACCAGATGAAGGGGAGTAAAGTAGCCACTCCCTTGTCACAGACTGGCCATTAGGTAGAGAGCATTTGATTAAGGAATTAGTGAAACTCCTAGTGATGCCCCCCATGGTCCTATCCCTACTTTTCACTTTTTCGATTTTGAAAAGCAGCTGCTCCTCTACTAACCAGAGTTGACTTGACCTGATCAGTAATGGCACTTGGCCATAAAGCAGGGTCATTAACTGTTTCACACCAGGAGTTTGAGCCCCTAGCTCCTAATGTGATACTGGTCTCAGTGTACCCCTCCTGATTTGACAAGACTTTCTCAGGCAATGCCTGGTCTGACAGTGAGTCTCCTGTCCTAAGAGTGCACAAGTCTTTAATGGTTGTGGTATTTGGCCATAAAGCAGGGTCAAAAAGAGGTTCATGACTGGAGTTGGTGTCTCCAGCTTCTGGTGTGAATCTGGGCTCCGTGCAATCCTCCTCACTTGGAAAGATTTTTTCAGGTGATGCCTGGTCTGAGTGTGGGCCGGAGGCCTGTGGCTGACAGGCCGGGTCTACGCTTGATTAGGTCTGTGAGGGCTCTGGTATGATCAAACCAGTGGTGATTTTTTCATTGCTGCAACTTGGGCTACTGATGACATTTTCAATATTTGAATCTTGAGGCTTGTCAAAAAAGTTAGAAATCAAAGGCATATTTTTTAAAAAGTCGGCCTGCTTTGCCTCCCTATTTTTTGGCTTTTCGTTTTGAAGCCCCACTTTTTTGTTTGCAATCCATACTACTGATGCTAAGTGTAATGTTAGAGTGTTATATCTATTGGATTCTCCTGGGGACTTTCACAACTGATTGTAATAATATAACAATAGTATAATACAGTATAAATGAGTACCCACAATACAATACAAGGCAACAAGCCTTAAAAAAGGGCATTGGAAATGCTTAAGCCTTTTAAAGACTTTGAGCCTTTGAAGGTGCAGTGTTGTTTCTAAAATAATATAATATAATATAATATAATATAATATAATATAATATAATATAATATAAATGGATATAAGCCTTCAAAAAGGCAGTTGAATGTTAAACTACTGAACAAGTCAGGTTGCACGGGTTGAATACAAAGCAAGTTGTCAAGCTGAAAGGTCAGGTTGTGAGGAGTAGTGAAGCAGGGGGCTATATATAGAGAGAGCCCAAGTCTCCGCCCCTTCATTCAGTCCATTGGAAAATCGATATTTGAATTCCACTTAGACTTCCAAATTTGTTCACTGAAAATACAGAAGCCCTTACAATGGCTTTAAATCTTAAGGTACACTATTATTACAATACAATACAATACAATACAATATAATATAATGTAATTGTCAATGAGCTTTTTAATATGGTGTTGGATGCCAAATCTGATAGTCTAGGAGAGGTTTTAATGTAAGAATGTTGTTAGGAGTTTCGATAAATGGATTTAACAATATTGGAGTTTCACTTAAACTTCCAAAATTTCTGCCATGTGAGGAGTTTCGATAAAAGCAATGCCAAGTGTAATGTGGGAGTGTTGTATCGATATTGGATTTTCACTTGGACTTCACTTTGTTGGCATTGGACCCCTTTACGGGTGGGACATATGGAAGCGAAATCTGCAAAGTGAAGCGGGGGAAACTCAGTGTTCTGAAGGTGAATATCTACCAGTCTACTACTCTCCTTGAAGAAGTTATCATTACACGTGAATCTGCTGTGTATTGTGACTGGACCACTGTACAGCCCGCCCCTGAGTCTAGCTCGGCAAATGGACACTTGCTTCACGATATGGTCGCGACGCGCGATAAATCTGCATGGATCGATTTCTGAACTTTTGGACGTGTCGCAAAGACAGTTTCGATGCACTCCAAGGACCATGTCGTTTTGTGTACACACAATACTGTGCGGGAGCAAAATCACTTCTCATAGAAAATAGGTCCAGATTCTACTAGCTGTCTACTGGGGCCAGCATTAGGCCCAGGATTAGCTTGGCATGTGCACATTTTATGCCCGAATGCGTTGCCATGCGTATTTTATGTCGATGTTACGCGTAATAGCACACCTGAACACAAGGTACGCAGACATGTGTGCATGTTGCAATATTGACACAACTGCGAGGGGCGATCTTCCGAACTTCCATGTTGAGCTCGTGGTAGAGTCAAACAATGGTGCAAAATATTAATGAGAGCCCGGTTGGCTATCTGCTCCCTACATGATACCGCCTGTATCCAATGTTGCCAATTTAGCGACTTTGTCGCTAGATTTAGCGACTTTTAGCCTTCTCTGGCGACTAAAACCTCATCTAGCGACGTAGCAGCTTTTTAGCTGAATCTGGCGACTTTAAAAAAACACATCTTTCGAGCGTTAAAATCATTGTTTTTCAATGTAAATTCAGCTCTGCACTGCCACCAGAAGCTTATTTCATGGTTAAGCAGCACTGCACATTAGCCCCGATCTCGAAACTGTACCCTTTGGGATTGTCAACATAGCCATGTAGACACATTTTCTTGAGATCAGTGAGTCTTGCGTGACGTTATGACATCATAGTAACGTCATGACATAATCTAGTGACTTTTCAGATAGCCAATAGCGACTTTTGGTGATTTGTTTTTGGCAACACTACCAGTATCGTGCATCGTGCTCTGATCGTTCTGCTACAAGTATGTGCGGTTGCGCACGTAAATTAAGTCACACAGCTAGCATATCCTGGGCCTTAGGGCTCGCTGAAAGGACTTTCATTCAAAACCCTCGGTAAATCAGAGGCCCTTTGTAAGAATATTTGTAATCAGAGGGCTCTCTTAACAGTATGCTCTCCCATTAGGGCTCTCCCTAGGGCCCCCACATAGCCAGAAGTCGCGACCCTTAGCAGGGGCTTTCATAATCATAGGGCCCTCTGAAACCATTCCCCCCTACTTCCTTGAACCTCTAGTTGGTAAACAATAGGGCTCCTTTAGGAGTATTCACGAGAGGCACTACAGCAGGGCCAGCCCAGGAGCCCTCTGGCTGCTGTACCCCATAGCCAAGGGGCCCTCTGACTGCCGTACCCCATAGCCCAGGGGCCCTCTGACTGCCGTCCCCCGTAGCCCAATGGCCCTCTGAGTGCCGTCCCCCATGGCCCAGGGACCCTCTGATTGCCATTCCCCTTGGCCCAGGGGCCCTCTGATTGCCGTACCCCATAGCCCAGGGGCCCTCTGACTGCCGTCCCCCATAGCCCAGGGACCCTCTGATTGCCGTTCCCCTTGGCCCAGGGGCCCTCTGATTGCCGTACCCCATAGCCCAGGGGCCCTCTGACTGCCGTCCCCCATAGCCCAGGGGCCCTCTGACCGCCGTCCCCCATAGCCCAGGGGCCCTCTGATTACCGTACCCCATAGCCTAGGGGCCCTCTGATTGCCGTCCCCCGTGGCCCAGAGGCCCTCTAATTGCCGTACCCCATAGCCCAGGGGCCCTCTGATTGCCGTCCCTGTTCGCCCAATTCATATCACCTTTCTCTCTTGGTTCTCTGCAGATATGCCCTATAACAGTGTGAGTAGTCATAAGATCCTAGAGAATAGAGGCCCTCTGACATCGCAATTGGCATCGGCATCTGCATCTGTATCGCTTTGCCCCCCCGTTGGGCTTTTAATGAGGCCAGGAAAAAGCTGCAATCGATCGAGATACGGACTTATGGTCATAACTACCCTGCGATTCTGAGGATCACCGTAAATAACACGACCAAATCTTTTGACAAGCCTGAAAAGGCAATGTCGTTCACAGTGGCGTCATTAGCCATGGGCTCTCGGGGCTTTCGCCCCAAATGTTTTTTCAGCAGCCCCTAACGTCGCAGAGACCCCCTCCCCTGACAGCAGGGAGCAGAACACGGTCCATCTACCGTCCCCACTCCACCCCCCTCCTTCCCTATGGTGTTGGTATCTTCCATGGACTGTATATAATGTCTTCCTTGAACTTGATGCGTCCTTTCCGCCCGCGTCGATTCAGAGGAGACTGTCTGTTGGGTACGTACATGTGTCGCTGCAGCAGTGCATCTGTGGCTTTTAACTATCAAGGTGTTTTGAGTGCATTCATCTCCGAGTCCTACTGGTTCCCGAAATAGCCAGTTTTGCTAATTTGCCAATTAGTCAGCTATTTGTCTCCCGTCTTCACCTCCTGAATAAAACAGTGAATCATAATTACTTCGCTACTGAACAAGTGTCAAATTAGCAAGTCATCGCGAATTAACTGTGTAGCTTAGTCTGTTAAGTGCACATTGATGCTGCCAGCTAGTTCGCTAGCCTGGCCTACTGAGCAAACAGCACTTAGGTGCATGTAATGCAAAAGATAATATGCGAATAGCCATTATTTCGCAATCAATTCTGGCTTGAGTTGAACTGCGAGCATTTAGCTGGATAGCTGGCATTTATCTGAATCAAATATAAAGCTTCCGAGGCAAACTAATATTGACTCCAACAAACTAGCTTGCATGCCAGTCAGCAAGCAAGCTAGTTCACCTGCTTGGCTACTATCAAGTATTTTCTGCTTTTTTCCCTAAACTCAGATGGAGGGGAGATGGGAGGAGAAGAGGGGCAGACCAAAGAAGAGAAGAGAGAAAGACGAGATGAGAGGAGAAGAGATGGAATGTAATATCAGCCTGTAAGTTTATGACAATGGATTTTTATTCTACTGAAGTTACTAATGCTGTGGTCTTGAATCATGAATGTTATTTTCTACTTTTTTCCCCTTAAACTCAGATGGAGAGGAGAGGGGAGAGGAGAGGAGGGGAAGACCAAAGAAGAGAAGAGAGAAATGAGAGAAGAGACACAATGTAGTATCACACTGTAAGTTTATGGCAATAAACTTTCTGCAAAAATAAAAAAGCCTGAGTTTTACATGTTGGTATGCCTACTGACATTATTATTCACCAGTTACAGTTGATAAATACTGCAATACTAAAAAGAGAGCTTTTCATGTGTAATATTGCTAGGCACCCAGGATCCTGTTTTGTTTAAATTGAAATGATTACCCAGTTCACATCATGCTTCCAGTGTCAGGAAGGGGTTACATAGCACTTAAAAAAAGACAAACAAAACGATTTCATTCTGCACATGCACATTAAATAGGGTCAAATTCTGTAGCGTGCAAACAAAAAAAAATTTCACTCATTTCACCCAGCCCCTAATGCTTTCTCCTTCGCCCCAGATCTTTCCTGATCCTAAAAACGCCCCTGGTCGTTAAAAAACATGCTCAGGAAAGAGGACAGCATACCTGACAGTCTGACTGAGCGTGAGTAATCATATCCTTGTCTAGATCTATAGAAGCTGGGAGAAACTGACATAACGTTGATCAATGCCCAGATAAGCATGGCGTTCATATTACTTGAAATCCCAGTCAGAGTAAATTGAGACCAGTGTGTATGATTAAGTTTACTGTTCAAGAGGGCTGATGCTAAAGGTTAGAAGCCATGTTTAATCGCAATGATAATCTTTTTGTGCAAGAGGCTAGGGGAGTCTGTTTTATTTTTGATTTTTGAGAAAACATGACTGACGAATCCCCTCATATTACGGTAGTTAAAGGCCACTCTGATGGCACCACTAGGTGGTAGCAAAAACTGAGTAATTATTATTTTTAAAACGCTTCTTATTATTTAATAGTTTTTTTTTGTTTTTTATTACAATTTTTATTTTTCTCACTTTCTTCTTTTTATGGTTGTTATTACACACTGCTCTTTTGGCGTATGTTTTCAGTATTTTACACCGGATCTATTTTATTTACATGTTACTGGGGATGTTCTTTATACCTATCAGATTATTAAGCTATATTTTGTTTCTTCCATTGGGATGCCTCAAGAAACAAAGATGGGTCAAACAATAATCAATAATAGGACATCAGGTTAGGAGTTATGCAGGCGCTGACTGTGTTACTGTTTGCACCAGATAATGCGGACTCAGAGACATCATAGCCACATCCAGAGTAAGGTTAAGAGACCCTAGTTGTAAGGGCTTCTCTTCTGAAGATTACCACCATATTGCTGTTTTGAGTTTAACTTGTTTACCTGTTCAAGGGGGAACAATATATGTAAATGGTTATAGTTACGTTAAGGGTGGGGCAGCACAGTATTTTTGGTTTTTGATCAAAGGGCGTGGTATAGGGAAGAAATTGGACGAAAATAGGATTACGGATGGTAAAATGGACATACATAGACAACAACTGCTAATAGTTCAAAATTGCATAATAGTTCAAAAGCCAGCATCTGTGATGGTATGGGGATGTGTTAGTGCATGGGTAACTTGCATCTGAAGTGAAGGCACCATTAATGCTGAAAGGTACATACAGGTTTTGGAGCAACATATGCTGCCATCCAAGCGATGTATTTTCAGGGACATCCCTGCTTATTTCAGTAAGACAATGCCAAGCTACATTCTGCACGTGTTACAATATTGTGGCTTCGTAGTAAAAGAGTGCGGGTAATGGACAGGCCTCATGCAGTCCAGACCTGTCTCCCGTTGAAAATGTGTGGCACATTATAAAGCGCAAAATATGACAACAGAGACCCTGGACTGATAAGCAACTTAAGTCATACATCAAGCAAGAATGGGAAATAAATCCATCTACAAAGCTTCTACAATTAGTGTCCTCACGTTTTACACAACGTCCCAACTTTATGGAATTGGGGTTTGTAAGACTCTGAAGGATGTGATGTGGATTTTTTTTTTCTTTTAATCAGTGTTACTGGCGATATACAGTCTGAAAGTCTATGATTCAAGTTTTTCCATGGACTAATGTTAAAAGCACACAAAAACCACAATAAATCTTAATGTTGAATCACAATACTTTCAAGTGTCACAATTGCAATTCTTAAGAATCACATTGCATATTGGACCCAAGTATCATGAAAGTATTGAATCGGATGATAAGCATATCATCCAGGCCCTAATATTCAGTGTGTTATCTGCAAAGGCAAGCAGTTAGCAGTGTCTCCCCCACCGTTCTGCTGGCGGGGCGGCCCCCACCCCGCCCTCGCGCCCAAAATCTCTCACTGTATATCTGCGTGTGTGTGCTTTTGACATTGATGTGCGCTGCATGTGCGCACTTGTTTCTCTGCACACTGTCAGATGCTATTTACATTTTACAATTTTAATTCAAATAAGCTAACGTAGCTGCCACAGATGTTTATTCTCATCTATGAGACCTACATTTATCTTTCAGAATGAAGCTATCCAGCCCGCGTTTAATCTCCAAAAAGCTACAGGTAAATTAATCGGCTCGCGTTCTTCTACCGGGAATACGGTGAAGTTTTGACCGCAGATCACCTCAGCAGACCTGAGCTGGGCTGCTCCGCCGCTCCGCAACTTGCAGTTGGTCTGGGCTTCTCCCTCAACGTTGGAGCAAATGTACACACAATCGTTATTTGGATAAGCTGACGGCACAACGGGGAACTAAACGGCTTCTTTCGCACACAAAAAAGCTTTAAAACTTGATGTTAACCACCGCTGTAGCGGAATTTAAAACAGCTTTTACAGCGGTTTAAAGCTAGTTATCCATCTCATTCCTGTTCTAACGATACGCGCCTGCATGAGGACGCTGCCGGTCTCCTACTTCCGGTCATTGCTCGTTATACTGAAGAGAGATCGGCTGACAGAATGCGTTCAGGATGCACTTGTTCCATTGTTAGTCGTACCATTAACTGTAAAAACATAAGTTTTTTTTGGAAACCGAGTGCTTTATTTACAAGGTGATTAGTGAAGATTGCCCTTGCCAGCACCTTACGGTATGCCAGCGAGTAGGCGCTTGGAGTGGCTAGCCGCGCTAAGACTGAAGTATCCACCCTAGATGATATACGTATGCTCACTCCATTTCATAAACGAAGTGTATATTTTTCCTTGAACCGTTTTTAGATTTCAATGGCTGTTTCGCCGTGCCCTCCGGTACACCTGCGCAGTTGTATCATTTTTGGACTTGCTCATAGAAGTCAATGGATAATAGTGAATAGTTATATCTTTGCCATTTAGGCACCCAGCTCGCATATACATGCATTAAATATAGCTAGCTAAGTTGGCATAAAGGCTTGCTTGCTAGCCATCAAACATTATATTTCATGCATTTAAATTTAGTCAATTTAAAATGCGTATAGAGCTCCAGGGGCTGACATCATGCAATCAGAAATGGCCATATTGACAGGAAAGAATGAGGTTAAAAACACTGGCAGGCATATGGCAAGCAGCTAATTTGCTGATTATATTCATGAAAAGTGAATAATTTTATGTCTTAGGTAATTTGGACAGTCATTCAAACTTTGATAACGTGGTGACACAAGCTAGTTAACATACACTTTGAGCAGAACGAAGAGCTAGTTACATTATTCTGCCCTTTTGCTGATGATAACGTTAATGTGATGAAGAGGCACTTAAGACCTGTGTTCACAGGCAGCGCTTACTGCGCCCATGATCACATTTACAGAGCGCTACTCTCTAGCACTGATTTTTGCTAAAAGTTGCTAAGACTGTCTGAGCATTTTCTCTATGCATCGTTGTAGATGCATCGTTATTCAGTGAAATGAAACCGCGAACAACTGTCGCACCTAAGCTAATGAATGTTAATTTCCCAAAAGTGCAATTGGAACCGAGTAAAGTCAATGGTTCCGACTATGTAGCGAAGTTGCTAATGTAGCTCCCAGCCATGCTTTGGGAAACCTAGTGACCCAGATTAATATAAATGGGAACCTAAGCAATCACAGATTACCAAGCTGGCTAAAGCTGTTGGGGTCTACAGTTGTCATAAACATTAATACTGAATAATTTGTCAGCAAACTTCATGTCCCAAAATGGGGAACAGTAAGCAAACCTAAATTGTAGCAGCCTAATTGATTAGAAGCTCGACTGTGGCAGCAGGAAACGTTTCTCACTATTGATATTGTTAGTCCCTCCAAATTTGCTATTATGATTTGTCAGTGAGAGAGAAGTGACATCATGAGCCCGGCGGTGTTCCAAAAGTTGAAATATTTCCAGCCGAGAGCGCCGTGGGAAAAAGCTGTATGCTGAGGACGTTTTGGTTGTTGAGGACTTTGAGCGCTGTCAATGCGAAACTTCATTGTATTTGCATTGAAAACGGATACAGCCAGCACAAAAAAGAAGTTCCCTATTCATCACAAAGCCAAATTGCGTCCATTTGTATCCATCATGGTTCTTGTACGCTTTGAGAGACTCTATGAAGGGAAAGTTGATCAGATATTTGTAGTTGCTGGATACTGCAGGTCTGGAACATTGTCCGATCCAGCTGAGTCAATACTTGTGAAAAGCACACTTGAGGTATTATAAGAGTCAATAATGTTTAACCTATTAAGTGTTGAATTATATAGCTCAATTTCTTTGCATGTAAAGCAGGCAATGAACTCTGATGGCTTGAAATCTGCACTAGCGCCATTCATTTTCACTTTGGCTTTTACTGCCAAAATGGTGGCGTAAACAAAAGGAGTCACGTGATGTCCGGAGCTCTATAGCCATTATTATGCAAACTAATTTGGCTGGAGTTGCACCGTGAGCATCTAGCTTGCTAGCTGGCATTAAAATGCACTCGAATAAAAAGTTTACCAGCTAAAGCCACTTTCACACCGGACGCAAAACACGAGAGGTTACATTCAAAGTTATTGCAAAGACGCGAATTCGCATCTTTGATTGACTTTGAATGTAATCTGTCATGTGAAAAATTTGTTTTGTGTCCAGTGTAAAAGCATCTTAACATTGACCGAAAAACCAACAAACAAATTATTTCGCATTAGCTGTATAGGTAGGTCAGTTAGGCCTATGCATTGACAAGGCTGATTATTTGTTCGCTATAGCTACCAAATTTTTACGCTAACGTTGGCCAAAGATACTCCATTTATTTCTGTTTTTAAGTCCAAAAATAATGCAACTGCGCAGGTGTACCGGAGGTCTTGCTGTTTGCTGGTGAAGACAGACCTCCGGAACAGACTGCGGGGGGTGCATCTTGAGGCTTGTATGAGTATTCCAATCACGTGGCCCATCAGTGCAAGACTTCCCCTACGAGGAGGCTCTCCACTCTTTTTCACAAAGCCAAGAAAAATCAAGTGCTCTGACCACAGCTGTACAATGTGCCATTGAGCCCAGTCCAGCCCAAGCATGCCCTGCTCTTCCCAGCCCCAAACCTGTTCTGTCCAGCCCAGCCTTGCTCAGCCTAAGCCTGCCCTGCCCTTCAGTGAAGTGTTTTAATGTTGTTCTATTTTGTAAAAATGACTGGAACGGACCGGACCCCCCTTCCCCTGTATAGACACCCCCCCCCCCCCCCGGAAAAAAACCTAGGGGAAGCACTGGTTACTGATAATAACCAATGTGACTATAATGGTCTCAAAATCATGGCAATGGTGGAACACGGGGAAAAACTATATAAATAGCTAAATAATGATTCTGATAGGACCACTTTGTCAAAAAGAGAACATTTATTGAAAGCATACAGGCATATTAGCATACAAGCATACATTGGGTTTGCCGACATGGCTCTGTTCTGAGAGATCCCTGCCAGTCCAAGTGTGGAACTGAAGGCAAGGAGCAGCTACTAACACCCCTTCCATAGAACAGAGCCTACAGCAACAATGACCTCAAAAGGAAGAGACATTATTTTCTGAATGGTAATTTAGTCACAAGAGAACATATCTAATGCATACTATAAAAGACAGATGGAGCTGGGGTGGAGGAGGTTTGCAGAGCTAGCGCACCAAGGAATAGCTACTCAGGAAGGCAAACTTAAATAAGCCCAACATATTACCAGCTAAGCAATCATGTGATGCAAAGTCAGATGACAGTCAAATGGACTCAGGTGACTCTTCACGAGGTAGCATCTCCTACTTTAAGCAAGCTTGACTCCGTGGCCAATCAAAATTTCCGTCAAAGTTCCATTTCTGAGAGGACCACTTTGTCAAAAAGAGAACATTTATTGAAAGCAAACAGGCATATTAGCATACAAGCTTACATTGGGTTTGGCAACATGGCTCTGTTCTGAGCGTTCGCAGAGAAAATATATAAACCAAGTGTCTTATATGTAGTGACTGCCCAGCAGCTGGCACAATCTCTCTTCATGCTAATACAAGAGAAATATACTATGTAAAGTGTTTTATGTAGTTACAGCCTGACGGCTGGCACAAATTCTCTTGAAACGAATTCAAGAGAAATATACTACGAGTGCACTATGTGTTTTGGCAGCCCTATGGCTGGCACAATTTCTCTTGAAGCCAATACAAGAGAAATATGCGATATGAAGTGTCCCATGTGTCGTGGCAACCCAGCGGCTGGCACTGTTTCTCTTGAAGCCGATACAAGAGAAATATACAATATGAACGATTTAGAGAACTAGTATCTAAAGTGTTAGATAAACTTTAGAGATAGGAAAATGGTGAGCTTAGCCGGGCTGAATGACATGTCATGTTATGATGTGTCGTGACATCCCAGTGGCTGTCAGAATTCCAGTTGAAGCTGATTCAAGAGAAATATGCTATAAAGTGTACTGAATAGAGACAGCCTGATGGCTGGTACAATTTTTTGAAAGAAAAATTGGAACCTTTATCATGAGTTGTGTAGTGGTGGATAAGTTTGCATGAGCTTTGCGGTATCACTGGACAACCTGCCCATGTGAAAGGAAGATATTCTATGCGATGCCTGAGGCGATAGTGAGTGCAAAGATGAATGTAGAATGACTACGTGCGAGATAACCGCCATGTTGTCATGATTTAACTTAATACAAGAGAAACCTTTGGTTTCATCAGAATTGCACATTCAAAATCTAGGCTTATTGCTGTCGGAGGTGACGGCTGGGGGTTTATCCCTGAACGCCCCCAATCCCCAATCCTTGAATAGACCTTGAATAGACTTTCATTTGAACTTAATTTCAGGTCAATCAGTCAAATGGTTCTGAAGATATGGCTAAAATGGTAATTTTCCATCATAAAGCGCCACCTGGTGGCAAAATGTTGAACCATACAGGTATGATGTCATCAGGTGACACGTTGTGAGGTCATGACCTTGCAGTTGCTCATAGTTTCATGTCAACTGGAGAAATAGTTCCAAAGATATAGCAAAAATGGTGAATTTTATGTGGCAAAGCTCCACCTTGTGTCAAAATTTTGAACCAAATAGGTATAATGTCATCGTAGGACACATCCTCAGGTCATGACCTTTCATTTGCACTTGATTTGAGGTCAATCGGACAAGTATTTCCAGAGATATGATAAAAACAGTGATTTTTTTCAGTTTTTGGCCCCTGGTGGCCAATCTAGAAATAGTACATTGTCCAAAATCGAGTCAGTTCTTCCTCTTTATGAAACTTACTTATATGCAAAAGTTGGAATTTCTTATTGAAATATTACTGCAGTTATCGCGTTAACAGTGAAATCAGTTTTTGGCCCCTGGTGGCCAATCTAGACATTGTAAATTGTCCAAAATCGAATCAGTTCTTCCTCTTTATGATACTTACTTATGTGCAAAATTTGGAATTTGTAATTGAAATATTACTGAAGTTATCGCGTTAACACGTAGTGCCGCGGCGGTCGGACCAAAAACATAATATCTCCTGGAACACCATTCGGCGTTCGAGGATATAAATAATAATAAAATATTGCCACAATGCACTTCAGTAAACCCTGCTCTGAATCTCCTCAAAAGCAAGCCAATGGCAACAGCGGCAAGGAAAAACTCCCTATGTGAATCAAAATTGGAAGAAACCTTGGGAGGAACCAGGCTGAAGAGGGGAGGTCCATCCTCCCCTGACCGGCCCAGGGTATGAGTTCATGGTTTCCATAATGCAAATAAAGTCCATTTGACAAGCAGTCCAGGATTTGTAGTTTGCTGAATAGACGCCGTTGACCAGACTGTTCCGATGGTGGAGACTGGGCAGCACTTGGGCAGAGGGTGATAATGGTTTGCTTTGTTGCTAATAGCTGGCACATAAGCACGTACAGCTTGTGCAAATTATCATCATTTGAACGGTAGATGCAATTCATTTTGGCTTACTAGCTAAATTAGTCGGCTAACACACTACTTTTGTTCACTTGAAGGTTCTGCGATTCAATGCGAAAATGAATGGAAACAGCTTAAAATGTCAGAAATCCATTCGATACACCAATTTGACTGTATAACAGCATGTGACGTCATTACGCACAACTTTTTATTCACTTTAATGACGTTAGATGGAAACGCTTTTTCACCTGCTTGCTTATTTCGCATTAATATCTTTGGCGAACTCCAGATAGTTCGATTGACAAGTGGATGGAATCATAGCTACAGACAACCCGGAAATTCTATTTCAATTGTTGTGCACCTAGCCAATGGGCCGGAGTTCCAATCGCCGTGCTTTAGGGATTTGCTGCCACCTGGCGAAGGTCTGCGCTCTCTGAGTGCTTTTCTAGTCTTTTTAATGTCATCGTTTTGAAGTGACATATAAGTCTGCCTGGGCTGGGTTCCAATGTCTCTATGATAATTTGTTCTGTTTTAAAATTTCTGTAATGGAACATGTCACTGATAATAAATAAAATAAACATACATACATACATACCAGCAGCAGCATGCTCAGGGCAGGGTCTCACCACAGACATGAAGGGAACACAAAACCAGGCAATTAGTGGAGAGCAGCAGGTGAAAGCAGTGACTGGGATATGCCATGAGATAATGTTATGTACTCAATAAAGTTTATATAAAAATAAAAACACCATGATTGCAAAATATGAAGATCATTCATCAATCTGAAAGCTGCTAGAATCCCCCAAAACCATTGACCCAAAGACCAGAGGCTAATGACATCGTGCCTTTAGAACCAGGGACCATGTGGTCTTTATGGATTTAGGGTTAACCAACTAGCACATTTAAAGGCTATAGGGCATTCTAAGAAAGCAGAAGCAATCTATTTTGAATTAAATGATGGGCAGATGACCAAAGCACAAGCTAGCTGGCTGATGTGGGGTAAATATTGGTGTAGTATCAGGAACATGTCGTCGCACCATGGCATGGCTGAGCATACGCAAGATCAGCCACATCTTGAGGACGTGAGTTTGATGTTGTCAAGCAACCGAAGGATTACTTGCCAAGCTATTGATAACTTGCACAGCAATCATAATTCTACACAAACTAGGGTACTAGTGTGCGTACAATGAAGCAAAATATTACTGCCAAATTATGGGAAAAACACAGAGCTTTGGCAATTGGAAAGGTAATGAAAATATGAAAGCAATTCATTTACAAACAAGGTTGAGTATGACCTGCTTGATAACAGAAATTCCAGCGTCAAGTGGAATGGCTAATCTGAGTCCTGATCATTCCACAGCATTAGGTAGAATCCGCATACGCTTTTTTTTAAAAACAATTGCTGAGCACTCCAGTTGCTTGCATTTGTTTTGGGCTTGTCACGAGGTGTATCTGATGCAATTTGCAAACTGTTACCTTAACCCCTTTCTGCAGATATAGATGCCCGCGTCTATAGACCTGCAAATTGGAAGCACGCTGTTACTGTACTCGATCACTAGATGGCACCCCCGGATCAGTTATTGAATGTTCACAAGCAAGCAGACCTCGAATGCGGTTCTGAATACGGTGAAGTTCACTCCACTCCCTGTTTTTTGAGAGCTGCATGAATTAAACTCCTCAGCTAAGCCTGATGTGCAAACTGGTCAGTATCCTTGCCTGTAGTGTCGATTCAGCAGTTTAAAAAAACGATATCTTGACACAGAAAAAATCGTTATCCTTTGTAGCAACCAGTTAAGCTACAGTGAGCTAACAGTATTCCAATTAGTAGTTCAGAAAAATCAGTTTTCTGAGGCAAAAAAATCGACATGGTATTGATTCTCTCACATTCTATTGCCTATTACAGGTGTCCCATACAAAAAAAAATTGTAGTTCCCTACCGTGGATTTACGCGTAGATTCCTTCATTGACAAATCCAGCGCTTCCTTATATCCACCCGAGTACTGGCGTTGATAGCCAATCACTCAACCATACACTCAAGCTCTTCTGCGTAATTGTAGAGTTACACTTCATGGCCTCGTGAAGTTTCCCTGATAACAATGTATTGATTGGCTCGTTTCTTATCCAATTCCCGAGTGTTTAAACATTTTAGAGTAAGTGAAACACATTGATTGGACAAACACAGAGCATACAAACCAATGCGTATCAGCAGGCTCGGTTGTATCCTGTCTACGTTATGCACATTACGCGGCTAAAATGGACGGGATTTATAGAAAATCGGTTCGCAAAACTGGCCTTGAAGTGTTCAGTTACATTACAGGATTTAAATGAGAACGATATGCTCTATTGGAATTATTTCGAATGAAACAGGACCGGAGGGTTCTTGCTACTGGATACATCGGTCTCTATTTTATACAGTCAATGTCTCTGGAGGAGGGATTCACGAAAAAGGTCAGGCTGCTATTTTTGTTTGTTTTTTTTTTTCTGTTTCGGAATGTATATGCACTCAACAAAGTCGAATGTCGAGGTTTTTTTCCTGTTTAAAACGCGAACTGCCCGTGCATTTTGGTGTGGACCCCCGGTACGTTCAATGCACGTTTCTTTTGAATCAGGAGACGCAATGGATTTGATATTCCCTGAAAGTGGAGTGTCTGTTCAGTTAAAATAAGGTATATGTCAGAATTCAGATATTACTGAGTTAGTGAGTTGCACTTGTTCCTTATAAGCGTTGAAATGGGTTCGTGAGCTTTGAAGAGGGGACTGGTAGCTTTCATTACAGGGTGAATGTTCTGACCGTTTAATTAGCAGTTTATTTAATGCGTGTTTGTGCTGGCTTTGAAGAAAAATGGCAAAAACTCTAAACTTTATTATGGAGAAAAGGCATGTTTCGTATTTGGAGAGGTTACTTGTGACCACTGATATTCAACTGCACTGATATTGATAAATTCATACTAAACTCAACCTGAAAATCAGTCGTTCATATTAAATTTCATGCCTTAAAGCTTTAATTGTGTTAAATACATGATTTTTTTAATGATTTGACAGGACTTCATTTTGAGACTTTGGGGAGACACTTGGGTAGCTGTATAATTTGGCTAATAGCATGTAGGTAATCTAGAATGTAATGTTGAAGATGAATTCTACTTGTGCTCAAGGAGTTTATGATACCAGAAATGTATAGTTATAAGCCCCAGCAGTTTTTCAATCGTCAGAATTATTTTTTATGCAATTTCAAAGGTGAATTCTCATGAAGATTTTTTATGTTTGCTGCTCATTTTCTCGACCAAAATCATGAAAATAAACTGAAATACAATGTAATTCTAAATGCTGTAAGTGTCTTTCCTGAATTGAGCCACATTTTTCCTCTTTGTGAAGCTTAAATCTTGAATTATACAGCATTAAAGTGGGTAACCCATAAATAGCCAAATTTGGCTTCTGCACAAAGGGGTTAACTGAACTCTGCTACCAATGGCAGCACCTGCCAGGGATAGACAAATAACGAACAAAGGAGTAGTTTCGGCATGACTATTGGAAACAAGTAGAATTCAAGCAGCGTAACAGCAATTGATTTAACATTCATGGCAATCTCAATTCGGTCCAGTCATTTAACAGCAGTAAGGCAACCATCATCTGAATAATGCTTCATCCATTTTCAGCCACGGTTTTTCAAATTATGGAATTATGTAAATTAACATGAATAATTTCCTGTGCCAAACATACTGTTGCTGAAAGCAGTAATAAGAAACCAACGGCTTTAAAAGAATACAAGTGAGAAATGGCATTTTTAAAATAAATTAAAAAATAAATATATACTCAGTGCCATTAAAAATGCACAGGTGAGGTATGTACTGTATTTGCGGCAAATTGAAGAATCAATAGATTTTTATTGCTTTTCCATAGAGACACGAGAGGAAATAAAGAAAAGCGCGTGGTATTGTAATCCTGACGCGCACCACGTGCATGTGTACAGTGACACTTGACTTGTTCTTTTTGGTGTGGTCAATAGCCTACTTTAAGCCAACTAAAAAAACCAAAAATTGCTACTACAACAAGAAAATGGAACGGCTTGTGACAGAGGAGAGAGAAAAACAGCCTTTGGCATGTTACGGGCAGATCTAAGCCGCCAAGAGGTGGTATGTCATTTGCACTGTCACCGGCCATATTGTTTCAATGACCGATGAAAATCAATAGGGTCCATCCTTGATGAAATAGCAATCCACCCACCAAATTTCAGACAAATCCATGCAATACTTTTTGAGTTATGTTGTTCACAAACAGACAAACAAACAAATTAAAAGTCATTTATAGAGTGAATACTTGCTGGAATCATGCACATATCTCAGAAACCGAATGAATGGAATGGAGTTGGTTTGAAGTCTCTAGTAACAAAGTTATGAACCAAAATGTGTTTTTGACCTTTCTTGTGACCTTGACTTTTAACCTCCAAGAGAGACCAGTCTCTAGCCACAAGGCTAGTCAATGGTGTCACCAAGAAAATGTGAAAATTGTGGCCTGTTGAGTGCACACAAACAGACAGGCAGACAATGAAACGAAAATAGAGCGCTGCTTAGGTGACCTTGACCTTTGACATAGATTTACCAAAATAGTGCGGTACCTAAGTGAAGTAACATAGACTTTTCATTTATGAACAATTTCCACTTGGTTTGAAGTCTCTACAAAGATTAGAACCAAAGATATAGCTTCTTATGTGTTTCTGCCCTTTTGTGTGACCTTGACCTTTGACCTAGATTCACCAAAATAGTGCAGTGCCTGCCGATGGCCAGTCCTATGTTGAGCATGCACTTGGTTTGAAATGTGTATGACAATTGAAACCGAAGATATGGCTTCTTATGTGTTTTTGACTTTTTGTGTGACCTTGACCTTTGACCTAGATTCACCAAAATAGTGAAGTGCCTGCTTAATGCCTGTCCTATGTTGAGTATGCACTTGGTGTGCAGTCTGTACGATAATTAAAACCGAATATATGGCTTCTTATGTGTAAGACTTATGTGCGTTTGACCTTTTGTGTGACCTTGACCTTTGACCTAGATTAACCAAAATAGTACAGTGTCTGCCCAGTGCCTGTCCTATGTTGGGTATACACTTGGTTAGAAGTGTCTATGGCAATTAGAACCAAAGATATGGCTTCTCATGTGTTGACCCTTTGTGTGACCTTGACCTTGGATCTAGATTTACCAAAGTAGTGCAGTGCCTGCCCAGTGCCTGTCCTAAGTTGATCATGTAATATGAGCTAAAATTGAGCTGAAACTGTGGACGCCACAGTGCAAACAAACAAAAAAACAGAGTAATATACTCGCCAATCTGTGATTCCTCGGATTCCGTCAAGTAACAAACAGGAGCAAAAACATAACCTCCACCCCAACTTCGTTGGCAGAGGTAATAAAGCATATAAATGCTAAGTGAGCCGAAATGTGCATTATACTGATGCACAAATACTACCTCAAGAGGTGGCAATTTTGAAACTCAAGTTTGATTTGTTTTGGACACTTATATGTCTGACAACACAGATACAAAGGGCGTAGTTTTATTGCCACCCGTTTACATACAATCGATCCGTGAAGCAACCGAGCCGTCGTGTTTACTACCGAAATGATGTTATTTGGCGCGTTATTATTATTATATTTATTTTTTAAACACCTGGAGTTGAAGCACCGTGGGGAAGAGAGTGGAACTCGAGATAACATGGCGGCTTTGACATCACAGCAAGTTCGCAAATTTCAAGCTTTACCTCCACGATACCTAAAAAGCATGAAGCAAATCAAACCCATGCAAACAAAAAAACATAAAACAATGCACAAAGTACATCCATTAAATATTTTAATAGGAATAACAGGCAAATTGTAGTAATTCTGCCAACGAATTGATATTAATAGGCCTGAGACAGGGCAAATGCAGTCGGGTCCACAATCCAACAAACCTTAGAGCTTGTTTGAGCAAAACTCGGATTGAACACGAGCAGGCGATCCATATGACGGCATGTTCGGGAACCCAGGTAGAGGTAGAGTTAACCAATTGAATTAAGCCTAGCAGTTTGAAACCAACTCACTTGATCCTGAGACATCCGTCCCAGAGGTTGTTTTCAGAAATTTCAATTGTCCGTCTCTAAATACTTCATTGTAACCCAGTAAATTAGGTCCAGCAGGAAGGCCAAAAGTTATCATTTGTTGTAATCCACAGAGTATCAAGAATGCGACTCGATATGAGGGTTCCGATAAAAGCCATGAGCTCGTTCAGTGCTGCAGTAAGATAACGTTCACTATGTGCTTTGTTAGACTAGCAAATCGTATATCTTGACTGTGCAAAGAAACTAGCGAGCAACGTGTATATAAAGAAAAAGTGACAATCATTAACTCCTTGATAAGCCGTTTGTGAATTAGGGACCGGTCAACCGTGCCAAGATCATACTTATCTTACCGCCCGTGGTCGTCCTAGCGGAAAATCGACTGATTAGTGCATGACGCTCAAGCCTCATCCCTAAATCTCTTTCCTAAATTTCTCTTATCTAGGAGTAAAAAACAAGGAAAAACTAGCAGCTTGGGTAACTTCACAAAATGCGATATTACTGCACTGCAAGTTCAAGCACAGCTGCAACTCCCAAGAAATGTTTGTACTCCCGCACACACTTGTTTGCAAGACATACAGGTCCATTTTGACACATTCCCGATTTAGGACAGTACTGCAGTACACTTACTGTATTTTTAAAGGGGACCAATTATGCTGATCCTTCTTTTAATACATATTAGTGATGTTATAATGTTGGTTGTCCATAGTCATCCTCTGAAAAGTTTCTAAACATAAGATACAGAGGTTTTGCCGTCATCCAAGAAGGTGATTTCCTCTTTCCTCTGAGATCTTCTCAAGATCTGGGCAAAACCTGACATCAGGTTGTGCCATTCAATTAGTACAGACTAAGCCAGAGTCAATCGCGATGCTGGACCTGCCCACACCGGAAACTATTCTAGCAGGCACTAACAACGGCAAATCATACTATGCCTTAGTAATGTCTACACTTTTGGAAATACAAAAGAAGAACTGCAGATCGAGGTACAGTTTTGTGAGTATCCCTCCCAAAGCTCCTTGTCCATTTACTTTTAGACACAAAGAAAAGCACCTATTTCTCTTCCAAAAGATGATGCCATCAGGTGGTAGCTTATTTTGTCTGCTGGCAGCAAACAGCCACGTCCAAAGGGAACGTTAGCTGTTTGTGCTCAGAATTTCACCAAAGACAGCTTTGTCAATAAAGGATAATTACATTCAAATTTAATGCAAAGATGCGAATACACTTATTATGGGCGCGTTAAGGAGCTTTCACACTGGACGCAAAACCAATTTTTTTGCGTGGCGGGTTACATTCAAAGTCAATGCAAAGATGTGAATACACGCGTTATAGGCACGTCAAACCGCTTTCACACTGGACACGGAACAAATTTTCGTGCGATTACATTCAAAGTAAATGCAAAGACAATGCAAATTTTTCGCATGACAGTTTAGCTACATTCAAGTCAATGCAAAGACGCGAATACACACGTTATGGGCGTGTTACAGCTTTCACACCGGACGGCGAAACAAATTTTTTGCGCGACACATTACCTATATTCAAAATCAATGCAAAGATGCAAATACATACATTATGGGCATCTAAAACGTCATCGGTCTAACAACCCAACAGAAAAAAGTGGTTTCCTGATGTCAGCCTAGGCATTGTGACGGGCATATTTTGTTACAAAATTTGGCACCCAACTTCATGAAATGCTCATGACATGTCTGTTGATACTTTGAAAGAAAGTGAAATGAAATATTGCAGAGAAATACCCATTATAACGGTTTCAATTGTCTGCACTAAATAATCGGGACTCATCTGATCAGAAATGCAATTTGAAATGACAGTCATGGGCGTAACCAGTCGGGTCCTCACGTGTTACATCCATCCCAGTGGGTTAATTTGCATAATGTATGCAAATAGCGTAGAGATGACCTCAGAAAAATAAGGTACTCACTTCCTGCATAAAAATTTCACAAGGCATCAGACAATGATGTATATCATGCTTTTAAAAATAATGATTGAAAAAATAAAATATTTCTGTGTCCTAATATTGTATTACGACCGTAAAGATATGGCTATCACCATAAACTGTATAAAAAGGTGATGGGTCTAAAATGTGAGGCCAATGCGAAAACTGCATTCCATTTAATGGTCAGCAGATGGGGACATTGGCGGTTGCCGAATTGGAAAAGGTGTATTTGAATTTTCATCACCATTGTAACATTGTAATTTGTACAGTTTTGTATGGAGTGAGCCATATCTGAAATGGGAACACGTTTGGAATAAACTCTGACGTAGCGAGTTTTCGCTTTTGAGGTTTCCTAGCAACGATGTACCTGCGTGTTTATCTGACACACGTAATGCACACACGTCACCGCCTACTTAGTGTTGTTTATTTGCTCTCAACCGCTTGATGGAAACGCACTTAATTCGCACTTAATTCGAATTCTGTTTTAGCTAATTTTCACAAGATTCGCTTCAAAGTTACATGGAAACATAGCTAATGAGAGTGCTGTCTCGCCTGGTGAGAATTGGATTTGTAGAGCATTCATGGTTGCATCCGATTAGCATGTGCTGCTCTAAATTTAGGCTTTGACAAATGACACCAATTACGTCAAGGATTCCTTCAAACACATAAGGCGATGTTTTCAAAACAAGCCGCATTTTAAGACAAGTACATTTTGAGCAGGCTGGCCTCCATAACCGAGCACTTCCAGCATAGCAGAATAGCTAGGGCAAGCATGACATCATAGACTAAGAGCAACATGAACTCCACCAAGATGCTGTAGACAAAATAAACATTGTTATGGAAGCCTGCAGAGATAATGTATACTACAAACCTTGTAGCCGGAGGATCTGCACAAATGCAAGTGATTGCTGAGCTAGCACGACGAGGGACAGCTACTCGGTAAGGCAAACTTAAATGATGATGATGATGGATTCTCACGATTCAACTCGAGTATCCTCTCAATACATTAACGATGAGTCCTTTCATGGGAGTGGAGACTAATTCTTGAGCTACACATCCTGTTGCAGATGCTGCAGTAATAAATGGGATTCGGGATGGTATTGCTGGTCTTCCTCTTGGCATGCTTCTCAATGAGAAGGCTAGTGCGCCTCTTCTCAAAGCGCCCTCACAGCATGTACTTCTCCAGGTCGCATGGGCTTGGGTAGTACTCTTCCAGCTATCAAGGCCTATGCCACATCTCTTCAGGTTGTGTTTGAGAGTGTCCTTATACTTCAGTCTCGGTCTGCCAAGTGGTCTGTTACTGCGGTCTAATTAACTGAACAAGATGGCTTTGGGAATTCTTTAGTCCTCCATCTGGTATACATGCCCCACCCAATGAAGCTGTGCCTTGAATATCTGATTTTCTACGCTAGGTACACCACAGCACTCTAGGACCTCGACATTAGAGACCTTATCCTGCCATTTATTTCTGTAGATGGATCGCAGGCAGTGTTGCTGGAACTGCTCCATAAGCTTAACATGGTGATGATAGGTTATCCATGTCTCACGGCCATACAAGAGCGCAGTGAGAACCACTGCCTTGTACACATTGATTTTAGTACTCAGCCTCACACCATGGTCATCCGATAACCTACGTCTAAGCATATCAAAGGAACTGCTGGCTCTTACAATGCATTGTGTGACCTCGTCACCTATAGTCCCGGAGTTTAACTGAATACTTCTCAGATAACAGAAACTCTCTACTGACTTGAGAGGAGTATTGTTGATATTGACAACTGGATTGGTGTAGCTCTTGTCAGGAACTGGTTAGTACATGACTTCTGTCTTCTTTATATTAATAGGTCAAGCTAAATCTTCCTGAAGCCCAAGCAAACATGGATGTTATCAATTGGATGTCTTCCAGGGAGTGGGTGATGAGGGCACAGTCGTCCGCATAAAGCAGTTCAAGGATCAGCATTGCCATGGTCTTTGTACGGACTTGAAGTCGCCTAAAGTTGAACAGACCGGAACTTTATGAAAACTCCCTTGTCTAGATTGTGGAAGCATTACAGCATAACAGAGAATGCGATAGAGAACAAGATTAAAGCAAGGACACAGCATGGCTTCATGCCATTGGTAACAGGGAATAGATCAGATGATTTCCCACACTCCTGTACTCTGGCCAACATCCCCTCATGAAAGTACCGGATTACTGAGATGAACCTTTCTGGACTGCTAAGTTTCTGCAGATTGTCCAAAAGCCATTGCGATTAATGGTGTCGAAGACCTTAGTCAGGTTGAAAAAGACTATGTAGGGGTCCATTTACTGTTCTCTGCACTTCTCTTGGATCTACCTCATAGAGAATATCATGTCTGCGGTTCCTCGTCCAGGCCTGAAGCTACACTGCAATTCTGAGTATATGGACATCACAACTTTCTTCAACATCCTGTTTAGGAGAACACGAGCCAATATCTTTCCTTGTCACATATGGTCCGGTTGCCTTTAGGCTTGTATAGATGGACAATGGAGGCATCCTTAAAGTCTTAGGGTACGTCCATTTTGTCCCAGATCAGAGAGAACAGTTGCATGAGTTTCTTTGTCAAGTGAGTGCCTCCATGCTTGAATATCTTAGCAGAGATACCATCTATACCATCTTCAGACATAGACTAAGGGCGATTGAGAAGAGTATTGAAGTGCTCAGCCCTGCGGTTAAGAATCGCAGTCATAGCTGTGAGAAGTGTCTCGCCTTTGGATGAAAAAGCTTGTTCACTGCCACTGGCCCTAGGGCCATACACAGCCCTGAGACCTTCATAGAACAGCTTGGTGTTGTTCTTGTTGGCGGCTTCCTGGCGCTCCTTAGCCTTCTTATCCCACCACGAGTCCTTCATCTGGTGCAGCTTCCTTTGGACATTGTGCTTTGCATTGAGGTACAATGACTTTTTGAGTGGCAAACATTTTATCCGCGATGTAGCTTTTATGGGCACTTTGAATGTTTTGTAGAAGCTCTGAGATCTCACTATTGCTTTCGTCAAACCAATCTTAGAGCTTGCGTTTGACAAAGCCCAGGACATCTGCACTGGCAGAGTAAGTCGCATCTCTGAGCTGTTTCCATGCTGCTATCTCCTCTGGGAGAGCTCCTACCACAATCTTTTTCTGTAATTCCACCTTGTTTGACCTTTCCTTGATGCCTGCGATGTTGAGCTTATGAGGAGGTTTCACTCTGGAGTACCGTTTCTTTAGGGATACACTGAGAGATACTTTGCTCCTGATGAGCCTGTGATCAGTCCAGCACTCAGCACCTCGCATTGATCTTGTTAGTCTGCCATCTCGGGCATCCCTTTGTCGTGCAATGACATAGTCAAGAATATGCTATTCTTTCTTTCTTTATTTATTCTTCACAAGCTAAAAGTACATATCTTTTGTTACAATATTGTTTAAAAAAAAAACAAAATAAAAAATGACGATAAAATCTGTTGATTAAAAACATACAACTAATTTACTAAACATACTTCAAAATTAATCTATTCAAAAAGTATTCATAAAACGCTCCGTCCTAATTTTGGGGCGCTCGCATCGACTCTAACGAAGTTCATACTGGCAGTCCCTCTTAGATGGTACATTAAAGACTGTTTAGATCATGGATGCATCCAGGTGGTCTTATGCTTGTCGGCCTGTTGAAAGATGGTATTAGTAATGACCAGGTTGTGCGCGCTGCATTTCCCCAGGAGAAGAAGCACCCACCTTCCCTATTTCATGTTTACCGATCAAATTTATCCAAAAGTTGGAATTGCATCCGACCCTCGCATTAAAATCACCAGGTATGATGAGCTTCTCCTTCCAAGGTGTTTCTTTGACCGCCCTATCCAGGACCTCATTAAAGGCTTCTTTCACCTCATCAGTGTGAGTCATGGTTGGTGCGTAGACGCTGAGTATGGTTGCATAACACTCCCTTGACAGTCTTAGGCGGATACTCATTATCCTCTCGATGATGACTTTTGGAAGTGTGTCTAAGGTCTTGACAATTAATGTGCCGATAGCAAAGCTGACACCTCCCGTCCTAGGCTCGCCCACGGGCTTGCCTATCCCAAAAGAATGTGTATTCTGCACTGACTTCTTCCTAGTTTGATTCTCCAGAGAATCTAGTTTTACTGAGAGCTGCTATATCAATGTTGTATTTATCAAGCATCTTTGCTACTAGGGCGGTTCGTCATTCTGGCCTAGAATCGTTATCTAGAAAGGTCCAAACATTCCATGATGCAAAATTAATGATGTGTTTCTGTGTGGTTTTTTGACCGTGGAATGTGGATGCTCAGCCAGGCCCGGCTTCCTAGCAGGGTTTATATGGAGTAGGCAGTTTTTAGAGTCCTTTTTCAACACCTTTCCCCATGTGATGCTCTGTCGCCCATTCAGGATACGCGTGCCGCAGCTCCAGTTTACAGCAAACTGCCATCACACATGGGCCGCCTGAGGGCAGGATTGTGGCTAGGGACTCCCAGTGGCATCCTCGGCCTGTCCCCGTCACCACTCCCCCATCACCACAGGACTTGGCAAAGGGCTGGAAAGTGTGGCGCAGATTCATCAAGTGTCATAGGATGACCTGCACCTGAATTGATTAAAATGAGAAAGGTTCGTGCATTCTGAGTCCCACTCTCTCATCCAGTGCCTGCCATCTGCTTTCTGGTGCAAAGACTGCCACGAGATAAGCGATTTGCAAGGATGCAGGTTATATTTCAGAACGACCTTCCCCTAGACGGGCTGCCTTCCTAGGCTTGAGAGCCCTGTCTGCCCTCCAAGTTTGCATATTGGCCATGGGTTTGCTAGGAGGTCATCTGCCCTTTGACAGGTCTTTTTATTCCTGCCGGGTGACATGCCACCCACCTCACCAGTATGCACTGGTGGGGGAGCCGGTTTAGACGCTGTCTACCAGTCCATGCAGGCAGATTGTACTCGGTTACAATGTTACCAGTAGCAGGCTCCAAGACTGACCTGACCTGATAGGCAAACTTAAATTAGGCCAACATATTACCGGCTAAAGTAATCATGTGATGCGAAGTGAGATGACAGTAAAATGTACTAAGGTGACTCTCCAGGACATAGCACTTCCTATGTAAAGCAAGCTTGACTTCATGGCCTATCAGAATTGCAGTCAAAGCGCCATATATTGCGAACGATGATACACATCGGGGAGATAGATTTCACCATGATGATTGGCTAATTTCAATGAGTAAATATTGTCAGGCTCAGAAAACCATCCAGCACTGTCTGCTTCGGACTCACTCCAGGAGTCCACATCGGAAGATGGCTATACAGGTTTTCCATCTCGCAAATATGAAGTTAATACTTTTTTAGACCGCATGTTTCTGTGTGCTCCTTTCATTTTGAATATGTGAAGATGAGAAGACACGACCAAACTTGCTGTTATGCAGGGGTGTGATGGCGTAGGTTGTAGGACGCCACGTGCAGTGGCCCGAAATAAAAGGGAAAATGAACAACGTGCTGAGAGATAAAATAAGATAGAAATTACGAGCCTCGCACTACCAATGGACCAGACTCAGTCCGTGGTAGGAGACAGGCGAGCTCGAACCAAAGATCAAAGTAAGGGAAATAAAAACCAAATCAAACCCTTACTCACTAACACTTCTCCTTAATTGCAGCTAAGATCCTGCTAATACTCTAGCTTCTCCAGATACCTTACTGGCTAAATTGTCAAGAGCAAAATGACACTGCAGCAACGCGAACGAGGAAGGACAGGAGCTTAAATAGAGTCCGGGCAATGCCCCCAATCAATGCCAGCTGGCTAAGGAATCGGACGGTGAGCAAAACGATATCGTCCCGGACGAGAGTAACAAAAAGGAGCTAACAAAGCTCCCAAACCATGACAAGGGGTTTATATGATTTTTCTGGAGGCTCAATTAATTTCCTGTAATACCTGTCTGAAAAGTTATTCCATCCTCTCTTGTGCAAAATACTAGTGAATCAACAGATAATTATTCCGAAAGAGTAATGTTGGGGTGAACCACAGGTATACATTTGAAGCACTGATTACTAAAACCCCACAAGTCAAGTCAAGTCAAGTGTGACTTATGGGGTTTTAGTAATAGGTGCTTCATTTACATAGCGTGATATCTGCTGCTACTGATCAGACTGTATTTCCAGGAGAGACTGTTTGCAGCAAGAATTGATCACTGTTATCGGCGACAGATATATCTACGCATAAATCAATGGTAGGGTAATATATTTAGTAAATATCTGATGGTCATAAAGGACAGTAGAATGACATGGTATCGAGAGATCATTTTTATTGACTGCTGGAAAGATACTATTGGAAAATATACTAGGCTGTTTGCAGATCAGGCTTGGTTGAGGAGCTTAATTCATGCAATTCCTGGGAAACATGCCTGTATGCGTAATCGTTTACAGGCACCACTTCCTTCGATATATTCCATATATGTTTTGAGTGGGCAACATATTGATAGGACACTGCAACTGAGTGCATCATTGGAGCAGCTAGTGTCTACAATCAGCACCTTAATGCAAACAGATTAATAGGAACAAGCTCTCAAGCCTACTCCAGGATCCAGGATTGGGACTGTGTTCTTGTTAACTCTTTCCGAGAGTGTTCCTCTGTCCAATTTGCCAGGGACAAGTTCACAGTCCTTTTGTGGTTGTCAGAGTTGGAACTGAGTTCCCCTCAAGCAACTCCATCCTCCTTGGGGAGAGTCGGGCTTTGTTGAAGTGTGCACTCCACCTCGATATCCCAGAACGCCAATTGTCAGCAATTGGCTAAGCCCTGCTTCGACCACTACATCTGTTCTGAGCTGCGATCTCTTCTTCTTGGGTTCTCATCCCATTATATGTCAACATATCTTTTTTTTCTTTTTTACTCTTTTCCTCCAAAATCCATTTCCGTATCCCCACACCCGAATGAACCCTGACCTAAACCTCTTCTCTAACTCAAATCTTAACCCTAAGCTTAACTGAAACTGAACACCCTCCCCCCCCCACCCCTTGATAACACAATTTTAAACCATAATTGAACTCTTTAACACCTCATGCACCTTAAACTCAACTGTAATCCAAGACCGAAATCTAGCTCTTGACCCAGAATTTTGCCTTTTCTTCATTTCCCCACCATGTTTTTTCAGACTCATATTTGTGGGGCATAAATATAAATGGCATAAATGAATGAAGCAGGCGGTCCTGTGTGCACAAGAAGGGGTTAACCAGAAAAACAATAATAAGGGGAGTGGGGGCTACTGCTCCTGGAATGTCAGTGACAGGGTTTTGCACCCGCCGCCCTGGGAGCACTGACAGCCACACAGACAGACAGCTCCAATCAATCCCAGGTGGTTCAGGAGGAGGGTGGGTATTTCTTTGCATGGTGCAGGGGGAGGGAGCCTGACAGTTTGGCAGAGCTGAGAATTGAAAAGGAGGAAGGTGTTAAAAAAACTGTGACGGGGCACACATTTGTCAAATCGTAATCAAATGATGAATCACTTGTCCATTATTTATGGTAGTTTTGTTGCTCTACAAAACAAACAAAAAAAGGAAGCAGCCTGACTATAAGCACTTCAGACCCCTTTTGTGTTTTCCTAGTTCTTCCGCGTAGGTGCTGTGTTTTTAAATCTTCTGAAATTCCCACAGAACTCGCCCAAAATCACAAGTAAAATAGAAGATATACTATATATGCAATGAACATTCAGGATACAGGACGCTGGATTAACTGTTTTACATCAACTTTAAAAAAAATGTCATGAAGACAGAATGTGATCGAAAGAAACTACATAAAAGGCAATTATGAAACATTGTGACATTTGCAGTATTATTTTGTTCCCGATCACCGCTGTCCAAAGATTTCAGTCATCCAACATGCAGCACTGCAGTGTCTAGAGTAGAGGAGGTTGAATATGTGATATAATTCCTTCTGAAGCCTTCAGTGACTGCTTTTGTGTGAAGCAGCTGGCACTGCAAGCTTATCTGCCGGAGAAAAGTAAATTGTGAGTTAGAACAACGCAGTTGCAATGAAATGAGGCAAGTGCCTCGGGTGACGTGTGAAGGTTCATGTGACCGTTAGGCCGGGATGCGGATTGGTGTGGCAGCAGTGTCACAGGCACTGAACTACTTCGCAGTCTGATGGAAGCTTTCCAATTACGGTTCTCGGTTATCACAGCGACCTAAATTCCTGTCCTTATCCAAGGCATTGATCTTTGGGTGCAAGGTTTCCGGTGGCCCAATGATCTGTGCTATTTAGGACAGCCCCGGGAAACAATTGCTGTCAAATTCAGTTGAGAAGAGGTAGCTAAGGGGTCATATAACAGGACTGCTTCATTTGTCCTAATTTTGTCGTTTTACTAGGCAGCTTCAGACAAACGGGAATGGCTAAGGCCCTTGATTCCATCCTTGGTTTGATAGGAAATTTGAGGGATAGGTGAAGATTTGTTTCTCGGACCAAGGAATAAGGTAAACATCACAAACTGGAGAGGGGGCGAGATGGCAAGCTTGGACTGGGGATGGGTTTTGGGTTGCAGTTATTGCAAGATTGTAATCGCAAGTTTCACCTATTACAGATATCTTAGTGACTAGAGATTGCAGTTTCTATGATGATTCTGCTTGTAGTCCCTCCCCCTGCTGCATTCTTCAGCTCCAACTTAACGGGCAACAGGTGTGGCTCGTTGAGGTGGAGGTGCAGGCTTGTTATTTAAGGGCTGGCTGCGCCTTGAGAAGAGGCAGCAGCATTCTGGTTTCGGAGCCCTGCTGGTTTTTGTGCTGCTGTCCCCCTTGTGGTTTTGATTGTCTTTTAAAATATTTATCAAAAGTTCTTTGTTTTTATTCAGCCTGTGCGCTTGGGTCCCCTCCACTCTTTGGGTACATGGTCCCAGTGCCCGCTGGCTTTGTATATCCAGCCGGCGGGGGCTAAACCATGACAGTTTCACCAACTCTCCTGTGATCTGGAAAAACCTAGTACATATGTTGCGTTAAAGTAAAAACAGTTTGATCCTCATTTGCTGTAATTAAGAGTGGTGAAAATCTTAAAACACTAGCTATTAGTGTTGGTTGAACTGTGAAAATCAAGTCTCTATAACTGGTTTTGTTTTCTTTTCGTTTCTTTTCTTTTCCGATTAGGAAAAACCTAGACTCCAAAAGTTTTTGTTGAGTTGCGAGACCCTTGCCACTGTTAAATTCACTAGGTTTTTCAGATCACAGTTCAACTGTGCTGAACTCAGACCACATGGAGTTTTGCTGTTCCTCTATTTTGAATTATCCAAGGTAGTCCTAATGGTAGTTATAAGTGGCACGGATGCACTGCACTCAGCAGTTCAGTTGAGAAAATCTTGCCACAGCAACTTGGCCAAATTCAGCAACTAGCTGTCCTCTCACAAAATAATCACACCAGCATAAAAACTGCTAATCAAAACACCACTATTCCGCCTTTTTGCTATTAACCTCGCTGATTAATTGCTTTTGCTCCTTTTGCCAGTATTTCACTTTGTTTCTGTTAGCATCAACTAAATTTGTGTAGCATTTGTTGAATCTTCAGTTTTTGCTATGTCTCTCATTGTTTCTGATATCAATCCGACACAGCCATGGGGACCTGGATTAAGTTCTCATTGCACCTGCATTTGATCTGGTGTGATCCTCCTGTTGGCCTGAGAGCACAGAGCCAAGCTGGGGATGTGGTTCCTGTCAAAACTCTGAGGACTTTATTATATTCTTAGTACAGGGTTATAGTTTTAGCCTTCCTGGTATTTCATGAAACAGCAGGTGTGATGCTCTGCCATATATACAGAGGTGGAAAAAGTACTGAAAAATTGTAATTGAGTAAAAGTATCTTTACTTTGCTTAAATCCAACTGAAAGTAAAAGTACCCATCTAAAAATGTACTCGAATAAAAGTACAAAAGTACTTTGTTTAAAATGTAATTTGAGTAAAAGTTACTTAGTTACTTTCAGTTATTTAATGCAAAAAAAGGATGAGTCATTAATCAAATCCAGCACAAGGCATATTCGAGGCATATTAAAGTACACATCCACACTTGTAAAAGCTCAGCTGAACTCAGTAACATGATCCTCTTCCTACCTCACAGTACAAGGACAGTCACAACCTGTACTGTAAAGTGAAAACTATTTTCAGTCATATTGTCCAACCGACAACACTACAATAAGAATAACGGAAACAAGTATTTGCCACTAACGTGTCTTAGTCCCCCTCCAGGAAATGTGAAATCATGTCAAAATGAACAGTGTCTCAGTGTGACCTTGAGAGTGACGCGAAGGTCACCAAAATCGACTGGCGCCGGGGCACCACCCTAATACATGTTGACATGAAATTTTAAGGAAATCCGTCAATTCGTTCTTGAGATATCTCGCTGACAAGGATTCGGGACGTACGGACGGACGGACGGTCGTGAATACTATGTCCCGCCGCTTCGCGCATTTGCGCAGCGGGGGACAATTAAACCAGAATCAAAGTTTTCAAAACACAAAATGCACACAAAATAAAGTGCCCACAGGATCCCACAATTCAAAATAAAATGCCCACATAGTGGAGCACATTAATGAAAAATCGTTCACTTTGTGGTACAAGCGCCAAATTTGGTACACAAGTGCTTTTGGACCTACTTTCTCATAAAAGTACGTTGCCCACTTGAACAAACAAAGTGGCCACCATTTTTCAAGATGGCCGCCATTCGAAGTGGTTTGAAACAGCGTTTGAACTATATTTTGATTGAATAGTCCTATTCTGATGGTTTATACATTGAAATATGTGTTTTTGCACATGAGAAATACAACTCTGCATTTAGAAAATCAAAATTATTGAATATTATGATGATACAATGCGAATTAAATGAAAAAAAACACTCACAAACAAAGACATTAGTTTCACTTAAAGCTTTTGGACCTGTAAGCTACTTGTAGGGGAGGCCACGTAGAGGCTGTCTTTGTCTCCCTCATTTTTTTTTTTCTTTTTTAATTCTTAGATAACGGTATAAAAACACAGAAAAGGTGTCAAAGCATAGGCTGCATGTTTTACGATCCAGAACTTGAATCAACATAACTTAAAAAATAATAATACAAATATCCAACTCAAACATTCAACTTAAACTTGGTTGTTCTATTTTCTTAGCCCTCACATGCACAGGCACACAACTGTGTGCACTTCAGGCCGAAGCGATAGCATTTGCATCGTCCTTGGCATTCAGTCTTGCAGCCACATTTTGTCAACTGCTCACAAGTCTGAGCAATGGGTGGAAGGGTTGTCCAGAGAACTTGCCAGATCTGACCATCTTTTTGCCAGCCCCAGTTGGCAGGACTTTCAGTTTGCATTTTGCACACTGTTGCTTGGCCCCATATGCAGGCAGCTTGGAAAGCAGACCGTTTCACATGCTTGTTGGTGGAATGGCATCATAAGACCTTTGCTTCTGAGCAAACAAGTCCAGTCTTGCCTCATCAACCTTGCATGTAGTACTTTGCTTGTCATACATGGTGATGACAAACTTCTCAAGGATGTTGAGGTCTGCATCTTCTATGATAGGTGGGTATTGGCTGAGCTTTTTGAAGACAGGACTAACTTCAGGGCAAACCTCCCATGCTTGCCATGCACTTTTCTTGCTTTTACCACGGAAAGCTGACACAACATCGCAGCCAGTGAAGGCATGGAAAAACAGCATGCCACTGGATTTCTCTGGGCCAAGATTCACCACCATATCATGAATTGGCAACCACCTAATGGACTGACCCTGGCCAAATTCTATCCAGATCTTTTCCAAGCCTGCATCCTGAAGAGTCGCAAAAACATTGACTGCAACCACAAGAATATCTGTGTCGCATGCCTTAATCAACACAGACTTTATCTGTTGCTTGGCTGCATGAAGAGCATGTGTGAAGATTCTGGAGTCAGCTTCTTCGTGGTTGCAAGGACTTAAACCTTCAAGGCTGATGGGTTTGTTTGAAAGAGCCTGCTCTCCTTTGGTCACAACTACGACATTGTCAGGACACAAGGTCACTATCTTCTCTGCTAGGAACCCAAAGAGTTCAGTCTTGTTTTCATTGTCTCGCAAGAAGCTTTTCCAGTTGGGCGGTAGTTTGGTTTTGTTGGTCACTCTACGTCGACCTCCCTTACCTCTGTTTGACCTTGTTTCAGCCTTCAGGCTTGAAGTCCAGTAGACATCAAAAATTATGTCTGTTCGCTCATACTTTGATGAGTATGCCTGGATCTTTGGAACTACATCTTGGACAGCATATTCCTCAAAGGTCTTTGATGTCTTTGGAGACAATGAATACACAAGAGAGGAACCATCAATGATAATAGCACCACATTCTGGTTGTTTGTCAGGAGGAGAAATGGTAGCTTCCAAAATGTTTGCAAGCTGAGACTTCTGGCCGTAGTAGAGTTTCCCTGTGTCGCTCAGTGCTGCAGGGAAAGACTGATTCTCATGCTTAAAGAACTCAAGCAGGTCACACTCTCGTGATTGGCAGGATATAAAGAGCTGTGAAAACAGGCGACAGTCATCTTTGAGTACCTGCTTCTTCATGTCACTGCAAGCTGAAGCTGCTTCTTGGCGAAAGAAGTCAACTTTGTTCTTTTTAATCGGCCTATAGAAGGAAGTCTCATCACCCAGACCATTGAAAAAGTCTCTGAAGGCAACTTGACCTTTCTCAAAGTGAGTTCTTACAAGCTCAGCAGCACTGGGATGTGCAATGTTTTTTGTGTCCAATGTGAGCAGATCTTTGGACTCAAGGATTACCCAGATCCTTCATCACAGCAAACAACCTCTGGACCTTGTCAGTGAAGGACTTCTGAGACTGACGAGTCTGCTCATGATGCCTGATATCTTCAGTTGCTTCATTGACCTCAGATGCCAACTCATACTGGTTGACTAACTGGCTAACTTCTGGTCCAGACACCATCCACCGCCTCAGTGCAGATGGATCCTCAGTAACTCCAATGGCACCACCATCACCTTTAACAACTGCATTAGCCTGCTCGTGAGCTTGGTCAATGGCTATGCCTGAGAACTCCCTGTGAGTCTTGTGGACCACAAACTTTCCCAGCTGAAATTCATTGAAAATCTGAGGGTGAGTTTGCTCCAAAGAAACCATGTCTCTGAGGTGAATGGGGAGCCATCGAGCATAGTTCACATTGTTGTTTGCAAAGAAGAAGGGGATTAGAGCAGACAGTGCTTGACAATACAAGTTGAAGTTAGCCTCTCTGAAAGACCTGACCAGCGAGAAAATCACCAATTCCATTGACAACACAAGCTCCCAGAATTGAAACTGAGGACTCTCCTTCCTGCACTTCTCACACCAGTCATTGAAATTCAGCGCTCCATCATTCTGTTCTGCACAATGGTACTCATATGCTTCCTTTCGGAGCATGTACAGACAGCATGCTGTAACTTGGTGCATGTGGCGTGTTCTTGTGACACTTGAGGCAGAAAGAAAGGAGTCAGCTGTTCCTGAAGAGGCCACCCCAGCCTCCACAAGAGCACCTGTCCACCCACTACTCTGAAGCAGGGTCCCAAGTGATCTGAATGCAGCCATCTCTATGTGGAGACCGCCAAACATTACAACAAATTTTTCCTCACCATACAGGTCAGGCCAGTGCCACTGGACTTGTTTGGCAATAGAATTAATAGGCTGGTCTGCAGTTATCACAGGGACCTGACCAGGGTTGAGGTGTGCAATAGCATCCCTGACTTTGTTCATGGTATGCCTCACTGTGGCAATAGAATGGGCCTCATCGCGAAGAAGGGGGAAGAGTGAGGTAATGCTCACATCAAATGCAAGACCTCGCTTCTTCTCTGCATGGTGAGCTGACCAAGTGATGTTAACCTCATCATCTACATCTTGTGTTAGGCTAACCTTCTGCAGCCATTCATATTCATTTGTCAGGAGGAGAGTTGGCAGAGATGCATATGTGACATTGCCCTTTGGAGGAGATGGCTTCTTTTTTGTGAAGAAAGCAGGGTGGAAATTTGTATGGGAATCAGGAAGTTCCGGGACTTTCTTTACACTGCTGTTCTTAATAAGAATTGGTTCTCGAACTTCGCCTTGATTTTCTGAAGTTAGCCTCTCTGAAAGACCTGACCGGCGAGAAAATCACCAATTCCATTGACAACACAAGCTCCCAGAATTGAAACTGAGGACTCTCCTTCCTGCACTTCTCACACCAGTCATTGAAATTCAGCGCTCCATCATTCTGTTCTGCACAATGGTACTCATATGCTTCCTTTCGGAGCATGTACAGACAGCATGCTGTAACTTGGTGCATGTGGCGTGTTCTTGTGACACGTGAGGCAGAAAGAAAGGAGTCAGCTGTTCCTGAAGAGGCCACCCCAGCCTCCACAAGAGCACCTGTCCACCCACTACTCTGAAGCAGGGTCCCAAGTGATCTGAATGCAGCCATCTCTATGTGGAGACCGCCAAACATTACAACAAATTTTTCCTCACCATACAAGTCAGGCCAGTGCCACTGGACTTGTTTGGCAATAGAATAAATAGGCTGGTCTGCAGTTATCACAGGGACCTGACCAGGGTTGAGGTGTGCAATAGCATCCCTGACTTTGTTCATGGTATGCCTCACTGTGGCAATAGAATGGGCCTCATCGCGAAGAAGGGGGAATAGTGAGGTAATGCTCACATCAAATGCAAGACCTCGCTTCTTCTCTGCATGGTGAGCTGACCAAGTGATGTTAACCTCATCATCTACATCTTGTGTTAGGCTAACCTTCTGCAGCCATTCATATTCATTTGTCAGGAGGAGAGTTGGCAGAGATGCATATGTGACATTGCCCTTTGGAGGAGATGGCTTCTTTTTTGTGAAGAAAGCAGGGTGGACATTTGTATAGGAATCAGGAAGTTCCGGGACTTTCTTTACACTGCTGTTCTTAATAAGAATTGGTTCTCGAACTTCGCCTTGATTTTCTGATGATGTATGTTGGAAGATGGAGATGCTGGTTCCATGAAATGATGAAGTCGCAGTTGTAGATGAAGGATTGTGATCGATGTTATCCATTGCACTTGTGCAGAAGAGGCCTTTTCTTAGTTTGGGGGGACAAACCAGACCTTCTTCAATGTATCTGTTTACAACTGCATCTCCCAACTGAGCTGATATGTCAAGTACTCGATTATATGGAATACTAAGACCATGGTCATGCAGCATTTCCACAAGGTGTCTCTTTCTGGTCTTAGCATAAATAGACATCCCTATATAGACCGGAAATGGGGTTTCCCTGTCTCTGGAATGCCTTTGTGTGGCAGCACCTTCTTTGCACTTGGCAAAGCAGTTGTATTGAAGGAGCTGAGCCATTGCCAGATCATTTGTAGTCGCTCCAAATTTCAGCTGAGATTTTATATCTGCCCCATGTTCAATCATACAGACAAACTGAAGTAGAGCTGGAGGAAAGGAATCGTGCACTGAACTCTCATAGAGATTGCCCTCAAACTTAGACTTGTGATTCACCATGTGCCTGCGCAATATCTGGGCAGCTTTGGCGAGAATAATGGCATCAGCATCGGATGACGCTTCTGACAAGACTGGACCATCTTTTTCAAATACCAGAAGTATATCTCGCCCTTTCTTGTAGGCTACAAGTCCAGGTATCTCTGCCAAAAGCCTTTCTTTCAGTCGGGTCGCATTCACATCAGGTAGGTCTGTCCCAAACTGCTTAAGTCTCTCCCTGTAAAGACTAACCAATTCAGCAAGTCGGAACACAGAAGGCCCATCACTGTTTGTTTTTTTTGCCTCAATGACATAGGTCAGAAGTTCAGAGAACACCAAATGAAAGGCTTCCTTTTCTTGAGACGACTGGATTTTTTCTTGTTTTTCCGCTTTAATGTGTGCCCTCTCTCTGTGATACAGGTCCGTTAAGCAAGACCAGTGGTATTTAAGTTCTAGGGCCACCACATCTCCGCCACTCAATAATGCCAGAAGCTTTCCGTCATTAAGGTTACGAGCACATTCATTGAGCCTCTCATTCAGCTGCATGGTCATGGCTTGTCGCATCTCTGATGTTGGTTCCATCTTTTCGCATAAGAAACACTGCTGTACTTCAGTGCTAGCCCTTCGAATTTTTTGATGTCCTTCACCAGGATCATTTTGAGTTTCAGCTGCTCTTTTAGTGGCACGCTTGAGTTTGTAGTTGCTAAACATTTTGCGACAATTTTAGTGATACATTGCACCGTTTCGCCTCAATGTATCCTCAATGCCACCTCCATCATCCAATCAGGATGTGTCTAACCTGATGGGCAACAGGTTGATTGCCTGAAATAGAGGTATGTTTTTGGCTATCATGGAATAGCCGTCAGAACTACACTCATAACGGGTAGGGGGAGACTTCAACGCTGCTTTTGTATCTGTCTGACAGAGGCAACACTTGCTCCAGTCAGTTTTAGTAGCACAACTCAATGGATTATCGGCAGACATCTTATACAGTTGAAGGTCGAGGGATTATCCTTTTACCACCCAAACATACAAAATATCATAGCACATTGGAATATGGGATGCAACTAGGTTCAAGTATCTGGTGCCCTACACCTAGCCCGATCGTTCATCCAGTGCCATAAATCCCGTGCGATCTGTACACCATTCAGGTAACTAAAGCCCCATTACCCTTGGCTCGGAGTAATGAAGTGAACGATTCGGCTCAAAAATGGACTTAAGCAGCCCCACTACATGATCCCAGTATTCACCAAAAGTATTTTGGGAAAAATATACTTAAGTATCAAAAGTGCTAGAAAAGGTGCAAAGTATTTTTCTTAGTACACATGGAAAGAAGAAAAGCAAACACTCTTTGTTCTCTCCTTGTGCTCTTTAATTCATTTTCAGGTATACGATATCAGTATTCGGTTTGCTTTGAATATTCAATAAATTATCCTGGTGTGCTATCTAGCGATAGAATATTGTAACTGCGTGCATAAATTTGCAGCTCCATGTCTGCATTATCCTGCCGCTTTCCTCAATCCTCCCACCGGTCGCATTTGCGCAGGCCTGACTGAGAGTTGCGAGGAAGTCAGATGGCTCGCTCTGTAGCTGCATGTTATCTCCAGCTCTTGTCAAAACGACGTTTAGTCCAGTTCCAATGCGTGAAATACAATGACGTAACAACAAATTATCGATGAATAAATTAGTCAACAACGAACTTAGCTATCGAATTTTGTCGACAACGTCGATTAATCGTTGCACCGCTACAGTTAGCTAGGCATTAAATTCATTAAATTATTAAATCCTAAAATTAAATAGAGAAATTCTACTAAGAATCCCCGCCCACTGTCCCCCAACGTCCGCGATACGTACTACAACCCCCGCCCCCGCCAAATCTCACGCCTACGTTTCTGGGAAAGTTGGCTACCGTGTAGATCCAAATTATGAGACAGGGCGCGCACAAGGCAAGGCCACGCTATTGACTTTCACTTCCGGGACACAGGGGTTTTCCGCCTGCATTTAATTTTTTCACTATCAATATTGTACTCAGTAACGTGAGGGGGTTCAAATGTAGCGAAGTAAAATACTTGGGTCAAAATGTACTCGAGTAAAAGTAAAAATTACATATTTCAAAAACTACTTAGAAAATTACAAATTACTCATAAAAAGTACTCAAGGACAGTAACGTGAGTAAATGTAATTTGTTACTTTCCACCCCTGCATATATACATAGCCTAGTCTATGTAGCACCTCTCTTCTCAATTAGGATGGATACTAGACATCAGTTACGTACGCTCTGGGCACTACACTTTACAAGAGACATTGCTTTTAAACAGAATCAGCTGGTAGAATTTATTCACATTGCAACAAACTATTCACAAAGTTTCTCTCTTTTGTGATTGCAAAAAACCCAAAAATAAAATAGAGCTCTTTGTTTAAAAAAGTAGCAAAAGAAATTATTTTGGAGATTTTGTTTGGTGTATTTTGGTTGGCCTCAACAACCACCTGATTTGACTCATTGCTACAGGATGGAGCTAGGTATCCATCTTCACCACATTTAAAGCAGTACCATGGCGGAGGTTGGCTTTTTCCACATTTTGCAGCAGTAACTGCTCTACAGACTCTTTCACCTCAGGTTTCTTTGACCTGACAACGGTATTGGTAGTTTTTAATGAGGACTCATCAATAGATACTTTCAGTATGGCCAACTGGGCTTGAAGCTGTGCAATTTGCTTTTTCATTTTCTTTGTTACTGTACTAGGGTTGTCATCTACAACATTTGCTGCCTTGTTTTTCTCATTGGTGTCAGTTACACATATTCATGGTGTTAGATTGGACTTTAGGTTTGGGAAATCCCAAATGCTGCTTCATGCAGCAGGACTTAGCAGCTTGCTTGTCTCCTTCGGTTTGTATTAAAAGCAACAACTAAAGAAATTCCGGTGGGTTACACTTTTTTTTTTGCTTCAGCTGGAGATTTATGATAAAGCTGTTGTTCCAGCATCACCAATAAAACTGTTTCAATAATTGGTAATCTAAATCTCCAACAGCAATACCATTTTTCCACACCACTTTACTCAGTAGAACCTGTAATCAGAAGGTTTTCCACCTGCATTTTGGTTGGTGTTGAGAAATGCTGCAAAGAGTTCATCGCCATCATCTACAGTACTATCAGATTAGAGTCAAGGATACTCAAATAATCGTGTGGACTGGACTGGGGTTCTAGATGCTGCACAATGTCTGCAGCTGAAGGAAGCAGGCTTTCCGCAATCTTTCTGACCATTTGCTTGTCAGAAACTGGTATCTGTATGTGACCGGCAGTTCTCGTTGGGTGTCCTCCCACAGCCACCGTAGTTCTGTGTCTAGCTGACGCACTCCCACGTAGCAGGTCAGGGATTCATTCACCATTAGCCTGGCAGTCATAAAAACCGCACTCACTGGCAGGTCAGACACAAGCCCTGGGTTTTGCACTCCTGTTTGTCCTCGCTGCTGTTACAGAGGTGCTCTGCAGCATACCGGACGCTTCCGGGTAGTATTGAGTGACTGCTAGAACTGCTGAAGGTTTGGTCCAGAGGACGCCAGGAGCGATTTACCGCTGCAATCGCTGGCAGAGTTTGGGGAAGCAACCGGCACGCTCTGACTGCTCGAGACACCGGACGCCATTGTTGGTGCCTGCATGTGATGCACCGAGAGCGATGCCACTGCTGCTTTGCCTACTGTAAATGTACGTGTGTATGACACCAGTTGTTGCCCTCAGTATTCGATTTTTCTTGTTTTGGTTTCCTTTTAGTTTTGTTTCTTCTTTGGTTGCGCTCCAGCCTATGCTTAGGCGTACTCCTTATTTGCGGTTTGCTCCGCCCCACGACGCCGCTGGCCAGGGGGAAGTACTGGCTGCCACCCTTACCAACTAGTAGTCAATAACCAATCTGACTATTCCTGCTGTGCGACTGTCACTGTTGGTCTTACCGTGTCTATCTTGTCTTCCTTTTATAGCCTGGACTGTTCCCGGGGCAGGTCACCGGATCTGAGTCCTCTTCACCCGCGTCACTACCTTTGTAGTGGTAACGAGCACCTCACCTTTGCTGTGATCACCTTTTTGCAGTACCTGTGCCGTGTGTGTGTTTGCCTTTCTTCCTGTGTGTGTGTGTGGATAGGCACAGAGAACCCAGAGCACGTGTGGTGTGTGAGCCTCACCTTTCCAGGACAGGTAACCAACCCTAATTCATAGGTAGTAGTGTTGTAATTCTAGGTGTCAGCCCTTACGTTCCCCCTCGCCGGCCATAGTTTCTTTCTTGGTTGTTCCATCAATTCTCGTGTCATCTTTGTATTGTTCATGCGTTTATCTTTTAATAAATACTGTTATTTGATTTCACTGAAGCCTCCTGTCTCTGCATTCACGCACCTATCTGTGTAGTTGAGCCCCCCTTGTCTGAGGAATACGGTGCACAATTATTTCCTGTGGTGCATGGCCACAGGTGGCGTAGTCATACACCATAGCCAAGGCCCTCCCATATACCTCTCGGGTCACATGTAGAAAATAAAATTCAGCATTACTACACCAAGTGTCATAATCAACCTCCAGGCATGGACAAGGAATTTTTCCAGAAAAAGGCCGCAACTTAGGAAAGCCACATGGTCTCGCAGTTATGTCACTACCCTTCACAATATATTCCATAACAACTCTATCGACTTCTGGTGTAGTAACTTGTTCAGGTGAAAACTGGTAGGCTGATCTGTGAACCCCAAATGGAACCTCCTAGGCTTGTTTGAGTGGTAATGGACTTCTATAAAGTGTTAAGAATCACATTGGGATGGGTGCTTGGGTCAGTATGGGCCTGGTGAGTCACTGATACTGCCACAGTATTTGTATCAGGGGTATATAATGGGGATTTGTCGACTACGGGTTCTTCTTGTTTAACTGGGCAGCTCTGTGGGGCAGAGTGTTGCTGAATCCTAGCCAGTACTTTCTCAAACTCTGCACCACTCATTTTTGCAATGTTATTTAACTTGGAAAGGTAGGATTTGGTCAGGCTTGAGCCCACATTAGCAGGGTAAATTCTAGGGGAAAGCTGGATGTAGTGGGTGATGTTGGGAACAGAAGAGGGCCTGTGATATGGCATGTAGCGGTACCATATTGAAATGCAACAATGGCTGCATTCTAGATATCAGCATCAGAATTTTCCATCTTAAAGGGATAGCTCACCAAAAAATTAAAATTCACTTATCATCTACTCCCCCCAAGGCTAATTGAAGGGTCGGTAAATTTATTTGGTTCTCAAAAAACTTTTGGAGGTTTAAAGAAAAATGGCATTGAAGACAAATCCAAATCAATTGAAGTCAATTCAAGCCATTCTTTCAAGTGTTAAAAACAAAATTTAAAAAAATGCAAAATGCCTCCATACTGCTCGTGTGGGCTAATCCAAGAGCCTATAAGCCCCAGCATTCAAATTTGGTTCAAAAAGACATCTTTTGTCCATGATTTTAGGCCGTATGTCCATGTGCACCCACTTAGCTTGAAGCCCTGTTCTTCTTCGCAGGAGTTTAAGATTGAAGACTCAGCTACAGTGGCCAATGAGGGAAAACCACTGTTCAGACGGTGAAAACAAATATTCAAAACTGCAGCATGTTTTTCCAGTTGGAGTTGTTTTGGGCCATTGCACCCCTGGATGGCCCAGAAAAATATATCAACAGCCCCACATCACAGCACAGCTAAAGGGAGGGCCAGAACCCCGCAAAATGGCGCCATCCAGGACCCGCCATAAACTCCGGGCATTCAGAAAAAATTCATGATTTTCTGTGTACTTTTGCAATCCAAGCTTAATGATCAAGAAAATTACATTCTACTACCATAAAGGTGTCACAGTAAAGTTTTGCTATTGTACCTTAGGTAGTCTTTAATTTTCTGTAAACTTACATAAATTTGGGTTGAATTACTAGACTATTATTTACTTATTTTTAGGTGGGGGCAGTGCTTCATGCTGGTCAACACTGCATACATCTGGTTGTCTCAGGCTAGTCTACCTTTCAATGAGGCAATCTGAAATGAACTCAAATTGTAAAGCCATATATACATAAAAATATGTGCATGCACATATGCCAAAGTATCATAGAAGTAAAGCCAAGAATGCAGTAATTATGACTTGAAATGCAAAGATTTCCTGAAATAAACTGAAAAAGACTGAGCTAATCCACATTTGCTGGCAAAATGTTTGACAGTCTGACACAAATTCAAATTATAAAGCCACCGTTCACCAGAACATAAAAAATACATACATGTACACATTTTCAGAGTTAAAGTAAAGGTTACTTTTGACTTTTACCCTTGAGAGGGACCCTGAGAACGCACCAGCAGTAATGGCAAAAAATGATGCATCACCCATGAAACAGTATAATCACGCTGCATATCAAATTAAACAGACGAACCTCAGCTACAAGAATATATAAGCCACTTTTACATGAAATTCCAACACCAAATGAATGAATTACCAAACACTAAAATCCTTTCAGCGCCACCTTGCTAACCCACTCGCCACAATTTTGATGCTATTGCTCTGCTGCTTTTTGCCACATGCGCAACCAATATCTCAAATGAAACCATTTACTCCACAGATTCCAATGATAACCCCAATTTACTCTACTCCAAAGAATCTGCAAGATATCAGCAAAAGAAGAGCAAGAACAGAAAGAGAAACATAAACACAAGAGTATTTACACATCTGAATAAATATCACAAGTGTCCCCTTCACGTTGAGACCAAAAATTATTCAAATAGACCTTATGGTTGCAGAGATGTGCTCTTTTCAATTTGGGTATGCAATCTTTGGTCTAAAAAAACAGGCTAGGGTTTAAAGGGTTAAAAACTAAGGTATTTGCTTCAATTAAATGCGCCACTATTTTGAACAACTTGAAACATGACATAAAGAGCAGTTCTCATTGGCAATAGCATTTTGCAATGAAACAACTAGATCATTTATCCCATTTTGCAAACAAACAACAGAATCTGTCTGGCCAGTTAATGGGTCACATCACATTCATAGGTGAATGATTTTATGCAGGGTAATTTTGTGCCAGTTTAAAGCAAATGATGACAGTTTGTGCACCTGACCCAAAATGGCTTGTATTGTGTTTTGCCATTAAATTCTTAAAGTAGCCCTTACACAATAAAATAATATTAGGGATACTGCTATAATGCTTTGTCATACACATAGTCCCCAGTAACTGTAACATAATCATGGTATCACCATCGTCTGATCCAGGATCTCAATCGTGTTCCATCTCCATGATGGAGGGATATCATTACAGTTTTCCCATCTTTCAGAGAATGGCAAGTGCTCTTCCATCTGAATAGTTTTTGCATAGTCATAAAATTTTCGTGTCATCGTCTGACCCAGGGTCACAATCAGGTACCGTCTCCGTGCTGGATGGATGTGGGTATGGTCTTCCTGCAGTCTTTTGGGAAATGGCAGGTCCTCTGCCATACGTATAGTTATTACACAACCTCTGACCATTAGTATTTCCATGAGTACCCAAAGCCGATCAATTCAGCACCAAATTAACAATAATGTACTGATTCATACTCAATAAATGGCTTTTCATTTTAATATGTGAGTTGTCCTGACTGAATTAAGATTCGTTCAACTCACACAGTTGTCGATCACAACCATTTTGACAATCCTATTGAATCCTTTCATGAGAAGTGCAAAAAAGTGCAAAAAGTATCAAGTTTAGTTGTTACTGTTGCACTTGCAGATTTAGCATGACATGCTGCCCTTCCCAAATGCAATGATTGTGCATTCCATGGCCAGACAGTTATATTTGCATGTGTTGGTGATGCAGTAAATTATTTAATGTGGTCATGCCTCTGGAGAGCTCCTGTTATATCATCGCTCTGAGTCTCCAGACAAGACCAGCTGAGGCCGTAAAAACTTACCTCAGCTTCCCAGCTTTAAAATAACTGATTGATGGGCTGCATTTTCTGAAGGTTTCAGCTTGGTTTTCAGCCAATGGCTACATTGCTTAAGTGTTTCATTGGGAGGTGGTTCTAGGCTCAGTGTACAATCACTGCACCCGCTGGGCGTTTGAGCTAGGCCCTTAACCCCACATTAGTCTGGAGAGGATTGGTCCAAGCTTTGTTTATGCAACTAGCGAAGTCACTTTGGATAAAATTGAAGTTTCTTGAATGTGTTTGCAAAATGGAAAATAACTGCTAAGGTTTTGCTCTTTTACCAAAACATTCCAATACCCAATATAAATTAATTGCTAAATGCTAGAGTGCTATTTCTTGTTATCCTCCATTAGTCGCATTACACTTGTATTGCGCATATTTGCCACTGACTTGCAAATTAGTTGGCAGCAACCACTGTGGATAATACATTTTCCCTTCCTCTTTCACAACTCTAGTGCTCCTGGTAAAGAGAGTACAAATGTTGCCTTGGATAAGAAAGGGAAAACAATTACCGGTCCATTAACAGCTTCTTGAGAAATCCATTAATCTAGGAAGCACAAGGCAACAGCTGAACCATTCTGCAGGGACAATGGGCCCACTGCAGTACAAGGAGTACTGTACCTAAGCTCAAAGATTTCAAATATGGAAAGGCTAGTCAGTTTCATTCATACAATAAATACTGCCCAAGTAAAAAATAAAATAAAATGAATATATAAATACATGAACCGCAGCAGCGAAGTCACTACTAGCAATAAGTTTGATTTCCTGTGGAATATGCAACTGAGGGAGCACAGTGTTGTTGAAGCTAACATGACCAGCCATAGCTCACATTGTGTACATTACTGGCTCTATAGCTCATAAGGTTTTATTGCTTCGAAGCTTTCTCGATCTTTTGGACACCTGAGATTTAACACTTTTGGACTGTGGTCAGACACTTTTGAAAAATATCATTCAATTGTATGAAAACTGTACAAGAAAGCCAGCTTCCTGCGTGCCTGTGGGGTCAATTGCTTGTGATTGTCAGAGTGCAGAACAATGTCAGCAAATATTTGTCAGTGTTGGACAGTTTCAGGATCTTCTACTAATACCTATTTAAATGAAAGCAATCTGTAATCAGTCATGATGACCTGGAGAGAACTATGTCGACTCAGACTTGTACAGCCATTGGTTAAATCCAGCTTTTACCTGGCTTTGACTGAATAGCTAAGCATTTTATCAATGCGCTGGCCAGCTTGGTGAACAAAATGCATCGGTAATTCACATTGGCTAACTGATACAATTAGGATGGCAATTTCAGCAAGTGAAAAACATTCTTAAAACAAATTGTAACAACTTAATGAAAAAAAACTAGGCTTATGCCATCGGAGGCGACGGCTGGGGTTTTATCCTCGAACGCCCCCAATCCTCCAATTCCCCAATCCTTGAATAGATCTTGAATAGACTTGCGTTTGAACTTCATTTCAGGTCAATCGGACAAATGGTTCTGAAGATATGGCCAAAATGGTAATTTTCCATCACAAAGCGCCACCTGGTGGCAAAATATTGAACCATACAGGTATGATGTCATCATGTGACATGTTGTGAGGTCAAGACCTTGCAGTTGCACATAGTTTCATGTCAATTGGAGAAATAGTTCCAAAGATATAGCAAAAATGGAGAATTTTATGTGACAAAGCTCCACCTTGTGTCAAAATTTTGAACCGAAAAGGTATAGGGTCATGATGGGACACATCCTCAGGTCATGACCTTTCATTTGCACTTGATTTGAGGTCAATCGGACAAATATTTCCAGAGATATGATAAAAACAGTGATTTTTTCTGTTTTTGGCCCCTGGTGGCCAATCTAGAAATTGTAAATTGTCCAAAATCGAATCAGTTCCTCCTCTTCATGATACTTACTTATGTGCAAAATTTGAAATTTGTTACTGAAGTTATCGCGTTAACACGTAGTGCGGCGGCAGCGGCGGTCGGACCAAAAACATAATATCCCCGGAACGCCATTCGGCTTTTGGGTATATAATGAACAGCTGAAAACTTTATCTTTCCGTATTACCAAAGTCTGCACAAGACATTTTCAGGACCTCTTGGCTGTGCTGTAGCGCTGTTCGTTGGTGATCATTCTGCTTGGTTGAGACAGAGGAAGACGTGTGGGATTGAAGCTGAAGTTTGACTCTTGTTTAAACAGGGTTTTCTGAAAATAATTCTTTTGTTAAGGCTCAAACAGTAATAGAGATTAGATGATTTACTCCCGTGGTATAACCTTTGTCGCATTAGGGGCAGGGAGAATCTTCCTCCTTCTTTTTCCCCCTGTGACAACTTGGAGAGCAAACAGCCAAATTAAGTCGCTAATCTGGTCAAACAAAGGCGACGGGGTTGGGGGGTTTCAGTCTCCTGCATACCTGCAAACTAGTCACCTTTCGGCGAAATTCACCGTTTTCGATCCCAAAATAGGTCACTTACGTGAATCGCGTAGATCCGAAGAGTTTTTTTTTTTTGGGGGGGGTGCAGGCAGACAGACTACATACATTGCTGTTGAGCAACATTCTATAATGTTGCTCTGCCTGTCGTTCCATAACTGTCAGTTACAAAGTTAGAACCTAGTCTCGTGCAGTAACGCGCGCTTCCTTTCCACTGGGGTTCTGGTTGCTTACGAATATTCCAGACTCAGACCGCAAACAAACCACTGTCACTTTCTGTCTCTGCGGCAAAGTCGCCTTTTGATCGACTTTGGAGTGCTGGGATGAAATACATAGGATTTTGTTGCTGTTACGTGTGCTGAGGTAAGTCTTGTATAGTGCCAGAAATATGTGCATAAATGATATTTTAACCTTATACGTGCTAAACATCAAGTTTAAGACATAATATGTCAGCTAGCTCCAGACGTCTGAAGATGATGGCCGACTCGTCAGATATGAAAACGAACAGCTAATGAGCTCAGTGGTGTGACTCTGAATTTCCCTTGTCACATTGAATGTTTTTCAAATACAGAAAGCACTCGATCAGATCGTTTTTTGAGAGACAGAAAGCAGACAGAGTTTTTTTTTTTTCTTTCTTTAAAATATGCACCTAACGTCTTTTCAAATCCCCATGACAACCGCTTGTTCTAGCAGTCTCCGGTTGTTGAGCACAAGCAGGCTATCGTATCAAAGACGTTAGCTAAACTTTTATCAGCGTCAACTTGCAACTAATATTGTTCTTTACCACGTCGAGGGCGAGTGATTAGCCCTTGTTTTTGGCTAGAATGACAACTACTGTTTGTGTTTTTATGTCATTAACTGAGTACGGTAGATTGTCTTTTTTTTTTCTGTTGGAGGAACTTAACTATCTTCACGGTCAGCTATAAAAAAAAAGTACCCTGGTAAACCCGCCCCTTGTAATTCACTGGGGCCGGTTTACCAGGCTACAAAAAAGCCCCTGACGTCGAGTGTTTTTTTTTTTCTTGGTGTTGGATAACTTTTATCAGTGTCAACTAGTAACTGTTATTGTTATTTACCATGACAAGGATGAGCGAATTAACCCTTGTTTTTGCGTTAGAAGCCAACGAAGATGGCAACGAACATTACCATTTGTGTGGTATTGATCTATAGGTTGCCATTTTTTTTTCTGAAGATGAACTTCATTCTTGTCTTTCATTGGTCGGCTTTTTAAAAAAGCATCTGGAGAGGATGGCCTGAAAGAGGCACATGGCAAAACGGCACAAACGTGCCCTTGAACGGCTTGTTCAGGCCAAAAGGTCTAAAAAATGACTTTCTTTCCAGCCAGTTCAGTGAATTTTATGTTTCAGATGTATATTGTGATCTCTTGTACTACCAATCTAACTCAAAATTACAAAAATAAAAATTAATAAATAAAATATTGGGGGGGGGGGGGGTCCACGATTTGTTTGTCACCTTTTTTAACCCTCATGAGTTTGCAGGTATGCTCCTGGGAGCAAAGTAAGGTAAAGTAAAATAAATTTAAACCCTAAATTTAGAGAATAAATTAAACATTAAATAATTGTCTTAGTGAATTGTGCGATATACAAAGTAAAGCAGTTGCTTTCAAGGACTGAGGAACTGTCGCCTGGTTTTTCTGTAGCTGATTTAGCTAACGAACCCCAGCAAGCTCTCAACGCCAAGAATATTATCGAATTACCTGTATATCTAACTATAACCCGGCATGGTTCATACTTAGTCGCTTGCCTTTCATACAGTCTTCAAGCCTATAAATATTGACATTCACCAGGGTTTTTTTTAGTCCCCTTCATTCTCTATCCTGACCGCATCACCGCATAAATGCATTGCCAAGCTTGAATATTAACGCCAACTTGGGTTTTGTCTTTTTCGCATTTTATTATTATCGAAGGGCTCTTCTGATTAAAGACATTGTAAATTACCCTATCTTTGTATTTTCCTCTGGTTGCTGTGCCTTAATCAGCTGATTAAAGTTTAACTGCTTGTTTGAGTGCTTGGGACAGCTTGTTGGGGGAGGTACCGTGTTAAGTTCCCTCACATAGTAAACGACTTGTTTATTCGGTCCATTTTAATTAAAGGGAACCGGGGCTTTACTCTTTTCTCTGTACCCTTGGTTGTATTTGTGGCTAGCTAGCTAGATAAATACTGTTTGCATTTTTGGCTGAGGGTCTGAGATTTAGTATTAAGTTAGTAGGGCAGCAGTCACTTGACTGGTCCATTCGGTTAGGTTGAAATTTAAACTGTAAGTTTTACCGGAGTGCTCCGCCTCCTCCCTCCTCCAGTTTCTCCTGGGTGTTGTAGCCAGTCTGTTTTATCTGGGTTCTCAGCTAAGCCCAGTGATATTTTTAGGTTAGTATATTAATAGTACTGGGACTAGATAAACTCAAGTCGGCTTATGAGGAGTGCTTATTACATATGGAGTTTGGCTCAATTTGGAATTTCATTTCTGTTTACTGAAACTAAGCCCCTGTTAAAAGAGGCTTATAATCCATTTACATTGTTTCTCCATGGTTTCTATTGTGACTGCTGGTCTTCAATAAATCTTCTTAGATAATAAATTAATTAATTGTGGTTCCTCAGCTTCTGTCTCGGCATTAGTAATTTTTTCTAGGGTGAGCGAGATCATTAGGTAGGGGGTTCAAAATGTGGCCAAAACTATGTGACGGTTGTAGGATGATCGTACTTTTGGAAAGAAATTTCCAGGGTGGGTTTGTCTGCCACTGGTGCCAGCTAATTGAGCATCTGGAGAGCAAGATCCTTGATCTTCAGGGCCAGTTTGTGGCGCGACATAGTTCGCAATCAATAGAGTTCCAAGAGGAATAAAGTAGAATGTCGTTTAGAGAAATGGTGTGTACGCCAAAGCAGGGTGGTACAGGGATCCCAGATCTGGCAGGGAGAGAAAGTTGGGTGACTGTAGGTTGACAGCACAGGAAAGGGCATGCATGCCGTACAGCGACAGCTCCTCCAGCGGTTGAGGTGTCCAACTGATTCCAGCCCTTGCAGGAACTCGAATTGACCCCAGACCCTGAAAGTGAGGGGACTGATGAGCAGAAGGGCACCCTGTTGGCCTCTAACCTTCAGAAAAGAGAGTTAGTGATAGTGGAGGACTCCATACTTAGAGGAATAGACAGGTTAGTCTGTTCGCATGACAAGAAGTCTCGTACGATGTGTTGCCTGCCTGGTGCCCAGGTAGGAGACCTCCTGGAGCGTGCGGACAAGCTCCTGGCCAGAGCGGGTAGGGATCCAGTTGTCATGGTCCATGTTGGGACAAATGACATAGGTAGGGGTAGGTTTGAGGTTCTGCAAGGCAAATTTGTTGAATTAGCTGAGAAGCTTAGGAGCAGATCCTCAACGGTAGTGTTTTCCAGGATTTTACCGGTACCACGTGCAAGCAGAGGAAAGCAGAATTTTATCTGGAGGTTTAACACATGGCTACGAACCTGTTGTAGGAAAGAGGGGTATAGGTTTATGGGGCACTGGAACTTTTCCTGGGACAGGGGTGACCTGTTCATGCCTGACTGGCTGCACGTGAACCGGAGGGGTACCTTTTGCACTGGGTCAGCATATGTTGAGGGTAGCACAGGATCATTTAAGCTAGGGACTTGGGGGGCAGGGAGGTTAGTGAGTGTTACATATAGGGAAATGCAGACTGCCCTGATGGAAGCTGATGGCATTACATGCAGTATTGATGATATACTTTTAAAGTAACAAAGCGTAGTGGGGGGCTTGAAGCAGCGGCCGCAAGAGCAATCAAGGGGGAAGAGCATTAGAAATAACCTGACATGTTTTTATTTAAATGTTAGAAGCATAAAAAATAAATTTCCAGAGCTTGAGGCCCTCATGATTAGTGAGGGCTATGACATAGATGCGATGACAGAGACATGGCTTAGTGAAGAGGATGGAGATGAATATAATATAGACGGTTATAAGCTCTTTTGGAAGGATAGCTGTAATAGGCGAGGGGGCGTAGCAATCTATGTGAACGAAAGCATAAATATACAGGAAATTCCTGAAATTGAACATTCCTTGCCCTGTGAAGATATCTGGGTCAGGCTCATTGGCAAACACGAGACAGGTTTAAACATGAGAGTATGTTATCGACCACCAGCTTTGGACAGTACAGTAAATGAAATGCTTTTAAGAGGATTACGCAAGCTTGTAGAGGTGGAGGGACTATTATTATGGCAGACTGAAATTATCCTGGTATCGATTGGGAAATGGTGAAAGGACGGGGTAGGGGCGAGGAAGAATTTCTAGATGTTATAAATTATTTTTTTGGGGGGCAGTATGTTAATAAACCTACAAGAGAGAAGGTAATTTTAGACTTAGTGCTCTGTAATGACCCAGATAGAATTAGCAATGTTGAGGTACTGGAGCCACTTGGGACAAGTAATCACTCTGCTGTTAATTTTGATGTTTCATGGGAAGTCAAAAAGGTGTATTTTAAAGCAAAAATTTAAAATTTTAGGCGAGCAAACTTTGACAGGATGCGCTCATATCTAAGTGAAATAAAATGAGAGACACTCCTGGACTGTGAGTCTGTAAATGAGATGTGGGACAGATTTTCATTACATTACATTACATTACAGGTTCTTAGCAGACGCTCTTATCCAGAGCAACGAACAAAAATGCAGAGCTCCTATTTAAGGGGGTTTTACTTGATTCACAATGCAAATTCATTCTAAAGTTGTCCAAAAGTAAGCTAAAAAAGCAGAATCCTCAGTGGATGACCACAAGTATTCGTAGGATTTTGAGGGTAAAGAGGAATATTTATAAGTTATACAAAAAGGATGACATTGAGAACACGAAGGCTAAATACTGTAAAATGTGGGCTGTGGTCAAAAAAGAGCTGAGGAATGCTAGAAGACTGTATGAAAGACAAATTGCAGAGGGGGCAAAAACTAACCCTCAGCACTTCTTTCAGTACTGTAGCAGAAAAAGGAAAGTCAAAGAGCAGGTTAAGTGCATAGAGAATAAAAATGGATTGCTGCTATATGATAACAAGGATATTATGGATGCCTTAAACAGTTACTTTGCTGAGAATCTTACCTTAGAGTGGGTCTTTATTCGGCCAGAGGGCATGATAAATGCTCAAGATTATTTGGCGGAAATTGAGGTTAGGGATAATGAAGTATTAGACAAGTTGCATAAACTAAAGGCCGGTAAGGCGGCGGGTCCTGATGGCTTATATCCTAGAGTGCTCAGGGAAGTTAGTGAGATCATCTTTAAGCCGCCATCCGCCATCTTCAGGCAGTCTTTAGAAACTGGGGAAATACCAAATGATTAGAAACAGGGCAATATAATACCAATATATAAGAAAGGGGACCGTACTGAGCCAAAAAATTACAGGCCAGTCAGTTTAACTTGCATTGCGTGCAAAATATTGGAATCTATCATAAAAGATGAGCTGGACTTATTTCTCGAATGTAACAGTATCTTGAGGGATAGCCAACACGGTTTCCATAAGGGAAGGTCATGCCTGACAAACCTTTTGGAATTTTTTGAAGAGGCCACCAAGACTTATGACCAGAGCAGGGCTTATGACATCATATACTTGGATTTCCAGAAACCATTTGATACAGTACTGCATAAGAGACAAATTTTTTAAATGAGCTCCATTGGAGTTACAGATGGCATTCTGTAGTTGATTCAAAACTGGTTACGGGACAGAACACAAAGAGAGGTGGTCAGTGGTATCTCATCTGAGCTCGGTATGGTGGGGAGTGGCGTCCTCCAGGGATTGGTGTTGGGACCCCTGCTGTTCCTCATCTACATTAATGACATTGATAGGAATATTGAGAGCAGATTAGTTCAATTTGCAGATGATACTAAATTGGGGGGTTTGGCAAATAGTCCACTAAAGTGATTCAGGATGATTTGGATAGAATCCAGAATTGGGCAGAAATGTGGCAAATGAAATTTAATGTAGCGAAATGTAAAGTAGTACATGTAGGTAATAAAAACATTAGACGGGATTACTTCATGGAAGGTTTAAAACTGGATTGTGCTCCACAAGAGAAAGATCTGGGAGTGATTGTTGACCAAACCCTCACAGGCTCTAGCCATTGTGCCCTAGCAGTTAAAAAAGCCAATTGGATGCTGGGATGCATTGCCAAAAGTATTGAGTTCAAATCTAAGGAGGTGATGCTTCTTTTGTACAACACATTTGTCAGACCACATCTGGAGTATTGTGTTCAGTTCTGGGGACCAAACTTTGAGGAAAGATATAGAGGCTCTAGAGAAAGTTCAGAGAAGAGCCACTAAGCTAATTCCTGGTATAAAAGATGAAAGCTATGAGAAGAGACTGAAGATCCTTAATCTCTTTAGTCTTAGGAAAAGGAGACTAAGGGGTGATCTGATTGAGGTCTTTAAATATGTTAAAGGGATTAACAAAGTGAATTATGTAGGATCCCTTCGACCTAGTGTTGTTAGTAGAACTCGGGGTCACAAATGGAAGTTGACCAAAGGTAAATTTAGCACTGATATTCTGAAATATTTCTTCACCCAAAGAGTAATTTCAATGTGGAATAGTTTGCATGACCATATTGTTGAGGCAGAGATCTTGGGGGTTTTCAAGAGCAGGCTTGACTTAAAGCTAGATACCATTGAGTCATTGAGTATCTGAAGGGTTATATTCACAATAGTATAAAGAAACTGGCAAGCGTAGTTGGGCCGAATGCCCTGTTCTTGCCATTCATGTTATGTTATGTTATATTATGTTGGCTGAGAAAAATATTACAATTAACTTTCACGAAATCAAATGGTCGAAGTTCCAAGAAAATAAACCATGGACAGCTAGTGAATGTACTCAGTGTGAGAGAAGGTTCCTTGGCTATTCATTACTATCATTGATTCCTATATACTCTCAGTGCTTTCTATGCCTCTATCCCATAATCCATCATAATTGACCAGATAGTTCATATGTTACTGAAAGGACTTAACCATAGCTCCTGTCAATTACAAAATAACCACACCCTAAAGCATACCTTGCTTTGTTCTATATTAAATGGGATCAATGTTTACAGAAGTGAACATCATGCTGCATTGAAGGAGACTTATAACTAGCTATTGAGACCATAAAATAGTAAGGATAATGTTCACTGAGGTAATGAATCATGTGACGATAAAAGTCATTTTCTCACAGACTTCCATTGATTTGGACCATGGACTGTATAAAAGATAGACAAAGCAACCATGACATCACCCATTGCTTTCAGCATACCATTTAGGAGGCCTCGATTTTGGCGATTTGAACTGCACCATTTTGTCTTGCCGATACATGTAGGCATTTTATAGTTCTATTATGAACTAGCCAATTAATAAAGGCTTTTTAAATGTTTATACCCGAAGAGTTGCCTTTGACCATCTGTCTGTTTGTTTCAAGCACTATTTTGTCATTTTGAAAACGGATGTGATTTCCATTGGACGAAAGCTTGAATTGAAGATCCAGGCATGAGCGAGGGGTGGATCTACAGGTGGATCTGACCTTATCTGACAAGGACTACAGGATAGCCACTCCCCTAAAGCATATTTTGGCATTGTACTTTATTCTATTCTATTTGGGAGCATAATTTACAAAAATGAATATCATGATATATTGAAGGAGACTTGAAACTTACGATTGATACCATAAAATAATGTGGAAAATCATTATTGAAATAATAAATCAGGTGGGAAGTAGGGTCATTTTCTCATAGACTTCTATAGAATTGAACTTCTTTTTGCAACCACCGACGTTGCCATCTGCTGGCCATGAAATAGGATGCAATTTTGAGAGATTTCCGCATTGGGCTCACTTTCCAGACCCGGCTGCTGCATCCATCTTTCTATATTGTCTATGGGTCTAAGAGGTAATTTAAAAAAAAATTTTTTTTAATTTGGCATCTCCAATCCCACCCGAATCTGGAATGCCCAATTGGTGAACTATGTACAAAGCTTGCTCGTATGCGAGCCCTTGCTGCCAACTCAGGATAGTGAAGACAGTTCACGACTCTCCTCCGAAGCACGTGCCCGTCAGCCACTGATTCTTATACACTCATTGGTTGAATCCTCGTAAGTTCAAAACGAGGGCAGAGGATACCCGGACATGATCAAACCCAGACTCTAAAATACGTAGATATTTTGCCATGAGTGCTTGGTGTAATGGCGTGGAGGTGTTGGACGCCAGGAGCAGTGGCTAGAAATAAAAGATAAAAGCAGCGAAGTGCTAAACTTGAACAAAAAGGAAATATAAGGGCTCGCGCTACCCACGGGCCTAACGCCTGACCGTGGTAGTCAACAAGCGAGCTCACAACAAAATACCCGGCAGCTAAAAAAACCTGCCTATACTCTCGCTTCTCACAGAAATAATATAACGCAGCTAAGTTCCTGCCTAAACTCTCTTCTAATTAACCTTACCGGCTCAAGCGTCAAAAGAATACTGACACTCCAGCAACCCGAACGAGGAAAGGCAGGAGCTTAAATAGAGTCCGGGCGACGCCCCCAATCAATGCCAACTGGCTAAGGAATCCGATGGTGAGCGAAACGATATCGTCCCGGACGAGAGTAACAAAAGGAGCCTACAAGGCTCCCAAACCATGACAGGACCCCCCCCTCTAAGGGACAGCTCCAGAAGTCCCCAAGGAACCCCGCGCACGAAAATCTGAAATAAGCGAGGGATCCAGAATATCCCGAGAAGGGACCCAGCACCGCTCCTCGGGACCATATCCCTCCCAATCAACCAAAAACTGGACCCCACGACCTACGCGCCTCTCGGCCAAAATGCGGCGCACGGTATAAACCGGACCGCCCTCAAGCATGCGCGGTGGCGGCGGAGGCGTGTCTGCGGGCGCCAGGACGCTAGTGCTAACCGGCTTAATCCGTGAGACGTGGAACGCCGGATGTATGCGCAGAGATCTCGGGAGCTTCAACTGGACCGTAACCGGATTGATCCTCCGTACAATCTTGAACGGACCGATATAGCGAGGCGCCAGTTTACGGGATTCCACCTTCAACGGGAGATCCCGGGTGGACAGCCAAACTCTCTGCCCAACCCGATAGGACGGAGCCAAACGACGCCTTCTATCAGCGAAGGATTTTTGTTTGCGCCCAGAGCGCAACAGTGCCGAACGGACCTTAGTCCAAACAGACCGACAGCGCCGAATGAAGTAGTTAACTGAGGGAATCTCGGAATTGTTCTCAGTCTCTGGGAAAAGTGGAGGTTGATAACCCACTTGGGCTTCAAACGGGGAAAGCCCCGTGGAGGAATTACACAACGAGTTATGAGAATACTCGGCCCAAGCTAAAAATCGACTCCAAGATGAAGGGTTATCTGCCGCCAAACATCGGAGAGTGTTCTCAAGAGACTGATTAGTACGTTCCGTCTGCCCGTTGGTCTCAGGGTGAAACCCTGAAGAGAGGCTAACAGTGGCCCCCAACTGTTTACAAAACGCCTGCCAAAATCTGGCCGTAAACTGCGGGCCTCGGTCAGAAACAACATCCTGCGGGAGCCCATGCAACCGGAACACATTGTTGACCACAAGATGCGCTGTCTCCCGTGCTGAAGGCAGCTTGGGTAGTGCGACAAAATGAGCCGCTTTAGAAAAACGGTCAACCACCACCAGAATAACCGTATTGCCGTCAGAAACAGGCAGCCCCGTAACAAAATCTAAAGCAATATGCGACCAAGGGCGCCTGGGAACGGGCAAAGGTCGCAGCAAACCAGCGGGAGGGAGGTGGGAAGTCTTATTCCTCGAACAGACGCAACAGGCAGCAACAAACTCCCGAATATCTTTCATCATCTCCGGCCACCAAAATCGTTGGGCCAGGAACTGCTTGGTCCGATGGGCCCCCGGGTGCCCCGCCAAGCGGGAAGAGTGTCCCCACTGAAGGACCTGTGACCTAACACCCTGTGGGACAAATAAACAACCAGGAGGCTCCCCCCCAGGACCGGGATCAGACCTCAACGCCTCCTGAACAACCGCCTCAATCTCCCACTGAATAGGTGCTACGATCTGGGCCGAAGGAATGACAGGCTCTGGGGAAGGATCGCTATCAGTGCGATCAAACAAACGTGACAGCGCGTCAGGCTTAGTATTCTTAGAGCCTGGGCGGTACGTAAGCGTAAAATCAAAACGGTTAAAAAACAATGCCCATCGCGCCTGCCGGGAATTACGCCGTTTGGTCTGCTGAATATATTGGAGGTTTTTATGATCAGTCCAAACCACAAAAGGGTGCTCAGCTCCCTCTAACCAGTGGCGCCACTCCTCGAGCGCCAGCTTGACCGCTAATAACTCCCGGTCACCAATACTATAATTACGTTCGGCGGCGGACAAAGACCGGGAGAAATACGCACACGGGTGAATCTTATTATCCCAACGTGGGCGCTGGGACAGAATAGCACCCACGCCCACCTCGGAAGCATCTACCTCAACGACAAATGGGAGGGAGGGATCGGGCAAAACCAAAATCGGCTCTGAGCTAAAACGTTTCTTCAATTCCTGAAAAGCTGCGTCTGCTGCAGGGGACCACAAAAACGCTGAGGAGGCATTCTTTTTAGTGAGCGCAATAATGGGGGCAGCAACCGCGCTGAAATTACGAATAAACCTCCTATAAAAGTTTGCAAAGCCTAGAAAGCCTTGGACCTCTTTAACACTCTGCGGCGCAGGCCAATTTCTGACCGCTGCCACCTTGTCTGGGTCCATCCGCACCGAACCCTTAGACACAATGAAGCCCAAAAAGGAGACAGTCTGGGCGTGGAAAACACATTTCTCGGCTTTAACGAAAAGTTTGGCACGGAGCAGGGCTGCCAGTACACGTCTGACGTGTTGTTTGTGCTCAGACAGTGTTGAAGAAAATATCAAAATATCGTCGAGATAAACGAAGACGAATCTCTCCAACATCTCTCTGAGCACGTCATTAACAAATGCCTGGAACACCGAGGGCGCGTTAACCAGCCCGAACGGCAAGACCCGATATTCGTAGTGCCCGTCATGCGTGTTAAAAGCCGTTTTCCATTCGTCTCCCTCCCGAATGCGAATCAAGTTATAAGCGTTGCGAAGATCTAGCTTCGTAAAGAATGATGCCTCCTGTAGACGTTCAAACGCGGAACTCATTAATGGAAGGGGATATCGGTTTTTAATAGTGATCTTATTTAAACCCCTGTAATCAATACAGGGTCTCAGCCCACCATCCTTTTTCCCAACGAAAAAGAATCCCGCTCCGGCAGGGGACGTAGACGGCCGTATAAAACCATTGGCGAGAGCCTCCTGGATATACTCTCGCATAGCCTTACGCTCAGGTCCTGACAGCGAATACAGCGAACCCCTAGGTGGAGTAGTCCCAGGATCTAGGTTAATCTCGCAGTCGTACGGACGATGCGGGGGTAACGTAGAGGCTCGTTGTTTACTGAATACCTCAGCCAAATCGGCGTAATCCTTTGGAACATTCGGAGGCAAGTCGAAGTTCAGGGTAGCCCCAAATTCTTTACCCTGGTCAGAGTCTAATGAATCCGTGACTGATTCCACATCGCTGAAATTCTCCAAAAAGTTATCATCCTCTGGCTCTCGCCAGTCAAATTGAGGATCCCATTCTAACCCCTCCTCTGCCCCTTCTTCCAATCTAGGAGGGAACGGAGTAATAACCTCCTCAAACTCGCTATCGGTGTCAGCCTGACCCATAGCCTCACGTCCGAAAGAACCATTATCCCTGGTTCTACAATGTGCGCTACACTTGGGACCCCAGCGAACGATGGGATTAGTCTGTCTCCCCCAGCTGATACAAGGCTCATGCTCCCGTAACCACGAATGCCCCAAGACTATAGGGAAAGTGGGAGACTTGATAATGAAAAATCTAACCTCTTCCGAATGATTACCAAAAGAGATGAACATCTCTAATGGTTCAGAAACCTCGGTTATAACTCCCGTTCCCAGCGGGCGACCGTCCAAAGTTCTGACCGAACGCGATTGTGAAAGAGCAACAGTGGGGACGGCGTGTCTCCTAGCCCACTGAAAATCCATGAAGCAGTCCACTGCGCCCGAGTCAACGAACGCTTCAATGGTAAATCTTTTACTCCCCACAGTAATTTCTACGGGGATAAGTGTTCGGAAGGGAAGTTGGGTCTGCCCCTCTAGCGTCCCCTGAATCGCTAGAGGGGCTTTTCGTTTCCCCGTAGTTTAGGACACTGTGGACGTGTATGACCCGGCTTGTAACAATAAAAGCAGATTATTTTTCTGCTAATGGGTCTTTTAGACTGACGGTTAAACGAACCATCAACTTGCATGGGCTCAACTGAGGTAGAATCCTTAAGGAGTGAACTAGGATAAGAACAATCGCCTTTAGCAATCTTAATACCATTGTCAGCCAGAGGAGATTTATTCAGTCTCTCCCGGCTGCGTTCGCGTATGCGATTGTCAATTCGCACAGCAGTACGAACTAAGGAGTCTAAAGTTGAGCAGGGTTCTAACGTAGCCAGTGCATCCTTAATCTCCTCCGTAAGTGCATGGCTAAAAACTGTCATCAGAGGAGCCTCTGGCCAGCCGGTTTCCGTGGCCAGAGAACGAAATGTAATAGAAAACTCAGCTGCGCTTTCCTTGCCCTGTCTCAGGTGCATTAAACGCGTAGCTGCGTCTTGGCCGCAAATGTCCTGATCAAAAACAGAAACCATCTCCCTGACAAGAGCCTCTACCGAATTAACAACCGGTGAGTTAGCTCTAATTAGTGGACCGACCCAATTGAGCGCTGTGCCAGCCAACAAGGACAATATAAAGGCAACTCGAGAGTCCTCATTTACAAAACGTGACGGCTGAGCTTTAAAAAATATCTCACACTGGGCAATAAAATCCCTACACTTTCCAGCCTCGCCACTGTATCTTTGGGGGAGTTGTAACTTTGGCTCTCGGGGAAAATGTATGGGTTGTGCTTGTGCAAAACTTTGTGGAGTCTGTGACGTTAGAGGTTTAATACTCTCTGATAATTCTAACAGGGCGCTCTGCTGGTTCTGCAGCGCAGTCTCCTGCACGTGCAGCCTATCAGCCAGTTCAGAGCGCTGATTGATCAGAACAGAGAGTGAATTCGCAAATCCAGCCAACCTCTCCTGCTGACTGGCAATAGCTCTCAATCTCAGCCACCGCTGACGTCTCCATTGCGGCTGGAGTGTACTGTAATGGCGTGGAGGTGTTGGACGCCAGGAGCAGTGGCTAGAAATAAAAGATAAAAGCAGCGAAGTGCTAAACTTGAACAAAAAGGAAATATAAGGGCTCGCGCTACCCACGGGCCTAACGCCTGACCGTGGTAGTCAACAAGCGAGCTCACAACAAAATACCCGGCAGCTAAAAAAACCTGCCTATACTCTCGCTTCTCACAGAAATAATATAACGCAGCTAAGTTCCTGCCTAAACTCTCTTCTAATTAACCTTACCGGCTCAAGCGTCAAAAGAATACTGACACTCCAGCAACCCGAACGAGGAAAGGCAGGAGCTTAAATAGAGTCCGGGCGACGCCCCCAATCAATGCCAACTGGCTAAGGAATCCGATGGTGAGCGAAACGATATCGTCCCGGACGAGAGTAACAAAAGGAGCCTACAAGGCTCCCAAACCATGACACTTGGTGCTTCAGGGTTTCCCCTACAATATAGGGCCTGCATTGTGAGACAATGTAGACACAGAAAAATTGTATTGTGGTTTCTTTACTGTTCTAGGGATAAAACATACCTCATTGTTTCTGGAAATATGCAATTTAAAAATAGAGGTTTTATTCACTAAACTGGAAAGGCATGCAGACAATATAAAGTATTCATTTTAAATGGAGAAGTACAGTTTAAATGCTGCATTTTAGAAAACGTCCCATGGGTTGTTTGTAACATTTATGTAGCTAGGTAAGGGAGTCTAAGTCTGTTCATAGTGATACTTCAATCTGTCATCTCAGTAACTTTCAGAGCTGTGCAGAACATGTTTCTCCTGCCACTGAGATATAATCATAACACCTGATCATCTCCATTGTAAAAAAAAACTAAAAACTGATCATGAGAATATTTGTTTTCAGTTTCTTTAAGCTATTGTTCAAATATTAAAATAATATTGGCCGAAAACTTAAAAGTAAGTAGCAAAAGTACCAGAAAAAGCCAACACACTGCCTAAACCCTCAAGAAAGCTTGGGGAAACCCTGTTATTACTTATCTGGTTTAGAACGTTTATATTGTATTTATTACATTCATTTATATTATATTTATAACCAGTTTTATGTGACATATTAATATTTTTCTTATTCTGGTTTCTATTACTTTTTGTGATGGTTTGTGATATTAAAATAAAGAAAATCTGTAAGAAACAATGCTATATGCAGTTCCACTTAAAGTGCACGAACACATGTGGAATCAGCTGCAATACAAAGGACACCAGCAAAAGTCATGCCGAGGGCTCCAAATTGGTTAGTGCTCTATCTGTGGCCATTAACTTAGTGTACTCAATTTCCTAGTCTGTTAAACAAAACAGTTCTTCCATTACATGGAGCCTAATTGTCAATTTATCATTTTTATGGACATATTAACATTTCCAAATGGATGCGATTGTGAACTTTATAAAGAGGTTTTCCATTTATAGTTATTTGCATTATGCTAAGCATGGATATTGCACTGCATGATGTACAGTACACTGAGTCAGTAGAATCCTAATCCAACCACGATGGATTCATATTTGTATGCACATAACTGCACAACCCCAGTGCTTTATCATTCAGTATTGAAGGGTCGCCCCTCCCACTTACTGCAGAGCTCTCAACAACTTCCTCAGGAAACATGTTGGGCCAAACATCCCACTGAACTGCAGCAAAATGCTAAACATACTGTGCACACTGAATGCTGATGTATTTATTTTGCGTTTAAGTATGAGGAAGTTATGAACGCCTGCCCTTCACTCCATATTAACACAGAGCCAGATGCAAAGGGTATAAAAACTACAGAAGTACACTGTACATCATTTTCAAAAAAACATATCAAAATAAATCAAGAGCTATGACAGTTGATACAATATTTATGTCCACATTATTTATGATAGCACTATGATGGTGTATATGAATGTCCCTTTTTATTTTCACTAGGTGCAAACAGTGGCGGTTCGTCGGCCGTAACAAAGTGAAGCCAAAACCTCGCCCTTCAAAGCTTAATGACTCAAACCTTTCGCAGTTTGCTTTTCTTGATCAGCAGCTGCTCATACGAATTGGTAGAAAGACAGTCAAATTTATGAAATTTATATGCAGAGCATGATCATCCATTAGCATTGATAATGTTAATGAGGAGGGAATTTCCTGCTGACTCTCTCTCTCTCCCTGTGCCATGTTGGGAAAAGAAACACAAGTGCTCTATACTCGCCACGTCAATCAATCAATAACTGCGGTTTTGGCTCTTGCCATCCAGTAGGCAGGATTCTGATAACTTGCCATGCATGTATCTCGTAGGATACCGCACAAGACCTGGAGAGATTTTTTTACTTGAATGATTTGAATCTGTGGAGTTTACTTTTTTCCTGTGCTGGCTGACATATTTGAGGTCTAGCAATAAAGGTGCAATGACACCAGTTGTTGTTTTTAGTTTTTTTTATTATACTTTGACACTTAAGTTAATGGCAGCTGGCAAAACTGATGGGTACAAAGTTTTGAAATTTGGCCAACTAGTTGACCCAAACCTCAAGTACTCCTAGCTGGCCAATGCTGCACTTGTATAACCATTCAAAACTTTTGAACACTTGACAAAAAAACTTGATATTTCTGGAAGGCTTTGCCCAAGCCAAGCCCAGTGTGCCCCATGATGCCTTTTTTCACAAAACAAGATTTTCCATCATTTTCAGTTTTGTGGAGAATGATCTTTTTGCTACTCCACCTACATATTTTCTAAGATCATCACCATGTGAGGTTTTACGAAAGGGACCACAAGCGAGAACCAGTAAAATACAAAAAGGTGGCTTTATTTCTGAAGGGGGAAAAGCCTCAACAGAGCAGGCGACAGTACAGAGTCCACAATCCAAAATCAGAATCCAATGGGCGAAATCCAGAATCGTAACCAGGGCACCAATCACAAAAATCAAAGTTGGACAAAAAGGGATCAAGAAACAAGACGGCGGCGAAGTACAGGGAGTAGGCAAAAATCGAAGGCCAGTCAGAAAGATAATCACAATGAGAATTGAACGTGGCACAAGTAAATATGAAAGAACGATCTGACAAGGCAGTGCTGTGAAGAGACATCTAAGATACATTTCAGGGAGGTCACATGATAACAGAGCACAGGTGCAAGCAGTTAGACTGATTACGAGGGAGCAACACATTAGGGAGAACCTGATCACATGAAATTGGCAGAAGCCAAAACGCGGACAGGGATCACGGGACAAACCTATGGACAATAACACAGCTCCGGTCCAGGAGTTCTACTGTGCACCAATACTAAGGGAAAGGAAAGCATAAGGTGCGGAGATTCCACTGAAATGCAGCAGCGAAGATTAGGGAGAGACAAGAGGCGGAGACTAGAATAGGCGAGTACTGAGAGCTTGTTAATCAATTAGTAAGTGCAGCTATATAATCCCGAGTGCTCGTTAGTAAGTTAGTCTTATATACAATGTTAGTCTTGGTTAGTAAATTAACAAAAACATCAAACTGTTAGTATGTGTTAGTAATATAGAAAAAGCAAGGAGAAGGAAGTAAACGAGATCGGGAAGGAAGATTGAAACCAGAAACCATTAAATCACCCGAAGGAGTGGCATGCATTTCTGGGGCTGTGAGCAAAGACAAGACCAAAAACAAGACAGGGGGAGACAAAGTGCAATGCATGGATAAATCAAAACATGGACCGGAATGAAACTATGGCTAGAAGTAAAACATGGAAATCCAAAACTAAGGCAATACATGAACAAATAAGCAACCAAAACACAATACACATTTCTAAAGAATAGTCAGACATGGCAAGGATCAAAATACACATATGGCAGTCAGAACAAAGACATGGCAAGGCAGAACCAAAATCACAACTTACCAAATTTTTTACTATGAAAGGCAGAGAGAATTAACTGTGAAGATTCCAAAATAGGAAGTTAGGCCATCTTAGGCAAAACTTGATAATACAGTATTTACATTCTACATTTTAGCTATACATTCAGAAAAATTAGTAAGCGTGCCCAGAGCTATGTCTTCTGATGCGATGCGCATCTTAACCACAGAGTCTAAACTAACCACTCAACCACTGGGCCTAAGACCACTCCGTAACAGATTGTAGCTATGTGAGAAAACATATTTAATACATGTAAAATGTGCAAATCACGGTTGGTTTCTTCTGATTTCTATTAAATTCAAGGATGTAGAATAAAGATATTTTGTTGTGTAATTCAGAATTGCATTCATTTTGAATCTAGCTCTTCGAAAGATAATAATAATTAAAATAAAAAAATAAAAAAAAAAATAAAACAAAAGGAGCTCCTCCCCTTCCTCTGCTCCTTTGGTCAATCCCACACCTGGTTTGTATTTGGTAAAACTGTCCAGAGAGGTTGTAATTTCTCGAGTGGCTGTCAAGTGCCGCGGCGAAGAACTGCTCGAAACAGGATGTCAATGTCAGTGCGCATACAGGCTGCCTGTGGGTAGTGAGGTGAGGGAGAAAGTGGTGTTAAGAGCACTCAGCGAGATGTCAAGCCATCCCCAGCTGGTCAGAGGCATGCTCTCTGCAGTCGAATTTCCTTTTAAGCAATTAGCCTTTCACCTGGACAAGCTCATTGAAGCAGTGCATCCCAAACATATTAAGCAGACGGCTTAGGTCTGCTGACTTAGAAGCGCAAACAAAATGATGGCCACCCCGTGTCAGAGCCTTTAACTTTAGACACACACGCACACACCACACACCCATATGCACGCACCCGCACACACATACTATGTGTGATATTTGTTGCTAATTTTTTTTCTCTTTGTAATTTACACAATCTTGAAGTACCTCTATTTAGGATGTGTTAAAAGACTATGTAGATTTTAATAAAGTAGTTAATCTTTCATGTAAAGTGAATAAAGCTTGGTTTTATTGAATTTTGTATTTGACTGCTGCAGCATTGCATTAAGAGGGGAGCAGTGCGTTTAACGACTGATAGATTATTTTAGTAATTCGAAAAATGATTAACCAAGGAAAATGGTTGAAAAAAGATTGACTACTTTTTAATTCAAAGGGAATGTATCCACTAATTTCAGTTGCGCAGCCACCACTAATACACATGTATGCGCAGAGAAAGAGAGAGAGAGAGAGAGAGAGAGAGAGAGAGAGAACATCTTTTCTCTTTATCTGACATCTTTTTTTAAAGAATTTAAAGGTAGTAGCCTAAGCATGTTTTATTATTGTTTTGCAAATAAAGGACACAAAAGTGCCCAAGTTTTTTGTATTCAAATTCATTTCTTTTTATGGAGAATTATTATGCTGAAAATGATTGGTGAATTAAATCATAATAATGGTGCCCATAACGATGATATCTCTTATCATGATGATGGTTTTGTAGCTTCAATGTCATTAGCTCCAGCATTATGACTTTTTGAAACACATTCTACATTTAGCGTGACCAAGGACTGCAACCTTTTTACTGAGTTGAACATCAATCAAATGGCACCGCATATTGTACAGCCAGAAGAAAATTTCTGGGGCAGCGCACCAAAACCAATTTTTTTTTGTCATGTCTCGGACACGTTCCTGACTGGCCTCATGACGCAGGGACGTCTGCCGAGGTTCTTGCCTCAATGAACATGAATTCGTAGAAAACGCGGGAAATAAACGCAAGGCACGACAGGCGTTCATGCGTTTGGAATTCGCCTCCCGCAGTGTCCTGTCCTGGTCGTCTGAAGCTAATCTTTATGCTCTCAGTGACCTCTTCACTGCAAACCCTGCTAAATATATTATTCCCGAGGGGCTTTCATCGCTGCTTGGTGTCAGAAATCAATATGTATGAGGCGCGTAGATGGGAATTTCTAATAGATCTCCGCGGCCCTGCGCTGCTCTTCAATATCTGCCTTGGACTATTAGTGCCGGCTCAGTGCCGGTGAAATAACCAAGATAATTTTTTAAGGTGCTTTTCTTAAGGTAGAACTGGAACTCGTGTTTTTTTTTTCCAAATACGCTGGGACACCGTTGAAACTGTTTAATAATATCTTTATCGATAAAAAGCCTGGTTTATTTTGTCTCGCTTGACTTTTTTGTTTTGGTTTGCATAATTTCAACTGTAATTCATATTTTCAGGTTATCCAATCCAAGAGAGGGGAGGGAATTGCACTGATGATCAATTTGCATCCAGTTGCAGTTTAACAATTTTGACAGTTTGTTTTCTTTTAGTCTGCATCATTTCAGTGGTGGATTATATTTTCACAAAATCCAATCCTACAGTGGGGAGGGAATTGTTCAGAGGTTCAATTTGCATTCAATTTCAGTTTTATAATTTTGACCATTTGAATTAGGCAAAACAATTTTATTACTGAAATTTTTCGTTACATATTACCCCTGAAGAAAGCTACACGAGGAAGGATGGCAGTTTGCCAGGTTATGAAGATTCTCATTTTGTCATTATGAAATGTATTCTAATTTAGATTTATTGATGTAGTTTTCAAGGTTTTTAATGGATTTACTAACAAGAGACGCCATGTCTTATTTTCACCTGGCATTCGATCCTTCCTAATCTAAAGGTATTATTGTGTTAAATGAAGGCTGCGTTTACCACAGCATTCGAGCATGTGTGTACAATACATATCTATTTCTATATATAAATCACCTTTCACTGGCTTTAGGAATATTGTGGAAAAATTGTATTGATTCAGGCTAGTCCCGACTGGTCTGTCCTTTATAAGTCATAGATCTGTGGGAATAATATAAACACAGAGGTGTTGCATAATATTTAAGAATGATGTACTGTATTAATTTTCAATTCTTCACATGCAATGGAGATTTGGTGCTGTGCATGACACTGGGTAGGCAGCCATAAGCTGAAATCTCTTTGGCTGCAGTGCTGATGTCATTCTAGTCACAGACGAAAAAGACATCCAGCTTCGGCGAGCATTTGTGTGTGCGTGTGTGTGTGTGTGTGGAGTGGAAGGTGGCGGGGGTGGAGGATGCATAACCCCAGGGGAAGTGGGGGATGAAATTATTCCATGGACACTGGCAGCGTCTATCTCCGTCTCACACAGAGGACCCAGGCATTTAGTCTGTGTTTATATGGCTCTTTCAGCTGCAGCAGTTTACACACATATCTATCTGACAATGAGAGCAATCATCTTCACATCTAATCCAAAAATATTACTACTACAACAAATATCATTAATGTTGTTATTATTATTATTATTATTATTATTATTATTAGTATTATTATGCTGTCACAGTCTTTGCTGGTATCCTTTTTTTTTTGTGCATCAGCCGAGTGCAAACCATGCACTAAGGGCATCAGTCTCTCAAGTCAAGTCATTCATTCTGTTCATACATTAAGCACCTTCTTGAGGAGTCGTACAGATTTGCTGATCTTTTGGTCTCCGTTACTGTAGCTCTCTCTTATACTTTCTTGATGTTTTCTACCATCCCCTTCTTTATTGTATCAAGTATTCCAACAACCACAGAGATCACTTCAATTTTCATCTGCCACATTCTCTGTATTTCTAATTCTAGGTCTTTGTACTTGCATTTCTTTTCTTGTTCTTTTAGTGTGATGTTTCTGTCATATCAATCAGTTTCCAGGTAGAATTCACAGAATCTTTAACTATGATATCTGGTCTGTTCACTGCGATAGTTCTATCAGTATTGACTGGCATGTCCCTCATGATGGTGATGTTGTTGTTCTTATTGTGCATCACAGTCTCTGGCTCATGCTCATACCACCTGTCGGCAACCTCGATATCATGATCTTTACAGATGTTCCAGTGGAGATGCGTTGCAGCGTTATAGTGCCTGGAGATGTACTCTGTTTCAGCTAATACCTCACAACCAGATACAATGTGGTCCCTGTCTCTTCATACTGTGAACACATTCTGCATTTGCTCTCCACTTGCTGGCTACATATTACTTTTTGATAATTTCTGGTGTTTATTGCCTGGTCTTGAGCTGCTACAAGTAGCCCCTCTGTTTCTCCTTTCAGGTTACTTGATAACCATTTGTTGGTGGTCACTGTATCTACATGAGGCTTTTCTAGGATCTTTGTATATTGGCCATGCAATGCTTTATTATTTCACTTTTCTTCTTTCATTGATTTCATCTTGTACTTGATCATGTGTTTTAGGGCTTTAGCATTTTCTGAGGCTGATTTATCTTCTCAGTTCTCAAACTGGAGTACTGGTGCTTCCTTCTCAAACTTATTTGCACTCTTGGTTTACAGGGGTTCAAGCCCGTAGGACTGAAACCCTATTGTTTTTGTGCTGGTCAGGGGTTCAAGCCTGTAGGGCAGAAACCCTATTGTTTTTGTGCTGGTTTATTATAAGTGTAAATGCTGACAGCATTCACACAATTGTTTTTTGTGTCGGCCATTTTCATTATTATTATTATTATTATTACTTCTTCCGCCGTGCTACCCTATTTTTTACTCCCACATACTTTGTGCTATTTCAACAACTCATATATCAAAACGTGTAGCTTTTTCTGGTCATTATGACTATTATATTTCTCTTTCTATACTATATATACTTTTATTAAGTATACCATTTATCCTTTTTTTTTTAAAAATGTAGCTATTTTCAGCTATTTTTTACTCCATCATACCTTTTGCTAGAAACGTCATTCAAACTGTAAAATCTTAAGCTACGCTTGGATAATTTCTGTACCTTTCAACTTCTTTGTAACTTCTATCATTTCTATCATTTTCTAATTATAATAAAACATTTTGTCTTTTTTTTTTTTTGCTATTAATTATGAGAACTTAGAGCATGGAGACCTCACGGCTAGAGCGACGAACATCGGCAAAACGTACTTGGAGTTTTCTCTAACTCCCAGTTTTCACGCCGCATAAATATTTTTATATCCAAGTTGAAGCAAAATTTGTGCTGATCACCAAAATGTGACTATGGAAGCAATTGGACAAACAGATTTGGCAGTTTGAGCCGAAAAGCGACGGGACCGCTCAGGGAAGCTCCATTAACTCCTATATTAAATGCAGCCAGAAAAAGCAGCTTGCAAAAGCTAAATTCACAGTTTTCTAACTTGCCCGTGTTTCTATATTTTTTGCACTACGAATACTATTTTGACATATCTTACTCAGCTGACTATCCTCTTTCGTACGGTACATCCATTTCCTAGATTAGATTCACCATTTTTCAGTTAGAACTCACAATCTGTTAGAAACAGCTGCGCCAAAATCTCCATTTCACGAAATGACTCCGCCAAACTCAAATACCGTATATATGAACAAATAATCGCCCGCGTGCAAATACGTACTGTGTGCGAAGAGCTGCCTGGGGTCAGACCTCATTTTGTGTATTAAACGCCGGTTCAATAAAACCCCCGGACGATTATTCGCACATTTGTATATAAAAGTCTGTGTTACCCCGTGTTGCAGTAAGACTTATGCCACAACAAGCTTTGATTTGTCTTTGTATTTAGGCTATATCTAATGTTAATAAAGATGTGGGGGGAAAAAATAGCTGACGGTCTATGGCACAGAGATATAAAAAAACTGGAGTGGATGACGTCACTAGCTGGATCAAAGCGCACACGGCAGAATAGCTCTGCCATCTTGTTTATGGTGTTATGGCCCCAATTTGTAATGACATTTATGACAGCAAGGGATGACAGACAAAATTTTAAAACTCAAACATTAAATAAAACAAAGACCAACACTAACCAACAATTTATACTACTGACTAAGATTGATAATATACAAGAAAAAAACATTTACAGTCCCTTGAGATGGGGTCGCTTGGTGAAGTTCCGGGTGAGGAAAATGTTCCAACACAGGCAAAAATCCACAAAAAGCTTCACAGGTCTTGAAAACAGTGGCAAGTCTGGTCAAATGTATCCTTCTCCTTGCAATTTCCCAGACTACATTACTCTCTCCTTATTTACTCTTTTGCAGCTCCCTCCCACCTTTTAGACTTTCTTTATTCTCTGGGACTTTCCGTCACAGACATGCCCAGGACATGCCTAAACCTAGCTCCAGACTGGGCTAAACAAAAAAAAAGTCAATACTTTCTTTCCACATTACACCTCCATTCCAAAAGGGAAACATTTTGACTCATAAAGGCAAAATATTTCTTTTCAATACAAAAATGGTTAAGTAGACACTTGTGTCTATGTACATATAATACAATATTCAAATAAACACATGATATATATACATACTCAAACACAGGATAAGCAATCAGCAATTGTCAGTTCCCTTTACATGCTCATTTCCAAGTCAAACTCCGGTAAAATCAAACTCTAATTCAACAATCTCCAATTCTTGTTTTTCATCTTACTCAAAAACATTAACGGATTGTGGTCAATGTACACAATCATTGGCTTTTGCCCTGTACAAACATAAACCCCAAAGTGTTGTAAAGATAGAACCAGAGCCAACAGCTCCTTCTCTATTGTGGAATAGTTCCTTTGTTGGTGATTGAACTTCCTGGAGAAGTATGCCATGGGATGCTCAATGTCATCAGAGTCACTTCTCTGTAGGAGCACAGATCCACAAGCTTGGTCGCCAGCATTGACCGCGATGGAGAACGGTTTGTTGAAGTCAGGAGATTTGAGCACGGGGAAGTGACACAGCAGAGACTTCAGGCGATCGAAGGCTCTCTGGCATGCTTCATCCCAAGTGAACTTCACGCCTTTCTTCAGTTGGTTGTTGAGACTGAGAGCAATCTCAGCAAAGTTCTTGCAGAACTTGCGGTAATACTCGATCATTCCAAGGAAGCGGCGCAAAGCTTTTTTGTTGTCAGGAACTGGAAAGCCCACGATGGCTTGGACTTTAGCATTTATGGGTGCCACCTTACCCAGGCCTTTGACGTGGCCAAGATAGGTGACAGTAGCACAACCAAAGTCACTCTTGTTCAGGTTAACAGTCAGGTTAGCCTGGGTCTGGCGCTGGAACAACGTCTCTACATCTTTTAGATGTTCTTCCCTGGAGTCACTCCATGTGATCAGGTTGTCGATGTACGCACCCGTGTGTGGCAATCCAGCGATTGTGGACTGTATCATCCTTTAGAATGTGGCTGGGGCATTTTTCATGGCAAAGGGTAGGACTTCATACTTGTACAACCCAGATGGTGTGGCAAAGCAGAGATGCTCTTGGCCCTCTCAGTTAAAGGTACACACTAATAACCCTTCAATAAATCAATCTTGGTCAGAAACTTTGCTTGCCCTACTCTATCGATACAATCATCAATCCTAGATATTGGAAACACATCAGCTCTAGTTACAGAATTGACTTTGCGATAATCTGTACAGAATCCAGTACTTCCATCAGGTTTTGGAACTAGCACACAGGGTGAACTCCAATCTTAACGAGAGGGTCTTATAATGTTCTAACATGTACTCAACCTCTCTCTCAGCAATCTTTCTCTTTTCAGGATTCATCCGGTAGGAATGCTGTTTTATTGGTTTGGCATCACCAACATCTACATCATGAGAGGCTATAGAAACTCTCTTTGGAACATCAGGAAATAGATCTTTATATTTCTTGATCAACCTCTCAAACTGATCTTTCTGTGAGGGTTCCAAGTGCTGGAGTTTTACATCAAGATTTTGCAACACTTCAGAATTTGACAACTTACATGAAAGAACTTCAGCTTTAATTCTAAGTTCATCATCTTGAAACTCCCCCTCATCTTCACAAGTCCCGACCAAAGGAGAATCTGAAGTGACAGCTGCAACCCTAGCATTCCTATCATGATAAGGCTTCAGCATGTAAATGTGACACTACTGTTTTGACTTTCTCCTCTCTGGAGTCTTCACAATGTAATTGAGATAATTGAGTTTTGTTTGAATTTTCAAATGAAATCCTGCCTGTAATGGATTGGACTGCAAGGGAAACAACACAAGGACCTTGTCTCCTGGTTTAAACTCACGGCTTCTAGCCTTAGGATCATACTAAGTTTTCATTTTTCCCCTGACTTGATTTCAAGTTCTCTTTGACTAGGTCACAAGCTGCACGCAGTCTTTCCTCGAACTTACTAACATAGTCTAACAGACTGATATGCGGCTCTTTCTCTTGCCATTGTTGACTCAACAATAGCAAAGGTCCTCTCACTTCATGGCCAAACACTAGCTCAAACGGACTGAATCCAGTAGACTAATGGACTGCTTTTCTAGCTGCAAACAACAGTAAATGAACACCTTCATCCCAGTCTTTTTTGTGATCATAACAATAAGTCCTCATCATTGTCTTGAGAGTGGAATGAAACCGCTCTAAGGCACCCTGACTCTCTGGATGATAGGCACTGGAAAGAATTTGCTTCGCACCTAGTTCATACACTACCTGCTGCAAAAATCCGGAAGTGAAATTGCAACCTTGATCTGATTGAATTTACCTGGGAAGGCCAAACAACGTGAAGAATTTTATCAAAGCCTTCGAGATTGCAGTTGCCTTGATGTTACGTAGAGGTATGGCTTCAGGGAATCTGGTAGATGCACACATGATTGTCAAAAAGTACTGATTTCTGGATCTAGTCCTGGGTAATGGACCAAAACAATCAATAATGACCTTAGAGAAGGGCTCCCCAAATGCTGGGATAGGCTACAATGGAGCTACAGGTGGGTCTAACTGGTGTTTTCCAACTACCTGATAAGTGTGACAGGATTTGCAAAAGTTGGAAACATCTTTCCGAAGCCCAGGCCAGAAGAAGTGTTTCATGATCTTATCAACAGTCTTGTTAACACCAAGATGACCTCCTAAAGGTAAAATATGAGCCATTGTTAAGATCTCATTCCTGTAGACCTTCGGAACAACAATTTGCCTAACTACTGCCCAATCTGCATTAGCAAGGTTATCAGGAGGGCGCCACTTCCGCATCAACACACCATCCTTGAGATAATACCCAACTGGAACTGCGTCTATTTCTTTATTAGAAAGGGCTCTCCTCTTTAGTACACAAATTTCAGGATCATTAGTTTGCTCCTGAATCAACTGCTTTCTGGACAAAGACAAGTCTCCAGACACATCAGAATCACCAGACTCATCTGGCTGGCTGGACAAAGAACTGCTAAAAGTATCTGATAAGTCCTCAAACAGAGAAACCATAGTAGGCCGAACAGAGTCATGAGGCGAACCACCTGAGTCATGATTATTCAATGTGCTGGACGGCACCACTTCATTTTTTTCATGAGCCTTCTTTGCCATAGCACGAGTCACTGGACAGGAAGGATGCAGAGATGGGTCTTCATCGCCCTCTTCAGTGCTCGGCTGTGAAGTAAGATGTTCAGGGGGAACTACATTGCCCCCAGCCAGGTCATTGCCTAGCAGCAAAGAAACACCCTTGATAGGTAGACTTGACATAAGTCCCACCTTTACCTGTCCTGTAACTAAATCTGACTTCAAGAATACAGAGCGCGGGGGTGCAGATACAGTTCTCCCTTCAATACCTTGTACAAGTATGAAATCCACAGAAGCGGTCTCATCACGTAACTACAAGGAGTCCATCAACAAAAGTGACTGAGAAGCTCCGGTATCCCTTAAGATATATATGGGGACAGGAGTAGTATGCTCATTCAGAGCCACAAATCCCTCTGACACAAATGGAAGAAATTCCTCTCCCAGCAGTCAGCAGTATCAGGCTTTTTAGCCCCACAAGAAGCAGGGAATTTAGCAGATCGGTTATCTACTACAGGGGTTTCTAACCTTGTTTTCAGAAAGGCATTTGGTTTGGTATTCCTTTCTTTTTCTTTTTTAGCTTTAAGGAATCAACGGTTAGTTGTAACAGGACCAGATTTCTTGCAATAATTGCAAACTAGACCACTTTTGTCACTGTCAGCTTTCACACTTTGATCAGACCTGTGACTGGATTTCTGGGCAACATCACCAAATTTGTCTTTGGGTGAGGAATCTTGGGTATCACCATTACCTTTCCTCTGAAATGGGACCATTTATTGTTACTGCTAGACTGAAATTTGGACTTATGTGTGAGAACATATTCGTCTGCAAATTTGGCAGCTGTTCGCAAATTCAGTGCTTGCTTCTCATTAAGGTAGGTCTTAATATCATACTTAACACAGTTCTTGAATTCTTCAACTAACACCATGTCTTTTAGTGAGTTGAAATCATCCTTGACTTCCACAGAAGTACACCAGCGCTTAAAGCAAACCTTCTTCTCATTATCAAATTCCACATAAGTCTGATTGTCAGATTTCTTCAGACCGCTGAATTTCTGTCGGTAAGCCTCTGGAACCAACTCATAAGCTCGCAAAATAACCTTTTTGACAACCTCATAATCAGAGGAATCATCTTCAGACAAAGCCGAATAGGCTTGTTGAGCTTTACCCTTGAAGACAGTTTGCAGCATCTTAGGCCAGTGTTCCTTTGGCTACTGACAACTTTTAGCTACCTTTTCAAAGCACTGGAAATAGTTATCAACCTCCTTCTCCAAGAATGGAGGCACCAGTTTTACCTCCTGGCTAGCACAAAATTTATTTTCAGTTGCTATTTTGATTTTTAGTAGCTCCATTTGGAGCCTTTCTTCTCTACCTAATTTCTGTAAATCGAAATCTCTCTCTCTTACTAATTTTTCTAATTCAAATTCTCTTTGTTTTTCTTTTTCCTCCCTCTCAAATTCTCTTTGTTTTTCTTTTTCCTCCCTTTATATTTTGAGCATTTTTAATTTAAGTTCCATTTCTATATTTAGATTTTCCACTGGAAACTGTTCCAGATCTCCTGGTGCAAACACAGTTTCATCAATGTAATACTCAACAATCTCTCTAGCCAGTCTTGCTTTTCGCATGGCTGGTCGTACCTCTGTCAGCTCTAAATTGCCTGTGTTGGAGCATTTTCCTCACCAGGAACATCTACAAGCAACCCCATCTCAAGAGACTGTAACTATTTTTTTTCTTGCATATTCTCAATCTTGGTCAGTAGTATAAATTGTAGGTTAGTGTTGGTCTTTGTTTTATTAAATCTGTTTATATATACAGTGGCGCTTGAAAGTTTGTGAACCCATTAGAATTTTCTAGATTTCTGCATAAATATGACCTAAAACATCATCAGATTTTCACACAAGGCCTAAAAGTAGATAAAGAGAACCCAGTTAAACAAATGAGACAAACATATTATATTCGGTCATTTATTTATTGAAGAAAATTATCCAATATTACATATCTGTGAGTGGCAAAAGTATGTGAACCTTTGCTTTCAGTATCTTGTGCGACCCCCTTGTGCAGCAATAACTGCATCTAAATATTTCCGGTATCTGTTGATCAGTCCTGTACATCAACTTGAAGGAATTTTAGCCCATTCCTCAGTACAGAACAGCTTCAACTCTGGGATGTTAGTGGGTTTCTTCACATGAACTAATTGCTTCAGGTCCTTCCACAACATTTCGATTGGATTAAGGTCAGGACTTTGACTTGGCCATTCCAAAACATTAACTTTATTCTTCTTTAACCATTCTTTGGTAGAACAACTTGTATGCTTAGGGTCGCTGTCTTGTTGCATGACCCTCCTTCTCTTGAGATTCAGTTCATGGACAGATGTCCTGACATTGTCCTTTAGAATTTGCAGGTATAATTCAGAATTCATTGTTCCATCAATGATGGCAAGCTGTCCTGGCCCAGATGCAGCAAAACAGGCCCAAACCATGATACTACCACCACCATGTTTCACAGATGGGATAATGTTCTTATGCTGGAATGCAGTGTTTTCCTTTCTCCAAACATAACACTTCTAATTTAAACCAAAAAGTTCTATTTTGGTCTCATCTGTCCACAAAACATTTTTCCAATAGCCCTCTGGTTTGTTCACGTGATCTTTAGCAAACTGCAGACGAGCAGCAATGTTCTTTTTGGAGAGCAGTGGCTTTCTCCTTGCAACCCTGCCATGCACACCATTGTTGTTCAGTGTTCTGCTGATGGTGGACTCATGAACATTAACATTAGCCAGTGTGAGAGAGACTGTAAGTTGCTTAGAAGTTACCCTGGGGTCCTTTGTGACCTCGCCGACTATTACACGCCTTGCTCTTGGAGTGATCTTTGTTGGTCGACCACTCCTGGGGAAGGTAACAATGGTCTTGAATTTCCTCCATTTGTAAACAATCTGTCTGACTGTGGACTGGTGGAGTCCAAACTCTTTAGAGATGGTTTTGTAACCTTTTCCAGCTCGATGAGCATCATCAACGCTTTTTCTGAGGTCCTCAGAACTCTCCTTCGTTCGTGCCATGATACACTTCCACAAACGTGTGTTGAGAGGATCAGACTTTGATAAATCCCTGATCTTTAAATAAAACGAGGTGCCCACTCACACCTGATTGTCATCCCATTGATTGAAATCACCTGACTCTAATTTCACCTTCAAATGAATCACTAATCCTAGAGGTTCACATACTTTTGCCCCTCACAGATATGTAATATTGGATCATTTTCCTCAATAAATAAATGATCAAGTATAATATTTTTGTCTGATTTGTTCAACTAGGTTTTCTTTATCTACTTTCAGGACTTGTGTGAAAATCTGATGATGTTTTAGGTCATATTTATGCAGAAATATGGAAAATTTTTAAGGGTTCACAAACTTTCAAGTGCCACTGTATATATATATACAGTATCTCACAAAAGTGACTACACCCTTCACATTTCGAATATCAATTTTTTATATCTTTTTCAGGGCCAACGTTACAGAAATGAAAACTGGACATATTCTAGAGTAGTCATTGCACAATATGTGTAGCAGTGTAGATTTACTGCACTGTCCAAATAACTGAACAAACAGTCACTATTTCCAAAATTGGTGGCAACAAAAGTGAGTACACCTTACTGTCAACATGCCAAATTGTGTCCATAGTGTCAAAATTTCGAGTGACTGCCATTGTTGTCCAGCACTGCCTTGATTCTCCGAGGCATGGAATTCACTAGAGCTGCACAGGTTGTTGCTGGGATCCTCCACTCCTCCATGACAACATCACAGAGCTGGTGGATGTCGGACACCTGCTGCTCCTCCACCTTCCTCTTGAGGATACCCCACTGGTGCTCAATGGGATTCAGGTGTGACATACTTGGCCATTCCTTCACCTTCAGCTTCTTCAGGAAGGCAATTGTCATCTTGGAGGTGTGTTTTGGCTTGTTATCATGTTGGAAAACAGCCGTGGGGCCCAGTTTCTGAAGGGAGGGCATCATGTTCTGCTTCAGAATCTCACAGTACATGTTGGATCCACTATTCCATTAATGAAGTGCAGCTCCCCAGGACCAGAAGCACTCATGCAGCCCCAGACCATGATGTTGCCACCACCATGTTTGACTGTAGGCAGTACACACTTGTTTTGATACTTCTCAGCAGGGCGCCTGCTATGCTGGACACGATCTGAGCCGAACAAGTTTATCTTGGTCTCGTCAGACCACAGAACATGGTTCTAGTAGTTCATGTTCTTGGACTGGTTGTCCTCAGCAAACTGTTTTCGGGCTTTCTTGTGGGCTAGCTTCAGAAGAGGCTTCCATCTTGGCTGACGGCCATGCAGACAACTTTGCACAGAGCATGGCGTATGGTCTGAGCACTGACTGGCTGTTATCCCACTGCTACAACCTTGTTAGCAATGCTGCCAGCACTCCTGCATCTGTTTTCTGAAGCCAACTTGTGGACCTGACGCAGAGCACGAGGACTCAACCTCTGCGTTCGACCCTGACAAGGCCTGTTCCGAGCAGAACTCGTCTTAGAAAACCGCTGGATAACCTTGGCCACCATGCTGTAGCTCAGTTTCATGGTTTCACAGATCTTCTTGTAGCTTAGACCATCTTTGTGGAGGGCAACAATTCTCTTTTTCAGATCCTCAGAGAGTTCTTTCCCATGAGGTGCCCAGTTGACCATCCAGTGACCAGAATGAGAGCATCACACCCAAAGCACCACAATTTAACCCTTCAACATGTTACACAACCTCATATGGCCCAGTCAAACAGACAAAAGCATGAACATGATGAACAAGTTGCGTTTCATTGCTTGGTTGAACATTATCAATTGGGGTGTGTACTCACTTTTGTTGCCATCCATTTTGGAAATAGTGACTGTTTGTTCAGGTATTTGGACAGTGCAGTAAATCTACACTGCTACACATATTGTACCATGACTACTCTAGAATATATAGAAGTTTCACTTCTGTAGCATTGTCCCTTGAAAAGATATAATAAATTAATTGTCAAAATGTGAGGGGTGTACTCACTTTTGTGAGATTCTGTGTATATATATATATATACAGTGGCGCTTGAAAGTTTGTGAACCCAATAGAATTTTCTAGATTTCCGCATAAATATGACCTAAAACATCATCAGATTTCCACACTAGGCCTAAAAGTAGATAAAGAGAACCCAGTTAAACAAATGAGACAAACATATTATACTCGGTCATTTATTTATTGAGGAAAATGATCCAATATTACATATCTGTGAGTGGCAAAAGTATGTGAACCTTTGCTTTCAGTATCTCGTACGACCCCCTTGTGCAGCAATAACTGCATCTAAATATTTCCGGTATCTGTTGATCAGTCCTGTACATCAACTTGAAGGAATTTTAGCCCATTCCTCTGTACAGAACAGCTTCAACTCTGGGATGTTAGTGGGTTTTTTCACATGAACTGCTTGCTTCAGGTCCTTCCACAACATTTCGATTGGACTAAGGTCGGGACTTTGACTTGGCCATTCCAAAACATTAACTTTATTCTTCTTTAACCATTCTTTGGTAGAACGACTTGTATGCTTAGGGTCGGTGTCTTGTTGCATGACCCACCTTCTCTTGAGATTCAGCTCATGGACAGATGTCCTGACATTGTCCTTTAGAATTTGCAGGTATAATTCGGAATTCATTGTTCCATCAATGATGGCAAGCTGTCCTGGCCCAGATGCAGCAAAACATGCCCAAACCATGATACTACCACCACCATGTTTCACAGATGGGATAATGTTCTAATGCTGGAATGCAGTGTTTTCCTTTCTCCAAACATAATACTTCTAATTTAAACCATAAAGTTCTATTTTGGTCTCATATGTCCACAAAACATTTTTCCAATAGCCCTCTGGTTTGTTCACGTGATCTTTAGCAAACTGCAGACGAGCAGCAATGTTCTTTTTGGAGAGCAGTGACTTTCTCCTTGCAACCCTGCCATGCACACAATTGTTGTTCAGTGTTCTGCTGATGGTGGACTCATGAACACTAACATTAGCCAGTGTGAGAGAGACTGTAAGTTGCTTAGAAGTTACCCTGGGGTCCTTTGTGACCTCGCCGACGATTACACGCCTTGCTCTTGGAGTGATCTTTGTTGGTTGACCACTCATGGGGAAGGTAACAATGGTCTTGAATTTCCTCCATTTGTAAACAATCTGTCTGACTGTGGACTGGTGGAGCCCAAACTCTTTAGAGATGGTTTTGTAACCTTTTCCAGCCTGATGAGCGTCAACAACGCTTTTTCTTAGGTCCTCAGAACTCTCCTTCGTTTGTGCCATGATACACTTCCACAAACATGTGTTGAGAGGATCAGACTTTGATAAATCCCTGATCTTTAAATAAAACGAGGTGCCCACTCACACCTGATTGTCATCCCATTGATTGAAAACACCTCTCTAATTTCTAATTTAAGGTGACTCTAATTTCACCTTCAAATGAATCACTAATCATAGAGGTTCACATACTTTTGCCCCTCACAGATATGTAATATTGGATCATTTTCCTCAATAAATAAATGATCAAGTATAATATTTTTGTCTGATTTGTTTAACTAGGTTTTCTTTATCTACTTTTAGGACTTGTGTGAAAATCTGATGATGTTTTAGGTCAGATTTATGCAGAAATATGGAACATTTTTAAGGGTTCACAAACTTTCAAGCGCCACTGTATATATATATATATATATATATATATATATATATATATATATATATATATAAACAGATTTAATTAAACAAAGACCAACACTAACCTACAATTTATACTACTGACCAAGATTGAGAATATGCAAGAAAAAAAATAGTTACAGTCTCTTGAGATGGGGTTGCTTGTAGATGTTCCGGGTGAGGAAAATGCTCCAACACAGGCAAAAATCCACAAAAAGCTTCACAGGTCTTGAAAAGAGTGACAGGTCTGGTCAAATGTATCCTTCTCCATGCAATTTCTCCTACTACTTTACTCTCTCAATTTCTCTCTTTATATACTCTTTTGCAGCCCCCTCCCACCTTTTAGACTTTCTTTATTCTCTGGGACTTTCTGTTTCAGACATGCCCAGGACATGCCCAAACCTAGATCCAGACTGGGCTTAACAAAAAAAAGGTCAAAAAAAAGGTTCTTTCCACATTACAATGTATAAATGTCCAATTACATGCATGTAAACAATAAAAATGGGTGTCGACAATTATTATTTTTTTGGGTGGGGGACTTGTTCCCCGTTTTCTTTTTACCTTAAAAAGGCACACAAATTGTATATCAAGAATATCTATGCTGTATTATTTGTCAAAGCTAAAGAATAATTTTACCCTTTATATAGGCCTAGCAAGTCGCTCAGTAACCTATGTTTTCGTTTCGTTAAAAAATTCTAAACAATGTGCAATCAAGCGGAACAAGCTGCCCACACGACAAAATCAAACCAATTTTCTGAGCTTTTAAGTTGTAGTTGATGTATCATGGCTCAAAACAAATATCCCATTTTATGTACACCAAATATTTCAAAATTGTATATGTTGCGTTGGAAGTTTTGGTCAGTATATGTTATTATATACTTTGCCAACCTTTTAATTTTAATTAATAAAGTTACATTGAAGTTACCACATTGTGTGCAGTGGAACCTGTTTTATCTATTATCGACTTCCTTCCTGACACCACCTGGCACCAATGCGAAGTCTGAGCTGTGCAGGGCAATCTACTTTTTTGAACCCATAAAAACTCTTTGTCATCCCTTTTAAACAATCTTCACCAATCAAACTGGCACAATAAAAATACCAGTACATTTTCTTTTTTAAAAAAAAATCTATGTTCCATTTGGGATTCTTGCCTTTTCAAGTTGATGGTGGGGCTCTCTCACTCCAAATTCTTCACAGTCATGATTGAATCTTTGATTGCGCAAGTATCTGGCCATTTAAAAACATTACTGCGTGCCCAAAATACCTAAAAAAACGCATGATGTTGCTGTAGTGGATTTCCTAAGAACTCTTGGCTAATTTTGCTGGGTATTTGAAGCTCTTTAATCATGTAGCCTGTCTAATATCCTGGACTTACCTCAGGTTAAGAGCGTCTGCAAAATGGTAACGAATGGTATGTCACAGCCCCTAGTGAACAAAACCAATTTTGTGTGGTTGTCTCTGGCAACTCCTCCTGTTGATTCTTACACAGTTACTCATCGGCGCAAGCTGATGAACCAGCCTTATTGTATCAGCAGTATTTTCATGTTGCTTAATTTGAGATAAAAATGAATAGCGTAATGGTAACCTTAAACCTTTAGCCCATTGAAAACAATGGGTGAGCTAAACCATGCAGTGCCCGAGGCTCATATAAATACTGGATAACGTTAAGATGATGATCTAGCACACGTGTGCATTATGTATTCACAGGACCAATCAGCACAGGGCGTTTACCATCAGAGATGGCGAGAATCAAGATCCTTGTGCAGTAAATCCGAGTAAGTTGACGGTGGTGTCAGAGTAACTTACGAACTTTAGGAATTCAGCAGACGCTGGGAAAATGGCCAGGCCCCGTCACTCACTAAAACCTGGATAATTACCTCCCTCAGGTATAAATAAACAAACAACCTCAGTTGCTGCTTCAGTGGGGAATTTCTGCTAGAGAGAGCAGAAGGTAATCATTTAGGAAGCAGCACAGTGAGGGGTGGAAGACAACCTGAGAGGCAGGTGCTACTGCCAAAGTTTGGCTTGCCTTCACACAATCTCTCTGGCAGCAAGTTGTGCATGTGTGAGCATGAGTGTGTGTGTGTGTGTGTGTGTGGGTGTGTGTATCTGTCCTCAGAAACATTAAAACAAAACATAAACTCTGAGCATATGAAAAGTTCATTTCTGTATCTCTTGCGCAGGGGTCAGTATAAAAGTGATGCCTTTGACAGATTTGCATTTAATCTAATTATCAATTCAAGCTTAATTAAATGGAAGTTAAAAGCCTCTGTGCTCCATTTCAACTTTCAATGAAGGGGTTAATGTAACTATCATTTTTCCTCATCAGCAGTGCGTGCACATTTCAGAAATTCTTTTTTTATCTGGTAAATCGCGCTCCACTTAGCAAGACTTACTGCATGCACCTCAGTGGCTGAACAGCTCATGACCATGTATACTTCTGATGTACATTCTGGTCTAGGACATCGTAGTGTTGCTCTATTTGACTTCATGAAAGGCAAATTGGTTGGTCAGTCCATGACACATGGTGTATTTATAGCTGCTTGTCAAATTAATAAATTGGTATAGTATGACAAATGCGGTAGCCATGGACAGGCTTTGTTTTGCAAAGGAAATGCATTATACATATAGGCAATAAATTCTTCATGATTTTGAAGTTGCACGGTTCGAAAATATTCACTTGCTACCTGAGGCGCACCTATTTGTGGCATACACTGCCACAAACAATGAACAATTAATTAATTAATTAATGGTAGTATTAGCATTACCTAGCGTGAGATGGTTCTGTTGTCGCGGCAGCTCCAAGAAGAACATTCAGTGTTTTCACGAAACAGTCCTTGCGAGTGGACGCACTATAATTGTGACTTTCCTGGGGACGAATAATTGCTCCCCAGGACAGAAAAGGTAGAAAGCACCTGGGATACAGAAGCAAGCGAGTGAAATGATTGGAGATGAATAATATGTGACGGCTACCTCAAAGAACCTGATTCAAGCTCAGGGGGTATTAACTCGTCTCATCTGTAAATAATCCTTTTCCTTTGGGGATGCAATCACAACCCGAGGAAATGCAGCCTCGCTCCAAATGACAAGCGGCAGCATTATCAGTGTGTGTTGGGGGGAGGGGGAGATCAGGCGACACACACATACGCTGTAAATAGAATTGCAATGATGTCTCCCCAACCCCCACCTCACCACCTTGAGTCAGACACGCCGAGGCGCCCTGCTGCGACGCAGGGGCGCTTGCGTGCACACGGGCCGTGACTCTGAGAGAGCCGGCTGCATCTCGCTCTGTTAGCGAAGGCGCTGCTACGGTCGCAGTGCTCCGGGCCAGGAACCAGTCAGGCTGAGCCCTTGGAAATTTAGCTAAGTAATAGCAGGGCTGCACATCTGCATCTGGGCATCTGTTCACAGCAGTTGTCGCAGGCTACACGCGCGACAAAAGAATGAAGGAAAGAAAGTGAGATAGGGGAGACAAAGAAAGAGTAAAGGAGAGAGGAGTGACAGAGCTGGAGAATGAGAGGAAGAATGAGAGAGACTGGAAGAGAGCGAGTAAGAGGGAGGCAAAACTGGAGGAGAGAGTAAGGGACTGAGATTGAGGGAGAAAGAAAGGATGAGATTGCCTGGGCTAATAGTTTGATGGAGACAGTGGCCCCAGTTCAATGCACTTACGGTAAGTCGCCGTGGAAAAGAGCGCCTGTTGAACGACTGGAATTATTTTTAATCGGAGAGCAATTTGATTCCACGGCGTTAAATGGACATTTAGTGCAGCGGATGCCGGATGTTATATCAGCTTCCCTCTTTCCCCCCCTCCACTCAGTGAGCCCTGGCTGGGATGACGTTAGCTGTCTGTGAAACTAGACCGCCAGAGGTTCCTGACCGCATGCGAGATGAGCCTTGTTGCCTCTTCACCTTGGAAACGGGTAGAGCGCGTGTCTTAATTACCCAGGGGGAAAACGCACATGCTGGAAAAAAGGCAAATAAAAAATCTACTGGTGATTGATAGTGAGGTCAGGGAGGCTTCTGCGGCATCATATACTTTACCCTGTATATTGACAAACTCAAATTATGGAAATGGTCATGAGAAGACTTTCATTCAATTATCTTTATTGACTTAAACTAATATTTAATATTTTCTAAATCTGATTTTGAATACAAAAAAAAATCACTGTGAACAATGTTTTAATTTTTAGCGCAGGTAGATTTTCATATGATTTCTTTCAGTTTTTTGAAGGATTCTGGTTGAAAACACCCACAGCAGCTGTATACACCATTTATGTTAGGAATACACGATGGCATACCAACATACACTTGTAACAAACAAAAATCAGTGTATTGATGTACAACTATAAATAGCCAGCGTGCAATCCTTTTCGCCCTTTGGAATTCATGCTTCCATTTGGAACACAAATTTTGGATGTGTCACAGGATTTATCAAAAGGCAAAATGGAATAATTTTGGAGGTGAATAATTTCTATTTGGGAAGTTCTTTTCTTAGGACCACGTCTTGTACTTTAAAGGTTTATAAAAGGGCATGAAGTGTGAGTTTGAGTAAGATTAATTTGAGGATTATTTCTCAAATTACTCCAGCACGACCACAGCAACATCCAATTATCAATTAATTAATTTTTCCCCACCGTCTGGCTCATCTTCCTATAGAATACTCAGACATCCCTTTTCCATTGAGAAATATAGCTCTATATTTAAGTGCAGTGCTTTTATTCTTTTTTAATCTGTTCATTAGACTGCATAAGAACAGTCAATATTTTCTCTTTTTATAATGTACTAGGCATCAGGTTGGCGAAGGGTTACTTTTACCACTCTTAACCCACGATGAGCCGAGTCCAAGACATGTTGCACTGTTTTATCTTTTCTCCATCATGCAGCCAATAAGAATGGGACATTATCACATGACTCTGGAAACCTGATGAGAATCCTTAGTAAATTTTGAACATGGGCTTCTGTGCTTTTCAAGATACGTCTGATCACTGCTTACATCGTCATTGATCAAAGATTATAAACAATTCTATAATACCCATAGCTCCCTCTGTAGGTATGAGACTTTCCTGCTGAGGTCTTGTATGTGTTTTGTCATATATTCTGTGTCACTTCTGATGTGGTGATCTCCACTATGTCGGCCCATGTATTCCTGCACAGGTCAACAAATGTGGCTGCTGTGCCGGAAAACAAGATCATGAAATAAATACCCATTTAAATGTACATTTCAAATGAAACTACCAAGCTTTTTTCAAATATACACTGTCATTTAGGGAATTTGTTGATATTTAGAGGTTGGCCATATCTTGCATTGCATTTTTGCAGGAGGCATATAAAATTATAAGCTATCTTCAATTTTTGAGGTATGCATATATGCTGCTCTGTAAAAGTGGCCTTTTTCAAAGATTCAAAGTTCTCTATTCACAAAATGTTTATGACAAGATTTTAGTTGAACTGGCTTTTCATTCTGGAGCCCTTAGAAAAACTATCATGGCAAAAAGATAGATTCATAAGCACTTTAGTTAGGCAGGTTCTGATATAAAGTTTTTTCGCGCTGATATTGTTATAAAGCTAGGTGTACAGGATGACATTGTCTGGGACAGTCTTGTCTTGGGTCAGTATGAATTTACAAAGCGTGCTGTAAAATAATCAACATAAAAACGATCTGTACCAAAGTAGTCCAGATCAGGTTCCTAAAATGAATTAAAATTTTCTTGTGCAATTTCTGATATGCACTTCCATTTTGAAACTAAGGGCATTGAATGTGCATTTCATAAAGATAGTATTAAACACTATCCTGCCTGCTATTGTGCATTTCTACACTGTCAGTACAAACACAGTCAGGATTATGATAATTCAGGTTGGGTACATTCAACAACAGAATTTGAACAGGCAGCACAGTGGCACTGTGGTTAGCATTGCTGCATCACAGCAAGAAGGTTGTGGGTTTGAATCCAGCATGGGGCCTTTCTGTTCTCCCCATGTTCGTGTGGGTTTTCTGCAGGAACTCTGGTTTCCTCCCAAAGACATACATGTCAGGTACCTTTGCCCCTAGTCAGCTAGGATAGGCTCCAGCTTGCCTCGCAAACCTAGTGAGGAATAAGTGGGTATAGAGAAATGAAGAATAGAATTTTAAATAACCGAGGACTAAGCAACACATTTTGAAACGCTTCCTGGTAATTTCATGGTCAATATCATACAAGTGCCAGTTTATTATTTTTCCATTAAGAATTATGGAAACATTATGCTGAAATTAAGTGGTCAGATTGCAGTGTAAGAGAGGTCAGAACACTCGCTCAGTCACACTGTACAGCATCTTATCAATGCTTGTTTTCCAGCTGCATTCCAGTTTTGACTAGCAGATTTATTGCCTATGTCATATGTCTTCTCCCTTTCTAATCAAACTATAGCCATTTGGGACTGAGTTTTGCTTAGATTAACACTGCAGCTGATGAAATTGGATGGCTCTTTCCTGTCCTTTTTCATTTTCCTGAAAAGAAGTGTGTATATACATGAGTGGTTGCATGTGTGTGTGCGAGTATATGTGAGAGAGACTGTGAGCCTCTTAGTGCGCGTGTGTGTTTGCAAAGTGCATGCAAGAAAACAAGCCTTTGTGAATGTGTGATTATATATAATATATATGTTTGCAAGTGTAGTAGTGAGTGAGTATGCAAGTGCATGTATGCATGTGCATGTGAGAGAGTGCGAATGTGAATGTGTGTTGCATCTGTGTGTGCGTATTTGTGCATGCTCATGCGTGCAGGTCTGCTTGCAGTGCGGTAGCAGGCGGGCAAAGAGGTGCAGCCCAGAGCCTGACACAGCAGCGGGAAGTCATTTTTACAAATGCGGGGGAGCGTCCGGGGTTAGCAGCAGCCTTCAGCAGCTCCCCAACTCGACGACACCCCCGGTCCCTGTCCTGCCACTCACTACAAGGCACGCCACCCCGTTGATGCGCTTCCGTCACGCGCGACATAATGGGTCAACCGCCACAGCGCCAAGGTGAGAGCTTGGCCCTGAGTGGGAGGAGGGGGAAGTGTGGGGCTGGCAGGGTGAAAATTATGGCGCGTCCTTTGTCGCTAAGATCACCGCTGGCTGATGAACGCGAGTGGCCTTAGGCAGAGGCTGACTGCAGGGGTGTTATGGGAGATCTATGGCTGAATGAGGGGGCTGCGGGAGGAGGGAATGAAACTGCAGCCTCTTGATTGAAGTGAAAGAGACAGACGAGGAGGGGGAGGGGGAGCAAGAGAGGGGAGGGGGGATGGAGGTGGGAGAGCGCGAGAGACGATTCCACAAAGACGCAGCTCCTCACAGCCATCTCACGCGGTTAAGGAACTGCAGCCAGGGAATTTTCTGCTGTGCCATATTAAGCCTGTGAAGAAAGTATCTTTCAAATGTGGAGTAATTTTGGATTTTTTTTTTTTTAATTTTCAGGGTTTTGGAACTCTATAATTATCAATAACCAGAAGTGATTGTAACATCAGAATTAGAGTGCTCAGTTGAGAATATTCTAATCACATAATCGAAATCTTAAGCATTAAATTGTCTTACTGTCCAGCTGCACATACCCCTGCCTAATTACATTTGCCATATGCAATTCCTGCTTGATGATTAAAATCAACAAAAAGCAAGCTCGGAGTTGGAAGAGACTGGATAAAATCTGGGATACTTGCATATCTGGTTCAGTTAGGGAAACTACAAGGGCAAAGCTACTGTGTGCCGTTCTATGTAATTTTGTCAGTTCGTCATGCAGTGGCTGTGGTATTGTTTAATCTGGATATATATTGAAAAGATTTCCACCCACGCTGTAAACCATTGTGCACTGTCAAAAGATGACGTTGAAGGTAACACAAACAAAGGTATGACTTAAGTCTAATGTTGGATTGAAATACTGTCTTCTAACTGAAGGAAATAAACATGCACGTATACATACACACATACACACACACACACACACACGCACGCACCACCACAGGCACTAACACATAAAAATGTGAGCATCTGTGCCATTGTTATGCCTGTTGCCTAGTAACGGCAACCTTCATAGGTAGACACACTTACATATAGACAGTGAGTGAAAGCCAGTCAATAAACGGTAACTCCACCAAATAATCTAAGCATTATTTTGTAAGCATTATTTGCATTTTTTAAACTCAGTTTGATTAATCTCATTATTTTTTTCATGACAATAGACTCCAATGACGTTGAACTTTGGTTTCTTGATTTACTGAATGAATTATTTATTTTTGCATTGATTCATTTTACCATGGTAGTGATCTACATTCCAAATGTTATTTTCAGATTGTTAAAAAGATGAATTGAATGATTCACAAATTCACCTGAAGAATATGGATAAAACACAATTCAGAGTATTTGCGGCCGGCAGCACCAAGCCTGCAGCCAATTCTTCTACTGTTGGTAAAACGATGATTTTGATTATAGGAAAGGCATAATGTGCATGAGTGAACTGGAATTACATTGTGCAAACAGCATTGTCCATTTCTGTCCATATATTGCACCTGATGTGATATGTTTTGAACAGTAATTATTCCCATTACTTCTTTGTAAGCTCTTGCTATTACAGGCCAAGACCTTTCAGCTAACCTGCAGTCCTACTGTTCTTATGAGAATAAAAGGAGCTCTTATAAGAAATGTCGATTGAACAAATACATGTATCAGCCCTGTGTCCAGGGACCACGCAGTCAACCTTTGGTACGATGCATTCTGCGGAAGACCTGATTGTGTCCTTCATTTATGACTGTGACTGTGTCAATTTCCGCACCAGTTTCAAAACACAAATAGCGCAGACCTCACTTTTGAATGTAAATAATGCAGTGTGCTTTAATATTTGCCATTTTTTGCACTGAATGGTTCAGTAACTAAATGAATGATATATAGAATTATGTAGATATATAGAATAATTCGGCCAGCATAGTTAGCCATTATAAAGGTTTATTTTATTGGCCATAGCACCAGAAATAACAAAACTGTCACGATTTGCATATCGAAGCACGTAGAACAGGTGCAGTCAGTTGTGCTGTTGCCTCATGGCAAGATGCTTGATTCTTCAAATCAAGGGTCCACTCTGCAAGGAGTTTCTATATCCTCCCCGTGTTTGTATGCATTCCAGGCAAATTGGAGTCTCTAAATTGCACATGGTATGAGCTTTGAGTAACCGGTGTGTGACCCCCATGATGAATGTCCAAATTGCTTCCCCCCCTCCCCAAATAGGGTCTGAAGCATATCCCAGCATATAGTGGGCTAGAGGTGGGCATTGTAATCTAGATGGATGGATACAAGAGGTCCATGTAAGCAATAAGTCAATTGCTTTTTATCAAAATTTAGCAACATAGCAGGATAACTGCTTCCAAATGGCTTTTTTGGTAATGTGCACAGATTGCAGGGAACCAGCAAGCCATGACCAGAAAACAAATACGAAAATAAACCAGGATGACCCCTAACTATGACTTTAACAATGCACGGCATGCAAACTATTTGAATGCGAAAGCAAGCGATCACATGCTGCTGAAAGTTAAACCTTTTACCTACTAATTAAGTTTGTCATACAGATTCACATAATTTTTTGAACTCCTGCCTGGATTTTTGGGGCCGCCATGGATTCAAAACTAAGTGCAGATGCACGTCTATAGCCAAGAAATAGTTTTTGAATGCTTCCTGAAGCAATTAGATAGCAATTAGATAGCAATAAGAAGCAATTTTTTCTTCCCTGTTTTGGTGGTCTCTGAAAGCATTGCCATCAAAATAGAATTTGTATTTCCTCTGAAGAGGACTCTCATGCTATCCAGTGAGGAGAAAAATAATCACTCATTTGGTCCAGTGATTTGCATTTTACAATTGACTTTAAAACTTAAAATGGCTTGGTCTTTTCCATCATAGAGTCCTTTCATCCCATCCTGTAGCTAGTTACATGCTGTATCTCTAAACATGAAGCCTTTATACATTATTATTATAAGCCTTTATACAGTTATTTTAACTGGCACCTTTTTTGTCAGTTATTTCAACTGTAATTTTACAATCAGTTTTTAGCAGAGGTTCCGTGTATGTTACCAGTAAACCACAGTTAAATGCACACAAGACTCTACTTACAGCTAAAATAACAAGGAGACAAGGCATTAATTAGTCATTGCATTGGTAGACCATGCAAGTCATAACCTGCAAGGTCAACAGAGTTTTTTCAAATTCCTGCCATAGACTGGTCCTGTGCTAGAATGAATGCAGATAAAACCGTTCGGTGAATAATCCCTCTGTTCAGGGGTAAGGGGCAATTAACCTACAACGCATTTTCCTTAGCAAATTTTGATGAAATTGACAAACTTAGCCAATTTCTGGTACAAAACTTGACGATAAAGACAGACTTTGCTTATGGATAAACTGCAGCTGACATCATAGTCTTTCTATTAAAAATATAAAATGCTGTATACTGCAAGGCATTATGGATATTTCAATCCCTTGAGAAAGGTTAACCCCTCAAAATCATAAAATAATGCTATATTTACAGGCCAATATCCCAACTGCCACAGGGAGTTGGGCGACCGTTTTGCCAGAGAAGCAAGTCCAAGTGTCATTTTATCAAAAAAAAAAAAAAAATTCTTGCCGCTCAATTTTGTTTTGATACGGAAGCACTTTGATTGACCCTATGTCCTTAAACTTGTTTACAAGCCATAATACCATGTTTTGTGGCTGGATATGACCACGGATGACTTAAAAATGCCTGCTAGACCATAAAGAGGCAAGTCGAGGTCATCCCCCATCTATACAGCCTCACCACCACCTCACACCTGCTTCGCAACTGGCTCCACGGCAGCGGCAGTATTGCACTGCCCTTGTTATTGACACTTGACACACATTCCAAACGGCTAGTTTCAAAATGGCAGCCATGTGTGCTAGCAGTGATGAATCCCAGGCCACTATGGCAATAAACTGCAGATTTTTCAATGTCTCTCCTGCCATTGCATGCAGTGTAATGAAGAAATATCCAAAAGAGAATAGTTGTATTGCTTTGAGAAAATGTGACAAGTCCATTGAGAGCCATCTTCTGGGGCGGAAAGTTCCTCTTAGACAAAACATGGAGAGAAGGGCCCACGACTGCCACTGGAGAAGGAGTGTGACGTCATTGCACTGCGTGCTGGGCTATTCCATGCTGTTTACAAGGACATCACTATCTGTCCAGCAAATTGATGCAAGCTTGGCCTTGACTGGAAGCCATTGCGGAAGTGCCAGCCAAGGTCTGCGTCATGAACGCGCATTCCGGTATCGATATGAAAAGAAATTTTTGATATTTGGAACGTTTTACTGCCAATTGGATCGGGGAGGTACTTGCAAATGTACTACCGGTGGTAGGCCTACGCCTAGGTCTATATTTGAGTGACTGCCATGGCAATGGACCAAATGGACTGGAGGGTCACAACGCATTTTGGTACCTACCACGCCGATATACAGTGTGACTAGAAAGACAGGTTTATGATTGTGAACATGCTGTATAAAAAATCTGTCTAGATAATCCTTTTGGAAATATCGCTATGCAAATTTAACTAGCATTTTCCACAATTCTCGTTTTAACATAACAGCCGATAACATTTCTGATGTCAAATTCCAAAAGCCAACAATGTATTGTCATAGGTTGGAAAAGAATGAGCAAATTGCACTGATGCGCACGGATATACTGCCCTCTAAACATAGGTCTGTGATGAAGCAAAATGGCACTATGGGCATGGTCGGCAAATTTCAAAGGCGTGTATCTCAAAAACAATCGCACCGTTGGCGCTGAAATTTGGGCAACTCATTATTGGTCCTAAGGGCTATTCTTAAAATAGGTTTCTGGATAACTGGAGGGGGTAAGGCCAAGAGCCCTGTTCAGTTTGGCATGGAATGACCCATCTTTGGAAATTTTTTTTGATTATTCTCAGCAGTTTGGTAGGCCATCCAATGGGCAACAATCACTCAAAGGGGCAATGTTGAAAGTTTAGTCATTTTCTGTAGGGGATGACCCCAATTATCCCCTTGACAATCTTTTAAAAATTATCCAAAATCCACTTTTTGGTGATTACTCCTCCAAAACCAAATGGATGATGCTCATATTGTATATTAAATCATAACTTTGTAAGGTGCATGTGCATACCAAATATTAGCAAAATCGACCGACCCCGTGTTATCACCCTTTGCATGGTTTATCCGTGCAATGACACTTAACTGTTAAATTCAGTCAATTTATAACTGAGTAGTTACTCATGAACCAAATTAATCCTTTAGTTTGTTGGTCTAACATGCTAAACTGTGGAAAGGAACTCCCTGTACTGGGACAAATATGAAAACTTGGGCTTCGTTTAAGTCTTTGATGCACATTGGTGCAAGCATATTACAATCAAGTCATTTGGCATGCAAAGGGCAAATTTCAATGGAATGGAATTGGGAAAACATTTACTATCTCCACTATTACATTGCATTGCTGGTTACACCTGTCACCAGAGATATGTCTTCTCTGGAAAGCAAGATGACCACCATGCGCGAGAAAAGATAAAAGTTAGCTTGTTGTACTCTGTAGTTTCATTACCAATTAACTCACAGAAGCTTATAAGGCAATTTCAGTTAGGAGAGACCATTGAATGAAGCAAAGATAATAATTCACTCCAGATTACTGAGTGTACAGGGAGCTTTTGTAAGTGAGGAGGATCTGCCCTGAGCCGCAGCAAGATTAATCCCTGCATGTAGTTCAGAGAAAAACAGCGGAGTTGGGTCCTTTTAACACGCTTTGATTCAACTGTTCTTATCTATACCTTTTGTTTTACTTGTAGATAAATCAATAATTTACAGAAATAAAAAATAAGCCAAATGTTGTATCTAAGCTGATACATGAGTACGGCGTCCTGGTGGGTGGGCGGTTGTCAGAAGTTTAAAATCATTGATGTACCCGTAAACTAATCACTAACATTTGGCGATGACGTATGTTATGCGCCGACTCAGCCGCCTAGTACTTCTGCTGGAGACTACAGTCCTTCATACCAGGAATGCAACGAAAACAAACTGATCAGTACATTAAAGTTAATACTGTACCCATACATATGCCCATCTACCAAATTTTAGCCTTCACTCATTCACCTAAAAGAACCAAAAGTGCTCTTTCTGTTCTCCTTACAAGAAACAAACTGTTGAGCTATCATTTTTCCTGCAGTTACTGCTGCTGTTAAAAAAAAACATCAGAGAGACCCGAAACCAATGGCAGAATCGGAGAGAATAACGCATTATTTACATCTGGAGGAAATCTGCGTTGACACGAAAGCTGAACCGTTAACCATACTTGCGCTAACATCATACCCAGTTCGCTATCTAACTTTATAGCAACACAGTTTGGCTCTCACCATTTGGCTGCCTCAGACAGCCATTTCATTCATGGATAATGACTACATAACACTGAGACAGCCTATTACATGATGGCTATTAAGTAGATATGAAAATCTGTAGGGAGTAGCGATACAACATCATTTCCATTCAAAAAACTAACCAAACATTCATCTTGTTGTGGCTATAAGTCACTGATACCCGGGATTTTCTCCATGAGAGAGTGAATGGTCTCCAATGTATCCATGTTTGCAACCATTGTTGATTTCAGAGACTACAATTTCAAACTCAGCGCAGCGGCTACATCATGGCTCTCGGCCACGCCTTCTGTTTGTTGGTTGGTCCGGCATACTTTCTGCTGAGGTAAATTAATAAATAAAAATCATATTCAAACCAAATTTTGGAAGTTGTTTCCAATTTTTTTTTCTGAACAAAATACACGCATTGTTTGGTTGAACACAAGATTGCTGATAGGGTACGCTCAAGTGAAGCATCTGCTCCAGGATAGGATGCGCTAAAAGTAGGTCCTAAATGCCGGATTTGGGAGGAACTCCTAAAAAAAATGGGCGCGTCAGTCGTAAATTAAGGACTCCTAATTATTTTTACTAAGTGTTATTTACAAAGCATTTTAGACCTAAAAGTAGTTCCTAAGTCTGGGAGAGCTTAAAAGTAGTCAAGAGGACTAGAATTTGAAAAATAGTGTCACGGGCCCTGTAGCTCACCTGACCACTCAAGGGAAATGCCTTGAACAAATTTAGTGTCCTAATGGGTGGGAAGATACTTGTCAAGTTTCAGCTTCATTGGTTTTAGAGGAGAAGAGTTTTAAAGGTTTCAGTGTAAACTAGAGGGGTCGTACAATGTTGAAGGTCAAAGCAAGGTCAAAATTCAAAATACGGAAAAACTCGTATTATATGTGATGTATCTTGCCACGTACTGACTGCATAGCAAATTTCAGCTGAATATGTGCATAAATAGCTTTCACATGGCCAATTATGTGATTTTCAATATGACCGCGAAATCGGATCGGAACGCCTTGAACAAATTTTGATGTCCTCATGGGTAGGAAGATACCTGTCAAGTTTCAGCTTCATAGGCCTAGTGGTTTCGGAGGAGAAGATATTTACGGACGACAAACGACGGACAAACAGGCCATGACATAAGCTCGTCTGACTTCGTTGACAGGTGATGTAAAAATACATCAGGGAGGAGTTGTTTTAAAGGTCAGCATTAAAGTTAAAGTTAGGCTTAGGGTTAGGGCAGTGTTCAAAATTGGGACTGCCATACCTCTTTATTTTGAAATGCATTTGAAAACTGCCTTACCCGTTGCAACTGCCATTATTTTATTTGACAAACCAGCCACTTGGACTATTTTCTCATTTTTTCCTCCATGGGTTGTATGTGGGATATTTTTTTCAATGGGCCGCCCTGCCACTTAACAACCAATCACCGTGCTCATTGTCCCGAGACTCATGCATGAGAATTGATGTCAGCCATAGCAACAGAGATTACTCCCACCTATCTCAGAGCTACTCCTATTCTAGGGGTTACCAGTTTTCTTAACTAAAAGTTGCTCTCAGCGGCTTTGTGAATTACTTTTAAGATTTTACTCCAACATAAAATGTTTTTGCGCGATTTAGGAGTACTTCTAGAGGTAAGATAAGATGCTTTGTGAATACGGGCCCTGAACTAAGAGGACCGGATTAGTTCTGAAAATATACAGTATAATATACTGACCATAAGATTTCATTAATTTAACTGGCACTGCTGTTGCCAGTTCTTTTTGCAGTAAAATAACAGGAAACCGCAAATTAAGTCCAACTGCAAAATTACAGGTAACTGAAACCTAAATCTATCCTGAGTTAAACTTGTCCAATTGCTTTTTTAGGGGCAAAAATTTTGCAGGTGGGTGCTAGACAGATAGTGGTTGGAATATTTAGTCTGTGGTCCTTACTCCAATGCATGCTGGGTGCAAAAATTGCTTGTATGGGTAAATTACTGGCAAATGTCAGTGAAATGCACGTGGCCATGTGGAAACGTTGCATTCACCTGCAATGTACTGTAAAAATATGGCAATTTATAACAGTGTACTCTGCCCCGTGAGTTCACTCAATTAGGAATCCGAGATATTATTTCAAAACTCAATCTGTGAAATGAATAAAAACCGATCTCTTTGTTCCTAATAAAAAAAAATAATTATTATTTCACTCAAACCATATAACAGAAAAGGGAACAGATAAGTGAGATATACTGGAAAAACCTTCATCTCTTGGATGCATATATTCAAGAACATTATTATGCAGAAAAAGAAAAATCTCAAAAGCCTGATGACCAGTAAGCTCCAATAGCCTTGTAAAACATTACAAAATATTGATTTTACATCACAATCTGTTGTTATTGTAATTTCATTGATTCTTAGGAAGGAGGGACATACTCCATAATTTTACAGTCATGATATTGTCAGAACCATGGTTATGCTGTTCTGCTGCCTATATCTTCTGGATTCACAACAAGTGACCATTTGGCTGCTAAATGAAAATACCCCCATGCATTTATTGAATTAAAAAAAAATTCTGCCTTGTTTTATGAATTTCCTAGTGTGTACAATTAAGATGCTTATGATTTGGAAATATTTGAAAATTAACATGCATCGTCCTGCATGAGGGCAAACCCATTAACATAGCCTACACTTGTTTTGAAATCTACAGATGTATCAAGGGTGGGGAGGCAGGGAATCGCCTGAGGAAGATAACAGCTCAACTTACCAACTGCTAAATGCTAACAAAATCGATGTACAGCCATTAAATTAAAAATCAATTAGAAGAACAACCTGAGGGTTGTACTGGATATGGATGAACAGGAGCAGTTACAGAAAGTGTTTTAGTTGTGTGAGATGCTGCACTCTAAGTCTTCTAAAGTCTTTGCAGTCAATAAGGCACTTGCGTAGGAAATTTAGCCTTCCTAAGACTTCCAGTAGAACATAAAAAATTAATAGTGCAACTCCCCCGTTTCATTTAGTACTTTTCTAAAACTCGCTTCGGAAAATGTCCGCAAAATTGCATTTTTCCAGCATGTGAAAACATGTGGATGTAATTGTTTGCATAGTTTTGAGTTAAATATTTCATGTATGAGTTATTGTGGACAAATGCCTGTGAAATTCAATAGTTAGGGCACAAAGTTTTATCATAAAATTTAATAGATAATGTTAAATAAATTGTGCCAATAGATTTTTTTTTTCATGTAAAATAATTGATTGTCGTGAAGTCTGGGCATTAATGATTGCATTAAAGGACCCAATCTAAAACTGATATTGGTTTAGTAAAAATTAATGTTAAAGTGCTCAATTATTTCTATATTATGTCTGTGTTTACAGTAGGATTTATTCCAACAATTCAGCACAATATTTATTAGATAGTTTCAGTGAATTGATTCTCAAAGTTTCCTTTTCAATTTCAAATTATCATGGCTACAAAAAGTTATACATACGGCGTCAACATCACTGTTCATGACCAATATTTATATTAAGTTGCCATATCTTCATTCTGCTTCTGATGGTTACAACTTCTGACTTTAGCTAACCATTCATTTAGAATGCAAACTTTTTTCAGTTTTTTGCTCACCTCATCTGAGCTGTTGCCATGGTGCAGCATCAATCATCTGTCCACCCGTCTCTCTGTCATCCGTCCGTCACCTTTTTCTTTAAGCGACTTCTCAAGTTCTTCCCAGCAAATTTTGAACAGAATCAATACTGTTTCTCTCACAGTCTTGACCAAGTGTTTATATTTTTCTGCTTGATTCGGAATCCAATATGTCCGCCCTGGTCTCTGAGAGTTTGACGCATTTTTAGTCCAGTCAATCTATGGTTATACCTGGAACAAATTGAAAAAGAAATTATTTCTGTTGGAAATGACACATTAATATAAGTAAAATAACATATCAAAAATGTAGAAAAATGTAAGTGGTGCAGCATGACTTTTTTCACACCCAGATGAGCTACCTTGGATGTATTGGACATAATATGAGAGCTTCAGGATTACAGGAACTGATGGAAGTTGTGTATGCATCCACCACAGTTATGCACATGCTCAACGGAAAGGCACTGTCAAGGGCAGTCAGAGGACATTTCCTCATTGATTCTGCAAAAGGTGTTCCCTCCTTACCATACAGCTGCCCAGCAGGATCTTACACTGGAGACTGAAGCTGAAGAGATATCTCAATCAGAAGAATGTACAGAAGAATCAAACCCTCTGCAGCAATCAGCACATGATCCATGGTGAAGTTTCCTGTGATGCTGTGTGCAAGGAAGAAGCTCTAAGGAGAGTACAGAGGAAACTTGGCACAGTGACAGAATCTCTAGCTTCTTCGCGAACAGCAAATCTGTGGATGCAGTACGTGGAGATGGTTGGTATGCCGCGTACATTCATAAAAGCAGAAAGTACAGGAAACTGGCTACTTCATTTATGTACCCTTAAAATAATGCTTCTATTCTTTGCTGCCGCAGGCCACAACTTGCATGCCAAGTCTGTGCATGTCTATTTGCAAGAAATGATGCACCTTGAGGAAAAGCACCAATATAGGTAGCATAGGTATATGCTATGTTTACATCCGGCTTCCATGTTATTCGACGCAGTGACAGATATTGGGCAAGTTTGTCATCAGATCTGGTCATAGAGCAGACATTGATGAGAAACATGAAAACAAGTGGTGGATTGACAAGAGGTCGAGGAATGTCTCATTCACAGAGAACACAGAGGTTACTTTCAATGCCTGCTTGTGTAGACATCAACAACGCTATGCAAGAATTCACTGATACACATTATGTAACCGGCGACATGATGACTGCCAGACAGACACGTGATGACAAAGACACACAAAAACTCCTGCTTTTCCTGCAAGAACGCGATCCATTTACTTCTGATCCATCACTTCTCAACGTCACTACTGGTGTTACAGCAGACAACACTGTTAATGTTGACAGAGGACGTGGAAGTTAGAAGTTGGAAACCATATCCTGCAGTCAATGGTTGGAAAACAGGTTTTTGAGTTTTCCTTCAAAAAGAAAGAGCAAATCATTACCATGGAGCACAAGTCTTTGGTGAACGTTGATGGTGATGCAATCAGTGATGACTCTCAATTGCTTTTCCAGCGATTGGTGACAGTAGCACAGAGAAGTACAGATGACATTTCTGAAATCTTCCAGTATGAACTCCGTACTCTTCTTTCATATCTCTTCCAGTCATCTGGACTTTTGAGAGCAGTAGACAAACCTGCACTGGCTGACTCATTATGGGTATCAGGAAAGGGATCAGAAATGTCAGTTTCACAAGATGACAATATGGTTCATGTTCTGGATGGTGGATCTCTCCTTCACAAAATCCCCTGGCCGAGAAATGTTACCTTCACCACAATCTTCAATATGTACAAAGAATACGTATTGAGGAAGTATCCAAATCCAGTCATCGTCTTTGATGGATATGATGCAGGCCCAACAACAAAAGATGCAACACTCATGAGACGATCAAGGGGTACAGTAGCTCCAGAAGTCATCTTTGTTGAAGACATGCCTATAGCAACAGGAAAGGAACATATTCTTGCCAACTCTTCAAACAAGCAGAGGTTCATCAACATGCTTCGCAAGAAACTTGAAGAAAGAGATTACAAGACTCCTCATGCCAGAGGAGATGCAGACCTTCTGATTGTGCAGACAGCAGTGGAAAGTGTATCAATTTGCCCAACAACAGTCATAAGTGAGGACACAGATCTGCTTGTCCTTTTGTGTTTTCATGCTGAACCAACATCTTTGGGACTCTACTTCATGTCTGAGGGAAGAATGATGACGAAGAGACAGAAGGTTTGGAACATAAATGAGCTGAAGATTAACTTAGGCACTGAAATCTGTCACTGCTTGGCATTTGTTCATGCTATGGGAGGAAGTGACGCCGCATCACGCCTCTTTGGGATAGGAAAGGGGGTTGTCCTGAAGAAACTTCTCGGTGACTGCTATTTCAGGCAACAGGTTCATCGGTTCTGCGCTCACCAAACAAAAGAAGACATCATGTCAAAGGGAGAGGCAATCATAGTCGGCCTGTACAATGGACTACCAGGAGAAAGACTTGATTGTCTTCGATATTGACGCTTCTCGGAAAAAGTTGCAAGTTGCTCAAGATATGTTCAGGTTCGCACACTGCCTCCCACATCAGCAGCAGCACGCCACCACAGTGCTCCTGTCTCCCTCCAGGTGAAGGAGTGGATGGGAGAGGGGGACTCACTGGATCCTGAAGACTGGGGGTGGATTAAAGTGGTGGACAGATTTGAACTTAAGACAACAGATAAACCACCAGCTCCAGACACACTCCTGAGGGTGATTCACTGTAATTGTAAGACTGAGTGTGACAGCAGAAGATGTACCTGTAGGAGACATGGTTTGGAATGTTCAGTAGCTTGTGGACAGTGCAGAGGTGTTGCTTTTACAAATGCTGTGTGCACCATGACTGACAGTGTGTCAGATGAAAGTTAAAGAAAGTCAGTACCAAATACCCAGTGAGTTATCGTGAAATATGTTATAATCTGACCAGTATTAGTAAGATGCATGTAATTATAGTTTATATCTACCAAAAGAAATGATTAACTTCAGTCATGTAAAACTGGTACCATACAAGGAAATGTATGAGTAAATGGATTGATTTTGATTATCTGGGCAATATGGAAGGGATAAACAAGTTCAAATCAGCAAATGCAGGGTTCAACTATAGAATTTGATTTTATACAAATTACTTCCAATTATTTGCACCCATAGTGAAATATGAAAAATGCATTTGTATGCATTTAATAATGGAGCTGTGATATGTTGAGAAAATGGTAAATTCTGAGGTCTCCGACATGCCGCACAGGGTTTATTTTAACATGAAAATTGAAAATGTTCCCCTCATTCAATTTTTATACATTTTTTATATGTTATTCTGTGCATTTCCATGTTTTGGGCTGAGTAAAAATCATTTCTTTTGCTATTTGTTCCAGGTTTAGTGTTTTTTATTGATAAAATGACTGGACTATTTTGACTTTTTCATCAATATTACTGATCAGATTTAACTCAGACATGTTGGACCATAACTACGAAAGGTGTCTATCTATTATCTGCGTGTAGCAAAATATGACTTGGACGCTTCTAGCTAAACGTGTGTTTTAATCACACCGTACGAAACACTACAAACAGCTGATTAGTTATCCGTGTCTAACAATGCCCGTCTAACCTTGATGACCTCAGTTGAATCCGTTAAATGGGATTTGATTGGCTGCTACAAGTTAGTGATTTGCTAGCCTTTGAATTGGGATTTTTTCTGAGGGATTCTGTTCATCCATAAAAACCTTCTTGTAAAGTATTTCACCCACCGTTAAATACTGGGAATTAGTTAGGTATTATTAAGTGACAAGTATTTGTTACTGAAAGTGAATGAAATGTGCTTGTGATGTATATAAGGCATGAAGAAAAGCCAAATTCAGAAACGTTCTTCGCAGACAGTTGACATCAACTGTTAGATAACAATGGCTGAAGGACAGCGACAACGCAATGACAACTTCACAGGCGATGAAAAAGCAAGTGTCACGGGGTGACTGGGCTGAGTGGGGGAGGGATTTAAAGTTGCAGGGATTTGTTTTCTTAGAGAAATGTGCAGTGGTGACTCATTAGGCAAGCAAGATAGCTGCCCCATAACACAGTGGTAAACACACACTCATTGAGTTAAGTCGAATTGGCTACAGGTGTTCAGCGAGAAGAAGCAATGCAGGGAATTGGTGCACAGGGAATGGGTGAGGGCTTTTATGTCCAGATGCCAAGCTGTGCAGGAGGGATTCAGGGGGAAGTGTTGGCAGCATGCAACCTCAGCAGATGTTGGCTAAGGATACGAGTACCTTCTGACCGAATACGAGGTGACGGGCATTTTGCTAGATGTGGAGTTCGCGAACTGGAACTCTGTTGGAACTTCTGCCTCGTTGGATGTTAGGTGGGTGAAAACACTCACCCCTCGCTAAGCTCAGTATTTTCTCACTGCTTAAGCCTGTGGATTCTGGCGGCCACTGCGAAGCTATACCCCCCTCCCTGGATGTTCATGGTGTTCCTGCTCTTCTCCCTATCGCCTTTCGACGTCGATGAAGCTACTGTGTATTGCCAACTGCAGGGAATTTTGATTTGCCTTGATTTGTTACTGTAGGATTGCCGAATTAGTCCGCAGCTTTGCGATTAGCTGCTCCGTAGTTTGTTTACATTGCAGTGTTTCTCGTGTTGCTATTTTGTGTTAGCTGCGTCTGAAGCGCTCATGATTGAAGTGCCGATCCCAAGAGTTTACACTGAGTGCTATTTTCATGAGTGGTTGATGAGTAGTTTGTCCCAAACGGTGTGCGAGCTATGTAGCCCTGAGTAACTGTGGTGAATATACCTCTTCTGCTCCCTGTTAGCAATACCTGTATTGTGAAAGTGAACACTGGTTGGAGGCCACCTCTTCTGCTCCCTCTGTTGGCGATACCTGTATTGTACTCCCCCTGTTGGTAATACCTGTCTTGTGGAAGTGAACATTGACTGGAAGCCATCTCCTCTGCTCCATCTGTTGGCGATACCTGTATTGTGTTCCCCCTGTTGGCGATGCCTGTATTGTTGAAGTGAACATTGGTTGGAGGCCACCTCTTCTGCTCCCCCTGTTGGCGATACCTGTACTGGCTCCCCCTGGTGGTGATACCTGCATTGTCGAAGTGAAAATTGGTTAGTGGCCACCTTCTGCTCCTCCTGTTGGTGAGACCAGTATTGTTAAAGTGGACACTGAATGGTAGCTACCTCTTCTGCCTCCCCTGTAGTTTCACTCCGGAGCCGAGCAGATCCTACCCCCTACCAAGACCAGCCCTCCGGCCATCACCAGTCCACCCCGAGACTCCTGCTGCCCCCTGGCTGTGCAGCTATATAGTCGTGCAGCTATATTGGACTACTGATTGCCATTTTTGGGGTTTTTTGCCTCCAACCACTCTCAGATCGTTGTATATATTTATAATAGATAAACATTAATTTTAATCGTATTTGTCCATCCTGGCATAATTGAAGAGTACAGTTTGCTCCTCAGGGTATTGGGGTTTTGTGGTGGAAATAGATGCCCCCACCTGGTGACACAAGCCTTTTCCAAATCCCAAACAGTCGATAAAATTCCTCGTCCTGCTGTGTGAAGTGTTATACAGCCTCTCCGCTTCATTTCTCTCCTGTCGGACTGGAGTAAGCTGGAATGCCCGGCATGTATATGCTTAGTCCCCAGTTAAAACTCCTGAAAGTTTTTCAGCAAAGAAACATTGAAATAATCTAGATTCCTCCCAAACTCTGGAGTCATGTGCCCACCTGTACCAGCGACAAACGACATAAGTAAATTCCAAACTATAATTTCATACGAGTTGGCAATTTAGACTGTATCAACCGTTCCTGTTGAAATATAATTGGGCATTAGGACTGCCTGGATTGCGAACATTACATTACAGGTCCTTAGCAGACGCTCTTATCCAGAGCGACGTACAAAAGTGCACAAGATCAGTACAAAAGTGCAGAGCTCCTAGGAGACAAGTGCAAGTGCTAACAGTAAGTGACAGAACACTTTCCATTGTTACAGATCAAAACCAATGAGCAATCGCCAAAAATACAGAGTTAAAGGGCAACAAATCAAGTAAATAAACTCAACTAAAAAAAACCTTGAATAGACCGGCAGTAAAGCCGAGAGGAGGACAACAGAATTAAGTGTAACAAAAGGCAAGTGCAACAAAGGGGCAGAGTCAAGTGCAAGAAATGGGCAACAAAATCAAGCATAACAAAATTACAGAGTCAACTGTAACAAAAAGGGCAACAGGTCAAGTGCAACAAAGCGGCAACAAAATCAGGTGCAACAAGGGGCAGAGTCGAGTGTAATAAAAAGGCAACAAAATCAAGTGCAACGAAGGGGCAACAAAATCAAGTGCAAGAAAAGTGCAACAAAAGGGCAACAGGTCAAATGCAACAAGGAGGCAAGAAAATTAAACCGACAACAAAATCGGGTCCAATAAGATGAAGGGCAACCAAATCAAGCGGTAACAAAATCAAGAAAAAAAAGGTAAACAAAATTAAGTGCAGCAAGATCGTGTAAAGGGCAACAAATCAAGGGATGTAGGGACAGGATTCAGGGCAGTGGAGTAGGGGAAAGGTGGAGCCTGAAGAGGTGGGTTTTCAGGCGGCGCTTGAAGGTGCTCAAGGATTCTGCTGTCCTGACCTCGATAGGTAGATCATTCCACCAACGAGGTACCAGGACAGATAACAGCCTTGAGCGGGAACGGGAGGAGTGGAGAGGGGGAGGAGCCAGGCAACCAGAAGTAGCAAAGCTGAGTGCTCTGTTAGGGGTTTAAGGTCTGAACAGTCTCTGGATGTATGCTGGAGCTATTTTGTTGACTCCCTGGTAGGCCAGCACCAAAGTCTTGAATTTGATGAATAGGAATATGTGTTCTGCCTATAGCACCAATAACTCCAGGGCAGGGGTGGCCAACCCTGGTCCTGGAGAGCCACATTGGCTGCTGGTTTTTATTGTTACTCAGCACTTGATTGATGAAATAAAGCAGTTGATTACACGCTTCACTTATCTCACCTGGTGACTAAGGTTTAAATCGGGCAGAGAAAACCAAACTCAGCGCTCCCTCTGGCTGTACAGGACCAGCGTTATCCACCCCTGCTCTATAAACTTTTATCTGTACTCTGTACTTCTACTTTGCCTGCATTACAACTATGCTAAATATCCAGCCACATTGACAAATCTTGGTAAACAAGTAGATTGCAGTCACAACCTGCAAGTCTGCTTAATTAGCTCTAGGAGTCTTGTGGGTTGTTCCTGCTAATTACTTGATTGGCTCATTATTACCAAATTAAACCTGAGACACCAGGTGAGATCAGTTAAGTGAGTAATCCGCCACTTTAATCCAGCAATCGAGTGCTGAGTAACACCAAAAATCGGCAGACACTGTGGCTCTCCAGGACCAGGGTTGGCCACCTCTGCTCCAGGGAAAGTAGCTACAGGTACTACTCAGAAAATTAGAATATCATGTGACAGTCAGTTTATTTTGGCAATTCAATATAAAAGGTAAAACTAATATATTTTAAGGACTTTAAAGATTACATGCAAAGTGAGATATCTCAAGCATTTGTTTGTTGTAATTTTGATGATTTACAGCTTATTAAAACCTCAAATACAAAAACTCACAAAATTAGAATATTGGTTCAATATCTTCGGCTCAAAGTGTCACATTCTAATTGGGTCACTAATCTAAAACACCTGTAAAAGGGTCCTGTGCCTTTAAAAAGTCTCTCTGGTTTGGTTTAGTAGAATTCACAATCGTGGGGAAGACTGCTAATCTGACAATGGAGCAGAAAACTATCACTGACACCTTGCACAAGGTGGGAAAGCCACAAAAGGTGATAGCAAAAAAAGCTGGGTGTTTTCAGAGTGCTGTCTCAAAGCACATTAATAGAAAGTTAAGTGGAAGGAAAAAGTGTGGAAGAAAATGGCGTACAAGCAGGAGGGATGATTGCAACCTGCAGAGGATGGTAAGGAAAAAAAAAGTGTGGGAGAACTTCATAAGGAGTGAAGTTGCTGCTTCAAGAGAAACAAAACGCAGGCAGATGCTGGACAAGGGCTTCATATGTCAAATTCCTGTTGTCAAGTTACTCCTCAGCGGCAAGCAACTCCTGAGGGGCCTTCGCTGAGCTAAAGAAAAGACCTGGTTTGTTGCCCAGTGGTCCAAAGTCCTCTTTTCTGATGAGTGCAAATTTTGCATCTCATTTGGCAACAAAGATCCCAGAGTCTGGAAAAGGACTGGAGAGGCGCACAATGGAAAATGCATGAAGTCCAGTGTTAAGTTTCCCCAGTCTCGGATGACTTGAGGAGCCATGTCAGCTGCTGGCGTTGGTCCCCTGTGCTTTCTCTAGTCCAGAGTAAACGCAGCTGTCTACCAGGACATTTTAGAGCACTTCATGCTTGCTTCAGTGGACCAGCTTTATGGGGATGCAGACTTCATCTTCCAGCAGGACTTGGCACCTGTCTACACTGTCAAAAGTACCAAATCCTGGTTTAACAAACATGGGATTACTGTGCTTGATTGGCTCGCAAACTCACCTGACCTGAACCCCATTGAAAATCTATGGGGCATTGTCAAGAGAAAGGAACGAAAAGAGACCAAACAAAGTGTTCAAGGCTGAGATCGAAGCATGCTGGTCTTCGATAACACCTGCGAAATGCCACAGGCTGGTAGCATCCATGCCTTTTTTTTTAAAAATCAATTTTCATGTAATATTCTAATTTTGAGTTTTTGAATTTGAGGTTTCCTTAAGCTGTAAGTCCTAATCAGCAGAATCAAAACAAAAGCTAGAGATATATTGATTTGCATGTTATTTGTCTATAATAATATTTAGGTTTCGCCTTTTAAGTTGACATAACATGAACTTTTTGAGAATATTCCATTTTTTTTTTTCTTTCCTGTATATGCCGAAAACAATCCATGACATGTCACTTTTCATCTAAAGCTTCTGGGAATGACAGTTACTGTGACTTGTTGGCACAGATCGCAGCAGCTACCCTATGCGCAGCTTTTCCATAGGCTTGTTGAGAGACCCCAGATATGTCGCCTGAAACAATTTGAAATGCTCCACAAGCGAAAAATCGCAATGCACAGGCCAACTAATGTAGCTAGTAGAGGATTGCTTCATGGTGTTAGGTGATCCAAGTCCAATCTCAGAATCCCAAGTAAATTGTTAAATATGTCTTTCAATACCCTGAAATGCCTTATGAATTCAATTTCGTTAAAATCTTCGAACAGATTTATCCTGTCTCTGAACACTCTTGAAGCCCTAATACAACCATGTTCTTCAAGTTTATTCGCTTCAGCTTGAGCTATTACAAATACCTGTAATGCGCCATTCTCCTCCGAGGTGTGTTATTTCTGACTTTTTCACTGGAATACTCGCTAAACAACCCACTGTCTATGTTTAAGTATTTCAATTGTTTGAGATAAGCTCTGCCTAAATGTCAGTGTAATATCTCCACCGTCTAACTTTAAACATGCATCCTAGTGTGCGTGTAAGAATTTTAGTAATTGGCTAAGTGCTTACAGGTATGAAACGGCTTAAATGCCTTTCCTAAGTAAGGCCCATTGTATTTATTTCTCGCAACTTCCTCTCAAGTTTTACCTGGCAGATATGGATGACACTCAGCACAAATGTTCCTCTAATGTCCTTGACCAAGTGATGATTTTTTTTTTGTTGCTTGATTTGAAATCCAATATGGCTGGTTTCCTTTGTCCTTAAGATGTGACGGTCCCAAAACCTGTCAGCATGTACTGTTTTGAAAGCTTGGTCACAGAACCAGGCGAGATCACAGATGTGCTGAGGACAGAAGGCTCTCAGGTGGTCTCTGAAATTTTGAGGTCATACTGATGGACTGCATGTGAGCATCACAGAACTTAAAGGGGACCTAATATGCTATTTTTCCAAGTTTATATTTTGGTCTTTGACTCCCCTAGAGTACTCCTGATCACGCAAAGTAAAAAAAGGGTACTCATTTCGCTCATACTGCCATCCTCAAAAAACCCCATTTGTAGTCCATAGTATTCTCTGCCTGAAACGCCTCATTGGGGCGGCTCTTCCACTATGGCCCCCACTCCCCGTGTGCCCACTTTCTTCTGACTGGCCAGCTCTGTGGAGGGCGGATCTGGCGGGACGAGGTGGCAGAACGCAGTTTTCCTGGTCCAGCAAAAAGAGTGAAACTGACGGGAATTGACGAGCATATTCTGCAATCTAACGCAGTACATGTGTCTTGATCTAATATAATTAACTTGTTCTAATAAATGCAACGGCAAAAGTGGAGGACGCAGTGCAAAAGTCTGGCAGCTCAAGCACGAATTTGCTATTGGCCACAGTTTGCTACAGCAACAGTTGGTGAGTACAGCAGTTTTACTATTCTGTAGCTCGGATGCAGGGAAAGCTAGAATCCACCCCATATAGACACATTTGTAGAACGGGTTGACATGCCCAATGTAGGCCGGAGACCGTAGAAATCCGGTGGGTCTGAGTTTAGGGGGAAACATGAACAGTGAGGAGCAGCTAAAAGTGGTCCAACAGCTTATGGACTGCTTCGGGGTGTATTAGGACCTGCTGGTTCGTGTGCTTAGCTGTGCTGTATTGTTAGCATTGAGAATCGAACAGTTTCCGTGCTGGTATATGACAGAGGGGCGGAAGCTCCAAGCTAAACGGCCTTTTCGGAAATTTCCCGTGGTAATGCTTTACTTATTGCTTCGGAATGACCAGCTTTTCCTCGTCGAAAATGGGCAATTATGGATAGCGAGCGAGCACTCGACAGAGCTTCGGTTATGTCATGAACATAATACAGGTTTTACAGACAGTAAGTTCCGTCTGCGTGAACCGTTGCTTATGTGCAGCTAGCGAATCGATCAGTTTTACAGGAAAGAATTATTATTCAATTGATGGCATTGCAGCGTTTGTTATACCTGACCGTTATAGCCTGTGCACTTCCCTATTGCTTTCACCAGTAGTACCAGAGAGCTTGCCCAGACATTGCAGATGTATCAGGCTGACCCCAGTCATGGATAAGTAAAGCAATCGTTTCATAAGCACCCCAAGCTCAGCAAAATCAACGTCTGGTCTAACTGCAGCCCAACTCAGCAGACACATACAGCACCTCTCCATTTAGCTTCAACTGTAGTGGCAACAATCAGGCAACTTTATGATGAAACTGTCACTTTGATGCTTACCGAAGTAACACAAGCATACCGATCATCATTGCTGCATATAAGTTAACCTGGAGAATTTTTAATTAGCAGGGCACGGAAACTAACATGCAGTAGCTGGTAACCGAGCGGTCATAACCAAAGTGACAAGCCCTTGCAATACAGGTTTTACAGACTGCAAGTTCTGTTACTGTGAACAGTTGTACCAAGCATCCAAATTACAAACAAGTGTTAAAAGTTAGCTTCAAATGAGGGTTATTTTCACACACCTTCTGTAGAATTTCCCCTGATATCACTCTTGCATATTTAGGACACAAACATTAGCAACAGTAACTTGACTACATTAGCCGCTGCGCTACAGCCATAATCAACTGGCTATCATGTCAGGTTGGCTTATGCAGTAAAAGCAACTTACAGCTTCTGTGTCTGGGTGTCACGGACAGTCGCGACCGATACAGGCTTTATCTTCAGATATTTTACAAAGCCTGCGTTTGAGGCCAGTTGTTAGTGCTAACTATCGCTAGCGGTCCTGCTAGCCACCCGTAACACGTTAGCTTCTCTTACATTATTTGCCGTTATATGGTTACTTTCAGCTTGTGGCTCTAAGTGCTTGATCAATGCAACTTCTTCAGGTTTGAGAAGCAGGTGAAATGCTTATCCTGTGTTGAATCATCCGTTTTTGACAAAACTGTCTTTGGTGAAATGCTGAGCACAAATGGCAAACGTTCCCTTTGGCCATGGCTGTTTGCTGCCAGCAAACAAAAAAAGCTGCCCACTGATTTCTGGTGGCATCGTCTTTTGGAAGAGAAATATTTGTTTTTCTTCGCGTCCAAAAGTAAATGGACAAGTAGCTTTAGGAGAGATACTGACAAAATTGCACCTCAAATGATCTGCAGTTCTTCTTTTGTATTTCCAAAAGTGTACACACTTCTAAAGCATAGTATGATCTGCTGTTGTTAGTGCCTGCTAGAATAGTTTCCGGTGTGGGCAGGTCCAGCGCAGTGGTTGGCTCTGGCTAGGTCTGTACTAATTGGACTGCACAACCTGACGTCAGGTTTTGCCCAGATCTCATGAAGATCTCGGGTGGAGCTGTTCAGAGAGGAAATCATGCTCACTAAATCACTTTCTTGGATTACGGCAAAACCCCTGTATCTTATGTTTAGAAACTCTTCAGAGGTTGAGCATGGAAAACCAACATTATAACATAACTAATATGTATTAAAAGAAGGATCAGCATGTTAGCTCCCCTTGAAGGACTTGATCCTCCTAGCTGGGGAGAAAGTATAAGTGATTGAGACATTTTTGAAATTAGCTAGTTATTAGGCAAGAATCCAGTGTCAGTTTTACAAATTGCTTTTTATTGGTATGAAAGAGCAGTGTGGTGCCAAAGAGGAATCTTCTGGTAACTTTTTTGACCATCAGTTACAATATGTTAAAATGGCAAATAAAAAAAAAAAAATCTAATTTTCTCAAAGTCCCCAATGGATTTTTTTTTGTTTTTTCACCATGTTAATCAGCTAAGACTACACATTTTCACTGAAAAATCACCAGTAAAAAAATTTTTTTAACCTAAAGGATTGGAAATCTATTCCATCTCGAAATTAGCGATTCGTCATGGGAGGACTTACATAATTGAGATTTATAGCGTTTACTTCCGAGACTTGGACACAGGATTAGATAGGAATTTAGTGGTATTTTTTATGTTCGTATCCATGATGGTTTTCTTTAGCAAAGCTTTGCAATGCTAATCGCATAGGGAGAAAACTAAATCAATTTACAGTCAAGTTCCAATACGATAGCACGGTGGCAGAGCTAAACCGAGCAAGAAAAACAGTATATAGTACAGTGCAAATGCCACCTCGCTGAGTCGTATTGTAAATAAGTGATGTTTTTTATTTTTATTTTATACTGTTGAAAAAGATCAGAATTAACCCTATCTTGACCGGGGGGGGGGGGCAAAATGACCTCATAATAGGTCAACATAATGCCAAAATGATTGTAGTGATTTAGTGTTATGTGTATATCATTCCCTGCAAATTTGGTCATATGCCATGTCGTTTACGAGATACCAGGGGGGCATAAAAAGGCCCCACTTCCCGGCTTCAGGAAGCCCCAAAAAGCCTGGTCTAGAGAGGGTTAAGACAACAATTCAAACAAGAAAAGGCTAAATTTTAAGAAGAAAATTAGTGTGCTTGCTTCTGCGAGAAAAGTTAAAGGGGTTGGCTTATAAAATGAAGGTGCTAGGAAACTGAGAGCAAATTGCTGAAGACATATTGAAAAATGTGCTGATATGTCAACACGAGTCTTTAAAGCTGAAACTAATTGTTTAAAGTCCGTGTAAAGTCATAATACATATGTCTCCTGAGTTTCTCTCAGCAGAGAAAAGTGTGTTATTAACCACCCAGCAAAATTTTAATGATCAAAAAATTCGCCAAGTATTAAAAATTAGGTTTCAAAAACCTGAAAGATGAGGGAGTTATCTTTGCTCTAAGACGCTGGGGGCGTGTCCGCTGGGGGCCCTGAAACGACGCCCACTCTCAATTGTCACCTGTCAATCAAATACCACCACTACGAAGTGAAAAAATGGATGATAATGCATGTATCAGCTTCATTGGGGTCATTTAATTGACAATTAAAACGCCCACTGGAAGCGTGAGACCCGCATCAAAAAATTGATTAGCTAACGTTACATTCATTTCAATGGAGCAACACCCACTGGCAGCATATGACGCGCGTCAGATTTTTACTATTCGCCACTGCTCAATTTCTGAGGCGTCAACTCAATAGAAACGCATTTGTCTTGTAGGTTATTTAAGTATTTCACCTTGTCGTGGTTGGTGGCACACATTTAGCGGAATCCTCACATGCAATTGTCAGAACCAATATTCCTGCTTTTTAACCAAGTCGCATTTTTGAGTGGAAATCCATTATTTTGCGAGCATTTAAGTTATCAAGCAATCTGCAGTTAGACCAGTGGTTCCCAAAGTGAGGGACACGCCCCCAAGGGGGCGGGGGGGGGGGGGGGGGTGGCGGGGCGCAGAGCAATTGCAGGGGGGGCGCGAGGTGCGGGAAGCGAATCCCCCCCCCCACCCCCCCTGGAGTCCCGGACGCCAACAGAAAATGATTCGCATACAGTCCATTCGCTGCCCAGAATTCTGCTATTACGTCGTAAATGCCTGCCTTACTCTCAACATAACTGTTCGCCAAATCATTCATCTAGCCTGCCATTTTCATCAATAATTTGTTATGAATGTAGTTGTTCAAATATATGAAGCTGGTAAAATGAGCTGGTTACAATCAATGTAGTCTCGCGATACCCAACTCGCCGCATTTTATCCTGCACTGATCTGGCATATTGATAATAAAATGGTAAGTGACACCGAACAAAATCCGATGAATACAAAGCAGAAATAACCAAGATAGTGTCATCTTATTCTCGATAATATGAATGCTCTGTCGGTCTACAGATTTCTATCTAGTCTAGCAACTGAATGTTTCAAACATATCGGCAGGTTTGCCAAGTGGTGTTCATGAATTTTTTTCGTACTTCGTTGTCGGCTGTTAATATAGGTTGATTATGGTGCTTTCTTTCTGCATCTTAGAAACATAATTTTAAGTAGACGGCTATACTCAGGCAGAGGGGTGTGATACAGCCTAATGATTTTATACTTTAAAAGAGGTTTTGAATTATTACATTTTCGTGCCCTTAATTGGAAAATTACGGTGGCCGTTTCCAAACCTGCCAATCGTTTTAAATGTTTCCTGCCAAGCTAGACAAAAATCATTTGTATCTGTCTTGATAGGAATCAAATCCAGCTAAAAGATCGATGTTTTCAGCATGAGCTTTTCTCTTGTAATGCTTCTGTGCATCATTGGTACACTTCATGCTGATCATTGGTTGCCAGCTCCTGATCATTGTCAGGGTTGTCATCATTATTTTCCTCTATGATCTGATCTTCTGGAAGAAGATTCTCATGGTCATTGGTTTGACTGGTGGGTTTTGAAGCTTTGGGCTCTAAATTTGTAGACCAGGCGCAGGCGCGGCGAATGGGGGGTGCGCCACGCCAACGGGTTGTGTCCAGGCGTATGTTGCAATTTCATGCCTGGCGTAGCCTGGCGCAAGTACTCCCCTGTCCCACCTCTGTCTCTCCTTCCAGCGCAAGTGGCAAAGTAGGCATGTTTGGGTATAACAAAGCCGAGTCAAATCTTCACCAATCAAATGAGCTCCTCTCCTCACCTTTAATGTGTTGGAATATAGAAGCCTCTGTCCAATTTCTGCATCATGCGCTAATGTTGCATTTCAATTTGCTGCTTCAGGCATGTTTTCTGCACCGCTTACGTCTATATTAAGCATTAAGAATATGAGTTAGCTGGCTAGCTAGGGCATTCGCAAATTATTACCATTAGCGAACTTGAATGGAATTTCAAAACGAAACTACGTCAGATCATTCAAACTTCTGAAGTTGGAATGAAATACGACGGTTGCTCATTGGGAAGAGAAACGATGGATAGCGTGTTCCTATTATTACACCCTGTTGCTGCTTAAAATTTTGAGATTAACATGCATGGACAACAATGCAAGGTACGTCACACATTTATTTTCAATATGTGATCTTAACTCACTACGACATCATAGCAATCAGGCTGTATTCCTTTCCCCCCATTAAAAATGATTAAACCTAAGTGACCCTAGCCTAGTATTAAGCTGCTTGCACACTGGACGCAAAATGAATTTTTTGCACAACAGATTGAGTTGAACGCACTGTCTCGTGTCTGAAAGTCTGACAGGGTTTTAATATATCTCCGTGCCCGACAGTCGATTATTGTTTTTAATTTTCTCAAATCAACTTATTCTTTTAGATATTAAACGTGAACGTTTGGATAAGAGGGCTCAGTTCTTCAAGATGAGTACCGAGAATTTCAATCAATGTTTCTGTTTAAGCTCTGCTCAATAAAGTGAGTGGACACTGGCGCGGGATAATGTACAATGCTTCTGTGTCTGACAGCCAAAAAAAAGAGGACAATCAGAACAGATTGATAACGAAATAAAGAATGAAACAAAACATTTTAATAACAGAACATCCAATGATGTTAATGAATGATTTATTTATACGCAGGTCATCTTTTTTGGATGTTCCGTTTGTTGGTGATGTATTTTTATTCTTTATTTCGTTATAAATCTGTTCTCATATCACTACTTTTACTTTTTTCTGGCTGCTGGACATGGAGTATTTTGCATTTCGCATCGGACAGTTTTGATCGTGCATGCGATAATTTATTCACACTGTCAATGGTCATGGAATTGATTTGCTCATGCACTATTTTATCTCTGCTGCGGAAATAAAGCGTGAATCTGTTAGATCCATCTGAGAAATTTTCAAAAGAAAGACCGAATCAAGACTGTTGTCTATCTTCAACAGAAGAAAACAGATGAATAGGCTAAAAAGACCAAGAAAAGTCGATAGCTAGCAATTTGCATTTTGTGAAGGTCGAACACAAACAAGGCCAAGTTTGCACGTCTAATAATTCCTGGAATACTCAGAAAAATTAGAACTTTTATGACTTTCGGACACGGAGCTATATTTAAACCCTGTCCGACTATCACGTATTTGCATTGACTTTGACTGTAATCAGTCGTGCGAAAAATTTGTTTCGCGTCCAGCATGCAAGTGGCTTTTACTGAGCATAGAACGCAAGCATTCTATATGCAGTTGGTGGTTGGCTGAGAAAGATAAGTTGTTAGTTTGCATCGCAGATTCAGCTGCGTTGATTAAGCCAGGTCAAGTTTCCATTACGCCTGCCAACCGCCTTTAATCTGACATCAGGACAATCGATATAGATACTATAATTTATGTCCTTATTCAGATAGTTACATTAAATAGTGCCTCCTGAAATTATTTATTGCATTGAAATGTGCCTGACATTCTGGAAACCTGCCTGTGAGATTTCAGTGACGTGTGCACACTGTGCGCCGGTCAGACAAATTACCACGGCACAGAAAGCTTTCTGCGCAACTCCAGCGGAGACTTTTTCTACGAAATTGTCACTGCGTTTTGATGAATATGTGACACCTCTCCCTACTACGCCGCCACACCCATCTGGGCGCACGTCCATCTACGAAATTGTCAAAGTGGCTGCGCACAGTGTTGCACCGCATGAAATTACCACTGCGCAGGCTGCGCCGGACGAAATTACCACTGCGTGGGCTGAGCCACGCTGCACCACCCTGCGCTCCGCCAAATCCTTTACTGTGTTATAACTCTGGGCAAAATCTGCAAAGATAACTTGCTCAAGTTCCATCTAATTTGACTATGTCGTCAATGGCTCGAGTGTCAAGTAGTTCCTTTGGAATGAAAGTCTTTTGTTGTTTGCCTTTGATTTTACGTACTGCTGTGCTGACTTGGTCACAAATCTGTTTGATCTGCAGTTTTCTCATCTTGGAGAACAAATTGGGGACACATTTTGCCACTCCTTGATCAATGTTTCTAAGTTTCCATTTGCATATTGTAGTATATTGGAGCGGTATTTCTCTCTCAGTGTTGTCTTTGCGTCGCTGACCAAAGTAGATGGTAGAGAAAGCAAGGGATTCAGCATCTTTAGCTTGGAAAATACTGATTGGGACATTCCTTCACCTAGCGCAAATATCATAATTTTATCTAGTTCTCTGAAGTCAGCAGGTTGAATTAGAGTGTCCAGATTGCCACAAGTATTTTCACCCAAGATTGCTTGATTTTCAGACAGTCACATCCACATCATTGGTAGCATATGGACAACTGGCAACTGGTTCATTTGGAGGAGCTACCTGGTCATCTAAGCTGCTGCTGTCTACATTTAAGGTGGAATTTTGACCAGTTCAGTTCTGTTGACCACACTGTTGTCTTCACTGTCACTTTCTGTCACTTATTCACCGGCAATGAAGTTAGCCATTTTGTCATTATCTGTCATGTTGTCATTCAGTGTAATGCCGTCTTGTTGGAACAGTTCACTGTTGCTAATCCACCATTTAGCTGCTCTGTAGGGTCATACAGATTCAAATGGCGCGGAATGAGTGAGGGATAATTTTTGTTTCATTTTCACTGCGATTGTTTCAGATTCATCAAGTGTACGTGGCAGGCTATTAATTGTTGTCTTGACATCAGCAGGTACATTGACGACATTGCCTTTCATGCTAAGTTGGCCACCTCTTGGTCTCTCTCTGATTTGCATGAATGGGATCCTCGGCAAGATCAATCTTTCTTCTAGTGGAGTGAGGTGAAGTTCTTTAGGGATTTTGGGAAATGACAAGCCATTAGCAACAGAACATGCAGACATTTTGTGCTTCCTGAGTGCAGCAGCACATGTTAAGCACATCCATTCTTTGTCTCGAATACTCAGGAAATCTGTAAAGCATTTTGCCTTTAAGTCTGTACAGATATATACAGACCCCATCTGCACAGACTTTTGAACTTGGCAATGAGTTTTGAAGCAGGGGTGGTGAACCTGCTGGGATGCTGAATGTGTCAATGACCTTGCACGACGTCTACATTAATTTTGCTTCAATCTTTCTTGTTCTAGATAAGGACCATGTTTGCCTCTTTATGCTCTTAGATTCTGTCTGTTGCTCTAACTGCTTTTGGTAGAATGCATTATCATCTCGTTTCCGTTTCTTGGCTGAGCTCTCCTTCTGTTTGTACAGTTCACTCCATCTCACTTTCTGCACTGACTGCTTTGTCCTCTCTTGCTCAAGTTCTTAATAGCTAGGCTGACTCCTCAGCCTTTTCATCGATTCTCTTGTTCTTTCTTTGTCAAGTACATGATATTCTGGCTGATTCCTTAACCTTTTCATTGATTCTCTTGTTCTTTCTTTGTCAAGTATATGATATTCTGGCTGACTCCTTAACCTTTTAATTGATTCTTTTGTTCTTTCTTTGTGAAGTGCATGATACTCTGGCTGACTCCTTAACCGTTTCATTGATTCTCTTGTTCTTTCTTTGTGAAATGCACGATACGCCGGCTGACACCTTAACCTTTTCATTGATTCTCTGGTTCTGTCTTTGTCAGTTTGACGGACTTTGGCATCAGCATGGGTTTTTTTTTTTTGTACTGTTTGAAATAGTCTGAACATTTCTGCAGTTTTTCCCTTTCTGTCTGAAGGTAGTCCTCAAGCTCTTTTTGAAGAAGTAAAGCATCTTGTTGCAAGACCACTCGAGCAGGAACTAATTCATATGGTGGATCACTTGGCACATTCAATGATAGGAACAGTGATTTGATGTACAACCCCAATTCTGAAATTGTTGGGATGAAGTGTAAATTGTAAAAATGCAATGACTTTCAGATCACATAAGCCAATATGTTATTTACTACAGAACATAGATAACATTTCAAATGTTGAAACTGAGGCATTTTACATTTTTATCTGCAAAATGAGCTTGTTTCAAATTTTCTGGCTGTAACAGGTCTCTAAAACATTGGGACACAGGCAAAAAAGGGCTGAAAAAGCAATTAATATGTAAGAGAATCAGCTGAAAGAATATTTAGCAAATAATTATGTTAACTGGCATCAGGTGTGTAACATGATTGGCTATAGAAGGGATTTCTTAGAGAGGCTGAGTCTCTCAGAAGTAAAGATAGCCCGAGGCTCTCCAACCTGTGAGGGTTTGTGTAAAAAATTGTGGAATACTTTAAAAACAGGTCTCATCAACAACAGTGCATAACAACATCAAACTGGAGAGGCACTCGTAGAGTGCAAACCTCCGCCAAGGCAGCACAATCCAAATGTGCATAGGTGGGAGCAAAGTTGAGTTATCGCGTGTGATAGGATTTCAAGATGGCTGCCGTGGTGGCCATATTGTTTCATTGATTGCGGTCAAAATCAATAGTGTCCAATCATTGATGTGATAGCAATTCACCCACAAACTTTTAGACAAATCTGTGAATTACTTTTTGGGTTATTGCGTGTGGTAGGATATATTGTTTCAGTGATCGCGGTGAAAATCAATAGGGTCCATCCTTGATGTAATAGCAATCCACCCACAAAATTTCAGGCAAATCCGGGCATCACTGTTTGAGTTATGTTGTTCACAAACAGACAAACAAACATACGGGAAAAAACATAACTTCTTTGGCGAAGGTAAAGATTCAGAGAAACTTGAAAAATCGTAAGGGACAAGGCCAAAGAGCTTTACTGGATACCCATGATCTTCGGGCCCTCAGACGCCACTGCATCACTCACCATTATGATTCTCTCGTTGACGTTACTAAATGGGCCCAGGAGTACTTCAAGAAACCACTGTGTGTAAACGCAGTCTGCCGTGCCATCCACAGATGCCACCAAAAACTTTATTATGCAGAAAGGAAGCCATTGTTGAGCATGATCCAGACGTGCTGCCATATACTGTGGGCCAAGGCTCATTTAAAATGGACTGCAGCAAAGTGGCCTCTGGCCACACGAGTCCAAATTTGACATTCTTGTTGGAAATTATGGGTGTTGTGTCCTCTGGGCTGAAGAGGAGAAAGACCACCCCTCCTGTTATCAGCATTCAGTTCAAAAGCCAGCGCATCTGATGATATGGGGATGCATTAGTGCATATGGTGTGGGACAATTGTATCTTTTAAAAAGCTCCATGAATGCTGAAAGGGATATAAAGGTTTTAGGGCAGGGATGGGCAATCACGGTCCTCGAGGGCCGGTGTGTATGCAGGTTTTTATTCCTATCAATTACCCTGACTAATTGAGTTAATTGATTGTATGCACAAATATAGATTTTCGCAATGATTCGATCAAAGGAAAATGTTTTATGAAGGGAGACAAGACTAGTCTTTGTAGTTTCATGATAATTTAAAGAAATGCGCATGAAACGTCAGATTTCATAAATGGCTTGGCTAATTGAGACAATCAACTAATTAAAGACCAGACGTTGGTGTGAAAACCAGGGACAGATACGGCCCTCGCTGCCCACCTCTGTTTTAGGGCAACATATGCTCCCCTCCAGATGACATCTATTCCAGGGAAGGCCTTGTGTATTTCAGCAGGACAATGCTAAACCACATACTGCAGCTTTTACAACAGCAAGACTTAGTAGAAGAGTCCGTGTGCTGAACTTGCCTGCCTGCAGTCCTGATCATTCGCAGATTGTGAACATTTGACGCATAATTAAACAAAAGGTCCATCAAAGGAGACCCAAAACTCTCCAGCAGCTGGAAGCCTGTATTAAACAAGAATAGGATCAATAGGGTGTCCGCTGGGTCTTGAAAAGTAGGCCTATTAAAAGTTGATAAATCAATTTTGGGAAAATTAAGACCCTTAAAAAGTATTAAAAAGTCTTATCACAAAATTATGAGATCTTTAATTTTGTAGGCATTTCCCCGAATCAGACTTCAAAAACATTAAAAAGTACGTGAATAAATTTGTTGTCAAATTACAAAGATGAACCAGAAACGACAGTGTCACGTGACGCCTACAGCGCGTAAGACACAATACATCCATGGTAAAGCTGTTTCCATTAAGTTCGGCTGCGGGGAAGACACGGGACATCGCATGTGTCCTCAGTGTTTCTATATGAGCAGCTGAACTATGCTATTCATCTGTTTTCGTCCTCATGGCCGGACCCAACACCGCACTACATAAACAGCATCTCATGGTGGACGAAGAGCTTATTATAATAATTACAAGCAACAGAAGAAACGAACGAAAAGAAAGCACCGTTAAAGAAAATAAAAAGATAAAGATGGCTAGAATTATGTTCTGTTGAATAATAAAGTCTGATATTCTGAAGTTTCTGCTTCATCCTCTGAATTGCAAGAATTCGATGAAATTATGTTGAAACTCCGTACAAATGTCGTATGAGAACCACTACTCTGTTATCATCATGTACCAAACTTAAGCGTGTGATACACAGGAACACTTCTGGTATATAGAAATCACAAAGGTATCTTGGCATTACAAAGCCCAGATCATACTTTAAAGCGGAAGTATGCTTTTGATTCACTGAGAATGGTGAATACATGTGTGTTGCTGCCGAAACCTCGGCTCTGCTTTGAACATGGCAATAACAACATATTGCTACAAAGATACTCATTTGTTAACAAAATGAAGTGGGGAAACCCTCTTGATCTATAGGCCGAGGGGATTCCTCGTGCGATTCGTGTGCGCCGGAGCTGGAATCGCTCCCTGGTCCAATCGAAAAAACACGCATGCGGCTCCGCTCCAGGAGCCGGGTGAAAATCGCGTGGTTGAAAACACTTCATATAAAAACAATGATTTGCGGTTTTTGACGTACCCGTGTCTGCGCCTAATGGAAACATGGCTTACGGCAAGGTTGGAACGGCAGGAAATGTCAAAACCGCTTCACATAACATAGCCTTTATTTTCAACGAAATGGGTAAGTGTAAATTTCCATGTCCGCTGGCGGACACATCTGCACAAAGATACCCTGCAGAGCACCGTTGTTCTTCTCACACAAGCCAAATCCACATAATCCTGAAATGATGAATTTCATTCATATTTTCATTTGTAACGAGTATCAAAGTGGCCGGTGTCAAAGTAACAGAGTTAAAGTATACTTTTTATTTTTGAAATGTAGTAGAGTAAAAGTCCCAGTTAAAAAAAAAAAAAAAAAACTCAAGTAAAGTACAAATCCTCGAAATAAAATACGACTTAAGTACTGTAACGAAGTAGTAACAAAGTACTTCGTTACAGCACTTAAGTCGTATTTTATTTTGAGCCTGACAATTAAAAACTAGAGACAATTCTCTTTTAACTTGCTAGCTAATTTGCTATTAACGGCTACACGCCACGAGTTGCATCAAAATGTTAAGAATATTCAGGGACTTTCCTAACTTGGGGAAACTTACATCACCAAGACATGTAGACGTATGTTTATCATGGCGTTGTTTTCTCCACTTCCTCTATCTTTTCTCTGTTCCTGAAGGATCATTGTTTAGCTTTCACTCAGCTGCTCCTTGCACGGTAGGATGCACCAATTACCGGTGCACCGGAACTTTGGCATATGGAGGCAGTAGGAATCTCTTGGCCCACATCAGCAGTACTCCTTTAACATAAAATTCTGTTTTTGTACGATAAAATACCTTTGATCACAAAGGTATACTCACACTCGCAAAAAATAAATAAAATAAATGTAAAAAATATTTTTGTTTATTGCTCTTGGGGGCCCCCTAGTGGTCGCGGGGCCCTGAGCTGTCGCTCAGCTGGCTTATGCCTTGAGCCGGCTCTGGGGTTGGGTATTGCCTACAACCTATCATTTTATGTTGAAAAAAGAATGTCTTAATTCTTGTTAGTTTTCATTGCACTAGAGTAAGGACTGTTTGTATTTATTACATATACAGTTAATTTCTTCATTCAGGACAGTTGTAGAATGTTTCGAGTTACTGGGTTAGTGAATTGCAGCGTCATTAACTTTGTTTGCATGGTAGTGTGCTATGCTACATGTGGCACTTATGGGCCTGGGGCAGTACTATCTTGTTTCGCTATGCAATATGTACAACAATCAGTTATAACATCATGACCACCAACTGAATATTGTGTTGGTCCCCCTTTTGTTGCCAAAACAGCCCTGGCATGTCAAGGCATGGACTCCATGACCCCATCACCGGTTCACCACTGTTCCTTCCTTTGACCACTTGGATAGAAAAATGCCAACTTCGCAAAATGTCTTTATATATATATATATGAAGAGTTTGGTTCCAAAATGCAATATATCCATTTTAGTCATTTTGAGTAAATCAGCTTTTTCTATGTTGGCGCCTATAGCATTTTATAGAAAAACACAATCTTTGACCATGAAAAAATACACCATATAGAATGCATTTCTAATGACGGGTTTTTGCACCATGTGTAGGAAGTGCAGGACTATCGCCCTATGGTATAATCTCAATTTTTTGTCATTTTGGCACTTATTGGGTTTTGGAACCAAACTCTTCATATATATATATATATATATATATGAATGATAAAAAATAAATGTGTTTTAACAAACTTAAATCTTTTTTTTAACTGTTAAAGGTGTCACTTATGTACATAGTTACAGCTCGAAGTGGCAATGAGGTCTTAAAAAATATTGACAAGGTCTTGAAAAAGATTCCTGTATATACCCTGATCAAATTCCAATGGCTAAAGTCATGGAACGTGTCTCCTCAATGCCCTGATGCCTCCACTCTGTGTTAAAAAGAAGAGGGGATGCTACACCATACTAAACAGGTCCCTGTCCCAACTTTTTTGAGACCTGTAGCAGACATAAAATTTGAAATGAGCTTATTTTGTGTATAAAATTGTAAAATTTCTCAGTTTTAACATTTGCTACGTCATATCTGTTCTATTGTGAATAAAATACTGGCTGGTGAGATTTAAAAGTCATTGCATTTTGATTTTATTGACAATTTATACTTTGTCCTAACTATTTCAGAATTGGGGTTGTAGTTGAAGAATGCATTGAAATTCTTGCATTTAACGCGCACAGCTGTACCATGTTCTTCTGCCAACATGCCTGTAGCATTTTGTGAATGTGAATCAAAAACCGCATATGAAACAGGAGTTCTATGAAGTAATGCAATTGTGCAGCCATGGCAAACCAAGAAAGCATACTGATGATCAGCAAGAGCACTCTGGAGACCTTGTTCAAGATTGAAGTATGGTTCAGACACAGAATCATTAAAGACCATCAGGTGTAACTTTCAGAGCGAAACTTGTTCTAATTTGTGCTGCCAGAAGACACCAGTGTACGTTGTGATGGGAGTTCTGACACCAACAGTGCATGAGGATCGGTTCCACTAGCTTGGAAGTATTTACGGAACAACAGACTACCACTCTGTAAAATGCTGTCTAATTGTTGCTTCGTCCAACCATCATATTTAAGTTCAGTATCTTCTATCATAGCCTGATAGGATATGGATGAACACTGTAATCTAGCAGACTGGTATCTTTCATCACCCCGATGATGAGATGCTTGATCTACTTGAACTTCAGTTTTTTTGACATTAACATCACTATCAGGTTCATTATCCATTGAAAACTTGTGCTTGTGAAGTTTGTTCTGAAGTGCTCTTTGTTGATAGGACTATTTCTTAAGTTTAGGCATTTCAACAGTGATTTGCAAACCTAATTATGCAATTTACAGATGGAAGTTGGCAAGCCCTTTGGAAAGGTGACTGAAGCTTTTTCCGTCTCGTTACTGTCTGTTAAGTCCGTGTCTATCAGAAAGGGGGGATAAAACAATGATGCTTGGGTCTATGACCCACTGATGAAAGCACTCATATTTCATTCTTTGCCAGGTGAAGTGATCGGTGTGCCTGTGGCGAATATTCCCACGCTATATTCAAATACAGGTGCATATCTAGTGATGCTTTTTACGTCAGTAAGCAGTGTTTGGTCTGTTCAGAAGATAGGTGGAGCCGCAAGCCAGCTTGAAGGAAGTAAGGAACGCCGGGAGAAACAATGGCAAGGTAGACGTCCTCTTCGCGTACCGATACATGTTTACTTCTTGGCAATGGCATATTCATAGAGATAACTCCTACTCTCATAATTATTGTTTAATCCTCTTAGGATTACCCCCATGTCACACAATTTTATTGGAGGTAGGGGATAGGGTCAAATACATAAATTAAGATATTTTACCATTTAAGCCCAAAGTGACACTTGTCACAATAGTCGGGCCATCTAGAGTCAGTGTCATATAACAAGACCAAGCGGGCCTTCCCAATATGGCAGGCCTCATGAATTTCTGAGAGGCTGAAAGTTAGTCATTAAAAGCGGTCCCTAGCACAGCCTTCAGGTAGGCATCCGCAAAATTTACTTCATATTTTAGATTGATGTAATCAGTAGTACACGTTGAAGTGGTTGACAGTGCTGAAGTTATCTTCCCTTGACAACTGTAGTTCACTTTTGGTTAATGTGACACGGGTGTAACATTGGGCCTTGGTGGTCCCCAACAGTGCACATACAAAATGTATTAGTACAGTAATACTTGCAGATGATTGTTGCTGCATTTGTCTGCATGCATCCTCGATGTATCATGGAGGTCAAATCTAAAACCCATTGCATATATGATGAACTCTTGGCGAAACAACCTACAGTAAAAATTTGAGCATCTTAGCTCGTAAAATAAGATAGCTAAAGCTGTTTGAAATTTTGCAGAAAAAGCTGCCTGGTGGCCAAACCAAGAATCGCAGCATGACCAAAATCAAACTCGTGCTAGATCTTGGACCCATATACATGCATATACAATAAGGAAAGGATCTGTTGAGAACTGAGGGCGCTATGGCTCTGAATCGAAATCGGCACATTTTATGACCTTTGACCTGTATAACCTTTAAAATTAGGTCAAATCAAAAACCCTTTAAATATATAAGGAAGCCTTGCCAAAACAACCCACAGTAAAAATTTGAGCATCGTAGGTCAAAGAATAAGGGAGCTCTACTTTTTCAAGAAAAAGCCCCCCGGTTGCTAAACCGAGAATCGCAGCATACCCAAAATCTAACTTGGGCTAGATATTGGGCCCATATGCATGCATATAAAATATGAAAAGGATCTGTTGTAAACTGAAGGCTCTATTGCAGTGAAACAAAAGCTATGCATTTCACGACCTTTGACCTACATAACCTTTAAAATTAGGTCAAATCAAAAAGACATTACATATATGATGAACCCTTGGCAGAACAACCAACAGTAAACATTTGAGTGTCTTAGCTCATAGAATAAGGGAGCTAGAGCTGTTTGAAAGTTTGCAGAAATAGCTCCCTGGTGGCCAAATCGAGAATTGCAGCATGCCCAAAATTGAACTCGGGGCTAGATCTTGGTCTCATATACATGCATATAAAATATGAAAAGGATCCGTGGAAAACTGAAAGCTGTATCGCGCTGAAACAACAATTGTGGACGCACGCACACATGCATGCACGACAGACCACCACTAATGACCCAAAGCACGCCATAAGCCCGATTGGGCCTGTCGGCCAAGCGGGCTAAAAATGACAGTTTAAGCCCTTCAGTTAAACATGGAGGTGGTAATATTAAGGTGTGGGATTCAGTCTGCTTGAAAGGAGCCTGTGATCTATTAAAAATCAGCTAAATCATGGATCAAAAGAAGTACCACAGCATCCTTGTGAGGCAAGCACTGCTGTCTGGAAAGAGACTGATTGGTTGGGAATTTTATTTTCCAACAAGATAATGACCCTTGACACACTTCTATGTTGTGCAAGAATTATCGCAGTTGGAAAGAATCATCCTGCGACACAAAAATCATGACATGGCCTGCTCAAAATCCAGACAATTCAGTTGAGCAAATCTGGGATTTGCAAAATGAAGAAATCTTTGGTAACATGGGAATAATATCTATGGACTGTACATCAAACTGATGACTGTTTTATTGAGTGAGAAAAAAAAATGTGAAACATATACCTGAAAGACTGAGTGCTGTAATCAACTGCGAAGGCAGTTACGCACTTGGGGCGGAGCAAGGCCAAAATCGGGCTGTTTCCGAGCGTTTCTCATGCAAATAACACTTACGCATATTCTCCTCCTGTCTTACGCGCTTTTTCTGTTAAGCGCTTTTGAGGGCTGTATTAAGGTCAAGCGCCTATATAAGGTGAAATAGAATATTGCGTTTGATGTCGGTTATAGGTCGAATTTTAAAATGTATTTTATTTAACATGGTAAAGGTTGAGACTTTCAATATTCGATTGTTCATCCTTATTTCTAAACGACATTTCTCATTACCATAATATATTGTCAAACAAAATCATCACATGATATTACGCAACTGCCTGTTCTCCAATTAGTACAATTACAAACATGTAGCAATTAATTAATACAAGTAAAAATGAGACCGTTATTCTACCATGCTCTCAAAATCTAAAACCAAAATGCCAGTCCAGAATTTGCTTGCACTTTTGCGTGAGTGGGAAAGAGTAAGAGGAGCGCACCGAGCTCGAAGATGACCATGCATATATCGACCTTGTTTAGACAACCTGGGACTAACAGACACGAAGTGCATCCAGCGCTTTCGTCTGGACCATGAGGATCTTTGCTGACTTCTGGATGAACAACTATCCAGCCGCAGCAATCATCCACAATACATACCCGTGATCATCAAGGTCACAACTGCGCTGTTGGTCCTAGCATCAGGGTCGTTCCAGAGAGTGGCTGGTGATGTCATGCACATGTCACAGGCGTCTGCGTCAAGGTGTCTGACACAGTTCGTTGACGCTATGCTGCACGACATCAGCCACTTCATAAAGTTTCAAAAAGTCACTATATAAAATACTTTGAGTAAAGGCAAATAAAAATGACATTTTACATTACCCTCCTTCATCCGTATCCACTCCAAGTTCTTCTCCATGCACTTCCTCTGCAGAAAGAGTGGATGCCACCTCCTCCTCCGCTGCAGTGAAATGCACAGCGGATGATGGTTGCCCACCACCTGTTGCGTGCACACTTCTCCAATATGCAGAGAGCCTGGCTTTTACAGCGCCCCGCAGATCTCTCCATTTATGCTTTAAATCGGGTATACTACACTTAAATCTCCTCACCGAAGCCACATCCAGAACGACTCGCAGCTTTCTTCCTCGGATTGACCTTCAGTGCCTCCTTGCCATACAACACCTTGTGATGCCTCTTCACTGATTTTGCCAATACCTCCAACTCTTCATCTGTGAAATTTGGTTTTCGGCTTCGGCTCGATGTCGCTATCGTTGTCTTCATGTTCTATTAACAAATATGACTGCCCTACATGTTTGTGATAATCTAAAAAGTTGTGATATTTTCACTAGGGAGGATATTGATTTTCTAATTGAGGATATCTCTATTGAATAACCTGTGTCTATGTGAATGTTTTTTTTAACATTGAAAATACTGTGTATTTTAATGTGTGAAAAAAGGTATTATTAAATACTATAGATTTAGCCCTACCCTGGCCAATGCCAAAGCACTACTCATTTCTTAATCAATTGTAGCCAATAAACAATACCCGACATGGGGAGAATCATTATCAGTAAATGGAATAATTGATTATAATAAAGTATTAGGCACAAGTTCAAATAAATGTGTCGCTCAAATCAAATGGGACATTATAGGCTATGGATATGGAATTGTGTGATTGTTCAGGCGGTTTCGGGGCAGGTGGATGATCGAATGCAGGGTACGAATCTTTTGTTAGTTGAAGCGTTGCCATGTCCTTTTGTTGCTAACCTGACATCGTAGTTTGAGATTTCAAGTGCGCAATTTCTAAATGAGATCATATAAACTGTCATTGATTGTTATTTTTGTGTGACTAGAATGTTCTCTTTACTTGTCTTCTTCCCTGTCTTCCATGGAACAAACAGGCTGGAGTAGGAGGGGCACATTTCAATGCTCTGATTGCGCTGGTTAAAAAGCGCTAAATTCTTTATTTGTTATTTCATTATCGCGGCAATTTGTTTGTTTGCATTGCTTTAATGTCATGGTGGCTATAATAAGAATTAAAAAGGAGATGTCTGCATTACTACTTGTAATTGGCATAGACGTGCATAGGCCTACTATTACAGCGGCAAATACAAATTAAAAGTCTGGTTTGCGTTTTCCATGGACTACAACTGCATTTTCATGGTTAATCAGAAAATCCTTGTTCCATGTTTTCCTGGTAGCCATAATCACTGAGCTCGGTGCAGAGTCTGCCTCTCTTTTGAATCAGTCACACCTCTTTCATAAGGCCGCCTACATTCCAAAGTTAAGCGCTGTGGGCGTGATCGAAGCGCGTTGGGGAGAATACGCGTAACTCAAAAGCGCATAACTCGAATCGTGTAAAAAAGGACTTACGTGCAAATGGGAGAATAGTCATTCACGTTTCTGCTAGTGAATCTACATTACAAAATAACAGCACAATAATTGACTCCACAAAAAATTCCCTCTTGATTAAAAATGCTCAACAATGGAATGTAGCTCCTTCAAAAATAATGCAGACAAAAGTCCACATTAGAAAATATTGTTACAATAACGTACATACAGGGTACAATATATTGCATTTTACACTGAACAGAAATATAAACGCCCCATGTCAAATATTGATGCCACATGGAGTTAACAACGCTAAGTGAGCATATGCTGACTTTTACTTGTACAATAGGGATATTTCTCTTGATTTGTGCACCATTTTTTAATCCATCTCTTGGTCAGTGAGCATTTGCTCAGCGATGCAGTGATTTCACTTAATACATGGGTGTGGCATTTCCAGACGGTGATCAGACAGAATGAGCAGTACCCAGACACTCCTTATACTGGGTACAATAAAAGGCCATCCCAAAATATCAAATTTTGTCAAAAGTCATCATGCCTCAGATGTCTCAGGTCATGCAGGAACGTGCCATTGGCATGCTGGATGCAGGGATGTCAACTTTTGTTTGAAAGTTAATTTCCGACAGACAGGCAGTAGTGCAAATCGACCTCATCCACGTTGGCTACGTGTGACCACACCAGCACAAGATCACTACATCCGGCTCGTCCACCTGCGGGATCGGCTCAGATCAGCAACACGCACAGTGGATGAGACCGTTGGTCTGCACAACAGACGCATCACACCACAGACAGTCCGTAACCGTCTGCGAGAAGCCAACTTGCAAGCTCGGCGTCCTCACCGTGGTCTAGATCTCACCGCTGTCCGGCGTCAGAACCGACTGGCATGGGTAAACGCACACGTTCGATGGCCCTTGGGACGCTGGAGAAGAGTGCTATTCACAGAGGAATCCCGGTTCCAGTTTTTTGTTAATAAAAACTCAAAAATTTGATATGGGGCATTTTATATTTTTGTTCAGTGTACAATTTGGCATTGTATATAATTATACATAAAATATGATCATATTTAAGAATATTTTTGTTGTACCAAGAAATTAATCGAGGCATTCTCGGCAACAGATTTTCTGTATCCAAAGGGAATATATTTGAAGAATTTAAAAGGCTAGATAGTGCATGCATTTGTTGGACCACTGTGTTTCTAAATGTTATGATGGCATAAAAAGGTATCATTAATATTATCAATGCAATGTGGCATTATACTGTATGTGATTATTTGATAGAACCAACTACAAGCAGAACATTTTCGTCAAATACAATGTTGATAATTTACAAAGAAATATTTGGCCTCAATTTTCTTTTTGAGAACTGCCAGACTCTTGTTTCTGTTAAATGACTCTTGAGAAGGGGGCTTGAAGCTTTCAGTGATCTCATCACTGAGCCAAGTTCTAATCTACATTATCATGCCCTGATCACCACAGTGCAGATGTCATATGTTCCTCTGGTTTTATCCATTAGTATTATCAATTGGCTCAGCAGGAGCATTCTATCTACCCGTCCACCAGTCTTTCGGTTCGAAGGAAAAACCTCTGGGCAACAAGTACAAATCAGCAAAATCCAAGTGGGAAAAACATGCAATGAATCACAGTGCAACAAATATCAGCTAACACTTGTATAGACTCATTGAACATCTATCCTCCAACTTGATGAGAGGTAGATCCTTAACTTGAAGTTTTTTTTCTTCACACATTCTGATGAGTTGATTTTGATGATGGCTGAATTAGGTTGAAACTTAGCCGATGATTTTGTCTTTGTTCAGTCACTGAATTTAGCCAGTTGTTATGCAAGCTTGCCATCAAGCCAGCAGGCTAGATTTGGCATTGGTAGACTGCCAAGTAATTCTATGTATCATCGCTGCATGTTCTGCATTATTAAGAGTCAGTTCCTTCACACTCTGATCACAGTTTGGTGGATGACAAAAGAGATGGCTTTCCTGTAACTTGTACAGTAGGACCAAAATGACAGAAAGGAAAGTTCTGGAAATCATTGACAATGTTTAATTGTACATGTGTAAGTAAAAATTTCCATTATAAGTTCACAACAATTTTTTTTGTTTTCTTTTTTATTTAACACATAAAAGCATCACAACAGCAATATACAAATTCTTGATAATCTGTTAAACCAAATCACATTTATACATGCAACAACAGGGTTAAGACAGTGAGTTACTTATTGAATTATTGATTTGGAATGTGTACTTAACTTTCTCGGCGACACATTTCTTCAAATCATTTACATCCATTGGGTGGGACCCTACAATCCACTATTCGGCATTTAATGCTTAATACCTCTAGGGGCACTTCAACCAGTATTTCCAACAGCTTTATTGAAGTGACAACAAAAGAATTCTTATAGGGCCCAGTTTGGATTTTATTTTTTATGTAGTCTTTATTAATCCAGTGTAACCACGATTACAGCTTTTTCTCTGAAAACTTTCTTTCAATTATTACTGACTGATGTATTCCAACAATTTTTATTGTCTCAACAAGACATACACAATACAATTCAACACATCTTGACGGGAATCCTTGTGCTGGAAAACGGGGTTTATTATAATTCCTCGGCAAAATTGCAACATGCTATGCAAGACAATGTGCCCTGCTCAGTAGCGTGCTGAGTAACAACAAAAATAAACAAACTGGGTTGCTGGGTTGACTTGATATTCCTCCTCTCACACTGTTTCAGTGATTAACCAGCTAATTAATTAAGGAGGACTGGCACGCGGGGTGAGTGCGCTGGAAACATGGGATCCCACACAGATAGCACAAAGCGGGATAAGCTGAAACATAGCGCTGAGTATATTAATAAATGAACAGGACAGAGTACAGTATTCACTTCTAACGTTATTGCTCCTGATCTATAAAGTGTATTGTGTCCCAGTTAGTGGTTTAATTGCTGTGACCTCTTCAGTTTATTTTCCACTGAATTGATTGTCTTTTGTGTCATTTACATTAGCATGACTGTTCCCTGTACAGTCAAAACACTGAAACAGTTATTGACACTGAAATATACATTATGATACTGCCAAAAAGTACATTATTACACAGAAAATTACAGAGTAAAACCACCACCATGTTTTGACTACATCACTTTTCCTTCTCAGAAGCTGAATTTTGGGGAATTTTTTGCCGTCCATGTGCTTTCCGGGTAATGCTGTGAAGGCAAGAGTCCTAGAAGAACCACCTGAATGCTTCATTCCCATTGGCTGGCATCCGCTATAAAAGAAGAGGAGATACATCTTTGTAAATAGAATGCAGATATAACATCTTTGCAAATAAAGTACTCAGTACAGACAGTAAAACCCTTTCTCTCCAATTTTATTTTGTGATATGTATCAAAGACTTCCTAACTTTCTTTTTCCTGTTCATCTTATATTTTAACCAGATTATTCATGCAAATCACAAAAATCCACATAAGAGGAACATCATAATGGTAGATAATGACATTTTCAATGAAGTAGCTCAATTTGCCAAACCAAAATTATGCATTTAATTGCACTGTCGTATTCTGTAACTGTTGAGTAGAATATTATCATCTTTTTAAAAATGTGTCAGATTTTGGGCAAGGTATAACATGCATGCATTTATAACGTACACAAAATGGAATTATTTTCCCCTCTTTTTCCACTGCTGAACAGATTAAACTCCGAGAGATTGCTCATTGTTCAAAAAAAAAGTCATGCCCAGTCAGACACATGTGAAGCCCAACAATAATAATCCCTTCAGCATCTTTACTCATCAATATGCATCCAAATAGACTTGTCAATGGTGTACACAACATTACACTGGAATTGTGCATAACCTAGCCCTAGGAATCATAACCGACTTCAAAAGATATAACTTCATAAAAACTTAATTAATTCTGTATTTATGGGGCATTTTTCATATAGCAGCTTATATACAGTTACTAAGGACATGGTGGCTGCCTGGGCGCCCAACATCATGTGAGACAGGCAGTATGCTGTGACTTAATCATCTTAGCATTAACACTAGCACCACGTTGAATCACACACAACAAAGGCATGAGCACAAGCCAACACTTATTTAAAATTAAACAACTACCGGAAGCAAGAGTGGCTTTACTGGTAGTTAAGTTGATTAGCACATGTATTTTAAACAAACAAACATTTTAATAATACTTATATAATTTCAAAGTATTCAATTAATGCAAACTACAGCCAGATCATCACACAACAAATTTAATTTTTTCACTCCTCTTACCCAGCATTATGTATGTAATTTGATCCCAAATTTAGCAGCAGGAAAAGAACCCTGAGACCAAACAAAAGCTTGGAAATCTTCACGAGTGGAAAGAATATATTTATAAATGGTAACAAATACAGATAAAATCTCATTATAAATTAAATTGAAGCGTTGCATAACATAGCCTGTTCAAATCAGCAAGCGTGTGATGCATGCATGCTGCATGATAAGGCACATTTAAACTTGCCTTTGTAAATTGATGAAAGGTGTAAGATGCGATTTACATCAATATCGACAATTGCTAATTGTGATCAATTACTATGAGTAGGGATAGTAATGAACTAGATCCGCATGTTTATTTTGTTGGACATTCATAAACCACAGAAAAAGAAAGAAACATTTATAAAATATGGACAATTTCACTGTTTGTTTATATGGAATGATTTTTTAATCCTTTAAATCAGAGGAAGAGAGATCAAAATGTTAGGTAAAAAGAATCATGTCTGAAGTTTATTTGCATTAAGAGCACATCTTCGAGTTCTCTGGTAATTAAGAGTTGCCTGAGAAAGACAAGGACCTTGGAGAACATTTTTCTCATGTTAAATAAAACTAAGATTCACCCAATGAAAAATTAACAGTTTTACACGGTCCAACAGAGAAAACAGCATCGAGAAACATGAACATGAGCAGTCCGTAATCTCAAAACCAATGGCGCTGTCCACAATATTTACCATGTGTTCATGCATGTGCAATGCAGAGTGGAGCTGACATGGACAGAGGCAGCAATGTGGGAAATGAAATGAACAGAGACTTTCCCATCTCATATTATTTATCATCAAGTCATTTGCTAAAACCATATGGATTTGTCAAGTAAATACCAGGAGAGAGTACAGTAAACCAGACAGTGCTGTTATTTTTGGGGTGGTTCACGGAGTGAGTAAGTTCATAAAATGGGTGTGAATATCAGCAGAATTTTGTATAAGCAATTGATAACTGTGATGCAAAAGGAAGAGTTTATGGAGTGGAACAGCGAGGATTGATGGACATCTATTCTTAAGCCGGGCCAGGCATTATGGATGCGTAGCTCTTCAAAGTCAACCAAGGAATGTGCTCTGGGGTAGGGCTGGGCGGTAACTCGATATTTTAATCTATATCGATATATTTCTAAACAAGATATAACACAGGGCATTATCGCTTGTATCGATATGGTTCATTTTGCGTTAAAATGACAATACATGGGCCGCAAGTTCGCACCTATTTCTCCACTCCCTCTCCGTGTCCCTGTCTCACACACACGACCTTTCAGCTCCGCCTCCCTCGCTCTGTGAACACAAGCCATCTCCCTCCCCCTCCACTCTCACCTACACTTAGCGACAACATGGTGATGGAGTACCACAGAAGAGCGGTTAGTCAGCTGTGACGTGTGGTCGGAGGTTAGTTTGGTTAGGCAAAATCCTTCCCTTTACTTGATTAGTAATCAGACGATTAACTAGTTTAGTATGATGTTTCGGCAGAATGACGGGCCAGTTTAAGTTTCCGCAGCGTTATTACTCATCGAGCCTGAAATGCACACTAGACAGCAGATTTGCGCATACTTGCTTCCAGGAAGCCAAAGCAATGTTATCAACAAATATTAAAACCGTTTGACGAATGCAGAGTTCAATGGTTAATATACAATGTATTCTCCTTTAAATACGCGCTTTTACACCTCAGAAAAAGGCGGGCGTTTATTTTCAGTCTTGTTTCATTGTCCGAATAACAAAGTGTTTCAACGATATACAGAATTACCGAGAGCCGAGAATTTTTCCTAAGTGATTATTCATATTTCTGTCCTCGCAGTCTTGAATTGAAGCGTATACGTGAATGAATCTTTTCATCATTATCTCCTCTATCAGTATACGGGCTTCCTATAGGCTTGGTCTTAATTGTTTTGATTGTCAGTCAGGAATAGTGCTGGGAACAGGTTCACAAAACCCTGCGATAAAAGTTTGGGTCTCTGCGTCACCTCACTGCACGTCTCTTTTGGTCAGTAAGTATATAGTTTGTTTGCAAACAAGCTACCATTAATTAACTACTCAGTTTTCTGTGGATTTAAAATCCGTAAACGTTCGTTCAAACGCTAATGAGAGACAATGTCATGGATTTAGCGCAATGCTCAGATATCACAAATAGGAATCTAACCACCAAGATGCAAATGGAAATTAAATTTGTTTGGTAGAAAACAAAGCTGTTGAGGACCACGCACCTCCCCCTAGCAAGTGTCTATTCTGCAACTGATGTGCGCCCTAGCCTGAGCTTGAGAGGCATATGCACAGGAGTTTATAGTTGATAAGCTCAAGTACAAATAGCCAGCAGTCTTGTTGCTTAAAGCTTACGCAGTGACTTCGCCACTCATTCGCGTTTGAACGGACTTTGGCGGATTTTAAATGCACAGAAAACCGAGTAGTTGACTACCGCTGGCTCGTTTGCAAACAAATTATATTGACAAATATTCATTCAGTACCTCTTCAGAACCAAATGGAACTAGCTGGCTAAAAAACAACGTTTACCTAGAAATAGAGCAACAAGCTACCGATATGTGTGCAGGACTACAAAAAGGGTCACTTGAGTCATTTTATGAAAATGTACATTTTCCAACAAAATCAAAGAGTGATCAAAGTTTTTCATTTTGAGAAAAATATGAGAAAAAATTGTGTGAATTTGTGCACAGCAGTGTTGGAAGTTGACAGTAGACTAGTGCTGGGATATCACTATCACTGGGATATCACTGAGATACCCCATTAATCTCAGAATGGAAAAAAAAATCCTAAGTGAACCCTTTTCCTTGTCCTGTGCACATATAACCATGTCCGAAAGTGATACAACTGCGCAATGCGTACTGGAAGTCGTGGTCAAATAGCCCTACACCTGTAAACCCGGTTCATGGCCAAAAAAATGTTGATATATATTGTGTATCGCCATTCAGCTAAAAAATATTGAGATATGACTTTTATTCCATATCGCTCAGCCCTACTCTGGGTGACTTGATACTATTTTATGCCCTGGATGCCTTGAATGCCATTTTGACTAATTTAACCAAATTAGATTGTAAGTCTAAATATTTGCCTGTGGAACTTGTCAAGATCGACTGATTTCTTGGCGATTGCAGAGCAGAAATTTCAGCTCAGCACAACATAAGGCACAGCTCCCAGCTCAAGTGAAGCATTCCTTCAGCTTCTGCCAGAGGACTCCCCCCCCACCCCACACACATTCTGACTACACTCCCAGCATTCAAAATAAGCAGCACACAAACAGGCGTCTGATTTTGCAAGACTTCCCCTTGCGATTATGCTGTTTGGCCTGTAAAATGCACCAGGTACTTCACTGAGGCGGGCAGAGCGTGAAGACCTGCATTTCCTCACTTAAAGCCCTTGTGCCCCATGTGAACCACATAGGAGAAGCCCAGCTCACCAACTTGCTGACTCATAATCACAGGCTAATCCACCAGTTGTCAGGGACACAGCCAGAGCCAACTCCCCGAAGCCTCCCCTCTCCACCCTGCAGGCACACGCCGCAGCTTGTCCTGAGGGGTGGGGGGCTGGGGGAGTGGAAGCGGGGACAGTGAGAAGGGGGTGCAGGTGATAAACCGCACAATACAGGAGGGACTGTAATGAGAAGTAGCGCTGCAGCAGCTGAAATTCATTCAGCGCTGACGTGCTGGCGTGAGCGAGTGGGGGGAGAGAAGAGGTGAAAATGCGCCAGCGAGCTGCCATTAAGGGCGCATGACGCTCAGCCAGACAGCACGATAAACAAATGAAGAAAAAAGCACCTCCCTTATGCAGCTTCCTGTCATAAGCAAAGCCCTTCATCCACAGAAAATGACCTTTTCAAGCACGGTGTGACGGAAACTGCATTTGTCAACTGTTTTGAAATGTATGGTCTTCTAGTTAGCATATTCAAGAAAATATGCTGATTGTATTTTTTACTTCTCCAAATATTTTTAATCCTCCACAATCAAAATAGGCTATTCAAAAATGACAAACATATCGCTTCCAGACCTCTGGAAATGATATTAAACAGAAAAAATACAATGGGATATTTAGTAATGAGCCATAAAAAATAGCACAATATGCAGGATGCATGATGGCTTTGGCAGTGGTGATGGGGCATTTATTGTCACTGGGCAGACCTTCCATTCCTCGCCGGGAGAGGATGAATGACAGCCAAGGGACCGTGGTGTTGTGCTCCAGAATGCTCATTATAACGTAGGGCCCATACGTCGCCCTGGCATACCCATTATTTATTAACGTACGGACCTGGAGCCTGGCCACCTTCCACAGCCGCAATTCTTCGGAGGCAGCACTGACAGATTTCAAAATAAATAAATAACTTCAGCACTGACACCACAATCCCTACATGTTCAGGTTCTAACTCTGTGTCGTAATTAAAACGAGTTTCCACACCATCCTGCTTGCAAAAAAGCAAACGTGTTCAAAAACTAAGTAAGGTCACCAAATGTAGTTTTTTCTTTTATCCAAAAAAATCTCCACAAATGCAGTTTTTTTTTTTTTTTGGATAATTACAAGCTATATCATGTAGGAGCAATACTTTAGGTAATCAATATCTGTACTGTAAAGGTCAGAAAGTCAGAAATTGATTTTATGGGGCTATTCATTATAAAGTGAAGCATGACGCAAGTAAGAACTGTTTTAAAACCAGGGTGAAGTTTTACAGCAACACTGATGAGTTGTGTGCTGCTTGTTCTTTAAAATACAAAAGTTTGGGATCATTATCAAGCTGAAACCTGTGAGGTATAGCAATCAATCACCAACAATGATTATCCTCTGTTCCTTCTAATATCTGATATTATAGCAATTAATACGAAATATCCTGTATGCTCATGGCCACAGTCAATCTCACCTGCAGATCCAAGCTCCATAGATTTGAGATTACAGGAGAGAAAGATCATACAGAAAAATCATTACAGAAAGAAAATTATAAGCTTAGCAGCAAGTGCATTGACAGCCGCATGCTAGTTGAATAATTTACCTGTTTATATGCAATATGCCATTCAGAAATTGAGAAAAAGACTGATAAAATAAATTCCAGCCATATTCCATACTCAATATCACATCATCTTCCCATGGATGTCTGTGTCTACACCTCTACGGCTGCCACACTTAGCAGAAGCGGGGAAAATTTTCACTGCAGCTAAAATGGTGTCACCCAAACCTGCCTCAAAAATTGAAATCACTGGGTTCAAAGGTGCAGGTATGCTAATTGAATAACTTACTTGACTCGCAGAAATGTTACCCATTATAAAGCCAGGTTGGTGCCAGAATTGAGTGGAAAATAGCCTTCCACAGGTCAGGCTAATTTGCAGAGTCATTCGCTGGATGTTCCACCGTATAAGATGTCTATAACAATACTCCATTGCATGACTGCTCAGGAAAATATTCACTATAATATGCAGCTCTCGGCCACACGATTTCATGAAAAGTGCTTAAAGGTCCCATGACACCAAAAATTTCAAAAAAAAATTGTTTTTAAACCCTTCAACAGTACTTTCACCACGTGAATTTGAATCTGACACTAGTTTTTCATACTTCCATTCACAAAAAGTGTAAAATGCAAATTAAAACCTTGCTCGGGAACACCCCTTGAAAATTGCTTCAAGATTATTTAATCCTTATGACGTCATCTTCAGAAAGACAATGCTCTGAGCAAAATCAGGGAAAGGTGGTTTTGCGTGCAGTTCCCCACATATTTGTCTCGAGTTACGAACAAACGTTTCCAACAACGGTAGTCAAGATGACAGAGAAAATGCTTTGTTTTTGGAGTCCACTGAAATATAAGATTTGTCAAAGGATCATGAAATTGAAGCAGGAATTTACTAGCAACTAGAATAGGTTGGCGGTTTCGTTATTGTAATGAGCCCGAGGGAGAAGCAGGTTTTAGAAACTCAATGCAATGTCAATATGATGCAAAATAAGTGATTACAAAGTTATTATTTGTGCAATCCAGTTGGCTAAAGTGGGGGCTTATATAACAATGGTGTCTGGTGAACCAAAAATTGGTGAAGCGCAGGCCATTCATTGAAAATAGTGATTAGTCTTGATCTGTTTTCAATCCTTCAGTTAAATTGACTTTACATGAACTCTGAAAACAGTTGGGACCATCAGGCATCGATCAGTTTACAATCATTTTCCTTGTTTTTCAATGACACAAATAAGGCATTGGCAGTTAAATGCACAGTTTCCTTCCCAATGCAATGTTGCAACGAATAAAGAGAAAATGTTTTATTAACTTCACAAAAAAAAGATAAACTACGATGTTATCTGTTGTGTTTGCTTTAAGCACAATCCTAACCTATCAAATCTATGCTTCATGATTGTTTAATAAGAACAAAGAAAACTAAAAATTAACAACAAAAATCCACAAATGAATATCGTTGACTGAAATGGAATTTCATGTTGAAATGACGCATTTTCTTTGCATTAAATTACAGAGGAAAACTTGTCAAAGCTGATAATGTTGAGTGTTTTTGGAGTTTATGTAATTTTGACATAAATCAATGATTGAAAACAGTTGAAGGCCAATAATTATTTTGAAGGGATGTTAAGCATTTCATCAATTTTAATTTCACCATCCGTCACTGTAGCCCCATCCATGTGCCTCCGAGGGCTTATTTTAACATTCTGACATTTACTGGCCCAGTAGAGTCACATAGTGTGCTATTGACAAAACCCACAAAAATGGAAATCACCAGACACCACTTGTCTTCTACCGCTGCATGCGTCAAAACTTTCTTTTGTCTTACCTTGTGTCTGGCATTGGCGTAACAACGACATATTAAAGATTCGTTCAGCGCCAACCATTCATCGTAACTCCCTCTCATTCCAAAAAATAAGTCTGGAAAAGGCGAAACCTCACCCCTGAAATCTAACTTCCTGCCCGGAATCTTTCACGGCAAAGCCAATGAAGTTGTGTTGCGCGCTGATTGGCTGGCCCTTGAGAGACCTGCCAGGTCTTGCTAAAGGTCATGGATTATCTGGGCAGCTGATTAAATAACCATGATTTAGCTTTGGAGCGAGACGCCCAGTTACGTTAGCACTGATAACCCGTGCATATGCAGGCCACAGTAATCAATTAATTCAGCATTCACCAAAGTCAAAATTTAGGGTGATAATGTTTCATATCAAAATGTGCGAGAGTGAGGTAGGAAAATAAAGGTCCATCAGATTTGCTCGTAAGCTTACGTAATGCAATTTTATGGTTTGACTGGCCATATTACCATTAATGGGAGCTAGCAAAGGTGCGTCAAAGAGCTTAGACGAGCACACGTTCGCATTCAGGGGACACACATTGAGCCAACCGCTCAAATTCCCAGCGGGGTACATCTAAGTCTCGACGAAGTACAAAAAGGGGCGCAGCAGTGTTCACCTGTTGCCCACTCCCGCCGCTGAAACCTAGGCTTCAAGACTGCTTCACCCTCGCTCCACTAGCCTAGTGGGCTACACAAAATACAATACAGTATACTGACTATTAATGATTATTACTATATTATACTACAAGCTATCTGTCGTATCGAATATAGGCAATATCTCAGTCGTTTATTTCCCGTACGATGAAACTTGCCGCTGCGGCACCGCCCACACACCATGAAGTTTGACTGGAAGGAGCCTTAGCTGTCTAATCTGAAAACGAAGCTCTGTAGAACTCATCGTGCATAAAGTCAATTCAGTTACGGAAATACTAAAAGTCGGAATGCTGTGGATACGAAATCGGATTTTCATGAGTGAAAAATCGGTGTGTTAATCTTTTTTATTCTTGGAGATAAAAAAAAGTGGAATTCCGCGAATTAACGGAAAAATCACATCCCTGTATTGGACAACAGCATGAAGTGGAGATCCAGGGAGGAGCAAGGGCTGGATCTATGGGTGGATTTGACCATATCTGACGAGGACCAGAGGATAGCCACGCCCCTAAAAGCATATCTGGCTTTATCCTTTATTCTAGTGTATTTGGGACCATAATTTACAAAAATGAACATCATGATATATCGAAGAGGACTTGAAACTTGCGATAGATACCATAAAAATACCACAAAAAATGTCAAAAATCATTATTGAAATAATAAACAGGTGGGAAAGTAGGGTCATTTTCTCATAGATTTTTATAGCATTGCAGTTCTTTCTACAACCACCAATAAATAGAATGCAATTTCCGAATTGGCCTCACTTCTCAGACCCAGATGCTGCGTCAATCTTTTTATACAGTCTATGTTAGATACTCACTTTGCCAACCAAATATAATCCCGTCAGATTACCCATACCTCCCAGAAGCCAGTAATTCCACAGTGCTTGTTCTGACAAATATTGCACAAATCCATCAAATTCCCACACATGCCCTGTAGGTCTTCCACACTCACTTTAATCATAAGCAGAATCATTGTGATTGAATATCATTCGCAGCTTTAACGGATGGTTGTTTCTTACACTGCCCAGCCAAAAAAAAAGTCGCACACTCAAATATTTAGTTGGAACCTCTGTAGCTTTGATTACAGTGCAAATTCATTTTGTCATTGATTTGACAACTATATGCAATGCCAGAACATTTATTTTCGATCATACATGCCATAATTTTTGGCCGAGATCTTGTCTTCTCGACATAATGGTTGAACCACTCGGTGGTCTTTCTTGAGCTCATCCCAATAACTTTTACTGTGTCTAAGATCAGGACTTTATGGTGGCAAATATTTTTGTGAAAATGATTCCTCATACCTGTTTTTGCATTCATGAGTTTCTTTGCTAAATACAGGCCAATAAGTTGCCTGTTCTGAAATACTGTAACATCTTTTCCACCAGCAAGGGATGTGTCTTCCGACATTATTTTTTGAGAAATGAGTAGCGATGCGCTTCATCAGTTAGGGGAAAAATGATTATTGCCAGCTGAAACATATTAATAACCGCAATAATGATCCAATTCTAGAATTTGTTCATTAATTTCCAAATGGTGACTTTTTTTTTTGGCCGGGCAGTGTATTTTCTCACTGCAAAGAAAGCAATGAGCTAACTGATGTGTAAAGATATAGGAGCAGTGCTGGTCAGGAATTTAAATATTAATATACATACAGTACAACTAGTAATTTAGGGCCCGTGAAATATAGCAATGTTATGCAGTGCTTACTGTGGTTAAATGTAGACTATGTTCCTGGTGTAGTGTTTGCCCTCTGTGTCGGTTGTTTCCATCAAGATTCTGATGTTTTGAAGTGATGTTGTTCTTGACATGGCCACATAAAACTGTCCATGGGTTTCCCCGAACTGTTGTTGTGCAGGCTGCATGCGTGCCATCTATATGAGGAGTGGTAAACCGAGACTGACTTACACCCCCGGATACAGTCTGCACATCCACCGTTCCCAGACACAGAACCTTGAAATTATTACCTAAAACATGATTGATAAAGTTGCGACAATCATTGTTTTCTTAATCACTTAAACATGATACCGAGCAGGGACCGTATTCTTTATCTTTTGAACTCTTTCGGAGACCATCCTGGCTGTATCATCGCCCCCCATCATTTTGAAGTGTTGTTGACTTTCACCTCCAGCTTTTGTTTGATTTTAGGTTAAAAAAAAAAGAAAAAAGGAAGTATTCATCTATAACGGTGCATATTCGTAGATAAGATATCGATAATGCTGTGTAGTGCTGTTAGCAATCACTCTGTTTGTTACCACGTTTTTTATCTTTTGTACTCTTTTGGAGACCGACACGGCTGTATCACCACCCCAGTTACTGTCTTTAATGGCGCGCGAAAGCGTGTGCGCGCTATAGTGCGCCTAAAAAATTGAGGTGATGAAAAAAGTGCATACCTCACAACCACAAAGCTCGAAAAAACGTGCACCTCGTAGAAACTAGACTGCTCCCGTCTCCATCATTACACTCCACTGGTAGATATTCTGTATGATACAGAACGGTAGCGCCAACGCTGCTTAGTCGCAAAGATGGGAAAAAGTCTTCATAGATACTGGGATACCAAAAGCGAGAGATACCTGTTCTGGGACTGGTCAACATATACCAAGTGACTCTTTTTGAACCGATTGCCTATGATTAATTTTCGTCTTTGGTCTGGCTGTAGATAGCGAACATAGCTGTGGGACATGCCAGGAGGGAAGAAACTTTAGCAAAATGGGACAGGTGAATCACGGCCTTCGAGAATGCTTTTCTACAGCAGATATGTGCATAAATGAACAAATTCATTTGCTGTGGACACCCGTTCTGTTACTTGGCTAAAGCGTCAGTGGGTACTATGGACAAGGTTTAGACAGTGACATTTGTTTTGGTTTCCAAATAGCAACTGCCATTTCTGATCGTGATTCAGTTATTCTTTTGAGCTTTGTAAGGTTAAGCGGCCATTGAGGTAAGCCCCTATAATGCAGCTGAGAATTTCATAATTCTCAAGAATTTGTTTTCATTGTATTCCTTCTTTCATTTTAGATATAAATGTTTTAATAAAAAGTCCTTTTTTTTGTATATCTGAGGTTTAAGCTTAGAATGGAGAAAAGGTTCAGGATGCTTCTCAAAATCTCAGCATGTTTTGTAAAAGAGGTAAACCAAGTTTAAACTTGTTATACATCATAATAGGCCCTCTACCTCAGAATTAATCTATCTTGGAGTAACATGCCCATCATAGCAAAGAGACGTCCAATCTATTCATTCTTTTGGTTGTCCCAGCCTTGGAAAGAGCCAAGAGGGCCGCAAAAAAAAGCTTGTCTTGAATTCCTGGGCGAGCTTTTTGCCACTCGTCTGGAAATGTTAGAAGACAGTGACTGCCACCCCCTGTCATTGACAGTTCAGGGAAACTCTGCTGGACTTGGCAGGTGAATCCCAATCTAAAAATAGATGACGAACAATTAGTGATGGATTTCCCTTTCTAATTCACTCTTTGCTGAATAATTTCAGCTGGAAAGGGGAGGAACATTTCAAGTGAATACGTTCAGCAGAAAGCCAGATTTATGCGGAAGTTTGTTGTGTTATGGCCCCAATTTGTTATTACATTACAACACAACAGCAACAGCAACAGCAAGGGATGACAAACACAGTTTTAACAACTAAAACACATTTAATTTTTAACAAAGACAAAGACTAATAACAACCTACAACTAAAGACCAAGATTGATAAATAAAAAAAAACAGAAATAATTACAGTCCCTTTTTAGTGGGGTGGCTTGGTGATGTCCTGGATGAAGAAAATGCTCAAACACAGGCGAAGAAATCCACAAAAGAAACGTCACAGGTCTTGAACAGAATGGCAGGTCTGGTCATCTTCTTGCAATTTCTCCTACTACTTTACTGTCTCAATTTTTTTCCTTATATACTCTTTTGCAGACCCCACCCACATTTTGACCTCTTTTTTTTTTATTTTCTGAGACTTGCCCCAGACATGTCCAGGACATGTCTAAACATGACTCCAGTCTGAGCTTAACAAAAAAAAGGTAAATACTGCCATCTAGTGGCCTATATTCACATTACACCTCCATTCCAAAAGGGAAAAATTTTGACTCATAAAGGCAAAATTTTTCTTTTCAATACAAAATGGTTAAGTGAACACTTGTCTACATATACATATCATACAATATTCAAACACATGATATATATATACACATTCAAACACGGGATAAGCAATCAGCAATTACATTGTCTGTACCCTTCACATGCTTAATTTCCAAGTCAAACTCCTGTAAAATCAAACTCCAATTCAACAATCTCCGATTCTTGTTTTTCATCTTACTCAAAAAACATTAACGGATTGTGGTCAGTGTACACAATCATTGGCTTTTGTCCTGTACAAACATAAACCTCAAAGTGTTGTAAAGAAAGGACCAGAGCCAACAGTTCCTTCTCTATTGTGGAATAGTTCCTTTGGTGGCGATTGAACTTCCTGGAGAAGTATGCCACGGGATGCTCAATGTCATCTGAGTCACTTCTCTGTAGGAGCACAGATCCACAAGCTTGGTCGCTAGCATCGACCGCGATGGAGAACGGTTTGTTGAAGTCAGGAGATTTGAGCACAGGGAAGTGACACAGCAGAGACTTCAGGTGATCGAAGGCTCTTTGGCATGCATCATCCCAGGTGAACTTTACGCCTTTCTTCAGTTGGTTAGTTAGACTGAGAGCAATCTCAGCAAAGTTCTTGCAGAACTTGCGGTAGTACCCGATCATTCCAAGGAAGCGGCGCAAAGCTTTTTTGTTATCAGGAACTGGAAAGTCCATGATGGCTTGGACTTTAGCATTTATGGGTGCCACCTTACCCTGGCCTATGACGTAGCCAAGATAGGTGACAGTAGCACAACCAAAGTCACTCTTGCTCAGGTTAACAGTCAGGTTAGCCTGGGTCAGGCGCTGGAACAACGTCTCTACATCTTTTAGATGTTCTTCCCAGGAGTCACTCCATGTCATCAGGTCATCGATGTACGCACCCGTGTGTGGCAATCCGGCGATTGTAGACTGTATCATCCTTTGGAACGTGGCTGGGGCATTTTTCATGCCAAAGGGTAGGACTTCATACTGGTACAATCCAGATGGCGTGGCAAAAGCAGAGATGCTCTTGGCCCTCTCAGTTAAAGGCACACACCAATAACCCTTCGATAAATCAATCTTGGTCAGAAACTTTGCTTGCCCTACACTATCAATACAATCATCAATCCTAGGTATTGGAAACACATCCGTTCTAGTTACAGCATTGACTTTGCGATAATCTGTACAGAATCTAGTACTTCCATCAGGTTTTGGAACTAGCACACAGGGTGAACTCCAATCGGAGTTGGAGGGTCTGATAATATCATGTTTTAACATGTACTCAACCTCTTTCTCAGCAATCTTTCTCTTTTCAGGATTCATCCGGTATGGATGCTGTTTTATTGGTTTGGCATCACCAACATCTACATCATGAGAGGCTATAGTAACTCTCTTTGGAACATCAGGAAACAAATCCTCATATTTCTTGATCAACCTTTCAAACTGATCTCTCTGTGAGGGTTCTAAGTGCTGGAGTTTTACATCAAGATTTTGCAACACTTCAGTGTTTGACAATTTACATGAAAGAACTTCAGCTTTAATTCTTGGTTCATCATCTTGAAACTCCCCCTCATCTTCACACGTTTCGACCATTGGAGAATCTGAAGTGACAGCTACAACCCTAGCATTTCTGTCATGATAAGGCTTTAGCATGTTAATATGACACAATTGTTTTGGTTTTCTCCTATCTGGAGTCTTCACAATGTAATTGAGATCATTGAGTTTTGTCAGAATTTCATAAGGACCATGAAATCTAGCCTGCAATGGATTGGACTGCAAGGGAAACAACACAAGGACCTTGTCTCCTGGTTTAAACTCACGGCTTCTAGCCTTATGATCATACCAAGTTTTCATTTTTCCCTGACTTGATTTCAAGTTCTCTTTGGCAAGGTCACAAGCTGCACGCAATCTTTCCTTGAACTTGCTAACATAGTCTAACAGACTGATTTGCGGCTCTTCCTCTTGCCATTGTTCACTCAATAATAGCAAAGGTCCTCTCACTTCATGACCAAACACTAGCTCAAATGGACTGAATCCAGTAGACTCCTGCACTGCTTCTCTAGCTGCAAACAACAGCAAATGAACCCCTTCATCCCAGTCTTTCTCATGGTCATAACAATAAGTCCTCATCATTGTCTTGAGAGTGGAATGAAACCGCTCTAAGGCACCCAGACTTTCTGGATGATAGGCACTAGAAAGAATCTGTTTTGCACCTAGTTCATACACAACCTGCTGAAACAATCCTGAAGTGAAATTGCTACCTTGGTCTGACTGAATTTCCCTGGGAAGACCAAACAACGTGAAGAACTTTATCAAAGCCTTCGAGATTGCAGTTGCCTTGATGTTACATAGAGGTATGGCTTCGGGGAATCTGGTAGATGCACACATGATTGTCAACAAGTACTGATTTCCAGATCTAGTCTTGGGTAATGGACCAACGCAATCAACAATGACCCTAGAGAATGGCTCCCCAAATGCTGGGATAGGCTGCAATGGAGCTACAGGTGGGTCTAACTGGTGTTTTCCAACTAACTGACAAGTGTGACAGGTTTTGCAAAAGTTGGAAACATCTTTCCGAAGCCCAGGCCAAAAGAAGTGTTTCATGATCTTATCAACAGTCTTGTTAACACCAAGATGACCTCCTAAAGGTAAACTATGAGCCATTGTTAAGATCTCATTCCTATAGACCTTCGGAACAACAATTTGCCTGACCACTGCCCAATCTGCATTGGCAGGGATATCAGGAGGGCGCAACTTCCGCATCAACACACCATCCTTGAGATAATACCCAACTGGAACTGCATCTATTTCTTTTTCAGGAAGGGCTCTCCTCTTTAGTACACAAATTTCAGGATCATTAGTTTGCTCCTCAATCAACCGCTTTCTGGACAGAGACAAGTCTCCAGACACATCAGAATCACCAGACCCATCCGGCTGGCTGAATAGAGAACTGATAAAAGTATCTGATAAGTCCTCAAACGGAGAAACCATAGTAGGCCAATCAGAGTCATGAGGCGAACCACCTGAGTCCTGACTATTCAATGTACTGGACGGCACCACATCATCTTCTTCTTTAGCCTTCTTGGCCATAGCACGAGTCACTGCGCAAGAAGGATACAGAGATGGGTCCTCATCCCCATCTTCAGTGCTCGGCTGTGAAGTAAGATGTACAGGGGGAACTACTTTGCCCCCAGCCAGGTCATTGCCTAGCAACAGAGAAACACCCTTTATAGGTAGACTTGACATAAGTCCCACCTTTACCTGTCCTGTAACTAAATCTGACTTCAAGAATATAGAGCGCAGGGGTACAGATACAGTCCTCCCTTCAATACCTTGTACAAGTATGAAATCCCCAGAAGCGGTCTCATCACGTAACTCCAAGGAGTCCATCAACAAAAGTGACTGAGAAGCTCCGGTATCCCTTAGGATATATATGGGGACAGGAGTAGTATGCTCATTCAGAGCCACAAATCCCTCTGACACAAATGGAAGAAATTCCTCCCTCACGAAGTCAGCTGTATCAGGCTTTTTAGCCCCACAAGAAGCAGGCAATTTTGCAGATTGGTTATCTACTACAGGGGTTTCTAACCTTGTTTTCACAAAGGCATTTGGTTTGGTATCCTTTTCTTTTTCTTTCTTAGCTTTAAGGAACCAACAGTTAGTTGTAACATGACCAGATTTCTTGCAATAACTGCAAACTAGACCACTTTTGTCACTGTCAGCTTTCACACTTTGATCAGACCTTTTACTGGATTTCTGAGCACCATCACCAGATTTGTCTTTGTCTTTGGGTGAGGAATCTTGGGTATCACCGTAACCCTTTTTGTGAAATTGGGACCATTTATTGTTACTGCTAGACTGAAATTTGGACTTATGAGTGAGAACATATTCATCTGCAAATTTGGCAGCTGATTGCAAGTTCAGTGCTTGCTTCTCATTAAGGTAGGTCTTAACATCATCTTTAACACAGTTCTTGAATTCTTCAACTAATACCATCTCTTTTAGTGAGTTGAAATCATTCTTGACCTCCATAGAAGTACACCAGCGCTCAAAGCAAACCTGCTTTTCATTAGCAAATTCAACATAAGTCTGATTTTCAGATTTCTTCAGACCTCTGAATTTCTGTCGGTAAGCCTCTGGAACCAACTCATAAGCTCTCAAAATAACCTTTTTGACAACCTCATAATCAGAGGAATCATCTGCAGACAAAGCCGAATAGGCTTGTTGAGCTTTACCCTTGAGGACAGTTTGCAACATCAGAGGCCAGTGTTCCTTTGGCCACTGGCAACTCTTTGCTACCTTTTCAAAACACTGGAAATAGTTGTCAACATCCTTTTCTGAAAATGGAGGCACCAGTTTTACCTCCTGGCTAGCCCGAAATTTATTTTCAGTTGCAATTTTTATTTTTAGTTGCTCCATTTGGAGTCTTTCTTCTCTATCGAATTTCTCTAATTCAAAATCTCTCTGTCTTTGTCTCTCTCTTTCTGCTCTTTCCTCTTTCTCTCTCTCAAATTCTCTTTGTTTTTCTTCTCTTGCTAATTTTTCTAACTCAAACTGCCTTTGTTTTTCTTTTTTTTCCCTCTCAAATTCTCTTTGTTTCTCTTTTTCCTCCCTTTCTTTTTCTCTTTCTTCCCTTTCTTTCTCTTTTTCCTCCCTTTCTTTTTCTCTTTCCTCCCTTTCAATCTCTAGCATTTTTAATTTAAGTTCCATTTCTATATTTGGATTTTCCACTGGAAACTGTTCCAGATCTCCTGGTGCAAACACATTTTCATCAATGTAATATTCAACTATCTCTCTCGCCAGTCTTGCTTTTCGCATGGCTGGTTTTACCTCTGTCAGCTCCAACTGTCTGCAAATTTCTAGCAGTTCTGTCTTTTTAAAAGACTTCAAAACCCCTACGGTTGGTGATGCCAAGAAATCATCCATTGCTGTTGTCAATATATATCTAGGAAAATTCACAAAAACAATTTCACAATTTGGAATGTTAGATTTTCAATAAATTACTCACACAATGGTCTATCCCGGACCTTGAGCCCCCAATTTGTTATGGCCCCAATTTGTTATTACATTACAACACAACAGCAACAGCAACAGCAAGGGATGACAAACACAGTTTTAACAACTAAAACACATTTAATTTTTAACAAAGACAAAGACTAATAACAACCTACAACTAAAGACCAAGATTGATAAATAAAAAAAACAGAAATAATTACAGTCCCTTTTTAGTGGGGTGGCTTGGTGATGTCCTGGATGAAGAAAATGCTCAAACACAGGCGAAGAAATCCACAAAAGAAACGTCACAGGTCTTGAACAGAATGGCAGGTCTGGTCATCTTCTTGCAATTTCTCCTACTACTTTACTGTCTCAATTCTTTTCCTTATATACTCTTTTGCAGACCCCACCCACATTTTGACCTCTTTTTTTTTAATTTTCTGAGACTTGCCCCAGACATGTCCAGGACATGTCTAAACATGACTCCAGTCTGAGCTTAACAAAAAAAAGGTAAATACTGCCATCTAGTGGCCTATATTCACATTACAGTTGCTTTAATAGTATAGATGACAATTTATTGCAAAATTGTTTATTGTGAAAGTGCTATGACTGAAATGAATGGTCGTGGTTACTGTAGCTCAAATGCTTTTAATAGAGGTTTTAATAAAATGTTTTAGTACATCAATTTTTCCCTCCCACCAAATACGAGTCTAACATTAAATGCTAGTGCAAAACTTAATAATAAATAATTCAGTGCAATTCATTCATAATTTGCACTCATGGACACTACTACCACCAACTCCGTAACATCTGACTGAAGTACAGTATGATGCTATTTCGCACTGGAAATTTTTCCCATAGAGGGACTGATATACTCAGCAACAAAAGTTTCTGTGACACCATTTATGTGTATGTTATAAATGACACGCAAAGATCTCAATGCAATCAATATGTTTATTTAACAGGAGAAACACTGACTTTTCAGTGCCAACGTCACTCAAAACGAAAAATGTCATTTTCATGCGTCATGAAGCACTTGTCTGACGTCTAACCAATTGTGACCTTCACACTTCAATACCGGGTGTGACTTCCTCGTGCCATGATGCAAGCAACGCATCTCCGGCGCATGGACCGAATCAGATGTGCCAGAAATTGCTGTGGGATGTCATTCCAAATCTGACGTAGACGTTGTCGCAATTCCTGGAGTGTAGCTGGCGGGTTATCCAACCGCCGCAAACGTCGATCCATCTCGTCCCAAAGATGCCCGATTGAGGACATGTCTGGGGATCTGTCGGGGGTCTGGCTGGCCATGGCAGGACATTGACATGTTGTTGCATCAGATACTGCTGTACAATCCTTGCAACGTGTGGTCTGGCGTTATCATGTTGCAGCGTTATTCCGGGACCATGTTGCATCAAAAACGGTACCACCAATGGCCGTAGCACTTCATCGCGATATCTTTGACCTGTCAGATTTCCATCAATAACAAGCAAATCTGTTCTGTTTCTAGCTGTGATCCCTCCCCAAATCATGACACTACCACCTCCAAAACGATCAAATTCCTGAACACAGTTGTTGGCATAACGTTCTCCACGTCGACGGTATACACGTAAACGACCATCACATCGGTTAAGCATGAATCTTCATTCATCAGTGAAGAGTACAAGATCCCACTGACGTTGGATCCACCGTCGATGTTGTTGTGCCCACTGTAGACGCAGTCGTCGGTGTTGTACTGTGAGTATTGGACGTCTTGCTGGCCGACGTGGGACAATGCCAAAATGACGGAGACGGCGACAGATTGTCTGTGCAGACAGTCGCCTCAAACCAGGTATCGTTCTTGCAGTTATGGTTGCAGGTTGGAATCGATTTCGGAGATGGGTTGTTCGAATCCAGTTTTCCTGTCTGGGAGTGGTTACTCGTGGACGGCCGCTGCGAGGACGGTCTCTGACATGTCTTGTCTGCTGATGACGCTGCCACAAGTTCCAAATGGTGTTTCGGTGGACATTCAGGCGATGAGCAACTTCCCTCTGCGAGGTTCCGGATTCAATCATCCCAATGGCCCTCCACCGATCATTTTCAGACAGTCTTGGCATTTAGAGGGTAGAGTTCCTGATCCGAAATGGCTGTGTTTTCGATAAGTGATGCTTCCGTCGTTCATCAGGCACAATGTGAACATTCCAAAAATTCTCCTCTTTTATTGCCATCCACAAGCATGATTTACGCACATTTTCACGTGCAAAGTCATTTTCTCGCATTTTCATGATTTCCATTTCAATGTTGTGTTTACGTGTACTGTTTCAGTCTGATATCACCATGTATGACAATTTCATAATTGCGTTATGAAAAATAATTAACAATATTGGTGTCACAGAAACTTTTGTTGCTGAGTATATTTGGACCTGTTCTAACTATGCAAATAGACGGGAAGAGGTGTAAATGCATTTGTGCCATGTAAATTTTGTTACCAAGTTTCTAATGTGTCAAAACCTGGTCCTAAACACCTCCCTAATGGCTGAGCTGTAACCACTGTTTTAGGTTTCAAGTCCAGTTGTTTTGGGCACATCTTGAGCACACATATAACACTCATATAGCACTCAGCCAACAGAATTTAAACATAACTTTAGAACAAATCTGAAAAAAGTGCCCTCATTTTATGCTTCTACACGAGTGTGACTTTATACAATACTGCTCAAATGACTTTCCGACGGAATTCGGAATTTTGATTAACTGGCCAAATGAAAGGGTCCCCAAAAAGAAAATAAATCTCACAATTGGAGTATGACTCTCCCCAATCCCAACAAACAATATTGATGAATTTAGAATTTAGATGTTTTTACTACCCCAATTCTGAAATAGTTGGGACGAAGTTTAAATTGTGAATAAAATCATAATGCAATGACTTTCAGATCACATAAGCCAATATGTAATTTACAACAGAACATAGATACCATTTCAAATGTTGAAACTGAGACATTTTACAATTTTATCCACAAAATGAGCTTATTTCAATTTATATGAAATAAGCTTATTTTGTGGCTGCAACGTGTCTCAAAAAAGTTGGGACACAGGCTGAAAAAGCAATTAATATATAAGAGAATCATCTGAAAGAACATTTAGCAAGTAATTAAGTTCACTGGCATCAGGTGTGTGACATGATTGGTTATAAAAGGGATGTCTAAGAGCGGCTGAGTCTCTCAGAACTAAAGATGGCCAGAGGCTCTCCAACCTGTGAATGCTTGCGTAAAAAAATTGTGGAATACCTTAAACAATGTTCTTCAACATCAAATTGCAAAGGGTTTGAAGGTCTCATCATCGATAGGGCATAACATCATCAAAGGATTCAGAGAAACTAGAAAAATCGCTATGCCTAAGGGACAAGGCCTAAGAACTTTACTGGATGCCCATGATCTTCGGGCCTCAGACACCACTGCATAAGTCACCGGCATGATTCTGTCATTGACATTACTAAATGGGACCAAGATGAGCCCGATGGGTTTCCTGTCTGTAAACACAGTCGACCATGCCATCCACAGATGCCACCTAGAACTCTATCATGCAAAAAGGAAGCCATTGTTGAGCATGATCCAGAAGTGCCACTGTGTTCTGTGGCTCATTCAAAATGGACTGTAGCAAAGTGGCAAAGTGTCCTGTGGTCAGATGAGTCGAACTATTTCGGAATTGGAGTTGTAGTGTAGATGCTGGACACAGAGCTGGCCCCCTGAAAGTACCCTCATTAGTTCATGTTGTCGCTTGAATGTTTCACAATATCTCAAATATGACCTCTGTTAGCTCAGAGCAACTGAAACCTAAATGAGCTTCAGTATCCACCCTGGATTACAGGGAAAACTATAACATAACTAAAGACAATGTCAAAAACCACACCAAAGTCCCAAATCCAATATTCTTCCTCTCTGATCTCAATAGCAGTGACTCATGAGTCATGATCTATAATGAACTCATTGCAGGAGCAGCGAGATTACTCCAGCAATGACACAATAGTATGACACAATGCAACCCAACCTAGCAATGGAAATCAATGAACGGAACCTTGAACAAAAGCTCAGATGCTTCAAAAGAGAGTCATAGAACCTTTTGTCTAAAACTTCTAGATATGATTTCCCAGCATTCAGCATGCATGGATTTTCGCTGACTTAGTCCATTCTGGAGGCCCTGCATATGTTGTGTGATTCCAGGAAGAGAATAATTGGAAACCATAAGGGGGAAAGGAATCCGTCCTTTCTCTGACAAAAAAAAGGCAAAGCTACAAAAAGTGTTCACTCTTTCCTAATGCTGTACTTGAACCTCAATAAGGAACAGGCAAAAGGGATTCACTGAAAGATACCACCCACCATATGGCTAAGTAACACAGTTCAGCTTGGGATATTAACCCTCCGGAGATGTTCCAATAAGTGGACCGCTAAACATTTTTAAAAATATATTTGTACTATTGTACTTGTATTTTGTATTTACTTTTTTCTTGGTGCTTCATTCTCTTCTCTCAAGTAAAAAGGGTAATTTCCTGAGCCTTATTTCTGGATTCCACGGATACATCACATTTATGTCAGATACAACCGGACAAGGGGCTTAAGATAAATAACAGTGATGTCAAAACACTTCTGACTTCAGCAAATGGTTTACATTTGTATTTATTGGGTAGTAATTTGCACAGTATCTCTCATCTTTATAATGTATATCCACAATAGAGGAGCTCCTTAACTCCCTATTCTTTTTACACCAAGGAGCTGAAGAAGTATCAAAGTAGGCCTATGTATTTTTCATACATTATGACGTGGAACTTGAATTGTTCTGTGTGACAAACTCAAAAATGTGATCTGCACACATTACATGAGTTCTAAAGTCTCTTCAGTGGTTATCTGTGGCTGCGGCAAGAAACAGCTCTGTTCCTTTGCCAAAAATTTATCCTCAGAAGACAATGCGTCACTGCATGCCATTATAAGCCACGTGGGAGTATGGGAGCGAAGGGTAACTGAGGCAACATATTGCAAGCTCTCTGAAATGTTGAAAAGAAATGCAAAGTAGCAGCAGGACTCTTGTTTCTGAGCCTATTCCTTAGCATATGGATAGGACCCCACATTACCTGAACTATGCTACCAGGTACAGAATTAAGCCTTAATTAAATTGCTTTTCAAAATAATTAAAATGTCCCCTTTCAACTAATTTTCTTGAACCTCACATTTATTATTATTAATAATAATAATACTAATAATAATAATAATAACAATAATCATAATTGTCATCATCATCATATTAACAATATGTTTTTCAGTCAAATCTAGAGAGTTTGGTTCAGCATATTCATATTTTAATCATCAAAATTTTTCCCCAAAGTTGTTGAAAATGTAACAATCTACGCAGAGACTACCACGCACTATCCATGATTTTTATAAGCCTCATCAATAAGAATATTGAGTTACAGTGGGGAGCAAAAATTTAGGCACCCCTGGTTTAAATGTCTGTTACAATTAATGTCCAAGTGATGGAAAGCAAACCTGAACACTAAATGCTACGAAGTTAAACATGATACATTACAACACATTTTAAAGCAAGAATAATTTTTATATTAAACTTTTTACAGTTTCTAAATAATGAAACAAGGAAAAAGGCTTTAATCAAAAGTTTGAGGAACCCTGTCAGCTTGCATCAGTACTTTGCATCTCCTCCTTTGGCAGCTATAACAGCTTGCAAACACTTCCTGTAGCCAGCTAAGAGTCTTTCAAATCTTGTCTTTGGAATTTTCCCCCATTCTTCCTGACAGAACACCTCTAGCTCAGAAATATCCTTTGGTGCATTCACGGCATGTTTGAGGTCTCACCACACATTTTCAATAATATCTAAGTCAGAGGACTGTGATGGCCATTCAAAATCTTAATCCGTCTTTCCTGGAGGTAACTCACGGTGGATTTTGAGCTATGCTTCAGGTCACTGTCGTGCTGGAATACCCAATGTCTCTTCAACTTCAATTTCTGGACTGAGCACTGAACGTTAGCCTGTAGGATGTCTTGATATTTGGTGGAATCCATTCTTCCTTCCACCCGCAGTTTTGCCTGTGCCTCCAGATCTTGCCTTGACTTCAATTCCATTTATTTTCCATTTTCTTACAATGTTTCTGACAGTAGAAATGGGTTGTTTGAAACGTTGCAAGAGTTTTTTTTAAGCCCTCTCCTTGTTTGAGGAAGCAAATTATTTTGATTTTGACATTCTTGGACAACTGTGTTGAGGGACACATGGTTTTTTAACACCAGACACAACAGCCACCACAGCTGAATACGTTAGGAGGCATGGAGTTATTTCAGAATATATATTGTAGTTCAAACCTGGAATTATATTCACCTGACTCACTGAAGCCCTAAGGAGTAAATCATTTGGATCTGGGCCTTCATAATCATCTTCTTAAAAGGTAACAAAGAATAATCCAAAAGGGTGCTCAAACTTTTGCACAGGGCCCTCTTTCCTTTCTTATCATTTAAAACTCAGAAAAATTAAAATAAAAAGAAACCTTGCTTTTAAATTTGCAGAAAGGTGTCATGTTTAACTTTGTAGCATTTAGTGTTCAACCTTGGATGGAAATAATTTGTAACACACATTTAAACTAGGGGTGCCCAGATTTTTGCACCCCACTGTAAGTACCTGAGCGCTGTACTAAAAGACTTACTGAGCAATACCCTGAATCATTAATAGCAAAGCAATAAAAAGTACCCTGGAAATTCCAATGCCATAAAGGATAGTCTTGACATCAAGTCACAAATATATAGCACATTTCCTTGGAATACAAATCATAAAATTGGTTGCTATGGAAAGGGGCATGGCCAGAACATTTGCTTATTCATATTCTAAATTGAACTGCGAGCTTTGCTGGAACTGGCCTTTTGAAACAGTACAAAGAATCTCTGGCTTTCTGCTGCAAATCATTTTAATGCCGAGTGTTTCAGTGCACCAGAGGCCTTCTGTTAGAGGTATTAAAGGCTTTTAGTTACCTCACCTTTCAATGCTTGATAAATCCTGTTTTTGTTTGCCAACAAAAATAATCAATCTATTTATTTGCTGAATAATCATGACCAATGTGAAGCCTACAATGATTAAAAAAATTATATAATGACAAAGGGTCCTGTTTTAACGATCTAAGCGCTCGGTCTAAGGTGTGTGACACCAGTGCATTTAGGGCATGTCCAAATCCATTTTTGCTAGTTAAATGGCAGGTTATCTAAGCACATAGTAAGGCGCTGAGTGCAAAAGGGTTAGATTTAATCTCTTCATTAGAGGTGTGTTTTGGGCAAAACAGGGAATAAACCAGAGTGTCATCTACCATTCCCTTTAAAAGCCAAGGGGACATGTACTTTGGCGAATAGCTATTATAAGAGCAGATTTCTGAATTGCAGGAAAAAAAAAACTCTTCACACCTGCAGAATGAGGGCTGATTGTGCACAAAGTGAAAGCACGCAAGCAAAGCATTACTAAAAGTACGGAAACCTGATAAAAGTGATCCCAAAAATGTAATTAAAATATTTTCAAAATATCGCCAAAGATTTTCTGATCAAATCCAAATGTCAGAAATCATAGCAGTGAATCCTGGAATCTAGGGTTGAACTCATCACTTTACAACTTGTGTATAAAACAAGCAAACCAAAAAAGGTTTTAATTCAGGGTCACCGGTAAAAATAAATTATAAATAATTACGAGCACGAACGAATAGTTTGCAATCTGTTCCCCTATCCTTCCTATATGTTTGTGCTCGTCAATCGACTTATCATAACTTTCAAGATGGAGGCGACTGACGACTACCTCAAGGTACTATTTGCATAATAAATTTTTTTAATAAACTACCTGTGCATTTTCAAAGTTCTCAGTGCCTCCTTTTAAATGTGAGGGCCTTCGGAATTCTACCGATGTGGAGCTACTTTGAGCCTAGTTATTGATGAAAAAAATAGCGATTTCTTTGCTATGCCCGATTCAATACTATTGTAAGCCTGTTGGGAACTTCAGCTAAAAAGCTATATATTTAGATTATGTTGCGTGCGTACGGAGGTAGGGTATTTGGCAAAGGTTAGAACTCGTTATCATATTTCAATACACCCCAAGTCAATTTCACACCGGAATTCTCCTTTAACAAAGTTGTGTCAGCTTATTTGACTATAAAGGTACGAGGATTATCGCTGATTATATGATCATTTATAAAAATATAACAAAGATGCAGGCCACTCACACTACCCTGAATAGAGCCCTTATGCACATTTTGCCAAATTAAGATTTTCCCATTAAAAGCTACCCGCTGCTTTCTTTCGCTTAAAATACGTAAAAAATATAATTCAAATACGTGCCTGTTGTTTTGAGATTCGGGGGGAGGGAGACGCAAACTGCTCAGCGAACATAACGAAAGTGAACGGTACAAGTCCCTAACTCCTTCAAAACTCATCAAATACACAATCCAAGAACTCCAAAAGACTCTTGTGGACAAATTGTGACCTGCACATTCACCACGCAATAAAATAATAATGTATAATTACGAGACAGAGTAATTTTCAAGGCAATTGCATAACCGGAACTACATTCCGGACATACCGGCTGGGTGGAGTGATGTCAAAAGCGTATGTTTACTGCAGCTACTCCGTAACGCAAAACAATACTTTGTTCTGAATTAGAAAGTAGTTCTGAGTATTTGCTTTATGTGTCGTAATGTTACATAATTATACATTATTATTTCATAGCGTGGTGAATGTGTAAAATCAATCAATTGTATGCAAATCTAGTCTTTGCAAATGAGCAAATCAATGTTCAGCTACTAATTAATAAATTAAATTGGGACATGTTTAGGGTAATTAAGCATTGGTAGGTGAGGTTACTAAAGGCCTTTCATATCCCTGATGACACGCCACTGCAGTGCATGCTATTGAAACAGTAGAAATGGTTGGCTGCTATAAGCATTACAGTGAGCTCATATGATTTCGTTGAGGGTTGACAATTGCCAAAATATGGTTCTCTCACCAAAATAACCTTGAGCCAATGAAAAATAAAAAAAAGCAATGTTTCAGTTTTACGCCTCCCAATTATTTTCATTGCAACAGTATTAGGAGGTGGATCTGCATTTTTTTCTATTCTTCTTATCCTCTAAGTTAAAATTTGAGCAAAAAATAATGCTCACACAAGCAAAAACACAGGCAATAGTTCTTTAAAAGGAAATACTGAAACAATTTTGGCTCACAATTTGGAAAACTGTTTGGAATACAACAGTTTTCATCTCACTCAGTATTAACAAGCTCTCAACTGGGGTATGGATTATAACTCAGAGGCAAGTGAACTGCATGTATTTTTATTTCTTACACTCTTTCTAAATAAGTACTTGAAACATCCAAACCTCAACAGATATATTAGGTATTTGGCCATTTTAAATTAAGACAAACTGCTGGTATCATATAATAGCGGTGGTGAAATCCATAGTCCTCCCACATTTTTTTTTTCTCAAAATAAGATACTGACTTAAACTCTTAAGCCAGCATTAATGATTAATATATATTTGTTTCAATTAGTTTTTTTTTTTAATTCAATTGACTCTCCAGCTCTCTAACAACTACTCTCCAACCAGGACCCAGGGATAATTGGAGCATTAGCCCACTCCATGTGTGGTATCCAGTTACACCTTTGTCCTAATTGATGCCAGTCTGAGGACAACTAAGATAAATTCGTCATACAACATTGGCATCCTTTTCATAGAGCAGATAATGCCAGGGATGGCAATGCAAAAAGAGGCTGACAAAAACTCTGCGGAGTACAGCAAAAGCAGGACCTGCCGCTTTAGCCTGGTGTACCCCCGACACCTCGCTGGGAGGTGTGTGTAATTAAGCGGCCTGCATGAGGCTCGCAAGGCAATATCCTATTGTCTTGACAGGAGCTTATGGCTGCCCTAAAGGCTGAGACAAATTGCGCGGGGAGGCTTTTTCAGCCTCAGTCAAATTAATCAGCTGCTTTAAATGCTCGCGTAAATCCAACAACTCTGAGGTCTGCAGATTGAATGTAAAGGCTATGGGCCCTTCAGTCTCCCTCTCACCCCACCTCCGTCCCCCACCTCATGCCCAGCAGTGATTGGCAGGGAGCACTCTCAGTTATCTTCAGGGATGTCAAGGGGAGGGAGCACCGCCACAAAACCACTCTTATCTATTCTGAGCACGCGCTATCTCGCTCCTCACACACAATCTAGCTTGCACGATTGGGCTCTCTGTCCTTCATTATGGAAAGGCTCCTACCGATTCTTCAAGGTCTTGGCTTCTTTGGTTTTTGAATGATATAGTTTTTCCACTGACCTTCCATTCGCTCAATCATTTCATCCTTCCATTACCACACAAAAAGGCATTTTGCAAAAAGCTTTCTTGGTAAAATGGCATTTTCTGTCTGTTTTGTCGACCGAGGGATTTTGACAAGTGTTACTTGCTTTCCTGGACAGTACAGTTCAATAGGGGAGGGATACCTTTTTAGTTTTGTATAAAACCATATCAGCACATCAGAATTATCTGGGTCAGTCTATGTCACTGAGGTATATTGAGGGCATATCATGCACTGCCGTGTACATGTACCAAATTTTTGAGGGTAAGCATGCAGTGTGCATCCCACCATTAGAGCACTGGAACAAAAACATAAATACAATATATCATTTCAGTTCAGTGATAACTACTGTCATTTCAGCACACACTATTCAAGTAATATTTGTACTCAACAAACCTATTATGTATGATATTCTACTTTGTATGATCTATGGCTATAATGTTGTTCTGTTCAGTTATTTACCTGGACGACGATAACATATCAAAGGTAGCAGGTAGTAGTAACACCAAGACTTTTTTGAACAAGCTGGGTTAATCCATATATGGGTTTTATTCTCTTCAGCTCTGTGGACCCTTATGAGGATTAGTCAAATGAAACTGGTTCATTTTCAGGACAAAAGCAGCCAATTCTGGAATGAAGTCCCTACGTGACCCCTCAGAATCTGCAGTTTTTTTTTGTTGGTTTTTTTTTTTTTTGTACAATAACTTAATGAGGCCATGCGAAATTCCACCCCCAAACTATGAATATACTCCAAGTAACAGGCTTTCAAAGTACGTATATAGGGCTGGGTCAAAATTTACACTCCTTAATTTATGTCATTTTTTTATTTCATTTTTTTACTTTATAAAATAAAATTGTTCAGAGAATCCGAAGAAATCTCCGTGCAAGGCCAAAAACCAATATTGAATGGCCATGATCTTCAGGCCCTCTGATGACACTGCATTAAAAACAAACCAGATTCTGTAGAGGAAATCGATGCAAGGGCTCAGGAACACCTCATTCTCAGTGAGCACAATTTGTTACTGCATCCATAGCACTATGTAAAGAAAAAACCATGAATAAACAAGGTACTGAGATGTTGCCGCCTTCCCTGGGCCTAAGCTCATTTATGATGGCCTGAGACAAATTAGGAAACCACCCTGTGGTCTGACCAATCAAAATCTGAACATTTTTTCTTAAATCAAGGATGCCATGTCCTCTAGACTTAGAAGAAAGGGAACTTCTGGCTTTTTATCAGCGCATAGTTCAAAAGCCAGCATCTACAGTAGTTTGGGGGTGAATTGGTGCATGTGGCAATGGGTAACTTGCACATCTGTGAAGACAGCATTAATGCTGAACAATATATACAGGTTTTGGAGCATGATATACAGCCGTCTTTTTCTGGTAAGGGTTTGCTTATTTCAGTAAGAGAATGCAAAACCACATTGTGCACATGGTACAACATCATGGATCCATATTAAAAGAGTCCGCGTGCTAAACTGGCCTGCCTGCAGTCCAGATGGGTCACCCATTGAAAAATCTGGCGCATTATGAAATGACAAATGTGACAAGAGTCTCCAAAAGTGTTGAGAAGCTGAAATCTAAAATCAAGCAAGAAAAAGAAAATATTTTCCTTTCAAAAATACATAAATTGGTCTCCTCAGTTCTAAAACTCTTATAGGGTATTGTTAAAAGGGGAGATAATTTAACAGAGTGGTAAACATGGCCCGGTCCCAACTTTTTTGAATGTGTTGCTGGCATCAAATTCAAAATGCATAAATATTTTTCAAAAACAAGTTTCTCAATTTCGCAAAATTGGTCAGCTCTAAATACAAATGTAAACAGGGTTCAAGACACTTTGAGATCCGATCGCTCAAACCGCTTACGGAGGTGGTCTTGCACACATCTGACCACATATGATAGTGGAAACACTATTCCGTCCTGATGCATCCCCGACGAGAACGTAACCAGTACACGTCACCAATGTAGGCCGCCAATCTGTGACAAAAGAGTTTCCTCTTCCGTGCGTCCTGTGCGCTCTTGCAAGCTGCAAATGTGCCTGTCTGGCGAATTTCAACATGTGCGCATTTTAACCATTAAAACGGGGACGCTGTTACGCATTTCTACCCTTCAGGCCGGGAAAGCGGATAAGTCATTTTGTTGTTTTCATTACTTTTCCGACCATTTCCGGGCTGATAGCTGTTCTTTTACTGGCACTTTATACTAGGGCAGAAGCCATAGTAACACTTCAAGACACTTTATTTTTATGTTTATTTTTATTTTATTTGAACGAACACTTCATCATGCCTGCCACCCAGTAGCGGAGCAACAGGCAAGGCAAAGAACGTCCCTTTTAGTTCTGGCTAGATCTCAATCATTTTCCTTTATTGACGTCTTTTCCAATTATCGTAATTGGCAACTGAAGACACGGTTTCTCACCGCATGCGATCTAACAGCGATCATGTTAGCAATCTAACATGATTAGACCATGATCTAATCATGGTCTAAATTCAGTGCAGAAAAATAATTTACTTATTAATTGGCCAATGCTTCGCGTAATTGAACTGGTCCGTGTTCCAATGAAACGCGGATTTTCACTCCCGGTATTTCGTGGGTTGATTTAAAATCAAAACAAAAAAAAAAAACAAAAAAACAGCGGCACTCAGCAGTTAAATAGCCTAGGTTATAACAAGCGTGTGGCTCCAGCTATTTGCATGAGAGTCGACAGGTAAGTAAGTAAGTAAGTTTATTAACTCTAGCGACCCCCTTTCAAGGGTAAGAGAGTAAAACCACATTTCTAGATATACAGGGCCTAACAAAGCCAATAATAAACAAAAATAATTTACATAATAACTTAACATGCATACAATTTAAACAGTAGCCAAGACCAGCATAAAATACCTAAAAGCTAAATACATACATATATACACGGATGACAACAGTTAAAAACCAGCTCTATGCGTTCTTCAATATGGACAGCCATTGACAATACTTTCTAGCCTATAATAGTAGTTCAGATTACTAAAGGTTGAGTCTATTTGGACGAGTAACTAGTTGTCCACCTCTGGTCATAGTTGTTAACACAGTAGGGGGTAACATGTCATAATTTACTACATCAAACTGTTTCATCACAATATCTATAAATTTAACCAATTTCTTTAACTTTGAAGTCTGTGTACAATTAAAAATCTTAAGCATGGAATGTGCATTTGCCACCTCACTGTCTTTCCAGCCTATGAGACTCAGCCTTTCTATGTTAAAAAATGAAAACTTAAATATATAATGAAATTCATCGCCAACTTCATTTGAATTACAGTGGGGACACACCGTGTCCTGTTTGTGAACATTTGCACCATGAAAATAACCCTTCATGATAGGTAATCTGTGGTTTCTACATCGAAATTTACAAAGTGCGACTCTCTCTTTATAGTCCAGAAGGTTAAGATATTTTTCAAAGGTCAACTCCTGTTTAAATATCCTGTATTTGGTACAGTGTTTATTGGTAAAAACGTGACTTTGCCACTCTTGCTTGGACATATCAGAGAGTCAATTTTGAATAACGTAAATTTAAATACGCGTCCAGAGGAATGATTATTGTCTTGCCTAATCGGGGAGAACAAGCAGCACCTGTTAAGTGCGGAGCACTCTCGGAGTGAACCTTTGTTAATCATGAAGATGACAGGTCAGGATTTATAATTGTTATTAACGGCTGTTTTGTGCAACCCAATTCTCTGTTCCGCCACTGTGCTGAATTTAACCCGCGATTTAATCGCTGTTAGATCGCATGTGGAGAGAAACCGTGTCTTTAGTTGCCAATTACAATAATTGGATAAGACGTCAATAAAGGAAAACGATTGAGATCTAGCCAGGACTAAAAGGGACGTGTCTTCGCCCCTCCCTGTAGCTCCGCCACTGCCGCCACCTGTTCCAGAGAAAGAAAAAATGCTTGCTATTCTCTAGTGCAGAGCTTATACTTTTATTTAATAGACCTCTTTATTCCATTTGAGTTGTGCATGTTATGTAGATAGAGATTTGTTATTTATTTTATTGGTTTTATCATATTTTAGTTTGTTACCTTCGCCAGCGACTTCGCTGACGAAGGTAATGTTTTGATCCCCGTGTATTTATTACCTTCGCCAGCGACTTCGCTGACGAAGGTAATGTTTTGATCCCCGTGTATTTATTTGTTTGTGTGTCTGTCTGTATGTGTATCGAATAACTCAAAAAGTACCAAACGGAATTTCATAAAATTTGGTGGGTTGATTTGGCATGACCTGAGGATCAATCGATTATATTTTGGGAGTGATCGGGTCAAAGGTCAAGGTCAAGGCCACGAAAAGGTCAAAACCGACTTTCGACCATATCTCGGTCAATTTTTATCCGATCGGCATGAAACCAACGCCAGTGGCGAGGGATTCAGTGGCGTCAGCGAAGGTATGCGCTCTATCGAGTGCCCATTCTAGTTTGTTTGTGTGTCTGTCTGTCTGTCTGTCTGTGTGTATGTATGTGTATCGAATAACTCAAAAAGTACCCAACGGAATTTCATAAAATTTGGTGGGTTGATTTGGCATGACCTGAGGATCAATCGATTATATTTTGGGAGTGATCGGGTCAAAGGTCAAGGTCAAGGCCACGAAAAGGTCAAAACCGACTTTCGGCCATATCTCGGTCAATTTTTATCCGATCGGCATGAAACCAACGCCAAAATGTGCAGAATTATATACCCGATCCTGTGATGTGAAACACGGTACAATGGGGTCAATACCCTTCTTAGCGGTTGGGGGTCAAAGGTCAGGGGGGTCATTACCTTTCGAACTTAAAGGCGTATTGATGTAAAAAAAAATATATCGCACTCTTGTCATTCATCGATCATTTAAAAAAATAAAAATTGGTCCTCAGAGTTATGTGGCGAGGGATTCAGTGGCGTCGGCGAAGGTATGCGCTCTACCGAGTGCCCGTTCTAGTTTGTTTGTGTGTCTGTCTGTCTGTCTGTCTGTGTGTATGTATGTGTATCGAATAAACGGAATTTCATAAAATTTGGTGGGTTGATTTGGCATGACCTGAGAATCAATCGATTAGATTTTGGGAGTGATCGGGTCAAAGGTCAAGGTCAGGGCCACGAAAAGGTCAAAACCGACTTTCGGCCATATCTCGGTCAATTTTTATCCGATCGGCATGAAACCAACGCCAAAATGTGCAGAATTATATACCCGATCCTGTGATGTGAAACACGGTACAATGGGGTCAATACCCTTCTTAGCGGTTGGGGGTCAATGGTCAGGGGGGTCATTACCTTTCGAACTTAAAGGCGTATTGATGTAAAAAAAAATATATCGTACTCTTGTCATTCATCGATCATTTAAAAAAATAAAAATTGGTCCTCAGAGTTATGTGGCGAGGGATTCAGTGGCGTCGGCGAAGGTATGCGCTCTACCGAGTGCCCGTTCTAGTTATAGTTTGTTCAGTGTTTTAAATATTGCGATGAAGATTTGCACAAATAAAAAACATAGTTCTTATGAAAGCCACAGGTGTATGCTCTCAAATACTTCTGAGTTTTGTTTCTATTTGCTACAGAGGCTGAGATATCAGCTTTTTACTACACGTTGACACCTGGGTGCTGTTTTCCAGAAAACCTCAGGTTTTAGGGGTTCTTTTCAAAATCACCCATAGGTTTTCATAGGCGTTTTTTGAATAGGCCTCAGCCCGAAGTGGGTTAAATGCATATTTTCAATGATGAAGTCATATACAAAAGGAAAACAGCTATCCAGCCCTATCTGGCCCTATCTGGTGAAAAAGTAATTTCCCCCTCAGCTACTGATCAACCAATTTAATAAAAATGACTGATAATTGAGTTCAGTTTCACTAGACATTACCAGGCTTCATTACTGTCCGCCCTCTTGAATTTAACCCAACTAAAGTAAATTAAACCTATCTAGTGATGTGAAGTAGGCATAAAGCAGCACATGATGCTGCAATTTAAAGGTCCCCTATTATGCCAGCAGGTGCAGAGCTAATTAGCCATTATGTGCCAGTTCAAAATCTCCCCTTCCTGAAATCAGATGGAGAAGTAACAAACCAGAGGCAAGAAGAACTGATCCATTTCAGCCGAGCAGTCAAGCAGATTTCATTATTCTGGGTGGTCACTCCCCCTTGTGATTTCAGGAAGGGGAGAGTTTGAACTGGCACATAATCGTTAATTAGCTCTGCACCTGGTGGCATAATAGGGGACCTTTTTAATTGCAGCATCATGTGCCAGTTCAAAATCTCCCCTTCCTGAAATCACAAGGGGGAGTGACCACCCAGAATAATGAAATCTGCTTGACTGCTCGGCTGAAATTGATCAGTTCTTCTTGCCTCTGGTTGGTTACTTCCCTGTGTTACGTCAAGAGGGGAAAGATTTTGAAATGGCTCGTAATAACTAATTGACTGGATATCTGGTGACATAATAGGGGACCTTTAAAAAAATTCAAGAACAGATGAGAAACAAAGTTGTTCGCATCTACACTACGTGCCAAAAGTTTGGGGCCACCCTCAGATTTGAAAAAAAAAAAAATCATACACCAACTGTTCTTTCCTTATTCCTTGCACATGAAATGACTTCGGTGTATAAAATATAGGGTGCCAAGAGGTTTTGGGTGAATTCCAGTCCGTGGACCACATTTTAAAGCTGTCTTGACTGATCGATCACTGACTACAATGTTTTATAATTGAGTTCCAATGCCTTTGTGTTAACATGATTTTATGTCACTAGGACGTGAACAATTTTATGTAAAAAGAAGGCATGCTGTATAAATGCCTTCCCCAAAACCAAAGGGTCACATTGCAATTGGTGCACCATTAAAAATCTGAGCGTAGCCCCAAACTTTTGGCCTGCACTGTATCAGTCTGTAAAGAGTAACAAATCAATTCCTATGGCTCTGGGACTCTTAACAAACCAGAATGAGAGCCATTATAAACAAATGGAGAAAACTCGTAATAGTGGTAACCTTCCCAGGAGTGCTCAGTCTATCAACATTCCTCTAAAACCATAGACAAACCATTCTGGAGACCACAAAAGAACCCAAACTAATACCTGAAAAACTGCAGGCCTTACTTGCCTCAGTTAAGGCCAGTGTTCACAACTCAACAACAAGAAAGAGACTGGGCAAAAATGGCATCCATGAGAGGGCTGCATGGGGAGAACCACTCTTGACCAAAAAGAACACAAAGGCCCACCTCACCTCTGCTAAAATGCATCTTGATGACCCCTCAGACTTATGAGATTATAGTCTGTGGACTGATAAGTCAAAAGTGGAACTTTTTAAAATACATGGGTCCCATTTCATCCAGCATGAAGCTAAAACAGCATTTCAAAATAAGAACATCATACCAACAGACAAGCACTGTGGTGACAGTGTGATGGCCTGGTACTGCTTTGCTGCTTCAAGAATTCAGCAACTTACCAAAATTGACAGAGCCATGAATTCTCCTCTCTACCAGGTTATGAGGGAAAATGTCCCGCCATCAGTTTCTGACCTAAAGCTGAAGTGCAGTTGGCTTACGCACCAAGACAATGATCCAATGCATACAAGCAAGTCCACTACTGAATGGCTCGAAAGAAACTAAATGAAAGTTTTGGAGTGACCTTGCCAAAGTTTTGACTCATATAGACTGAAATGCAGTGACATGATCGTAAAAAGGCAGTTCATGCTCGACAGCCCTCCAATGTGGCTGAATGATAACAATTCAAAGAAGAGTTGGCCAAAATTTCCCCACAGTGATGTAAAATACTCATTGCCAGTTGTTGCCTCTCAGGGCCAGGTTTAGGCAGGCAATTTTTTTTCACATGGGTGATATAGATTTTCAATAAATTATATGATCATTCAAGGGCATTTTGTATTTATTCATACTGATGACTGTGTATTATATTCAAATTAGTAGTGCAGACTTCAACTTCCTCTATCTTCTCCCATATGAAACTTTGACTCTGTACTGTCTCAGACAGAACATTTGCCTGAAAATACGTGCTCTTTCCATAGCCGGCCAATCTGCTCTCAGTTGATGTTTGTGCTCTGATGTTTTCATCCTGGAGCTTCTCTCTTACGCTAACAGATACAAACTGGATGTCAATGTTCACATATTTCTGGCAAATCTGTAACAGCACTAAAACTGGAAAGTTGCCATGGCTTTATCTTGCAGTTGGTGACGAGCTAAGCTCAAGCAAATGTGTAGCAATGGCTGGCATAACTCGGACAGAAGAAAACTAAAGGGTCATACGATTCCGAATGCCATTGTTTTCTGCCAGCATTACACAAATAACACTACAACCTATATTATATATCTATTCTGCAAATTCTTCCTCTATGCCAGCTGCTGATTCGCAATTGCCATTCATTCTATTGTCAAAAATCTAATATTATTTTTCAGGGCTGATCACTAACAATCAAGACATCTGAGATGATCAGAATAGAAAGAACAGAGCGGATAAAAAAGTAGCAGTTTAAGATAGATAGATGGTGCTTTCATTTTATTAAAAAATATTTTACAGGTAACACATCTACATGGAAGGACAAAACTACCTGAAAGAGTACTAGTGCTAGCAGTATGAAATTTGATAAACCTCCCTATGCTGGATCAATTCTGAGGTCTATATGAGAGAAGCATGCCATTCTCTGACTCTGGACAACCCTCCAAGGTAACATATAACCGTGCAAAATTAAAGCGGTAATACAGTAAATTGGCTCTCTCATTTCTAGGGTGTGAGTAAAATTGCAATTTGCATTTTTCCACAGCTACTTAAAATATAATTAGTTCTGGGTTATTCCCATGGTGGAAAGACTGACAGGAAAATATGACTGGCTGCCAGTGCCTCATCACATCTTCCAAGGCAGGCGGTATGAGGCATAGGCTGACAGAGATAGTCAGCGGGCACATTCTTGTGCATGTGTACAGTATCTCACAAAAGTGAGAACACCCCTTGCACTTTGACAATTAATTTATTATATCTTTTCAAGGGACAACGTTACAGAAATGAAACCTGAATATTTTCTAGAGTAGTCATTGTACAATATGTGTAGCAGTGTAGATTTACTGAACTGTCCAAATAACTGAACAAACAGTCACTATTTCCAAAATGGGTGGCAAAAAAAGTGAGTACACCTCACCGTCATGCCAAATTGTGTCCATAGTGTCAATATTTAGTGTGAACACCATTGTTTGCCAGCACTGCCTTGATTCTCCTAGGCATGGAATTCACCAGAGCTGCACAGGTTGTTGCTGGGATCCTTTTTCATTCCTCCATGACAACATCACGGCTGGTGGATGTTGGACACCTGCTGCTTCTCCACCTTCCTCTTGAGGATGCCCCCAGGTGCTCAATGGGATTCAGGTCTGGAGACATACTTGGCCACGCCATCACCTTCACCTTCAGCTTCTTCAGGAAAGCAGTTACCATCTTGGAGGTCGTTATCATGTTGGAAAACTGCCGAGCAGCCCAGTTTCCAAAGGGAGGGCATCATGTTCTGCTTCAGAATGTCACAATACATGTTGGAATCCATTATTCTATTAATGAAGCGCAGCTCCCCAGGACCAGAAGCACTCATGCAGCCCAAGACCATAACGCTGCCACCACTATGTTTGACTGTAGGCAGTACACACTTGTCTTGGTACTCCTCACCAGGGCGCTGCCACACATGCTGGACACCATCTGAGCCGAACAAGTTCATCTTGGTCTCATCAGACCACAGAACATGGTTCCTGTAGTTCATGTTCTTGGACTAGTCGTCTTCGGCAAACTATTTTTGGGCTTTCTTGTAGGCTAGCTTCAGAAGAGGCTTCTGTCTTGGCCGACGGCCTTGCAGACCAACTTGGTGCAGTGCACGACGTATGGTCTGAGCACTGACAGGCTGTTCTCCCACTGCTGCAACCTCGTTAGCAATGCTGTCAGCACTCCTGCGTCTGTTTTCTGATGCCAACTTGTGCATCTGAAGCAGAGCATCAGGACTCAACCTCTTTGGTCGACCCTGGGGAGGCCTGTTCTGAGCAGAACCCGTCTGGGAAAACTGCTGGATAACCTTGGTCACCGTGCTGGAGCTCAGTTTCATGGTTTCACAGATAGTCTTGCAGCTTAGACCATCTTTGTGGAGAGCAACAATTCTTTATTTCAGACCCTCAGAGAGTTCTTTCCCATGAGGTGCCATGTTGATCATCCAGTGACCAGAATGAGAGTGTTGCACCCAAAGCAACACAGTTTAAACCTTCAATATGTTACTCAACCTCATATAACCTAGTCGAACAGACAAAAGCATGAACATGATGAATAAAACACATTTCATTGCTTGGTTGACCATTACTAATTGGGGTGTGTACTCACTTTTGTTGCTACCCATTTTGGAAATAGTGACCGTTTGTTCAGTTAGTTGGACAATGCAGTAAATCTATATCACTACACATATTGTACCATAACTACTGTAGAATATATTCGAATATAAGTTTCAGTTCTGTAAAAATGTCCCTTGAAAAGATATATTAAATTAATTGTTGAGATTTGAGAGGTGTACTCACTTATATGTGTGTGTGTGTGTGTGAGTGAGTTAGTGTGCACGTCTGTATGCATGCAACATGCTCCATAACAGCACATAACCTCCTTCCGTACAATGCTCCTTGAAAACTCACATGATGTTAGAGGAACTTCCTGATTTTTTTACATACCTGCCAAATATGGTGAATTTGTCAGCACCTGTCCCTAACATGATTTGCATCACATCTGTCCAAAATGTCAATATGTATTTAAATACAAAATACAAAATTTGGATGTATAATGTGCCTGCTTAATTTGAGAAACCAGACAACATACTGCACAGGCATACACTGATTGGTTTTGAAGCAACTGAAGCAACTGAAAAACTAAACAGCAAAATATGAGTAATATTTCCTGCAATCATGGATGCTTTATTCTGTTCACATGCAAAATGCGAATACCACACATCATTATTACACTACCAAATACTCAAAATATGAATAAGCATAAGTTTAAATGCAGTAAAATATGTTGAGAAGAGGTTTGGAAATAATCTGGGCAAACCTGGCACAAATCAAATAAATTCATATTAAAGTAATCCGTGAAAGGGCAGTTAAATAATTGCTTTAACAAATGCAATTAGTCAGCCAATATTGGCATGAATTATATTTATTAGGCAATTGCTTTGCATTATATAATCTTTTGACTGTTAATATGCAATTCCTCTCCTATTCCCATCTTTCAATAATTCCGTACAGCTTGGACAAATTCAAACTCGGTGCTCGAAGTAGATGAAAGAGCAAAAATTTGTTAGGCGAAATGTCTACTCAACTATTGTAATGGGTGTCAATCTCCACTGGTAACACAAAGAGGTCCCATGTTTTTCCACAATCAGATCATTTGGGGGAAGCAGCTCTCATTTTATAGATCATAACTTTAGGGCAGGTTATTAAACATACACTGGGGATAAGTGCAACTTTCCCACAATGTTACAGGATTGTTTTATTGATATGCCACCTAACGGAAGCAACATTGCGAAAACGCCTTGTGTTAGCTGGGGATCAGTCTTGTGGTTGGGACTCATTGTGTGGGAAATTGATTCGTCCATCCAGAGCGAGTTTACATAATTGGTTAAAATGATCAAGTGCAGAGAGGATAGAAGGCGCGCTGCTGAAAACCATTTCCCAACTCCGCTTGGAGCCCAGCCAAGCCCGGGGTTGTTCGGATGTGTTCCAGCCCCAGCCTGACTGGCAGTAATTAGGGGTGTCTGAGCCAAGCTCAGCTTGTGCTCTGCGCAAACACCCCTAATTACCGCCAATTAGGCTAGGCGGGTAGGCAGATTTGAGAAAGCCAGAATATTCAGGCATGGGTGGGCATAGACTAAAAAAAGGCTGAAGTGCTTAAACGTGACTAAATGAAAAGGTTAAGGTTTTGGAGTCAGGAAGACAGGGAGGGAGAGAGAGAGAGAGACAGAGACAGAGAGAGAGAGAGCGAGAGAAAGAGAGAGAGAAATGTAAGTCTCACCTCGAGTGACGAGCCAGGCTTTTTCTTCAACTCTTCACATTTCCTAAATTTGCAGATCTGGTGGCCCGTTTTGCGGTTCCGACAGCTGCTGCACACCCCGCAGTTGATTAGCCGCCTGCAAGGCGCGCAGACCCCACACCTTTTCCTTTTCTTCTTTGCCGGGTTTCCGCTGGACGCCGAGGAATTATTCTGCGGGCAGTCTGCCAGATTGGCAATTTGAAACGCACTGTCTGTAACGGCTGCCGAGGCTGCGGGGGAGTGAAGGGCTGTCATGACGATGACCCCGGGAGGTAATGAGATGCCCCCTAAAGCCGGAATAGCGGAAAAAGTTCCAACGCGTTCTGGGAGATTCATTATCTCTGCTTCAGTGCCGCCGCATTTCAGCTTGTCCATGCAGTCGCCTGCTAAAGGTCTGCAGTGTTCGGGGGATAAGGTAGTGAGGAAATTATTATTTGCCATTTGCAACGACTCTGGCGGCACGCCAGGCTTTCCCGGCCGCTGGGACTCATTTCTATGCATGCCGGTCCTATTAGGGTTTATTGCCGCTGATTTCCTTCCCCAGAGCATGGCGTTATCGCAGTTCCAAGGGGACACGCCGATTCTGGTGCTGGGAAAAATCGGTGTGGTTATGCGAGCTATTTTGGCGGTCTGTGGAAATGCCCCATTCGTTTTGTAAAAGTTTGCAAAAGATCTGTACCTTTCCATTTCCGCATTATAATCCAAAACAGGGTTTAATCCACTTGCGTCCAACTGAAGATTATCCTTTTGCAAGAGAGACACGTCTGCACCCTGTCCAGTCTCAACACAAAGAACATTGTTCATATTTGACATGGCCACGAGTATTTGGAGTTTTCACAATGTCTGGGATCAAATTTGCCTCTCAAACTGCAGTCAGTTACAAACACTTTATCCTCCTGGTCATCCTTTCTTGTGCTAAAATAAGAGACAATAATGTTTATATAACGTAACATTATTGCGTGGTTGCGTTTTGTTTATCAAGTTACTCAAGGTAAAGAGAAAAAAATGCCCTATTTGATAAATCAGCTGACATTTTTTATCACATTTAATTCATTCTCTGATGGACCTTTCAATCTGGTATTTAAATTCAGAAAGCTGTTCTTTAACTGATTATAATTATAGGGCAGGTAGGGAACGCAAACATGCCTTTACAATCCAATGGAAACAGTGGCAGACATGAACAGACAGACATTTCCACATTGAAAATTAAAATAACTTTAGCGAGCAACAATATTTTAAAGAAAGACAGGCCTGTAAATTAATAAACTATATCATAAATGAATAAATCATAAATATATAAACATTTCACATGATCACTATCCTCTGTACAGCCTGTAATATTAGCTAATACTGAGAGACAACACATGCTCTACAAACCAATAGAATAGAGAAAACTTGCAATTTATTGGAATGCAGTGAATCGATAATGTTTTCAATGAAGTGACCATTATGCCAAGGTACCATTACATCAAACAATGAGCACACCCATGTCAAACTTAAAAAAACCACTGGTATTAATTCATTCTGAGGCACATGTGCTGAACAGGAACAAGAAAGCAAATGGGAGTAACTTTAAATCCAACTTAGCAAAAGACACAGCAACTGTGGTGTCTGTTGCCTTATGCGACTCCATTTCCTCTCTCAGGTTCATCTGGATTTTGTTTCCACAGATAAAAGCCCATCAGACACATCCATTGCCTACTGCTAGACTTCCTGTTAATTGCTAAAGCTAAGACACTTTAGGATTACCATAGCATTCAAAAATACACAATAACTTTGGACAGGTAAAGAGGGATGATCTTCCTGCCATCCCAAATAATCCAAAGGGGGGAAAAATACATTTATAACATTAAATTTGATGTAAATACATTTAAGGACGTATCTTTAAGGAGGAGAGGTATGCATGCAGAGCTGTTTTGACCCACTAAACAGCATTTTTGCACAGACAACACCAAATACAAAATATGGAATGTAATGTCAAAAACTACAAGGGCCCACTTTGTCTAACAGCAAAAGCGTAAAGAATGAACTTCTAAAAATATAACACAAAGTAAGATCACATTGTATTTTCTTTGAGCCTTTTGCTATCAAAAAACTTTAAACCAAAAATGTGTTATTCATCAAAGAAAAGATATGTAAGGCATTGATATTGAGCAGGTAGTTTGAAATAATAAAAAGCAGCAAAACAATCTAAGACAAACAAGCATCAATTATTATTTATTTGTACACCACAAAGCAAACTTTAGCAGAACAGAATATTCAATTGCTGGTTACTGTACTGTAATCCACTGAGCAGCCAGCCCTCGCGCCGCTGCACCCCAGGGCAATTAATTACTCCCGGTCTGGTCCGTCGGAGACACTCGGATCAAAGGTCATGCTCGGGGACTCCGAGGAGGGTACTGGGCTGAGCAATTAAACTCATTAATCCTCATGCTCCCCAATCTCTTGGCGCCAGCGCAACCCACGTAACACCGTTGTCAGAAAGCATGCGAGTGCGACTATAATCTGTGGGGGAGGAAAATGGAAGAGCATCACCTACCAGTTTCCTGACGAAAAGCGATTCCAGACGCTACCAGTCTGCAAATATACAGCATCACTGCACGACGAAGAGGGGAAAGAACGCAAATTCAACGTCGCGCTCAAAACAAAAGATTCATTTTTTGACGAATCTTTCGGTAAAAAGTAAAAACTAAGTGAAAAAATAAAGGAATGACGACAGCGATTAACAGTGTACTTCTGAGCCGATTGTGTGTTCCACAAGGTTAGGTGTTTCCTCTCGGTTCAGGATGTATTGTGTAGCAGCCGAGTGTTAGCTCGGTCCGCGTCTCCTGTCGCTGTGTGTGGCTGATTGGTGCTGAGGTGAGGAAGCTGGGATGTGGACACCTACTGATCATTGGCTGGAAATTACTATAGAAACACGCGGAGCACTGGGAGGGGGCTGGCTTCGGGCTCCCTTTTGGGAAATAGCTGTGGGAAGCTGCGTCTTCACGTCTTAACCTTTTATTTTTTCAATACCCCTCTGTCACCCAATTTCCATTATTTTACGCCGCGAAGCACTAATCATTGGCATTCCTAAAATTCAGGGAAACGTTTGTTATTACCGATCTGTTCGTTAATTGAAATTTGGTCAAAATAATTACAATTTTGGCGCACTGTGATAATGATAAAATGCTCCGACTGTGGTGCTGTATTTTTCTCCCCAGAGAATGGCAGCCATAATTAAGGAGACCTGTGAGCACGACTACAGAGACTAAGCACGAGATAAATTCTTCTAGATTGGCAGATTGCGGCGTGTATATTAATAGCCTACGTGGCGGAAATCGTCGTTCGGACCAGCAAAAAAAGCATCATACACATTTTGCTCGTGGCCCTGAACACTAGGCCTCTTGATGTAAGGTTTTCTTATCATAAAAAAAAAATAATAATAATATAAAATAAATGTAAAATCTCGAATGTTTTTTTGAACGCCTTGACAATGTAAATAACTGCCTTATACTACAAAGGCACCGAAGATGATCAGGTTTGCACTTATTTAAGCTTTGAATGATCAATAGCGTAATAATGATAATAATAATAAAAATAATAATAATAATAATGATAATAAGTATTATTATTATTATTAATCGTGGGATAAATATTCGTTAAACTCATGTAGAAGTCATTAATAAGACGTGGAAAGTAGTAAAAAGAAAACTTAGCACATTGCCTTGCACTCACACTAGACCTTCACGATGCATTCATTCCTGGTATAATTTTGAGCTTTGTGTTCTGTTCACAAAACTTTGTCTTTTCACTGTTTGTGCTTTGGACAGTGAATCAACTATGCCTGTCAATTAGTGATACCTGTGATAAAGCCTTTCGTGATGGCTTTCTATTGTTTCTTTTATCTGAAAAATTGAATTCAAATGCCTATGATTGATCAATATACTTTGTTTCTTGAGAATTTTATCCAAATACTTGCCGTGAAGCCTGGTATGGACTGATAAGGAAAATCAACTTAATGTGGCATTACTCTGGGAACATATACCCATATTCCACAGTTCACAATTATTCATTAAGAAGTAAAAAGTGTGCATTCAGTTTTTACATGGTATGCAAATAATGTCAGAAGAGACCAAACTATTCCATTAAGTAAAATCCAAAGTCTGTCAAATTTTTGAGATTGGCAGGCGAGCTACAATTGACTGATACAATTGATTCTCAGAGATGGATGGAAGCCATTTGTTCAGATTCTCTTCCTGGTTGATTTGAATGAGAAAAAGGCGTACCAAGAATGAATGGCAAAGATCCCTGTGCAAAATAAAATCTGTAAAATAACTAAATAAATTTATAATTTGAGCTTTGATCTCTTGGGACACGTGACAAACAGGGTGTCATTAATCACCACAGGACCAGATTCAACTGTGTTCAGTATTTAGAGGGTGGAAATAAGAGCTAGGAGCAGAGGACTTGTGGATACAGGCCCGTGTCATTCTGTGATGAGGATAGGTTACTTAACGCCATCTGATCCTCATCCCTCTGTGTGTGTCTGTTGTCTCGCTCACCTTCATGAGTTCAGTCTCCAGGTTTTCTGCTAATATTTGGACCCTCACCCTTCATACTCGTCAATGACCTCAGAGTGAGATACTTTGGGGACCCAAAGAGATAACATGACAGTATCATCAAGCTTTATAAAAAAAGGCATCATCTTTGTGGAAAAGATAATGGCAAACACTGGTTTAATTGCTTATCTCCATTTCTTTAGGGAAATGTCACTCATTAAATGAGGGTGCCACCAGTTACAAGAAGAAAGCTTGTAAACTGCAAGTTTAAATGAATAAAATACATGCCATTTTTTTCAATGGAAGGCCAGCTATTCCACACTTGGCCATTAGTAGGATGATGCACAATTTTCAATTTGAATTTGAATGACTTATGTGAATGCTGCTGTCTGTAGATATAAGCCAGAAGATATCTAGATATGGTAGCATGGACAGGGAAGTGAATTGACTGAAGTATTAATCATATACCCAAATTAATGTCCACCTCAATTCAGATTTGTGCATTTATTGATCCCCCTTATTTTACTAAGGTTACCATTTTAGGTTTAAGTATTATTAGTATCTTCATTCTTGCATCCTGTACTAATGATCACAGTGTTTGTTTGAAAAGTTCAAATGTTTTTGTTCTCAATTATGCCAAAAGGTGCACAGCAGATTAACCATTATGAGCCAATTCAAAATCATCCCTTCCTGACATCACAAGGGGGAGTGACCACCGAGAATAATGAAATCCGATTGACTGCTTGACTGAAGTTGATCAGTTCTTCTTGTCTCCGGTTGGTTACTTTCCCATGTGATGTCAAGAGGGGAAAGATTTTGAAATGGCTTGTAATAACTAATAGGTTGTGCACCTGATGACGTAATAGGGGACCTTTAATGATGTTACGACCTTGGCCAACTCTGCTGCCTTTAAATTAATGTGCGCTCCTACACGCGTTAGTGCATCTATTGTTTCCTCTTATCGTACCATGGTCACCGTTTTTTACTGCTATAATGCTAGCAGAACAATTTTTGTTGTATTACACTGTACTCATGATTGCTGTCGCCACCCTTGTGTAAATGCCTTCTGTGTCTCCCAAGGATGAAAGTTTATTGTGAGAGTATTATGTCCGAGGACGTATGTGTGCCAAATTGCTATCTTACAGGTGATCCTGCTAATGAAGCTGCATACGATTGAACTTGTTATGAAACAATAATCTATATCTGATTGGTTGCAGATGTTGTGTATAGTTTATACGTCATTCAGCCCTGTGTGTTGTTAAGAGCTCTTAGGAGTGGGTGCCATTTTGTTTATTCCTTTTTCTCCTGGTTCTGTTAGGAAGTTAGGTAAGTTGATCTGTCCTTTGTTTCTCGGTTAGGAAAATTAGTTCGTTTTTGTTCTCAGATTCTTTTATTAATTGTTTTTGGCGTTGCCCACTCTGGAGCTTGAAGCTCTCTGGGGCCGACATGTGTAAGCAGTTCCCCACTTTGGAGCCTGTAGCTATCCGGGGCCGACATCTGTAAGCATTACAATAAATTCTGTTATCTTCCTCGCACCTATAGTGTGTTTGTGTGTTCTGGGGACGGGAAACGGGACGCTCACTTAAAGCTGTTACAGCTTTTCCCTAGACAGGGGCCGTAACAAGAGTCAGTAGGGACACAAAGGTAATGTAAGTGTGCATAATGGACAAGCTGGAAAATTTCTGCAAGAATTTGAGTGCAAATACTGCCTTTTCCGTAAACAGAGATCATCCTAATGAGTGCTTGTTACTTTTTATGATACTGCAGTACTGTTTGCGAAAAGACGGAAATCTAACTAGTTACAAGGCCGTGAGAAAGAAGGTACTAACTGGTTGTGACGGTCGGCTGAGCAGCTCATGTGTACAGATTATCAGTAAATGTAGTCCGGTGCAAGCCTCTCCTGCTGTTGTCTGCATGAGTCTAACCTTGTGTAAGTACACCATGCAGCTCAATAGATAAATGTATTGTAATGTTATGTAGCTGTGCAGGGTCATATACTGGCCTTGGTAAACACTGGTGATCGACAATGAAAACAGCCGCATGGGGAAAAAGCGCAAATTATGAACCCCAGAAACCTGCCATTACGGCAAGAACAATCCTAAATATTAAAATAAATGGGTTTGCAGCAAGCTCAAATTTACTATTTCACTTCAAGATGGCACTCTTAAATTTCCATTTCTGACATAAACCAGTACTGTTAAAAGCACAATGTTATTAAATGTCCGAACAATACTTTTCCAAGGCTACTTGGGGATTCCGTGTTTTTTGTCAAGAAAATTGGTATATATTTTGCATGTATATTCTGTAATACCGGGAAGTGTTTTTCACTCATTTAGGATATACACTGCTCAAAAAAAAATAAAGGGAACACTAAAATAACACATCCTAGATCTGAATGAATGAAATATTCTTATGAAATACTTTGTTCTTTACATATTTGAATGTGCTGACAAGAAAATCACACAAAAATTATCAATGGAAATCAAATTTATTAACCCATGGAGGTCTGGATTTGGAGTCACACTCAAAATTTAAGTGGAAAAACACACTACAGGCTGATCCAACTTTGATGTAATGTCCTTAAAACAAGTCAAAATGAGGCCGAATAGTGTGTGTGGCCTCCACGTGCCTGTATGACCTCCCTACAATGCCAGGGCATGGTCCTGATGAGGTGGCGGATGGTCTCCTGAAGGTTCTCCTCCCAGACCTGGACTAAAGCATCCGCCAACTCCTGGAGAGTCTGTGGTGCAACGTGGCGTTGGTGGATGGAGCGAGACATGATGTCCCAGATGTGCTCAATTGGAATCAGGTCTGGGGAACAGGCGGGCCAGTCCATAGCATCAATGCCTTCATCTTGCAGGAACTGCTGACACACTCCAGCCACATGAGGTCTAGCATTGTCTTGCATTAGGAGGAACCCAGGGCCAACTGCACCAGCATATGGTCTCACAAGGGGTCTGAGGATCTCATCTCGGTACCTAATAGCAGTCCCAGGCTACCTCTGGCAAGCACATGGAGGGGTGTGCGGCCCCCCAAAGAAATGGCACCCCACACTACACCCCTATCCCTCCATAAAGCTTAACTGACCCGTCAAACTATGGACCCATTTAACATAACATAACATAACATAACATGAATGGCAAGAACAGGCCTTTCAGCCCAACTAATCTCGCCATTTTCTTTATACTATTGTGATTATATCCGTTCAGATACTAAATGACTCAATGGTGTCTAGCTTTAGGTCAAGCCTGCTCTTGAAAACCCCCAAGGTCTCTGCCTCAACAATATGGCCAGATAAGCTATTCCACATTGAAATTACACTCTGGATGAAGAAATATTTCAGAATATCAGTGCTAAATTTACCTTTGGTCAACTTCCATTTGTGACCCCGAGTTCTACTTACAACACTTTGTCGAAGGAATCCTACATGATTCACTTTGTTAATCCCTTTAACATATTTAAAGACCTCAATCAAATCACCCGAGTCTCCTTTTCCTAAGACTAAAGAGGTTAAGGATCTTCAGCCTCTTCTCGTAGATTTCATCTTTTATACCTGGAATAAGCTTGGTGGCTCATCTCTGAACTTTCTCCAGAGCCTCTATATCGCTCTTAAAGTATGGTCCCCAGAACTGTACACAATACTCCAGGTGTGGTCTAACGAACGTGTTGAACAAAAGAAGCATCACCTCCTTAGATTTGTACTCAATACTTTTGGCAATGTATCCTAGCATCCGATTAGCTTTTATAACTGCTACGGCACAATGGCTAGAACCTGTGAGGGTTTGGTTAACAATCACTCCCAGATCTTTCTCTTGTGCAGCACATTCCAGTTTTAAACCTCACATGAAGTAATCCCGTCTAATGTTTTTATTACCTACATGTACAACTTTACATTTTGCTAGATTAAATTTCATTTGCCACATTTCTGCCCAATTCTGGATTCTATCCAAATCGTCCTGAATCACTTTAGTGGACCCTAGACTATTTGCCAAATCCCCCAATTTAGTATCATCTGCAAATTTAACCAATCTGCTCTCAATATTCCTATCAAGGTCATTAATGTAAATGAGGAACAGCAAGGGTCCCAACACCGATCCCTGGGGGACGCCACTCCCCACCATACCCAGCTCAGATGAGATATCACTGACCACTACTCTTTGGGTTCTGTCCTGTAACCAGTTTTGAATCCACTTCAGAATACCTCCTGTAACTCCAATGGAGCTCATTTTAAAAATTAGTCTCTTATGCAGGACTGTATTGAATGCTTTCTGAAAATCCAAGTATATGATGTCACAAGCCCTGCTCTGGTCGTAAGTCCTGGTGGCCTCTTCAAAAAATTCCAGAATGTTTGTCAGGCATGACCTTCCCTTCCGAAAACCATGTTGGCTATCCCTCATGATACTGTTACGTTCGAGAAATAAGTCCAGCTCATCTTTTATCATAGATTCCAATATTTTGCACGAAATGCAAGTTAAACTCACTGGCCTGTAGTTTCCTGGCTCGGTACCGTCCCCTTATATATTGGTATTATATTGCCCTATTTCCAATCATTTGGTATTTCTCCAGTTTCTAAAGACCGTCGAAAGATGGCGGATAGCGGCTTAAAGATGAACTCACCAGCTTCCCTGAGCACTCCAGGATATAAGCCATCAGGACCCGCCGCCTTATCTGCTTTTAGTTTATGCAACTTGTCTAATACTTTGTTATCCCGAACCTCAATTTCCGCTAAATAATCTTGAGCATTTGACATGCCCTCTGGCCAAATAAAGACCCCCTCTGAGGTAAAATTCTCAACAAAGTAACTGTTTAAGGCATCCGCAATATGCTTGTTATCATCTAGCAGCGATCCATTTTTATTCTTTATGCACTTACCCTGCTCTTTAACTTTCCTTTTTCTGCTCCAGTACTGAAAGAAAGCTAGTTTTTGCCCCCTCTGCAATTTGTCTTTCATACAGTCTTATAGCATTCATCAGCTCTTTTTTGACCACAGCCCGCATTTTAAAGTATTCAGCCCTAGTATTCTCATTGTTATCCTTTATGTACATCTTATAAAGATTCCTCTTTTCCCTCAAAATCCTACGAATACTTTTGGTCATCCACTGAGGATTCTGCTTTTTCAGCTTACTTTTGGACACCTTCGGAATGAATCTGCATTGTGATTCAAGTAAAGCCCCTTTAAATCTTTCCCACATCTCATTTCAGGACTTACACTCCAGGAGTGTCTCCCATTTTATTTCAGCGAGATATGAGCGCATCCTGTCAAAGTTTACTTGCGTAAAAGTGACAATCTTTGTTTTAGAATACACCTTTTTAAATTCCCATGAAACATCAAAATTAACAGCAGAGTGATCACTTGTCCCAAGTGGCTCCAGTACCTTAACATTGCTAATTCTATCTGGGTCATTACAGAGCACAAAGTCTAAAATTGCCTTCTCTCTGGTAGGTTTATTAACATACTGCACCAAGAAATTATCATTTATAACATCTAGAAATTCTTCCTCCCCCTACCCTGTCCTTTCACCATTTCCCAATTGACACCAGGATAATTTAAGTCTCCCATGATTATAGTCCCACCACCACTACAAGGTCCGTAATCCTCCTTCCTTCATTGTACTGTCCAAAGCTGGTGGTCGATAGCATACTCCTATGTTTAAACCTGTCTCGTGTTTACCAATGAGCCTGACCCAGATATCTTCACAGGACAAGGAATGTTCAATTTCGGGAATTTCCTGTACATTAATGTTTTCGTTCACATAGAGTGCTACGCCCCCTCCTCGCCTATTACATCTATCCTTCCTAAAGCGCCTATAACCTTCCATATTATATTCATCTCCATCTTCTTCACATATCCATGTCTCTGTAATCCCAACTGTCATAGCCCTCACTGATCACTACAGCCTCAAGTTCTGGAAATTTATTTTTTATGCTTCTTGCATTTAAATTAAAACATTTCAGGTTATTACTAATGCTCTTCCCCCTTGATTTCCCATGTGACCGCCGCCTTGAGCCCCCCACTACGCTTTGTTGCTTTAAAAGTAAAACATTGATAGTGCATGTTACGCCGTCAGCTTCCATTGGGGCAGTCTGCATTTCCCTATGTGTAACACTCACTAACCTCCCTGCCCCCCAAGTCCCTAGTTTAAATAATCCTGTGCTACCCTCAACATACACTGGCCCAGTGCAAAGGTACCCCTCCGGTTCAGGTGCAGCCCGTCAGGCTTGAACAGGTCACCCCTGTCCTAGAAAAAGTTCCAGTGCCCCATAAACCTATACCCCTCTTTCCTACACCAGGTTCGTAGCCACGTGTTAAACCTCCAGATAAAATTCTGCTTACCTCTGCTTGCAAGTGGTACCAGTAGAATCCCGGAGAACACTACCGTTTAGGATCTGCTCCTAAGCTTCTCAGCTAATTCCACAAATTTGCCTTGCAGAACCTCAAACCTACCCTTACCTATGTTGTTTGTCCCAACATGGACCATGACAACTGGATCCCTCCCCGCTCTGGCCAGGAGCTTGTCCGCACGCTCCAGGAGGTCTCCTACCTGGGCACCAGGCAGGCAACACACCGTACGAGACTCCTTGTCGCGCAAACAGACTAAGCTATCTATTCCTCTAAGTATTGAGTCCCCCATTATCAATAACTCTCTTTTCTGAGGGGTAGAGGCCAACAGGGTGCCCTGCGGCTCATCAGTCCCCTCACTCTCAGGGTCAGGGGCCAAGTCGAGTTCCCGCAAGGGCTGTAATCGCTTGGACACCTCAACCACTGGAGAAGCTGTCGCTGTACGGCGTGCACACCCTTTCCTGCGCTGCCGACCTACAGTCACCCAACTTTCTCTCCCTACCTGTTCTGGGCTCCCAGTACCATCCTGCTTTGACGTACACACCATTTCTCTAAACGACGTACTACTTAGTTCCTCTAGGAACTCTACTGATTGAAAACTATGTCGCGCCGCCAACTGGCCCTGAAGATCAAGGATTTGTGTGCTCCCAGTCCTTTGAAAAGCTCTGGAAAATCTTGTTTTCAAACAGGTATATACACCTATCTGATACGTGATAATAATCTGATTACAGAGAGTCAACATGGCTTTCATCCCAAGCATTCTACCTCCACTGCTTTGATTAATGTAGTGGAGGACATAAATATTTCAGTTGACAATGGGGTTGTCGCTGTAGTTACCCTGGATCTTGAAAAGGCCGATGCCTCGATGCCGCAAGATATCCTCCTTGAAAAGCTAACATATTTAGGTTTTGACAATCAGCGATAGAATGGTTTAGGCAGTATTTTAAAATGAGAAAACAAGTTACAACAGTGAATGGAAACAGCTCGTCAATGTGCTCAGTAGAATGCGGTGTCCCGCAAGGAAGTATTTGGGCCTGCTGTTATTTATATTGACTCTCAATGATCTCCTGAATGCACTTAAACAATGCAAAGTGTCCCTATATGCAGATGATACATGTTTACACAACAATCAATTATGAGCTCTCACTGCTTAGGGTTGGTTTTTCCACAATCATTTACTCCTCAATGTAAATAAATGTAACTTTATGCTTATTGGAACGAAGTCAAAATTACGCCGGGTCGATTATGTTAAAATCAACATAAATGGCACTGAGTGTAAATATTTAGGTGTAAAACTTGATGAAAATCTCTCTTGGAAAGCAGAAATTAACCAGGTTAGAAATAAAGCTTTAAAGAGTTTTTTATTATTCAAACGTTCTAGAAAATATGTAGATCAAAATACCACTCTGTTGGTTTATAAAACTCTTATCCAGTCACACTTTAATTATGGTTCAGTTACATGGATGAAAGGGAATTCGTCCGACTTGCAAAGACTTCAAGTTCTACAGAATAGAGCTTTGCACATTGTAATGGGAGTGGAGGCACGATATCATAGAGAAGCATTGTACAACACCCTCAAAGTGGACCATTTAATTGAACGATGGCAAAGGCATTTACTACCGGAATTGAGAGAGACTACTTATAATTTCCGAAACACTGACACATCTTTGAAATTGCCTTAACCACGGACAAATTTTTTTATTACGGAGTACTTTTTATTCTGCGGCTAAATTATTCGATGATCTTCCAAAGAAAATTAGGACTATTGACAATATAAACACTTTTATTAAAACTATCCAAAAACGTTAATTTCCGATACTATACTGAGTACAAATGAAAATGCACCACTTGAAAAAAGTCAATATTTAAGTTCAAATGAACTTCAATATAATTTTTATACAACAACAACACTACAGTGACGTCACCCGACATGCTAGGTGCAAGAAATGCGAGAATTTCAAGTTTACTGTAACGCTAGGCAATTTTTTGCAAAAACGCAACATCTTGCACGCAAACCACGGGAAAAATGAATTTCACTCTGAATTTGTGCACACATTGCCTTTAAAAGCATGTGAATCCGAATAAAATTTCACTTCTTCACTGACACTTGTGAAATGTCGACACTATGCCGGGACTTGCAGCCCCTGAACGGGAACGTGCCATAGGCATGTTTCAAATTGGCGCCAGCACCAGGGAAATTGCAAGACGACGACACTAAGCACCCACAACGATCGTAAGACTCCATCAAAGGTTTCTGCAAACGGGGAGCACTCGGGACCGTCCTCGACCGGGTCAACAACGTGTGACAACGGCACGTCAGGACCGTCAGATCGTACGGGATCATGTCCGAGACCGAACACTACCAGCGACAAGAACGGCTGCTCAGGTCCAAGGACGACGTGGATTCATTCACCCCAACACCCTACGGAACCGTCTGCGAGCTGCAGGCCTGTGTGCACAACGTCTTTATTTCGGCCCCATATTGACGGATCGTCACAGAGACCAGCGTCTACAGTGGGCAAAAGGCACCAGAATAGGCGACTACGACAATGGCACAGTGTCATCTTTTCTGACGAGTCACGATTTCACTTAAGGAACGCAGATGGCCGTATACGTGTTTGGCGGAGATGTTTACAAGTCTTCTTAAATCATTCATTATCTCAAATGCATCATACAAATATACTTCACATATCAATCCGTGGAGCTATTCCAGATTTCGCGAGTGGTGCGTTTTCATTTGTACTCATTATCTTAAAACATTTTTTAACCACTTTTACCATGTTGAAATAAATAAACTACAAATACAAATATTAAACATAGATGTTTAAATGTTTCTTCCCACAAATGAGATTTATTTGTCTGTGTTGTAGTTTATAACACTAGAAAACTTGTTAACGCGATATCTAATGAACCGTTGCACATAGAGTCTTCAAATTTGGTATCAGCCTACAATGGGGCATTACGCAGACACCAGTCGATATGGGTGACCTAGACCTTATTTTCCAGGTCACCACAACACTTTTAACCGCTTTTCAAACTCTTGTAAATGCGATATCTCATGAACCGTTGCATCTAGTCTTCAAATTTGGCATCAGCCTACATTGGTGCATTATGCAGACACCAGTCGATATGGGTGACCTTGACCTTATTATCAAGGTCACCACTTTGGCCACTTTTCAAACTCTTGTTAATACATTGAAGTTTGTGGTATTTACTGAAGCAGTATTTAATGAAGCGGCGGGGGACATGGCCACCTTTAGTGGCAAACACTTGTTTTTTTAACAGCAGCAGTATCTGCAGGAAAAAGGAGAACAGAAAGAGCACCTTTGGTTCTTTTTAGTGAATGTGTGAAGCCAAAAATTTGGTAGATGGGCATAGTGGGTACTGTATTAACTTTAATGTACTGATCACTTTGTTTTCGCTGCATTCCTGGTATGAAGGACTGTAGTCTCCAGCGGAAGTACTAGGCGGCTGAGTTGGCGCACAACATACGTCATCGCCAAACGTTAGTGATTAGTTTACGGGAACACCAATGATTTATACACTTCTGACAAGCACCCACCCACCAGGAAGTAAACACTCATCAATGACGACTACCCAGACTCTGTGTACGAAGCAAAGCGAAGTAGCAGAGTCTGGTTTTACTAGGCTATTGGCAACTTGCTTTGGATGTGACAAAATTTTACACGGAAAGTACATCATGGTTTTTTTGTGAAGAGTTGCCTATTTGGGCTTGTGAGTTAAACATTTTATAGAATTTATTATTCACTCACCTAAACATTCCATTATAACGGAAGCTAACATGGTGACCAAGAACAATGATTGAAATCAGCTCACTAATCTTACCGTTTCAAGGGATATTTTCTGCCCTTCCCCCCAGTTTTCGGTCCACCTTCCGCCACTGGAATTGAGTTCATTTTTCAGAACCCTCACTAACTTCTCCAAATCATCGCTGTGCACTTCCGAAATGCGCTCAGTTCCAGTGAAGTGGACACTGAAACCAAATGAGTGGATATATAGCTACATAAGCTAGTTAGTTCACAATCCTGTTTATTGAGCATTTTGGGTGCTGTTTCATTGAGAAAACATAAGTTATGCGACTACAGCCGTTAGAAACACCAGATTGGACCACAAACTACCTATGGATTGGACACAGCCACAAAATTAACATTAAATCGGATTGGATCATGTTAGATTTACGATTCTGCGTTTCTTTCATTTTTCCCATTGATTCTCAGTTGATCAGGTTATTTTTGCTTTATCCCCACTTAAATCTACACCTTTGGTGTCTCCTCCCATTCAAACAACAATCAAAAGTATTGTTTCCTTTGATTGGTTTGCGCCTTGCACGTTCCCCATTCCCTGGCTGTGTCTTGTTTCATAGTTACCCTTTGTGTGTGACGTATTTCCACTCCCCCTTCCGTTGCAAGTTTCTGGATTGTAATTATATCCCCGAAAGCCTAATGGCATTCCGGGGGATATTATGTTTTTGGTCCGACCACCGCCTTACTACGTGTTACCGCGATAACTTCAGTAATATTTCAATTACAAATTCCAAATTTTGCACATAAGTAAGTATCATAAAGAGGAAGAATTGATTTGATTTTGGATAATTTACGATGTCTAGATTGGCCACCAGGGGCCAAAATCTGATTTCAGTGTTAACGCAATAACTGCAGTAATATTTCAATTAGAAATTCCAGGTTTTACATATAAGTAAATATCATAAAGAGGAAGAACTGATTCAATTTTGGACAATTTACTTATTCTAGATTGGCCACAAGGGGCCAAAAAAGGAAAAAATCACTGTTCCGCGATAACTGCAGTAATATTTCAATTAGAAATTCCAGGTTTTACATTTCAGTAAATATCATAAAGAGGAAGAACTGATTCAATTTTGGACAATTTACTATTTCTAGATTGGCCACCAGGGGCCAAAAACGGAGAAAATCACTGTTCCGCGATAACTTCAGTAATATTTCAATTACAAATTTCAAGTTTTGCCCGTAGGAAAGTACCATAAAGAGGAAGAACTGATTTGATTTTGGACAATTTACGATGTCTAGATTGGCCACCAGGGGCCAAAAACTGATTTCAGTGTTAACACGAAAACTGCAGTAATATTTCAATTAGAAATTCCAGGTTTTGCATATAAGTAAGTATTATAAAGAGGAAGAACTGATTCGATTTTTGAACAATTTACCATCTCTAGATTGGCCACCAGGGGCCAAAAACTGATTTACATGTTAACGCGATAACTGCAGTAATATTTCAATTAGAAATTCCAAGTTTTGCATATTAGTACGTATCATTAAGAGGAAGAACTGATTCGATTTTGGACAATTTACAATTTCTAGATTGGCCACCAGGGGCCAAAAACTGAAAAAAAATCACTGTTTTTATCATATCTCTGGAAATATTTGTCCGATTGACCACAAATCAAGTGCACATCAAAGGTCATAACCTGAGAATGTGTCCCACGATGACATTATACCTGTTTGGTTTAAAATTTTTACCCAAGGTGGAGCTTTGTCACATAAAATTCCCCATTTTTGCTATATCTTCAGAACCATTTGACCGATTGACCTGAAATTAAATTCAAATGAAAGTCTATTCAAGGTCTATTCAAGGATTGGGGAATTGGAGGATTGGGGGCGTTCGGGGATATAACCCCAGCTGTCGCCTCCGACGGCACAAGCCTAGTTTACAATAGAACATAGATAACATTTCAAATATTGAAACTGAGACTTTTTCCTTTTTTTCCCACAAAATGAGCTTATTTCAAACCTTCTGGCTGCAACAGGTCTCAAAAAAGCTGGGACACAGGCAAAAAAGGGCTGAAAAAGCCGTTAAGATTTAAGAGAATCAGCTGAAAGAACATTTATCAAGCAAGTTAACTGGCATCAAATGTGTAACATGATTGGCTATAAAAGGGAGGTCTTAGAGAGGCAGAGTCTCTCAGAGGTAAAGATGGCCAGAGGCTCTCCAACCTGTGAAGGCTTGTGAAAAAAATTGTGGAATACTTTAAAAACAACGTCAAATTGCAAAGGCTTTGAAGGTCTCATCATCGACAGTGCATAACATCATCAAAAGATTCAGAGAAACAGGAAAGGGACCTGTGGGTAAGGGACAAGGCCAAAGACCGTTACTGGATGGATCTTCGGGCCCTCAGACACCATTGCATCACTCACCGGCATGATTCTGTCATTGACATTACTAAATGGGCCCAGCAATACTTCAAGAAACCACTGTCAGTAAACACAGTCCGCCGTGACATCCACGGATGCCACCTAAAACTCCATCATGCAAAAAGGAAGGCACTGTTGAGTATGATCCAGAAGCGCCGCTGTGTTCTGTGGGCCAAGTCTCATATAAAATGGACTGCAGCAAAGTGTCCTGTGGTCAGACGAGTCCAAATTTGACATTCTTGTTGGAAATCATGGGCGTAGTGTCCTCCGAGCTAAAGAGGAAAAAGACCACCCCACCTGTTCTCAGCGTTTAGTTTAAAAGCCTGCATCTCTGATAGTATGGGGATGCATTAGTGCATATGGTGTGGGACACTTGCATGTTTTAAAAAGCACCATGAATTCTGAAAGGTATATTAACCCCTTTCTGCAGATGTAGACGCCTGCGTCGATAGACCTGCAAATCTAAGCACGCTGTTACTGTACTCGATCACTAGATGGCAGCCCCGGATCAGTTATTGAATATTCACAAGCAAGCAGACCTCGAACGCGGTTTTGAATATGGGGAAGTTCACTCCGCTCCCTGTTTTTCGAGAGTTGCATGAATTAAACTCCTCAGCTAAGCCTGATGTGCAAACTGGTCAATATCCTTGCCCATAGAATCGATCCAGCAGTTTTAAAAAATGATCTTTTGCGACAGAAAAAATCGTTTCCTATGTAGCAACCACTTTAGCAACAGTGAGCCAACGGCATTCCAATTAGTGGTTCAGAAAAATCTGTTTTCTGAAGCAAAAAATTCGACGTGGTATTGATTCTCTCACATTCTACTGTCAATTACAGTCATCAAATGCAAAAAATGCGTAGTTCCCCACCGTGGATTTTCGTGTACATTCATTCATTGACAAATCCAGTGCTTCCTTATATCCAGCCGAGTACTGGCGTTGATAGCCAATCACTCAATCATACATTCAAGCTCTGCTGCCTGACTGCACAGTTAGACTTCACGGCCTCGTGAAACTTCCGCGGTAACAACGTATTGATTGGCTCGTTTCTTATCCAATTCCTGAGTGTTTAAACGTTCTACAGCGAGTGAAACATATTGATTGGACAAACACAGACCAAACAAGCCTATGCGTATCAGCAGGCTCGGTTGTTTCCTGTTTACGTTGCGCGCATTACGCGGCTGAAACACACGCGATATATCTATATATATATATAGAAAAAAGACGCGCAAAACTGGCCTTGAAGTGTTCAGTTATATTTAGAGGATTTAAATAAGATAAGGACATGGTCAATGGGAATTATTTCGAATGAAACAGGACCGGAGGGTTCCTTTACTGGATACATCGTCTCTGGAGGAGGGATTCGTGGAAAAAAGGTAGGCTGCTAGTTTTGCTTTCTGTTTTGGAATGTATACCGTACTCAACAAAGTCGAATGTCGACGTTTTTTCCTGTTTAAAAGTGAACTGCCCATGCATTTAGGTGGACCCCCTGGTACGGTCATTGCACCGTTCTGTTGAATCTAGGGAGGAATTTATATTTCGTGATGTTCCCTGAAAGTGGAATGTCTGTTCTGTTAAAATAAGGTATATTTCAGAATTCAGACATTACTGAGTTAGTGAGTTGTACTTGTTCCTTAAAAGGGTTGAAATGAGGTTGTGAGTTTGGGAACTGGTAACTTCCATTACAGGGTGAATGTTCTGACTGTTTAATCAGCAGTTTATAAAATGCAATGCATGTTTGTGCTAGCTTGGGGGACTTGACAAAAATTGACAAAACTCTGAACCTTATTATGGAGAAAAGGCATGTTCTGTGTTTGGAGAGGTTACTGGTGACCACTGATATTCAACTGCACTGATATTGATGTATTCATACTAAACTTAACCAGAAAATCATTTGTTCATATTAAATTTCATGCCTTAAAACTTTATTTTTGTTAAATACATGATTTTTTAATGATTTTACATAACATAATTTTGAGACTTTGGGGAGACACTTGGGTAGCTGTATAATTTGGCTAATAGCATGTAAGTAATCTAGAATGTAATGTTGAAGATGAATTCTACTTGTGCTCAAGGAGTTTATGATACCAGAAATGTAAATTTTTAAGCCCCAGCAGTTTTTCAATCCTCAGAATTATTTTTTTTGCAATTTCAATGGTGAATTCTCATGAAGATTTTTTATGTTTGCAGCTCATTTTCTCGAGCAAAAACATGTAAATAAACTGAAATACAATGTAATTCTAAATGCTGTAAGTGTCTTTTCTGAATTGAACCACATTTTTCCTCTTTATGAAGCTTAAATCTTGAATTATACAGCATTAAAGTGGGTAACCCATAAATAGCCAAATTTGGTTTCTGCACAAAGGGGTTAAGGTTTTAGAGCAACACATGCTCCCCTCCAGATGACATCTATTCCAGGGAAGGCCTTGTGTATTTCAGCAGGACAATACAAAACCACATACTGCAGGTATTTCAACAGCATGCCTTCGTTGTAAAAGAGTTTGTGCGCTGAACTGGCCTGCCTGCAGTCCTGATCTTTCACCGATTGAGAACATTTGGTGCATAATTAAACAAAAAGTCTGTCAAAGGAGACCTAAAACTCTCCAGAAGCTGGAAGCCTGTATTAAACAAGAGTGGGATCAAATTCCAATGGCTAAACTCAAGGAACTTGTCTCCTCAATGCCCAGACGGCTCCAATCTGTGTTAAAAAGAAGAGGATACTACACCAGGGTAAACAGGCCCCTGTTCAGACTTTTTTAGACCTGTAACAACCATCAAATTTGAAATGAGCTCATTTTGTGGATAAAATTGTCAAATTCTTCAGTTTCAACATTTGCTTTGTTATCTCTTTTCTATTGTGAATTAAATACTGGCTGGTGTGATTTGAAAATCATAGCGTTTTGATTTTATTCACAATTTACACTTTGTCCCAACTATTTCAGAATTGAGGCTGTAAATAAAAACAGATTGCAATGATTTTCAAATCATTTGAACTTTATATTTATTTGACAATAGTACAAAGACAACATATATCAGACATTGAAACTGACATATTTTATTATTTTTCATAAAACATGCTCATTTTGAATTTGATACTAGCAACATGTTTCAAAAAAGCTGGCACAGGGGCATGTTTACCTTTGTGTTGCATTACTTCTTCTTCAATCAACACTCTAAGCTTTTGGGAACTAAGGTGACCAACTGCTGCAGTTTTGAAAGCAAAATGTTTTCCCATTCTTGCTTAGTCTCTCAAGCAAGCGTAGTCTACAGCAACCACCTAATGTTTGCATAAAAAATTGAAATACTGTACATAAAGTATCATATAAAGAATGAGAGAAGAACTATGAATAGTCTGATAAAAGCTTGCTACTGTTTTACAAACTAAAGCACAGTATTGTAATTTTGTTTGCTAAGGTCATTGTACATCATTCCTATTTTATCAAAATACATTAGTCGCCGGGTGTTCACTAATTTAGTACTGTTAATTTTTTTTGTATGCATAGGTCAGGATTCTTCATTAATTTTTTACAATATGCACTAAAAATTTCCCAAATTCCCATAGCACTCACCTAACCAAAATCTGACCACCTTGCATGGAAGGATAGTTCATCTCAGTTCTCTTATTTGTATTTGCTCACTCCTCGATCCTCACTTGAAATGGAAGTTGATCCAGATCTGCCCTCTTGTTGGCCATCTCAAAGTGGGTATTTCTGCAGCTAGGAGAGAGGAGGGAGCTCTAAGAAGCTATGAGCAAGACTGTACAGGAGCAGCTTTCCCAGAACACTTTTAGCCTAAAACCATGACATGACTGGCAAACAACAGACACGGGCATGACAGGGACAACGGATCAAAAACCTAACGATTCAGATTGTATCACTTTTGAGTCACAGGTTGGATCACCAAAAGAAATAAAAAAGGAGATAACCTTGCTTGCCATTTTACCCGTGGTCTTAAATTGAGACATGGCTGGCAGAGCGGCCTAGTGTTAGGTTGCTGACTAGCATCCAAGAAATTTATGGTTAAAGCCCATGATGGATCTAGTGATTATGACTTGATCTGAGGAGATGAAGTTGGGAAGATCTCTGTCCTTAGGCCTTTGAGCAAGGCTGGTAACCAAAAAGTGCTCCAGGGGTTTTACCCCTGTTTTTCACTATCCTTCCTCACTTACAACAGTTCCAGAAACAGAATTTCTCTCTAGGCATCCTTGAAAAACAAATGTGTTCTGAATTAAATTACCCTAGGAAAATAAAGGGTAAAAAAGATGTTCAATGTCTAAATAAAATCTTAAAATATCCTTAAGATATTCAATTTTTCAAATAAAGTACAATATGAGACGTGCAACCTTTTTTCTTTAAATATAGTATAATGAAAAAAAAGCCTGTATCCACGTAATCAAAAAAAAGAAAAAAAAAGCAAAGCAGACCTGATCTTGTGCTTTCAAAATCCTTTTTCAAAATGATGAGGATGCCTGCATTGTTAGTACATTGTGGTATAAAATTAATGAATAATCAGTGTGTTTGCGAGAAGGATAAATTTTGGACGTCATTATGCATGTCTTGCGAGCATTCTTTGAAAATTCAGTAGCCTGAATATGCATTTTTCACAGACTCCTTTCCTGCACTTCAGGCACCTGATGAAAGTTTTATTTTGTTTGAACTGTGATCGGAAAAAACATCTTATTCATACTGGATTGAATTCGCGAAACCAAATGCATTCTTATAAAGCCTGTAACTTACATGCCTGTGTTTTAAATATGAAGTTATCTTGACCATACATAACAACAGGGAGGGCGATACAATGCAATCTTAGGAGTCAAAGACTGGAGGACTTCAATATTTATTGACAGCATCAGTCTACTGTTGGGGTCTCACATGGAGGAAAACTTTCATATGTGTGGAAATTCAAAATGGATCCCTGGATTTCCCATGACCACTCTCTGCCTGCAATCCCCTCCTGCCAGCAGGCCAGGTACATAAAAGCAGTGGTCAACCATTTTATCTCTCTCTAGGAGCTCCCCTCTCTTCTCTCTTCTCTTGGATTCTCTCTTGGCTCTTGGACTCTTGGCTCTGGACTCTCTGTCTCTCCCTTGGAGAGGGTTCTGGACCCCTGCGGACTTCTCAGACTGGGGTCCTCCTCCCCCACCTCTTAGGCCCAGCATAGACTGGCCATGTTGAAGCAGCAGCCACGCTACCAGGAGTAGAGCAGCCTTGGAAGCAACAGCTTGCTTTTGAGGAGCGGCCAGCCTCCCTCCTCTTCCCACAGCAAAGACATGGACTTTTGCAGCACCAGAACCGCTCTTCCCAGCCGGATCAACATCCCCCACGATCGGATCCTCCAGTAACTACCAAACCTCTTTCCTCAACTAAGGACTGGTAACAACTGGGCACAAACCTTCCTTTAAGACTAAAAGTGACTGTGTGTATTTGTTGAATGATAGTTGTTGTGATTGTTTTTAGGATTGTGTTTTAGTTGGACAGGGTGGTATTAATGTATAGCAGACAAGCTCTTGCATGCAAATAACCTCCTGTAGACTAACACGGCGCCTTTCCTGTGCAAAACATCTTCATTTTAACGTAATACACACAAAAACAAACAACATTGAGCATTTTAAGTCATTTGACTGACTTTAAAACTCTAAACATTCCATTGCTTCAACAGTAGGGTTGCCTTCCCCCACTCCACATGGTCAGCAAGGCCCCCCCCCACTCACACCTCAGATCATCCCTTTGTTCTCTCTCACCCACACCCGCACGAGCACGCACACACACACACACACACACACACACACCTCCTTCATTGTGTATATAGTGTTTAGTGTAGTCTAGATTGTGTGTTTTATTTGTTTCATTTAAATAAATATTCCTTTAAGACTTATGCTGTGGTTATTATTCTACAATTAGATTGGACAATTCAGAACTCTGAATCCTTCAATCTAACTATTGATTGGGTAAGTTGGTTACAATTATTAATTTAATTATCAATCAATTTCCAAATTAATAGCTCAGTGGATATTGAGACTGAGGTTTTATTAATTGGCTATCGTTTTCCCTTCACTGAGAAAGGGTGGTGCCCCGAGGTATTTATATTAATATTTAATATTAATATTACAATATCATATTTTTTTGGATAGTCAAATTAATAATATTGATATCATTAGGCAAATTGCATTTTTCCCAACATTGGTGTTCTGTGCGAGGCCATTACCCCAACATACGATAAAAAACCTCACCATGCATAAATTTACCCCATGGCATTTCTGGTGTTAAAAAGCAAATACAATTAAACTGTATTTCACACAATGATGATTATATTTTGCCGTTAAAACATGGTTTTATTGTTAAATATGGGGCTTGTGATGAGATTAACCTGATTCTAGTAGGACTGAATTGAATTGAATTGACTGGGTTGGTTGCGGTAGTGGCAATCGCCTCAGGAAGTCCGGTCTGAACTGATTCCAAAGCAACTGTTTATTGATAACACACACGAATGCCACTCATCTTGCAGTCTCAACACTGTAAAGTTATCCGTGGTTTCCACAAATAAATGAATGGAAATATAATAATGAATAATGTACACAACACAGTGGCGGGTCATGCATTTTACACCTACACCTTCAGTAAGCCTCCCGCAATTAACCTAAATTTAACCGCGGCAACAGCACAATGTCATAACGTACCCCCCCCTAACTCCCAGTGACAGCATTCACACATAAAGCATTTTGCCATACTTTTTGCATTAATCATTCACTGCCTTTACCAAGAAATAAGTAAAAACTCACAGCAACCAGTCACATCCAAGTAGACTACCTAGGAAAGACAGCCAGACACACACCAGCAGTAACAATCTAAAACAAAATCTAAAACTTACCAGCAGTGGGTTACAGTGATTTTATACCGGCATGGAACATGACTCAGCCAATCACATTTAAGGATGAGAAGCAGCCGTTTTATAATTGAGAATGAACTCAGTCCTCCTCGCTTTCTTACAAAAATGATGAATGACGCGGTCCTGCAGCATTTCAGTCCGTTTGAGCTCCAATAAAAGGTCTTTCAGGAATGCTGCGGAGGCCAGTACTAACAGTTAAGCCTGCCCAGTTGCATTTCGCGAGTTAGTTTTGATGCGTTTAAAGGGCTGAAAATGACCGCTCGACAAAGGCAGTAGACACCGGGATGGTCACCACCAGATATGCCAGTGCGTGAAGTTGATGCATGCTCTCACATAAATCCCATTGTTACCCAGTTCACAGTAAATTTAAAAGCCACAGCTAGCTAAATGTTAGTTCAGACACGAATGTCTGTGACTCAGAGACTGTTTGAGTACCAGTGAAGGAGTCACCTCAGTGCTAAATTTTGGGTTTATAGCTCGCTAAAGCTTGAAACAACCGCAAAATTCTCTATAGTCATTGCATTACTTTCATATGACAGGCCCACTCACGTAAGATCTATACAGACTGTTCCGTGAGTTAACATGACTAACCTGGTTTCAGCTCGTAACGTCCAGACATAGGCAGAGGCCAGCTGGAAGGCTCTGCAGTGTCAAAGATCATGCCCCACTTGGCATACTCGCAATCTGATTGGTTAAAAATATGACAATCAGCTAAATCGTCTTGCTCTTTTTAATGGGAGAGGGAAGCAATCTACATTCTGAAGGCCTTGAGACTTGAGACCAGAGCCATGCAGAGAGAGCAACTTTGACCCAGAGAGAGCAGAGAAAAAAATCTGATTGGATAAGACAAAGCTGGCCTTTATAAAAGCTCTCTGCACTGTGGAAGCTGCACTACTCGGAGTTAAGCAATGAAATCACTTAGATGTAATAATTGAGGATTTTGATTGACTTTCTATAAATACATGTAGCTTTAATTAAGGTATTTACGAAGACAACATAATTTTTCCAATTTATCTAGGCCAGCAAAGAAGGCCTTGCTGGCCTTGACAGCACACTACTGACACAACATACATACAGCATTGCACAAATGAAGTGTCTTGGCATAGGAAAACAATTGCAGCTGGCATAGAATGAGAACTGATTAAACATAGATGATGAATAAGTGATAAAGTACTAAATAGACAGCTACGCAAATGGAATTCTGAATAATGAAATTACAGTAAAATGCATAGCTTTCCTGCCACAATGAAAGTGACATTGATAACAGCAATGGCTGCATGGCAAGTAGGCTTCCACAAAGGATAGCTGCACACAGCCTCACTAAACAGAATGTAGCGCTGTCCCTTTAAGGGCTACTGCTGCCAGCAGCAGTGTAACAGAGGCACATGATGTCAGCCATATAACAAAGTAACAAGCATTACAGAGTTTTCCTACTCTGCCTGCTGATTGAGGCGTTTATACGCAAAGTAGAAAGAAAATTGCACAATACAGACATATAGCACCACAAAATATCAATAACAAGTACTGCAATAATTAGCAGTAGTTAACTCGAGGTAAACTGAATCACGAAACTACAGCGATTGCTTCAGAACAATGCCCTTAATTTATATGCCTTAATACTTTGAAACAACATAACAGACAACATATCAGAAATATCCTTAACCTTAAACATGAACAATAACAGTAACTTACACTCAATGGACACACGGAGAGAAAAGTAAAAAGTTGGTGAATGTTTATTTGGAACTCCGTGTCTGGCTCATAGTCCTTCCCCACTCCAATCTGTTGCAGCAACTCAATCAGTGCGCAAATCTGCCGGTCTCGTGCCCCCTATGTGTGTGAACAGAGCCTCAGGAGCACAGGATTGGTTAAAAAACACTGTGATCACCAGGTCCCTGCATGCTCTGCGCAATGGGTGCACCGCTGAATGTTTCTGCGCGCTGCCAAATTCTGAACTGCCTCCCCCAACTTCACAGAGGGAAGCTGTTGTCACTGATGTCAGCTAGGGGTGTCCTGAGGGAGGGCTGGAAGTCTGACAAAGCATAACCCAGTGGCTACGAGTTGATGATGCCTTCAACCTCGATCAACACCGTCATGAGCGCTTCCTCTCTGACAGACTGAAGGGTGGTCTAAAGGGCTGATTTAATGGAGTGGATTTCCCATTCCCAGGAGCCACCAAAGTGCGGGGCAATTGGTGGATTGAATTTGAACTGGATCTGCTGGCTGGCCATATCAGCCTGTAGATCTGAAGTGAGTGGTTTAAAGGCCTCCTGGAGTTCAGAGCTACCCCCTCTGAAGTTAGTGCCTTGATCAGAGAGGAGCTTGTGTGGCTTCCCTCGACGTGCAATGAAACGTCGCGAGGGTGTTCGACATGCAGTGCCATAAGAGTCCCAGAGTTCACTCCTTGGATCAGCGGCATCATGCGACAGCCAGAGCTCACAGCTTTCTAATCGGATGTCTGCTGGCATGTGGCTGACAATGTCTGACATGTTGGTGGCCCACTGGTGTTGCTCAAACCCACTGGATAGGTGGAGTGGCTGCAGTTTGTTGATCAGTTTCTTAGCTTCTGATGTGGATGTGAAGCTTTGCAGGAGAATGTCAACATAAATGCAGCGCTCACCTGAGTGACAGGTGTCTTCCTCTGGGCTGCTGTGATCCTGGACGTGCTTCTGGAGGGCGAATATCACGCAGCATGGGCTGGATGTTGTGCCGAAAGGCAACACCATCCATTCATTGACATTCAGTGCTCTGCTGCGGTCGAGGTCCCGCCAGATGAAGCGTAGAAAGAGCTTGTCCTCAGGTAGGAGACAAACCTGATAGAACATCCCTTTTATGTCGCTGTTCACCACAACAGGATGCTGGCTGAAGCTGAGAGGCACGCCCAGCAGAGATGATCCTTATGTGGGTCCAGGCAGAAGCTGCTCATTCAGGCTGCCACCTTAATAATTGAATGAACAGTTGAACATGATGCAGTCCTTTCCATTGTGATGGACCATATGATGTGGTATGTACCACAACTGGTCACTGGACTGAGCTGCAGCAGGAGTGAATCTTTCCACATACCCAGCATCCAGTAATTTCTTGATCTCACGGCTGTATGACTCTGCTCTCACTGAATCCTGAGACAGCCGTTTCTCCGTCCAGTGCAAATTGCCCCGAACTGCTTCCATGGGTGCTTTGAGCGATGGGACGGTTTCCTTCCACAGGAGGGGGGTAGCGTAGCGACAGACACCAACCACCTCCACTCTGACTGTCCTCTCCTCCAGCACTGCAACAGCTGCAGCATCCTGCTTTGACCGTGTGATGAGCTTCTCGTTCCTATAGAGCAGGACATGCATTTGGCAGAGTTTGGACACATGCTAGAGCAATTCTGCTGAGGTTGGCAGGGTGCTGGTAAACAGACAGTGAGCTGTGGAGGACTGATGCCTGAGGACTTTGGCTGGGCCCTGAAGTGTCCAGCCAAGGTGCATCTTCAGGGTTACTGGTCCTCCTAGCGGTCCCAAGTACACTGGCTCCATTGGAGTAAGCAGTTGGGGTGATCTGAGCCAATGAGAAGCAGCGGCTAAACTTGTGAAGAGGCAGACCTCTGAGGTGGTGACAGGTCTTTTTTTTTTTTTTAGCCCGCCACCACCCCCCTCTTTGGAGGACAACTTTATTATTTTGCCGGACTTAAATACAATTATGTATCACCTCTTGAGGGAGGGACTAAACAAAGAAAAAACAGAAAAGAAAAGAAAAAAAAATAATACAGCAATGAAAGGAAAAAAACCTAGAAAAATAAAGAATGTAACCACACACTAACAACTCTCAAAGCTATCAATCCTCCAGTGAACCCCCCAAACCTCCTAAAGCCTCATCATTCCAATGCATGATTGGAATTGTATTTTTACTTGCAATGATGTCTCCATTAGAAGAAGAAGAAAAAAAGTGAGCAGTTGGGGTGATCTGAGCCAATGAGAAGCAGCGGCTGAGCTTGTGAAGAGGCAGACCTCAGAGGTGGTGATAGGTCTTTTGCAGAGCCTCAACAGGATGGGAATGTGGGGAAAGCCCAAATTCTGCTGAGGTGAATGCCTGCTGTATCCGGAACCGTTTCTGTGGGTGGGTGAACGATGACACCAGAAGGAAACTGACCTCCCAGGCACTCCTCTGCTGTCCAGGCGAATGGTTCGGAGGGTCAGGTTCTCACTCTGTCCCTGGGGGCCTAGCTGCTGTACGGCGCTGTGAAGGATGATGGTGTGGTCGGACCCATCGTCCAGGATGGCGTAGATCTCCATCGTCTTCCCACAGTGATGGAGGTGCACCTTCACCATCTTTAGCAGCGCGCACCCACTCCTTTGCGCTGGATCCAGGTAGTAATTCGCTGGCTGTTCGGGGGTGGGAGCAGCTGTGTTCTGGCTGGGTGCCAGAGCAGCTGCATTCTCTGCCTTGATAGCGTTATTCACGTCAGGCAGCACCTCAAGCGGCATGCGTTTGCACTTCTGGCACCGAGCCTTTAGATAAAACTGAGCCCCCAGATAGTACCTTCCACTCCTCCAGCACGGAGTTCCAGCTTTGATCCAATCAACTTTCTGTTCTGTGGACAACTGCTTGAAGGCAGTGCCCTGCTTGAAAAAGTGCTGCACATTGTCACAGAATGGACAGCATTTCTTTGGCCTCTCTGCCTTCTGCGGTGGTTTGGATGGTTCTGCCTGCCTGGCTGGGGGTCAACCAGCAGGATCATGGTGGAGCGCAGGGCCTCGCTCTGTTTTGCTCTGAAGTTCTTTCGCCTGTCTGACTGGCTCTCAACTGATGATCTGGTTAGACTGACTATGACATCAGCCTCCTGCACCCGGACTTCATATTCCAGCCAATCTGCAAAGTCCAGTAGTGTGGGGATGGGGACTAGGAGCGGGTTGACGAACCTCTTGAACTGGGCGCGCAGGTCGTGTGGCAGCTTTGACAGCAGGCATGTCACATGACACCCGCACTCAAGCTCCATCTTCCCCTCTCTTCCAAGCTGTTCTGTGCCAGGAGATGCAGGCTGCGCAAATGCTCTGTGAGCTCTGCCACCAGCTGTGATGGTGGGTACGGAGGTGGTGGCATCTGCTGAGGAGACTGATGCTGGGAAGGATGCTGCTGCAGCGATTTCTGCGCTGCTGCAGCACTTGGGAAGATGTATGACACTGGAGGTGGCTGCGGATATGATTCACGAGGTGGCGGAGGAGGAGGGAGAGGCCACTTTTATGCTTCATCCTCTGGCTGAACGAGGGACGGAACTCTCACTGGCTGCAGTGGTGTGGAGGCAAGATCTGGGCTAGGTAGCCGGGCAAAGGATATGCCACTGCCTGCTAAGTGGTGCAGTCCTGATGTTGGGGCGTTGAGACCGCCTGATGCAGCGGATGGATGCTGTGATAGGGCGTCGAGAAGGTGCTGCATCTCCCTCTGCAGCTGCCTGGTTTCATCCTGTATCTGGTACCGGAGCGGAAAGGTCTGTATCTAGGCTGACGCTCGAAGGTGTCTGAACATCAGGGGGTGCTTGCACTGCATCGTGGAGCCTGTCATCTCCCATCTTGGAGTACATATGTGGTGTGTGAGTTTGTGGCAGCTGTCATTAAGGCAAAGTCACATGGAAATCATCCAGGTGATGGGGCCGCTGAGCGTTGCGGTGAAGGTGAATGCTGCCATCAGAGAAATACATTTTGAACGTAGGAAACTGTCACCTTTGGCTCAAAGGACCTTGTTAAAAATGGGGTTTGTGATGAGATGAACCTGATTCTAGTGGGACTGTATTGACTGGGTAGGTTGCGGTAGCGGCAATCGCCTCAGGAAGTCCGGGCAGAACTGATTTGATGTTTTCCAAAGTAACTGTTTATTGATAACACACACACATGCTACTCATCTTGCAGTCTCAACATTGTAAAGTTATCCGTGGTTTCTACAAATACATGAATGGAAATATAATAATAAGTAATGTACACGACATTCATACAGCATTGCAGAAATGAAGTGTCTTAGCATAGGAAAACAATTGCAGCTGGCATGGAATGAAAACTGAATAAACATAGATGATGAATAAGTGAAATAAGTACTAAATAGCCAGTTACACAAACGGAATACTGCATAATGAAATTACAGATGCATAGCTTTCCTGCTACAATGAAAGTGACATCGATAACAGCAATGGCTGGATGGCAAGTAGGCTTCCACACAAGATAGCTGCACATAGCTTCACTAAACAGAATGTAACGCTGTCCCTTTAAGGGCTCGTGCTGCCTGCAGCAGTGTAACTGAGGCACATGATGTCAGCCATGTAACAAAGTAACAAGCGTGACTGAGTTTTCCTACTCTGCCTGCTGATTGAGGCATTTATATGCAAAGTAGAAAGAAAATTTCACAATAGAGACATATAGCACCACAAAATATCAATAACAAGTAGTGCAATAATTAGCGGTAGTTACCGTGAGGTAAACTGAATCACGAAACTACAGCGAGTGCTTCAGAACAATGCCCTTAATTAATATGCCTTAATTCTATGAAACAAAATAACATAACATATCAGAAATATCCTTAACCTTAAACATGAACAATAACGGTAACTCACAGTCAATGGACGCATGGAGAGAAAAGTAAAAAGTTGGCAAATGTTCATTTGGAAATCTGTGTCTGGCTCATAGTCTTTCAGTGACAAAAGTGGTCTAGTTTGCAATTATTGCAAGAAATCTGGTAATGTTACAACTAACTGTTGGTTCCTTAAAGCTAAGAAAGAAAAAGAAAAGGATACTAAACCCAATGCCTTTGTGAAGGCAAGGTTAGACACCCCTGTAGTACATGATCGATCTGCTAAATTGCCTGCTTCTTGAGGGGCTAAGAAGCCTGATACTGCTGACTTTGTGAGAGAGGAATTTCTTCCATTTGTGTCAGAGGGATTTTTGGCTCTGAATGAGCATTCTCCTCCTGTACCCATATATATCCTAAGGGATACTGAAGCTTCTTAGTCACTTTTGTTGATGGACTCCTTGGAGTTACGTGATGAGACCGCCTCAGGGGATTTCATGCTTGTACAAGGTATTGAAGGTAGTACTGTATCTGTACCCCTGCGGTCTGTATTCTGGAAGTCAGATTTAGTTACAGGACAGATAAAGGTGGGACTTATGTCAAGTCTACCTATCAAGGGGGTTTCTCTGTTGCTGGGCAATGACCTGGCTGGGGGCAAAGTAGTTCCCCCTGTACATCTTACTTCACAGCCGAGCACTGAAGATGGTGACGAAGACCCATCTCTGTATCCTCCCTGTGCAGTGACCCATGCTATGTTCAAGAAGGCTCAAGAAGAAGATGATGTAGTGCCGTCCAGCACATTGAATAGTCATGACTCAGGTGGTTTGCCTCATGACTCTGTTCGGCCTACTATGGTTTCTCCATTTGAGGACTTATCAGATACTTTTATCAGTTCTCTATTCAGCCAGCCAGATGGGTCTGGTGATTCTGATGTGTCTGGAGACTTGTGTCCAGCGGCTGATTCAGGAACAAACTAATGATCCTGAAATTTGTGTACTAAAGAAGAGAACCCTTCCTGATGAAGAAATAGATGCAGTTCCAGTTGGGTATTATCTCAAGGATGGAGTGTTGATGCGGAAGTGGTGCCCTCCTGATATCCCTGCTAATGCAGATTGGGTAGTGGTCAAGCAAATTGTTGTTCCGAAGGTCTACAGGAATGAGATCTTAACAATGGCTCATAGTTTGCCTTTAGGAGGTCATCTTAGTGTTAACAAGACTGTTGACAAGAAACACTTCTTCTGGCCTGGACTTTGGAAAGATGTTTCCAACTTTTGCAAAACCTGTCACACTTGTCAGGTAGTTGGAATACACCAGTTAGACCCACCTGTCGCTCCATTACAGCCTATCCCAGCATTTTGGGAGCCCTTCTCCAAGGTCATCGTTGACTGTGTTAGTCCATTACCCAAGATTACTAGATCTAGAAATCAGCACTTGTTGACAATCATGCGTGCATCAACCAGATTCCCTGAAGCCAGACCTCTATGCAACATCAAGGTAACTGCAATCTCGAAGGCTTTGATAAAGTTCTTCACTTTGTTTATTGTTGAGTGAACAATGGCAAGAGAAAGAGCCGCATATCAACAAATATTTGCATCCCAACAAAATCAATTGGCACGTTTTATGAGCGGCAAATTGTCAAAAAAGTAAGGAAAATTTTAAATGACAGTTCACATGCCCTTTTCTCGGAATTTGAGTTTTTACCATCTGGACGCCGCCTGCGATTGCCGTTTTTAAGAACGAACAGGTCTCGCCATTCTTTTATCCCAGCCAGTATCCGAGCTTTTAACCAAATTCATTAGTTTTTGTAAGAAATTTATCCCATCTTAATATATACACGTCGTTTACTTTTTAAGGTGACCAGTGTTTTTCTCCATGTACAGTTGTAACCACGCAGTCTGTTTTTTTATATGCATATGTTTTATTCTTTATTCTGGTATCTGTTGTCTCTATTGTGTATTTTACTGTTGTAAATATTGTCTTCTATTTATACTGTATATCATGTTCATTGTTCACGGTGTAGCCAAAATTTCCTTCGGGATAATAAAGTATTATCTATCTATATCAGTCTCATAGACTATGCTAGCGAGTTAAAGGAAAGACTGCGTGCAGCTTGCGACCTAGCCAAAGAGAACTTGAAATCAAGTCAGGGAAAATGAAAACTTGGTATGATCATAAGGCTAGAAGCCGTGAGTTTAAACCAGGAGACAAGGTTCTTGTGTTGTTTCCCTTGCAGTCCAATCCATTGCATGCTAGATTTCATGGTCCTTATAAAATTCTGACAAAACTCTATGATCTAAATTACATTGTGAAGACTCCAGATAGGAGAAAGCCAAAACAGCTGTGTCACATTAACATGCTGAAGCCTTATCATGATAGGAATGCTAGGGTTGCAGCTGTCACTTCAGATCCTCCTATGGATGAGACTTGTGAAGATGAAGGGGAGTTTCAAGATTCAACCTAGAATTAAAGCAAATGTTCTTTCATGTAAACTGTCAAATTCTGAAGTGTTGCAAAATCTTGATGTAAAACTCCAGCACTTGGAACCCTCACAGAAAGATCAGTTTGAGAGGCTGATCAAGAAGTATAAAGATCTATTTCCTGATGTTCCAAAGAGAGCTTCTTTAGCCTCTCATGATGTAGATGTTGGTGATGACAAACCAATAAAACAGCATTCATACCGGATGAATCCTAAAAAGAGAAAGATTGCTGACAAAGAGGTTGAGCACATGTTAGAACATGATATTATCAGACCCTCCAACTTGGATTGGAGTTCACCCTGTGTGCTAGTTCAAAAACCAGATGGGAGTACTAGATTCTGTACAGATTATTGCAAAGTCAATGCTGTAACTAGAACTGATGTTTTTCCAATATCTAGGATTGATGATTGTATCGATAGAATAGGGCAAGCAAAGTTTCTGACTAGGATTGATTTATTGAAGGGTTATTGGTGTGTGCCTTTAACTGAGAGGGCCAAGAGCATCTCAGCTTTTGCCACATCATCTGGGTTATACCAGTATGAAGCCCTGCCCTTTGGCATAAAAAAAATGCCCCAGCCACGTTCCAAAGGATGATACAGTCTACAATCGCCGGATTGCCACACGACCTGATCACATGGAGTGACTCCTGGGAAGAACATCTGAAAGATGTAGAGACGTTGTTCCAGCGCTTGACCCAGGCTTACCTGACTGTTAACCTGAACAAGAGTGAATTTGGTTGTGCTACTGTTACGTATCTTGGCTACTTCATAGGCCAGGGTAAGGTGGCACCCATAAATGCTAACGTCCAAGCCATTGTAGGGACCACAGAACTACATTTCCCATGCAGTCAACAGGAAACGGAAACATCGTATACAGCACCACCCGCTCCTTTATGTCTCCCAATAGAATGAGCCCAAAAGCAATAAAACGGGTAATCGAACTTTTAGAACTAGGGACCCCACCCAGTTCACTCTCTCTTCTTGGCACACATCCAACATAGGAGGTCACGCTCTCTCTTGGCGCATGTTCTCCCAAGGGAAGCAACCCCCCCCCCAAGGGAAGGCCAGACTCTTTTCAAGCAAAAAGACGGGACTTGCATCGGAATTCACGCATCCTGCGCAATTTCATTTGGCCTATCTGCAGAGTGCTCACATCTCTGCAAATCTCCAATTACCAAGGGACAGTAACTATCTCTTTTTTTTTTAAATATTTCAATCTTGGTCAGTCTTTGTTTAATTAAATCTGTTAAAGTTTTACAATTTTGTCTGTCATCCCCTGCTGTCCAATATGTCATAACAAATTGGGGCCATAACACACCTCAATGAGCCACACTTGAAGCTCGTCGAAGTGGAGGTGAGGAATAGGGAGGGACTGCAAGGAAAAACCCTTACAAGTAGTATATTAAAAACATTTTAAAAAGGTAGCACGACTCAATTCTTCAAATCAAAGAGGAAAAAAATCCTCACATTTAACATATTTATTTGGCTCACATCACAAAAAACAAACGCAAAAATAAAAGCAAACAAACGTGTTTTGGCGCAAAGCCTTCATCGCGGTTGTTATCATGCCCTTGTGGATTAGTATATGTGGGACAGACCAAACGACCACTAAAACAACGTATTTCTGAGCATAAAACTGCAATTCATACAGGGAATATATATTATGCAACTGCTAAACATTATGCTGACGATAATCATGGTTGACTGAAATTCTGTGGGAATGAGAAGGTCATGATACCCACTAGAGGAGGAGCTGCTCTGAAGAAATTGGCCCTAAGAGAAATGTTGTGGATATACACACTCAACACTATGGCACCAAATGGATTAGATTTTAGCTTAAAACGCTTTTTGGGTTAATACTATGATTTATTGAATACTGGTCAATATTGATGTTTTGTGAAGCTTAATGTTTTATGTAATGGGGTTGTTTGTGATTAGTCCTAATATTTTGAAACATGGTAAAAGAGCAGTGATTGGTTCCTGAATAATTGGATATAGCCTCCAGCTGTGTGCTTTCTCTGCCCTTGTACTGTATCATCTAATTAAACCTGCACAGGATAGCAAACACTCTGATGCAGGCTTCGTGCCGAAACGCGTAAGCATTTGTTTGTTTTTAGCGTTTGCTCTTAGAAAATGTGGAAATAAGGGAAATGTAAGCGTTTATGTCCTCCTTGATTTGAAGAATTGAGATGTGCTACCTTTTTTTATTTTTGGAATATGCTCACTGGATTTTGGGTTTAGCACTCCACTGAGAACCTATCTCTTGAAGTGCAACCTCCCTTTCAAACCGTTTTCTAGCAGTATACTTCTGCTTCAACAGGTGGCATGGTACAACAGTGTACTGCTTCAACAGGTCTTGGGACTAAATTTACCCTTTAAGAGCCCATCCCACACATATCCCGACATTTTGTGTTAATCTGCAATGCCCTGCCATCATATTTGTGGGAAAAGTGCCTTGGATCGCTTATTTGATGACCTTTTAAGCATCACTGAAAGGCAATCTGAGAGGACTAGTGAGTTCCCTCATGAATATCCGGCATTTAAGTGAGCTTCGCGCTGATTGGATAGTTCAGCTACATTCATGAATATTATTTTTTTTTTTTGCATTTTAAAAGGCTTTATTTGTCAGGAAAATCCATGGATACACTAAGCAACAAAAAGCAATCAACTTTTACCACTTCATCTTTTTACAATTTAATAGCGGGATGTAAAATAATGAATAAAAAAAAAACAAACCCAGAAGGATCTAAAACATACAACAAACAAACAACATCAGAAAAAAAAAGTGTACATTCAGTACGTCAGAGCTAGAAGAACACAGGTCCCCAATCATGTATGTAGCATACATACACACTCACACAAACACACACACACTTGATGGGGGGGATTGTTTCTGCTCAATTAATCAATCATCAAACGCTTCAGATTCTTCATTGATGTAGTCGATGTGATCTATAAAAGATTGCCAAGTTTTATTAAAGACTGCTAAGGAACCCCTGCGGGAGAATCTAATCTTCTCAAGTTTGACACAATATAGGATCTCATGTATCCATCTGTTATGCGTAGGGGAGGATATATGTATCCATTTATATCTTTCACTTTACTTGCAGTACACGAAAAAGTATACTCAGCCAAAATAAAAATTTCACACTCGTTTGGAGGTTGATAAGTTGAACATACAAGAAATGAGGTTTTAAATAATGATTTTATTTAATCCTGTACTCATTAAAGATGGTGCATCATAAAAATTATGTGCATAGTGTAACCAGTTCCACCGCAAATGCTACAGAAATGTCCAAGAATAAAAATGGTAAGTTACAACTTGAATAAGAGCAGTGCGCAGGCGATTACTTATGGTTGAGGCCAGGGGTGTCAAACTGACCCGTAAACTGGCCAAGAGGCTGCAGGTTTTCACTCCAACAATGCAGAAGCGCACCTGATGCAACTAATCAGTTGTGCAGGCCTAGATCAGTTGATTAAATCAGTGCTTTCAGGTGAGCTTCTGCTTGGTAGGATTGAAGACCTGCAGCCTCTTGGCCCGTTTACGGGTGTTTGACACCCCTGGTTTAGGCAGTCACACGACCTCTTAACAATTCATTCCTAGTGGACGTTGCAGTGACAAATCGATTATGCAAATGACGTAAGACAATTTGTCGGTCTTCTGCTTTTGACATCACATGTGGGCTACCCGAACGAGGTCGGTCAGCTATGGTGCCAGTTTGTTGGAGACGTGTCCGAAGATCATGGATAGTCCGTCGACTGCATCCCCTTGCAACGTCAGTGACGGATGTTTCCGTATTCAGCATGCCAATGGCACGTTCACGCTGAATGTTTGACAGCCATGGCATTGAAAATCAACAAATAATTAACTGTAAAAATTTGTTTTTCTGAGATGTTACTCTAACGTGCTAACGTGAGCTCAGTTGCACATCTCTCATATGGTCACGTGACTAGGAACACAAGAAAACATGGTTTTAGCGTAAAGTACGCTCGCACGTGCTACGTACCTGTGCATGTTGGAGTTGATATGTGTCATGATGTCTTTGACAAGGCATTTACCCCTAGTGATAATAAAAACTCCTTTATTACAAGTTTCAAGAAAATTATTACAAATTTATGAGTGTGAAGTTTCTTTTTTGACTCAGTATATTTTTCATGAATTGAAAATTTAGAATTGAGTGAACAAGTAGTGTACTCAAAGTTTACTACTGTTGCATTTAAAGGATACTTAAAGGTCTAGTTGGAAGCTGACATTAATTTAGATTTTTCTTGTTACTAGATAAAAAGCTGCCTGTAGGAAGAAGATTAATGCAGCCAAAAATAATAACAGTTGCCCCATTTGGTTATAATGGGCTTTTCAATAAATATTTTCCCACGTTTTCTGAAGATGAAAATCATTAGCGTCAAAATCGGAAGTGAGGGAGACCCAGGATAAACTAAAGGCACTCTGAGAACACCGCGGCTCGCAATGAAATTTCTGAATCTAAAGTTTTTGATTCAAACCTCTCAATCTCACATGGCAATAATGCCAGTCTGTATGTTGATTCCAACAACGAATCTGTGGAGTATGGGGAATCAGATGAACTAAATGCTGGCCCCATCAGGCCATATTCATTCGAGCCTGCCCTGACCCACTGAGTTGGACGATGAGTCAGCTGCTGCAGACAAACTACTTGATATCAATTATGGTGATTATGGGCATGGTCCCCACCGGACTGATAAATAAAACTGGATATTCGGCTTACCAGTTCAGGTTATGTCAGACTACCGCAACAGTATAACCACACCAGCACCACTCCAAGGCACATGGGCCATGGTCATGGTGGTAGTAGGGCAACCGTGCAGCGTGAGCCAAGCTTTCATGCTTTAGCTATTTTAAACGTGCCAATTGGGTTATTCAGCATCCCATGTACTACATGCAATACTGCTTGGACTCCTCTGTCAGGTACAGGCCACGAGAGTGGATGAGTGTTTTCATGTTCTGGGTCCCTGCTGAAAATTCCAGCCTAGACCAGCTCAGGCTGGTCAGGCTGGTTTAAGCTGTGTTTTGGACACTTTTAGCTGGTCAACCAGCCCTTCACCAGCTGACTCCAGCTGAAAATACCAGCTTAACCAGCTTTGACCGCCTGCATCAAGCTGTAGAGACCAGCTAGACCAGCTATGACCAGCTAAGAACACAGCTCAGACCATCTTAAACCAGCTTAGAATTCTAGCTGCTAGATTTCTAAGCTGGTTTAAGATGATCTGAGCTGTGTTCTTCGCTGGTCATAGCTGGTGTAGCTGGTCTCTGAAGCTTGATGAAGGTGGTCAAAGCTGGTTAAGCTGGTATTTTCAGCTGGAGTCAGCTGGTGAAGGGCTGGTTGACCAGCTAAAAGTGTCAATACGTCTTGGCATTCCTTCATTTTAAAACTGCGGAAATTTCCGTTGCCGTTTGAGAGTGCACCCTCAAAGCCAATGGATAAATTGTGTGCAGATTATTATATACCCGAACGCCGCCGCCTCTGCCGCCACCCCGCCCTACGTGTTAACGCGACAACTTCAGTAATATTTCAATTAGAAATTTCATGTTTTGCATATAGGCAAGTATCATAATGAGGAAGAACTGATTCGATTTTGGACTATTTACAATTACTAGATTGGCCACCAGGGGCCAAAAACAGAAAAATCACTGGTTTTATCAGATCTCTGGAAATATTTGTCTGATTGACCTCAAATTAAGTGCAAATGAAAGGTCATGACCTGAGGATGTGTCCCACGATAACATTATACGTGTTTGGTTCAAAATTTTGACACAAGGTGGAGCTTTGTCACATAAAATTCACCATTTTGGCCATATCTTCAGAACCATTTGTCCGATTGACCTGAAATTAAATTCAAATGAAAGTCTATTCAAGGGCTATTCAAGGATTTGGGAATTGGAGGATTGGGGGCATTTGGGGATATACCCCAAGCCGTCACCTGGACTGGTCGCCCATATAGCAGTTCCAATGGGGAGAACCCAGGAGACGCTTGGGGTACCTCTCGGTAGGCGAAGAGGACGAATGGCAGCCATTTGTCCCAGTCCCATCCAGTATCCGCAACAAACTTCCTGAGCATCGCCTTTAGAATCTGGTTAAACCTTTCCACTAACATGTCGGTCTCTGGGTGGTAGGGGAATGTTCTGGCCCAGAACCACTGATGGTAGGTCTCAGCCGAGATGTCAAATTTAGTCAGCAGTGCCTCCTTAAGGTCATTATAGTTGTTTGATGTGTCCTCATCCATGGCAGAGTAAACTTCAAGTGCTTTCCTTGTAAGTAACAGCACCAGCCGGCAAGACCATTCAGCTTCAGGCCATCCCCAGGTTTTCGCTACCAGTTCAAAACGGAACAGATCTTTTTCAATGCAAGTGATGGTAGGTACAGTGAGGTGACAAACAAAACAAAAGAAGCTATATACATATATACACAAGTCTTAGCGTACCAGCCTCCACTTGGCATGACGCTCACTCACCATCTCTTTTTATAAATTAAGCCCCTGCCCCAACACAAACCATTGACACTGAAGAGGGATATTTAATCCCCCTTTCCCCCCTTCACACCCTTAACAAGATCAAAATATTGTTGACCATTCTAAAATCACACATTAAGTGATTTGTTGATTTTTTTTTTTTTTACCTCAGACACAACAACAACAACATCCTTAAGAAATGTAATACTTCAACAGTGGTGGAATCGCCCAACTCTGCTATCCACGCATGTGCAGACCCACTCAGGCATTACAAAGTCAGACCTGGCTCATAGATACAGTCGGCAACAAAGGGAACGCCCTCAAAAGTAGAACCGAGGGGGAAAAAAACCGGTCTCTGCCATTAGCCATAATGCCATAAGTGTTGCTGTGTGCTCTTTTGGTCCGCAAATAAACAAAAAAATCACCAATTTAAGTTTTACATTTTACCAAATAGTAAAATGAAACCACAAAGGAGGACAAACTGGCCTCAAGCTATCAGAAGAGAGGACGAGTTTGGCAGATTATGGTGGGACCCCACAACAGAACGTGTATTTCTGCAGGCCACTGAGTCCGATCATTCGCCCCCTGTCTTTTAAAACGTATGAACAACAATCCAACCTTAGTATGTTTAATTCTTTAATATATCGATTCTCGTCAGCAGGCAATAGCGACTCAAAGTACATCATGAAAACTTCTTAGCGTTAGCAAGACAAGTTTAAATTCCGCATTTTTACAATATAGCGGACGGGGGGAAAGGATTGTTTTCCCCCTTGGCTCTAACCAGATGTGACCATGTGGGCGTTTCTGTTGTTGCCGACGGCATCTATTGCTCAGTTTGGGTCCTACTAACCAAACCAGGAAGTATTTTCAGATGTGCCAGTTAAGTCGCTGTGTTCCTGCCATAATGTATTTTTACGTTTTCAATTATGTCTAATAAATGTTTAAAATGCTTTGAATAAGTTTTGGCATTCCTTCATTTTAAAACTGCGGAAATTTTTGTTGCCGTTTGAGTGTGCACCCTCAAAACAACCGGATAGATTGTGCGCAGTTTATTATTACTTGAAGTAGCGTGTGACAGCTTGGGGATTCATAAGAATGTTTTGCAGACATGGAAACTGGAATACTGCGCTGGATGCGTGTTTATCTGGGCAGGAATGGATGTGCAAATGGGTTGTTTGTAATGCATGATCCCAAGGCTATGTAAGGAGGGTCAGTGATGACTCTAAGAGGCAGGACATGGCGTCACATCAGGAATGAACATTGCTTTACATAATGCTTCAGAGGATACAACATCTCATTTTTCAAGACACATATCTCCTCACTACCTATCTCCTAGCATGGCCTCCTAGCATCTCTCCATGCATCCTCGGTGGGAGGGATCGGTAAAGAAGAGAGTGAGTGAAACAAGGATGCAAAGAGAACAGAGATGCATCCATTCTGGTTTAAGAAGAGGATTCCAGTGTAAGCATTGGAAATAGAGCCCTCTGCTGGTTGGATTTAACTTTGACAATAACAGCCCTTGTTTTTGTATCTGTCCCCCTCAATGAACAGATAAGTGGATGACTTGGTTTTATAAATAGTACATATGGATGTTCAAACTGCTATAGTGAGTATGGATATTTTCTTTGTACACCATTTTGTGTCAGTTTGATGTGTCCCACATTCATGATTCATGACAATGCCGAAGGAAACAAAAAGAACTAATTTACTTATTCTACTGCATAGTGCATAAACATTAAATTCATCCATTATCTTCTCTCCCTCTTCCAGATTAGGGGGGTGGGGTGTTGGTGGGAGATGGGGGTCCTGCCAAACTCAACCTAACTATAGGCGACACACCTATGACAGCTTGCAAATTCATTGTGAGGGCACACACCCGTCATACACCTTTCACTCACAGACTCATACCAGTGGGCAATTTACAGTCTCCAATCAGCCTGACAAGCATGACTGCGGGAGCAAACCGGTGTTCCCAAAGGAAACCTATGCAAACACAAGGAAAACAGGCACATTCCACACAGAATGGCCCCACATCGGATTCGAACCCACGACCCTCTTACTGTGCTGTGCTGTTCTAAGCATTAAATGTATACTGGCATTAATCGAAGTGAAATGACCTGAATGATTTTCAGAAGAGAGGAAAATTTTTTATTTAGCTTTTCTTTTACTTGGTGCTGATGAGAACAATTTCTTCATCATCAATGTAAATGAATTGTATCATCTTACATATAGTTAAAAATAGCTTAATTTATAAATAATGTTTGCTCATGTACTGCATACTCTCTCTTACAGCAGGTTATGTGTGCTGAAGAACAGCACATACGTGGTATTACCTCTTTCGATTTCATGATCCCAACCTACCATCAGGCATGCAAACTGGTCATGGGTGAGAAGGGCGCACAGACACACGGCGCGAACGGAAACGTAAATTTCACAGTCTGCGTTATAGAAACGTGCATCACCAGAGGCATCTTGAATAAAATACTGTACAAGATGACTTACCATAAACATCTCTTTTTTATTGAGACGACAATTCAAACAACTATAACTTATGCACAGGTCCTTTTTCTTTCTTTTTGGCCTGGACAATGATCACCTGCTCTTTTTACCACCTAAATCTAAATCAACAAGTCATGCACATGTCATTTTTTGTTTTGGCCTGGACAAAGATCACATGCCCTGTCACTGACAACAGGTAGGCTACAGTATAGGCTACACTCACTCTCCGATCATGTGCTTGATACAACACAATGTATATCACCACATGTGGGCTAGCTCTTCAAAAGCAGTAAACGGTTACATGGAAAGTCACTTTTTAATAGGCACACCTTATGCATTTTTTCATGCCTTTATCAACGTACATTAAACTTAACTAAGTTCCATACTTCTCTAATTTCACTGATCATACTGGTTAAAACATTTGCACAATTGTTTTAAAATAACCACAAAAAGCTAGAGCTATTGATAATTATTATTTTAATTCAAGAAAACGAGATGTGCTTTACTCATCAGGGCGAGGTCTAAGCAATACCACCCATCGCCACATGGCGGAGAGTCGTGACGAATTATAAAATACGTGACTGAGACGGTAGGCCTATTTAGCCTTTTATCTGTTCCCAAAAACGAGTCTCCCTCGAAATTATAAATGCAAGGGAGATGGCCTGCGACCGATTTAGGTTTAAGCTACTCTTTAAAAAGTTGTTGAAGAGATAGATTTGCTCTTCTAGCTAAAACTTTCTCAAACATCACGTCGGTAGATCTACTGTGCAGTTCATTTGATAGGCCAGGATAACTTTATGCGAGGCGGTCAAATATCGAGGAATAAATTCAATTTTACAGATTAGTTAATTTGCCCTCATGGCAACGTTCTGTTTCACTTTAACAGCAGCCTGTTGTAGGCTATACAATGGTTTGTTATGAAGAAATGTCAGAGTAAAATGTTGGGTAGTGAATGGAGCATTCTACAGGATTATAAAGAGCCGTGTAGCCTATTAATGGCAGAATGAATTACGAACAGCACAGTAGGCACGAACGAAACCAGCGCAACTTCCAAGTGCAGGAATTAATCTAACGACAACACTAACGTCTCATTTATGAAGCTGATATCATAGGCTATCACTTGAAGAAATGTATAACTGTATCGTTTATCCCTTACCTTGCCGCAGGTTCTAATTTCCACAATGGAGGCCTTGAGCTGATTTCTTTCGTGGGTAAATTGCTTCAGGATGGCACCATTAGAAAAAAATTAGGAAGAAGGGGGCGCCTTGTAAATTGGTGTAAATTGCCGCTTCAATTAGAGCATCTCGTCAGTCATTTGCTCTCACGAGACGAGTGTAATGTGGGTCTATGTAGTTTTCTGCGGTCCACTGTTCTGCTCGCTCGGTCGCTCACTAACCCCCCTCCTCGGATCTGCGCGATTCGCGTACATGGCCCATTTCGAACTCAAAACGGCGAATTTCGCCGAAAGGTGAGGAGTTTGCATGCCTGTTCCATATACTGTCTGAGGGCCATTAGATGCCAAATCAGAATTTCACTTGCCTTGTGGACACTGCTCTTTTTAAAATAATAATAATCATTATCATTATCATCATCATCATCAAAAGTTGAACGCTATCGTATTTAAGCCTGCAAATTGATTAGAGGTACAAATAGTATTGTCATGAATTCAATGTCAAATTCAATTTCTTATGTTTGAGCATTAAAGGAGCAATATGTAAGAAATGTATGTTGATTAATCATGAAATGGCCCATACCAGACATTAAAGAATGATGTAAATTTCAAATACTTATGTAAATGACAACAGTAGTCCAGCCAGAATATTCTCATTACAAAAGCAAAGTTGCAGGCCACAACTAATGTTTATGTTGTCATTTTGTGTTTTGGCCTGTTGCGCCGCCCTCCACCTATCTCCCAATCATGAAGCCAGCAACATTTCAGCATCCAGGTTCAGTTACCACTGAGCTGCAGCTACCAGCATTTCGGAGCACAAATGACTGACGTTACTAAACATAAAAGGCTTTGTTATGATTCCGAAATAAGTCGCGACAAAGTCAATAACAAAACAAGGATCTGTATAGGATATGCCCTTGAAAGATGGAGACGGCTGAAAGCAGAGAAGAATTTGAGAATTGACGCCGAAGTTTCTAATTTTCTCCTGAACAGGTAAGATTCAGCTAAGTTTGGCCAACTTAATTCTTTTTAATGTAGGCACGGACATTTCAAATATTGTCTACAGTCGAATAATGTTATACAGCGCCCTCCATAATTATTGGCAGCCCTGGTTAAGATGTGTTAAAAGCCTTAAAATAAATTCCATTTTTATTGCAGAAGCATACTCTCACACTGAAAATTGAAGAAAAATGTAACCTTCAACTCAAGTGAATTTCAAGGGGAAAAAAAATCCCTGACTAAGAAATAATTATTTTTATAAAATCACCAGTTCAAAAATTATTGCCACCCCTAACGATTCCGAGGAAATAAATGTAATTGAAGTAGGGCGGTCGCTATAATTAATTGCGATTAATTTAAGCGCAATAAAAGTAACTGCCACTATGAAGCAGACAGACGAGCTTGCTTATTACCTTTTCTATGACACTGACCTAATGCGGCCATTTGAAATGCTTCCGGGAAGAAAACTGAAGTCCGCTAATTGCCGCTAACACGGCAACCTGGTTAGGTCTGTCTGCTTCTCATTATCACTTCTTAATTATTATACGCCACATTTTCATTGTGATTAGTCAGTTGGCTGAATAAATGCCTTGATTGCAAGTTAGGCAAAGTACGCGGGAAATTATTTAAGGTGAGCTAATTATGCCAAGGCGATGGAGGCTGTCCAACCTCGCTGGTAATTAGCGGACTTCAAATCACAGTATTCTTCCCGGAAGCGTTTCAAATGACCGCATTAGGTATGTGTCATAGAAAAGGTAAAAAGCAATCATGTCTGTCTGCCTCATAGTGGCAGTTACTTTTATTGAGCTTAAATTAATCACGAATAATTATAGTGACAGCCCTAAATTGAAGTGATTCTGTCATTTCTACAGTAGTTTACAAAGTCGATTAGAGTATCTAGGAACATTTAATTAGAATGCATCACTTCCTGTTTCCCCGGGGTATAAATATGACATGACACAGAGGCCAATTCTCTTATCCACTCTTCAACATGGGAAAGACAAAGGATCACACCATTCAAGTAAGGCAGATGTGTGTAGACCTTCACAAGTCAGGCAATGGCTACAAGAAAATAGCCACTTGCCTGCACCTACCCATATCTACTGTCAGAGGAATCATTAAGAAGTTTAAAACAACTGAACAGTGATAAACAAGCCTGGACGAGGACAAAAGGTTATTTTGCCACCACGCACAGTGAGGAGGATGGTAAGAGAAATAAAAAGTTCTCCAAAGCTCACTGTTAAAGAATTGCAACAACCATCAGGCACTATCTACATGCCAACAAGCTGTTTGGGAGGCATGGACGGAAAAAAACTTTTCTCACTCACAATCATAAATACAAACGTCTGGAGTTCGCTAAGCAGTACTGGAACTTCAACTGGGACTGCGTTGGATTTTCCTCTTTTTTTATTGTGGTCCTATATTATTTAGAAAAAAACTGAATTTATTAGAAGCTAAAGAACACATCTTAACCAGGGGTGCCAATAATTATTGAGGGCGCCATATATGTTCGTTCATGGTACATTAATGCATATGCAGTTGGGTCATTGAATTGACTAGGTAACAAATTGTTTGAGAAATAAAAACCGTGGCTCTTCAACGCTAACATTAGCAATACATTATTAGTCTGTTTCTCTGGCTTTATGCTGAGACGCTGTGGAAACCGTTCCAACATTAGCACAGTCATTATGGCAATATGAAATGTAATTGAAAAAGCACATCGGTCAAATGAGTCCTCATTCATTCTTTACGTATATTACAGTATGGACTTTTGTGGGCTATCCACACAGAAGAGTGACGAGCAAATCGACCAGTATGACAATTCCTAAAGTTAGTTAGACATTAGTCTCGATCTTTTCTGAACTGAACTGAACACAACCCTGTCAGAGCAAATCATTGGTGATATTGAAACGTAGCCATGGTAGCTCCATCTAGTAAATGTTCTTGCTCGATCCGGCAACATAGCTGGCAACCTCTCGTCTGGGGGAGAGGAGGAGGGGATACTGTGCTCTGCACTATTTTGAATGTGACTGCACTACCAGTTTTGGCCGCAAACTTACACATTGCAACTTTAATTAAAGTGAACGCAATGACTGTTCTGCATAGTATTATGCACTCAGTTTAGTCATGCCCATATTTTTCACATGAAAAAAGCAAAAAAAGACCCATGGGGGCTAGAAACGTTCAAAGATAGCATTTGTACAGCATTATATATTGTACTGAGGGAAAAGCCTTCTGACACACAGGTAAAAGTTTGTTAAACAGAAACCAACATTTCTGGTTCAGTTAGGCAATTCCTCCTGCACGTAGTCTGCCAGGGGGAAAAAATCAAGACCTGTTTGTGCAGCTCAGCAGCAAGACAATTTTTTTTTTCAAAACCTGAAAGCCTCCCAATGCTCCAGACTGTGGAGTAGACAGAAAAGGGGGGATTTTACGTCAGCAACATTTGCAAAGGGACAAACAGCTGCTGAGCAAGAGTGTTCCTAAACAGTCAAGTACAGATTTTGCAGCTGCCATTGCAGTGGACTTGCAATCAAACACATCCAGCAACTGTCCAGCAATTATTTAAAGAGATTGTCTTACAACCACAGTCACTAAGGCACATGTGGAACAGCCGTCAGTTCAATCTTCAGCCACTATGCTGCAAGCTTCTTCGTGGCAAGATCAGAGACTAAATCCAAAAGAGAAGACAGCAAAGTCTCAGGACTTTTTCAGGAATATAATCTCAGGTGCACCCACTGATTGTTCAACTGTCGCAGAAGCGGTGACTGGTGGATTATTGGTGAGTATGGGTCGCATGTTGTAACTGCGTCTCTCTGATCTAGCATACTCTCACTTATGTGAACAACATTCGATATTGAGCTCATCAAGTTTACAGTTCTTCACGTGCAGTGGAGTCACCCCACTGAGCTTTCAGAAACATAAACACAGAATGCTTTCATATTTAAAGTGGACATATATTGATTTGAAACTTTTCTTTAAAAAATGTTGTATTTGGTGTCATCCAAAAGGACATGCAATACTTTTAAATTATCAACACATTTCTCCAAGAAATGGTAGTGGAATAGATTAATTAGGGACACAGAACGGCCTTTTAGCAACCCCCAATATCACCCTTACACAGCACTGTGAATCGGGCCTTTGATCCGTGATCTATGATGTCACTCATGGGATCAATTGTGGCACACTTATGTGTATTTAACATTGCAAGCAAGACATCAAAATCCACTAAAAATGTCAGAATTAACTTCAAAGTTGAAGTGGATGATTCAAGTGCAAGTTCATCAACTAGTGACAGTGATGGCAATGGAGAGGAAGGAGAGATGGAAAATGAGGAAGATTGGCGACAGTAAGGATGCAGCTGAACGCCAACAGCTACCGCAGGCATACTAGCATGAACCGGTGCCTCGGGCAGAGGCGAGAGAGCGGGAAGCAAGCTCTGGGGTGCGTTTCTCAACAGCATAGTTGAGAACTTACTTAGTCGAAATGATTGACTGTATGTGGTCAAACTATTTTTACAAGTTGCTAACATAGTTAGCAATGATGCTTTTGGGAAACCTACCCCTGAGCGACGGTGGAGGGAACTCGAACATGTACAAGCTTACAATTTTACTGACGAGTGCCCAGCTGGCTAACAGGAGGCCGTTGAGCAATGAACAATGCTATAATCGCATAATCTGAAACCAGCAGTCCCTCCAAATTTATTTCCCTGCAGTGCAAAGCCAAATGTGCACTGCTCTGAAAAGGCTACCGGGCATCGGCGCAGCCCGGTTCAAACTCTGGCCGCGGTGCTGAGTACTACTCCGCCAAGCAGCGCATTGACTGGATGAGCGAACCTGGTGGCCAAACAATGACATACCATTTGACAATCAGCAGTCTAATCCACTAGAAATACAAAACTAAACGAGACCAAGAAATGAACAAATTACGACAGTCAGACAATGGTCAATGCTCTCGACTTCCTTGCCGTGTCTCCGTTTCCCACAAATTGCACCATCAGGAAGGGGCTATTTTCAGTTATTTTTGGGGGGTTAAGCATGAGTTGAAAGGTGTTAAAAATGCTTCTTCTATTCCTTTTCTGTTTGACTGAGTGTTTGAAGCAAAAAGATCGGGGGTTTGAATCCAGCCTGGGAGCTTTCTGTGTGGAGTTTGCATGTTCTCCCCATAGTCAGCTGGGTTAGGCTCCAACTCCTCCCACGACCCTTGTGAGGAAGAATCGGATGGATGGATATAATTTGCCCATATTCTGATTTCTCAATGCATGTCTACTTTGAATAAGTTTGGAATGGGCAAGGAAATGATTAATTTTAAAGGTCAGAGCCAAACATCTGTAAAACATCTGTAACTTAGAACTCCCTGTTTATCAACGATGACGAGTTCCACATTTCCGACATTTAAAGTGTGCTAATCATTTTTCATGCTTATGTGAGCCCGTATGAATAGAATGAAACCACATACATTATTTCACAGGGATAATCTATTTTCTTGGTAAAGCTTTTATTCAGCAATGAGCTAAAAAAAAAAAAACAAAAGACTTGCATTCAGCAAAGGCCTAACTTGATCTGTCAAGTTGAGTTCAGTGTTTTGTCGCCATTCTGGATCTAGTGACAAGACATATGTCGGAAAATACTGCCGCCCCCCCCAAACACACACACGCACATTATGCAAGATGGGCCATAATACAATCTCATAATATACTGTGTTGGTTACATTGAATGAAAACTAGAAAAATGTTCTTCACATAAAGAAAGATGTTTTTCTACATTAGAAAGTACCCTTTTGATGAGAAATTTTAATGATTCATTTTAATGCTCCATAAGACTTAACATATCCACATAATTGCACAATATTGTATGACGACTATCGTATGACGACAGGAATAATGTATGTATAGTTGTAATTATGACAAGACATGCGATGACATTGTTGATGAACAAATGTATCATTCGGTGTGCTGCTTTTAATATTAATAATAATACTAATAATACTAATAATATTTTTTGAGGGTTCATGGATCATGGCGTCTCCTGAAATAGAGTAAAGAAATTGTTTAAGACATTGCATATCACAGATGCTTTTAAATCAAAAATGCAGTTGGACAGCAACGTAACTTAGCAATTACTGGAAATATGAGGTAAAATATAAATGTTTTGTGGTTTCAAGTAACTCAAGTTTATAACCTTTAAATCTTAAAAGTTGTCACATCATTATACTCTCATTGCTACAAAGGTGATGTCATTGAGGGCGCCGTCGTATAGGGGGAAAAGGTGATGACAATTCCAAGGGCCCACTGTCCATTAGGGCCCACAAAACCCACAGTAGCTGCCATGACAAAATTATTATCCCCCGCCGCTCGATTCGCGCAAAGCTGGGGATATAGCATTGGGCTCCGTCCGTCCGTTCGTAAATCCGTATGGACACATAAAATTGAGGCGGCGGGGTATATTGCCATGTTAGTGGCAAACACTTGTTCTGCATAGATTCACCCAATATTCATACTAATGCATCAAAGTTTAAAGAAAGCAATTAAGGCATGCAATGTTGATGAAAAACATTTCAGTGACCTCCTCCTTATAGAATGGTTCGGCCAGTGCTTCATGCTTGTGCCAGAAAACTGTCCGTGCATCTTTGCTGGCGAGGTCGCGAACTAGAAAAGAATAGAGAGAGGACAGCAGGAGCAGAGCAGGGGTCCAGAAAATTACAAAAAAAATTTTCAAAGAAAGGTGAGAGCATTTAACTCGCTTGCTTTGTTAGCTGTTCAGGCTGGCTATTCAGCTGCTAATGTTACATTAATGTAACATGCATTCAGCTGAGCATATAATTGCCTGACAAGAATGACATTACTCAGTTATTAACGGTATCATCCAAAGAGAAGATCGGTGAGGTTATCATTCGCCAGCCATGATAATATGCCGTCACAAAATCTGGTAGCCGCAGGACACGTTCCTCCATTCTTATTATGAGTGGTTATTGTATACTTAGCTCTCTCTAGCTGTAAGTGACTGTACAGGCTAGGTTTGGCTAGCGAACTACATGCAGTCAGTGTGGTAACCTTAGGTGTAACTTAAATAATCGCTTGACAAGCCTGACATTACTTTACCTTCTTACATAAATGTTAAATAAAACTAAACTGCTACTTTAGCCTGTTGACATAAGTCTTGTTCACACGGGGACTCATTTTAAAGAGCTTGCTCTACTCTTAACAATAGTAAAATGAAGCTGAGTGCTTAGAGCTATGGTACTGAGAAGCCCATTTAGATTTTGTTTATTCCAAGACTCGGTAGGTTAATTCTTCATCAGTTTTTCCATAGAACATTACTTAAAATGTTTACAAAAGTAATATCAAATGGAACAATTAAACCTTTATGCACTGCTACTCCAGGATCAGCTGTGGTCACTTCATCTTAACCTGACCCACCAATAGACCCTCACCATCAGCAGTCTGAAGATGTTTTTGATGGTGGGTGAGTGAGTAAGTGAGTGAATGTGAATAAGACAACTAATAATTCATAATTTACATAATGATACTCTGGCTCTTTGTTGAGTGGTTAATTGTAAAAAAAGGTAAAATTGGGTGTATTTCATTAGGCACTGCCAAGAACACTGAAAAACAGAAAAATAAAGAATAACATCATGATGAATTGTCGTTATAAAAAATGGCAGTGAAAAGTCGGGGGTGGGGGCCCACTCAGATATTCTGTCAGGGGGCCCAAAATTCCTAGCAACTGCCCTGATCATAATAATGGCATTGTAGCCCGTGTTGTGGCCGATGGATACAATGATTGCTTTTAGGATAATTAAACCACCTATGTAAATCTATTGCCTGGCACTTAGATAGCTCCAAACTATCTATAATGCAGTGACAGTGCCTTGTCCAATGCGAGACAAGAGGTAATGTGCTTGCTATGTCACTACTTAGAAACTGTACACTCTAAAAAATAAAGCATTGGGCCAACAAAAAAAATTAAGGCAACATGTTGCATTACCCTTTTTGAGTTATGCCAACTGCTGGTAGAATTGCATTGGTCCAACACAATATTTTAACTATGATGAATTAGCTTTTTGTGTCATAATCATAAGCATTTCTAAGTAACATGAACAAGTTTTTAAGTGGACTTTATTTTAAAAATCAAGTTTTCCAAATTAGTTTTTTCAATATTTGAATGCATTTTAAATATAACTGTAACCTAACATTTTTCCATATGAATTTAAATTTCTTTGTTGACCAACCTCTACCATTGCATTTTCCCAACTAAAATTTCTCTCATCCCAACTCATCTTTTTCTTTTGTCAGTAAAGCCTACCTTTCTGAATGAAGTCAAACAAAGCCAATATTAGACAATTACGCTGCCTTTATTTTGCACTGCGATTCTACAAAATCTCCAGGTTGCACTCAAAATATGAAAAAGCATCACAAATGTCAATAGAAAATTAATTACTTGGTCTGTGGTTCACCATTACAAAATTGTGACTGTTTGCAGTGTGAAACAATGCAAGTATATCCAGTATATTAACAAAACATGAATTATCAGATCTGGATTATTAATAGCTGATTCACTATAAAAACACATATTACACAATTACACATGTAAAATTTGTAATTGACTTTAAATTTTACCAACAGCATAGTGGTAGACTAAGAGAAGGCAGACCTAAATATTATAAAGAGTATTCAATATTAACTCTCAAATTTCTCCAAAGAACAGCAGTTATTTGTGCACAAATACAATATCAGGACACTCATGTAAGAAATATCTTGCACAGTAGAGTGTCAAACTAATAAGACCAGTAAGTGATTATCCTATTGTTTGAGTAAAAAAAATACTAAGAAAGGGTTGAAAATCCAACAGAGCCTGAAATTTTGAATGAATAGAGAGGGCCTGATTAGTCTTCAAGACAGCACCGATTCTAAAGCCAATTCTTACATGTAAAACATCAAGTGTATAACCTGATTAAAAACTCAACCTTTGATAACTAATGGTAACACCAGTATTACAGGTCAACACTGTCCATACAGTCAGGGCAAAAACTTTTTGCACACTGTTTGATGAGAAATATTTTTCAAGTTGGATAATTTGGATAAGAGTGGAAGAAAAAAAAAAAAATTGTCAAATGATACGTAATGGTTTCCCACACAATCAATGCTCAAAAGTGCTGTTGAGTATAATATTAGTTTGCAATAATGACTGAAGTACATGAATATGACATTTTACTGGAGCCAAGACGTTCCCATAAAATTATGTTCAGTGAGTAAAATTCAGTACTTTACTCAGTATTCATTGTGTAACAGGTAGTTAAATTTCTCAAGGGTCAGTTTCTGTGGGCAGGAAAAGGTTTTATATTTGCAAATTAGATGCACTTAGCAATGTCGTGCAAAAACTTTTGGCCGTGACTAATGTAGAGAAGTCTTCAGACAAATCAAAACTTCCAACTCACTGAGAGTGCTGAGGTTTTAGAGCAGTCAGAAAATGCTGTACTTGAGACTCATTACTTTTGAGCTGGCTTTTTGTCCATCAAGCTCCAGGAATAGCTTCTGAAATACCTCAAAGGTAAACTTCAACTGCTTGGGATAGCTGATGTTAAGGGCATATATTATGCCCATCAGCAAAGCACAGGATCTGGCAACATCAATCCCTTCCAAGATTTTGGTTCCCTCAATGACAATGGTTGCACACCGGTCACCAATGATGGCAATCTTCATCACCTGCATCATAAGGTCTGCCTCAAGCTCCTCCCTGTCCTTATAGAAGAAATGGATAGGCATTACGGTGTTGGAAAAAAGGTAAATGCATAATTTACCATGCATAATTTAATAGTAACCCAAGAAAAACATCCAAACTAAATGCAGACACTAAAAAGAGCACAAGGGTCATTCCATGGAAATTCAAAAAGTGCCTCCCACCTGACCCCCTCAGAATCAGCTTATTTTTTTTTCTACAATATCTTCTGCATATTCAATGAAGTCATGCAAAACCTTTCATTCATACTATGGATACTTTCCGAGTTACAGCTCCTCAAAGTTCGAACGGGTAGGTCAAAATTTGGCACTTTTTTTCCCCCACCATTTTTGAGCCTCATAACGTCATTCCTAATAGAGATAGCCACATGAATGTTTCAGGGCTGAAAAACGCACTTCAGTTCAAAACTGCAACCAAGTCCATTTGACATCAATCTCAGGTGTCACAATCCTAAGCCAAAATTTGGCTTTTCTTCAACATAATGTTTTCCCGTAACCAACTTTGGGCATCAATATCTTGGGGAAAATAAGTGTTAACAGCAAAACTGCAGGAGATAAGTGTCTGTGACATAGTGGTTAATACATGTTCTGGCAGATGAAAGCTCTCATTCTTAGCTCCATTTGGAGACCAGGCTCATCTTGGAACCATGATTCCTTCGGTGTCGAAATTATTTTGTAAAATGGGCAGATTTTTGAATTGCAACCATGATAATTGTCAGGGAGTGAACACTATGTAGATTGTACCTGGTACATAAAGTGTTGACTTGAAAATATGAAAATCTGCTCTCAGACGGACTCCATGGCTCTTAACTACATGTCAGCTCAGGCTCATGTTGTCCAGCTGGTAAAGCCCTGGGCATGCTGCTGCTGACACCAGCATAAGTTGGGAGGCAAAACTTGCAAACTATACATGTTGTATGCATAATGTATTATTAATTAGTTATTATTATTCTTGTGTAATTAATTGGTATATAACACAGATTATACAACTACATTGTACATGCATACAACATGCACTTGTATAGTTTGCAAGTTTTACCTTGCAATTTATGCTGATGTCAGCAGCAGCAGCAGGTCCAGGGTTTTCCTAGCTGCGCATCATGAGCCTGTGAAGCTGATACAATGCTGAGAGCCACACAGTCATCCTGAGCCCAGATTTTCATACTTTCAAGACTCAACACTTAACCATACTGGTTACAATGTACATAGTGTTCACTCGCTGAGGATGATCATGGCTGTAATTCCTTTCAAAAACGAATAGAATCTTCAATTTTATTTCAAAATATGCCTATTTTAGATCATTTTGACACAGAAGGAATCATGGCTAGAAGATGAGCCTCGTCTGCCAAAAATGAGAGCTTTCATCTGCCAGAACTTGTTTTAACCAGCCACCTATCCCGAAACGAACTTTAATTTTTCTGAGTTATCTGAAAACATCTGACACATCCAGGATACCAATGCTTGTTCCTATTCTACTGTGTCACAGACATGAAATTGGTGCCGTTTTGCTTTGAAACTTTCATTTTCCCCAAGATATTGATGTTCAAAGTTGATAAAAGAAAAAATTTTCTGAAGACAAAATAGACTTTGGCTTAGGATTGTGACACCTGAGATTGATGTCAAATGGACTTGGTTGCAGTTTTGAACAGAGCTCACGTGTTTTTCAGCCCTGAAACATTCATGCGGCTATCTGTATTAGGAATGAAGTTATGAGGCTCAAAAATGCTGGGAAAAAACTGACATGAATTAAAAAAAATAAATAAAAAAAATAAAAAGAATTGTTTGCCACAAAAGGTGGCCATGTCCCCCGCCACTTCATGAAATATCGCTTCAGTAAAAATACATACTTAAATGTATTAACAAGAGTTTAAAAAGTGGCCAAAGTGGTGACCTTGGAAATAAGGTCACCCATATCAACTGGTGTTTGTGTAATGCCCCAATGTAGGCCGATACCAAATTTGAAGACTCTAGGTGCAACGGTTCATGAGATATCCTGTTAACAAGAAACGGGACGTACGGACGGACGCAGCTGAATACATAGTCCCCCGTTTTGTGTTGCGGCGGGGGACCAAAAAAAAAAAGTTTTTAAAAAGGGAGGCAAATCTGGACCTACCTAGATATACTTTAAGGAGCTATAACTCAGAAAGTGTTAATAGTAAGAATGTATAATTTTACATGGCCTCACTGAAAATGAAAACAATATTGTCCAAAAAAAAAAAAAAAAACTCAGCCGATTCTGAAGTGGTCAAGTGGAAATTTTTTCTGAATTGGTTGATTTTATATCGAATGACCCACACCTAACATTCAAACAATATTTGAGTGATTTGGGTCAACATCAAAAGAAGTTATGGATTAAAGGTTCAAGTTAAAGGGTACTGAATTACTTACACTGTACTCTTTGAAAAGGTCCTCTTCCTTCTCTCCAAGACACACAACAAGGCAGCGAATGGCAGCTTCTCTGCGCCGCTCAACGGTGTTGTTCTGATTAATGACAAAATTATACCAAGGGTTCACTAAAAATCAGGGCCCGGTTGTTCAAAGCTCGTTAATTTAACGGCTGGTTAGCGCTAAACACATGACATTGTGACCACTCTCTAAATAAGACTCTCGCGAATGCTCTTCACTACTTTAACTAATCAAGGGGAAACCTACAAAATGCATCAAAAACATACAAACATCTGGACTTTCATTCAGAGATATAGATACTGTGGTTTAAACTTAATCACCGGTTAAAGGTAACTAAGCTTTGAACAACCGGGCCCAGATCCACAAATACCTTAATGATAGCAATTTATCTGAACTAATTACTGTTAATAAACTTGCAATTTAAAAGTTTAATTAATAAGCATACCTCAAGAAGAATGTCCTTAATCTGCCTGATCTTCAGTCCTGCAGCTCCTCCCTTTGACTGGACTACAGTCATCAGCTTCGGGGTGCACTGGTCAAGCTTGGCCATAAAGGTTGATTCAAGGCTCACTGTTGTCACCCTCTTGAATTCTTCATTTATCTGTTGGGAACACAAAAGAGAAATGATTTCAGAGAACTCTACACGGTATTAAGCCATAGTACAAAAACTATACTTTAATAAAACTTTTCAAATGTAAGAGTACAGTTTTACCTGTGTTGAATCAAAAAGGGCAGGCCATCGCTTCATGAACTCTCTGATGGCAGGGGCCTCATTAACTATTTCCTGTCTGCGAAGTGAGAACGTTTTCAACATTTTCTCAGCCACCACTTTAGAGTTATCCTTCTTCATCACTTCATTTAGGAGCTCCACTCTCTCTTTTTCCAAACTTTCAGCAGTTTCACCTGAAGCATGAGGAGGTAGGTAATTTACTTCAGCCTTCCTTGGTTTTTTCACATTCTTTGCAGGAGTCTTCTCATGTCCCGCCTTCCTCTTGAGTGAATTCACCTCAAGTTCAGGACAGCCAAGACCACGGAGTTTGGATCTGAAATTATTCATCTTGTATTTCAGGCGCTGTATCCACCCATAACACCCATTAAAGGACCCAGGCTCTTTGAGGCAGGGATGCTTTTGAACAAGGGCTTCTGCAGCTTGACTTATCTGGAGACTTGATGGATAAGCGGTGTACTCATAAATAGCCTCTGCTAGCTTTCCAAGAATGTCCGGGAGTAGCGAGATGAGGTCCTTAGAACTGAGAAGACTCCCTTCCTTACTGAAGCTTTCATTGGCTAATTGAAGTTGAATCTCTGTGTTAGAAGCAAAGCGAGGAATTATAAATTCAGAGGGCCAACGCTGTGAACGGTGGCCTGGGCTATCTTCAGCTGATGAGACAGGAAGTGTGTCACTGGACAATCCAGATGAAGAGGTTTCTTCAGGAGACTGATATGAAGGCTGGTCAAAAGGCTGAGCACCATCAGTCATATTTGTGACATCAGTCAAGGTGAAAGTTACTGCAGGGGGCTCCATTATGTACACAATCTTGATTGTGTCCTTATCTTTGATGTCAGTTGTTGAACACAGGGAGAAATACTCATTACCAAAATCAACATCTTTATAGTGCAGACTGAAGTCCCCACAAATCCCAAATGTAGCACGAATGACTGAGTGAAGTTCATCCACTGTCCCAGGGATTCCAGATGGTAATGCCAGCTTCCGGACATCATGATCCGCAAGGACCACTCTGAGTTGGGCTGGTTGTGACATTAAAAGTGATCTGTAAGAGAAATAGGTTTCACATAATTCTGTAATTTCTAGTGTCAGCAAAATGGTTCAGACAAACTTCAATAAGCTCTGTGTCTGAAGGCTAATTACTATGCCAAACCAACTATGGTGTATTTTGTTACGTTTCTCATGTTCTCCCTCTTACTCAGAACGGTTTGGCTCAGTGCCCCAGCTTGCCTCGGTTGTCATGCTCCCTTAAGGATTTTGTCATTACGTATTACCGGAAATGGAAGAGGGAATAACTTCTTTAAAAAATAATATGAATAAAAATAGGTGATGCAGCGGGATGAGCTTGAGTCTAGCACAGATTTTGGCAACAAACTTTGGTGAGGAGGAGAAAAGGCACACCAGTTCATGTCATTACATCTCAAAGTCTCCAGAAAGAGCACATAGAACCTTTTGACAGTCCTGAAACTAAAATTGCAAGGTGCAAATTTACCCTACAATGACTTGAACATACACTGCGGTCCAAAATTATTGGGACACCCCTCTTTTCCCATGCTAACACACTCATCTTAAAGTTTTCCTATTGTGGATTCTTGGTGGAAACTAGAAATAAATCTGAATTAATATGTCAGCAATAGGTATGAGATTTGTTGATTATTTCTTACACGTTTGTTACTGCAAATTATGGGGCAATTCAAAAGTTTGTGTGCACACATTTTTCTCCCATTCACTTAACATTGTCTGCAAATAGTATTTCACATATGAAGCGTATCTCTCATCAACTCAATGTTGTAATCATTTTTCGGACTGCAAATGGTCAAATGTATGTTATTCACGGATATAATAGAATAACCTATATCCAGTATCATTTTTATATATATATATATATATATAAAAAAAGAAAGACTGAACAGACTTGTTACAATGGGGAAAGATAGGGGTGTCCCAATAATTTTGGACCCCAGTGTACAACAAATTTGGTAACCATCTATGGAACATAAATGTAGCGCTTTAGAGTAATAATGCTTTTTCCACCAAGCAAGTAAGATGTTAAAGGGAACATGTCTGATAGCTCGACTGGTTCTAGGACTTTCACTGTGTTTGTTTTCTCAAGCACATAGCTCCTCAGGTGCTCAATTGACCAAGCACTTAAGCATTTCACCAAGAATCCAACAGCCCCCTTCACAACCACGGTCTGGATCAACTCCCCAAAATCTGGCAGACCACCTGTGGAACCATGAGCCAAGATCATCCCACTGGTGAATTTGGTGCCACTGTAACACACACTATTAGCTATTTGGACATGTGTCACACCAGGGAACTTAGCCTGCAGTGCTATCTGGATATCCTCTCTTAGCACAGAAACATCCACTGTAGACAGTGCTGTGGCCTGTAGAAGAGGTCTGACAACACTGGAATCATGTAGGTTATAAGCAACCATCAACTGATGCTTCATGGACAGTGACAGCAGAATATTTCGAAAGCTGTGAGTATGCCTGACAACACGCTTAAAAAAGCTGTGTTTCGCTTCAAACCGCATAGTCCAAAGTGACACCAGTGGACCGTAAGCTCTGATAAGTTCTGGATAATGTTCCAGAAAATGATGTTTTGGGATCAGCTTTTCCTGTGGGAAAACCTGGAGAAACCTATGCTTGTGCTCAGATATCTTACTATCCAAGTAGCAAATAGTCTCATCTGTATGGACTTGACTCACAACAAGCTCAACAATGTCTTTGAGCACAAGAAGCACTTCCCATGCTGGGTCACCCTCAGTGATTTTTGATCCAACCATAAGTGGTAGGAGACGCAACAAAGTCCAATTCTCATGGGCATTCCCTCCAATACTTCTCCGTGCAGCAAAATTCAGAGGGACAAGCTGTGGTGCATCAGTCTTGTCTGACCATTTATAGGGGAACTCTTTGATGCATTTGTTTAGCTCTTCAAGGGTGAAATACTTACTCTGAATGAACACTCTGAGGCACAGAGCCATTTCTAGAGGCACTATACCTTCAAAGAGATCATGCAACAGATCAGGTGGATATCCAGTCAAAACATCAAAATATTTCAGTTTTCCTGTCAGTGCACACTGGCTCTTCACTCCATTCACATGAGTTAAAGCAGCAGTCTCCTGTGCAGCCTGAATATGTAGCGTGTGCTGCTCTTTAGTTCTGGGTGGGAATGTCCCAGTCCTCACTTCTCCTGTTTGAAACTGTGATCGCTCACCCAGACAAAATCTACAGACGTATGAACAGGAAAAGCTCTCAACAAATCCCCCCATAGAATGGGCCCCGAGATTATCTGCAACAACAGAAAAGACTGTCCCTTTCACTTTTCTGCCCAATGCTGGAACATACAATCCTTCCCCTTCTAAGACCACAAGATCTTTGAGCAGTGGCTCCAATACAGTGCTGTAACCAAATTTCTTCATATCCTCAGCCTTGCACAGAATTGCTAAGAAGATTGAGGATAGTGCAGATCGGAGCACTGAGGGGACATCAGCCAATACCCAATACACAGCTGTGATCTTGTGTTTTTTCCTGGATGTACCAAGAGGATTGCATATCTCAAAGTCATCCACATAGAGAATGAGAGCAACGCTAAGATCATCCCCTGAAAACAACTCATTGGTTTTGTAGTGAGTGCCATCACGAAATGACTTGTACATAGTACACTGATCTTCTCCTTCACACAAGATCAAACCCTGGATGTCTTTCCTGCTCAAAATCTGCAGTAATGACTTCAGAATGGGGACATACTGGAAGCTATTCTTCTCTCTGCTGAGAACATACTCAATGGGTTCTACCACAGAAAAGTGCTCTTTAAAGTACTCTCTTCTTTTGTAGGCAGAGGAGAGATGACCACCACTACCAAGGGCAGAACTAATCGGGTTGGCACCACAAAGTTCCTTCACCATCTCTGACACAGCACCCTCTTCAATTTCACAGTTGTGCCTTCTCAAGCAAGACTGCAAAGTGTCTTTCATAATGGGAGCTGAGGCTGAATGAGAGATAAAATGCAGCTCCTCCACAACCTCATCAATGCATCTGTTGGGTACATTATAGATGCTCTCTAGTTTCAACAACAAGTGAGCCAAGCTTTTTTCAATCAACGCTGGCAGTTCACTCACATTACTATCATCGCCTCCAACATCAATATCAGACTGCTCACCCTCTTGATTAACTGGATTGCTGTAAGTGTCTGTGTTTGAAGCCTTTACATACCTGTTTAGCAGGTGTTCTTTGAACTCATCCAGTGAGTGAGGAGTATGCTTGCGGCTTCTGTGGGAAGCAAATGTTCCATAGATGTTAGTTTTGAAATAGCAGTTTTTGAAAACACAGGTGATAGTTTCTTGCCTCTTCAAATGCCGACCAAGATGCTCAAAATACTCTCTTTCAGTGGAGATTGTGCCTACACTGCAGCACTGGCAACAGAAATTGAGTATTTCATAAGATCTGACCCTTTCTTGAGTTGAGTGTTTTCTTGACAGATGTGATCTGAGGCTACCCCATGTTGTAAAGGAACAAAAACAATCCGGATGAGGACAGGGCAGAGGTTGCCCACCATTACTGTGACGTAACCTATAATGTCTCAACAGCTCTGCTTTGGTGGAGGTCTCAAAAGTACAAATTTTACAAGCCCAATGCATTTTGAGAGTCACTGAAAAAAACAGCAAATGTTTTGTTCCATATGTGCTGACTTCACAATGTGTGCACTGCAATTACAAAGAAATGGTAGCTAATTGGAAACAGGTTTGTCACACACATTTTATGGAGTAGACCTACCATAAACGGGGGTGTTATTTTAAACAGGAAAGACCATACTGCCAAATTTAACCATTCAATGACGACAATTTTCTGCTCAAATTTCAGATTCAAAATCAAATCACATTAAGTACTATATGTCAAGATGTGTTTGGTGTGAGATAGCCTAATGTTAACTAAACTGTAAAAAGGTTACAACCTGAAAGCAGGATGGTGTGGAGCAGTGTGATACACTGAACTTTCCCGTGGCACCAAAATACAGCCTATGCCCCAAACAGTAACATTATTTAACAATTACATGCTTTGCAAAGAAAACGGTTTACTTTCAAAATACAAAGACTGAAGGAAGCCTACGATGATATGGTTAAATATATCGCCGTTTCATCTCCTTCATTATGCACCCGTGTAGGCTAACATTATTTAGCTTAACGTTGGTGGATGTTTTGTTCTCGTTTTGTACTCCATTGGAACACTGTAAAGTACTTGTGCCAGAACAACAAATAAACAGAACTGCTGAACTGTTTTAAGCAAAAAATGACCCCCTCAATTTTAGATTAAGAGTGTCAGACAATGGCAGGTTTACAAAAAGCGAATTAGCGCACAGTGTCTAACTTACGTGTCTACCAGCATTCACCACAGCCACAAAATGAAGAGCGTGTTGCTAATCATATCACCATTGGGGGAAAAATCCCCACATCGTTGAAGTCATAGAAAATATGTAACTGTGATAACAGTAGCGGCTCTTTGTCAGTTAAACAAGGCCCTCTGGAACCTCACCTCTCAATTCTGAATAACCAAAACCTCTCGCAGGTTTCTTGCCGATTAGCAGCAGTTGTTCAGACTAATTAGTCGAGGTCAATGGCAGATGTCTGTTTTTAATTGCACGGTTATACGTTGAACCACAAAACGGAGGCTTTTTCTTCCGCACATTTCTGACGACGTCAAATATCAATATATCTTTTATAAATTCTGCGCACAAGCAGCACGCGAAACGACAAAGAGTTTCTGACCGAGGCTAATTAAGCAATACGCCAAGAGAATCCCGCTCTACATTCAGACAGGGCGTGGTTAGGCACGATGCACAGCGGAGTAGAAGTTGAAAGCATGGCAAAAATGAATGTTGCAAAGTCAGCGAACGTTCTGGATTTTTTTTTTAATTTATTGCATTAATTGCCATCCATAAAATGCCAAATAAAATGCTTTTTCAATATGATTTCTCATTAATTGGTGAAGTACCCTATTGGTGTTGGCGGTACAGTCAATAAATAGTTTGATTGTTAATCGACGATTTTAAATTGAAACAGCTTGAGGGCGATCGGTAAAGGGTGACACAGAGGACTTTCTGAACATCTGATGGCACCACTGAGTAATAACCGCTCACCTTGATTGAGAAAGATCGCGCTTGGTGTTGCTTGTATTTTACTCAGTCTGCAGCTATTCAAACTTTTCCAGGCATGTGACGTGGGCGGGGAAAATTCGAAGGTTAGAAAATGTAGTTCCCAACAAATGTAATTAAGTTACCAGGATGTGAATTTTGTTCTTTATTGTTGTGTCAAAGATTTTAAGTTCACCTGACTCATGATAGTGTGTTGAAACAATAGTTGCAAGTGTGGTGTCAACCGAACTCAATAAAATGACAGTTAAAAATAAAAAGTCTAACAATATCATAGAACTCATTTTTTTTTCTCACAACAATACATGTATTTAAGCACTGGCTAAAGGTCCTCTGAAGTACTTTTTAGAGTGTACGGGGATTCTACTGGATAAAAACCTACCTAAATCACTTTGTGAAAAGCGTCATGTGATTTACCACAAAATGCTACATAAGTTATTCAGACAACCTTTATAATAGCAAATATTTCTGTATTTAAAGGTCTTCTTAAAGACGATGCTACCAGAAATCAGTGGGTAGCTTTTTGGTTTGCTGGCGGCAAAAAGCCACATTCAAAGGAAATGTTAGCTGTTTGTCCTCGGCATTTCACTGAAGACAGCTTTGTCAATAAAGGAGGATTCGGAGCTGGATATGCGTCTCAGCTGCTTCTCAAACCTGAAGCAGTTGCATCAATCAGGCGCTAGGAGCCACAAGCAGTGAGTAACTATATAACAGCAAATAATGTATGTGAAGCTAACGTGTTACTGGGGCTAGCAGGACCGCTAACAATAGTTAGCACTAACTGGCCTGAAACGCAGGCATTGCAAAATATCTAAAGATAAAGCCTGAATTGGTACCAACTGTCTGTGACTCGCGGAAGCAGTAAGTTTTACCATTTTGCGTTGCTTTACTGTATAAGCCTACCTAAGTGATAGCCCGTTGAATGTGGCTGTAGCACTTCGGCTAATGTAGCTAAATTACTGTTGCTAATGTTAGATAAATATGCAAGAGTAAATAATGTCAAGGAGACATTTAACAGTAGGTGTGTCAACATAAACCTCATTTGAAGCTAACTTTTTATACTCATTTGTAATTTGGATGCTTGGTACTACTGTTCATGGTAACGGAACTTACTGTCTGTAAAACTTGTATTGCAGGGTAAGATTTGTCTCTGTCGTTGTTTTGACCGCTCGGTTACACCCGCATGTTAGTTCACGTTCCACGCTACTTGGAAAATGCACCTGGTTAACTTATATGCAGTACTTAGGATTGTTATGCTTATGTTACTCTTGTTAGAAACAAGGTGGTAGTTCCATCATAAAATTACCTGATCGAAGCCGCCACAGTTGAAGCTAACCAGAGAGGGGTTGTGCGTGTATGCAAAGTTGGGCTAATAAGGATGCAGTTGGACCAAATGTAGGCTTTGCGGTACTTAGGGTATGTGTTTGGGTTTGTTTACTGCTGCTGTGAAACGATTGTTTTACTTATCCATGACTGTGGTCAGCTAGGTACTTTGCTGTGGTGTGGGCTAGCTCTCTAATCCTACCACGGTGAAAGCAATCGTGAAATGCACTATAACGTGTCTGGTATAACAAACTATTTCTCTGCATTGCCATGGCGGAATTCCATCCACCTTTGAAAATTGTTCTGGCTGATAAAAAGCCGAAAAAAAAGGGTAGATCGAATACAGATTTTTTACGGTAGAAGTGATCGATTTGCTTGCCCCACATATACAAAGCTTACACAGTTTGTGTGTTTTTGCTACGAACTCATTTAGCAGCTTGGTGTCCGAATTGCCTTTTGTTTTGGTGGAAATGGTTAACAGGAGCTTTTAGAGAAGTTTCCTCCAGATAGCTAAGTGAGTATAAAACATTACTATATAACAGTACAGCTACAATCACATGTATTCAAAGCGAGACAGTACGAGCAAACGCGCTAAAATTTCAACTTGCCACTCATTGACATCCGGCTGTAAACGCTGCTGCAACACTCCAATTACTTCCTCCTCCCGTACAGGATCGGATTCGGGATCAAACAAGCATGGTCTTACAGCAATAGATGCCGCGAAGAGCTGTCCTGAACTGCCTACCATCTTTGTTTTTCGGGTCTGCACCCTACCCTGGAATCCAAACGGTCATGCAGCCAATCAGAGCAGCGCCTCATTAGCATAGCCTCCCCGCCCACTCAAAACAGCTTGTGTTTCAGGCCGGCACAGACCGGTTGAGAGAAGAGGTCTCACTAGCCCTGGATTTGCGTTTTTTTTTTCTTTGTAACTGATTTCTTCACATTATTTTAAAGATCGAGTGCAACATTTTAAAAGATTAAATACAGCATAATATACCTTTAACAACACTAAAATATTCATTCGCACACTCTCATGATAGTGACACCATCATTGTACCATTATTTCTGAGTGCATACAGGGTACAGGCATTAGCTGATTGTACAAACATTAATACTTTGCAGCTTATTGTATAAATTGGACTCATAGAATGGGCACGAGGGTGGATGTGCTATTAATATTTACATGAATCTCGTGTCAAATGTTGCAAGAAATTCTGTACAATTTGGGATTGTGCAGGATTGGTTTTACCTATTTACTTCCAGACCAACTGCCTGACCAGCAGGATAATGGTTATCTTTATGGTTAACCATTACAGTATGAAATGCCTCTGCCAACCATTTAGTACATAACTTGTGCCCCAAAAGTGACATTTGTTCAGGATTTCTTGCACTGTGAGTGGTATGATGCTATAAACAAGACAGTATTTTGTGACTGTTGTAAACAGAGGTTATGATGATACTAATGGCAAAAGGAAAACAAGAACAGAAGATATGGCTGTGTTAGGGTAATTGCATTGTATCAGGGACAATTTATAAAGGCAAAATAAATCAAACATTGATTTTGAGCTATCATCTTCATTTTGCCTGACCTATGCAGGTTCTCAGAGGAGAGTGCTGAAAATGCGACGATGTGGCTGCAACATGAGCCTCTATCATAGGTTATTTATTGATTCCTGACTGGACATTTCACAGAAAAATTAGAGCACACACTAATGTCTGGATGAGAGAAATCAGTGCAAGGAGTGGATTGGCAATAGTAGAAGTCTATAACCTCTGCCAAAGCTGGATTATCCATATTATGACTGGTGTGCGTACACTGGGGCATCATGCTGGGAGGGGCATCACATGATTTACGAATCCTCAGTTTTTAATTTTTTTATTTTAATCGGAAGAGATGCGTATGCATATTATGAACAGATTCAAACTTAACTGTTGATATGAAAAGAGAATATAAAAAAAAGAATACAAATAAAAAACTGCGATTTGGAACTGCCCTGCCAAAGTCAAAGAAAGGACAAACTGGTCCCAGATCAGTGTTGCAAGCTGAGCTAGAATCCCGCCACTTACAAACTGAATGGGCATTGATCTCTAATCAGTTGTTGATCACAACAATGTGCCCTTGTTCTGAAATAATGTGCTACAACACACTGAGCGGCGGGGGAAGCAACTGAGGGGTTGTGCAAATTGGAAAATAGCAGAAGAAAAAATTAGGAAAGATATCCACGCTACCGAATGTACCAAAAATATCTTACAGGCGGCGAAGAAGCTGTCGGTATAGAGGCAACTGTTCCACCCGTCAATTCCGTTCCTCCAGCGCTTGCAGCAAGTGCTTACGTTACAAAACTTAGCAATGCACGTTAGAGGCTAATGCTAATTAGGCACATGCAGCAGCGCATAACGTTAGCTGACGTTAACAGGAGCCTGTCGCAGGTGGGCTGACGGCAACAGCTGAACTCGGGACAGAGAACGCTAGCATGATTGCAGGAGCAGAGAGTAGTGAGTTCACTGCACGAATCCTTTCCCTTTTTAAAACCCCTTGCCATAGAATGTCAGTTTTTAGTATTAAGTTCATGTAAATGTGTGTGAATGTGTTGCCATTAATTTCAAAACCCAAGTTAAGTGCCATTTTAGTGACTGGGTGGTAAGTACTCATAATTAAGATTTTGGGCACTGTCCCTGAAGGCAGCAGGGTTGTCAGACTGTCCTTGAGGGCACGATTATTATAATCACCATTGGCAATCTTCTTTTCAAGGCTTGTTCACTTGGTGCTTTAGCTGTCATTATTGCGGTGTGCCAGTTAAGTTGTTAATAAATGAAACGCTAGTATTATCAAAGAGAAGAGTGGTCCATCGCTGCATTGTATAAGCCATGCTAAGTAACTTTTTTGCGGGGGGGAAGGGGGGCGGGGGCAATAGGTCGAAAAGGATTTGCAAATCATTATATTCTGTTTTTGTTCACATTTTGCACAACGTCCCAACCTTATTGGAATTGGGGTTTGTATGTTGTACAGTGGGTTGCATTGTTTCCTCACAGCAAGTAGGTTGTGGGCATGAATTTTGCCTTTCTGTGTAGAGTTTGCATGTTCTGTCTGTGCTCATGTGTGTTTTCTCCCACAACCCAAAGACAAGCATGACAGAGTGATTAGAGACTAAATTACTGAATGGTGTGTGCACTCTGCAATGGATTGGTGAGCTGCCCTGGGAGGGGGGGGGGGACTTTACCAGTTTGAGAACGTTTTCTTTATTAATTTATAATTATTAACCTTTATTTAACCTGGAAAAAAACTCTTGAGATTTAAAATCTCTTTTTCGAGAGTGTCCTGGTCAAGTTTTCTAGCCTGTGTTTTGTGATATTGCACTTGATATTTTTGTGAGGAGCTGGTCATTGATGTTGGGGCGAAGCTTGGGTGATTGACTACACAATCCAAAAAAAGCTGAATGTGATTCTCCTCCCATTCATCCTACATAGCATGCAATGTTGAAAATTGAAGGCTGCCAAAGGACAACATTGATAAGAGATAGAAGCTTACCACAGAAACACAAACTCTATACTCATCTTTAATCATCTGTGATGCCATAGTAACCACAGCAAGATCCACATTTATCCACTAAGGTTTGGTCTCAAATTCGATGGAAGTAAATCTCATAAATGCTAAAACAGACATCAAAACTTTAAAGATATTCCTCCTTACCACTCACTGGCTGTTTGGCATGATAGAATATGGCTTACATGCCATTGTCCCATTTAATCTGGGATTTTTAAAAAATCTATTCACTCCACTAGTCTTGCTTGTAACGGGTGTTGTTGTTGGCATGGCTCACTTCCATGAAAATGTGCACATGTGCTATTTAAAACATCATAAATCAGACAAAATTGGCCAGTCGCCAGACACTAGGTTTAAATGCAACTACCTCATTCAAAGAAATAAGGCACCAGTTTTTACACAGTCTCCCGAATGGCTGACTTCCTAATGGTAGCTTTTATTTCAGTAATTACAGACACCCAGCCTCGTTCCGTAGATATTTGCAATATGTATGTTCAGCAACAATTCTGCATGCAGATCCATACAACAAAATTATAAACTATAGTTTAATAAAAATGAGTCACAACAAAAACATGCAGGAAAAATATTAAAGCTAGAAAAACAGAATATATGGAGTCTCAATAGTCATCTGGAATTTGTATATATACATAAATATTTTAAAAGTGAGAAACGTAAACTACAACATTGTAAGAATAAAATATATGTGCTACATTCTGCATATAAATGTGGCTGAAATTTAAGAGGGTTTTGAAGAATGTAACACTGACAAAGCCTGGGAACAAATTTGTCAATCTTAAGAGAAGCTGAAGATCTACTATGCATTCCTTAAATGTATGAATAGCTAATGCATGCCATGAATTATGAGATCTTAGCCTTGCAACATAGATATATCCGAAGGAAGTGACAATTCTGCCCTATGCCTCTACCCCATTGCGCAAAAAAAAATCTCATTTTGTGCCGTTGGCCAGAAACCATTGAGTCAACAAATGCCGCGCTGTCGGTAGGGTCCAGTGGAAACTCAGGGAGGTTGTGTGTCACTCCTTGATTGGACTTGTGCCCAGAACAGATTATTTTCAGACAAGAGCCACCTAAGCATAGGAGTAGTGGCATTCAGACCACACAAGAAACCAAATAGCCAGCTAAATGCATCAGGGCTGGGTTGTATGAATAATATACGCAAAGCAGCGTGATGAATTTATATTCATAGTTTCCCAAGATGTGTAAATAAATGCATTTGCAGTTCAGGTTCTGACTTTCTAATTCATCATTAATGTGTATAAGTAAGGATGTATGAATGTAATTAAGGAACATTAATCTCCTGTGTTGTAGGAAAAATATGATGAAATAATGTTTTTTAAAAATAAGGTTGATACTTTGCAAACTAGCAACAGGTGTTTTAGAACTTATTTGTACTGTCAGAAATTTAATTTTATTTTTCATTTGTTCATACTTTTTAAGGACCTATAAAGAGCAAAAGACACAATAAAATGGTTTTTTTTTTTCAATCTATCGTATAAATGTTTTAAAAGGTCATTATAGCCAAGTGCTGCATTGTCAACAGATTTTCATGCATCTGTGGCTGAGGGCTGAGTTTCATTTTAAACCCCTCCTCCCCAGTCCTCTCAGCCCACATGAGTTCCCGTAAACAGGAGGCAGACCGCTGGAGAAAGAGGAATGAGAGAAGCTGTCTGTCTGGGTCTGTAGTTTCAAATGCAAAGACCGGAGCTTCAGTGCAAAAAGTGAGCCACGGGGCAGTAAATATTCAGACTATATATAGCAATGGGACAGTAGTCAGTGGTAAGGTTTTAAAAAAAAATTGGAGTCTCAGAACCAAGTTCAGTATTCACAACTAAGGCACAGAAAACTGAACCAGGAAGAGGAAAAGGGAAGTTGTGAAGAATGAAGGAAGACTGCTGAGAGGTTCATATGTTATTCTCAATTGCTTTCATCTTTGGTGAGACTGTATGGCTGTGAAGTGAGATTGACTGAGAGCTGAGAGCCCAAGTAGGGTCTAACCTAAGCAGCACCAGAGCCATGCTCCACGCAATCCATTCCGGGATTTCTGGGCAGCCACCGTAGTGTTCACCATTGTGTGTGCAGAAAAAAAGGAAAAAAAAAAACCCTGCCCCTTTGTGCAGAAAGGGCTGAGTAGGAAAGTGATTTACGATCACTTGAACTCACCGAGAGAGCACGCAGCCTTGACACAAATAGGCACAACTGGCCACTGCGTGCCGCTGCCACTGTGAAGTGCATGTATACCTCAGAGAGACCAACAGCGACACCAGGCTTCTCTCTCTGGTGATCAGAGCAGACGTCAGACTGCTCCATGAATATTGATGTGGAGGATTGTCTGCTGTACAGAAGAACAGAAGGAAGCAAGATGGCTGCCCTTTAGGATTTGTTAAAGAGGAGAGCCGGACGGTTTTTCAGGATTTCTGCAAAGTGCTGGGACACAAAGAAGAGGTGAGGCTTTTTCCTGCCTTTATTCTCTCTTTTTAAAGTCCCTGTTCAAATTTGCCTCAGCTTTATTTTGATTGACTGCAGAGCTTAAGCATGACATGCTAAAACACCCAGTAAATGCTACCATAATAAGGAGGGGATATTAAAGCTTATACAACATGGCTGACATTTTTCCTTTTTTTCTTGTTTAAAAAGCAAACAAACCCAATGCCCAAGTTCAGTCCTCTTCCAGCGGCAAATGTTTATGGAAAACTGGTGACTTTGAATGGCTTTGAAACTGTTAGTAAACCATTACCTTATGGTTGGGATGTTGATGAAACATTGTTATTGCTTGTTGAAATATTAATTTGTGGCCATTTAAGTAAATGCAGATCCTTGACTACACTGTTTGACTTGAATATTTGATGAGCCATTACATGTTAAACTGGACAAGTTTTTTTATTTGATATTATTTCCCTCTTTTAGGACTTTAAATTTTTTTTGTTGATTTCCCCCTTTTTCCTCAGTTATGTTCAGTGTGTTTTTCAGTGTTGTCAGGTATTCTAAACAGAGGTTTTGTTGATTTGTGGTGTAATAACAGTGCATCTAAAAAAGGGTGGATCTGACATGTTGTAGTAGAGTGTGTTGACAGTCTGGAATAAAGGGTGTTGAGTTGGAGGGAGAACAGTCTCCGTGAATAGGGTCGCCCCTGGTTTGCGTGCATCCAGGGAGTTCACCCCCGTCACACTCGCCGGTGAATGACAAACAGACACAAAGACAACCACAGTCACTGAGGAGGAAAAAAAAACTACTACAATGGTTGAGGACCAGGAAGGTCAGGGCTTTAAACTAAACTAAATGTAATCCTGCTGCACTATTAATCAAGGGATTTAGGTCACACCATTGGGGAGAAAAAAATATTATTCTTAGCCATGTATGTTCTCTTGTGAGACAAAAAAAAGAGATAATAATCCATAAATATGTAGCACATGTACTCTCCTGAGGAGAAACATATGAAAAGAAATATGAAAATATTGCTTTTCATTGCTCCGCTTAAGAGATGGTTTTTATGAGTACTTCTATGCACATATTCAGAAACTACTGAAAGTGGTCCACTGTGGAGAGGGGAGAGCCCAATGGCAAATTATTAATGGCTAGCTTTCAGGGAAATATAAAACAGGGCTCTTCTGCTGTTGTTTGTGAAATCATCTCCTGCCCTATTTTCCACTCTCCACTGAGCGGAATGATCATGGGGGATGGTAAGATTTTACTGTTATTGTTTAATTATACTAATGTGTTTGAATGTATCAGTTAAAAATGCTGTACAGAGAAACATATGGAGTTAATAATGTACAAAAATTTCAGATGAATGATGGTCATAAATTATATGTGATCATTAAGCCTGTGATGCTATTTTAGATGCATTAGTGGTAATGGATTGTTATCTTGGTATTAGTGGTATTTGGCTTTCACAGTGATCGAGACATTTTTTTTGCTAAAAATTTCTAGTTCTGTTTATAAACACAACATGCCAATAGCCAAAAGCCATGGCAATTAAATTCTTAGTGCATTTATTGAAAATATAATTACCATCTCTTCATTTGTCTTTCTTTTTTTTTTGGTGCAGATGTGCACATAATATAATTGGCCTCTGAACTTCTTCATACAGACAAATATAATTTAACAGATGAAAAATAATGAATGAAAATATTGAATAATGAGCTTCAATATAGCATATATTTTATTTTATTGTTTATATGACATATAACAATTATATTACATATATTTCTGTTACATTTATACTGCACTCTTGTTAATGTTGAACTTGACAAGATCATGCAGGGATAAGACAATCAGTGGGACAGAAATCAGCTCATTCTTAGGGACACAAATTGTAGAGGGAAAACATGCACTGAAGTCCAGGTAACACGCTCAAAAATGCAGTGTGAACTGACAGTTCGTACAGTTAATGATATATTTTGATTCTATTGATGTGATCACTCAGAAAGTATTTAAATAAATGTTTTTTTTTTTGTAAGCGCATAGTCCTCCACCATTTTGATTCTGTACATTACTAGCTGTTGCATGGTGGTGAGTTTTTCATTTCTCCACTCAGTATAATCCCAGAGAAAAGGTCTCATGTGAAACGACATATACTCGCACACACCCGCACGTGCGTGCGTGTGCATGCACGCGCGGACACGCGCACACACACACACACGCGCGCGCGCACACACACACACACACACACGCACACACACAGGTAACAAGTTAAAGGAAAACCTGAATAAGTTATCGAAGAAACATAATGTTATGTGGAGTGGAGAACTTTCCATGCATAGTTTGGATCCATCAAGAGGGAAAATCAATGGATGCCCTGTCCACAAAGTTGGAAAGTGTAAAATTTTTGTAAATCATTCGCTTTGGCCTTTGCAATCACCAGATCTTTGCAACCAGTCAAACACCCATGGGAGATTTTGGACTTATGTGTTAAGAGAGTGCTTGCCATCATAATCATCAAACCACCAAATTATGGAATATCTTTTGGAAGAGTGACGTTATATCCATCTAGTAAAGTTCCAGAAACTTGTAAAATCGATGCCAGGGAGCACTGAATCCTTATCGGCACTAGGTGGTCGTAGAACTAAGACATTTGGTGTCGGTTTTCCCTTTGTCACCTATCAATAAAGATAAACTGTCAATCTCATCAAGTTTTTCAGTCTTATACCAAGTTTTCCAATTGTATCTCTCTTACATTTTACCAAAATGAGTCAATACTGCCTTTGAAAGAGATGTTGCCAATACAGTTGTCATTGACAAGCTTTGCAAATGGGGTATGCAAATTTCAATGACCGATCAGCAGGACCAAAAACCCGGAACTAATATTTACAAATATTATATTTTTTTAGAGGAAAAAAAATATTATTTTTAACCTCACTGAAAGAAAAAAAGCACTTGTCCAGACAGACGTAACAGGTAGAGTGCCTGTGGACAAGGGTATGTGAATGTGAACTGGTCTAACCCTTCACACATGCATCCAAGACAGCACAGAGAACAATGTGAAAAAAATCTTTGACTAATGTGGTTAAACAATGGCCACAGCTCGACATCACTGACAGTCCTTCACAAGTCAACTTACCTCACAGCATGGTAATTTGATGAAATTTCTCAATATTCAGGGGATATTGAAATTGTGTGTGTGCGTGTGTCTGCGTGTGCGCATATGTGTGTGTGTGCGTGTGTGTGTCAAAATACAGAAAAACTGTGTTTTGGATGAACTATAACATAATGTAATGAATGAGCTTAGTAGCATACTGCGCACTCCGTGGCATGTACTGTGCATCTCTGTTAATTGGTTATGTAAGTAGGATCCACTACCTGCCCTCAATGGGAGGCATCACTTCAAGTCACTGCTTAGAGCCAGAGTATGCAAAAAAAAAAAAATCAGAAATATAAAGGCCAACCACTAAAACGAAAATGGTCCCACTTAGATTCTTTTTTTGACCTGCACAGAATTAAAAAAAAAAACCATTCTGGTAATTATGTAGACACTACTGAATTGGTTGGAGACTGGCATGGCCAGATTTTGGCTGGATGTACACAAACTGTCTGAGGGTTTACTTCGGGTGTGAACTTATAAGGTCACGCCAGAAACTCGCCACGTGGACAAGCTCACATGGCCGCTGTGTTTACAAACAGCGTCCTGGGATTCCGGTGGGCGATTACGTAATGGCAGAAAGAGAGCGGCATCCCTGGAATCGGCCGGCGCTCAATCCTTTTTCGTATTTGAATATCGCCGCTATTAGCATAAGCGAAGAGAGAAAGTGAGAGAGAGTGTCTGCCTTGACTGTTCACAAGGCGAAGGCAGTAATCCAGAGAGAGACGAAATCTGAGCGATTCTTTTTGACAAAAACCACCCTTGTCTCGTTAGCATTAGACCTCTCAATGGCCTAGAAAGGTTGGCATTGGTTGGTGGAGAACAGCCACATTTAAGATACAGGAACATCCTCACACAAACAAAAATGCATTTTTGCCCTGAATGCTGACTCCAATCTTGTAAATATCCAAAGGAGCGTGCAGTTGTAAAGACCACATGTAATTAGCAAAGATGATACAGAGAGTCCCTGTGTTAAATCTGCTTAACCCTCGTATCTACAAGGGTTGATAGTTGTAGCTCACTAAAACGACAGACCAAGTTCATACAGCTGAAAAAATGCAAACTCGGTGGAAACCATTTTCCTGTATTTGAACCATGGCCAGATCATTTTCTGCATCAGAAGTATGGCTCAATACCATGGTAAAACCTTTGAATGGAGATTGTTTTGAATTGTTTATTATAGGTTTGCGTATGTTGCAAAAATTATACACGAACATTTACAAACATTTTATTGAGGTCACCGTGCAGTTATAGAATTAAGCCATAATGATTGTTTTGAGTCATGTGCTTGTGATTGCCCTCTGATCCCACACCAGCCAAGTGTATACACAGGAGAGAGCCCCTCCCCAGTTAATGTTTAGAGCAGATGGATTCATGCAGGAATCAGGTGGTCGCCATGGCTACTGTCCTCGTTGAAAGAAATTAGCCTATCATCAGCCCAGTGAGATGTACTGACCTGGGGGGAAAAATTGTGGGATGGAAAGCACAGTATTTATGGATAGAAAAAAACATGGCTATGCATGTGTTTTGAGAGACTCCATAATAATGACCTTTCTATATACCCTTAGCCACTTCACAAAGGCTTGCCTTGCTCTACCTTTTTCTCGGAGCTCCTTGCCTATATGATTTAGTGGCCAGCTGTTCTGAGGAGCATTTTTCTGTTTTCTATCAGAGCAAAGGTTTTCTCAGGGCCGCCCAATCCAGATTTGATATTTCTAGGTCAGTTCAATGAGGCTGACTGTGGTGCAGTCCAGGGTAATCCATTTTATGGCATTATCCAGGATTGATTGGCTTCAAGAATTCTCTGTTGACACAGACAGCAATTTCACAAGTCAATGAATGTTCAAACTACATTTCCAAGTAAAAAAGTCTCACATAAGTGCAAAAACACAATCAAATTGATTTTGAGAATTAACTTTCTAGATCCCCTGGCTTGAAAGGTTAGTAATGTAAGTCCTTCAGACATTATCTTCCTCTGAAATATTATGAATGTCGAATCTTTGAATATTTGACATGTGTTTGTCAAACGTAACATATTGTTTGATATAATAAATGTTTCTACTGCAACTTTAAAGGTATGTGGTGTAATACCAAAATAAACTTCCTTAAAATAATGAACAATAATTCAAAATGTTTATTATTGGAGTGTCAGAGAGAGACACAAGATGTTTTTAAGTATAGGACCTTGTTAAAAAGTGTCTTAAGCTCCCTTGTGTAAGAACACAGAGCAATGTACATTTGCGGTGTATGCAAGTAGGAATGCCTGCTCAACGGGTTATATGAGTGAAGCACAGGGGAAGGACGGGGCAAATGTAAACAACAAAAAAGTTACAACACAACTAGCTATCTCAACCCAGAGTTATGCACATACGGTAACATGCAGAATATCATGCAAATTGTGGATGATTCCGTGTGACTTGATAAACTGGAAATAGTAACCCACAGATTCCTCCGCTGGTTTATTCAGCCTGCAGAGACTCACTGATTAAGGCGTGTCAGTCCAAGCAGCTAAGTTACAGCTATGTCTTACGTTTTGCTAAGATTCTCAATAGGAAATATCATGATGAGGCAAGATTCTCATTACTGATTCTGTAAACGTAATTACAAAGAATATTCAACAATAATTAACACTGTGATGTGTGTTCACGGTATTAAGAGCTATATATGTAGATGAGAAAGCACTTGGTAAAGGAATCCTCACCAGCTGTATTTACAGTCATGTGATGTTTTAGAGGGCTGCATTACGTCAGGCCAAGAAAAAGTATAGCAATGTCCAAGGGAAACTTGATAGCTCCCATGATTATTTTTGCCAATGGCCCATTTATAGACACAGGACAGAAGACACCACAACATTTCTAGCATAAAATCCTTCCATTAATTAGAAAATCAGTGTGAACAAAAAAAAAGGCAAAAATTTTGCAAGGGAAATGGAAGGGACGGAGAGAGACATAGACAGCTGTACTGCAGGGAAAGACCATTCGGGAAACACTCATGAAAGTACTCCCCCCAGGGACCACCACTTTGCGGCCCTGTGGCAGACCCTGTGTGCCTACACAGGAAAGTTTGGACCAGGAAGGGGTCCAGAATGTTCCACAACAGCACCAAAGAGCAATCCTTGAGGCTGCACCCCTTGCAGTCCATCAGGAAGTAGCAGCTATGCCCCCTGTGCCAAAAGCTAGTATGTGGTGTACTGTGCATGCAGAGTGACCATCAATGAGCCAGATGAGAGGCAGGGAGTAGAAGGAGGGCAGCAATGAGAGGAACTGACTGGTTTAATAGGTAAGACATGAAAGACACAGTGAATGCGGTAACGATGTGGGGGAAGGATTGCCAGACCGCTGAAGGCAACAGGACCCCAGAGATAGTTAAGGGGGCGATAAGCAAAGAGGCAAGTTTCTGAAACTGTGTCCTCAGGAGAGGTGTCCCTGTTTGCCCTCTACACTCTCAGTCTAACCTGATAGACAGGAGCTGGACAGCAATGATGGTTAGTCTGTTTCTGGAAAATCGAAAAGTGTTTTCATACAAGGGCACAAGCACTTCTCCATCCCTGGTGGGAGCTGCAGGTCAGGAGCTGAGCCAAAGGGACCTCCACTTCCCTCTCTTTGGCCTAGAATGGGGGTGTTGACAACCCAAATAGCACACAAAGGGGGACATCCTGAGATCTGCCACAGGGGGCTAATTATAGGCAAGTTCTACCCTTGGAAGGAGACAAAAGCAGTTGATATAGGGACCTTCAGACAGGCAGCAACTCCTGGTTAAACCTCTTCACTTGCCTATTAATCTCAGGATCTAAGCCTGATAAGAGGTAAAAGGTGGCACCTACCTGAGCGCAGTAAGAGAATTGTAGCCTATAATCAGGGACAATCTCCTGGGGATTGCTATGGAGATGCACTACATGTTGAAGGAGAAACACAGCTGTCTCCTAAGCCGTGGGGAGTGTCACCCAAGGAGCAAAGTAGACTGCCTTTGAGAACCAGTCCGCAGTGGTTAAAACCACCATGAACCAAATTGACTCCAGCAGTCAAGATAATAAGTCCATGGCAAAACATGCCCACAGCTGGAGAGGGACTTCAAGGGGCTATAGGAGACCACTGGGGGGTGGTTACTGGACTTCACTCGAATGTACGTCACAGCCTGTAACATAATCCTGGGTGTCCCACCGAACAGTAGGCCACCAAAACTGCAAACAGATGAGGGACAAGTTGCAGGAAACACTGGGATGACACACTAAGAGGAAGGCATGGGTCTAGGAGAGGCCTCTGGCTCTCACTCCTTCTGGGACGATGAGATGATGCACTGTATGCACATGCACAAAGTGGAAAATCATGTTGCGGAGGGTATTGGTGATCAGGTATTAGAACATAGTGAGGGTGTTCGTGAGCCTAAATGGCATCATCATGTACTCGTAGTAGCCGGAGGAAGAGTTGAACACTGTCTTCTATTCATCTCCTTCCTACAAACTAGGTGGAATGCATTACACAGGTCCAAATTGTTGAAGTGATGGCACCCTTGGAGGTTGTAAAAGGTGGAATCCATGACGATACAAACATCAATCTTGAGAGCAAGGCTTAACCTTGCTCTCCTGACTTTTACTGGATTAACCCAGTAAAGTCAGGAGGCAGGATGGATGTGGTCAGCCTGTCCTGAATTCGGTCAGTCAGGCCATGCAGGAAGGTGTCATGCAGCAGCCAGAATCCCAATGGGAGGAGGCAGCCAGAGTACACACTTTCAGAATTGGGAGAAGTCAGACCCAAAGAAATTGCCTTGGTTAAACTGAAGGAGGTGTCGTGCAGTAGCATGCCCGGAGTGGGAGCAGTCAAAGACCTTCCTCATCTCGTCAGTGAAAGTGGAGAAGGTGTATACAGCTGGATCCCTTGCCTTCCAACATGCAGCAGCCCAGTTGCAGGCACACCCAGATAGGAACGTGATGGCAAAGGCAACCCAGGAATGCTCACAGGAGGAGGATGGGTGCAGGTCAAACACCTTGGAGGGCTGTAGCAGGCAAAGGGGTTGTCATCGCACAGTTCCAATTGAGGAGGACTGGGTCCCTGTGCTCTATAGGCCTGGGCTTGGACTTATAAAAGGAATGAGCTGGTAGCCTGGGATTTGGATCATGCAGCAAGAGCTAGACGGATTAATTTCATTGTCATTTTTGGAAGGGTTTTGGACTCTAAAGACCATAAATCACCAGATCTCCATTGGCTTCATTTGTTTTTGAGAAGGCTGCAACAGAGTTTTGCTGGTACACTCAAAAATAATTTTATGGATTAACAAATTTCACCGGTGTGTCAACTGGCACAAGGGTGAGTAGATTATGTTAGAATCTTACTTTTTGGGTGAACTGTTCCTTTAATCAATCTAATTCTTAAATTACAATGCAGCTATCTCATGTTTGGTAAGTACTGAAAAACAACACAAAAATTTGCGCATTAATTTTTGTTAGCTTTTTCTTCAAAGTTCATCAAGTTTTCACAATGTATTGGTCTGTGTTTTACAACTGTCTCGGCAAACAACTGTATCAACTTGTTCTTTCTTGTTCCAATCTCTGCTTTATTTTTATTCATATGATATGCTATACTATGCAAAGTATTTAGGCTGCATATACAAGGGAACAGAGCAGTGTTCGAAAAAAAATCTGAACGGCACACAACTGAGATTTATAGTCATGAGAAGGAAATGCACACTCGCTATAATTCCCTATTTTAGTCAGTATGGCCAAAACTAAGTTCTGTTGATTGTCTGATTTATGAACCTTCCCCCTTTCTTTATGGACATGGTAGGCCTTGGCAGGCTCAGTGTTCCAGTTTCAACTTCTGGCATTCAACTCTCTTCTAGAATCAGTCTCTCCTCTTGCACACAAATGTTAAGAGGGGGGGGGGTGTTCTTAAATATAAATACAAATCCATGAAATATATTCCCTCTGAAAAAAGAATGCCTTATTATTTGCTTGAGTGCTTGCCTTTACAGGCTATACCTTAGACAGTTCTCTTCAACTTTGGCAATTTTCTATTCAATCTGAACAGTTCTGATGCATAATGATAGTATTTGCAGGAAAATGAAGTTTCACAAAATTCTATTAAGTTTAACAGAAGGCTAAGAAAACAAGACCATAGCTCATAAGCCAACTTTGTACTATTATTATGATTATTATTTGAAAAGTCATGGCCGCTGTGGAAGCAACCACAGTATGCATGATAATTTAATTCTAAGTTTACTTTATTGTCATGTCCACTTCCCAAATATTAGAATTGAAAAGCTGATTTAAGAATGAGCTTGAACTGTCTTTTTATGAAGCATACACAGCCCACAACCAAGGAACAGTTGTTGCTGCTGTATCTAAATGGGCACAGAGGACAAGTGTGTAGTCCTCACATAGAAAGAATCCCTGGTTGTGTTATCTATTGGCCTCAAAGATTTTTTTTTCCTTTGCGCACAGTGGGCGTACTTAACTGCACAGTACTACGCAGCGTTTTGTAAACTCTGGAATGTTCCACTGCTTAAAAGTGGAGAGGAGTCAATATCAGTGAGTGACGAGTAAAAGACAGACATTGCTTTTCAGAGGTGTTTGGATTAGTGCTGATTAGATTTAGCCAAGCAATCAAAACACAGCATTTAAACTAAGCTAAAATTATGACTGTTTAATTACCCTGAGGTGGGGAGGATAATAAGTCATGAAAAAGATAATTAATTATTAAATTAAGTGGCTTTTCATAATTTCTCTCTCTATATACAACCCAATTCCGAAATAGTTGGGACGAAGTGTAAATTGTGAATAAAATCAAAATACAATGACTTTCAGATCGCATGAGCCAATATGTTATTCACAATAGAACATAACCAACATTTCAAATGCTGAAACTTAGACATTTTAAATTGTAAATCATCCACAAAATGAGCTTATTTCAAATTTTCTGGCTGCAAGAGGTCTCAAAAAAATTGGTACTCAGGCAAAAAAGGGCTGAAAAAGCAATTAATATATAATCAGCTGAAAGAACATTTAGCAAGGAATTAAGTTATTTGGCATCAGGTGTGTAACATGATGGGCTATAAAAGGGATGTCTTAGTGAGGCTGAGTCTCTCTGAACTAAAGATGGCCAGAGGCTCTCCAACCTGTGAAGGCTTGCGTAAAAAAATTGTGGAATACTTTAAAAACAATGTTCCTCAACATCAAATTGCCATGGTCTCATCATCAACATTGCATAACCTCATCAAAAGATTCCGAGAAACTGGAAAAATCTCTGTGCGTAAGGGACAAGGCCGAAGACCTTTACTGGATGCCCGTGATCTTCGGGCCCTCAGACGCCACTGCATCACTCATGATTCTGTTACTGACATTGCTAAATAGGTCCAGGAATACTTCAAGAAACCACTGGCTGTAAATACAGCCCGCCATGCCATCCACAGACCCAACCTAAAACTCTATCATGCAAAAAGGAGCATGATCCAGAAGCGCTGCCATGTTCTGAGGGCCAAGGCTCATTTAAAAAGGACTGTAGCAAAGTGGCAAAGTGTCCCGTAGTCAGACAAGTCCAAATTTGACATTCTTGTTGGAAATCATGGGCGTCTTGTCCTCCGGGCTAAAAAGGAGAAATACCACCCTCCTTCTATCAGCGTCCAGTTCAAAAGCCTGCACCTCTGATAGTATGGGGATGCATTAGTGCATATGGTGTGGGACACTTGCATGTTTTAAAAAGCACCATGAATGCTGAAAGGTATATAAAGGTTTTTGAGCAACATATGCTCCAGATGACATCTATTCCAGGGAAGGCCTTGTGTATTTCAGCAGGACAATGCAAAACCACATACTGCAGCTATTACAACAGCATGGCTTCATAGTAGAAGAGTCCGTGTGCTGAACTGGCCTGCCTGCAGTCATGATCTTTCACCGATTGAGAACATTTGACACATAATTAAACTAAAGTCTGTCAAAGGAGACCCAAAACTCTCCAGCAGCTAGAAGCCTGTATTAAACAAGAGTGGGGTCAAATTCCAATGGCTGAACTCAAGAAACTTGTCTCCTCAATGCCCAGACGCGTTACAAAGAGGAGGGGATGCTACCCCATTGGTAAACAGGCCCCTGTCCCAACTTTTTTGAGATGTGTAGCAGCCATCAAATTTAAAATGATCTCAATTTGTGGATAAAATTGTAAAATTTTTCACTTTCAACATTTGCTATGTTATCTCTGTTCTATTGTGAATAAAATACTGGCTGGTGTGATTTGAAAGTCATTGCGTTTTGATTTTATTCACAATTTACACTTTGTCCCAACTATTTCGGAATTGGGGTTGTATATAACAATTTTTTTTTTTTACATTCTTCAAGTTTATGTCAGGGTGTATTTAGCCTCACAGGTTCAAATTTTTGGCAAACTCTCTCATCTTTGTTGCCTATATATTTTAAGCATATGCTGTGCTGTTTTGGATAACATTTGCAACAGGGTCTCATGTGAACGAACTAATAGCCTTCATGTTGTAATATTATAACAACCTATATGAAGAAAGTCATCTGTCTAAGATTCACGAATAACAAAATCATAACAATGGCCAACATAGTTTTGCTGCTAAATTTAACATTTCCTAGCACTGTGTTCAGATTTTACCTGCGCAGTCGATTTAAAAATTCGCTTTTTGTCAGATATTCAGTATCACATGGGATTATTGCTTATTCAGTCATTTTGGGTTCTGACAATATATGCACATATAATTTTGGAGAAAGATGACTGGGCTGTTTTTGGTTTTGTCTCTACCTGATCATTTTAGTGCAAAAAAAGTAAGGTCTTAACTTTCGGTGCAGAGCAGAGTTTATCATCTATGATAGAACAAGAGCAAAAAAACAATTATCAGTGAAAATATTGATAATTAAACATGGTTCTCACGCACTAGCTTGGACAAAATGAACAAAAGCTATTTCAAAACCAAGCAATTTCAATGAAGAAATATAATTTTTGGGGGATTCCCACAAATTGTCATTTCTTCCCACACTTGCAGGCACATCTGCTCTATTCTGCACACACACTTCCTCATTCTGCAACAAAAAAATCCCCACTACCCCGTTTCAGGTCCTGCAGGATTGCAGACCTCTAGTTGGGACTATATATAAAAGTTGATTTTACTGTGGGCATTTCATTGCGCATAAGGTGAACAGACAAGGCAATATTACTAATATTACAAAATAGAAAAAAAGATGTATTCAATCTGAAAGCCCACATGCTTGTTCTATCAGCATACAACTTGATTCAATTAAGTACTTGGCAATAAGTACAAACTATTGCACGTCAGTTCCTCAGACCTATCTTTTCCCCCTTTCCAATCATTTTGACAAGAAAATTTGATTATGGCCAGAATTTCCCAACAGTGTTTGTAACAGCTGGATGCAGTTGTAGTCAAAGCTAAGGACAGATTTTGACAGGATCTGCCCAAACCAGAAGATATAAATGGATTCACAGTATATACAAAGGCCAATCCTCAATACTCCCATCAGCAGAGAATTTTATTTGTTTTTTTAAACGTAATACAGCCCTGTTCTTTTCATTGCCGGTGAAGCACAAGAGATGTGATTCACATACGCTCATGCAACTGTAATGTACATTGGCCAAAACCACAATTCTACTGCGTGCTTTTCCACAAAAGTAAAATTTGATGTAGATGGAAAAACGATAAAAAAAACAGGCTCACCAGTCCTCCAGGGGTTTATTCATTCTGTTAAATAAATCAGTTTCCCCAATTTTAAACTATTTTAGAGGGGATTGGGAACAATTTAAGCTTCTTTTGGGAATCTCCTTTCGATTTTCACTTGTGTGTCGTAAATTACTTGGGATGAAGAAAAAATTCATTGTCAAAATATGAAGGCTTTTTTTCCTGCTATCACAAGCAGGCAAAGAATTCCAGATGTGATGGTCAGTTATGATGACAGCTGAATTATGGTTTCTGAGCAAAAGTACCATGCATGTCGTTTTGCCAGAGGTTTTTCTGAGGATCTAAGGCACCTATTATGTATTAAAAAGGCAAGTAAGAATATCTTTAGCGAGACACTGTCTTTGGAGAGAAAGTATCAACTTTGTGTTTAACAAATACTGACTATTGTTAATGAGCATTACCAAACAGTGATTTGTTTTGTCTAAATATATATACAAACAATTTGTATATATATAAAATTTTAAGCATTTGAAGGGAACAAAGAAGCCTTTTACATGATCACTCGTATTTATGGACTTTCTTCTTAGTAAAAAGTCCATTGCCATGCCCCTAAAAGCATTTTCATGATTGCTCCTGTCAGTGGCGTGCATTGTGCGTCATTTTGGGGGGCATGTGCTTAGTGAAAAATAAGGGAACTTCAGTGTTTCCCACAGACGATGAAGCAATGTGTGGTGGCAGACCGGGGGGGTAAATGCTTCTCTCACTTTGTTGAGGGGGGGGGGGGGGCTTGATCCTTCATATTTTGTTGAGGGGGGGGGGGTGGGTGGGTGGGTTGCTGCTTCTTATATTGTTGAGCGGAGGGGTTGCTGCCTCTCATTTTTTTTGAGCAGGCAGGGGGGTGTTCATGCTTCGTATTTTGTTGAGCAGGGAGGGTTGCTGCTTCTTATTTTTTTGAGCGAGGTGCGGGGGGCGGGTTCATTCTTCTTATTTTGTTGGGCAGGGAGGGTTGCTGCTTATTTTACATTTCTAATCGTCAAGAATTTATCAATGATCGCGTCAACATGGGCCACATACAGCACACTGTCAAAAAATAAATAAATAAATTACTTTCAAAAGGGCACTTGCTTGGTCCAGAGGGCTAAAGGCCTGGGCTACAGCACCACCTAGAGTCTATCTGTGCACACCTATGGCTCTAGTGACTTATGACTGACAAGTGACAAACTACGCAGAACCACATATGGCAAAAAATTTCAATGCATGAAAAGTCAGTCCAGCATAACAGCAGACCCTGCGCGCATAGCCTGACTTATCACATAACTGCAGTACTTTTCCCATAGCCCAGCTCACTACATATTTTTTATATACATATCACTATCATACATATCACAAAAATTTCATTGGCTGGGAGCATGGGGAAAAGAAATCACTCCTTGTTACCTCACGCTGTCAATATTTGGCTAAACTGAACACCAAGTGTAATGTTGGTTAAAATCTAAATGGCTTAGTGCAGTAATGAGCTAGCTAAGCTCCTATCATAACAATGTTACAATAGTTTTTATAATTTGTAGAATTAATAAACATGTCAAGGACCTTCATTACAATTATTATGTGGGCTAGTGTGACTTGCGTTTACATACATTGAGAAAATGGTGCTCAGGGGGCATAAATAAATAAATTATTCCTACAACAATGATATTCTGAGGAAAATGGTTAGTATATTTTTTTAAAAAATCACATTGAATTCACATCTGTTGTTGATGTCAAAGAATGCTTTTTGTGAATAAGACATACTGTCACTTAATTTGAGTTAGGAAGAAATTTGCTATTATTAAGGTTAAGCTGGATAACATGAAACTATCATTTCACTTATTTTAATTCCGTAAACATTAACACTTAAAGAATCCCATGCACTTTATACTAAAATAAATGGCTAACATTGATACCAAGTCATTCAACATATCTGTACACATATGTGTCATGGTTTGGGAGCCTTGTAGGCTCCTTTTGTTACTCTCGTCCGAGACGATATCGTTTCGCTCACCATCGGATTCCTTAGCCAGTTGGCATTAATTGGGGGCGTCGCCCGGACTCTATTTAAGCTCCTGCCTTTCCTCGTTCAGGTTGCTGTAGTGTCAGTATGCTCTTGACGCTTAAGCCTGTAAGGTATATTGAGAAGAGAGTATAGGCAGGATCTTAGCTGCATTAAATTATTTAGTGTGAGAAGTGAGAGTTTAGGCAGGTTCTTAGCTGCCAGGTATTTTGTTTTGAGCTCGCCTTTTGACTACCACGGTTGGCATTAGGCCCGTGGGTAGCGCGAGCCCCTATATTTCCTTTTGTTCAAGATCAGCACTTTACTGTATTCATCTTTTATTTCAAGCCACTGCTCCTGGCGTGCAAGACCTCTACGCCATTACAATATGAGGCTGACTTTTTCAGTTGAGCAGTTTACAGGTATTGTGCATAATTTCACAGAACAGGTAAACAAAAACATTTTTTAATTATAAACTGCAAGAAGTTAGTACGTTGACAATTTTTTTCTTCTACTCAATCTGAATTATGGGCAAACGTTGTAAGCCCATTTTTTCCTGGTTTGTTTTTCCAATTTTAGTGAATGAAAACTTTCCATATCTGCCACTTTTTGAAAGATGAACCCATTGATATGCAGAAAGATGAAAATATGTAAATTTTTTAATATGTTTTTCATATTTTCTGTGAATGTGCCAGGCTAACAAAAAGGATGACAATTGGCTGGGATTGTATTTGAGCCAGCCAAAGTCTTGTCTTGTACACTGTACATGCAATCACTAATGATGCCAGGTTTTGTTTTTCCAGGACTCTTGGAGTGCGGTCTTGTGGATGGATTCAACACTGACCAGATGGAAACAGAAAATGCTCTCCAGGAAGTAGAAGAAAGGTTGATATTAGCACCAGTCAACGCTGATCACCAGACTGAAAACCTGACCAGCCAGTTGCAAAATGGAAACCAATTATCAGAAAAGCTACTACAGCAGGATAATGGTGATGTGAGCTGGAACCACTTCAAACCGAATGAGGGATTCGACCAACAGAGCAGTCATGAAGAAGTGTGTTCAAATCCATTAATGATGCAGGACCTGCTTGATCAAAACCTACATCTGAGAAATCGAGGCATAAAGCATCAGCTGAATGAACCATCTCTATTGAGATTTCATCAGTCGAAAAAATTAAAATTAGATCCAGAGATATACGGGCAGGATGATGGTGAAGCTCAAACGGAAATAGAGAAGTGTGACAGTATGCCTAGCAAACCAAATTTTTTACCTGAACTTTCAGACCCTTCCGCATTGGAGAGTGATGGCTTGCAGAAGCAGAAACTGGATAATAAGTGCAATTTCGCCAATGAGGACCTTTGCTCACTCCCTAGGAATACAAAGCTAGCCTTTATAAATGGTGCTATAGTGAACTCACCTTCCATGGAAGACGTGCACAGTGTCCTCTTGGAGAAAACACTGTCTCAGTATTACCCAGATCATATTTCAGTTGCTTCACAGAACCCATCAACAAATGATTCATCTATGACCCCAGCTTCATCTGAAAAGCCAGAGGAGACGTTAGATTCCCCAAAAGTGACCTCTGGTTTGCCTGTATCGTCCCAAGACTCTTTATCCAGGGAGCAAGAAAGAACTTCCTCAGGAGAATGTAATGGCAACAGTGATCCCTCATTTGCTACTGACGAGGAGCAGCCAGGAGAGATTTTAGCTCTTAAAGATAGCCAGGCAGCACTAGGCCCATGTTCACACATTGAAGAGGGTCCACAACTTATTGATCCCTCAGAGAGCTCAAATAGCCAAAACATAATAGAGGGGTCATTAAAGGCTTTGACAAAGAGTATGCACACAGATGAAGAATCCAGTGAAAATCCCAGCTTTAAAAGTCAGGGTCAGACTGAGGACAAGGAAAGAATTATTTCCCTAAAAGATAATATCATGGCACCAGTGGTGGGGGATAAGGATACTGAGATAAGAGACCTTTCAGATATCCTAAAACCAAACTTGAATGCCCAGGGAGGTCCGGACACAGTGCAGGCTGATATTGACCAACAAGCTCTAGAAGGAATGAATAACCAAGCGTTAAACAATGGCGCATTAGATCACAAGCTTGAGAATCATTCAGTAGAATCTCATGCAAAAGACAAAAATGAAACAGAAGAGCATCTTATTTTTCAAATGGAAGCTGACAACTTATTACAACAAACAGATCCTTATCCTGAGGTGAACTGCTCTGACCTGGATCCTTCCCTGCCTCCTAAAGAATTAAGCCTGCCTCAACCACAACTTGAAATGCAGGCAGTTGTTCAGAGTCACAGCCAGATGCAAAACCTGGGCCCAATACAAGGATTTCAAAAGCAGGATTCCAATCAATCAAGCTCTCAACAACAGGAAAAAGATAAACTGAATCTGTACAAACCTGAGCTGGCATCAGATCAAATTAGCAACAGTAGTGAGGCAGAATGGCAGAACCTACATCCAGAACCCTCCCAAATTCAAACTCCACACAAACAGCTCAAACAGAGTGATGAATCACAGCCTCTTTTTCAACAGCATGGTATTCCTCAACGTCAGGTTGGAAACAATCAGTTCCACACTGAAACACAAAATGGGCTTTTATTGAAAGACATTCAGAACATTGAGCAGACTCAAAAATATGGATATTCGCAACAGCATCCAGCACCTACTCTTCAGTCTGAAGGTCAAATTGGAACCAATGCACTCCAGCATTACCCATCCCTGAATTTGGAGGGTATGGCAGAGCCTACAGACCAGGTAGAGGATCCCTTTCGGAGACAACTGAACCGCCAGGCTCTGCACAGAATCAAGCCTGAGGAAGGCATGAGACTTGAAGGAGAGCTGAAGTCATCCAACTGCAATCCTCAAAATCAGCAGACACAGCATCAGATTGGCCTGAACCCAACTGCCAGAACTTCTCCTAGCTTTGTCGGCTCTTCGGTGCCTAGTTTTCAACTGCAACAAGGAGCTATGTTTTCACGCAGCCAATCAGACGTCTGCATGAGAGATGGGATGCTCTTTCAGAGTACAGTCACCAAAAAGCAATACTCACAACATCATCAAGTGCAATCACAGATGGACTATAAAGAATCCCAACAGCTACCATTAAAACTAATGCATCAATCATCGATGGCTCCGCATGGTGCTTGTAATCAACAGCCATCAATGCAGATGTTTCCTCAGTCTGAATTGCAAAAAATGCCCCGTACACAACTGCAACAAGGGCAGCTTCAAAACCAAAATCGCCAAGAGTTTCAGAGGCATGCTGCTCTGCGAATGCACCTGCTGCAGAAGCAGGAAAAACAAGGGCAACAGCAAAACCTCCTTGAGTTTAAACAAATCCTACAGGCAATTGAGCATGAGCGTGTCTCAAGAGCTGAGCCACAGCATGGCAAGGAGCCGACTTTGATAAAAGAGGAGCATTCGCAGATGACCTGTCAGCAGACTCAACACAAAAGCATCATTGCTACGATGGAGCAGCAGCTGAGACGGTATCAACTTTCCCCCGTGTTTGAGAGAAAATCTCTGGGCTTAAAGACTCCTCAAAAAATCAAGGTGGAGACTTCAGGCCCAGTAACCATCTTGACGACAAATGCGGATCTTGGTGGCGAGGAATTTGGTGCTACAACACAGTTGAATTCTACCTCAGAAGTCACCCCAACAAAGAAAATGGAATCAAACCTCAACAGCTTTCTGGAATCTCCTTTGAAACTGCTTGACACGCCAATCAAAAACCTACTGGACACCCCTGTTAAAACGCAATATGAGATTCCGCCATGTCACTGCGTTGGTAAGACTAAGTAATTATTTTAATCAGAAAGCGGGAAATCTGTCTGAGAAGGGGGGTCCTCAGAAGCAACATGACTTGCCATCCAAAAGTACAAGCCTGCCATATGTATGACAGAGCATAGATTTAACTTTTAGTTGTGGGAATGTACAAAACCCAAAACCAGTGAAGTTGGCGCGTTATGTAAATCGTAGATAAAAACAGAATACAATGATTTGCAAATCCTTTTCATCTTATATTCAATTGGATACACTGCAAAGACAAAATGTTTAATGTTCAAACTGAGAAACTTTTTTTTTTTTTGCAAATAATCATTAACTTAGAATTTAAAGGCAGCAACACATTGCAAAAGAGTTGGCAGAGGGGCCTTTTTACCACTGTGTTACATCGCCTTTCCTTTTAACGACACTCAGTAAACGTTTGGGAACTGAGGAGACCAATTTTTGAAGCTTTTCAGGTGGAACTCTTTCCCATTCTTTCTTGATGTACAGCTTAAGTTGTTCAACAGTCTGGGGTCTCTGTTGTCGTATTTCACGCTTCATAATGCGCCACACATTTTCAATGGGAGACAGGTCTGGACTACAGGCAGGCCAGTCTAGTACCCGCACTCTTTTACTATGGAGCCATGCTGTTGTAACATGTGCAGAATGTGGTTTGGCATTGTCTTGCTGAAATAAGCAGGGGCGTCCATGAAAAAAATGTTGCTTGGATGGCAACATCTGTTGCTCCAAAACCTGTATGTACATTTCAGCATTAATGGTGCCTTCACATATGTGTAAGTTGCCCATGCCTTGGGCACTAATACACCCCCATACCATCACAGATGCTGGCTTTTGAACTTTGCACCTACAACAGTCCGGATGGTTCTTTTCCTCTTTGGTCCGGAGGACACGACGTCCACAGTTTCCAAAAACAATTTGAAATGTGGACTCGTCAGACCACAGAACACTTTTCCACTTTGCATCAGTCCATCTTAGATGAGCTTGGGCCCAGCGAAGCCGGCGGCGTTTCTGGGTGCTTTTGATAAATGGCTTTCGTTTTGCATTGTAGAGTTTTAACTTGCACTTGCAGATGTAGCGACGAACTGTAGTTACTGACAGTGGTTTTCTGAAGTGTTCCTGAGCCCATATGGTGATGTCCTTTACACACTGATGTTGGTTTTTGATGCAGTACAGCCTGAGGGATCGAAGTTCACGGGCATTCAATGTTGGTTTTCGGCCTTGTCACTTACGTGCAGTTATTTCTCCAGATTCTCTGAACCTTTTGACGATATTACGGACCGTAGATGATGAAATCCCTGAATTTCTTGCAATAGCTCGTTGAGGGATGTTGTTTTTAAACTGTTGGACAATCAGCTCACGCATTTGATCACTAAGTGGTGACCCTCGCCCCATCCTTGTTTGTGAATGACTGAGCATTTCAGGGAAGCTGCTTTTATACCCAATCATGGCACCCACCTGTTCCCAATTAGCCCGTTCACCTGTGGGATGTTCCAAATAAGTGTTTGATGGGCATTCCTCAACTCTCTCAGTCTTTTTTGCCACTTGTGCCAGCTTTTTTGAAACATGTTGCAGGCATAAAATTCCAAATGAGCTAATATTTGCAAAAAATTACAAAGTTTACCTGTTGGAACATCAAGTAACTTGTCTTTGCAGTGTATTCAATTGAATAAAGGTTGAAAAGGATTTGCAAATCATTGTATTCTGTTTTTATTTACGATTTACACAACGTGCCAACTTCACTGGTTTTGGGTTTTGTATTTACATTTTTTGATTGTCATGATTGATTTTAATTTTTTTCTTTTTAACCAGAACAAATCAGTGAAAAAGATGAAGGTCCATATTATACACATCTGGGAGCTGCTCCAAATGTTGCAGGTATCAGAGAGCTCCTGGAGACGAGGTAAAATGATTTTTACTCACATTGGCCTTATTTTCATCAAATCCACGTTTGTGCAGTTTCAGACTGGAAACAGGAATGCATTCAGTTAACTATTACTGCGTTATTTTGCTAGGTTTGGTGAATCTGGTGACTGCCTCAGGATTGAGAAGATTGTGTACACAGGGAAGGAAGGGAAGAGCACACTTGGATGTCCCATTGCCAAATGGGTAAGACTGACCTGCAAGTAAAACTATATTTATTACAAACCTGTTTGTGCAGGTGTCTTCATTTTTTAGTCTAACAAGGTACAACTCAGACCAAAGCATTAATTCCTATGCCGTAACTTCATACACCCTACAAGTTGATCTTATCCCACAGTCAACAGACTTTATGTGACCTTGACCTTTGACCCAATAAATAATAAAACGTAATCAGTTCAGTTACCCTCTGTGGAGCATTACCATGCCGGATTTGGTAAAAATCTCTCCATTCCTTCATTTAATATAATGTGGACAAAATATATGTGATGGACAGAGTGACTGATACATGCAGAGATGGACAGCCAAGAAACAGTATACTTCTTGCCCTCTGTGTGAAATGGAGGCATAATTAGCGAAGATTGGCTACATCAATGAAGTAAAAGGATAAAGAGAGGGACTTCACAAAGCTTGTGATAACCACACTAAGAAGACAGTAGAACAGTAGAACAGATCTTTCACGCCTCCTCATTCCTTGATTAGCACAGCGCGCATCCTGTGTAACCAGTTTGAGACAGTGTCAGGTGTGGCACGAGAAATACGTGATTGTGATCGATCAACAGAAAAGGGCTGTGTAATTTAATTCTCTGTATACACTTCCCTCCTCCTCTTACTTCATGTTTTTCACGGTTTGTCTTGTCAATGCTTATGCCAGGTGATCCGCAGGGCCAGCGAGGAAGAGAAGGTTTTGGTTCTGGTGCGTGAGCGGGCTGGCCACACTTGTGAAACCGCCGTCATTGTGGTGGTCATTATCATCTGGGAGGGCATTCCTGCCAGCCTGGCTGACCAGCTCTACACAGACCTGCGAGAGACACTGCAGCGTTATGGGGCCCTCACAAACCGCAGATGCGCTTTCAATGAAGAGTAAGCATTTGCTATTACCCTCTGTTTGCTATTGCCATTTGCTATTGCCATCTTTTCCACTTATAGTCAGATTTTGCACTGGGAAACTGGTAAGGACTTGATTACCAGTCTTCCGATACTGCACAAGCTGAAGCCAATCTATTGCTTTATTGTGCACTTGGTTTAAAAACAATGCTGTGTCCTATATGCCATCCAGCAGTATGCCAACCATGCCCCATTTGACTCCGGATTAAAGCATCACAGGATATTTAAAAATGGCATTGCAAAAACAATAGGCAGTTGCATTAATGTTATTAATGCATACAGGGTCACTATTAGTCACTCACCAGAACACTGATGTGGCACCTGCCACCCTGCGAGATTATGGCCCAAAACAGCCAGAACATTGTCTGAGCCTTGACCCTGTGGATTGGCCGGTGCTTAACCTGGTCACATTGAATGACGCAAGACAGAGGACCTTCATTCAAGATGAAAGATTTGGTCCAGTACAGAAAATTCCTCTCTTGGATTTAAGCTGAGGCTAGATTATACAACTTTCTCAGTGCTAACCGATTATGAAAAGACTTGATGTATACGCTACCGACTGGCTTCAACAGATTTTTTTATGATGACTCTCGCAAAAATTCCCAATATTTCTTGTCGTCTTCGTCTTCTGACACTTTGTCCTGTATCGTGGCCGCATCCTCTGTTTTTATTGGATGTTGGCGACACACCTTTGCAGTTGGAATGGTAAACAGTATACACTAGGGATGGACAGATTCACCGGTGCGTATCGGTGGTCCTATACAAACGTTTGCGATGCAACGGCATCGGTAGCTTCAGTGTGTATCGGTCACAAATGCCAGCTGATTCGCAATGTATCGTTCCTAACATCCCTGTATTGGTAAAACATGTGGTTTACACGATTAACTCAAGTTTTATTCCACTCGCTCAGGTATTTCTGAGGCGCCCTGATTGTCAATCAGTCCATTTGACCTTTTTTCTGGTCAATCAAGCCTGTAATGATTAAGAGGTGATATATGCAAAATTATTCATTTACCGTTATGCTTTGATTCGAGACTGCAAAGACGAAAATATTAATAATTAGGGAAAAAGCTCAAATGTCTCGGTAATTCCATATATTGTTTTAAGCTTTTATCGCAATATGAAAGAAGACTGAAAATAAACTCCCTATTTTTAAAAAAATGGCATTAAAAAGTATGTGTTTAAGGGGGGAAATATTATCGTAAACATATTGACCACACATTGAACTCCGCTTATGACAGGTTTTAATATTTGTTAATGGCAGTGCATTAGCTTCCTCTAAGCTAGTGGTTCTCAAGTTCGGTCCTGGCGCCCCCCTGTGTATGCTGGTTTTTGTTCCAACTACAATTGCAATTCTAGGATTTTAAAAAGCTGTTACTTTGTCTAAATTAGCAGCATTCTATGTTTTGAGCAGTTATTTACCATCTTAAGTCACATTTGGATGGACATATCCATTCTGCTATGAAAAATAAAAACTCTTGAACATCCATCCATACATTTTCTATACCCGCTTATTCCTCACTAGGGTCGCGGGGCAAGCTGGAGCCTATCCCAGCTGACACCCTTGAACATATTGTGCTTAATTTTCAATATTGCTAGGATTTTCAGGTGAAAACATTTTTACACAGATCAAATTGGACTCTGAGAAAATCAATAAGCTCCAAATTAGGTTTCTGACTACAGGTGTTTTGAGTTTTTCCCAAATAACCTGACTGAACCAAATAAAATCAATAGGAAACACAACAGGTGTGACTCCATTGTTTGCCAAGTAAATTGTCGGGTTTTGCCACCATGTGTCAAGAGTTTTACCAATGAGGAACCTTTTGATTATTTATGTTGATTAAATGTTTGGTTAAATTATTTCCCTCTGCCAATACTTACAATATATCTCAGTGTGGATATTTGCATAAATGCACCTAATTAAAAGAAATCATCGGCTTGTTAAAATCTAAAGATTGCAATTGTAGTTGGAACAAAAACCAGCATACACAGGGGGGCGCCAGGACCGAACTTGAGAACCACTGCTCTAAGCAAATATGAACAAACTTGCCGTCTCGTGAGCATTTTGAGTTCAATGCAGTGAGTAATAATGTCATGGATGGAACAGGCACGCCATTCCGCCATTTAGTCTTGTAAATTAGTAAATCAATCCTCAGATTACTAATCAAGCAGAGTAATAGAGTTATTGTATTCCCAACATATGGGAAGTTATTACGCTACACTGGGTTAAAATAACCCAAATTTAAGTTTTGTGTTTTAAAATACAATACTGGTGTTTCTGAATTTTCCCTCCCCTATTACAACTCGTATACATTACTACTGACCAAGCAACACAGTGTTTTGCGCATTCTGACTTTTATTTCTTCATCATAGGCAACAGCTGCTTCCCATTTAAGCAGGATTATATTGAACTTGTGAAATTTCTAAACATACTTGAGTTAACTGCAATCATTAAAATTATCAGTGTATTTTCTTTTTCAATGAAAACAGTACAGCATTATCCACGAAAGCAATCTCAATTCAATTTCATGGTCAGAAGTCTTAAAACCTTACACAGTTAGTTATATACAGTACAAGTGGAAGTTTGAGTAACATTTGGGTTTAAGACGGCCATATAGTATCACGAAAAATTCGTTTTGCGTCCAGCGTACAAGCGGCTTTACGGTACCTATATAAGTACTGCTAGACTCGCACGTTCATCCAGGCCCACAAAATCTGAAGAGATTGGACATTGAGAAAGTAACTAGCCAATCACTGGGTACGTTTTCTGCCTTGCCGCAGGCTGCTGAACGCAGATGATCTTGAATCTCCCCTTTCGTTGCGCAGCACCGCAATCAGGGCAGTGGCTATAAATCTTCATGGCCAACGTCGTCCCTAATTTCAGACTTGGAAATCACTAGCCTGCCCAGCGCTGTGCATATTTTCACCTTGGGGTCAAGGTTTGCGCTGTCTGCACCTGTCGTCTATTCTTTAAAATGTTTCTTCACTGGACTCGCTTCAAATCAAGAAAATATTTTTTATAATGGGGGAGATGGCTTGTACATTAATGATTTTCCACGGGAGACTTCTGAGAGGGAAGCACCAAGCGCATGAAGAACAGGCACATAACTGTCACTATGACAATTATCCAATATTGGATAATGTTGGATAAAACAACCCATAAAATTTACCCAATTCAAGCAATCCTATGGTTGAGTTAAAAATCAACCCAACATTTTTGAGTGTGTACATTGCAAATGGCGATTTCCTCATTCTAGAATGAGATTCCGATTTCAAACGTCATTGGTTTAGACACTTGTCACTCAAACATGTCGGACCAATGGAGAAGCATCCGCCCACTCCAAGAAAAACCGACTTCAAAACTTTTTTCATTTCAATAAAAAAAAAAAAAAGACTTCAAAACTTTTTTTTACTTCAATCAAAGAAAAAAAGTGTTTGAATGCAAAAATAAAATTGAGACAGTAAATTAGCCACCCATTTTTTGGCTATTTTAGAACAGGCAAAATACTGATTGGCCGATAATTGGCCATATCTGCTCTTTCACCTGATTTAAAGATGGGTGTGACCAGGGCCGTCTTCCATGTTGATGGCACAATGGGTTGTCTTAAGGACAGATTAATCAGATATGTAATAAGCTGAAGAGGGGTCTCTTTGTGCCTTTTTAAGAAATTAGTATCAAGGCCATAGATATCCATGGCCTTCGAATCTTTTAAGCCACTGATGGCATTTGCGACTTCTGTTTCAGTTATTTGCTGTTAGTGGAAAATCGGCTGTGCGTAATTAATGGAGCAAGTAGAGTATCTAGGTGGATTAAAAAGTTGGGTTATTTCATAAACAGTCGAGAAAGAAGGTGTTCAGTTCTGTAGTTATGATGGTTGCATCCATGACTAGTTCAGTGTTAATTTTCAGCTCTAGTTCTTTATTGTTATGATTCTGTTTTCTACCAATCAGCTTGTTGATGGTTTGCCATATCTTCTTCCCTTTTCCTCTTGCCTCTTTAATAGTATTAATGAAGAAGTTGGCTTTAGCTTGTCTTAAACCTTTTATTACTTTGTTTCTTAATGAAGTAAATTTTGGTCGGTCTGTTGAAAGACCTGATTTTAATGACTGTTTCAATAATTGATCTCTTTCCTTCATATGTTTCCTACACTCTTCATTAAGCCAGGGCAATGTGTCACAGTCACTCTCCAGGTCTCCTTTAGAGAGGACCCCATCCCATTCAATCTCTCTCTGTGCTACCTCTAGGTTTTCCTGTTGACTATTTGGGACTGATTCATATTTACATATAGATGTGGCTGAGGAATGAAACAATGTTTTTTATTTTTTTTAGCTTCCTGACAAAGATAATTATATTGTGATCTGACAGCCCAGTCATTAGATTAAAGGTCTTAGTAATTCTTTCTGGTCTATTTTTTAACAATAAATCTATTTTTTTTTCTGACCGATTAGTTGTTATTGTGGGTAGTTCAATTAGCTGTTTAAGATTAAAATAGTCTGTAATGTTTTTAAGCTTTTTTCTTGCACCCTTATCACTCCAATTGACATTGACGTCCCCCATCAATATAACCTCTTAGTTAAAATCCACATTATAAAGGAGGTTTTTTTTTTTAACTGATCATAAAACTCAAGCTTTGCAGAAGGTTTTCAATATAAACAGATTTAAAGTGAATGCCATTTCAGCTGAGAGTGAAATGTTGACACCAACGCATTCAATATCAGTTTCCTTATGCCATTCGATTTGTTTACATTTAACGGTACCTTTCACATATAATACAACTACCCCCTCCCCTCCCATGGTCTCTGTCTTTCCTAAACACATCATATCCTGGCATGGCAATAAGGGCCTCAGGGGAGGAACAAGTTAATCAAGTCTCTGTCAGTTCAAGAAATTATTATTATTACCATTATTAGACAATGCTTTACATACTAACAAAAAGAGGACATGCAACCACTCTGCAAGACCAAAGTCTGCCTAAGTGATACCACACGCAATGCCATGACACCCAGCTACCAGACATCCAGCGCTAGATGATCTTGTGTTTTGATGCTTTGTTGAAAAGCAATGTGTATGAAAGTATGAAGAAACAGAATACTTTACTGATGTCTCCCAGATACTGCCACCTGAATGAACAGCCTCCACACCCCTTCATTTTCTTAAAAGTGTTTTATAGAGGGACATTTTTTCTTCCATTTTTTCCAGGAGAACATGTGCTTGTCAAGGACTTGATCCAGATACCTGTGGAGCCTCCTTCTCCTTTGGGTGCTCGTGGAGTATGTACTATAATGGATGCAAGTTTGCCCGAAGCAAAATCCCCAGAAAGTTTAGGCTCCTTGGGGATGACCATAAAGAGGTACAATGTCCAAATCCAGTACACTATTTTCACCGCATATTACAGCCCCATCTTCAAAAGAGTTGGGACACCGTGTTAAATGTAAATAAAGGAGAATGCAATGATTTGCAACTCAATTAAAACCCTATATTTAATTGAAAATAGGACAAAGTGTCAAATGTTGACACTGATAAATTTAATTGTATTTACAAGAATATCTGCTTATTTTGAATTTGATGACAGCAGCATGTTTTTAAAGAGTTAGGACGGGACAATAAAAAAACTGGAAAAATGCTAAAAAAAGACAACTGGCAGGACATCTCACAGCTGATTAGATTGTTTAGCAACAGGTCAGTGACATGACTGGGGATAAAGTCTTTCATAAGTAAATATGCTGAGGGCTTAACAACTCTATGAAAGACTGCATGGGGTTTAAGTTCAAGAATTTTAGAATAATGTTTTCAACTAAAAATCTCCAAATTCTCTGTGATTTTTTCATCCATGGTACATAATGTCATTAAAAGATTCCAAGCATCCAGAAAATTCTCAGACAGACATGATTCTGAGTCTGCATGGACTCAGTGACACTTCTGTAAATCACTGTCAGTAAAACAACTTTGTCGCTGCATCCACAAATGCAAGTAAAATTCTGTCAAGTTGAGATTAAACCAAATATAAACAAGATCCATAAACACTGCCTTCCTCTCTGGGCCTGAGCTCACTTAAAATGCAGAGAGGCGAAGTAGAAAACTGCCCTGTGGTTTTACTAATTAAATTGTGAAATTCATTTTGGAAAGCATGGATGCCACGTCCTCTGGGCTAAAGAGGAGAGGGGCCATCTGGCTTGTTATCAGAAAAAAATTCAAGAGCTAGCATCTATGATAGTATGGGGGTGCATTACAACATATGGCATGGGTAACATGCGCATCCGTGAAAACAACATTAATGGTGAACCATATATACTGATTTTAGTGCAACATTTACTGCCATCTAGTGCCTTTTTTCAGGGAACGCCTTGCTCATTTCAGCAACACCATGCCAAACACCAAACTCTGCACGTGTTACACCAACATGACTCTTAAATGAAAGAGCATGGGTGCTTAAGTGGTCTGCAAACCTGTCACCCACTGACGATATTTGGCGCATTATGAAACAAAAAATGTGACAAAGGAGGCTGCAAAATATTGAGCAGCTGAAATCCTTCATACAGCAAGAATGGGAAAACATTTTGCTTTCAAAGTTACAGCAGTTGATCTCCTTAGTTCCCAAACACGTGCAGTGCATTGATAAAAGGAGATGTGATGCAACACAGTGGTAAACATGCCCCTGTGTGAACTTTTATGGAACCTGTTGCTGGAATCTAATTCAAAATGAGCACATATTTTCCAAAAAACAATAAAATATCTGTTTCAACATCTGATACATTGTCTTGGTAAGTAAGTAAAGTTTGTTGACCGAAGTCGAAGGCAACCGAAAGGCTCCTTTTTCTAAGCTTCTACCACAACGGTATGGGTGGGCACTACTCCTATCCAAACTTTACCCCAGCAATGCTGGTACCCATTTATACACCTGGGTGAAGAGAGGCACTGACAATAAATGGCTCTAATTTCTTGGCGCAGCGGAGGTTGGCGCTGCCCACGCAGTGCTAATTTCATTTGGTGCTGCCCGCGCAGTGGTAATTTTGTGCGGTATATCACCGTCATTTTGGCAATTTGGTAGACGTACGTGCACTGAAATGGGTGTGGCGGTATAGTAGGGGGAAGTGTCACATATTAATTATGACGCAGTGACAATTTAGCGGCAAAAGGCTCCGCCCAAAGTGCGCAAAGAGTTTGCCAGCTCCAACCTGGTTTACTTTCTGTGCAGTGGTAATTTGGCTGATCGGCGCACAATGCGCACACGTCACTGAAACCTCACAGGCAGATTTCCAGAATGTCAGGGACATTTCAATGCAATAAATAATTACAGAAACCACTATTTATTGTAACTATCTGAATCAGCACATAAATGACAGTATCTATATCGATTGTCCTGGTGTCAGATCAAAGGCCGTTGGCACGCGTAATGGAAACTCGACCTGACAGCCCTCAGAGAGCCCTCAGTCAGTGCATTCTCTGTGGCATGTTGCGTGCCACGCAACATAGCTGTATGCCATGGATGGCACTTTGACCTCACGGAGGAGACATGAGACAGAGAGAGGCCAAAATGCATGTGCTGTATCAGCAGGGAGAGAGAGAGAGATGTGTGTGCATTTGGGAGTGTGAGTGCGTGTGTAGGCTATGTGGGTGTGTGTCCTTCAGCTGCTTTCACACCGGACACAAAACGAATTTTTTGCATGACTGATTACATTCAAAGTCAATGCAAAGACACGGATACACGCGTGTAATCACGTCTCTGCATTGACTTTGAATGTACTCTGCTGTGCGAAAAATTCCTTCTGCGTCTAGTGTGCAAGCAGCTTAATACTAATATTGTAACATAGGTTTTATTGTTTTTAGCGAGGGAAAGGGATACTGCTTGATGGCTATGATCTCGTACCAAGTTAAGATCACATATTGAAAATAAATGTGAAACGTATCTTGCATTGTTGTCCATGCATGTTAATCCCAAAATTTTAAGCAGCAACAGGGTGTAATAATAGGAACACGCTATCCATCGTTTTTCTTCCCAATGATGCAGGCAGAAGAAATAAATGAGCAACCGCCTTATTTCCTTCCAACTTCATAAGTTTGAATGATCTGGCATAGTTTCGTTTTCAAATTCCATTCAAGTTTGCTACTGGTAATAATTTGCGACTGCCCTAGCTAGCCAGCCAACTCATGCTCATAATGCTTAATATAGATGTAAGCGGTGCATTTGATCGGTGAAGATTTGACTCGCCTGTGTTAAACCCACTTTGTTAAACCCTTCTCTCCTCCCTCTTTGCCACTTGCACCGGCAGGAGGGACATTGTCAGGACAGAGGAGTACTTGTGCCAGGTGCGCCGGGCACGAAATCGCAAAAAACGCCTGGATACACCCCGTTGGCGCGGCGCTCCCCCCATTTGCCGCGCCTGCACCTGGTCAACGAATTTAGAGCCCAAAGTGTCATGCCTAAGGACACAACGTTATTGCCCGGTCCAGGAATCGAACCCAAGCTTGTTGACCCAGAGTCCCATCCACGAACCACTAGACCATCACGCTTCTCGACTTATCTTTGTTATTATTTTCAAATAAATATAATGTTCAAAGGATTTGAAAGTCATTGCATTATGTTTTTATTTACATTTTCCACACTGTCCCAACTTTTTTGGAAATGGAGCTGCAGCATAATTTACACACAGCTGCAAGTTTTACTAAAAAATGATATTGAATAGATTAAGAGATATAACTGTATTTACGTCAGAAGGTAATTTAAATTTAGATTTAAGGTAATTTAATTATTTTTACCTTAAATATGGGGCTTGATATGCAGTTACTGCTAGGGACAATGGACTTACCAAAATTTTAGGCCTCAGTGACAAAGAGGACTGTTTGAAATTGCGCCCACCAGAGAGGGGACCAAGTCACACGTGAAAGTCTCAAGTCTTAACCTTCAAGTCTTAAGTGAGTCCCAAGTCATTTTTTATTGGGCAAGTCAAGTCAAGTCCTGTAATAGTTCAAGTCAAGTCCAAGTCAAGTCAGCTTATTATTGCAATTTTACCCACAGAATCTGATCTTAATAAAGTGAAAAGACAAGGTATACTATAAGTGACTGTCAGTAATCTAAACATCATTGGCCATTGTGTCCAACCTGTTTAAAAATACGACAGAAATTTGGATTTACATTATAATTATTGATATTCAGTAAAATACATCATGGAATCAAACAAAACAGAAACAAATTCCTAAAATTATTCAGTAATGGCTTTCAATCACAAGATCACATCTGCCTCACTTCTGCCAATGATATTTGAAATATTTTACTTGCCTTGCAAATCACAAGAAAAAAGGCAAACATATAAAAATCTGAAAGACTCAACATACAGCACCCTCCATAATTATTGGCACCCCTGGTTAAGATGTGTTAAAAGCCTTAAAATATATTCAATTTTTATTCCAGCAGCATACTCTCACACTGAGAATTGTAGAAAAATGTAACCTTCGACTCAAGTTTTAAGGGGAAAAAAAATCCCTGACTAAGAAATAATTATTTTTCATTAAATCACCTGTTCCACAATCATCACTTCCTGTTTCCCTGGGGTATAAATATGACGTGACATAGAGGCCATTTCTCTTATCCACTCTTCAACATGGTAAAGACAAAGGATCACACCATTCAAGTAAGGCAGATGTGTGTCGACCTTCACAAATCAGGCAATGGCTGCAAGAAAATAGCCACTCGCCTGCACCTGCCCATATCTACTGTCAGAGGAATCATTAAGAAGTTTAAAACAACTGGAACAGTGGTAAACAAGCCTGGACGAGGATGCAAGGTTATTTTGCCACCACACATAGTGAGGAGGATGGAAAGAGAAATAAAAAGTCCTCCATAGCTCACTGTTAAAGAATTGCAACAAATGGTAGTATCTTGGGGTCACAAAGTCTCCAAAACAACCATCAGGCGCCATCTACATGCCAACAAGCTGTTTGGGAGGCATGCAGGGAAAAAACCTTTTCTCACTCACAATCATAAACGCAAACGTCTGGAGTTCGCTAAGTGGTACTGGGACTTCAACTGGGACCGTGTGCTTTGGTCAGATGACACCATGATAGAGCTTTTGGCAACAAACACTCTAATTGGGTCTGGTGGAACACAAAAGATGAGTATGCAGAAAAGCACCTCATGACCACTGTGAAGTATGGGGGAGGATCGGTGATGCTGTGGGCATGTTTCTCTTCCAGAGGCCCTGGGAACCTTGTTAGGGTGCATGGCATCATGAACGCTTTGAAATACCAGGACATTTTAAATCAAAATCTGGTGGCCTCTGCCTGAAAGCTGAAGATGGGTCGTGTGGAACAAGATGGAACATGTGGCTCAATCTACGCAGAAATGGTTTACCAGACACAGAATCAAGCTCCTCCCACGGCCATCTCAGTCCCCAGGCCTCAACCCCATTGGAAACCTGTGGAGTGAGCTGAAAAGGAGAGTGCAGAGGAGAGGACCCAGGTCGCTGGATGATTTAGAGAGATTGTGCAAAGAGGAATGGTCGAAGATCCCTCTTTCTGTATTATCCCATCTTATGAAACATTTCAGAAGAAGATAAGGTGCTGTTTTGTTGGCAAAAGGGGTAGTACAAAGTAATAACATCAGGGGTACTAATAATTGTGGTACACATGATTTGATGTAAAAGAATTATTTGTTAATGTGGGATTTTTCCCCACTGAATAAATCATTTGAATTAAACGTTGGATTTTACTATTTTTTTTTCATGTCCTATATTATTTGGAAAAAAACCCCCAATTTATTAGAAGCTAAAGAACACATTTTAACCAAGGGTGCCAATAATTATTATTAAGTATTATCGAGCATCAGAAACATCTGTATGTGTTTCATCTGTATCATGTTGAGACACCAAGAGCTCTAAAAACTTCAATTTTTAACATTAAGTCCTTAGAAAAACAAGTAACAGCTTACTGTTTTTAGAAAAAGATTCCCAATGAGGATTGAACCATTTTAAACTCTGTTCAGAGCCTTCTACTCGTGCTCCGCTTACCGATTCTCCTGTTTCACTTAAAGTGAGGTTAAAGTATGACTGCACAATAGGCTGATGCTTGTATTTGACCGTATCATAACACTTTCCACTTCGTAGGTTATGATTTATTTAACAAGTCGACATGGTCTACAACATCCCCCGCCAATCGTGCGCTTCTTATTTTCGAAGTCGATCAAGGTCTTGATGGTCTGAAGCTACACACCAAATTTGGTTACTGTATCTGTAGTAGTTTCTGAGTAAAGCTGTCCTCTTTATCTCATTCGGACGGACGGAAGGACGTCAAACCTATATCCCCCCCCCCACTTCGTGTTGGTGGGGGAGAATAAACCTGGTTTATCTCATTTGTGAAAAGGGAAGTTAAGTCCCAATTTCGTTTTACTGTAAACTATTACAAACAGTAAGTCAGTTTCTAATGGATTCTGATCTCAAATATGTACAAAGTGGAAATAACATTTAATAAAGAATTGGGTGCAATCAGAATATTTTGGTTTTCATTGTTGCTATCAGCTGATTTAATTTGTTGGGTTTTTAATTCATACTAAAAGAAAACTGCTAACGTTACAGTCCATTCCAGCAGACTACTGTAAGGGATGCTTTGTTTTTCGTTTGAAACCGCAATACAGAATAAACCAGTTCACTTGATTCGAACAATGTTAAGTACAAAACCCAAAACCAGTGAAGTTGGCTCGTTTTGTAAATCGTAGATAAAAACAGAATACAATGATTTGCAAATCCTTTTCAACTTATATTCAATTGAATACACTGCAAAGACAAGATGTTTAATGTTCAAACTGAGAAAATTTTTTTTTTTTTGCAAATAATCATTAACTTAGAATTTAAAGGCAGCAACACATTGCAAAAAAGTTGGCACAGGGGCCTTTTTACCACTGTGTTACATCGCCTTTCCTTTTAACAACACTCAGTAAATGTTTGGGAACTGAGGAGACCAATTTTTGAAGCTTTTCAGGTGGAACTCTTTCCCATTCTTGCTTGATGTACAGCTTAAGTTGTTCAACAGTCCGGGGTCTCCGTTGTCGTATTATACGCTTCATAATGCGCCACACATTTTCAATGGGAGACAGGTCTGGACTACAGGCAGGTCAGTCTAGTACCCGCACTCTTTTACTACAGAGCCATGCTGTTGTAACACGTGCAGAATGTGGCCTGGCATTGTCTTGCTGAAATAAGCAGGGGCGTCCATGAAAAAGACATTGCTTGGATGGCAACATATGTTGCTCCAAAACCTGTATGTACCTTTCAGCATTAATGGTGCCTTCACATATGTGTAAGTTGCCCATGCCTTGGGTACTAATACACCCCCATACCATCACAGATGCTGGCTTTTGAACTTTGCGCGTATAACAGTCCGTATGGTTCTTTTCCTCTTTGGTCCGGAGGACGCAATGTCCACAGTTTCCATAAACAATTTGGAATGTGGACTCGTCAGACCACAGGACACTTTGCATCAGTCCATCTTAGATGAGCTTGAGCCCAGCGAAGCCGGCGGTGTTTCTGGGTGCTGTTGATAAATGGCTTTCGCTTTGCATTGTGGAGTTTTAACTTGCACTTGCAGATGTAGCGACGAGCTGTAGTTACTGACAGTGGTGTTCTGAAGTGTTCCTGAGCCCATGTGGTGATGTCCTTTACACACTGATGTCGGTTTTTGATGCAGTACCGCCTGAGGGATCGAAGGTCGCGGGCATTTAATGTTGGTTTTCGGCCTTGTCGCTTACGTGCAGTGATTTCTCCAGATTCTCTGAACCTTTTGAGGATATTATGGACCGTGGATGATGAAATCCCTAAATTTCTTGCAATAGCTCATTGAGGAATGTTGTTTTTAATCTGTTCGACAATCAGCTCACTAAGTGGTGACCCTCGCCTCATCCTTGTTTGTGAATGACTGAGCATTTCAGGGAAGCTGCTTTTATACCCAATCACCCACCTGTTCCCAATTAGCCCGTTCACCTGTGGGATGTTCCAAATAAGTGTTTGATGAGCATTTCTCAACTCTCTCAGTCCTTTTTGCCACTTGTGCCAGCTTTTTTGAAACCTGTTGCAGGCATCAAATTCCAAATGAGCTGATATTTGCAAAAAATTACAAAGTTTACCTGTTTGAACATCAAGTTGTCTTGACTTTGTCTTTTTAACTTGTCTTTGCAGTGTATTCAACTGAATATAGGTTGAAAAGGATTTGCAAATCATTGCATTCTGTTTTTATTTACGATTTACACAACGTGCCCACTTCACTGGTTTTGGGTTTTGTATACAGCCTATTCTAAACAAAATAAAATAAAATAAACTAAATTACTGAAGAGATAAATTGGATAAAGTGAATTTCCATAGAATGTCGCAAATCCCTATTTACAAATTTCAAAGCCGCGTGAACATAAACGGCATTCACTCAACTCAGCCACTTAGCTTACGGTTTTAATGCACCAGCCCTAAAACAATTAAAATTGTGCTAAAAAATGCCAACGTGCGCAGTGAATGACCCGCAATGTGAAGTTTAATTGCTTTTTATGTAAGGCAGTGTCTATTTAGCTGTCCGACGGTTCCCATTTTTTTCTGCTATTTTGCAGTCGCTTCCGCTTGACATGCACAGTTGTCAAAGACGTGAACTTAGCAGTTAACAAATGATTTCTCTGCACTACCTTGATATAATTTCATCCCCCTTTAGAAATTGTTGTGGCTAATAAAGCCAAAAAAGGTGGAGATTAAATAGGTAATTCTTTCCAGTCGAAGTGATCAATTTGCTAGCTCCACATAAGCAACTTGTCCGCGCTAACAGAATTACAGTATGCAAAACCTGTATTGTGTTCATAACATAACAGAGCGCTCTCTAACTGTCGCGTACTGTCCATAAAGCTGCTTTCAAATCAGACACGAAACAAATTTTTTGCAGGACAGATTAGCTACATTCCAAGTCAATGCAAAGACGCGTATACAAGCGTTTTGGTCACATTAAGCAGCTTTCACACCGGACGCGAAACAAATTTTTTGCGCGACAGATTACAGTCAAACTAAGTCATGACTGCTTATCAGCTAGTGCATGTTAGTTTGCGTGCTCTGCAAATTAATAATGATTCTGGGTAACTTAATTGCCGACGCCGTGTATGCCTACAAACTTGAAGTCCACATCTGTGACAACTGCGCATGTCAAGCGGAAGTGACGGCTAAATTGCAGAAAACAAGCTGCTGACATTGTCGAGCAATATCCCCCGCAACTGGCATTGCATTTTTTGAATTTTTTGAAAAGAGAATGTTTATATCCATTTAGATTTCTAAAGAGCTGTACTAATCACAAAGCTGTTAATTTCCTAGCAAAAAAAATAGGCTGGAGATTATGCATCAGAAAACTCAGTGAATTATACCAAATTGTTTTCATGACGCACCTTTATGTCAACTCGATACCAAATATGATCACGATCTGATGATTAGTTTCAAATTTATAGCCAAGACAAGACACCTTACAAATTTTCCACAAATCTTACGCTTTTTGACCCAAAACGCAAACAATTGTAAGAATATTTTCAAAATTGTTTTTCATGACACACCTTTATGTGTTTTTACACCTAGATGCCAAATATGATCAGAATCGGATGATTAGTTTCAAAGTTATAGCCCGGACACGACACATTACAGATTTCCCACAAATTTGTGGCTTTTTGCCCCAAAACGTGAAAAATTGCAGAATTATTTTCAAAATTGTTTTTCATGACACACCTTTATGTGGTTTTACGCTTCTATGCCAATTATGATCAGAATCAGATGATTGGTTTCAAAGTTATAGCCCAGACACGACACATTACAGATTTCCCACAAATTTTTCGCTTTTTGCCCCAAATTGGTTTCAAAGATATAGCCCGGACAACAAACGGACGGGCGGACGGACCCCATTTTTATATCCCCCGCAACAGCGTCGTTGCGGGGGATAAAAAAGGGAACCGTCGGACGGCTTAATAGACACTGCGATTGTGTAATCCCATTCCGCTAATAAACGAGATGAGCAAAAATGACGTTTTATTGGGTATGTTGGCTGTATATATGAATATATTTTTTTTTTCCATATATCATTTATTTATTTTTTCCCATATGGATTAGGCCAGTGTTTCCCAAACATCTTTCTCTTGCAGCACACAGTTTACTATGAAAAAATCACACGGCACACCGCTATGATATTATAGCGTTCCCCTTGCGCTACCTACCCAGCAGCGCGACCAAGTGACGAGAGCTTTCCAACCAGGTTTCAGGCTTATATGCAATCATAAAATAAATGACTCTACGCAGTCTTTCCAGTTCAGCCCCCACTTCTCTAGACACTCAGATGTCACTCGAAACACTTCCTAACCTGTAGTTTTCTCTGGCAAAATTCGATTAAAAAAAGTAATTTTCTTTGATTGTCTCCCCATCGACATATCTGACATTGGCCAGTAATTGTGCATGTCCACTGACATCGGGTGTTTCATCCACTTGCAGTGCAAATTTCCCACTCCCTTTTATTTTCTCCATTACAACGTCCTCTATATCCGCCAACGTTTCTCCTTTAATTTGTTTAGCACCATAGCTTTGTTCGCCAGCTTATCTATGGAGGGTGATTTGTGCTATAATTAAATATAATCCACACATTGAAGTACAATGCACTTATTGAAATACAATACACATCTCGAAAATACAATACATGTGTAGCAATAAATACAATACAAAAATGCTTAAATACAATACACATCTTGAAAATACAATACACGCCTCGAAACACAATACACACCTCAAAAATACAATACATGTGTAACAATAAATACAATACTAAAATGATTTCTTTTTCAATATCGATCAGGAATATTCATGCCAAAATGAATGCATATCACACCTTGAAATGCCATACCTTGAAAATACAATACAAATGTAACAATAAATACAATACAAAAATGCTTTGTTTTTCAATGTTGGTCAGGAATATTTGTCCCAAAATTTAAAAAATACAACCGTATTGTTTTTCAAGTTGTGTATTGTATTTCAATGTGTGCATTGTATTGCCTTGTGCAGTTTTGGTACTATGTAAATTTTAGTCTATGAGCTCCGACCAATTAATATGATTGGACGAGGCATTCCATACAGTGCCTAAGTCACGCCCGGTTGGTACTCGGATGGATACGATGGTCTGGGTGAATACTCTTGTCTGATTGGCTGGCAGGTGTTCATTAAAACCGTGAAAACGCACAGATAGTTCGGCTACGTTAGTTTCACCGTTCGAAGTGCAAAATTTATCCGCTAGCCAACCTATAACCATAGCAACGTAAGAGCACTGGCATTTGTTTAGGTATAACAGAAACCTAGATACTCATTTATCTCCAGGGGACTGTTTCAATAAACTTTACTTGTCCGGCCGAGTCAGACCATCTGTCAAGTGAAAAGTCAGTCCTTCGACAGACCATGTCCGTCAGGTGTTTCAATAAAACAAAAGTAGGATGTCCGACCATGGTCCGACGGTTCATCACTGTTCGATTGAAGTTGCGTGAGAATTTACACCTCAGCGATGCACTGCTTCGCTATTTGACGTTCAAATATTCGAAATAAGTTAACGTTAAATGAAAAAAAAAAAAAACAAATTTTGATTAGGTAGATAATTAACATCTATTCAGACATAAATTAAAGGCGCACATCGCTGTACGATGTCACATACAGTGGCTCCAATAAGTATTTGTACACTACTTGACAATTCCACTACATAACAGCTTTTGTATATTCGGCTAAATGCTTGCTATTGTGTGTAAAAGTGATTAAAATATTTGACAATCAATATGTTTTAAACAAATATTTAATGTCAAAATGGCATATTTGGTCAGAAAGGTGATTATCTGACCCAATAAGTATCTGTACAGTTCCATTAGTGAGTCACAAAACTTATAATACTCACCTAAAATTAACTCAAGATGTGTACAGGACATGGTTGACTCACTTGGTCTGATTTGGACAAGCGTGACCATACTGGACACTCCCTCTGTACACAGACTGGCCTATGTAAATGGCCTGACCATGCTCAAAATGTATTCCTGTGATATATGGCTAAGACAGGCGAGATACCCCGTCGAATGCGGGAGCAAATCATTCAGCTACATAAAGAAGGCCAAAGCACCAGAAAAATTGGAACTCAGCTATCGTTACGCCACACGACTGTGCAGTACATCATCAAGAAGTACAAACAGTCTGAACACATAGCCAATGCAGCCGTTGCTGATTGGAGGAACCGACGAGAATCTAACTTGTTTTTGAAATCCTTGTTACACATTGCACTACGAAATTATACGGCGTTTAACTTACTTCTGCACACCAATGGCTACGGAAAAATATCAATAGCCTACGTCTTTATAATTTCCGAATTTGCGTAAATTAATTCGCGATGTTCATTGAGCAATTAGCCATGAGAATCCGTTCTATATACTCTGAATGTGACAGCTAAAGTGCGGAGTAGCACAGCTGAGTGACGAAAATAATTGCGAAAGTATAAGTCCGCGAAAGTTTCGGATTTTTTGCAGATTGTCATCCTTGCGGTTTCACATCAATTATATCAGCATAGCCAACTGGCACTCGCTTTGTAATTAGCATTTCTTAATCATTACGTGCCACATATTGGTGGTAGCTATTCTGTTAATTAACTGTTTGATTGTTAATCAATCAAACCTGATCGCAAACAGTTTAAAAGCAATTGTCCGGGAAAGGGTGATGTTACTGAAGACCTTCCTGGCATCTGACGGTACGCCACTGCTCATACAGCACCAAACAACTGAGCATTTTTTAGCCGACTGGTCGCCTGATTGGCTAGTTTAATGCTATATCCCAAATAAATGATAGATAACGTGAGGACGACCACCAAAAACAATGTCGGTCGACTTTGCAAATCTATCTGTTAAGATGAACGTTTTCTTTTGTGAAGGTTTTGTTAGGCAACATAAATGAACACAGAAAGAAGAATCAGGCAGTTCCCCATTGCCTGAGAGAAATATCCCCATGAAGGCTACCCAAGCCTTCTTGTAATGAATGACAGTAGTCACGAATTGCATTGAACATGTGCGTGTAATGTTTATTTTATTTTTTAAATCTCACACTATAATAATATATATGTTCCACGAGTGCAAAAAAGTGCCCTCCTCCTCCCCCCTGAGCACTTGCCCCCCATAATGTCTGTGCACGCCACTGGTTTCAGGTTCATTGTTGCAAAATGAACAGTTTTTATCCAATACGGTAAATCTTGACACCAATATATTAGAAGGATAAAAGTTGTGCAAAATGTTAAAGTTAACTTCCCTAACTTTGTTAGAAATACAAAATTTAAAAGGAGAAAGCCAAGCCCTATTCCATTTAATATTAGGTAACCGATAATTCCAAAAGGATTTCAATCTCCGTGAGATCTTTTTTTTATTGGAAAAAGCATTCCTTATATGCTTATTGGTGCATTTTGGATTCATAATGTTTATTCCATTTATAAGTAACTCGGGAACAATTCTAAGTGAATTGGAATAATATAAATGATTCTTTAATAATTGGTGTAAACCAACTGGGATGGCTTTAATTACAGAGTTAAATTCTCTATATATTACAGGAAAGGCTTTTTAACTGAAAAACACTTACTGGGCAGAATGGCTCTTCAAATGATGAACAAAGTTGGAAGTTTTCGTCTGGCTGTCCGAGATGTTTATGCCCCATGTCTTGCACTGTGGTGTTCATCTTTTGCCGTCAAAATGGTAATTCCGAAAAAAAAAAGAAGATAACTTTCGCTGACATGCTGATGCCCATATCTGATATAAGAGGACGTGTTTCTCTAAAAAACACGTAGGTACGTAGAGAGGGCATGACTGATTGACAGGGTAGTGATCCGATCATGACAACGCCATTCTCAGCCTGTGGAACTACCGGGTAATTTTTTTAAAATTAATTTATTAATTTTATATTCAAACTGAAAGCATGAAGTGAATAGCTCTCAAGTCAGGTCAAGTCCCGAGTCTTTAACTTCCAAGTCCGAGTCGAGTCTCAAGTCCTTTATTTTTTGTCAAGTCACAAGTCATCAAAACAGCGACTCAAGTCCAGGTCACAGTGACTGGAGTCCCCATCTCTGGCGCCAACTAATATTGCAGAATGAACCATTTCCATACGTCGAAGAACATATCAAATACTAGATGTTTTTTCTAAGATTTTTTTTCTTACCAAATGTCCTGTTAAATTTTTGAAGGAAAGTGTTTTTTTAGTTAAGTCCAATGTTTATATCGCTGTGCTGCTCAATGTTGCGCTACCGAACTGCAGCAATCTAATTAAATCGGTGAATTCAATAGGGGCCCAATTTCATGTTGGAAATGTGTGGAGTTGGGGCCTTATTGAATTCACGAATTCAATTTCACCCCAGAACTGCTGAGATTGCTTTACTCTGGAACAGACACACCCTGCAAGGTGGTCGGCACAATAGAACAACGTCTAGTGGCACATCGAGGTCATAATTTAGGTCAGAGTGTTTAAGAGACCACATCTACCTTTGTGCTAAATGGTTTAAAAATATAATTATAAGAAAATGAAGCACAGCAATGACAAACAGCAGAAGACCCTTTTATTATTTAGTGAATGAACATTGTAATATGTTGGAAACTTCAGATTTGAAACGCGTTGTTTACATTTATGTATGTGAGTCTGACTTCTCAATGAAAGTGACTGCGGAGGTAAATTTCAACAAATACCTCCTCTTAGTCACAGAGGCATAGAATCTTGGTGAGTTACTTGCAAAATATATTGTACCCATCAGTAACTGGACATTCAGCCCTATATTTAAACCCCAGTTCCAAAAAAGTTGGGATGCTGCATAAAATGTAAATAAAAACAAAATGCTATCATTTCAAACCTCCTAAACTGACATTTTATTCATAATAGAACATAGACAGCATATCAGACTTTGAAAGTGAGATATTTTACCATTTCATGAAAAATATTAGCTCATTTTGAATGAGATTTGCAAATCATTGCATTCTGTTTTTATTTAGAAATTACACTGTATCCAAACTTTTCCAGAATTTGGGATGTATATTTCACTTTGGGGATGCTTAGTTGTCATCCACACAAGTAAGCTTGAACGATTTTATGTTCTGTTTTTCAGGAGGAGAAAATAGAGCAACATCTACAAAATTTAGCCACATTGGTGGCCCCAAGATACAAGCAAATGGCACCAGCTGCATATGCAAACCAGGTAAAGAATGACAAAGGAAACCAAAGTGTTCTGCACATCATCCTGTTTTTGGCTAGACTAGCTGAACTAAATTAAACTTCAAAAATCATTATTTTCATAATTGACAACTCTTAAAGGTGCCCTGTGTAAGAATTGAGGTCAAAATATCCAAAAAATGAGCTAGACACAACAAAAGAATGAGTAGTAATAAGGGTCATAAAAAAAAGATGACAAGCTATAGTGCTGCAGAGATATCAAACTGAATTAGCACACTAAATCACTAGCTGTGCACTGTCCTGTGTCATTATACCAGTCTCTGCCATGGGTGGCGGTATGCGGAGGGAATAGAGAGAAAGAAGATACCCGCACACTGTAACCCGCAGTGCTCCCGCAGTGATTTATTCCACAACATTTCGACCAGAATGGTCTTCGTCAGGGGTTTGATGTACGTGCACCACTGCATTTTTGGCAGTATGTGGGCAACATAACAGCCAGCCAAACTGCAGTGCACGAATAAATCGGAGGCTTGAGGGCCTACTTGAACCTTATTGTCAATCATGTGGAAGGTACATTAGCAAGAAGCTTGGAATGACTTTGATGATAATGAACCCTAAATGAATGCAAAAAACATAATGGAAAACTTTGCATAATGTCATGAAACATGACAGAATGTTTATTTGTGACTAATGATACTCGATTGCTAGAAGAGATCTTGCTAATGAAGACTGCATATCAGGCAAACTGGCTGCATACTGTGAAATTTTCATCAGGCGGGCGGCATATGTAACGTTCTAAAATGATCTTGTCCCTAGTTTTACTTGTACATGTACAGCTGAGATTGTTTCATAATTTTGAACTCCGCTATAACTGTTTTGACGAGGTACGGTAAAGTGATGGTCAACTAACAGCAGTGATCAACTGGCCAGCTGATTTTGCGATCAGAGGCTGGTTATGGTAAAGTCTGGCATTAGATAGATTTATTCACGCAAATGTTGGTTCAGCATTAGCACTTAACATTAGCTAACATTACGTTGATGCTAGTTTGCTCAACACCAGCGAATGTTGTCTAGCTAATGACTATTTCGAGTGAACAATGACACGTAATTTGGACTTATTTACTGGATCGGGTGAAGGGGAGTAGCTTGAAGATGTCATAGTACAGAATCACTTGACATCAACTGACGTTCATTCATGTGTTTATATCTCAGAGTTTTGGAGTCAGATCGGCCCTGTTTGGGATGTAGATAGTCGGCTTTGGGGTCATTGGGAAGGTGGGGTCGAATCATGGACAGTCGGCTTGATGGGAGGAGAGACTGTGCCGTTTCTTGATTGTTACGCTAGGGTAGAAAAACTCACTTTCAGCAGGTATACTGCCCCCTTTTTCTTTGGAGTGTGTAGAGTATGAATAAAATTTTTGGCTGTCCAAAGGGCACCTTTAAAGTCCCATCTCAATTATTCTGAGCGGGCTAAATGGCTGCACTCGTGGCACACTTAGTGCTGCCATACAAGTGTAGCAGGCCGAAGGAGGGCCCGGGCGGGACTTGATCCTCCAGACCCCCGTGTAAGAGTCATGCACGCTGACCACATCGCAAAGGAGCCAGGCTCGTTGCCAAAGCATGTACTTATTAGGTGACACTTCCAGTGACAGGACCCCTCAACTGTCACACAAGCAAGTTAAATCAGCCGTTACGTTTGCTATCAGCTGCCATTATTGGGATTTCAGTTCTTTAATCGTCATAGCTAGTCTATTGTTACTCACTGCTTTTAATAGTTTTTTTAACATCAACATTGTCTAGCATGTGCTAGTATTTATATTTATTTGCTGGTTTTCTGCAAATCTTCATAATTCATGCGAGTTAGGCCATAATTATATTTCTCTATCGGTGTATGTTGTTTGCTTCTGTTGTAGTTTGCATCCATTTTGGCTGTTTGTTGCAAATTGTCTAATTTATGGCATTGAAATGAGATTTTAGGATAGGGTAGCCTATAAGGTAGGTAAACTTACAGGTTGGTTGGGGTGAGGTAGCTGATAAAATAAGCAAGTGTTTGATAGGTTTTCAGGAGTTATAGCGCAGTGGTTTCTGCTTTCGGGAGAAGAAGAGTTTCTTTGATGTCGGATACACTGTACTGAAGGAGACGCCGTCTTTCGGATGAGACGTTAAACCGAGGTCCTGACTCACTGTGGTCATTAAAGATCCTATGACACTCTTCGACAAGAGTAGGGGGTTCCCCAGTGTCATGGCTAAAGTCCCAACCTGGCTCTTTCGAACTACCTCCTAATCATCCCCAATTGGCTGTGCAATTCCTCCTCTCCCTTTCCACCACAACCCCCAGGGCTCCCTTGAAAAAGAGATTTCAATCTCAACGAGACTTCCCTGGTTGAATAAGGGTCAAATAAATAAATAACTACACTGTTGAAACCTTCTCAGTTTTGTGGGCCAAACATTTGTCGAAACAACAATTTATGAGAGGTGGCCCTCCTAATAACATCTGTAATCCTCCTTGCTGCAGATGTGTAACTTAGGCCGCTTTTCAATTGGTAGATGTAGAACTGCAGGCGAATAGGGAAAGTTATAGCTGTGGGCAGTGCAGTTGCTAGGAATATTGGGCCCCCTGACAGAACATCAGAGTGGGCCCCCGCCCCAGAATTTTCATTGCCATTTTTTACGACTGTATATCACGATGTTATTCTTCATTTTTCTGTTACTCGGTGTTCTTGGCAGTGCCTAATGCAATGCACCCAATTATTCCTTTTTTTACTATTAACCACTCAACAAAGCACCAGAGTATGAATTATTAGTTGTCTTATTCATATTCACTCGCTCACTCACCGTCAAAAAATCTTCAGACTGCTGGTGGTGAGGGTCTATTGCTGGGTCAGGTTAAGATGAAGTAACCACAGCTGATCCTGGAGTAGCAGTGCATAAAAGTTTAATTGTTCCATTTCATATTACTTTTGTCTTGGAGTCTTGGAATAAACAAAATCTAAATGGGCTTCTCAGTACCATACCTCTAAGCACTCAGCTTCATTTTGCTATTGTTAAGAGGAGGGAAAGCTCTGTGAAATGACCCCGTATGAACAAGACCTATGTCAACAGGCTAAAGTAGCAGTTTAGTTTTATTAAAACACTTATGTAAGAAGGTAATGTCAGGCTTGTCAAGCGATTATTTAAGTTACACCTAAGGTTACTGCATGTAGTTCGCTAGCCAGACCTAGCCTATACAGTCACTTACAGCTAGAGAAAGCTAAGTATGCAGTAACCACTCATAATAAGAATGGAGGAACGTGTCCTGCTGCTACCGGATTTTTTGACGGCATATTATCATAGCTGGCGAATGATAACTTTACCGATCTTTTCTTTGGATGATACCGTTAATAACTGAATAATGTCATTCTTGTCAGGCGATTATTTACTCAGCTGACCGCAAGTTACATAAATGTAACATTAGCAGCTGAATAGCCAGCCTGAACAGCTAACAAAGCAAGCGAGTTCAATGCTCTCACCTTTCTTTGAAAAAAATGTTGTAATTTTCTGGACCCCTGCTGTGCTCCTGCTGTCCTCTCTCTATTCTTTTCTAGTGTCCAGATTTGCATGCGTGTTTTTTTTTTTTTGGACATCATTTTCACAAGGGCGGTCCTCCCTGCGTGCTGCCTTACAGGGCCCAGTTGTTCAAAGCTTTGTTGACTTTAACCACTGATTAAGTTTAAACCACAGTATCTATATCTCTGAAAGAAAGCGCAGATGTTTGTATGTTTTTGATGCATTTAGTAGGTTTCCCTTTGATTAGTTTAAGCATTGAAGGGCATTCGCAAGAATCTTATTTAGAGAGTGGTCATAGTGTCGGGTGTTTAGCGCTAACCAGCTGTTAAATTGAAGGCACTTTGAACAACCGGGCCCAGTTCGCGACCTCGCCAGCAAAAATGCATGGACAATTTTCCGGCACAAGCATGAAGCATAGACGCAACCAGGGGCGTAGATTTAACTGGGAGTTGGAGGGGACGGAGACACGGCCTTCATGACAATTAGTCCTGGCCAGTTCTCAATCATTTTCCTTCATTGACGCCTTTTCCAGTTATCGTAATTGGCAACTGAAGACACGGTTCCTCTCCATATGCGATTTAACTCTACGCTTTAATCGGAAAGAACAAGCAGCACCTGTTCATTATAGACTGCAAAAAGTTCAGTGTTGCATCAACACTTACGTAAGACGGCAAACGGTCATCAGGATGCGTATTTGCTGTGTTTAAATCAAGGTTATTCAAAATTGCTTACCTGTCGATTCACAGGCAAGCAGTAAATTAATTTTCTGAACTTAATATACCCCACTGTATCATCGCTGGATGCTGTTAGATCGCATATGGAGAGGAACCGTGTCTTCAGTTGCCAATTACGATAATTGGAAAAGGCGTCGATGAAGGAAAATGATTGAGAACTGGCCAGGGCTAATTGTCATAAAGGCTGTGTCTCCGTCCCCACCAACTCCCAGTTAAATCTACGCCCCTGGACGGAACCATTTTTTAGGAAGGGGGTTACTGAAATGTATTTCATCAATATCTTGTGCCTTAATTGCTTTCTTTAAACTCTGATGCATTAGTATGAATATTTGGTAAATCTAAGCAGAATAATTTTGTCATGGCAGCTACAGTGGGTTTTGAGGGGCCTTTTCCCCCTATACGAAGACGCTGGCTGTGGATTTAGAGTAGTAGAAGATAAGTTTTCCTGACTTGGGGTTGTGCAATGTATGAGGCAAAGCTCAATGAATATTGAACAACTTCCAAGTTTAGTTAAACTTTTTATTGAAGCTTGGACTACCTGCCTTAACGTATGCACTTTATGCTTGTGTTAATACAGCTAATAGACAGATGAGGTTTGCTTGAATATGGCTCTGCAGAATGAAGCAGGAAAATGATGTGCAGGTAATATTCTTGGATTTTTATGCAGGTGGAATATGAACACAGAGCACCAGACTGCCGCTTAGGGTTACAGGATGGTCGACCATTCTCAGGAGTCACAGCTTGTTTGGACTTCTGCGCACATGCCCACAGAGACCTCCATAACATGCCAAGCGGTAGCACTGTGGTAAGTACAGTGAATCATTCATTAACACAATTAAAAAACACCAAGAAAATGAAAAAAAATATTTATATATCAGAGAAGATACCACCATCACTATTACTACTACTTCCTTGTGTGCTGTTATTTTAAATGCACTGCTACATATGCAGGTCTATTGATTTGTTAACATTTCTTTGTCCTTGTGCCAGGTATGCACTCTAACAAGGGAAGACAATCGAGAAATTGGGAAGATACCAGAGGATGAACAGCTCCATGTGCTGCCTTTATACAAAGTTGCTGCCACTGATGAGTTTGGTAGTGCAGAGGGGCAACAGGAAAAGATGAAATCAGGAGCCATTCAGGTGCTAAGCACTTATCGCCGGAAGGTGCGCATGCTTGATGAGCCAGCAAAGTCATGTCGACAGAGGAACTTGGAGGCCAAAAGAGGGGGTTCAAGCAAGGACACACCAAACTCAAAGACCGACAAAGCCCCTCCAGCACCTCTAAAACAAAGCACTTCAGAGACGCCAGTCCAAAACATAGATGTTTCAGGTATAGCAGCTTTTCTGTACAAAACAAATATCGCAATATTTTCCTTGGCATACACAGTTCTCCATTTCCATGTTTTTACATTTTTAGAACAGTAGCAGCATTTTTCACAAAGTAGTCTAATCCCAAGCACCCATGTTACTCTTTTCACAGGCTCTCAACCAGACCAAAATCGCATGGAAGCAGCACAGCTGGGTAACGTTAATACTCCACACCCTTTCAATACTCAATATCAGCAACAGCAAGAGCAGCCTCCTATTACTATCCCTGGTTCCCCACACCAAACCCAGCAAAACTATACAAGGTTCCCCAGTCCTGAAATTCCATTTTCAAACATTTCACAGTCAACCCTGTGCCCACAATCACCAGCATTAATGAGCCCACATCCCTCTCCCTTACACCCAAATGCTTACATAAATGGATCTAATCCTTTAAACTCGTACCATGGCTCTCTAGACCCTAATTCCTCTTACCCTGGATATCCGTGCACGGGAAGCATCACAATGGACAGCTTCCATCCTTACTATGCCTCAAGTCAAAGATACATGAACATGTACCCACATCAGAGACCAACACTTTGCACGGATCAGCAGTATCATCCTCACCAGCACTACAAAGTTGACTATACCCCTCAGTACAGTGACATACCGCATGTCAACAGCAACAATAACTGCAAAATGGAGCCTGATGTTCACCACATGGGTACAGATGTTCACACCATGGGTCCCTACTCAACCCCTGGCCTTAACAGTGGGCCTGACAGCAAGCTTCTGGAAGCAATAGCCCGGCCACCCTCTGCTCATCCAACCATGGACTGTGCAGCGCCAAGTAAAGGCAGTGAATACAATACATATTCTAACCTGTGTCTTTCCCAGAACCCTCAGATGTACATTCAGGATAAAGACCCCTTTCACCTTCATATGAAAACAGGAATGAATTTTCATAATGTGAATTGCATGCGCCAAGTGCTTCCACCAATGGGCACAGAATATCCAACCCCCATCCAGCCTGGCCAAGGGTTACCAAATGAAAATAACCAGGGAACCCCAATTAAACAGGAGAGCTGTCCAGAAGCACAGACTCCCACCCATAAGGAGGAAGTATGGTCAGACAATGTACACAGCTTCTTAGATCCAGAAATAGGAGGAGTGGCAGTGGCTCCCAGTCATGGCTCCATCCTCATCGAGTGTGCCAAGCGAGAGCTCCACGCCACCACCCCGCTTCAAAACCCAGACCGTAATCACCCGACCCGCATCTCGCTGGTCTTTTACCAGCACAAGAACATGATTGAGGCAAAACACGGCCTGGCACTATGGGAAGCAAAGATGGCAGAAAAAGCCAGAGAGAAAGAGGAGGAGATCGAGAAGTATGGTGTTGAGGGCACGCCAACCAAAAAAAAGAAGATTAAGCGGGAACCCCCAGAGTTCCTGGAAAACGCTGAACTCTCACATAAGCGCTTTTTTCAGACTCCTTCAGCAAAGGCCTCATCTTGCACCACAAACACCTACATCAGTACATCTCCCTATGCCTACACCAAGGTCACAGGGCCTTACAACCATCTTGTCTAGGTTTTTGTTCAGGTTTATAACAACGAAGAAACTCAATTTGCAGTTGAAGGTGCTATATCTTGTGTAACCTTATCATCACCAGTGGACGCAATCTTCAAGCAGCTCTTCCTTAAACAGAGTGGTAAACTGATGACAGCAAACTGATTCTATGCAACAAATTTTGAACTAAAAAAATACTGTGGCTGAGTTGTACTATTGATGGCTGCTGTACTATCAGCCACACATAGATTGAGCTTTACTAACTGGTGTAATTAAGGCAGTATTTATTTATTTTTTTTATTTTGTTACTGTTGTGATACACACTGTTCAGATCTTCTGGTGCTCCATTTCCTATATGTCAGGATTTACATTACTGGAAACAAAGTTTCTGCTTGGTGGTTTAATTTTGTACGAAATAGATTTATCTAATATATTGGTATTTAGTTGGTGTATTACTTTGACTTCATGGGTTATTTAATTCATGGTGCTAAATTGAAGTGTCTTTAATATAAAATTTCATTTTAAATGCCTTCATATTCTATCAGCATCTCTTAACATGTTTCTTTTCAATGCAGGGGTAATTATTTAGATTGGAAGGTTACACTGCAAATTTTTAAATACTTAAGAAAATACATGTATATGAAAATACATCAACAAACTGATGTTGTTTGTATCGTATAAGCGCTTTTATGCACTCAGTTTACCAATAGTAATACATTTTGATAAGTCAGATTAATCAGATTTTTTTTTTTTTGCATTAAAAATTCCATCAAAAGCATTCACATTCATTTTCAGCATTGATGAGGCACCATCAATATTTGAAGTTAATTTAACTAAAAATATACGATGCAATGAGACTAAAGGTTCCAAACATTTTTACACTATCAAGCTTTGGTGCATTTAAAAAAAATTTACCGTAGATATTTTTGATGTCATAAAGTTCATATTAAATTATTGCAAAAGCAGTATAGAGCTGTGAATTTTATATATATATATATAGGGAGAAGTATGCGTATAAATTAAAAATCCATCACAAATGATGAAATTAAATAAACTCAAGTTAACAAAACTAAATAAGGCAAAATTAAAATGTGGTTGTACAATACTGTATTGGTTTCCAGGCAGCTGGTGTGTTGTGGTGTTCTCAAATAGTAGTTAACCATCAAGTAATTGTATAAGTTGAAAATGTGAGGTTTGTACAGTAAATTGAATTAAAACCTTAAACTTACTTTTGGAATTGTAAAAAGCAATTACTTTTCTTTGTGGTTGAGCTGGTTTTATGTCAAATGGTGCTACTTTATCTGCTACAAACAAATAATGTGAGAGACAGCGACAAGATAAATGGAAGATTCTTCTTATTCTTGTTATATACCTCAGATATAGTTTGGCAATAGTACTATTATATGAAGCATAATCACTATCATTAAAAAATCAAACATCAGTCTTCAAATCAAATACATCATTCACTTATCTTTCAAGCAATGAAGTATAACTTGAATGTCACTTCAATTTTATAACAAATCAGGGACTTATTAGCTCTTTATCATATTTTTTTGAATATATTTCTATGTTTTTTGGTGTGTATGTATGCCAATATCACCTCTGTTTATTTTTCCTTTTCTCGTATGTTCAGGGATATGGCCTCTGTTTGTAATCCCTTTTCTTTACCTGTATATACTGTAATTCAATTATTCTTTTGTCGAAAAGAATCAAATTTTGTCAAAATAATATCACCTGATACTTTTTATATACAAATTTTATGTTTAGCGAAATTTCGCATCTACATAATAAGTAAGTTGAAAGGATAGGATGCACTGAATTGACTAAAGGGAAACGTAAAGCACTGATGTCATTGTGCTTGGTTCTCATGAGAATAAAAAAGAAAAGCAGGAAAAATGAAATGCACACTGTGTACCTGTATATAGTAAACACAAAGCATATTTATAATGACCACTAAATATTTATATGTTTTTTTTTTTAATGAAAATTAATGGGGTGATAGTGATGTGTGATATTCTGGCATCCCGTTTAACATTAATGATTTTTTTGCAGCACTTATCCTGAAAAGACATATGGAATGTTTGTTTTTCCAGGTGACCATGTATGAGTCCTTGCACATAGACTGTGCATTCACAACACAGAAATATGCCTAAAATTACAATAATTACTACACATTTTCGACCGTAACCACACAACATGGTTTTAATCATAAATTAAGGTAAAAATAAATTTATTTTCCCCTTTGCATCCAATCAAATAATTTACTGGGTATTTGGCCTAGATTATACTCAATGACTGTTTGTCGCTAAAGAAAATTTTACCACCTTATATACTGGTTTATACAGTCTGTTGTATGTCACTCCTCATTCAAATAGACAGTATATCATATTTTTTATCGATTATTATTTTATTTTATTCTTTGGTAAAACTTTTTGGGGGTTTGTGCAGTAATGCCATTTGATTTTCAGTGCACCAAGCTGAGCTTCAGTAGCGTCACGGTGAAAGGAAGGATCTTTGAGACATAATGGGTGTTCAAAGTATGGCCATACTTGAAAATGCTTCATGGTGGTTTGAGTGTCAATATTACTTGAATGATTTTCTGAGCTTGACTTACACATGGGGTTGCACAGCTCTTATATTAAGCTAGCAGGAACGTGTTGGCATTTAGCCGTTAGACACTAAAGGCATAGCATTTGTTACTGCGTTTAGCGCTGATATGATTTGTGGTGTGTTTCTTTAATTGGAGGGAAACTGCAGATGGTTATGAATACTGTATGCATTTTGGTGTACTACACACAGTTTATTTCAGAGCTGTTTATTATTTCATTCTTGTTATTGCTGAGATGTGGGTGTTTTTAATAAACTTTATATTTATTTGATGCATCCGAATGTTATATGACACATTGCTTTATCTCTGCGTTACTTTGCCTTTGCCAACATCTATAAGCATATAAAGGGTGATACAGTGTTTAAAAAAATAAAGAAAGTTTTCAGGTTGTTTAAATATAGACTTGCTTTTTAAAACTTGCAAGTATGGCAGAGACGCAAACACTGAAACCATACAGCGATGATATCATGGTGCTACCATGATATTAGTAGAGCCAGTGATCATGAAAGCCATTAACTGCTCCAAAAAATATTCCTTTTAAGTCTCCTCTGCATAGCTAGAATATGTATCCAATGCCCTATTGAGGAACATTAAATGGCAGAGGTCGTAAAAATTGCATGGATTGTTTCTTCTTCCGCAAATGGTTTCTGTCTTCTAAAATAATTTAACTTGGTTCATAATTAAACCTTTATGAGTGCTGATGTTCTTGAAGAATAGTACTATCTGGAAAGAATACAAGGGGCTTTAAATCCAGGAGGATGTTATTACAATACAAAATGTAATACTTCATTAATTACTTAACTACTGTTATCAAATTTTTCAGCAGGGTCATAATACAATGCATGAAATGTATGATTGCAGTATTGATCTGTATTCTGTATCTGTGCTGCACATTGATTTTAATGATTATTCTTGTAATTCACGTGTGAATATTGGCAAGCAAATTCATAGTAAGTATACTATTTACTTGCCTAAAAAAGACACATTCAAGACAAGTTTCATTCAAGATAATTTGGCATTACTACTACTGCTGCCACAACAACAACTACTAATGCTTCCACTACTGCTACTACCACTACTACTACTACTAATAATAATAATAATAATGATAATAATAATAATAACTCATGGTATTGGAGTTTGGGTGCCTCTGGAATCTTGGGAGCTATGTTGCCTGAAGCATTAGCTCCTGGTAGGGTGTCCCATGGCAAATTGGTCCCAGGTAAGTGGCCAGACAAAATGCAATTCCCTAGACCTCTATGTATGAGTTCCTAAAACATTATAGCCACATTTCCATTGCGGTACTCCCGGTATAGTATCCTTGTAACCATACTTTTTGTACGAAACCCCAAGATATGGTTTGCGTTTCCACTGCAGCCAGTACCCTTAAATATAGGCGGGGCTTTTTTTACCAGATGGTAAAATGCAAAGCAAACACGCAAATACACGCGAAAGGAGATCTGGAGTTGGCTGCAGTAGCAAAGTATCAGCTCTCTGAAATATGTGTGATTCCACATGTAGAATGTCACTTACTGACACTAAGGCCCGTATTCAGAAATGACACTCACACTAATTGAGTGCGTGTGAGTACTAAAACTTAGTTAGTGTCATGTTATACTAAATGAGTCAGAGTTTGTCCTAACACTCATTTGCTTTCAGAGAGCTCAATCACACTGTAAATAGCGTCTCTTTCTGAGTGCAGGTTGAGTGCAGGGAACACCTCCCTTGAGCCGCAACTTGCGCCGGTATTACGTTGTCATGGCTTTCAGGTGGTTACAAACATTGGAAACTCTGAATCATTTACGGCCACGTACTCGACGCAATCGCAACTACGCAAATTTTAACTATAATGATGATAACGATGCCGGTAACTTACTAACTGACCACCTGGTTTCAGTGTTTACGAACTGCACTGTGGTAAACTCAAGGTTAGCATTTGTGTACCCACTAGTAGCTACTGGTGAACTGGCAATAGGGGAAGCTTAAAACCATCCCTTAAAAAAATTATTGGACATGACCTGTTTTCAACTCATTTAAATTACCATTGCAGAAACTCCGTTTTTCTCCGAGGTTTCTGCTCGAATATTGCAACCCCATAATAAAATGGCTATATCTCTGCGACCACAAGGTCTATTTGAATAGTTTTGATGTCATCGTAAATGGGACACTTGTGAGATTGGTTTTGATGTGTTCATATGAGTATATGTGATACTGGTGAAGAGTAAATGAAGATGGGACGCAGAAAAAAATAAAAAAATGTAGATTCGGCTAAATAAAAAAGCATTTTCAGGATGAATATCCCTTTGAAAATGATGCAGCGTCAGCTCTAAACTTTATCAGACCATAGCACAACAACTGAACATTATCTCTGCAAAGGTTAATTCTGATAAAGTGAAGTAGAACAAAATTAGAGAGGTCTTAGGACAGACTGTTCAGGCGACATGAAATAAATCTTTCAATACAACATTTATAATACATTCCGTACCATTTCGAAGATCGAGGACGGTAGCTAACCAGAGTAACCGCTGTCTTGTGCGTTGTCTGGTGAGTGATATAGGCACTCGTCCACTTGCAAGACACACAGCGTGCTGTCAGCAATCTGCCGCAGTAGTTTCAACACTTTTTCGGCAGTAAAACGTCTGTTGGACCCCTGCTTGGCCATATTTCTCATACAATTTAGTAAAATGTCGAGAAAAAAATGAATCAAATGATCAAGAAACAATTGGAAACAAAGCTAATCTGTGCGCTCTGCTTCCAGCTACGCTTCCTGTGCGCCAGGCTACTTAGCGAATACCTATGCAGTTGATATGCATGCCTCTATCTCCACCACGAATTCACCGATTTGGACAATCTACCCCTCGTTGGAATCGTAAGAGCCAGTAGAATATGGCTGAACTCATCAAAATGAGATTGACAGTACTGTCGGTCAATCATAATCAGCAGAACGCTGGTGTTTGGGAAGTACCCCCTGATGCATACGTACATTGCGAGGCTTCCCGTGGGTCCTGAAGAGAAAGCCGAAAAATTTTGGAACGCAACATAGGAAACAGGACTTACTGAATCAAGTGCGGATTTTACGGAAAAATAAACTTTTCTCTCCCGATAAATTTTACTACTATAGTTTGGAAAAACGATTTCTGTTTTTATGATCCTTTGGCCTGGTTCTCTCTGATACTTTGGCATAGATCGCTTTGCATTACATCATTGGAATCTGTGGAGCTTTCATTTGACGCCTCGCTCGTGTGTTCGGCATGAACTTCAGTTGCGGTAGAGCAATATGTCAAGTGGGTTGACACAGCGAAGCTGTGCAGAGTTTGATATGTCGTAATTCATTTAGTTATTATTTGAGTCCTGTTTAGGGCACGTAAAAAACATTTATATTGCCCGGTAGCTTAGGTTCTGCTGTTTAATTTGATGGACAACATCACTGTATTCTTAGGTGATTAGTGTGTTATTTCAGGCTATTTTGCCTGTGCCTTCCTAAAATCCCCCAATTGGGGGACTCTTAATGACACATACCTGTCAACTCTCACGGATTCGGATTTCTAGGGCCGGGAGGGGGACGAGCCGTGGCCAGGAAGGCGGACAAAGCTGGGAAATTAGCGATGTTCGACGGCTTCTCGTGAAAAAACGGTTGATGGAAACATTCCAAACTCGCTTAATCCAGGAAGCTGGACATGTCGGCAATGTGGTCTGCAAATTTGGTTAACTAACTGTAAGTAGTTTGAAAGTTATTAATTTTTAACAGACCGCCCTATTGGAACACTCTGAGCCCACCTCGACTAAGACAACAAAAAGTAGGATTGGTAGGATCGAAGACCTGCAGCCTCTTGGCCCGTTTACGGGTCAGTTTGACACCCCTGCTCTAGGCACAGTAGTCTTATCAATCTACTCTTCCACCTACATGGCCTGACATTTCCTTACCGAGTATTTCTGTCTTAACCTCGGGGCCTTAAGCCAGCGGGCCTGGGTTTTGAGCGGCTACGCCGTACACGGCTCCGGCGGGCGGCCGGAGGGGGGGCTGGGCGGGCGTCAAGTCGTATTTCACCGTTTCCATAAGGCATTTTTAATTCGATATGACTTAATTTGCATAAGAACGTGTGCATGAAAACATGGCTATTGACTGCTCTTCTGGTAGCAAACCCTGGGTGCTGGGGGCGGCGACTCTCAGACTCACTCACGAAGACACTGCAGTATCTTTGGCTATGCTGTGTGACTGATCGCTAATTAAACCAAGCTACTCTTTTGATTATTTAGCCATCTAGTTAGGTAATGTAACGGACTCAGAAGGATGTCAGCCACCTCAGATACATACGACATCTGTGGCAAAGGCAAGATATGACACGGCTTTAATAACAAACATGGCCCTGAGGCACACATTCACTGCTGCATATACCAAATCAGCATGAAGGCATTCGACAAAACGGTCTCTCAACCTCACGGATATCTCCTACTCTCACTGCATCCCATTGAAGACTGATTATCGAGAGAGTAAACGCAATTGTTCCAATTAACATATAACTGAGTGAGCATCTTCATGTCCAATTAATATAAGCTCCCATACAGCTTGTTGGCATGTAGATAGCGCCTGATGGTTGTTTTGGAGACTTTGTGACCCCAAGATGCTACCATTTGTTGTAATTATTTAACAGTGAGCTTTGGAGAACTTTTAATTTCTCTTACCATTATCCTCGCTGTGCGTGGTGGCAAAATAACCTTGCATCCTCGTCCAGGCTTGTTCAAAACAACTGGAACAGTGGCAAACTTCTTAATGATTCCCCGGACAGTAGATATGGGCAGGTGCAGGCGAGTGGCTATTTTCTTGTAACCATTGCCTGACTTGAGAGGGTCGACACACATCTGCCTTACTTGAATGGTGTGTTCCTTTGTCTTTCCCATGTTGAAGAGTGGATAAGAGAAATGGCCTCTGTTCAATGTTCTTAGATACTCTGATCAACTTTGTAAACAATCGTAGTAATGACAGAAATACTTCAATTTCATTTATTTCCATGGAATTGGTAGGGTTGCCAATAATTGTGGAACAGGTGATTTTATGAAAAATTTTATGAAAAATATTTCTTAGTCAGGGATTTTTTCCCCTTAAAGTTCACTTAAGTTGAAGGTTACATTTTTCTCCAACTTTCACTGTGAGAGTATGCTTCTGCAATAAAAATTTTATTTATTTTAAGGCTTTTAACACACCTTAACCAGGGGTGCCAATAATTATTGAGGGCACGGTGAGAAGTCGTAACAAAGCAACAAAATCAAGTTTGGCTTTCCGACACTGTTATAAACTGACTGAATTCAACCGTTAATTTAACGCATTGTCTCCTTATCATTTTTACTGTAAGTGGGGTCCTGTCCGCATTTTACCATGGTTTACACTGAACATGCACTGAACTCTATGGTAAACTTAACTGGCAAAAAGGTGCCAGTTAAATTACCTGTCAAAAAAAGGCTTCAGTTTATTAGTTTATTATTAACAGTGTTTTGCGGAAACTGAAACTGACGCGGTTCCATTTACATACTTTTTGAGACTTCTACATTGATCCCAGTTGGGGCAACACACAGTATCATCCTGTTATCCATTGTGTCAGGGCAAAGACAGACTAAATGAGGACAAGTCAGTATGGACACTTCACAATGAAGTTGTTCCGATCTTAATATTCAAAGTATACTGTTACGGGAATGACGACCTATCAGTTCGACTCACAATATCTAGGGGTATACAAAATCCTTCCCTAACAAAAATTTGTATAAAACAAAGGGCTAGCTGGTAGGGGAATAAATGGATGGGGGTCTTACCTCCTGTGTGCCCTTTGACCACTAGCTCCCGCGAGCTCTCCACAAAACGGCCAGCTCTGTCGACGTCCATAGATGTTGTTGGTTCAAGTTTTGGGTTGGGTTTTTATAAGGTTGGCAAAAGAAACAGTCGTTAACAAAAGGCTGGGGATTCATTCAGGCGAAGGTCTCCGCGAACAGGGTCATTCCTTGTTTAGGAGCATAAATATTGTTGATTTACAATTCCTTATTCATGTCCTTTTTTAAGTATGAAAAGATAAAAAAAGAACAAGAAAAACAAGTCCCTCAGGCCCCAACCCTAAAAAATAACATTTGTCGTCACCTAAGTTTACTGTTTAGATGTGCCTCATTGGACATTTATACATACACAATACGACGGAGCTATTCTGCCGTGGGCACTTTAGTCCAGCCAATGACATTGTCCACTTGAGTTTTTATTACCCCTCAGCCCTCAAGGCTGACGGGGTATTGCTGTCCTTCGTGCGGTTGGGCGGGCGTCTCCAAGAACTTTGACATCGGGCTGAGGGGTATTCCGTGCATTGCACGCCTATTTTTTTTTATATCTCTGTGGGTATTCAGCTGCAGTAGCGGCTCTAGACCCGGGAATGGCGGGGCGCAGACACGTCCCTTTATGACAATTAGTCCTGGGTAGTTCGCAATCATTTTCCTTCACTGACGCGTTTTCCAATTATCGTACTTGGCAACTTAAGACACGGTCTCTCCAAATGTGATCGAACAGCGATGAAATCATGGGCGAAATTCAGTACAGAAAAAAAATTTACTTATTAATAGGCCAGTGCTTCGCGTTGATTGATCAGGTCCGTGTTCCAGTTAAATATCGCCTTTCACTCTCGGTATTGTGTGGGTTGATAAAAAAGTGGCACTTGGCAGTTAAATAGGCAGCGTGCTGCTCAAGCTGTTTGCGTGAGAGTCGTCAGGTATGCAAGTTTGACTTACGTTGATTTGAATACAGCAAATAAGCGTCCAGATGAATGATTGTCTTCTTACGTAATCGGGGAGAACAAGCAGCAGCTGTTAACTGCGGAGTGCTCTCGGAGCGAACCTTCGGTTACTCATTAAAATGACTGAGAACAGGTTAGGACTAACGACTGTTTTAAACAGATGTTTTGTCACAATTCTCAGTTCAGGTTCCGCCACTGAGCTGAATTTCGCCCATGATTTCATCGCTGTTCAATCACATTTGGAGAGACCGTGTCTTAAGTTGCCAAGGACGATAATTGGAAAACGCGTCAGTCAATGATTGCGAACTACCCAGGACTAATTGTCATAAAGGGACGTGAGTGCGCCCCGCCATTCCCGGGTCTAGAGCCGCTACTGTTCAGCTGTCACTGCCACCACGCAGTCACTCTGGTGCCTGCGCATGCGGTGGGCATTCAGAGACAGGGATAAGGCGAATACATACGCCAGTATCCCGGCTTCTATTGGAGAACTCCAGGTGGCAAAACCGGGTTTCTTGAAACCGGGATAAGGGCATAACCCAGTTTCTGAATTCGGGATATGGTGTTTACATGCACAAACACAAAAACGGGACACTTAAAAAACCCAATCAAAACCGGGATACTAAACACCTTGTAAACGCAGTCATTGTTGCGAATTGAAAATATGCTGTATTTATTGTGCGTAACAATCGGCCCTCGGTACCAGGCCGTAGGGCTTAAGGGGTAAACTTGCATTGCGTGCAAAATATCTGGAATCTACTATCATAAAAGATGAGCTGGACTTATTTCTTGAAAGTAACAATAAAAGTTAAAAAGGTTTATGAGTGGGTAACAAAAAGTGTCTACATGATTTGCTTATGATAATGTCCCTTAACAAGTATGTATATTCCTGTTCTAAAAAAAAAATATGTGTACATCTTTCAGCAATTTACTTTAAATTGTACTCACTTCTTTTTTTTTAAAGAGAGTACAAAACATGAAAAGCTTAAAAAAAGAGTTAAATAAGGGAACAAAACAAATTTTGCCAAACCAATCTAGTCGTAATTCTGTACATACACTAGCAGTCAAAAGTTTTAGAACACCCCAATTTTTTCAGTTTTTTATCGAAACTTATGTAATTTAATGTCTCATTGTACTCTGAAATGAAAGCATTGAACAAACAAACGATGAATTTAAAAAAATCATGGAATCAAATTATAAATCAGATGTATTCGAAACTTTTGACTCATCAAAGTAGCCACCTTTGTCCGATATAACAGCTGAACACACTTGTGGCATTCTTTCTACAATGGAAATCAAATATTTTCCAGGAAGTTCTTCCCAACTCTGTTGCAGAAGTTCCCATAAATCTGTGGCACTTGTAGGTTGTTTTGCTTCCACTCTTCTGCCCAGTTCATCCCAAACCAGCTCAATGGGGGTAAAGCTGGAGACTGTGCTGGCCACTCCAAGTTTTCACGTTTACCATCTTGTTCTTTTTTCCTGAGGTAAAGCATGGACATATGTTTTGGGTCATTATATCGCTGAAGGATGAATCCCTGACCAACCAGGCGCATACCAGATGGTACTGCATGGTGCTGCAGATTGCTGTGGTAGCCATTTTGGTTCAGACAGAGGGGATTGATGCAAGAAAAGTTGGGACACCTGTAGGAAATAGACCAACTTCCAGCGCTTCATCAACCTCCATTGCGGCAGAAATGCTTCTTCCCTGAACAAGGCCTTTTTGTATAATTTAAAAATGTACATTATTTTTCACTTTTGGGTACCTACCTTTTTTTAGCCTCTGGTCATCACTTACCATTGTACCATTTCAAGCTATTCATTGGACTTGAACTACTTGAATTTCAATGTAAAAAACTGGAAAAATTAGGGTGTTCTAAAACTTTTGACTGGTAGTGTATGTCCAATGAAAACTTTTCTGATTTGTTTGTTTATAGCACTTACTGTGTGTTGGGTTTATATCAGTGTTGTATTTAGGTAAAGTAAAATCAGATAAGCAATTCCATGAAACTATTACATTGTGTATGCTATGTACACAAGCCCAGTTGTACATCGGGATTTCAACAGGGCTAATTATGCCCCCTCCTCTTTGGAGAGGGGGCATATAGCGATTGACTTTTCTGTCCAAGCGTCCATCTGTTACAAATATTGTACGGGCTTCATTTTCTGAAACGGTACATGGCAGGCTTCTCAAATTTAGCCATGGTAGTTGACATAGGGGGTAGTTGTGCATGGGAATGTTTTTTTCTCATTTGACCCCTGTCCAGTGACCTTGGAGACAGTGCGCTTGGTTTTTCATGACCAAAGACTGGGCTTAAATATAAAGTTATTTCAGCTGCTTAACTAAGAAATCTGGCTGGTTATCATGATATAAACAGAGCAACAACATGTACAAGTAAACTGGCATGCAAGCAAGCCAAAGATGAAAAAATGAACTACTGTATGGGCATGCAAGTAAATTAAGAAGAAATTAATTCCTCATTGATCAGTTATGCGCAACTATTAACATAAATAGTCAAATAAAATCTTTCTCATTGATTAACAATAATTTATGTTAATAAATACTCCTCTACTTTCTGTACATTATTCTTTGCACTAAACCTGCAAGTATATACATGTATGAGAAGTCATGATCAATTATTACAACAGCTTCAAACGCAGCTGGTTGATTCAAAAGACCTGAGTCAAGTATTGCTCTACCCATTATTGTGTTTTGCTAATGGACATTTTTACCTTGAAGACACAAACAAAACCATTGAGGGCAACTTTGAATGCATAGGGTTTGACTGTGTTGGTCACAGGTGACAGCTTACGTAATGATACAACAGCCCTTATAATCTGTATTTGCAGGCCATTTATCATGAAGAAGAATAGCATTTACATATAAAACAACAAAAAAAATTGAAGAGAGTACCCTCAAATACTTATGATTTGACTCCAAGTCATCAAAATTGGCCAAGAAATAAGAGTTTTAATGCAATTTAAATGTGTGTACGGAGATCGTATCACCACTTCATCATCATCAACTGTAGTTCTCAATTCCGCCACTGTAGCATTGCCTTGCGAATAGCATATTGAATCTTAGCCACAAGGCTGCCTTGCGAATAGATGCAGCTATATATAAATATATAAGTTCACAGTGCCTTGTTTTAAATGTCAGGGCCCTCAGAATTCTACCAATGAAGTGTGGAGCTACTTTGAGTTTTGTTAATGATGAAAAAATAGCGATTTCTTTGCATGGCAACACTATGCCCAATTCACTACCATTGTAAACCTGTTGGGAGCTTCAGCTAAAAAGCCATGTATTTTGAAATTTTGTGTGCGTACGGAGGTGGGGTATTCGACAAGTACTTGTTATCATGTTTCAATACACCCCAAGTCAATTTCACACCGGAGTTCTCCTTTAAATGCTGCTACAAGTTACAAATAATGTCTAGTTTGTTTGGAGAAAAAGGTTTATCTCCATATGCAGATTTGGAGATAAACCATCCTGGCCCTGAAGCCTCGATATTTTCATCATCAATATATTCAGAGAAACTGGAGAAATCTTTGTGCGTAAGGGACAAGACCGAAGACCTTTACTGGATGCCGGTGATCTTCGGGCTCTCAGATGCCACTGCATCGCTCACAGGGATGATTCTGTCATTGACATTACTAAATGGGCCTAGGAATACTTAAAGAAACCACTGTCTGTAAACACAGTCCGCCATGCCATCCACAGATGCCCCCTAAATCTCTACAATGCAAAAGGAAGACATTGATTAGCATGATACAGAAGCGCCGCCGTGTTCTGTGGGCCAAGGCTCATTTAAAATGGACTGTTTCAAAGTGGCAAAGTGTCCTGTGTTCTGACAAGTCCAAATTTGACATTCCAATTTCATATTCCATTCCATAGCCAACTTGAGGGGCATCACATCTTGAAATTTGCAGATGACTCAGTAATTGTGTCCTTGCTGGGCTGTGACGACCCTGACCATGGCCCTGTAGTGAAGGAATTCACAGACTGGTGTTCTTCATCCTTTATGTGCATCAATGTGTCAAAGACGAAAGAAATGATGATAGACTTTCGCAAACATCTGTCAGTCACCTCTCCTCTTGTAATTGAGGATCAAGCCATCGAGCTGCTCCATAATTATAAATATCTTGGCACTAACATTGATGACAAGCTGTCTTTTGATTTCCATGTTGATGCTGTCTGTAAGAAGGTCCAACAACGCATGTATTTTTATAGGAAACTGCAAAGTTTTAATGTTGAAAGCACTTTTATAAAAATGTTTTATTCTTATTTTATTGAATATTTTCTGACCTTTTCTTGTATTTGCTGGTACGGCTTACTTTCCCTCAAAAACAAAAACAGATTGCAGGGTAAAGTGAGAGTGTGCAGAAAAATTGCAGGCATAAACTTAAATGATCTTTCTGATGTATACAAGCTCAGAACCCTAAGTAAGGCCCACTCACTTCTCACTGAGCAGAGCCACCCCTTGGTTGGTGAGTTTCTGTTGCTCCCGTCAGGCTGCAGGTACATCTTGCCAAGATGTAGGACAAACAGAGTAAAGTATTCTTTTGTCCCAGCTGCCATAGTTCTTCAGAACAGGTGACTGATTAACCTGTTTTCTATTTTTTATTGTTCTGTGTTGTTATATGTGTTGTTACTTTGTGATTGTTGTTGATTGTTTTTGTTACTGCTGGCTGTAGAGCAATTTTCCCCATTGGGACAATAAAGACTTCTTGAACTTGAACTTCTTGTTGGAAATCACAGGTGTCATGTCCTCCGGGCTAAAGAGGAGAAAGACCTCCCCTCCTGTTATCAGCGTTCAGTTCAAAAGCCAGCATCTCTGATGGTATGGGGATGCATTAGTGTACATGGTGTGGGACACTTTCATGTTTTAAAAAGCATCTGAACGCTGAAAGATATATAAAGGTTTTAGAGCGATATATGCTCCCTTCCAGATGACATCTATTCCGGGGAAGGCCTTGTGTATTTCAGCAGGACAAAGCAAAACCACAAACTGCTGTCATGGTTTGGAGGCATTGAGAGTTTTTTTTTTGTTGCTCTCGTCCGGGACGATATCGTTTTGCTCCCAATCGGATTCCTGGGCCAGCTGGCATCAATTGGGGGTGTTGCCCGGACTTTATTTAAGCTCTAGTTCCGCCTCGCTTCCGTTGCTAGAGTGTCAGTGTTTCATTTGCGCTTTAGCCGGTAAGGTCACTGGCTGACAATGGGCCTAAAGTTGCTAGGGGCGAGTGTGCACCTCCTATTCTACCGACTAAAGATTTTACACCGGTTGAGCCCATGCAAGTTGATGGTTCATTTGACCGTCTGACTAAGAGACCTATTCGCAGAGGAGTAATGTGCTTTAATTGTAATAAGCCGGGTCATATCCGTCCACTTTGTCCTAAGCTTCAGGGAAACGGAAAACCCCTCTAGTGATTCAGGGGGCACTAGGGGGGCAGACCCAATTTCCCTTCCGAACACTAATCCCTGTGGAGCTTACTGTGGGGAGCAAGAGAATTTCCATTGAACCGTTCGTGGACTCAGGCGCAGCTGATTGTTTCATGGATATTAAGTGGGCTAGGAAGCACTTTATTCCCACTGTTATGCTTTCAAAGTCACGCTCTGTAAGAACTTTGGACGGTTGCCCACTGGGAACGGGAGTTATAACCAAAGTTTCTGAACCACTAAATATGTTCATTTCCTTTGGTGGCCACTCTGAGGAGGTTCGGTTTTTTATTATCAGTTCCCCTACTTTTCCCATTGTTTTAGGGCATTTATGGTTATGGGAACACAAACCTTGCATCAGTTGGGGGGAACAGAACAATCCTATCGTCTCCTGGGGCACCAATTGCAGCTGTCATTGTTGAGATTATGAAACTTGTTTTCCCAGACATCAAGCTACGGGGCAGGCTGATGCCTAGAGCGAGTGTGAGGAAGCTATCTCACTGTACCCTCCTAGACTAGAGAAGGGGGCAGTGGAGGGGTTGGAATGGGATTCTCAATTTGATTGGCGACAGCCAAAGGACGATTACCTTTTAGAGGATTATAGCGATTCTGAATCAGTCACAGAGACATTATATTCGGAGCAAGGCGAGGAATTTGGAACTTTAACTTGCCTTCTAATGTTCCCAGGGATTATGCTGATCTCGCCGAAGTGGTTAGTAAGCAATGAGCATCGACGTTACCTCCTCATTGTCCGTACCACTGCGAGATCAATCTCCATCCTGGGACAACTCCGCTTGGTGGATCGCTATATTCGCTGTCAGGACCTGAGCGTAAGGCCATGCGAGAACTATATTCAGGAGGCTCTCGCCAATGGTTTTATTTGGCCGTCCACGTCCCCTGCCGGAGCTGGATTTTTTTTCGTGGGGAAAAAGGATGGCGGTCAGAGACCCTGTATTGATTATAGGGGTTTGAATTAAATCACCATTTAAAACCGAAACCCCCTTCCGTTAATAAATTCCGCATTTGAACGTCTGTAGGAAGCGTCATTTTTTACAAAGCTAGATCTTCGTAATACTTATAATTTGATTTGCATTCGGGAGGGGGACGAATGGAAAATGGCATTTAACACTCATGACGGGTACTACGAATATTTGGTCTTACCGTTCGGGCTGGTTAACGCCCCCCAGTGTTTCAGGCATTCGTCAATGACGTGCTCCAAGAGATGTTGGAGAAATTCGTCTTTGTTTATCTTGATAACATTTTGATTTTTTCTTCAACACTCTCAGAGCACAAACACCACGTCAGACATGTGCTTGAGGCCCTCATCGGTGACATACTTTTTGTTAAAGCTGAAAAATGTGTTTTTCACGCCCAAACTGTCTCGTTCTTGGGCTTTATTGTTTCTAAGGGGTCAGTGCGTATTAACCCGGACCAGGTGGCTGCGGTCAAGAATTGGCCTGCGCCTCAGAGCGTTTAGGAGGTTCAACGCTTTCTGGGCTTTGCAAATTTTTATAGGAGGTTTGTCCATAATTTTAGCATGTCTGCTGCCCCCATTATTGTGCTCACTAAGAAGAATACCTCCTCAGTCTTTTTTTGGTCTCCAGCAGCTGATGCTGCCTTTCAGGAATTAAAGAAACGTTTTAGCTCAAAGCCTATTTTGGTTTTGCCTGATCCCTCCCTCCCATTTGTTGTGGAGGTAGATGCTTCGGAGGTGGGCGTGGGTGCTATTTTGTCCCAGCGCCCTCGATGGGATAATAAGCTTCACCCATGCGCATATTTCTCCCGGTCTTTGTCCACCGCAGAACACAATTACAGTATTGGTGACCAGGAGTTTTTGGCGGTCAAGCTGGTACTCAAAGAGTGGCGCCACTGGTTAGAGAGAGCTGAACACCTTTTTGTGGTGTGGACGACCACAAAAACCTCCAGTATATTCAGCAAACCTAGCGACGTAATTCCCGGCAGGTGCGGTGGTCATTATTTTTTAACCATTTTGATTTTACCCTGACCTATCGCCCAGGCTCTAAAAACATTGAGCCTGACGCCCTGTCACGGAGGTACGATCGTTCAGACCGTGATCCTACCCTGGAGACAGTTATCCCGGTTTCTCAGGTGGTGGCACCTATTCAGTGGGAAATTGAGGCAGTGGTTCTGGAGGCTTTAAAGACTGACCCTGGTCCGGGGGGGGGATCCTCCTGGCTTTTTGTTTGTTCCATTTACAGTTAGGCCACGGGTCCTCCAGTGGGGACATTCTTCCCACTTTGCTGGGCACCCGGGGGCCCATCAGACCAAGCAGTTCCTGGCCCAACGTTTTTGTTGGCCTGGTGTGATCAGAGACATTCGGGAATTGTTGCAGCTTGTGACACATGTTCCAGGAATAAGACTTTCCACCTCCCTCCCTCTGGTCTGCTGCGATCTCCGCTAGATTTTGTTACGGGGCTGCCTGTATCTGATGGCAACACGGTCATTTTGGTTGTGGTTGACCATTTTTCTAAAGTGGCTCATTTTGTCGCGCTACCCAAGCTGCCTTCGGCGCGGGAGACAGCGCATCTTGTGGTTAACAATGTGTTCTGGTTGCCTGGGCTTCCGCAGGATGTCGTCTCTGACCGAGGCCCTCAGTTTACAGCCAGATTCTGTCGGGCATTTTGTAAGCAGTTGGGAGCCACTGTGGTTCCCTCTTCTGGGTTTCACCCGGAGACCAACAGGCAGACGGAACGTACTAATCAGTCTTTAGAAAATACTGTTCGATGTTTGGCGGCGGATAAGCCCTTACCTTTTTAGCTTGGGCCGAATATTCCCATTACTCGCTGAGTAATTCCTCCACGGGTCTTTGCATGTTGAGGCCAAGGTGGGTTACCAACCCCCACTATTTCTTGTGCCTGAGAATGATTCTGAGGTTCCCTCAGTCAACCATTTCATTCGTCGCTATCGGTCGGTTTGGACTAAGGTCCGTTCTTCTCTGTTGCACTCGGGGCGCAAGCAAAAATCTATCGCTGATAGAAGTAGTCATTTGGCCCCATCTTATCAGGTTGGGCAGAGAGTTTAGCTGTCTACCCAGGACCTCCCCTTGAAGGTAGAATCCCGAAAACTGGCGCCCCGCTATATTTGCCTGTTCAAAATAGTGCAGAAGATCAATCCAGTCACGGTCCTGTTGAAGCTCCCGCGATCGTTACGCATACATCCGTCATTTCATGTCTCTCGGATTAAGCCGGTTAGCACTAGCGTCCTGGCACCGGCCGACACACCCTCGCCGCCGCCGCGAATGGTTGAGGGAGGGCCGGTTTACACTGTGTGCCGCATTCTGGCCGAGAGACGTGTAGGCCGTGGGGTTCAGTTCCTCATGGACTGGGAGGGATATGGTCCCGAGGAGCACTGCTGGGTCCCCTCACGGGATAGTCTTGATCCCTCACTAATTTCTGAGTTTCGTGCATAGGGTTCCTTGGGGACTTCTGGAGCTGTCCCTTAGAGTGGTGGTCCTGTCATGGTTTGTAGGCGTTGAGAGCTTTTTTGTTGCTCTCGTCCGGGAAGATATCGTTTTGCTCCCAATCGGATTCCTGGGCCAGCTGGCATCAATTGGGGGCGTTGCCCAGACTTTATTTAAGCTCTAGTTCTGCCTCGCTTCTGTTGCTAGAGTGTCAGTGTTTCATATGCGCTGTAGTCGGTAAGGTCTCTAGAAAGGGAATTGGACTTTAGCTGCACAATTGAGGTTAAGTTGTAGTGAGCAAGGGAATCTTTCTTTTTTATTCCCTTTTCTTTTAGTCCCCTCAAGCTCGCATTGCTCTCTACCTCGGACTACTTCTAGGTCCGTTGGTAGCGCGAGTCTTGCATAATTATTCTATTTGTGTCTCTCCTTTCTCTGCTGTTTTGCCGTTTAATTCTGGCCACTGCGTTTGGCATCTAATACTCCACACATATCACAAATGCAGCTATTACAGCAGCATGGCTTCGTAGTAGAAGAGTCCAGGTGCCACCAATTGAGGGCATTTGGCGCATGATTAAACGAAAAGTCCGTCAAAAGAGACCCAAAACTCTCCAGCAGTTGGAAGCCTGCATTAAACAAGAGTGGGATCAAATTCCAATGGCTAAACTCAGGAAACTTGCCTCCTAAATGCCCAGACGCCTCCACTTTGTGTTAAAAAGACGCGTGGATGCTACACCGTGGTAAATGGGCCCCTGTCCCAACTTTTTTGTGACCTGTAGCAGCCATCAAATTCGAAATGAGCTCATTTTGTGGATAAAATTGTAAAATTTCTCAGTTTCAAAATTTGCTATGTTATCTCTGTTCTACTGTGAATAAAATACTGGCTGGTGTGATTTGACAGTCATTGCGTTTTGATTTTATTCACAATTTATACTTTGTCCCAACTATTTTGGAATTGGGGTTGTAGAATTGAAATGAGCGGGGATTGTGGGAATTAAGGCAGTATATATAGGCATGCAGAGGAATAGGAAGGTGCATTGGGAGTGGTCTTGTTCATTATCCTTTGTTATCAGGAACACCCTTTGTAGTATTGAGCTACAAACTTGTTGAAGATTTAATTTTTTTTGTGCTGCTCTGCATTGCTTGGCCAATTCCACCTGCTCTGAGGACAGATCTATGAGCTGTGGCCTACTCATGGAGCGGCTGCCGTGTAGCTTGTTTTTTAGCCTAGAACTGCTGCAGAAATACAGCAGTAAGACTCACTGAAACCCTGCTCCTGCTGTAGTGGGGCTCATTTTTAGTCTACGATTAAAGTAAAAACCTATATCCACCCTGCTCTGCAGCCTGTGGCCTACTCCATCTATTCCTCTGCAGACTGTGGCCTACTCCATCTATGACTCTGCAGCCTGCGGCCTACTCCATCTACTCCTCTGTAGCCTTTAGTCTGCTCCATTTACTGCTCTGCAGCCTTTAGTCTGCACCATCTATTGCTCTGCAGCCTGGGGCCTACACAATCTCCTGCTCTGCAGCCTGAGGACTGATATACAGGCTGTGGCCTCCCCAAGGAGCTGTTGCAGAGATACAGCAGCACACACCCTGCTCTGCAGCCTGAGGCCTCCATCTAGTGCCCAGCAGCCTGCAGCTAGAGCTCTATTGCCCTGAGAACTTTTCTGTCGGTCAAGTGTCTACCCCACTGCTGTTTACACCATTACTGCACCTGCTGTGCATCCTGGTATCTATTTGTACCCGGAAAGGCTAAAATTTCATGCACGCTGATTTGAGGTATTTATCTCTCACGGGGTATCATTTCCTTTTTTTCTTGTTGCTATGCTTTTTTCTGTCTGTTAAGACAATGTCCGACCCCGAGGTGCCCCTTGTGCTGGTAACTCCTCCATCCTGAGGTGAAACCATACCAGTGTCCTCTGTAGGCCCATGTAGAGGCAAGGTCTCATTTAAAATGACTTTGATTCTCGGAATACTTTTTTCGGAACATTTTGCACATTGCTCCAATGGTTTATTGTTTGCTGTTGCAACAAATCTGCCTTGCACTGTATTACAACACAGCAAAAATCGCAGTGTTATCTGAACTCCAGTAGTGTTTATTTGAGACCAGTTGGTCTCATATAAACTCTACTGGAGTTCAGTTAACACTGGAACGTCTGCTGTGAAGACAGCTATGTATTCATCCTGTTATGGCCCCAATTTGTTATTACATTTATAACACAACAGCAACAGCAAGGGATGACACACAGTTTTAACAACTGAAACACATTTAATTTTTAAACAAAGACAATAATGACTAAACAACTAACAACTAACTAACCTAAAGACCAAGATTGAATTATAACAAAAAAAAAAGAAATATTTACAGTCCTTTTTTTTTGTGGGGCGGCTTGGTGATGTCCTGGGTGAGAAAAATCCACAAACACAGGCAAAAATCCACAAAAGAAACGTCACAGGTCTTGAACAGAATGGCAGGTCGGGTCATCTTCTTGCAATTTCTCCTACTACTTTACTGTCTCAATTCTTTTCCTGATATACTCTTTTGCAGACCCCACCCACATTTAGACCTCTCTTTTTTACTTTTCGGGGACTTGCCCCAGACATGTCCAGGACATGTCTAAACATAGCTCCAGTCTGAGCTTAACAAAAAAAAGGTAAATAGTGCCATCTAGTGGCCTATATTCACATTACACCTCCATTCCAAAAGGGAAAAATTTTGACTCATAATGGCAAAATTTTTCTTTTCAATGCAAAATGGTAAAGTGAACACTTGTCTATATATACATATCATACAATATTCAAACACATGATATATATATACACATTCAAACACGGGATAAGCAATCAGCAATTACATTGTCTGTACCCTTCACATGCTTAATTTCCAAGTCAAGCTCCTGTAAAATCAAACTCCAATTCAACAATCTCCGATTCTTGTTTTTCATCTTACTCAAAAACATTAACGGATTGTGGTCAGTGTACACAATCATTGGCTTTTGTCCTGTACAAACATAAGCCTCAAAGTGTTGTAAAGAAAGGACCAGAGCCAACAGTTCCTTCTCTATTGTGGAATAGTTCCTTTGGTGGCGATTGAACTTCCTGGAGAAGTATGCCACTGGACGCTCAATGTCATCAGAGTCACTTCTCTGTAGGAGCCCAGATCCACAAGCTTGGTCGCTAGCATCGACCGCGATGGAGAACGGTTTGTTGAAGTCAGGAGATTTGAGCACGGGGAAGTGACACAGCAGAGACTTCAGGCGATCGAAGGCTCTCTGGCATGCATCATCCCAGGTGAACTTTACGCCTTTCTTTAGTTGGTTAGTTAGACTGAGAGCAATCTCAGCAAAGTTCTTGCAGAACTTGCGGTAGTACCCGATCATTCCAAGGAAGCGGCGCAAAGCTTTTTTGTTGTCAGGAACTGGAAAGTCCATGATGGCTTGGACTTTAGCATTTATGGGTGCCACCTTACCCTGGCCTATGACGTTGCCAAGATAGGTGACAGTAGCACAACCAAAGTCACTCTTGCTCAGGTTAACAGTCAGGTTAGCCTGGGTCAGGCGCTGGAACAACGTCTCTACATCTTTTAGATGTTCTTCCCAGGAGTCACTCCATGTGATCAGGTCATCGATGTACGCACCCGTGTGTGGCAATCCGGCGATTGTAGACTGTATCATCCTTTGGAACGTGGCTGGGGCATTTTTCAAGCCATAGGGTAGGACTTCATACTGGTACAATCCAGATGGTGTGGCAAAAGCAGAGATGCTCTTGGCCCTCTCAGTTAAAGGCACACACCAATAACCCTTCAATAAATCAATCTTGGTCAGAAACTTTGCTTGCCCTACACTATTAATACAATCATCAATCCTAGGTTTTGGAAACACATCAGTTCTAGTTACAGCATTGACTTTGCGATAATCTGTACAGAATTTAGTACTTCCATCAGGGTTTGGAACTAGCACACAGGGTGAACTCCAATCGGAGTTGGAGGGTCTGATAATATCATGTTTTAACATGTACTCAACCTCTTTCTCAGCAATCTTTCTCTTTTCAGGATTCATCCGGTATGGATGCTGTTTTATTGGTTTGGCATCACCAACATCTACATCATGAGAGGCTATAGTAACTCTCTTTGGAACATCAGGAAACAAATCCTCATATTTCTTGATCAACCTTTCAAACTGATCTCTCTGTGAGGGTTCTAAGTGCTGGAGTTTTACATCAAGATTTTGCAACACTTCAGTGTTTGACAATTTACATGAAAGAACTACAGCTTTAATTCTTGGTTCATCATCTTGAAACTCCCCCTCATCTTCACACGTTTCGACCATTGGAGAATCTGAAGTGACAGCTGCAACCCTAGCATTTCTGTCATGATAAGGCTTTAGCTGTTAATATGACACAATTGTTTTGGTTTTCTCCTATCTGGAGTCTTCACAATGTAATTGAGATCATTGAGTTTTGTCAGAATTTCATAAGGACCATGAAATCTAGCCTGCAATGGATTGGACTGCAAGGGAAACAACACAAGGACCTTTTCCCCTGGTTTAAACTCACGGCTTCTAGCCTTATGATCATACCAAGTTTTCATTTTTCCCTGACTTGATTTCAAGTTCTCTTTGGCAAGGTCACAAGCTGCACGCAATCTTTCCTTGAACTTGCCAGCATAGTCTAACAGACTGATATGCGGCTCTTTCTCTTGCCATTGTTCACTCAATAATAGCAAAGGTCCTCTCACTTCATGACCAAACACTAGCTCAAATGGACTGAATCCAGTAGACTCCTGCACTGCTTCTCTAGCTGCAAACAACAGCAAATGAACACCTTCATCCCAGTCTTTCTCATGGTCATAACAATAAGTCCTCATCATTGTCTTGAGAGTGGAATGAAACCGCTCTAAGGCACCCTGACTTTCTGGATGATAGGCACTAGAAAGAATCTGCTTTGCACCTAGTTCATACACAACCTGCTGAAACAATCCTGAAGTGAAATTGCTACCCTGGTCTGACTGAATTTCCCTGGGAAGGCCAAACAACGTGAAGAACTTTATCAAAGCCTTCGAGATTGCAGTTGCCTTGATGTTACGTAGAGGTATGGCTTCGGGGAATTTGGTAGATGCACACATGATTGTCAACAAGTACTGATTTCCAGATCTAGTCTTGGGTAATGGACCAACGCAATCAACAATGACCCTAGAGAATGGCTCCCCAAATGCTGGGATAGGCTGCAATGGAGCTACAGGTGGGTCTAACTGGTGTTTTCCAACTACCTGACAAGTGTGACAGGTTTTGCTAAAGTTGGAAACGTCTTTCCGAAGCCCAGGCCAAAAGAAGTGTTTCATGATCTTATCAACAGTCTTGTTAACACCAATATGTCCTCCTAAAGGTAAACTATGAGCCATTGTTAAGATCTCATTCTTATAGACCTTTGAAACAACAATTTGCCTGACCACTGCCCAATCTGCATTGGCAGGGATATCAGGAGGGCGCCACTTATGCATCAACACACCATCCTTGAGATAATACCCAACTGGAACTGCGTCTATTTCTTTATCAGGAAGGGCTCTCCTCTTTAGTACACAAATTTCAGGATCATTAGTTTGCTCCTCAATCAACCGCTTTGTGGACAGAGACAAGTCTCCAGACACATCAGAATCACCAGACCCATCCGGCTGGCTGAATAGAGAACTGATAAAAGTATCTGATAAGTCCTCAAACGGAGAAACCATAGTAGGCCAATCAGAGTCATGAGGCAAACCACCTGAGTCCTGACTATTCAATGTACTGGACGGCACCACAACATCATCTTCTTTAGCCTTCTTAGCCATAGCACGAGTCACTGCGCAAGAAGGATACAGAGATGGGTCCTCATCCCCATCTTCAGTGCTCGGCTGTGAAGTAAGATGTACAGGGGGAACTACTTTGCCCCCAGCCAGGTCATTGCCTAGCAACAGAGAAACACCCTTTATAGGTAGACTTGACATAAGTCCCACCTTTACCTGTCCTGTAACTAAATCTGACTTCAAGAATATAGAGCGCAGGGGTACAGATACAGTCCTCCCTTCAATACCTTGTACAAGTATGAAATCCCCTGAAGCGGTCTCATCACGTAACTCCAAGGAGTCCATCAACAAAAGTGACTGAGAAGCTCCGGTATCCCTTAGGATATATATGGGGACAGGAGTGGTATGCTCATTCAGAGCCACAAATCCCTCTGACACAAATGGAAGAAATTCCTCCCTCACGAAGTCAGCTGTATCAGGCTTTTTAGCCCCACAAGAAGCAGGCAATTTAGCAGATTGGTTATCTACTACAGGGGTTTCTAACCTTGTTTTAACAAAGGCATTTGGTTTGGTATCCTTTTCTTTTTCTTTCTTAGCTTTAAGGAACCAACAGTTAGTTGTAACATGACCAGATTTCTTGCAATAACTGCAAACTAGACCACTTTTGTCACTGTCAGCTTTCACACTTTGATCAGACCTGTTACTGGATTTCTGAGCACCATCACCAGATTTGTCTTTGTCTTTGGGTGAGGAATCTTGGGTATCACCATAACCCTTTTTCTGAAATTGGGACCATCTATTATTACTGCTAGACTGAAATTTGGACTTATGTGTGAGAACATATTCATCTGCAAATTTGGCAGCTGATTGCAAATTCAGTGCTTGCTTCTCATTAAGGTAGGTCTTAACATCATCTTTAACACAGTTCTTGAATTCTTCAACTAACACCATCTCTTTTAGTGAGTTGCAATCATCCTTGACCTCCATAGAAGTACACCAGCGCTCAAAGCAAACCTGCTTTTCATTAGCAAATTCAACATAAGTCTGATTTTCAGATTTCTTCAGACCTCTGAATTTCTGTCGGTTAGCCTCTGGAACCAACTCATAAGCTCTCAAAATAACCTTTTTGACAACCTCATAATCAGAGGAATCATCTGCAGACAAAGCCGAATAGGCTTGTTGAGCTTTACCCTTGAGGACAGTTTGCAACATCAGAGGCCAGTGTTCCTTTGGCCACTGGCAACTCTTTGCTACCTTTTCAAAACACTGGAAATAGTTGTCAACATCCTTTTCTGAAAATGGAGGCACCAGTTTTACCTCCTGACTGGCACAAAATTTATTTTTAGTTTCAATTTTAATTTTTAGTTGCTCCATTTGGAGTCTTTCTTCTCTATCAAATTTCTCTAATTCAAAATCTCTCTGTCTTGCAAATTTTTCTAACTCAAATTCTCTTTGTTTTTCTTTTTCCTCCCTTTCTATTTTCTCTTCTCTTGCTAATTTTTCTAACTCAAACTGCCTTTGTTTTTCTTTTTCTTCCCTTTCTTTCTCTCTCTCTTCCCTCTCAAATTCTCTTTGCTTTTCTTTTTCCTCCCTTTCTTTTTCTCTTTTCTCCCTTTCAATCTCTAGCATTTTTAATTTAAGTTCCATTTCTATATTTGGATTTTCCCCTGGAAACTGTTCCAGATCTCCGGGTGCAAACACATTTTCATCAATGTAATATTCAACTTTCTCTCGAGCCAGTCTTGCTTTTCGCATGGCTGGTTTCACCTCTGTCAGCTCTAAATGTCTGCAAATTTCTAGCAGTTCTGTCTTTTTAAAAGACTTCGAAACCCCTACGGTTGGTGATGCCAAGAAATCATCCATTGCTGTTGTCAATATATATGTATTCAATTAAAAAAAATCAATTTTACAATTTGAAATGTTAGATTTTCAATAAATTACTCACAAAATGGTCTATCCCGGACCTTGAGCCCCCAATTTGTTATGGCCCCAATTTGTTATTACATTTATAACACAACAGCAACAGCAAGGGATGACACACAGTTTTAACAACTGAAACACATTTAATTTTTAAACAAAGACAATAATGACTAAACAACTAACAACTAACTAACCTAAAGACCAAGATTGAATTATAACAAAAAAAAAAGAAATATTTACAGTCCTTTTTTTTGTGGGGCGGCTTGGTGATGTCCTGGGTGAGAAAAATCCACAAACACAGGCAAAAATCCACAAAAGAAACGTCACAGGTCTTGAACAGAATGGCAGGTCTGGTCATCTTCTTGCAATTTCTCCTACTACTTTACTGTCTCAATTCTTTTCCTTATATACTCTTTTGCAGACCCCACCCACATTTAGACCTCTTTTTTTTACTTTTCGGGGACTTGCCCCAGACATGTCCAGGACATGTCTAAACATAGCTCCAGTCTGAGCTTCACAAAAAAAAGGTAAATAATGCCATCTAGTGGCCTATATTCACATTACAATCCTCATGTGAAGGTCAATTTGCAAGCAGCAGCTACAATCATGGCTTTGTTTTATTGCTGCTGCTGATTTCTGGCAGTGTGAATTTAAATCCTGGCTCTGATGTTTTACCTGGTACTTATGTCTCATCTGTTTACAATTTACTTGTTTATGATGCTAAGTTGTTAACTTTTGACAGCTTCTGCAATCGGAAATGTCTTGGTTTAATGCATTTAAACATCTGTAGTCCCCTTCCTAAATTGAATGAGCTTAAAGCTTATGTGCACACTACAAACCCGGATATATTTGTTATTTCTGAGTCCTGGCTCAGTCTGTCTCTTCCTCAGCTGTTTCTACTCCTGCCTATAATATTTTCCAGCGGGATAGGTCATCCAAGGGTGGTGGTATTATCATTTACTGTAATGACAACTTGCAAGGCTCTGTCATTTTATCTAAATCTGTACCCAAACAGTTCGAGCTGTTGTTTTTAAAACTAAGTTTCACTAAGGACCACTCCCTTATGGTTGCCAGCAGCTATAGACTTCCTTCTGATCCTGCTTGTAGCCTGACTGCAGTTAGTGAGCTGATTGCCCCTCACACTTCCCCTGAGTTTATGCTTTTAGGTGAACCTGAACTGGGATATGCTCAATCCCCCCAATGCTGTTCAGCTTCAACTGGATGCTTTAAATCTTTCCCAGATTGTGCAGGCTTCCAACAGATTTAATCCCAAGTCTATAAATAATGGCACTCTTATTGATGTCATTCTCACCAACATGCCTGCTAAGTGTACATAAACAGTTTTCTGCCATGACCTTCGTAACCACTGTATTGTGTCTTGTGTATGTAAAGAGCCAATGAAAATGCAGGCCCGATTATTAATGAAGGCTTTTTGAAGAACTTTAGTGAGCAGGCATTTGTGTATGATTTGGTGCTTGCAGATTGGCACAGAGTAAGCCTCATCCCCACAATTGAGGATGCCTGCTCCTTTTACGAAAACATATTCATTGCCATCCTTAACAGACATGCTCCTTCAAAGAAATTACGGGAAAAAAAACTGCTGGTTTACGACTGAACTACTGTATCTGAATGGATCTATTGAAAGCATCTTCTCTGGAATAAAACTAAAGCCTCCAGGACTGCCTCTGATTGGCAATCCTTTAGGGAGATAAGGAACAAATGTACCCAGTCCATCGGGAGAGCTAAATCAAATCATCATAAAGAACAATTTCACTCGTGACTATGACCCCAAGCAGTTCTGGAAGACTGTTAGGCTTATGGAAAATAAAAACAAGTCCATTTACCTACTGTTATTAAAGCTGACAACCTTGTCATTTCTGACAAAGCTGGAATGGTAGGCTGCTTCAATGAGCATTTTTTTCAGGTTGGTCATAGCTTTGCAGTGGCCACCCCCACTCCTGTCAGTCCTGCTGACTCAAATTATAGCAGATCCCATCACCTACCTGTTTAACCTCTCTGCAGACTGGTGAATTACCCCAGGACTGGAAATCTGCTGCTGTCATCCCACTCTTTAAGGGAGGTAAAAAGCTTGACCAAAACTGTCGCAGACCAATTTTCATTTAGCCTTGTGTTTCTGAAGTCTTTTAAAGACTTGTTAACAAACACCTCACCCACCAGCCTGTAATTATTAAGAGTTCACCGATGGGCTACATTGACAATGTAATTTAGAGTGCTAAATGCAGCTATTGTTGCTTAATGATGTAAGTTATCAAAGTCAAAGCTGTTGGAAATTGATTAGCGGGAGCTCTTTTAAACCAGTCGCCACATAATAGGTGCTCTAAAGGCGCTTTCACACAAGGAATGATTGTTCCGTGCCGTGCCTCCCCTCTCCCCCCCACTGGTCACACTAGAAATATCGCACCGTACTCGAGTTCACTTGCATCTGTCAAAATTCCGAAACAGCATGTTGCACTATGCACCTTGGTGGCTTTAAATAGGGAAATATACAGATTCCAGATAAAGAATTTCATCTATAACCTCCACTTTTTTATGCTTTTTTTGGCCAGAATGATTTAAAAGGAGGCACAAATACGTATATTATGAGGGGTTCTATTAGTGTGAACGGGGTGTAGAGTATTAATATCGAATATTCATGTCACAAATGCACATGCTGCACGTGCCCAAGCAACCCGCAGTGTCATTGGCAATGCGACTGCCCCATTATATACTTAAAGGTGACATAGAATCAAAAACCATTTTTACCTTGTCTATGCTAAATAGTGGTAGTGCACCCATTCAAGAACATACAAAAAGTACTAGACATTCTGAACATCTCCGTTTCATATAAATTCCTCTTTTAAAAATGACTGCCAGCTAATGGGCCAATCTGAACAACGGATACATATGATGTCACATGCATCTTACTGCCCCCCATTCTCATTCCATTTCCTGCCCTTCAAAGTAATTTGCATACACGTCTTTATGCAATTCCATTGCTTCAAATACCTCAGTAAAGACAAGCGTAAGAATTCCAGAGTCATAATCGATTTCGGTGTCACTAGTGGGGAAATCCACCGCAATGCACGTGAAACAGATTAACTTATTGCGCAAGGACTTAAATTTTGCAAATTAATTTCTTCAGTGTGCTTTGATTGAATACTTGCTGACTACGGCACAGGAATGTCAATGCGAGAGACTCACTCTGAATGCATTCAAAAATACCATTCAGAAACGTTTAAATCCAGTCTTTGCTGAACTGGTTCTTCCTCAAATTCAGTGTCCTCATCCGATTCAGGCTCAAACATATAAGGCTGAATCTGTGAATATGCCATAGCTACATTAAGTTGGTCCGTGTTCCAAAGCCGGCAAATGTTTTCCATTTTCCCTACTGCTCTGGGCGAAGTTACATTCTTTTGAGTGGCAGCAAAGGCAGCCAATCAGCAACAAGAGCTTGCATTTCATAATGAGGTTGCCAGTTAAGCCCGAAAGATCGCCAAATAGGTGCAAAACAACGCATTCAAAACCCCCCCACCCTGACATAGCTTGTTCTTTTGGGTGTGGTCAATAGCCTACATTAAGCTAACAATAAACCTAAAAAAGCTACTACATCCATAGAATGGAACACCTTGTGGCACAGGAGAGAGAAAAAGAGCCATTAGCATGTTACGGGCAGGTCTCAGCCACCGAGAGGTAGTGCATCATTTGCACTGTAACCGTTCAACAATCAGTCGGCTGTCTATCTAAGAATGGAACACAGCAATTCACTGACCGACTCCGCTTAGGGCAGCCAAGGTGACTATGGTAGCTCAAGAGCGCCACATCTGGTTACAGCCTCTACGTGACAGGTTCCGGAGAATTTTTTCATAACAATTTTACAAAACATTTTGAGAACTTAGAGTGTGGTGACATCACCGGTAGAGCAGAGAACAGCTGTAAAAGCTTCCAAAAGTATTCTCTTAAACTTGCTCTGACTCCTGCAGTTTTCACTCCACATACATAATTTCACATCTAAGTTGCAGAAAAAGTTGTGCTGGTCACAAAAATGTAACTATAGAAGCAATTGGACTTACAGTTTTGACAGTAGGATATTTTATTGTTGTGATTCTGTGTTTTGCCATGCCATGTATCAAGTTTCTGCCTGACCATGTGTCATGATTCTGACTGACATCTGTGTTTTTGATTCATTGCTCATATCTGACTATTCTTAGGATCATGTATTGTGTTTTGGTCATGAGATTTCTTGTTTTATTATTTTCCATGTTTTAGTTTCATTCACAGTTTTATCCATGCCATGTTTTGAGTATACACGCCATGTTTTCAGTTCCATGTATTGCACTTTGTCTGCCCCCGTCTTGTCATGTGTGTATCTTTGCTCACGGTCCCTTGTAAAGCGTGCCACTCCTTCAGGTGATTTATTGGTTTCTGGGTTTCAATCTTCCTTCATTATCTCGTGTTCTTCCTTCCTCCTGCTTTTGCTATTTTACTAACACATACTAACCGTTTGTTATTTTTGATTATTACTAACCAACACTAACATTGTATATTTGACTAACTTACTAACGAACACTTGGGATTGTATAGCTGCACTTACTAATTGACTAACGACCTCTCAGCATTCGCCCTATTCTAGTCTCCGCCTCTTGTTTTTCCCTTATTATCTCTGCTGTGTTTCTGTGGGTCTCCACAACTGCTTCGTGCTCACTTTTCTCTCTCATGATCTATGCACTTTAGAACTCCTTGACTGAAGCTGTTTATCTGTCTATAGGTTTGTCCTGTGATCCTTGTCTGCGTTTTGGCTACGGCTAATTTCATGTAATTAGTTTTCTCCCAATGTGTTTCTCCCTTGTTGTCATTCCCATTGATTGCACTTGTGTTCCATTGCCATGTGACCTCCCGGATATGTATATTAGATGTTTGTTTGTAGCGCTTCCTTGTCAGATCGTTTTTCCATTGCTTACCTGTGCCACACTTCTCTCGCCTTGTATCATTGTGATTATCTTTCTGACTGGACCGTCCTAGACCTCGAGCTTTGCATTCTCCCTGTACTTCGCCGCATTCTTGTTTATCGATCCATTTTTGTCTGACTACGATTTTTGTGATTGGTGCCCTGTTTACGAACCTGAATTACGCCCTTTGGATTCTGACTTCGGATTGTGGACTTTGTACTGTCACCAGCTCTGTTGGGGGGTTTCCCCCTTCAGAAATAAAGCCTCCTTTTTGTGTTGTGTTGGTTCATTTCGTAAAACCTCACATTTATAGGTTTACTGTGTTGCCAAAACATAAAACAAAACAGAAAACAAAAGATCACCAAGGTTTAAAAGGCATGAACATGCCAGAGCAAAATAATATTTAAAGTGGTATTGCACATAAAAGTAGGTGAAGGGGTTGAAGTGCTTCAAGAAGCAATATCTAGATATTTTTAAAGATTCAGGTGCACAAGCTACTGTGGCACAAGTCCCTGATAATTTCAATAATGTAGGAATGTGTCACAACACAGTGCATTGCATTATTTAGCTTGGAGACCAGTCAAAGTGCCTGCTCTAACCATGGTCCACCATTAAAAGTGCCCCAAATGGGCACCTGACCTTCAGAAATGGACCTTGGAGCAGTTGAAGAAAGTTGCCGGTCCAATGAGTTTCATTTACTTTTACAACATGTCCTTTGGCTTGGTATGTGTGCACCATATACCTTGAAAGAGATGGTAGCAGGATGCACTGTAGGAAAAAGATAAGCTAATGGACGAAGTAAGATTCTCAGGAAAATGTTCTGCTGGGAAACCCTGAGTTTGGAAATTCAAGGGAGGTCAGTTTGACGGAGCTGTTTTGGCAGTAAAAGGGGGACGTTCACTGTATTAGCCAGGTGGGTTTAATCTTGTTGCTGATCGCTCTATGTGTACCCATTAGTGTGCAGTGAGGATAATATACTTATCATCAATATATCAAAATGAAAATAAATCAGAAACTAAGTACCTAAGTATTTATTTACTTTCATGTCATATATGATCATTTAGATGACAGTACAAAAATGCAATGCAATAAAACAGAATGCAATGATTTGTAAATATAATAAAACCCTTTATCCAGTTGAAGATAGGATGAAGACAAAATACCTGCAAATTTCAAATATAGCATTTGAGGATTTCTTTTTTTAACAAATGGTCAAGTGGTCACCAAAAACTTTCACTTCAATGACAGACTAAAGTGGAATTATAGCCTAATTCAACTTCAGCTGAAAAAGCTAAATTCATTTCTAACCTGAATGTGTTTTCTTGAACCACCTTCAATCAAGACTTTGGAACTGACTTCAGATGATAATTTTTTTTAAAATGCAGGTGTAGCAAATCACCACTAGGAGGCTCTCTATGACCAAATTTAACACAGTGAATTGAAATGAACAAATCGAGGGCTGACTGCAATAAACAGTTATATCCTGATGTTTTACATTGGACATATCTGTTTATTGCAGGCAGCCCTCGAAATAGAACAACATTTTTCCTTGAGAGCCAGTGGTTTCAAAACCTGGTCCTGGGGCAGCCCTGCTTATGCTTGTTTTTGTTCCAACCACAGTTTCAACTCCGAAATTTTAATAACTCTTAAATTATCCTGCCTAGGAGCCACATCATAAATATCAATGTGTGCCACGAAGAAACAACAATTTTCTTTATTGCAAAAAAATTTTAGTGAAATTTTGAAATGGATCAGATTATTATTTCTCAAACTGAGAAAATCAGTGAGCTCTAAATTAGGTTGCCGCATGCAGGCCTATTGAGCTCTTACAATCAGATGGCACTCTTGCCTAATGAATTGTCTATTTAGTGAACATGCATCCACAGTTTCACCAGTGAGGAACTAACTTTTTTTTACTTGTATAAGAAATGTTTACTTCTTTTTATGCAGTTTTTTTCCATCACAATGTGTATTTTGACTGTTCATTCTCCATGGGTTGTACACGTGTCTGTCAAAATGAGGCTAAAGGAGAATAAATAGCTGCTCCAAACATAAATGCAGCTAATTAAGGCAAATTAACAGCTTGTTAAAATCCTATGATTGCAGTTGTGGCTAAGCCTGCCCCAGACGGTGCAACTTTGCCTGAAGTAAGTGACGCATGTATATTGCATCAGGCAATGTTGGACCATGTGAGGATGGTTTTTGCTGTGTAATTTCCTCGCCTGACAGTGCAGCAGCGCACCTAGCATGCTAAAATTTTTTGCATCACGCGAGTAAGTTACTCACTGTGTGGAGGCTACCTGCTGCAATGTTTCAAGTGCTCGATGAATCCCAACATGCACATCCGTCATATGGTGTGCAGACGAGTCACATGATACAGAAGAATGATGGCACTCTCTGAATCTGTGACCGACATCCTGGCCGAGGATTAAGTAGATAAATTAGTATGATGTGACACGGTGAGTAACTTTCTCACATGACGCAAAAATATCTGGCGTATCTGGATACGCTGCTGCACTGTCACGCGAGGAAGTTAAGCAGCAAAAACATCCCCACACAGTGTAACATTGCCTGATGCAGTAGCACGCATGTCCCTTGCCTAAGGCAAAGTTGCACCATCTGGGGCAGGCTTTACACACTGGGTCTAAAGTGCTTGAAAGTCTGAAAAAAAGATACTGAAACAAGACCTATGGCATTTTGTAAGTCTTGGTGAGCAGATTAAAAAAATGCAAAAATAAAAAAAAATCTGTTGGGAATTTTTGGAGAAAATCCACTTTTTCATCGGCGCCCAACACAAAATTTTCAAATAGACTTTAAAGGGTTAAAAAACTTTTTATTTATTTCTGAAAGTCTCCTCGGCAGGGTTGTTGATCAAAAGAATGTGAAAAATAGTAATAGTCGTCCATCTCCTTTCTTAAATCCTCACATGGCAAAAATGTTTTAGCTAGCTAAATGTAATGCTTAGACATGTGCGCTAAAGAACACACAGATTCTGTGGTTCATAATAATAATAATTATTATTATTATTATTTGTATAATAATATTATTATTATTATTATTATTATAAGTCCTGCTGCCACACAGCAAGAAGTTTGTGGTTTCGAATCTGGCTCGGGGCCTTCCTGTGTGGCGTTTGTATGTTTTCCCTGCGCACTCCGATTTCCTCCTGCAGTCCAAAGACATGCCAATCAGGCTAACTGGAGACTCTCAATTTCTAAATTGCCCAAAGCCATGAATATGTGAGTGAATAGTGTGTGCCCCCTGCAATGGATTGGCAAACTGTCAGGGTGTGTCCCTGCCTGTCACCCATAGTCAGCTGGGATAGGCTCCTCGACCCTAGTGAGGAAGAAGCAGTAGACAGAAGATAATGGATGGATAATAATGATAAAAAGATGTTCTGTAAATTCTCTTTCCTGATTTATACCCATGAATTCTGTCATTGCCTGTTTTTTTAACATTCACATTCTGTGGAGAAAAGTGACAGACATCAGCATCAGGCTGTTTTGTGTTCAAGGCTAATCAATCATAGGACTGGAGGGAGATTTCAAAGGCATATTAACTTATTTTGGATTCTTTTGGCTGGCCTACCTCCTGGTGTTTTACCTCAAAAAAGCAGAAGCATTTCAGTTATGATATGCAAGCACTGCTTTTGCAGATATATATTTTTGGAGCTCTTTTCTGGTGCTCACCCCATTTACCCCATTCCTCCAGTGTTTAAACAAACAGTTTGAAAGTTGAATTATTGTATTTGCATTTTACTGGTTGAATGAAACTAGCAATCTGCTGGAATTCCCTCCACTGCTATTTTCATGGACACCATTTTATACTTGACTGAAACTGAATTGTTTTCGCTGTTCTGATGCTTTCATAACTCCTCCTCTACTGGCATTTTCAGTTTCAGTCAGACATAGACATAATCTTTTTATTCTCTCATTACTTGGATACTTCAGCAAAATCACCATGTGTATTTTAAAGGGGACCTATTTTGCTATATTTCCAAGGCGAGGTTATGTTTTGATCTTGGACTCCCCTAGAGTACTCCTGATCGTTAAATGTCCAAAACAGGGTCCTTATTTAGCTCGTACTGCCATCCTCAAAAAACCCCATTTGTAGTCCATTGTAGCCTCTGCTTGAAACGCCTCATTGGGGTGGCTACTCCGCTATGGCCCCACTCCCTTTGTGTCTACTTTCTTCTGACTGGCCAGCTCTGTGAAGAAGGGAGTTAGGCACCTTTGTACAAGCCTGAGGGACTGTCACGATACGTAATGTTAGTCTGTGCTCCCTCTCCAACATTAGTTAGTCATCAAGTAAAACTGGACAGCCACCCTCGCATCCCTGCTCTGCTCTCTTTTGGAGTAGGTACAATGCGTAACTTTCTTCCAGCTCTATCACAGCAACAGGTACGTAATGCAAATGGAAAGACTGGATCCAATCTACAAATTATCCAAGTTGGATAATCAACCGTCTCTTGAAACTCTGGTTTGCGTCCAAGCTGAAAACACTACGTCATATTCCTTTGCTAAATGGGTTTAGCTAGTGCAGTCATGTTGAAAATTTATTTCATTCCTGCACTCCTGGTGTAAGTCTAGTGTGTGTGTGTGTGTGAATGCTACACTGGTGTCACAGTGGGGCATTGACAACACGAAGCAGAAGGTTTGTTACAAATTGCAACCACAGATTCGTTGCTCCATCACCTTCAGGAATGTGAGGAAAATAAAGAAATAATTAAAGTTAGCTGAAGCTGTACATTGCGGCACGCAGCAGGAGAGTCCAGAAGTGCTGCCCTCGCGTCTTTGAAAAGACAGTTCCGCTCGTTTTGAGGTCATGACATAAACATTGATACACAAATCAGAATAAAATACACAAAGAGACTAAATAAAATGTTTTAAAAATTTATTTGTTCAGGCCGTTTTAGGCAACGATGACTAGCATTTCTACACTCACACAGGATTCACTGCTTGGCGGAAGTTACCAAGTGGCCTAATACTTGACCGGAAAATACGTCATGAGCTGCCGTGCATAGAGCCCATTTGCAGTAATGATGATATTTTCTAACAACATACATTTCTACAGTATCTTGATGCCTAAAATCGCACTGAAAACTCAATTTGGACACCATTGCTGCATATACTCTATCCATTCAAAGTTTACTTGGTTTTAGATATGACTCTGACGAGACCATAAATTATGTAACGGTTAAAATGCATGAATATAACATATATAAGAAATGATATACATTTTTTAAAACTTCATTTTCAGTTTAAGATCCGAAATTACTTATTTTGGCATGTAACAGCAAATTATTATAATTTGCGTTTCAGACACTACATGTGTTTTGGACTCTACAAAAGCTTATATCAATATGGATTGTGTACATTAAAAAAATCTGTCATGGCAGCAGTTGCGGAGCCTGGGACTCTGACACGGTATAATTTCTCCTGCTAAACTGGTGGTATCGTATAGAAAACAAACACACATTTAACAGTCCGACTGAGGTACAGGCCTTCATAAAAAAAAATAAAAGAATAAGCTGCATAAAAAAACAGCAGACTGAGAGGCAGACAATAATAGACTCTGTCCAGAACATTTTTAATTAAGTTGTCTCAGATATGGGGCTGTTCATACGGTAAAAATAATGGCAACAATAGACTCCTAATTAGTATAGAGTTTGATACTTATTGGAGAGTTAACAAATACTGCTCTCTGTTTAGCACTTCATATTAATAAAGGTTATACTGGTGTCTGTTTGGGTACAAATGTGCGTGCTGATATGTGAATGAGTATGTGTATGTGTATATATTTTTACATGTACACCTGTAAATCCCCCTCATATCCTGAGATTAAGGGCGATATAATATTTGGATTGCCAGTAATTTAAGTACACGCCAGTATGTCATATTTTAGCTCAGGGGGTATGGCTTTAAACACCCAGCATACAATTTTGGGTAAACATAGTCTCGGTAATTCAGAAACTAACGACAAGTGTTTGATTTAGACTGATACAGAAGTGAGACGTTCACACATTATGAAAGAGGAGCAATAACAACATATTATACGCAATTTTTGTTTCTTTAGTGTAACTTTGATTAAATACTGCTCCCTATCCCACTGGTGTGGGAAAAATGTGACACTCAGTATTTATATAATGGCAACAAATAGGTTGAACAGTAATATATGCTACTAAACTGTGTTATGCAGATAAATAATATGGAGCAGGAGAGGTAGAGACACCTTTGTATTTCCTTTTTTTTTTTATTTAGTTCACAACAGTCTCAAAGGACAAGTGAACTGATCAGGAGATCTGTCCAAAGTAGTAACTGGATGCAACAAACTAGGGGAGCTTCCCATTCAATTGGGATAAAGGGGATGTTTGTTCAAAATAGATCATTGTGTTTAACGTGTATTTTAGTGTTAAAATGTTTTAACGTTTTCAGATATTTTATTTATGTTAAGGGAACTATATGGCATTTATATATATATATATATATATATATATATATATATATATATATTATTGGCGGCTCGTGAGTGGCGGCTCGTGAACTGGCAACAGGGGAGGCTCTAACAATCACTTAAATAGAATGATTGGTCACAACCAGTTTTCAATCATTCATTTAAATCACCGTGACAGGAACTCCGAAAACTCTCAACATTATCAGGTGTGGCCAGTTTTCATTTATAACGCATACCGATTACCACTCCAGACTTCTCGTGCTTTTCTTTACTCAGCGGTTGGAAGCAATGCATGTGTTTCGCAATCTTTTAAATGAAATGAGATCATTTGAACCATCAAATTCCAAATGTGCTAATATTTGCAAAAAATTACAAAGTTTACCTGTTCAAACATTAACTTGTCTTTGCAGTGTATTCAATTGAATATAGGTGGAAAAGGATTTGCAAATCATTGTATTGTTTTTATTTACAATTTACACAATGTGCCAACTTCACTGGTTTTGGGTTTGTACCTTACCTTACAGGAGACCGTCTCGGGGATGGCCATAAACATGTTCGGGGATTGAGAAGGCATCTCATTAGGCTACTCTTTTCTGCTACCTTGTCAACAATTGTGTCTGTGTCCAAGGACATCAAAATGTCTTTTTCACTTGACATGAGCATGAATGCCTGGTGCTTCTGGGCTGTAGTGCTCTGTAAGCGGTTTTTAATGAATTTCAGTGTGGAGAAGCTGCGTTCACACGCCACTTGGGTAGCAGACAGGGTGAGAATGAATTATATCCCAGTCCAATAAGGTGGTAGGCATCAGTCAACAACTTATAACGAGAAAGGATGTGGTAGCAGCACACTGGACAGTTTTTGCATGATGTGCAGGCCTTACTCAACACTTCACATTCCCCCTCACATTGGTCCTATTCATGTTCATCGTCATTCTTAGTGCTGGTTCTCACCATATATTCCTCCGAAACAGACACCTTTAGTCTGTCCCAATGAGAAGCCAGACTTTCCAGCTCCCCCCTAAGGGCATCTGCGGTAGCACAGCTGTCATATCTGATGAGCTGTTTACTCAGCTCTTGGAGCTGAGATGCGTGGACACCTTTACACTGTATTTCAGCAATGGAGCGTAGGTCAAGAAGACACAATTCAGCATGAAGTTTACCATTTTTTTCAAACCGCTGGCTTATGCTCTCAGTTACTGTGTCCAGGATGACATTATGAACTTTGTTTTGGTAATTTGTGTGGCTGTCAGTAGTGGTCTCATCCTCAACCATCTCATCAAACATTCTCTTCTTCTTTCTTGGTCTTTTCCATGGCAGTGCATTCTCGACCTCCAGTTCACAGTCCTCCTCATTTTGCAGCTTGTTATCTGCCCATGCGACAAAGGCATCTGCTGACCTCTGAACAGATTCAAAATCCCTCGCATACTTTCCGAGGTTCTCCTGAGTGCCAGTGACGAGGCGATGAGCCGTGACTAGATTCATTCCAGAGGTCTGTAGGTATGTGGACAAAGCAGACGTCTGTTCAAAGATGCATACAAAGATGTGGGCTGTCAATATTGTTTCATATTTCAGCAAACTTTCCACATACCCTTTTGCCTTTGTACGGACAGTAGATGCCATGTGGGTGTTGTCTCTGATGGCAGTGAGGGTTAACACAACAGTGACATATGCACAATTATCAGGAGCACCAAACACTCCAAATATTTTGGTTAGGGAAATGTCCTTGGCCCACCACCTTGTCTGCCCAATGACTGTGAGACGCTTTAGGTGAGTATCTGCTACCTCTTCCCAAACACCCATTCTCTGGTGGGATTCTCTCAGGAACACTGCAATGTCATTTAATAGAGAGAACAGGGAGGCACTCTCTATGATCACGACTGTGGTGTCTGCAAGCACCAGGTTCAATATATGAGCGTAGCACCAAATGTGCACTTGCCCTGGGGCAAGAGTTGAGAATCCCTTATACTCCCCTTGCATGTGAGCTGCCCCATCTGTTGAGTTACCTGCACACAGCTTCATGTCAATGCCCATTTTGCCAAGGAGATTTTTAATCAATTCAGCAAAGTATTGACCAGAGGATTCCTTGCAATTTACCACACCAATCAATCTCTCATGAATAGCATCAGTCAGGTATCTGATAACAGAGCACTGGTCATGGAAGATATATCCTGTGTTGTATCAATTTGAATTGAAAACATCTCAGCTTGTCTGACCTCAGCAGCAACATGATCTTGTATGAGGTGTCCAATAACCTCTATCACAGTGTTGACTGTTGTTTTAGAAAGGAAAGGGACATATGACCCTCTACCCCTCACAGTAGTGCCTGAGCCATGTAGCTTCTTACTTGCTTCATTGCATTTACGTACATGTTTCTGCAAACAGGGGTCAAACTTACTCAGCAAAAGTACGAGTTCCAGAAAAGTTCCATGATCCATGGTGGCATCGTCAAGGCTGTATGCTGCCTCGGATATCCCTCCTTCTCGAAAGCTGAGCCCATGCTTCCCGATGACTTTAACAAAATCAACGACTCGTTCCTTCACTTGTCGCCGCTGTTTCACTTGCTCACGCCTCGCGGACATCTGCTGCTCACACAACAGGGTCGCTATATCCCTCTTACTGGTCCATAAAAGATAGGCATCGGCGCATTCTCGGTGTTGGCCACTTCTCTCGTGCTCCTCGATGCCCTGTTTTATATGACGCCAGTCCCCCGTACCTTTTGTGAAAGAATTGTCTTGCGAGGAAAAAGCAAAGCAGAGTGAACAAAACACAGTCCGTGTGATGTCGTTATAAGTAGCCATGAATGTTCAGTGCCATTCCTGCAACATAACCACTTATCTATTGTCGTTTTTGTGTTCTGGGTTGGGTGTTTTTCAAAAAATAAAGACAGTCCGTTTTGGTTAGGGCGGCTGAAATAGTCCATACCAGGCTCGGTCTCAGACGTACTCCTCTCTGAAGGAACGTCAACATTAGAAGTGCTAGCATAAATTTGAGCATGATGAACAACTTCAGGTTCTGTAATCTCTTGTGCCTCCTTTCCCTCGACCTGCTCACTGGCCACGGAATCCTCCAAATCTGACCCAACACACACATCACTTGGCTTTGAGCCTGAACTGACCTCTCCAGTAACGTCCTCATTTTCATCCTTTGAAGTTGAAGTAGGGACGTCGGGAGCACTGGCAGCAATGGTGGTAGTAGCACCACTGGCGACAGCAATCCTCCCCCTTCAAGCACCGCTACATATTTTTGCTAAATCAGAACAGAAATCCACCTAATACAAAATGAACATTGTAGTTTGGCTTCAGCAAAGTGCTCTTTATTATATTTTAGTTTGTTGTCAGGATTTTACAGTTAAAAGAAAAAGAAAACACGATTACGCCATATGCCCACCATCATAAAGATGTATACCAAAAGTAAGGGGTATATAAGCTGCACGCCCCCATTATTAACATATGGTGTCATCAGTCGAAGTCGGATCACCATCTTAACTATTGATAGTGGCCACTCGAAATTACTAGGGAGAGAATAGGGCCGGTGATAACTTGTAGGGGCCTTCCCAAAGCATGTCTGAAGTACAGCAGCCCATCGGGATAATGCCCAAAATCACAGATTACCAGTCCGAGACTGCTCATTGGATATTTAAACATACACAAGATGGCGAAGCTATTCTGCCATTTCTGCTTAGGTCCAGCCCACACGTCGTCCACTCTAGTTTTCTTATATCTCTGTGGGCAGATCATACTATGCCTTAGTAGCGTCTACACTTTTGGAAATACAAAAGAAGAACCGCAGATCATTTGACATGCAGTTTTGTCAGTCTCTCTCCCAAAGCTGCTTGTCCGTTTACTTTTGGACGCGAAAAAAAACACCAGGAAAAAATCAGTTCTCTACCTGCATAACTTTGGTCATAAATGGCCTTTAAAGTTCGTCAAATAAGCATTTTCAAACTGTCATAACTCCCAAAGAAGAAGAGAAAAGCCATTGAAAATGTGCTTGCCTAGTTTACTGGGCCTAGATGCTACATTGTGGACAATTTTGGGCAATAGCAAAAGTATAACAGGAGATTTTGCCCCCTAAAAACTCCCTTTTATTTGACTTTGCAAAAAACAAGTGTGAAAATTCGCTCAACACTACCATCTTTATTATTTTTTTCTGCCGAAACTAATAGACATATTCAGCTGAAATTAGGTACACATCCTATTTAGTATATTACCTTTCTGTGATAATATTTTTAGACAAATCTGAAATGGTCTGGTGAGAGGCATTTGTTGAATTGACTTGGAATGACCCGAAAGGCTGTTCAGCCTGGAGCTTCCACCCCTCCGTCATATACCAGCGCAGAAACTGTTTGTTTCTCCATGCTAACGGCACACCACAGTCATACACACGAACCAGCAGGTCCTTATAATACACACCGAAGCAGTCCATAAGCTGTTTGTCCACTTTTAGCTGCTCCTCACTGTCTATGTTCCCCTCTAAACTCAGCCCCACCAGATTTCTACGGTCTCCGGTCTACACGTGGGTATGTTGACCCGTTCTACAAATGTGTCTATATGGGGTGGAGTTTAGCTTTCCCTGCATCCTAGCTATAGAGTAGAAAAACCGCTATACTCACCACTGTAGCCGATAGCAAATTTGAACTTGAGCTGCCAGACTTTCGCACTGCGTCCTCCACTTTCACTGGTGTGTTTATTAGAACAAGTTCATTTCATTAGATCTATACACATGTACTGCGTTAGATTGCGGAATTTCCCTGGCGACTTTTTATCAGATGGCAGACATGTCTCACGTTTCACTCTGGGAACGCGGACCCCGAAAACCGCGTTCTGCAGCCTCGTCCGGCCTAACTCCGCCCTTCACAGAGCTGGCCAGTCAGAAGAAAATGGGAGCTTTTATAATGGTAATTTAAATGAATGATTGAAAACGGGTCATGACCAATCATTATTTTCAAAGGATGGGTTTGAGCTTCCCCTGTTGCCAGTTCATGAGCCACCACTGATATCCCCAAAAACTATCGTAGACAGAGCTTTGGTTTGTATTGTGGGCACATAGGAAGTAATGCATTGTATTGGAGACATATAGGAAGTGATATATGAACTTTCATTTAGCGACCCTCATATTGACCCTCGGAGGTCAGACTTGACTGAGTGAACATTCAATGACTTCTATGACTAAAAAGGTCACAGATAGAGCAGATACAAACTCTACAGATAGAGTTTGTATCGCAGACTAAAAGGAAGTCACACATGAACTTTCATTTGGTGACATTCAACTTGACTGTTGGTGTCCATTGAAGGTCAGACTTGACATAATACAATTAAAATGACTTGTATTGCCTAAACAGTCATAGATAGAGCCTAGGTTTGTATTAGAGACATATAGGAAGTCATATATGAACTTTCATTAGGTGACATTCAACTTAACTGTCAGTGACCTTTGAGGGTCAAACTTGACAGTGAAGTTAAAATGACTTGTATCACCAAAATTCTCACAAATTGAGCCAATGTTTGTAGAGAGACATTTAGAAAGTCATATATGAAGTCCATTTGCAGACCTCAGCTTAACCTTCTGTGACCTTTAAAGTTCACAATTGACATATTGAATTACTTGTATCACCAAAACTACTTCAGGGCTTAGTATTGTAGTACAGATATATAAGAGGTCAAGTAAATATATGTCATTCCAGCCATGCTGTTACAAACCTGATTCTACTGATCAACCCTTCAGAGGTTTTGCTAAAGACCTTGATTATTTTATTGACAGTTGTTTCTGAATTCTCTGAATGTTTTAATGACATTATGCACCAAAGATAAAGGAGTCCTCACATTTTTTTTGCAATTTTACATAGGGAAACGTTATTCTTAAATTGAATTATTTGCACATACAGAATTTCACAAAGTGCCCTAGCAATTTTTACCTCAGAAAGATTCTGCTTCTCTTGGATGCACTTGTCATACCCATTTATGTAACTGAACTGTTGCCAATTAACCTATTTATCCTTGTGTTTTTCCACCAGATTCATTTTTTTAGCATCATACAGCTTTGCCAGTCTTTTGTTGCCTTGCCTCGTCCCAGTTGTTTCAGGCATCAAATTTTAAATGAGCAGATGGCTTTCAAAAAACATTTCTCATTCTCAGTGCTAAATATTTTGTCTTTGTACTATTTTCAATTAAATATAGGATTTAAACAATTTGCAAATTGTTATACTCTGTTTCCATTCACACTTTACGGAGCATCCCAACATATTTATTTATTTTTATTGGCATTCACATTTGTCCAAATATTATTGATTTTGAGACAAATCATGACTATCGACCCCAAATCATATCAACTGTCATATCTTCACTGAGAAGCACCCTTTGCATTGTTTCAGAGAACGTAAGGGCAAACAACTGAACTAACAGTTTAAGACTGAGTGCACGGTAGAACTTGCTGAGACCAGAGATGTGACGTTCCGTGCCAAGGCTTCGAAACGTATGTGGAATAACACAGGAATTATTTTGGGAAATGCTTAGCGAGGCTTATATCAATGACTTATGTGATGACGTCTGAAGCCTTGCTGGACTGTACAACACAACAGACATCCCTCACATTTTGTGGATTCTGACCATTTGCTATTTGGATTGAGCATTGACCGTTGAAAATCTTTGCTTGTTTGAGATGGTGCCGGCGAGAAAGAGAAGGAACAGCAACAAAACTTGCTAAGGCATTACAGGGCTTTGCATGAGAATAAGGATTTTAAGGATCAAGGATCAAGGATTTAGAAAATTTTTGAAATCATTAAATCATACCAATGTTCTCCCCACAAGGTGTGTATGTGAGCACAGAAAGCAAAATTGTGCTTTTTCTCTTGTGTATATTTCGTGTTTTAGCTCTTTTTCATTCCTTTAGGCTCAGAAAGCCATGGTGGAGGCTAAGTAAAAGGATATGAAAGAGAAGGTCAAAGCCAGCATTGAGAAGACAGCTCCAGTTAGTCTGACCTCTGATATGAGGACATTAGTCAATACAGAGGCCTATCTCGCTGTCACCTGCCATTTTGTAGATGACAGCATCTCCCTGAATTCAGTTGTTTTTGGAGTGCAGCCATTTCCCCAGGCACATTTCACAGAAAATATTGCCCGAGTTAAAGCCTTGCTTATGGAGGAATGGGCTATGACACACAAAGTTACATGTCTTATATCTGATGGGGATGCTAACATGGGTGTTTGTGCGAGGGAGCTTTGGCTTCATCATACCATATGTGTAGCACATACACTGAACCTGATAGTGAGGAAGGCCCTTGGCCTTGACCCCTGTGCTCTCTGACATCTGGGCCAAGTCGTGGAAGATGGTAGGATATTTCAAGAGCAGTACAGTACCACTGCAAAGGTAAGTTCTGTGGCTTCATTAAAGTTTTTTTGATGACGCTGTTTTGTTTGTGTTACTGCTGCTGTGACATTTCATTAATGATTTATTTTTTCAAAGAATAGGCTTGCAGTGGTTCAAGAACAAATGGGGAGGCCCAAGTTCAAGCTGATACAAGAAGTAAAAACACACTGGAACAGCATGTACCACATGCTGCATAGATGGTATGATCTAAGCCAGCCAGTGGGGTCAGCCTTGGCCAGCCTGAGTAATGACCTCTCTCTCCTCGGCTTCGAGGAGTATAGCACTATTGCTGGGTGTCTGCAGGTTTTACCTCCATCTAGACATGCCACCGTGGAGCTCTCTGAAGAGAAAAGAGTGTCTGGGTCAAAGGTTACACCTTTACTCTCCATGCAGGAAGAAGAGATGGCAAAACCACCATCCTTCATAAGCAGAACAGCTGAGAAGGCTCCTACGAGAGAGGCTACATACCACCACCTCCTCCTCCTCCTCCTCCTCCTCCTCATCAACGCCACAACCATCACCTTTACAAGCTGTTGAGCCTGTTACCCCAGGTAAGACATTTTATTGCATTTGAGTTGCATTTGTATGAACTACTCTGCTCACTTACAACCTCTGTTTGTTTCTTAGGTAACAAACTGTTGCGTCACCTGGAGGACAGTGTAATGCAGTCACGATGACAGAATGTGACTGCTGATGCAAACATTGAAGTCCAGTGGTACATGATTGAGCCAAACGTAGGAAGGCTGGAAGACCCCCCTCAAATACTGAAAGGGGCAAAATGAGCGTTCCCCAATGTACACAAACTGGCGATGGCATTCCTAAGTACTGCCGCCTCATCTGTACCTTGTGATAGAATCTTTTCCAAAGCAGTCTAAATACTGTCCAAAAAAAGAAATCACCTGAGCCCCGATACTGTGGAAAAACTATGGTTCTTAAACAACAACCAATAAACTTTCCCCTCAAGCACATTCGCTGCCTACATCCAAAAGTTACAAAAGCACATTCACTGCCCATACCCCAAGTTACGCAAGCACATTTAGTGTCCATACCCCAGGTTACCCAAGCAGATTCACTTTCCATAATGCCAACATTTATTTTTACAAATTATTATTTAGTGCTCAGCAAAATAGATACAATGGGCTCAAAATTAATTGACCAGGCGCGGCGAATGGGGTAGCGCCACGCCAACGGGGTGTATCCAGGCGTATTTTGCAATTTCGTGCCCGGCGCAAGTACTCCTCTGTCCCACCTCGGTCCCTCCTGCCGGCAAAAGTGGCAAAGAGGGAGGAGAAAAGGCCTGAATGGGTTTAATACAGCCGAGTCAAATCTTAACCAATCAAATGAGCTCCTCTCCTCCCCTTTAAAGTGTTGGAATAAAGAAGCCTCTGTCGTGTATCTGCATGATGCGTTAATGTTGCATTTTACTTTACTGCTTCAAGCATGTTTTCTGCACCGTTTACGTCTATATCAAGCATTACGAATATGAGTTAGCTGGCTAGCTAGGTATTCGCAAATTATTACCATTTGCGAACTTGAATGGAATTTCAAAATGAAACTACGTCAGATCATTCAAACTTAGGAAGTTGGAATGAAATACGATTGTTGCTCTTTTATTTCTTCTGCCTGCATCATTGGGAAGAGAAACGATGGAAAGTGTGCCCCCATTATAACTTTAATATGACATAGAAATACATAATTAGAAAAAGTCATGATCGGACGGACTCATATATTTTAGACATGAAACACCATCCATTACTAACATCAGTGCCGCGGTTCTATTGTTAAGGACGGAGCTGTGCAGCCAGGTGGTCTCTCTTCTCCCGTGGGCACTGCTGCTCTCCCAGCCCATGCAGTTCGGCCTCTCCCTGTCTTAAGTCCTGTAATATCTCCTGCATGAGGCCAAAGTAACATCCATGGCATACAGCTATGCTGTGTAGCACGCAACATGCTGCAGAGAATGTCAGTGATGCTCTATGGTCAGGTCGAGTTTCCATAACGCGTGCCAACCGCCTTTGATCTGACATCAGGACAATCGATAGATACTATAATTTATGTGCTGATTCAGATAGTTACATTGAATATTGGTTGTTCGGCTATTTATTGCATTGAAATGTGCCTGACATTCTGGAAACCTGACTGTGAGGTTTCGGTGACGTGTGTGCACCGTGCGCCGGTCAGCCAAAGTACCACTGCTTAGAAAGTAAACCAGGTTGGAGCTGGCAAGCTCTCTGCGCACTTTCAGTCGAGCCTTTTTCCACTAAATTATCGCTGCGTCATGAATATGATGAATATGTGACACCTCCCCCTACTACGCCATCACACCCATCTTCGTGCACGTCCGTCAACCAAATTGCCAAAGTGGCTGTGCACGGTGTTGCACTGCCGAAAATTACCACTGCACGGGCTGCACCGGACGAAATGACCGCTGCGTGGGCTGCGCCAAGAAATTAGAGCCCATTATGTTAATATAAGTGCATTACATATTTCTTGATGTCATTAACAGTTTCATTCACAGGCTTTTTGCAGAATACCACACAATTCAAACTGATAATATTGCGCTAAATTTTTGCTAGTTTTACGACCTTTGTCCAACAGATGGCCTAGTGAGCAAATGAAGCCTCCAGAAGCTTCACCCATGAGTGAATCACTTCCATAGAAAGCTTAGATTCTCCATGAAGCTTCCTCTCACCATCACTAGCTGAGACCAACTTCAGACATAATTTGTTTTGCAAAATGAGTTATTTACTTTTTGCTTTAATCACTTTGTGAAAGTTCCTGGCATTGTAAACAAAAAACAAATTTCACAAATTGTAAACCATAGGGATGTCGAAGCATCCAGCCTTTCTCCAAGAATTATTTCCCAGCAGATGCATTTATCCTGGCTTTTTGGTGAAGCAGACATATAATTATTGCTCTTTTGAGAGTGCTACATAGAAATGTATTATTTGTTAAAAAAAAAAAACACACACACACACACACACACATCTGCCCAAGTTGTCTCCATGGTAACATCAGTAGTCTTTTTACCCTCCCTAACATGGACCTTGAATTAGGGGGGTATAACAGGCAATTATCCTGAAAGAGCTATTTATTATGATAGAAAACACAGCAACTGGGATTATGAATGTTAAATTAAATGATAGTAAGCATGCATCAAAACAAAATAATCTTTCCCAAATGGCTCATGATGCCACTTTCACTCATTGAAATACCTCTCTCTCTTTCTCTCTCCTTGTGTCCCACCCCCCTGCCCCCCTCTCTCTCTCTCTCTCCCCCATCCAATCTTCCCTGTAACTAAGGTCAGCCTTCTTACTTATCGACATAGTGAGGTTGTATTTTTGAAGTGAACAGCAAAATGTCAACACAAACAGAGGTCTTTTTTATTAAGTTTATTTGTTAAATAGTTTTTCTCACTTCTCTGTTGTGTTCTGGTCCTCTCGGTGTTCAGGCCAAAAGAGTCCCTGGGGAGCCTGAACACCTTTTAAAGGTTCTGAGAAGCACCAAGTTTGTGATGGAGGTGGGCTGAAAACTTTTAAGTCCCTGACAAGGAAAACTAAATATGCTTTATGAGTTTCTGATACCACAGAAAAACATGTTGTTAATCACTCTGCCTCTTAACAACTTTGAGGACTAATTTTATATACTTAGCGACTTTTTTAGTTGCTAAGAAATAAGCAGCATTCTCTGCCCCAGGACAGTGGAGGCGTGTCCCTTGGAGGCATGGAAACCGTTCCCCATTGTGGGAGAGGTACCGCCTCTCTCTAGTCCAAGCGTCTGTACCGCCCAGGGATGCGCAGCTGCCACATCCTGCTTGCGTATTGGAAAGCGCCCCAACCTACCAGGTATAGCTACTATACAACAATAATTTCCAAATGTAATGCCTTCCTTTTTAGATAAAGAGTGAACTCTATACGTGAAGTAAACCGTTAACTTGCTTGTTATTCCTGCGTTATTACATAAAATTACATTTTCTGACCAAATTTACCTTGCTCTTCTCTGGTAGTAAAAAAGGGGAAATGCACGGCCATAACTATGAAAAACTAGAATGCCACGATTAGTGATAAGTGTCACATGAAATGCTTTTGGCATAATAAAGCAGGTTAATTATACCTCAATCACCATAATCAAGCATTGCATAGCATGTCAATGAGAAAAAAATGTTACAATTAAAGGCAGCATAGATATTCATAGCTTGAACAAGAGTGGGTTAGCCTCGGAACTGGTGAGCTAGCGTGAAGTGGGAGCTGCAATCTAGCCAAGTATGCCTCTCCCATTCCAAAACTAAGCAGTCCCCTGTGTCGGGACGCTGGTTAATACCATAGATATATATATATAGAACACTAGATTGCTGATAGGGTACGTTGAAGTGAAGCATCTGTCCTAGGAGCTTATATACCCGGAAGTAAAATTCGCACGTAGACTCCCATTCATTTTCGCCTACATTAAAATTACATTTTCAAAAAGACTTGTGTGCTAGTCGGTGTTATTTTGGTATCGTTGTGCAGAGCAACATTTTGTCTCCCGAAATATATGCTTTTTGGAGGATGGAAAGCGGCACACTTACTAAAGGGAAGATCAAAATATGACTGTGTGGTAAGTGCAACAGAGAAGTGACGTTAACGTGACCGAGGCTTCTACTTCTGATAAGATAATTGCTTGGAATTATCGCCGTTATAAGAAATGTCGATGAATGTTCGTATACGTTATCAAATTACACTCTGGTTTCCTCACTTCATTGTAATCTCGTTGACTATTTGACATCAACTGAATTGTTTATATTGAATCATATGGCTAATGCCAACGAAGATGAAAGGAAGCGCTAGTGAAGCCTTTCTCCCCTCCTTGGGCTCTAAATTGGTAGACCAGGCACATGCGCGGTGAATGTGGGGTGCGCTGCGCAACGAGGTGTGTCCAGGCGTATGTTGCAATTTCATGCCCGGCATAGCCTGGCGCAAGTACTCCCCTGTCCCGCCTCTGTCCCTCCTTCTAGTGCAAGTGGCAAAGAAGGCATGTATGGGTGAAGCACAGCCAAGTCAAATCTTCACCAACCAAATGAGCTCCTCTCCTCGCCTTTAATGTGTTGGAATATAGAAGCCTCTGTCCTATATCTGCATGATGCGTTAACATTGCATTTTACTTTGCTGCTTCAGGCATGTTTTCTGCACCGCTTACATCTATATTAAGCATTACAAATATGAGTTAGCTGGCTAGCTAGGCATACGCAAATTATTACCATTGGCGAACTTGAATGGAATTCCAAAACGAAACTACGTCAGATCATTCAAACTTAGGAAGTTGGAATGAAATACGATGGTTGCTCATTTATTTCTTCTGCCTGCATCATTGGGAAGAGAAACGAAGGGTAGTGTGCTCCTATTATTACACCCTGTTGCTGCTTAAAATTCTGGGATTAACATGCATGGACAACAATGCAAGATTTGTTACAAATTTATCTTCAATGTGTGATCTTAACTCAGTACGGCATCATAGCAATCTGGCTTTATTCCTTTCCCACACTTAAAACGATAAAACCTAAGTGACAATAATAGTAGCCTAGTATTAAGCTGCATGCACACTGGACGCGAAACAAATTTTCTGCACGACAGATTGCGTTGAACGCAGTGTCTACGTGTCCGAAAGTCTGACAGGGTTTAAATAAATCTCAGTGTCCGAGAGTCGGATGGCTTCAATATAACTCTGTGTCCGACAGTCAATTATTGTTTTTAATTTCTTCAAATCTACTGACAATTTTATCTCTGCTGTGGAAATAAAGCGTGAATTTGTTCGATTGATCTGACTAATTTTCAAAAGAAAGACCGAATAAAGACTATCTTCAATGGAAGAAAACAGACGAATAGGCTAAATAGACCAAGAAAAATCAATAGCTATCAATTAGCATTTTGTGAAGGTCGAACACAAACATGGCCAAGTTTGCACGCCTAATAATTCCTGGAATACTTGAAAAATTAGAACTTTTATGACTTTCGGACACGGAGCTATATTAAAACCCTGTCCGACTATCGCATCTTTGCATTGACTTTGACTGTAATCAGTCGTGCGAAAAATTTGTTTCAAGCGGCTTTACTGAGCATAGAACGCAAGCATTATATATATATATATATATATATATATATATATCAGTTTGTGGTTGGCTGAGAAAGATGTGGAGTCGTTAGTTTGTATCACAGATTCAGCTGCGTTGATTAAGCCTGATCAAGTTTCCATAACGCATGCCAACTGCCTTTAATCTGCCATCAGGACAATCGATGTAGATACTATAATTTATGTCCTTATTTACTTTTGTAGATAGTTACATTGAATAGTGCTTCCTGTAATTATTTATTGCATTGAAATGTGCCTGACATTCTGGAAACCTGCCTGTGAGGTTTCGGTGACATGTGCGCACCGTGCGCCGGTCAGCCAAATTACCACGGCACAGTCAACCAGGTTGGAGCTGGCAAGCTTTCTGCACAACTCCAGCAGAGATTTTTTTCGACGAACTTGTCACTGCGTCTTGATGAATATGTGACACTTCCCCCTACTATGCCGCCACACCCATCTCGGCGCACGTCCATCAACCAAATTGCCAGAGTGGCTGCACATGGTGTTGCACCGCATGAAATTACCAGTGCATGGGCTGCGCCATGCTGTGCCAAGAAATTAGAGCCCCTTGTCTTAAAGCGACTTGTCCACTTTTTCAAATATTATGCGGGTAAGAAGTATAGTCTTTGAATGTCAATTACAAGTAGCTAGCTAGCTTGTTAGCCACCTTGTTAATTTTATTTGCTTCTAAGTCAATGCAGTCTCCGCGACATCAGCAATCTTGCGTTCTAAATATACACTCAACAAAAATATAAACGCAACACTTTTGTTTTTGCTCCCATTTGTCATGAGATTGACTCAAAGATCTAAAATTCATTCTAGATACACAATATTACCATTTCTCTCAAACTTTGTTCACAAATCTGTCTAAATGTGTGATAGTGAGCACTTTTGCTTTGCTGAGACAATCCATCCCACCTCACAGGTGTGCCACATCAAGATGCTCATCAGACACCATGATTAGTGCACAGGTGTACCTTATACTGTCCACAATAAAAGGCCACTCTGAAATGTGCAGTCTGAAAAGTGTTAATGAAGAAAGTATGTGTATGTGCGAAATCATTTCATTAACTTTTATATCATTGAACAATGAATTGGCAGATTTTAAATATCGAAGATGTTAATGAAGGAAGTATGTATGTATATATGCAAATAATTTTATTTGATATGTTTGTATATTGTGATGTGTGTGGAACAAGCTATCCCATGAAGTGACGCAGCCTGGAAGGAGGGAGGGGGAGAAATTTGTGGCAGGTTATAAAAGGCTTTCAGCTGAGTGCTGCCATCTGCTGTCTGGTCCAGAGGTTTTTTGTTTGCCATGTTTGGAGTATGCTTTGAGATTGCAATTTCAAACCTTTGAAACAGCTTTGGAACTTTTGAAACAACCACTGTTTCAAAATGTTTTGAAATTTTTTTTGGTGTTTTGTGTTTCTACCAGTAGTGCACAGCCAACTGGCAGAATGTTTTAATGCTGCTATGATCCACGTTTTGAAGTAAAAAAGCATATGGGTCATTTCATGTCAAATGTCCAAATGGCTCCCACTTGACCATCTCAGATTTGACTGATAAAAGTGGAAGCGTTCACCTCCAAACAGGAAAAATCCAAAATTTTAGCTATCAACTCCGAATAGTTTTGTCATAAAAAATAGTTTTGCAACTAAGCTCCGGCCCTTTTTGAACAGCGATTTCTGAGGAGCCGATTTCACACGGCTATATCTAGAAATTGAATGCTCAGAATATGAACTTGAATGACAAAATTATGAAATTGACCGAGAAAACCTACATTCAAAAAAAGTCCACTTGTCCTATACCCAGCAGTCAGTTAATAGTCAAACCACTTAACATCACATTCCTTCTGCATTCTGATGCTTGGTGGGAACATGTGCACATGCACTGCATGAGTTTTAGCCTCGCGATTGACTGAAATATTTGCATTCAGGAGAAGGTATACAAGTGTACCTAATAAAGTGACCACCAAGGTCATCCTGCACATTTGGTAGCAGATCAGTAGAAGGCAAAGCTAAAGAAAAATCCTCCATACAGTTGAATCCCAGTTAGCCTGAAGTATAAAGATAAGATATACTTTATTGAACCCCGAGGGCTAATTTGTACTCTGCATTTGACCCATCCTTTAGTTAGGAGCAGAGGGCAGCCACAGAGCAGCGCCCGGGGACCAACTCCAGTTCTAAAGCCAGTTCCTTGGTCAATGGTACTGGTTGGAGTGTTCCTATGATGCATGTTTTTGTGGGTGGGGGAAACCGAAGTACCCGGAGGAAACCCACGCGAAAAACCCAACCTAATTGTGAGGCATTATCTGAAAATAGCTCTGCATTTTTTTCACCTAAGTACAGAATAAGTTTTGATAATTTTCATTTCAAGAAGCAATAACTACAACAACAATAATACTTCACTATCCCGAAAAAAATTTGCTGCTGAAGTCGCAGCCTTCAAGAATTGCCAGGAATAACCCTACCATAACTTTTTTGTCCACTCCACCAAGTCATCGCGCGTGTATTTGACGTGTCATAACGAACTATACAAGAAAAGCATACAAAAACAATTCAATATCTTTAATATTAAATCGATGGATAAGTCATTTAACATCGTGTTTTGCATTGTCAAACTACATTTACACACAGATAGCAATCAGCCCAAGGGATATTTCTAAAAATAAAAGTAAAATAATAGGCACATTTAATCGGCAATCGAAAGAACATACGTTCCTCAGTAGCTAAGCTTAGTGTTAGGCTACATGTCCGCTCATCAGCATCACATGTAAGCTTGTCCGTGCAACCTGCTGGGGAACGGCAAGTGCCAGTTTCATCTGTTATGGGCTTGTCTCCATCGGCAGTGCGCAACGCTGAGTTCCCGAGATGGGATTCACTAAGGCCTGCCTCTTGACCAAAAGAAGTTCAGCATGAGACTACCCTGAGATGAGTGGATAGCACATGAGCTGTGGAATGTTGCACTTATGGTCAAGTGCTGCTGCTTCATGATAGCTAAAGCTCATTTTGTGACATAGGGAAAGGGAGGAAAAAGACCTCCTTGATTCTGGGCGTGCATGTGCTCGCTCTAAATCTATAGGCACTGCGCCACAGCTTAAAGTTACTCGCAAATTTGACTCTACGCTTTGCAGTAGCATATTTGAAGGACTGTAAAAAGCCTAATGTCAAAGACGGGGATTTGGTATTGCACATACAGCTTCTCACATATGTTGCGTATTTTGTATTCTAATTCTGCCCCTCTCTTATGAATAATCTAGGAAATATTAAGGCTGGAAAATTTTTAAAAATGAACTTGGTGCTATTTTTAACATTTCATACCAAAAAAAAAGAGAAACCGTCCACCAAATTCACTGGTTTAGAAAGATTAGGTGTCTGTTCTTAACACACCCAAAATTTGTGATGGGGTTCTGCTTTATTTTCTCAAAATGAATTTTTGAAAATATGGGATTTTTGTGGACACACAGCATTAAATGGCATATTATTGCCATAAAAGGCATATTCAAACATTATTTTATAAAATCTGCTGTTTAAAACGACTCCTTGGCTTTGGAGGGAGGAGATGATGAGGAGGAACATCCACAAATTTTAAAAGTCCACTCCCTAATCAACCATGGTTTAGTTGTTTTCATATTACTGGAACTGCGGCTCCAGGAGATGCTCCTTTTTCAAATGTCGAATTAATTGGAAGGAAGCTTTTGGACCAGTGCAGGAATGGATATGGGCTATTTAATGTAGTAGTCAATACGCATACTGACACATATATATCTATCTAGCTGCATCAACCTGCACATTTTAATAGAAATTTATATATACTGTAACTTCGTAAATTGACAATTATGTCTCTGAAATTAAATTGCCAATCAGAAGCTGTCTCTATCAAGCAATACCACCATGAACGCTCAACAAAGCTTTCAAAACCTTGCGTGGTGGATAAGGACTTTTTTCTGGGATAGAGACTACTTGATATGACTTTGCTCACTTTGGCTCGATACATATCTTTAGTCAGGGGTTTGCCGATTTACATATATATTCTTTGTTTCTGGGAAGCTTTACTTCTTAAGTTTTGGCACTATTGTAAGGTGCCTTATTAGTTTTTTTTCTCTTTTATTGACATTTCTTTCAGGTTGCTCGCTCCATTTCTGGCACTTAAGCCTTTCATTTGTTCAGAAACGCGAGCTGCTTTCCTCTTTTTTCTCGCCCAATTACTTTCAGCTGCATCGGCTCTGTGCTCGTTGCGGCTTCGCCTGCCACGGCATCTGAAACTCCGCTCTAACCAGCCATTACAACTTGGTCATGTGACTAAAGCTTCAAAAACAGCATCATAAATCCGTGTTGATATCAGATGTGTCAAATGTTTTCTAAACAAAGCAAACTTAAGTGTCAGAATTGCCATCACTGAGCTGCTGGATAGCTCACTCGGTAAAGCATCGCGTTGCGAAGCAGAAGTGATTATCACGTTGAGGGTTCGATCCCCGCCTCGTACCAGCCGGCAGTGGTCGGCAGCTTTTTCAGAGTAGGCGCTATGGCGCTACAGGGTTGCAAATTGGGAAGAGACTGCCGGAAAGAGAAAATAATAATGCCTTGTTCGTTGCGCCTCCTGTTAGCCAGACGGGCGCTCATCAGGAAGATTCTAAGCCTGTTCATGTCTGGATATCCTCCGCCCTCGTTCTGAACTTCCGGAGATTCAACCAATGAGTTTATGAGAAGCAGCAGGCTGGCAGGCGCGTGCTTCAGAGGAGAGCTGCGAACAGTCTACACCAGGGGTCCCCAATCTTTCCCAGAAAGGGCCGGTGTGGGTGCAGGCTTTCATTGCAACCAAGTAGCTACACACCTGATGCTACTAATCAAGGTTATTAGCAAAGAGTCCAGGGGTTAATGAGAATCATTCCAGATAGAGAACAGAACAGCTAAAACTTGGGTGTGAAGACAAGGACAAGAAACAATGGTCTTTATTCTGCTGGGGGTAGCCACACTCTCAATTCTCATGAGAGAATGTGCATGTTTGGGGAGTTTTCATTTATTTCTGTGCTAAGACTACAGCATGTATAGGATCAGTCTTACTATACATCTTGCATTGAATTGCTTGTGAACTGCACAGAAGTGAAATCTTTATTTTCCCCTTTTGAAAAATGACACTAAGTCTTCTGAGAATCGAGTGCCAGGAAATGAGGCATAAATCACAGATAATCAGTGCATAAATCATCTGTGCAGGAAGCTTTTGCCCACTTGGTGTGCTTAACAAATACTTCATTGGAAAAATTGAGCCTTGTTGCACTTTATACCATCTATCATTCTTAAACCCAGTCAAAATGACATCGACATATTCCACGGAAGACTGACAGATAAATCTCCACCAGACAGTTCCTGACAGAGGCAGATAGACATGCCTCCGAGCTGCAGCTCAGGTCCAACAGCTGACAGGTGCTGCTAACTGCAGGTCCTTAGGCAGCAAATAGAGCTATTTATTAAGAACAGTGTCAGTGGACTGACTTCACACAAATTGGTGCAAAGATTGTGGTGCTGGGAAATCCTTCAGAGCTGAGCAATGGATCAAGGATTGGATCAAGTGGGGAGACATAAACTTGAATGCCAGCTTTGCTTAGAATAAATATCAGTTTTTGCAGTTATTTGTTTCTTCTGAAGGCCTCATGCATCTCTGTTCAGGTATGCACTCCTTGGAAAAAACATGCCAAGCCCAAAACGGCAAATATTAAGCATTTAATGGTCTTAACAACAAGTCATTGGTCAGAAAATTAGCACAAATTAAATGTATGTACTCTTGAGACCTTCTCTGCCATCATTTGCATGGAGAGCCTTTGTTGCACTGAAATGCTTTGGAAAAAGCTGGAAACCCCTTCACTGCGAAGCTACATGAAAAGTCAGTTAATGCTTGGAATACAAGTTTTGCTTGCTTCCCACAATTGAAAAGTTGTTTTCTAAAGAGGAAAGACCAGATATTCTTTTTTACCTGATCTTTTGGCAAAGAAAAAACTGTCCTCATGTTTTTTTAAGTACACAGGACTTTAGTATTTAAATAAATCAAAAGGGAAAAGCTATCCTATATTAAGTTATTTTAAATATTTGTTTACTTCATGCTAATTTCCTGACCAATGATTTGTTGTTAAGACCATACAAAAGCTTCATATTCTGCCATTTTGGCTTTGGCCTGATTTTTTCTAGTGTACCCTATTTATGACAGTGGTCCCCAAACTCGGCCCTGGCGCTCCCCGGCATATGCTGGTTTTTATTCCAACTGAGGATGCAATTGTGGGGTTTAAACAAGCTATTAATTTGTCTTGATTTTATTTGCTTATGTTCAAATCAATGAATACTCCCTTCAAGCCACATTTAAACTGATATTCACACATGCCATGAAAATAAAAGTTCAATTTTTATATTCTGATTTCTGATATATTAGAAACAGCTGCATAAAAAGAAGGAAAAATGTAACTAATTCCAAAAAATCAAGGTGTGTCAACTTTGTAAAACCATGGACACATGCTATGTTCACATTACATTCAATTCTGATTTTATGCTCAGATCAGATTTGCCTATTTTGAAGATTTACATTCATAATTTAAAAGTGACCTGTATTAAACGTGAACAAATTTCCCAGAAACAGCACAAATGTTCACATTGATGTGTTTGATGATGCTCAAGTGTCGCCAACAACAAAAAAATATTTGTGAGAGCACTTCTGGTATTTAAACCGATAAATTTTGACGTACTAATGAATACATTGGATCTGGTAGATGTTTGGAGATTCATTAATTAATTCCAATCCACTTTATTTATATAGCACATTTTTAAAAACACAATGGTTACCAAAGTGCTGCACAAAATATAAATAAATAAAATAGATAAATAGAACACACAAAATACTCAAAATAAAAAGGACTATAAAATACATAAAAGACTTAACACATAAAACACATAGGCATACATACAAAGAAAGAAAAAGTGGCTCAGAATCAGAGGGATGAGAGTTAAAAACTAAAACAGTGACCAAATAACTCTCATGCTGGGTTAAAAGCCAAGGAATAAAAATAAGTTTTGAGCCTGGATTTCAAATTTTCGAAGGTGTTGGCTGTTCTGACATGGAGGGGTAGCTCATTCCACAGCCAGGGGGCTATCACTGAGAAGGCGCGGTCGCCCCTGGTTTTCCGTCTGGTTTTTGGGACGACCAGATAGAGCTGATCAGCCCACCTCAATGACCGGGAGGGGGTGTAGACATGCAGGAGGTCTGCAATGTACTGCGGTGTTAATCCATTCAGTGACTTAATAAAAAGGTTTTAAAATCTTAAAATTAATTCTAAAATGGACAGGGAGCAAATAGAGGGAGGCCAGAACGGGGGTAATATGTTCATGCTTACGAGTTCCTGTTAAAAGACGAGCAGCTGCATTTTGGACTAACTGTAGGCGTGCAAGGGAGACTTGATTAACGCCAGTGTAAAGTGCATTACAGTGGTCCAAACATGTCGAAATAAAAGCATGAATCACGCGCTCAAAGTCGTTAAAAGATAAAACAGGTTTAATCTTAGATAAAAGCCTCAGATGATAAAAACTTGATTTTACTACAGAATTTATCTGTTTATCAAGTTTAAAATCACTGTCCATTTTAACACCGAGGTTTGTGACTGTGGGTTTTACATAGGGTTGTAATGAACCCAAGTCCATTGGAGGGACATCAAGGGCCCGACTGGGTCCAAACACCATGACTTCAGTTTTTCTTCATTCAAATTTAAAAAGTTTAGGGCCATCCAGGCCTTGATGTCCTTTAAACATTCTAGCAAGGGTATCAGAGAGCGGTTACCATTTCTTTTAAAAGGCAGATAGATTTGGGAGTCATCTGCACAAAAGTGGTAAGAGATGCCATGCTTTTTGAAAAGTAATCCAAGGGGCAAAAGGTGTAAAGAGAAGAGAATGGGCCCAAGAATTGAAAATTGGGGAACACCACAGGATAGAGGAGCAGACGACGACGCAGAGTCCCCAAGTCTAACTGAAAAGCATCTCCCTATTAGATAAGACTTAAACCACTCCAAGGCAGTGTCCCCGATACCCACACATTCTTCTAATCGAGAAATGAGAATTGTGTGGTCAACTGTGTCAAATGCAGCAGTAAGGTCTAAAAGCATAAGAATTGCTGAGTCACCAGAGTCAGTAGTTAATAAAATGTCATTAAAAAATCTTAAAAGTGCAGATTCAGTGCTATGAAAAGCTTTAAAACCAGATTGAAAAATTTCAAGAATAAAATGTTTATCAAGAAAAGACTGTAATTGTAAAACCACAGTTTTCTCTAATATTTTCGAAATGAATGGAAGCTTCGAAATGGGTCTGTAGTTTGAAAAAATTGAGATGTCCAAATTTGTTTTTTTTATAAGGGGCTCCACAACTGCTTCTTTGAAGTATGCTGGGACTACTCCTGAAGCAAGACTACTATTTATAAGTTTTTGTACAACAGGTCCAATAGTCCCCCAGACCTCTTTAAAGAGGTGAGGAGGAATAATGTCTGTGGGACAGGATGAGGGTTTGAGTCGAGTAACAATATTAGTGAGAGATATTAACGACACAGGCTCAAACTGATTAAAGACAGTTGAGCAAGTGATGGCTATGGAGGGATCGAAAGAGGATAGTGAGATGTGGGCCCTAATCATATTAACTTTGTCTATAAAATAGCAGAGAAAATTTTCACAGACTTCAGGTGAAGCTTCCAGACAGGTAGATTGGGGAGGGTTTAAAATTGAATCAATAGTTTTAAAAAGAAAGCATGGATTATTAAAATTTTGAGAGATAATACCAGAAAGATAGTGTTTTTTCAGCTTTGGCTATAATTTATATAAACGCAGATTCAGCTGCGTTGATTAAGCCAGGTCGAGTTTCCTTTACGCGTGCCAACCGCCTTTAATCTGACATCAGGACAATCGATGTAGATACTATAATTTATGTCCTTATGCAGATAGTTACATTTAATAGTGCTTCCTGTAATTATTTATTGCATTGAAATGTGCCTGACATTCTGGAAACCTGCCTGTGAAATTTCGGTGACGTGTGCGCACTGTGCGCCGGTCAGCCAAATTACCACTGCACAGAAATTAAACCAGGTTGGAGCTGGCAAGTTTTCTGGGCAACTCCAGCGGAGACTTTTTCTACAAAATTGTCACTGCATCTTGATGAATATGTGACACCTCCCCCTATTACGCCGCCACATCCGTCTCGGCGCACGTACCTCTAGCAAAGGCTGCGCACGGTGTTGCACCTCACGAAATTACCTCTGCGTGGGCTGCGCTGGACGAAATTACCACTGCTTGCGCTGCACCACGCTACGCCACCTGCGCTGCGCCAAGAAATTAGAGCCCTACATGTCACAAATTTATCAGAGTAAAGTGCTTTTGCTCCCTCAATAAATGACTCCATGAGTCTTTGCGCAAAGCCTTTTTGAGTTGACAGGTACTTCTTGTTGTGCAATATCCGAGTAGCCACACCGAGACACAGAAAATGGATATATTTTTCCATTGGCGATACATACCTAAGAACCAGTGGGCCAACGTAGAGCAAGAATAACCGTAATTCTGTGGCTTTCCACATTTTCACTTCCACTATACTCCTTGGTTTTCTGTTGAAGTTGCATGGAATAAACTGTCGTAAAGACTCAACATAGGCACTTATCACAGCAAGCTGTCCAGAGGACAGTCTAAGGGGAATTGGCCATTCCTTCCAAATCATGAGCAAATGCCTTGTTACTCCAAGGTCAATACAATGCATTGGATCAATTGGGAACTGGCGAATCATATCGATTTCAAGTTCTAGAAATGGACTATCAGTCTTATTAGGTTTTTTGTTGCTTTTGTTTCGAAATGTTGCATCTGTTCTTGGTTGACCCTTGTCAAATAAACATCCTTCCATCATATTCTCCTTGAATATCACAAAAGTCACACCCATAATGACCACAGAATTGGACAGTACCTTTCACTAAGGCTCTTGCTGGAGCATGACATAAAACATTTGATTTTAACTGGTTTGCGCGGACCATCTGTGATGCAAATGCCATTGTGCATCACACTCTTCAACTCGGCGACAAATTCTATCAAGAAGTCCAAGTCTGTGGGTTTTTGACTTCCAGAATACAGGGCAACAATGAATGGTTTGCTTTGTGGAACGTTTGCAATGTCGCACTGGACAGGCCAAAGAGATACACTTGAGGACTTGTAAATCGGCAGTCCATCAATGTTGAACAATAGTTCAAGTTCTTGAACAGTAGGAAGCACTTTCCATGAGAAAACAGATTGAATCCCTTTCACTAGTCCAAAATAAGTGTAGTCACCACCTGCAATCAAGGAAAGTAGATAAAAGTCATCTGTTGGATAATAAAAATTCCCTCAACTTTTATATTTGTTTGTGGTGCAATATCACAGAACTTCAATGTATTTGTTATGTGGGCTGTTGTGATTAATACATTTTGAATCAGATTAACTTAGAATAAAATAACCAACAGAAACTCTTACTCAATATATAGACATGCATATTCTAGGCGAATTGATCAGCAATTATATCAGTAATTTTAAATGCTACAAATAAAAAACTTTTGCAATCTGATTTAATCAAGAAATTCACACGTTTGTTCAAACAGTGGTTTGGTTACCAGACTAGCCTTAAATTGTTACATTTTCCCAACAAAAAATTGTTAAAATTGCATTAATCATGCACTTATCAGCAAAGGAACACTTCGCACTATTTTGCAGACAAGGCTATGAATAAGAACAGGGACGCCAGTGGGGTTCAAAACTATTTATGGAAAATTTCTGTTGGCCCAAAATGGGGTTATACATGTAAAAAGAAAAAAAAGGCCCCCCATATGCATTTTCAACCACTAATGAGGTTAAAGCAACCAGATATAGTTCTGACGTTCCAATTTTACGCAAGTCTACACAAAAAATAATTGTATCTATAAATTCATGGAAAACAGGCATCACGGTCAGGATTTCATATAAATCGGCATAACTTTACCTGATTTTTGGCTAACTTGTACTTGCTGAGGTGGGTGCAAAAGTGTTGTTGCTCTTGCTGGGACATCAATATTTTGTTCTCGTAAAAAAGATAGTAGTGTGTATACCGCTGTCAATGGTACATTGCATTCTGTGGCCCACGTAACAAGTCCATTCCTGAATATATTACCCCTGTCCTCATCTTCATCCGAATCATACTTTTCATCCCTCGAGAAATAACAGTTCCCCTCTGCTTCCTCAATAGCATCCCATATATGCTAGTTATCACAGCTAGGGAGCTGTGCATTTTCACATTCATCTGAGGTCTACTCAGTATCCCTGCCTACTCCTTCGGGACACAAATTGGGGAAACTGATAGGAGGGGCCTCAGGGTTGTCCTTCTAGATTTCATGAATGTCAACATCCTGGTAATAATCAATATTATCAATAATCAAATAATCAATAATATTAATATTATAAGGTTTTCTTCAGCAATCTTGAGATCAATATCGTTTAAGAGCTTCTTTGTATTTCTTCTGGTATTTTGCTGCCTCACTCTTTTCCTAGATTCTGGATTCATCTTCCTAAGGAAAAACAAGTAGATCAGAGGGATCTAATAGCTGCGACCTGGCCTAGCATCTGTCACGTGGCCTAGTGTCCATGACTGGTGGTTTCTTGTACAAGTGTGACCTCGAAATTGGCAAATGACCTTGAAAATCAATAGGGAACCCTTCCTCTGTACCAAGAAGCTTGTTGTAAGATTTAATAGCCATCCATCAAGTAAAACTCGAGTTACGGTGCGAAAACTGTGAAATCGGGGCAAAATCGACACTTTTTTGACCGGTGTGACCTTGGGATTCCACAGATGACCTTGAAAATCAATAGGGAACCCCTCCTTTATACCAAGAAGCTTGTTCTAAGATTTAATAGCCATCCATCAAGTAAAACTCAAGTTACGGTGCGAAAACTGTGAAATCGGGGCAAAATCGACACTTTTTTGACCGGTGTGACCTTGGAATACGACAGATGACCTTGAAAATCAATAGGGAAGCCCTCCTCTATACCAAGAAGGCTATTCTAAGATTTCATAGCCATTCATTGAATTAAACTTGAGTTACGGTGCGAAAACCATCAAATCAGGCAAAATTGACACTCTTTTTACCCGTGTGACCTTGGGATTTGATATATGACCTTGAAAAACAATAAGGAACACCTCCTCTATGCCTAGAAGCTATTTCCAAAATTTCATAGCGATCTATGAATTTTAACTGGAGTTACAGCGCAAAAACCCGCAAACAAGGTCGTGACCTCTGTGAACTTGACCTTTCACCTCTACCTTGTGCATGGACATCACTTTGGTGAGGGTCAATAACTCCTGAAAATGTCATGATGATACGACGACAGGAACATGGTGAAAAAGGTGTCACAGACGGACGGACAGACAGACGGACAGACAGAAGCGTTCCTAGCGCTGCTTGGTCGCAGTTAAAAAGGTTGCAGACTACATTTATGGCTGAGGACTAAGGCAGATTAGTGGACCGTACCATACATGCCAACATAGTTTACAGCTTACTAGGTTACTCTCTGAATATCAATCCCCTTTCACTGAAACTAAAAGAGGTAGATCTACAGTATGTAATCATGCCAAAAATTGTCTATGCGGAGACTGGAATATTGCTGAATGAAACTTAATCTACTGCAGGGAAGGGGAAGTGGTTTCTAATAAAGTCTATGGAAATCTCTAACAGGATAGTACCCCTACCCTTAGTCTAATACACGTACACCTTTCACTTACAAAAAAAGTAAAAATTTGATTCTGAAGCAATATATCACCAACATCAGTGTTCTCATCTCAATCATAAATGATTTGTTAAACATTCACAACCAAAGCATGTACATATTCATGGTTGATACTGACCGTGGTTAGGATGTTTTGAGCCACCTAATGCTAGTTACATACCAATTCGGAAATTTCACTTTTTTACCTCTTCAAAAGATCTCTTTAAAGCCCTAGCATGTTCTGCAAGAAATATGGGATACTGGATTGAATTTTGACGATAAAGTATTTTAAGGGGTTCATACGCCCATTATGACCTACAAATTACACATCTGGTGGTAATAAGGCTATACATAGCTTATGTACAACCCCAATTCCAAAATAGTTGGGACGAAGTGTAAATTGTGAGTTAAATCAGAATGCAATGACTTTCAGATTACATGAGCCAATATGTTATTTACAATAGAACATAACATTTCAAATGTTGAAACAGACATTTTGCATTTTTATCCACAAAATGAGCTTATTTAAAATTTTCTGGCTGCAACAGGTCTCCAACAAGTTGAGACACAGGAAAAAAGGGCTGAAAAAGCAATTAATGTATAAGAGAATCAGATTAAAAGAACATTTAGGAAGTAATTAAGTTAACTGGCATCAGGTGTGGAACACAATTGGCTATAAAAGGGATGTCTTAGGATGTCTTAGTCCCTCAAAAGTAAAGATAGCCAGAGGCTCTCCAACCTGTGAAGGCTTGCGTAAAAAAATTGTGGAAAACTTTAAAAACAATGTTCATCAATATCAAATTGCGAAGGCTTTGAGGGTCTCAACATAACAGACACTGCATAACATCATCAAAAGATTAAGAGAAACTGGAAAAATCTCTGTGCGTAAGGGACAAGGCCGTAGACCGTTACTGGATGCCCGTGATTTTCGGGCCCTCCGACGCCACTGCATCACTCACTGGCACTATTCTGTCATTGACATACTAATTGGGCCAAGGAATACTTAAAGAAACCACTGTTCGTAAACAGTCTGCCGTGCCATCCACAGATGCCACCTAAAACTCTATCATGCAAAAAGGAAGCCATTGTTGAGCATGATCCAGAAATGCCGCTGTGTTTTGTGGGCGAAGGCTCATTTTAAATGGACCGTAGCAAAGTGGCAAAGTGTCCTGTGGTCAGAAAAGTCCAAATTTGACATTCTTGTTGGAAATCATGGGCATCGTGTCCTTCAGGCTAAAGAGGAGAAAGGCCACGCCTCCTGTTATCAGCGTTCAGTTCAAAAGCCAGCATCTCTGATGGTATGGGGGTGCATTAGTGCGTATGGTGTGGGACACTTGCATGTTTTCAAAAGCACCATGAATGTTGAAAGATATATAAAGGTTTTAGAGCAACATATGCTCCCCTCCAGATGACATCTATTCCAGGGAAGGCCTTGTGTAATTCCAGCAGGACAATGCAAAACCACATACAGCAGCTATTACAACACCATGGCTTCGTAGTAGAAGAGTCCGTGCGCTGAACTGGCCTGCCTGCAGTCCTGATCTCTCACCGATTGAGAACATTTTGCTCATAATTAAACGAAAAGTCCGTGAAAGGAGACCCAAAACTCTCCAGCAGCTGGAAGCCAGTATTAGACCAGAGTAGGATCAAATTCCATTGGCTAAACCCAAGAAACTTGTCTCCTCAATGCCCAGACGCCTCCACTCTGTGTTAAAAAGAAGGGGAGATGCTACACTATGGTAAACAGGCCACTGTCCCAACTTTTTTGAGACCTGTAGCAGCCAACAAATTTGAAATGAGCTCATTTTGTGGATAAATTGTAAAATTTCTCAGTTACATTTTCTATGCTATCTCTGTTCTATTGTGAATAAAATACTGGCTGGTGTGATTTGAGGTTATAGGTGACGGCCGTATGTTCACTTTCATTTTGAGCACACGCAGTTAAGAATATACCATTGCCATCACAGTTTTTGTGTATGTAGTAGCTGGGGTGTTTGTTATGATTGTTTTCTCTTTGTCTGCGTTCCAGCTGCCAGGCAACATCACGCTCAAAGACTCAGAACGCAGCAATGAGCGCAGATATACAGTCGCTAAACCGGTTTCTTTTTGATATTTTCACTATGATTGTCCACTAAATATTCAACAGTCGTTCTTGAAGTTGTCATTTGAAAGAATCCATGCACAGTTACTAAGAGAATGCTGAAAATCAAGCGCTAGATCAGGATGCTCAACGTGTTTTGCTGACTCACTCTTGAAATTTAAAATGTGGCCTTGTTAGCGCAGCTTGCTCTGTGACCTCAGTGGTTAAGATGGTGCCATCCTGTCATTGCTGGGGGTTTTTTGTTTTTACCATTTTTACCTTCTCGTAATAATTTTCTTTATTTGCTTATTTTATTGAAACTTGCTCAGTGAAGTAAAAACAAGGCCCGGGAGGTACAGAATACAATGTGCAACCGTTTATGAAAACATCTAAATGGCTGTTCTGATGTAGTTTATAATAATAATGGCTTGAATACGCCACCGTTTAACTGATCTTATCAAATTTACAGGTGATCCTGAAAGTGTCATTATATCCTAATAAATTAACATACAACTATATGCTATATTTAGTAACAATCTATATTTGTCTCGTCTTAAAAGGACAAATGTGTTTCAGATGTAGCTATGATCCAGAATGATCCAGAAGGCAAATATCTCGACAATTATGTGCATATACTCTAATATGACTCTAATCTAGACTCTTAATTTGGATAAGTATCTATAACAAGCATTCCATGTTTATTTTTGAGTGACCTATTTTGACACCCAAAGGAGATAGTAATAATTTCTAAATGCATGGTTCCAATTTTCGCAATCCGGATCCATGTTACCGGTTTCGCTATTTAACAACACTCACACATTATTTAGCAAACTATATGAGGCAACTTTTGTGAAAATATTTTAGGTGTGTTTTCATGGGAACCTGGTTGTTTTTCAACATGAACTTCACATTTTGCATCAACTTTGGTCAAGACAGATGCATTTTTCAATGGAAAATTGTTTGAAACTTCTTCAGTGTTTCATATATGTGCTTATGTTTGGTATCAAAATGTCTGTCATGTTGTTGTGTAGCCATTAAAAATCATCTGGTTCTTCAGAACAATCATTTATGGGTTTAAATAAGGACTTTTCTAGGCCTTGCCCAACAAAAACCTAGAAATCACTTAAGTTCACATCCTGTATGCAAGTTTCACATTTAAAATCTTTTTTTCTGGACAGTCCCACAAGTATGTACATATCACCAAAAAATGGTTCAAATTGGGCTGTGCGCAAATTTGCCTGCAACCTGCAAAACCATCTTTTCACTTTGTTACGTTTGACATTCACAGGTCACAGAAGGTCAAACTCAAGGCCACCAAATAAAAGTTCATTTATGACTTCCTATGAGTGCTCAATACACAAATGTTCCCAATCTTCAATATTTGAAGAGTTTTATCGCAAAACAGGTTAACTCCACTGAGTCTGAATTGAGAAAAATGGCTTTCTGTGTAACCACTATTTCTGTAAAAGTTAGAATAATGGTCTTTTCTACTATTGTATATGAGCCAAATGGTAACTATTGGCATATTTATTTCAAATCCTGCCACAGGAATATTCTTGAACAAGAGCAACGCAAAGCGTAGCATCCTCTCGCCGGATACAAATATTGTACATGTACATGTGTGTATTCGTCAGAAGAAGTTACTTTCATCAGACTATACTATATTTCTAGGCAAGGAAGTTATTAATGCCCGAGGATTCGATGTACAGAAAGTTTACTACTTTATGGAATGGCCCATGAGAAGATCTGAAAATAAACTTTATGTTAATTGGTATGAAGATTTAATAAAAGAATGCGAATATAATCAGAGATTTACAGAAGAAGATTAAAGCATATATGAGAATGTGACAAAATGAAAGAAGAGTGAAAAGTGAAAACATAATATGAACGTATCCTTGAACTTTCAAATGTTAGCGCTGTATTATATATACTCAGCCAAAATCAAAACTTCACATTCGTTTGGAGGTCGATAAGTTGAACATAAAAGAAATGAGGTTTTAAATAATGATTTAATTTAATTCTGTACTCATTAAAGATGGTGTATCACAAAAATAATGTCCATAATGTCACCAGTTCCACTGGAAATGCTACGGAAATGTCCAAGAGTAAAAATTGGCAGTGCACAGGCGATTTCGTATGGTTTGGCCGGTCACGCGACCAATAAACAATTCATTCCTTGCAGACATTGCAGTGAGAAATCGATTATGCAAATGACGTAAGAAAATTTGTCGGTCTTCTGCTTTTGACGTCACACGTGGGCTACCAGAACGAGGTCGGTCAGCTGTGGTGCCAGTTTGTCGGAGACGTGTCCGAAGATCATGGATAGTCCGTCGACTGCATCCCATAACCCTTGCAACGTCAGTGACGGACGTTTCCGTATTCAGCATGCCAATGGCACGTTCATGCTGAATGTTTGACAGCCGTGGCATTGAAAATCAACAAATAATTAACTGTAGAAACTTGTTTTTCCGAGATTTCACTCTAACCTGCTAACGTAAGCTCAGTAGCACACCTCTCATATGGTCACGTGACTAGGAACACGAGAGAACATCGTTTTAGCTTAAAGTACGCTCGCACGTGCTACGTACCTGTGCACGTCGGAGTTGATGTGTATCATGATGTCCCTAGTGATAATAAAAACTCTTTTATTAAAAGTTTCAAGAAAATATTCACAAATTCATGAGTTTCTTTTTTGCCTCAGTCTATTTGAAACAGTGTAATGCCATGAAAGAAATCTTGGATGTGATTAAGAAGCAGCAGTCATGACAACAAAATTATAAGGTCCAATGGGACAGTCATCATGTTACACTGTTAGATCTCCTGCAAACCATTTTTGCATATTTAATGAGCTATGACCTTGGACCTACATACCCTGTAATCGAACTTGGGGTGTATTTTGATACCATGTACCTTCATATCAAATTTCACTAAAATCCGTCAAACATTATTCAAGTTACGGACACTATTTTCGCTTATTTCATAAGCCTTGACCTTTGACCTACATACTCCGAAATTAAACTTAGGCTGTATTTTCATAACATGTACTTGGATATCAAATTTTGTGAAAATTCGTCACACATTACTCAAGTTATCAAATGTAAACCATTTTCGCGTATTTAATGAGCTATGACCTTTGACCTACATACTCCAAAATCGAATTCAGGCTGCATTTTCATACCATGCACCTTCATATCAAATTTTATTAAAATCCGTCGAACATTACTCAAGTTATCGAACAGAACCCATTTCTTCATATTTAATGAGCTATGACCTTTGACCGACATACTCCAAAATTTAACTTTGCCTGTATTTTGATATAAAGTACCTTCAAAACAAATTTCATTAAATCTGTGAAACATTACTCAAGTAATCGAACGGAAACCAGATTTTTTATGAATGGACAGAAGGACAGTCGGACGGCAGTGTTACGATATCCCCCTCCGACTACTTTGTTGGCGAGGGGATTAAAAAAAAACAAAAATTACACTTTTTTTTGCAAAATGAGTTAAATCCATAGCTTGCTTTTATTGCAAAATGGGTTAAATCCAATCAAATAAGAATATTTCCTTGTTGTTGTGTCGGGAAACTCTATTCATTCAAAATTGCTGAATAACACAAAATCACATACTCACATGCCTGAGCACATTCACACACACACACACACACACGCACAAGCACACACACACAAACACGCGTTTGGACACACGACACCTCCCAATGTCAATCTTTGTTCACTGTACAAACACTATGCTCCTGAAACACAAACGTGCGTGTGCATGTAAACATTTTGTACACACACTTATACAAACATGCACAAGCATGCTGCACATACACACATACACATTTCCACACACGCGCAACACACACACACACACACACATACACTCACACCACCCAATGTCAGTCTTGGTTCATTGGACACACAAACACTGTGGTCCTGAAACACAAACGTGCATGCATGTAAACAAAAGTTACACACACATACACAGACAAACACGCACCAAACAAGCAAGCACACACACACACACACACAAACACGAAATGTTATACACTCATGCACATAAAACACTAATTCCTTGTTGTTTAGTTGCAAAACTTTTACTCTAAAGGTGGATTTAACCCGTTTTGCAAACAAACGGAGGTGGCACTCAAGCCGTTTTGCAAAAAAACATAAATTTTGCGAATTAAAAACTGAATATATTTCACCTGTCAAAAATCTGATTTCACATCAACGAAAGACTTCTTTTCTCTATTATTTGACATAATAAACAAGCGAAATGTTGATTTTGTGGTTAACCTGTTTTGCGATCAAACTCTAGAAGCCTAGAAGCCTTTGAAAATTGTAACATTTTGCTAGACCTCAAGTTTCACCTTTCAAGGTCATCTGAGGTCAGCTTTAACACAGCCAAAATATAGGTCATATATGGCTTTCTAGATACAAACTTACTCTCGATCTGGAACCACTTAGCTTCCACGGGCTATTTTTCTTATTCTCCATGACACCCAATGTTACAGCACCCCCACCAGACCTACTTCTGTCAATTCAATCAAAATGGCGCTTACACTGTATATAAAGTATAATCAAGGTGTGTTGATTGCCACATTAAGAAAAAAAGGTAAATTTTTTGAAATTTCAAGTCCTTTTTTTTATAAATTGTTAACATTTTCCTTGACCTCAAGTTTGACCTTTCAGAGTTACCTGTGGTCAAATTTAATATTGCCAAAATATAGGTCATATATAAACTCCTATATGTTGATAATACAAACATAATCTCTATCTGCAACCATTTGGCCTCCACAAGCCATCTTGCATATTCTCCATAAGACCCAATGTTAAATAACCGGTCCCCCACTAGACCCACTTCTGTCAGTTCAATCAAAATGGTGCTTGCACTATACATTGACAGTTCCAAGGTAAGTTGATTACCTGATATTAAAAAAAAAATTATCACTCGGTTTTTGAGAAATATATATATATTTTTAATTTTTCAGTTCTATCTTTAACATAAGGGCCCATAAAATTACCGAAAATGATTCAATCAAAAATACGTCCGGAGATATGGTCTCGTACAGGGGTCGTCAACCCTGGTCCTGGAGAGCCGCAGTGTCTGCTGGATTTTGACGTTACTCTGCACTTAATTGATGAATGAAAGCAGTTCATTACACCCTTAACTCATCTCACCTGGTGTCTTAGGTTTAAATAGGGTGGACAAAACCAAGCTCAGCACACCCTGTGCTGTTAGCAATACTCCGGCACTGAGGGAATATTAAGCCAATCAATCAATTACCAGGAACTACCCACAAGACTCCTAGAGCCAATTAAACAGGCATGCAGGTTGTGACAGAAGTCTATGTGGAAACCAAGATTTGTCAATGTAGTTGGACGTTTAGCATAGTTGTGATTCAGACAAAGTAGAGATTCAAAGTAAAGATTAAAGTTTATAGGGCAGGGGTAGCAAGCCCTGGTCCTGGAGAGCCACAGGGTGTGTGAGTTTGGTTTTCTCCACCCTATTTAAATCTTAGACACCAGGTGTGATGAGTTTGGCTTGTAATGAACTGCTTTCATTCATCAATTAAGTGCAGAGTAACATCAAAAACCAAGGTTGACGACCACTGGTCTAGTAGTATGTTGTGGCATATTTACACAAAAATTCATCAGGCCAAGAAAAAAGATATAACGTTCCGTACGACAGACGCCACACCACGACAATAGCTTATCAGATCATAGGGCCGGTAAGCTAAAAATCCACAAAACAGGCTAGGGTCAAAAACTAGTAATCAAGAGCAAGAGTCTAAAAACAAGAGAGTCGTGGCGAGAAAGCTCCAAGGAGGGACGAAACAATCTGGCAGTGATAGTAGTCCTGGTCTGGCTTAAATGCCATGGCTTGATGAGGAGAGTGGGAACAGGTATGGTGGGCAGGAGAATGCTGATTGGCTGCCCCCTCTGTTAGTCAGCCTAGAGTCAGGAGAGGAGGAAAAACCTGGACTGGAGTTCAAGAGGGGCTTAAAGAATGGACATGACATTAGGAAGTGGAGGAGCTGAGCCGGACTGTGACACTTTTGAATCATCATAGTTCCTGTTAACGCTATTCTAGTACAACCTTCAAAGTCCTCATACTGAACCCACAAAGTGATATCTAAGCCATTGTTTGACAATGGAATGTGGAAAGAACAGAATCTGAAAAAGGTTTATCTCATTAAGATGATTTCCAATGTTTGTACATTAAGGCAACATGTTATCACTGGCAATGGGACCTTCAAAGAGAAAAGTACAGTGCTCTCTTCTAATAAACTAGCAAATACGTGCTCAGATTTGTAGCGAAAGATCACCTTGGCTTCACTTTTATGATACTCGGGCATGTGCACATATTTGTATTGTTACGTACAGATGAACGGTGGCATTATAAAATGTGAGTGTAGCCGATTCAAGCATTTTGCTAGCAAATATGGTGAATTTAGCCAAGGTTAATCTCATAATGTGGTCGGATTTGTAGCGAAAGGATCACTTTTGAGTTCGCTCCAGATTGACTGAAGCCAGCACTGCAAACTTGGGGTCCAGCTGTGTGAAACAAGGTGAGGCTGAATCGAGCCTGTGTGAAGCGAAGAAAAATTATAATTTCAGCGTTCATCACACAGTAACGTAATGACATACGATGCATGACGTAAGTTGTGCGCTACGCCCTGCTGACAGAGGGAGACAGGCACCATTCAAATACTAGTAGAGATATGCACATAAGTGGTTTTTAATTAAAGCCTTTATTGTTTAATCTTTTGACATTCAATTCAAAATATAACATTTAATTGAAATACAATTATTGAAAAAAGCATACTTGTTAAAAATTGTGTGCCACAATTATTGGATCCCCTTAATTTAACAAGTTTCCTAGCCTCCTTCTGGCAACCACTCTGAATCTTCACCAATGAGTATGTAATGAGTTTGGAGAAGACATAGCTTTGGATCTGAGAGCATTCATTCATGCAGAATCTCTGAAAATCTTTCATATCCTGTGCCTAACATTCATGGGCTCTCCTCTTCAGGTCACCCTGCTGATTTTCTGTTGTGTTTAGGTTAGGGGACAGGGATGGCCATAGCAAAGCCTGGACTCTCTGGTCAGAAAACCATTTTTGGATTGATTTTATGCATGAATCATGGTCCTGTTGGAAGTTTTTTTTTTTTTAACCAATGTTTTGTTATCCACTGTATATATTTTTGCACCCCTGATGTCCTTTAAATAAAATGTTCACCTTTTTGGGCCCTCCTGATTCCTGGTCTGTTACTGCCTCCACCGCCATCCATCCTTACACTATTATCTGAAGATGGTGAATCTCACAGTAACATGTTACTCGCTTTGTGCAGAAGCCAAATTTGGCTATTTATGGGTTACCTATTTAATGCTTTATAATTCAAGATTTAAGCTTTATAAAGAGGAAAAGAGTGGCTCAACTCAGAAAAGACATCTACAGCATTTAGAATTACATTGTATTTCAGTTTATTTTCATGATTTTGGTAGAGAAAATGGGCTGCAAACATATAAAATCTTCATGAGAATTCACCATTTAAATTGCAAAAATAATATAAAAATACTGAGAATTGAAAAACTGCTGGGGCTTAAATCTATGCATTTTTGGGATCATAAACTCCATGACCTCAAGTAGAATTCATCTTCAACATTACATTCTAGATTACCTACATGCTATTAGCCAAATTATACAGCTATCCAAGTGGCTCCCAAAAGTCTGAGATCCCTCAAAATGGTGCACTGTCAAATCATAAAATAATCATGTATTTAACACAAAGTTTTGAGGCATGAAATTTAATATGAACTTATGATTTTTTGGTTGAGTTTAGCATGAATTTATCAATATCAGTGCAGTTGAACATCAGTGGTCACCAGTAACCTCTCCAACCACAAAACATGCCTTTTCTCCATAATAAGGTTTAGAATTAACTCATTAAATAAACTGCTGATTAAACGGTCAGAACATTCACCCTGTAATGGAAGCTACCAGTTCCCTCTTCTGAGTTCACAAACTAATTTCAACACTTAAAAGGAACAAGTATAACTCACTGACTCAGTAATATCTCAATTCTGAAATGTACCTTATTTTAACAGAACAGACATTCCACTTTCAGGGAAGATCACACAATATATTCCTCCCTAGTTTCAACAGAACGGTACAATGAACATACCAGGGGTCCACCCAAATGCATGGGCAGTTCACCTTTTAAACAGGAAAAAACCTCGGCATTCGACTTTTTTGAGTATGGTATATATTCAAAAACAAAAAGCAAAAGTAGCAGCTTAACCTTTTTCATTAATCCCTCCTCCAGAAACCGATGCATCCTGTAGAAGGAACCCTCTGGTCCTATTCATTCAAAATAATTTCCATTGACCGTGTCCTTATCTCGTTTAAATCCTCTAAATGTAACTAAACACTTCAAGGCCAAATTTGCTAGTCTTTTTTTTATAAATCGCGTCCATTTCAGCCGCACAATGTGCGCAACATGGACAGGATACACCGCTGATACGCATAGGCTTGTATGCTCTGTGTTTGTATGCTCTCTCAGAAATGAGCAAATCAATACATTGTTACCGGGGGGGTTTCATGAGGGCGTGAAGTATAACTGTGCAGTTACGCAGAAGAGCCTGAGTGTATGACTGAGTGATTGGCTATCAACACCAATACCTGGGTGGATATAAGGAAGCCCTGAATTTGTCAATGAAGGAATCTACACACAAATTCACAGGAAGGAACTACAAATTTTTTGCATGCGATGACTGTAATTGACAGTAGAATGTGAGAGAATCAATACCATGTCGAATTTTTTGCTTCAGAAAACTGATTTTTCTGAACCACTAATTGGACTCACTGTAACTAAAGTGGTTGCTACATAGAACAATGATTTTTTTCTGTCACAAGAGATCATTTTTTTAAACTGCTGGATCGATACTATGGGCAAGGATATTGACCACTTTGCACATCAGGCGTAGCTGAGGAGTTTAATTCATGCAACTCTTGAAAAACAGGGAATGGAGTGAACTTCCCCATATTCAAAACTGCGTTCGAACTCTGTTTGCTTGTGAATATTCAATAACAGAGCCGTCTAGTGATTGAGTACAGTAACAGCCTGCTTAAATTTGCAGTTCCATAGATGCAAGCGTCTACATCTGCAGAAAGGAGTTAAGCAATCTGAAGTTCATGATGTAATGGCAAGATACACAAAAAATTTAGAAGACAAGCTCTTTTGAATTTGGATATGATTGGATATGATATGGCACGTGATTTTGCTTCTGTTGCAGTTATGTGGATCTGATGCTGATTGAAACCACTGCAGACAACCATGGTTTTTTACTACCTGCAATCAAACCAAAATGTATACAAAAGGCATAAAGACAACCATTTCATTTTCAGAAAAGAATTTACTGGCAGGTTAATGTATCCAAAATAATTCAGATGTGTAGCACTGTCACAATAAATAGAATATTTTTACAGCCTGAGTATTTCCTGAGATGTTTTTCCCCACAATCTATGTGTCCTTGTCAGTATCAGTACTGTTTATTGATTCTTATTATTTAATGATTGTCACATTGAACTCCCTTCTCTGCTTGTTTCACTCCTCGCGCTTTCACAAGCAGTTCCTTTGTTGATAGTCATTTTTTGTATTTAAGTTCCTGGTCTTTGTCTTCCCTTTGCCGCATTATTACCTACATCTTTTTGAATAAAACAAATAACCAAATCTCAGGAAAATCTTCCTAAACTCTGGAGTCCCGACGAGTGGTGTTTTCCAGTCTCTCTTTCACCCCAACGCAAAGGTGTGCACCAATCCAGTGTGCCTTAATTCATTTGGCGATGCCAGTTTTGGACCTCAGACCAATCCCTTCAACTATGTTTTGCTGACTCTCTGTGTTTCTGATTTCAGACATCCTCTGGCTCAAGCTTTTTGAGTTGTTCTTCTGCTAATAAAATCCCAAAATTGACATTTCTCGTGATCTGCGCCTGCTTCCAGTTCTGAATTTGTGACAGATGATATTCATATATAGTGACTTCAATTAGATTTTTAGTCTTTTGAGCCTTCTTGTTATTCTAACAACACCTGAATGATTCTATGTTTTTGAAAGTAAGCTGCCAACCCATCTGCCACGGCATCCACTGCAGGAATTTTTGGCATCATCGTGGGAGAGCAAGAAATAATATATGGATTTCTTTCATGTTTCGCACATGGCAAGATGGGAATCTAAACCACAAGAAATTTGATGAACTGGCTAAATCAAACCTTTTGTTGGGCCTATGAAGGCCTAAATAGACTCAAAAATGCTCAAAAATGCTAATTTGTCATTATAGTCACCTCTTGTTTAGTGATACCACACAAAACTTGCAATAAAAAGATTCCACAAACAACAGCTCATCTCAGCTTGTCAATCAGGCCTCTTAGGTTGTGTTTGGAAAGGGAGGGGGTTGCTGAAGGGGAAAATGGTTCATATTGGGGGATACATTAGTGCTCAGAGGGCCTCCCGGCTGAGTGCATTAGTTTACAACGTGTTTATACTCAATTAATATCAGTGAAAAGCACAATGCTGGAGATGCATTAATGTTATAATGAGAAAATTACCTTGGAACTGTAATTATGTTGCCAGCGTAGGTATACAATGGTCTATGTACACCATCTTTTTCCTAACCGAAAAATGCTTAAATTAAAGTGATCAAAGTGCTGTGATAAAGTGAAATGAATCAAGATCAAACCGAAAAATCAAAAATTGTGTCCCTTTCCTCAGTACATTCCCGGACAGATTGAGTCTTAATGCAATGCTTGTCAAGGAACAATTGAAAAACATTCATTTAAACATCATCTGAAGCACAGTCAATCCTTCACTTGAATTATGGTTACTCATTGAGTTGAATCTGTAATTGAATTTTTATAGCTTTTTGTACTGCCCATAAAATCTATTTAGAGCACAAGAGAAGAATACAACCACACAACATTAAAGATTAAATACCACTCGTCTGCTAAAAAGGTCAAAGCTGCTGTAAAAAAAACTAAATAGAACCAAGGGTCCTGTAGCTTACCGGCAAGCAATCTTATAGTGATGACACAAGCTATGAATATTTCATGAGAAATTTGACCTTTGAATCACTGAGGGTCAATGTCAAGGTTACTAAATAAAAGTATGTTCTGTTCTGGTGTCATTTCAATCCACACCACAGGAAAAACAGTCAGGAGTCGAAGTATGAATTAATGCGTCTTTTACTTAATGTGTGTTTTCTGATTACATGGTGGACACAGATTCCCAAATGCTCTGCAGTTATCAACTATGGGAGTCAGAAGAGGACATAATACTAGTATCTACGTGATACATAACATACTCCTCCCCCCTTAAATGAGAAGTACCCACCGTTCCGAGACTTCAAACTCAATATATTACCACACTGCAGTTACATTACTTTCTTCTGTAGCATGTCAATATTCTGTGCACATAACATTTCAAACTATACTTGCAAAAAAAAAAAAAAAAAATTTTTAACAACGACGCTAAGAAAATGAGGGTAGACTACATCAAATCCTGACATTACCCTGGGGTTTATTCTGCCTAAACTCACGGGTATGTCACCACTATTTAATAACTCAACCGTTTTGGAGGCCTGACTGGATACCGAAGAACAGCTACTTCTTTGGGTGAGGATACGCCAGAGGTGATGGGCTGTGGCACAGGTGTAGGTGGAGATGGCAAAGGCTCAACCCGTGGATAGACTGGGCTTGGCATGCCTGCAGGAGACATCGGGTTGGGCGGCACCACACCAGTGGTCGGAGGTACTACCTCAGTGGTAAGTTATGGCGTCGGTTCTGAACACAATGATAAATTTATTGTTGGTGCTACAGGTCCCTGTAATAACTGATTGGAATGTCTTCTGTAGACTTCTGTCTGCACTGTGTAGGATACAGGGCCTGTCTGCGCAATGATTACATTACATTACATTACAGGTTCTTAGCAGACGCTCTTATCCAGAGCGATGTACAAAAGTGCACAAGAACAGTACAAAAGAGCAGACCTCCTAGGAGACAAGTACAAGTGCTAACAGTAAGTGACAGGACACGTTCCATTGTTACAGATCTAAACCAATAACAAAAGGGCAGGGTCAAGGTCAAGTGAACAAAATGGCAACAAGGTCAAGTGCAGAGGCAAGTGCAACACAGGGGCAGAGTCAAGTGCAAGTGCACGACCAGAAGTAGCAGTGTGGAGTGCTCTGGCAGGGGTGTAAGGTCTGAACAGTCTCTGGATGTAGGCTGGAGCTGTTTTGTTGACTCCCTAATAGGCTAGCACCAAAGTCTTGAATTTGATGCGAGCAGCAACAGGGAGCCAGTGGAGCTTTGTGAGCAGGGGGGTGACGTGGGAGTGTCTTGGGAGGTTGTGGACCAGGCGAGCTGTAGCGTTCTGGATGAGCTGCAGGGGTCTGATAGCAGATGCTGGGAGGTCGGCGAGGAGGGAGTTGCAGTAGTCCAGGCGGGAGAGGATCAGCGCTTGGACTAGGAGCTGCGTTGAGTAGCTGGTGAGGAAGGGCCGGATTCTACGGATGTTGTAGTGGAAGAACCTGCAGGTCCGAGTCACTGCAGCGATGTTCACATCAGGGGAGAGCCTGTCGTCAAACAGGACCCCAAGGTTCTTCACACTCCGCAAGGGGGAGATGGTGGTATCCCCCAGGGTGATAGTCAGGTCCAGGAGAAGGGAGCATGGAGCAGGGATGAAGATCATCTCCGTCTTGGTTGGGTTGAGCTTCAGGTGATGGTTGTCCATCCAGCTCTGGATGTCTTATAGGCAGGCGGAGATGCAGGCAGAGACCTGGGCATCAGGGGGAAAGAGAGAAAACGTTGAGAGTCATCAGCATAAAAGTGATATGATAAACTATAAGCAGAAATGACAGGACCAAGAGACTTGAGATAAAGAGAAAAGAGGAGTGGACCAAGAACTGAGCCTTGTGGGACGCCTGTGGTAAGTGGGCGGGGTGTTGATACTTCACCAGCCCAGGCAAACTGGTAGGAGCGACCGGAGAGGTACGATTTCAACCAGATGAGGGCTGTGCCACAGATCCCCAGTGCAGACAGGGAAGAGAGGAGGATGGAGTGGTCGACAGTGTCGAATGCGGCAGAGAGGTCGAGGAGGATCAGGATGGATGAGAGGGAGGCGGTGCGTGCAGTGTGAAGCGCCTCACTGACGGAGATGAGTGCGGTCTCCGTGGAGTGGGCAGCTCTGAATCCCGACTGGTGGGGGTCCAGGAGGTTGTTTTCTGCAAGAAAAGAGGAGAGTTGGTTAGCAACAGCAAGTTCAAGGGTTTTTGACCGGAAGGGGAGGAAGGAGACTGGGCGGAAGTTCTGAATGACTGAAGGGTCAAGGGAGGGTTTTTTCAGGAGAGGGGTAATGGTAGCCTGTTTGAATGGAAAGGGAAGGCATCCAGAGCACCAAGAAAAGTTAATAAGGGAGGTGACAAAAGGGAGGATGTTGGGTGTGATAGCCTGGAGCAGGTGGGAGGGGATAGGGGCGAGAGCACATGTGGTAGGACGGTGAGAGAGGAGCAGCTGGGAGACATCAGTAGAGGAGAGGGGGGAGAAAGCAGAGAGGAGATGGGAGGAGACAGCGGGGGAGGGGGAGAGGGGAGTGAGGGGAGAGAAGGAGTTGCGGATGGACACAAACTTATCCTCGAAGATGGCTGCGAAGTCCTCTGCTGTGATGGAGGTCGCAGGTGTGACAGGCGGAGAGCTGAGGAGAGAAGAGAAGACAGAAAACAATTGGCAAGGGTTAGAGATTGAATTCTAGATTTTCGAATGATAAAATTTAATTTTAGCAGAGGTAATTGAAGAGGAAAATTCAGCTAGGAGGGACTTGTAGTGGGACAGGTCTGCTAGGGCCCTGGATTTCTTCCATTCCCACTCTGCTGCTCGAAGGCCTCTCCTGTTGGAGCGGAGAGTTTCTGACATCCAGGGGCTGGGTGGGAATGATCTGGCTGGCCTGGAAACAAGAGGAGAGAGAGTGTAAAGCGAGGATGAGAGGGCAGAGAATAGAGAGGAGGCAGCAGATTCAGTGGGGAGATTAGAGAAGGAATCAAGGGAAGGGAGGGAAGCAGTAACATGGGAGGTGAGAGCAGAGGGGGAGAGAGAGGGGAGGTCACTGGAAACTGTAATAGAGGGGGGTTGGAGTGGGGAGAGAGAGAGGGAGAGGGAGGGAGAAGGAGATGAAGTGGTGGTCAGACAGGTGGAGAGGGGTTACGGTGGGATCAGAGGAGGAGCATGATGCTGCTTGGAACCCATTTTGGACTGCCTGTATGATTGTGTGCCATTACAAGGTCTCCAGGTCTGAAAACTCCGTCCTTGGCCATCTTCTCACGTCTTTCGATCTGGGCCTCCTGTTGAACCAGCACAACAGACTTGGTCTTGGGCGGTTTCAACAGATCAAAGTTGGTACGCAAACATCGTTTTAGGAGAAGTGTTGATAGGGACTCCTTTGTTGTTCCATGTGACACATTTCTGTATGACAGCAAAAAGGTGTGCAATTGATGATGGAGGGAACCTTGTCCTTGTGAAGCCTTCAATGAATGTTTCAAGCTTTGTGTGAATCTTTCTGCTAATCTGTTAGTAGCAGGATGATATGAAGCAGATCTGATGCTGGAATCCATGCCTTTCAAGGAACTTTTCAAATTCATCAGGGAGGAACTGCAGACCATTATCACTTACAAACCCAAAGTGACTGAATATTTCCTCCAGCTTCTCAATGTTTTTCTGGGCTGAAGTTCGCATAACTGCAACTTCTGGCCACTTACTATGCGCATCTTTGGCTACCATCAACATTCTCTCTTCAAACGGCCCAGTAAAATCAATATGTATGCGATGCCATGCTTCCTCGGGCCAGTCCCAAGGGTGCAGGCTGACTAACTGCAGTGTGTTACGGATACTCTGAAAGAACGAAAATGACCTTACCATGCCTTCAATTTATGTACTTTATCTCGTACGTGTCAGCAGAGAGGAGCCGTGCCCATCTCTGCATGCGACTTGTAGCCAACCACAGATACCTGAGTGTGGCCCAAATATGCTGGTGAGAGGACGGTGGTCCGTCAGAACTTCCTCCCAAACAGGTACTGGTGGAACTTGGGATTCCAAACACTATCCACAGTGCCTCTCGTTCTATTTGAGCATAGTTGTTTTCAGCCTTATTGAGTGAGCGTGATGCAAAAGCTAATGGCATTTCCTCTCCATTTGGCATGATGTGCGACACCACAGAGCCAACTTCATAAGGCAACGCATCATAAGCCAGCTGCCAAGGAAGTGAAGGGTCAAAGTGTGTCAGCACCTCAGATTTCAACAATTCCTCCTTAGATTGCGCAAAAGCCTGCTCACACTGAGGCGTCCATTTCCATGCCTAGTCTTAGCATAAGAGCTGATGGAGTGGTTTCAGCATAGATGGTAGGTTCGGAATAAATCTACCATAATAATTTAGCAGACCAAGATAGGAACATAGTTGGGTTATGTTTTGTAGTGCTGGTGCCTCCGTGATGGCCCGGACCTTTGAAGGAGCCTTGTGTAACCCCAGGGCATCAATAACATAGTGGTGTCAAGATTCCTCAGGTGGTCAGGCTCTGTTTTCCCTGTGACTAAAATGTTGTCTAGCTAACCCTGTGCACCAGACAAGCCACTAAGAACTTGATCCATCACCCGTTGGAACAGAGATGGGGCGGAGGTGCCCCCAAAAGGCAAATGGAAGTATCTGTATAGCCCCTTGTGTGTGCCTATAGTCAGCTGCTCTCGTGACTCTTCAACAAGATGCATTTGAAGGTAAGCTTGGCTTAAATCTATTTTGCTGAATTTTTGGCCGCCTGCAAGACTAGCAGAAAGATTGTCAATGCGAGGAAATGGGTATTGCTCAACCTCTAACACAGGGTTTAGGGTCACCTTAATATCCCCACAAATCCTTACAGAACCATCATGGGCATTGCTCAGTTACTCAAGTTGACTGGCTCCAGGACCACTCTCTTAACTAAAGACTGCAACTCCACTTCCACTTTCAGCCTCAGGGCATAAGGCACTGGTCGGGTTTACATAAAATTTGGTTTGCTAACTGGTTTCAGGTCTAATTTGATATTATAATCTTTCATGCTTCCCAGTTCGTCAGAAAAAATCTGTGCATGCTTTTCCATAACTGTGGTCAGATCCGATCAGCTTTAGAGACCATAAAAATTGATGACCAATCAAGGTGCATCTTCTCCAGCCATGCACAGCTGAAGAGAGATGGATAATTACCCTTCACTATATAAAGAGGTAGCCATTTGCTGTTTTAGTTGGACTGCTACATCTACAATGCCTCTAAGTGGGACAGATTCACCAGTGTAGATTTTCAGGACTATATTGGACCTTTTTAATGGAAGGTGTTGCAGTGCTCTTTAGTAGACAGTGTCTGACACAATGGACACCGCTGCACCAGTGTCAATTTCCATGCGAGTAGGCTACCCTTCTAATGATGGTAAAACGGAATACCCCTGAGAACCACCAGCAACAGTGAGTACACGCACTCCGAGGTCATCATCTGAACTACCGCCAGACACAGGTAAATCACTTAGGCATTGTTGTTCCACCTTACGCACATTTTTCTTTTAAACGCATGCTCTGGTGTCTGAGTTTCTTGTTTGGTATTTTTGGATGGATTTTTGTTGCTCCCTTACTTTTGCATGCACTTTCAATGTGGCCCCTTTTTCACATTTTCTATGGTCTAGATCAGGGGTGTCAAACTGGCCCGTAAAAGGCCCAAGAGGCGCCTTTTTCACTCTAACAATGCAGAAGCACACCTGATACAACTAATTAGTTGTGCAGGTCTAGATCAGTTGATCAAATCACTGGTTTCAGGTGTGCTTCTGCTTGGTAGGATTGAACACCTGCAGCCTCTTGGCCCTTTTATGGGCCACTTTGACACCCCTGGTCTAGATCTTTACATCAGCATTCCACTGCCAAATGCCCCATCTTGGCACATCTGCAGCATTTTGTTCGTTTTTCATGCGTTACAATTGTAACCTTGGCAAATTTTCCACTTGAGCTTGGCTGATGTGCCTCTTTAGCTGCTAATTCCATGGACACGCTTATTTCAATGGACCTTTCCAAGGTCAGCTCATTTTTGGTTAGCAATCGCTTCTGTATTGCTCCACTCCGGAAGCCGCACACCAGTCTATCTCTAATGGCTTCGTTCAGAAACTCGTTAAACTCACAATGCTCTGTTTACCGTTTCAGTGTTGCAACAAACATAATTATTGACTCGCCCTCCTCTCAGCTAGAAGGACTAATGTTGCCACAATTTCGCCGTAAGTTTTGTCACTGGACTTATTAGGCTGCAGCAAGGAGCGCAACTGATTGAAAGTTTTTGTTCCCATCATGTTGAGAAATGTGCATACGAGCTTCTCTGCGCGTATGCCATTCGCCTCAACAAAATACTCAAACAGCTCCGTATACCCACTCCATTGTTCAGTCTGTTCGTCAAAAGCACCAATGCTACCAATTAGCCCCACCATTTTTCTAGCTTTTACCTTTTCTTTTAAGCTAAATGAATTTCTAAATACACCGTTCACTTACTTATTTTACAGTCACTTCACATTCACTGTTAGTTTACTCATGACTCCTTAATTTCATTTGCAGTTCTCCATTTATCCAGGTTAATTTACTCATGGCTCCATTTCTCACCACTTGTTTTCCTCCCCCCATTTTAGCAACAAGCCTGCAAAGCTAGCTGAACCTTGCAGCAGTCAAGGACGTTTTATAAGTTTGTTTGAGCTCTTCGTACACTTTAACGACCTCTGTGCTCAACAAACATGCCTGCATTCATCAACCTCGTCGCCAGTTGTTCTGTCCTGGTGTCATTTCAATTCACACCCCGGGAAAAACAGTCAGGAGTCAGAGTATGGATTAATGAGTCTTTTACTTAATGTGCGTTCCCGGATTACATGATGTACACAGATTCCCCTAATGCTCTGCAGTTGTCAACTATGGGTGTCAGAGGAGGGCATAATATTATACTCAGCCAAAATAAAAACTTCACATTCGTTTGGAGGTCGATAAGTTGAACATACAAGAAATGAGGTTTTAAACAATGATTTTATTTAATTCTGTACTCATTAAAGATGGTGTATCATAAAAATAATGTTCATAATGTAACCAGTTGCACCGGAAATGGTACAGAAATGTCCAAGAGTAAAAATGGTAAGTTACAACTTGAATAAGAGCAGTGCGCAGGTGATTACGTACGGTTTGGGCAGTCACACGACCTCTAAACAAGTCATTCCTAGTGGACGTTGCAGTGACAAATCGATTCTGAAAATGACGTAAGACAATTTGTCGGTCTTCTGCTCTTGACGTCCCACGTGGGCCACCAGAACGAGGTCGGTCAGTTGCGGTGCCAGTTTGTTGGAGACGTGTCCGAAGATCATGGATAGTCTGTCGACTGCATCCCATAACCCTTATAACGTCAGTGACGGACGTTTCCGTATTCAGCATGCATATGGCACGTTCACGCTGAATGTTTGATAGCCATGGCATTGAAAATCAATGAATAATTAACTGTAAAAACTTGTTTTTCCGAGATGTCACTCTAACGTGCTAACTTGAGCTCAGTTGCACAGCTCTCATATGGTCACGTGACTAGGAGCACGAGAAAACATAGTTTTAGCTTAAAGTACGCTCGCACGTGCTACGTACCTGTGCACGTTGGAGTTGATGTGTGTCATGATGTCTTTGACAACGCATTTACCCCTAGTGATAATAAAAACTTTTTTTATTAAAAGTTGAAAGAAAATATTTACAAATTTATGAGAGTGAAGTTTCTTTTTTGACTCAGTATAGTATCTACGTGATACATAACAAAGTCCACATACATTTATTAGACCTCCTGCAATACTTTGTACAATCCTAAGCTCTGAAGCAGTTATGGTGATACAATCCCAATTCCAAAAAAGTTGGGACAAAGTGTAAATTGTGAATAAAATCAAAATGCAATGACTTTCAGATCACGAGCCAATATGTTATTTACAATAGAACATAGATAACATTTCAAATGTTGAAACTGAGATATTTTACATTTTTATCTACAAAATGAGTTTCTTTCCAATCAGGTCTCAAAAAAGTTGGGACACGGGCAAAAAAGGGCCGAATAAGCAAGTAATATATAAGAGAATCAGCTGAAAGAACATTTAGCTAGTGATTAAGTTAACTGGCATAAGGTGTATAACGGGATTGACCTATAAAAGGGATGTTCTAGAGAGGCTGAGTCTCTCAGAACTAATGATGACCAGAAGCTTGCCACCCTGTGAAGGCTTGTGTAAAAAAATTGTGGAATACTTTAAAAACAATGTTCCTCAATGTCAAATTGCAGAGGCTTCGAAGGTCTCATTTTCAACAGAGCATAACATCATCAAAAGATTGAGAGAAACTGGAAAAATCTCTGTGCATAAGGGACAAGGCCGAAGACCTTTACTGGATGCCCGTGATCTTCGGGCCCTTAGACACCACTGGATCACTCACTGGCATGATTCTGTCATTGACATTACTAAATGGGCCCAGGAATACTTCAGGAGACGATTGTCTGTAAACATTGTCCCCCGTGCCATCCACAAATGCCACCGAAAACTCTATCATGCAAAAAGGAAGCCATTGTTGTGCATGATCTAGAAGTGCCAATGTGTTTTATGGGCCAAAGCTCATTTGAAATGGACTGTAGCGAAGTGGCAAAGTGTCCTGTGGTCAGACGAGTCCAAATTTGACATTCTTGCTGGAAATCATGGGCGTCGTGTCCTCTGGGCTCAAGAGGAGAAAGACCACCCCTCCAGTTATCAGTGTTCAGTTCAAAAGCCAGCATCTCTGATGGTATGGGGATGCATTAGTGCATGTGGTGTGGGATATTTGCATGTTTTAAAAAGCAACATGAATGCTGAAAGGTATATCAAGGTTTAAGAGCAACATATACTCCCCTCCTGACAACATCTATTCCAGGGAAGGCCTTGTGTATTTCAGCAGGACAATGCAAAACCACATACTGCAGCTATTACAACAGCATGGCTTCGTAGTAGAAGAGTTAGTGTGCTGAACTGGCCTGCCTGCAGTCCTGATTTTTCACCAATTGAGAACATTTGGCGCATAATTAAAAGAAAACCTGTTAAAGGAGATCCAAAACTCTCCAGTAGCTGGAAGCCTGTATTAAACAAGAGTGGGATCAAATTCCAATGGCAATCCAATGTCCCAACTTCTTTGAGACCTGTAGCAGCCATCAAATTTAAAATGAGCTCATTTTGTGGATAAAATTGTAAAATTTCTCCGTTTCAACATTTGCTATTTTATCTCTGTTCTTTTGTGAATAATTCACTGGCTGGTATGATATGAAAGTCATTGCGTTTTTTAATTTAATTCACAAATTTCACTTTGTCCCAACTATTTTGGAATTGGAGTTGTACATGTCATTGAAAATTGAATGTTTCAATTGTGAACTTTAAAGGTCAAGTTGAGGTTAGCGAATGGACAGTATATATGACTCCCTGTAAAGAGGGTCGGCAGATCGGGCTGTTTAAAATGGAGTTGGAAATAGAATTTGAGTGCGAGAATGAGAATAAAAGAGAAAATTAACATAAAAAGAAAAGGAAGAAGGATCATTTAAGTTCATCAGGAGAATCCAGTGATGTGTTGAGGAAAGTGGAGGTGTATCTAGTTAGGATGGTGGCAGTAAACCGAGCAGATGGGATTTTTCAAGACCTGCATGCGGTCGGAAGGTTTGTGGGGGAAAAACTTGGTGACGTGCAGTGGGTTACTAGAAGCGGGATGGCTATTATCGAATGTGTTACGAAGCGGCAGCGAAATAAGGCGCTAAGGATTAAAACTTTTACAGATTATAACGCTGTGACTTGCTTTCCGCTTGATTTGGAGGTAAAGGTGAGGGGAGTAATTAGTGGCATGTCTATATCAGTCGAGGCTGAGGAGTTTCAGGGGTTCCCAGGCTAGAAGATGTGGGGCAAGAAGATTAACTAGATACACAGACGTGTTAAAGGAGGACAGTTCATCTGTTTTTCTGACTTTTGAGGGAAACTTACTAGAAAGAGTGTATCTGAATTATATCAGTTACAGGGTGAGGCCATATGAGAGAGCTCCCCTCCAGTGTTTTTGCTGTCAGGAATACGGCCATTTTGCTGCAGTATGTAGAGGAGTCAAACGGTATGGGAGGTGTGTTAAGAAGGATTGTAGGATTGAGCTTTTGTAAAACTGGTGAAGAGTTGGTCAAGTGCCCGCAATGTGAGGGCAATCATGACACGGGAGTGCGACAGTGTCCAAAAACACTTAAGGAAGGAAAAGTCAGTAAGATAAGAGAAGAAAAGGGATGTTCATATGCTGAGGCTGTTGAGAGGGTGGATAGAATCACTGAGTCTGGAGAGACAGTACTAAAAGAACCAAGAAGTGATTGTGACTTTGTTAGTGTGGACAAAAGGAGGTTTCTAGCGTTTGAAGCAATGGTTATCAATTGTGCGAGCGAAATTGAATCTAAAACGGAAAGAATTTAAATGTTTGTGCGTGCTTCTAGGGAGTTTCTTGGGGTCACAGATGTGAAGGGAGAAGACATTCAGGAGATTTTACAAAAAGGCTTTGGTGGGAGTGGGAGCCAGATACCAACCAAATAATTATGTTTTGTTATCATTAAATAAAAATCGCAGACTAGGAATTATTATTACAATTTTTTTCCTATTTATTTTTTTTATTTTCTGTTGATTCAAGTTACTCCAAGCGAGAGTAAAAATCCAGTAGCAGGCGGTAATACACCAAAAGGTCTGTCAGCCGCCATAAAACCAAAAGAAAAAGAAGAAGAAGACTCCCTATGAGTTTCTATTACAAACGTAGGCTCCATCTGTAACCGTTTTGGTAATACAAATAGTTGTATTATGTCAATTTTGACCTTCAAAGGTCACCAACAGTCAAGTTGAATGACGGACGCCACACCAAGACAATAGCTTAGGCCCATAGGGCCGGTAACCTAAAAAAACTGATGAATTGCTAAATAACAGGCTGGGAGAGTGTAGCATCTCCTCTGTGAACGGTAACTTTTTGGGCTAATCATAGGAAACATCGCCAAAAGGCAACACTACATAAGAATTACAATTTCCTTTTGGCGCCATAGGCTGTTCTCATGCCAATTTAACCAAGAAGTCATTCAACATCAAACCAAAACAGGAAACCTGAAAATTGAACTAATATTACATGATCAAAAAGACCAAATACGGTTGTATATTTATATTCCCGAAATGACCTTTCAGGGAAATGATGGAATTATCTTGGAAGTCGTTGCCATTTCCTTAGGCTATGCTAATGAGGCCTGCTCCGATTGGCTGCCTGGCCACTTCGATTCCAGAGGGTGCAGACCCAAAAAACCAGAAAACCAACATGGCAGGTATCTCAGGACAACTTTCTGCGGCATCCATTACTGTAAGACCGTACTTGTTTGATCCAGAATCCGACCCCGAACGGAAGAAGGAAGCAATTGAAGTATTGCAGCAATGTATACAGCAAGATGTCGATGAGAGGCAAGTTGAAATTTAGAGTTTTGCTCATACTGTCTCGCCTTGCATGCATGTTATTGTAGCTGTACTGTTATATAGTCATATACTACTCAAAATTTGATAGGGATCATCGGAATGCTTTAATGAAATGACATGCAAATTTGGTAACTGCCACTGATGAACAATATATTGAATAAATGAAATGCAGTCAGACACAGAACACATTTGCAAGTGCATTTAATGACCTTAAATGATCATGCAACCTCTCATTTTTGGCTTTCACGAACACTTCATGGTTTCACCTCTGACATTTAAAGTGAAAGTAGACAGCGTTCATTTGATGTTTCATTACCACAGTTAATATCAATTGCGGGTATGGCCTCCCCTAGCTTGAATGACGGCTTGACAACGTCGGGGCATACTGTCAATCAGAACCTGGATCCTTGCAATTGGAATATTGTTCCATTCTTCAAAAAGGGCATTTTCGAGCTCTTCTAGAGTTGTGGGTTGTGCCTTACCACTGGAAATGGCGACCGGCAGCATGTTCCACACATGCTCGATAGGGTTTAGGTCCAGCGAACGAGTGGGCCAGTCCATGTGGACAATTGTCTCCTGCTCTAGGAATTCATTCACCACCCTAGCACGATAGGGACGGGCGTTATCATCCATCAAGATGAAATCAGGGCCAACAGCACCAGCGTATGGTCTTACATACACATTGAGGATCTCATCCCTGTACCGTACCCCTGCCATCGTCCCTCTCCCCATGACATGTAGGTCCGTTCTGCCGTTCCTGCTCATTCCTCCCCAGACCATAATTGATCCGCCACCATAACGGTCGTGTTCGTTGATGTAGGCATCATTAAATTGCTCATGTTGTCTTCGCCATACCTGTTGTCTCCTGTCAGTAAAGTCCAAGCAATATCGGGACTCATCAGTAAAGAGAACTGGAGCCCAATCGTTGTGTGTCCATGTGACATGATCGTTGAGCCCAATCCAAACGGTCACGCCTATGACGCACAGTCAGTCAGATTCTAACACATGGCCTTCTTGAGTTGAGGCCGGCAGTATGAAGACGATTCTGTATCGTCTGAGTGGATACCCTGACCCCCAAGGCGTTATGAAGGTCATTTTGTAGTGTGGTGGCTGTTCAGAAAGGATGACGTTGTGCCTGAAGTTTGAGAAAGTGGTCTTGTTGTTGTGTAGTCGATCTCTGAAGACCACCCCCATGATGGTGTGCTGCTGTACCAAACGTTTGATGCCGGTTCCACGCTCTGTTCACAATGCTTTGGCTGACGTTAAGTGCATTAGCAACGTGACATAATGAGAAGCCAGAGTCAAGCATTCCGATGCATCTTCCCAATTGCTCTGAAGTCAATGGACGTCTAAGACGTTGAAGAGACATTGTTATTGCTAAATGTAAAGCAAAAAATTTGGGAACTTCCAAATTTTCACCAACCAGCAACACACACGTCTGAGTTGAAATGGTGAAGTGATAGTCAAAGCCAAAGTGTGAGGCTGCACGCTCATTTAATGTCATGAAATGCACTTGCAAATGTGCAATGTGTCTGACTGCATGTCATTTATCCAATACATTGTTCATCAGTGGCAGTCACCAAATTTGCATGTCATTTAAAAAAAAATTCCTATGATCCTTATCAAATTTTGAGTAGTATATATATACCCACTTAGAAGGGATGGGACTTTTGCCCAAAAATCATATTAAAAATTTGTTTCTTAATTAAGATTAATATTCAAATATATTCAAATAATTTATAAAAATATTTTGATCATACAGTAAGGTCTACTAAGGAATCAAAATAAAGTTGTCCACCAAAGAGCGGTGTATCATGCAATTTCAATGGGCAGGCAATCACATTTTCAGATGAAGAAACACGGTGTCTATCAACAACTGTTTTTTTCATTAAAAGTCACACCCAGCTTTTCGACAGGTTTTTCTCATTGTCACCAACCTCAGGACAGGAGCCCAGATGACCAATAATAGCCTGTCAAGCATGGAAAATGTCATGATTTGGGAGCTTTGTTAGCTCTTTTTTGTTACTCTCGTCCGGGACGATATCGTTTTGCTCACTGTCGGATTCCTTAGCCAGCTGGCATTGATTGGGGGCGTTGCCCGGACTCTATTTAAGCTCCTGTCCTTCCTCGTTCATGTTGCTGGAGTGTCATTTTGCTCTTGACGCTTTAGCCGGTAAGGTATTTTGAGAAGTTAGAGTATTGGCAGGATCTTAGCTGCATTTAAGGAGACGTGTTAGTTAGTAAGGGTTTGATTTGGTTTTTATTTCCCTTATTTTGATCTTTGGTTCGAGCTCGCCTGTCTGCTACCACGGACGGAGTCTGGTCCGTCGGTAGTGCGAGGCTCGTGATTTCTGTCTGATTTTATCTCTCAGCACGTTGCTGATTTTCTCTTTCATTTTGGGCCGCTGCACGTGGCGTCCTACAACCTACGCCATCCCAGAAAAGCCTCTGAATATAAATAGAAAACGTTTGCAACCCAACACTTTTAGAAAAAATTATGCCCGCTAGCGAATGCGGATCCCATAATGTGCTCGGAGTTGTAGCAAAAGATCACCTTGGCTTTAGAGTTTGCTCCAGACTGACTGAAGCCAGCACTGCAAACTTGATGTTTGGCTGTGTGAAACAAAGCGAGGCTGAATGGAGCCTGCGTGAAGGGAAGAGAAATGATAAGGCCAGCGTTCATCTCACAGTTACATATTGACGTACGATGAGTGACGTATGTTGTGCGCTACGCGCTGCTGACCAATGGAGACAGACACACACAGACATCACTCCACTCAAAAAGTAGTAGAGATAACAGGTTTGAATATTAAAGGCTGCATAATATTCGTTCGAATGTCATAATTTTTATTTATATTCAAATTATATTCGAATACCGAAGTTCGGAGTCACAGCCTTAATTCAAACTAATATTATGCAGCCCTTAATATTCGAACCTGTTATCACTACTGCTGTTGATCTTGATTCATTGGCTGGCAATCATCAATATAATAAGAACATCAGATCCCTTGAGAACGGAGTGCTGAGTATAATGGCTTTTGTGTTTTTGTAAACACCTGAGGTGCGGAGGACAATGCGAAAGGAAGGCATGTGCATTGGTATGGAACTCCATCCCTAGAAAATCTTAGATATTTTCTGTCCTCAACAGCAATAGGCATACTATGATAAGCCTCTTAGAGGTCGATAGAAGCAAAATAATCACTCTGATGAACAAGTTCCAGAGCAAAATATAAAGTTTCTTAACTGTTATAAGTTTATTATGAATCAAAATTTTCAATTTTTCTTTCTTCATGTGAAAACCAGTTAAATGAACTGACCTTCAACCGGATCAGAACATTAAATTATACCTTTCTTAAGTAGGGTCTGTAACTCCACTGAAATAATCTTTTGCTCCACACAAGCAAGGGAATTTGACAAGGTAAGTATTTTGGAACAGGAGGCCAAGCAAATTCAATTTTATTACCTCGACCATTCTCCAAAATCCAATCATCTGAAGTCAAGATTTTCCAAACATTTACACACTCTGCTATACTGCCTGCCTAAAAATTTGTGCTAGTATTTATTAAGGCCTCACAGTCACTCACCTTTACTATTTAATCAGAGTTGACGCTGGCGACTCGGACACAGGGCTAGAGCCTCTAATTTTTTGGCTGGTTCTGCTGTCTCCCTCGGCTGTAATAACATCTGCCTCTTGCACTTCTGCCAGGAGGACAGTACATCGAGGCCCCTCTTGACTAGTACCATGCCTAGTTTTTTGAGCCTCTTTAAGAAGTTTTATGGCCAATCTTGGATATGCTGTCAACGCTGGTGACTTTTTCCTGATATTGTCACCAAAAAGGCCATTAGCAGTAACTGGAGCATCTGTAGCACAAAATATTGAGGCCTATTGCTCTGACAAATTTGGCTTTATGGCCAGGCGACGGAAGACAGAAAAATTGTTATTCTTGTTGGCTAACAATGCCAAGTCCTCTGAAACTAGTCCACGCACAGATCTATAGGTACAAAGTCTTTTGACTTTTTTAACATCTGTGACAGTTTTGAAGTTAGTACAATTCCATGTGACAACTGGGCTTGCAACTTTGTTAAGCACGGTCCCTACACCAAACTTGTTTATTCAAGGCATTCCAAATCTCAGGGTTCACCCTAAGCAGCAGAATAAGCTCACAAGTTTTAGGAATAGCATGTTTTTTGACGATGTGTTCCACATTAGTCTTCCTAGTACAAGCCAAAGATAAAAACTGGATTATTTTATGGTAAATTTCCTCACCACTGGCCTAGGTGCCCACAAATATATCACTAAGTGCTTCCCAGCCCAGTCGTCAGCCTTAGCAGCCATATTACATTCGGTTAATATATTCAAAGAAGGAATACCCACAGAGTTTGACACAGACAAATCCATGATCGGGATCGCCTGCGCACAGAGTGGAGAGTTTGTCCAAAATATCAGAAATACTGAGCTTCAGTCTGAGGTACAAAACATTTACCTCATCAAGGATATCCAACACTTAAGCAGTTCGAGCTTGCCTGGGCTTTTTATACGTTAAACGCCATCGTCCGGTTTTCTCCGGGACTTGCTTTTACTAGCAGACTTATGCTGGTTCTCATACTTATGGTTCTCATTTCATCTTAGAAGTAAGGGGCTCTGCCGAGAATGTAGCTGCATTATCATGCTTGTCGGATAAAGCCATTATAGGCACATATTGTTGTCAAACCCCTCAAAATGAGGGGGGCCACTTTTGCCTTCATCCAAATCGCTTGTTCACTGAACAAAAATATAAACGCCCCATGTCAAATATTGATGCCGCATCAACAACTCTAAGTGAGCACATCTTGACTTTTAATTGTACAATAGGGATATTTCTCTTGATTTGTGTACCATTTTTTAATCCATCTCTCTGTCAGTGTGATGGCGATGGTGTTAAGACGCTAAGAGCTGTGGCCCGAAATCAAAGTAAAACCCAGCAACGTGCTGAGGGGCTAAAACAAATGGAAATCACAAGGCTAGCGCTACCAACGGACCTGACGCCATCAGTGGTAGCCAAAAGGCGAGCTCAACAAAATACAAAAGAAAAGGGAAATAAACCAACATTGTCCATGCATGTTAATCCCAAAATTTTAAGCAGCAACAGGCTGTAATAATAGGAACACGCTATCCATCGTTTCTCTTGCCCATGAGCAATATTTGACTCGGCTGTGTTATACCCAAACACGCCTTCTTTGCCAACTTGCGCTGGAAGGAGGGACAGAGGCGGGACAGAGGAGTACTTGCGCCAGGCTATGCCGGGCACAAAATTGCAGCATACGGCTGGACACACCCCGCTGGCGCGGCGCACCTCCCATTTGCCGCGCCTGCGCCTGGTCTACGAAATTAGAGCCCTTTGACTGTGGGAAGGAAGCAAAAACTGACAAAAACTGAGAGGGCCACTTTTTAGTTGTTCAGTGAACTTGGTCTCTTCTAGATGAGCTTCGCCAGACAGTTGGTAAGGTGCAAAATACTTCCCCTCTGGTTTTTATCCAAATTTGTTGGCCTCATGTTTTGGGGTCTTAAAATTAATTCTGCTTATAATCTGGCAGGGTTTAACTTGAACTTTTGGACCTCGTTGTATGTCACGTGGAATGGAATTACCACCGAGGATACGTCAGAGAGCTCACATTGTTTGTAAATTGGTGAAAAAGTAAAATGGTGTCATTGAGGATTTGTTTCTTTTTCAGGGATATATCCTTGCTTTTGGCCTCCAACAGGCTACGCCTAGTTTTTGTGTTGAGTCTGCATATCAGATAACCTGCATTGCTTCATTGTTAAGCCACATGCTCCGTTTTGATTCGTCATTGCTTCGCATCAACCTCCTTATAGGTTCAGTGCCAGTACAGAAGATTGCAATCATTTGTGATGGGAACACTGGAGTTCTTTAACGACTGAATACATTTTCTTGTTAGTTGCAGTGATTCCCAGACTCCAGTTAGTGTCATATTTCCTATAGTCAGATTGGCGATGACTTGCTGTTTGATCCCTTTTTCCTGCGCTACACGCCCTGACATACTGGATATCAAGCCTGGTAGCATCTGCCATTCTTTTTTTCAACAGTGTCATTGCTGCATAAACATTGTTAACTTACATTTGCTCCCAGGAATAGGTTTTGCACTCCTTAATGGAAATCAGACTATTGATGATATTGGAAGCATTACCTAACTCATATAAATTTGCTTTTATAGGTGTGTTTGCATCTTCACAAAGAGTGTCGGGCATACACATATGAATGAAACCACTCAATGGTCTGGGGCTAATTTTCAAGGTTCCGGTGGGCTTATTAGTTTAACTGAAGGAAAATCTTGAAGGTACAGGGAGCATACAAGACATTCCAGATGATTTGGAGCATCCAGCGGTTTCTGAGGCCCGGTCTTGTTTCGGGGTCATAAGAAAGAGGTCTGTATATGCAACACACAGGAGCAGCACGCGAAGTGGGACAACTAAATCGCAGTTCAATAAAATGCCTTGGCTGCCCTAAAACCAAAAGCAAAATACAAAGCTGTGAAAAAGCACTACTATGGGTGGAAATATGTGCCACTTGAAATTGAATTTGAATTATTGAAATTTGAATTTCAATCGCTCAGTTTGAATTTGAATGGGACAATTAGGATTTGAATTCAAAACTTGTAATTCAGATTCAAAATTTAACTTCGAATTCAAAACTTGTAATTCAGATTCAAAATTTAACTTCGAATTCAAAACTTGTAATTCAGATTCAAAATTGCACAGCCACACATTCGGGACTTTGATGATCAGGTGTGCCACTCATCCAGGACCTGGCTGGAGGAAGAGCAATCGATTGCTGATCCCGAACTCCTTTCTTTGTACTGTCGTGGGTGCTGCCACTAGACTGCATAACAAAGTTATATCAATTGTTTACCACATATTTACCAGTCTTTTGACTCTTGTATTGTTATGCAAGAGATAGTATAACTGTAGCTGTTAGATTTTGTTGACATGACACGGCTTGCATGCTGAATTACGCAGTCATGATGCCTTGCTAGCTCTGAAAACTAGCTAGCTAACCTTTTGAATATGAAGCCCCTTTTACACCAGCCAAAAAACCCAATAACACCAACTAACGTCGGGTTTTGTCTTCGGTACGATCTGCATTCACTCTCTGGTCAAATGATTGCAGTAGTCATTAGTTCCAGCTCTGATCGGCAGGTATATAAATAGGATACGTGGATGTACACGCTAAGTTTAGCCCCTTTTCTGGTACGAATTTGACCCTCGAACTTATCCCTTGCGTTTAAAGATTTCTCCAGATTCTCTGAATCTTTTGATGATATCATGTACTGCAGATTCAAAGACTTCACAATTTTACATTGTGGAACATTTTTCTGAAGTAGTTCCACAATGGTTCCAGACACAGTTTTTGCTGATTGGTCATTCCCTGTCCATCTTTACGTCTGAGGGACTCTGCCTCTCTAAAATGCTCTTTTTATACCCTGTCATGTTACTAATCTGTTACCAATTAACCTAATGAGTTGCAAAATGCTCCTCTAGCTGTTTTCTATTATAGTATCGCTTACTTTTCCAGCCTTTGGTTGCCTCTCTCCAAAATTTTGCATTCTGTTTTTATTTACAATTTACACAGCATCACAACAATTTTGGAATTAGGGTTGTGGTCTCCAGCTACTTAGATAAGCAAGAGCAAATGTGTATACCGGTAGCAAGTTTAGCATGTGGGAGAAAGCAGCAGGCAATATTATCGAACACCAGGCAATATTAACTAGCAGCAGACAGAGTGATTCTGAGATTAATGCAGCGCAGTAGGGCGCTAAGGCATGTTTGCTGCCGGGACGGAGCAGGAAAGCGGCTGAGATAGCCCCCTTCAAAAAGGGGATGAGCAAGCTCTGAAATGCATGGAAGTGTCTATGAGAATGTGGGCATGTCTCGAATTGGGAACTAAAACTAGCTCCACAAGCTACGACCCATGACAACAATGACAACAGCAATAACAATAATAATATTTATATGAATATTTTGCTTAAAAAATATGTATTTGAAATCAAAGGTTATTGTGGAGATCTGTGTAGCCAGCTCTGTAGGCTAACATAGCCATAATAGCAACATGGCTAACTTTAGCTAGCCATTCAGCTAGTTATCTGATGATGTTGTCAGATGAAGCAAGTAAAAACTTATCACATAAAATCTGCATGTGAAATTAAAGGTTATTGTGGATATCTGGCTTTGTCTGTTTCTCTTTCTTAATATTGGGCAGCAGCTATCAAATCACCATGTAAGCTGTATGCTTTCGGTTCAGCGACTTGCCAGACATTTTAGAAAGAAAATGCCCACAAGTGGCTGGCAGCAATGAGCGACAGCTAATTTGATTTTTGCTGAGCAGTGTGTGCATACTGTAAGACATATGTCATGAAGTGGTTTAATGAGGCTTACCCAGGGAACATATCTCCCAGTGGTGGGACCTAAGCTCGAATGGGTTAGTACAAAGACAAACTCTCTGGATTGAGAGAAATGTAACAAAATTATTGTTTGAATACTTTAATGGCACAAAGCAATCTCCCCTCCATAAATTCCACTGGGAACAATCAGCTTGGAAGTGCCTGACTTTCCATTGTCTCTAAACATGTGCAGATTATGATATGAGACTGGTTTTATTTTTGTAAAAATTCCTTATAACCTTTAGTTGGGTGCAAGTCTCTTTAAGTCCTGAGATAACATATCTTTTCTGGATCTGTAAGACACAAGCTTGACTGCTTTAGTTTAGAGAGTAAATGTGACAGGTTGGAATTTTCTGATGAATGGAATGTAATTTAAGATTAAAGACATGTCGTTTGCCATAGTTTCTCCAAGCCTATAGACTCCTTTGTCTGAGCCAAAGACAAACAGATTTTTTAATGCACCCAGCTGTGAATGTGTTAAAAGGAATTTTGCTCTTTTCTGCCTTTACTGGGCTGAATTCTGAATCAGTAGCATCTCACCAGGCAGCACCAAATCAGGCTTTGTTACTGAGACCTGTACAGCCTGAATACTGCTGCGCAGAGATTACCATGCAATTTGTAGCTCGATTATACACTGCAATCTTCCCATTGAATCAGGTTTACTTCTCGTTTGAATTTTTCCCCCTTCTTAGCCACTGAAGTGTCTTCTGCCACACTTCTTTCTAAGAAAGTCATATAATCTTTCTGAGGTAATTATACCAGTTGAAAATATTTTAACCTGCAAACTGTGCCAGAAAACATATAATGCTTCCCCCCATTAGTCTTTCCTTTCTATCACAATATTTCCTTTCATTATACATTATTTTTATTCAGTGAGTTCTGGTCAGGTTTGTCCACCGTGTGAGAAATCAGAAAATCACTTGGATCAAAAAAATGTTATTCTTAGTCAAGAAAAGAACATTGAGATAATTATACATTATATGCATACAGCGTGCAAGAATGTAAATTTGAAATTAAATATTTTTACCACAGACCACATATTGCTACCGCAAAACTGGTCAGCTTACAATCTTTTCTCTATTATACTTTGGGAATCCTCCCTAGAGGTCACCCTCATGAAAAAATGAAAAATATGAACCATCAAATAGCAGCATCATGAAACCTTGCATGCACGATAACAGTCACATTCACTGCTCTCACCTTCTTCACTGTACATACAGCAGTTCTCTCAAGTCCCATGAAAAGGCAAAGCATGGATATTGGTTTGTGGTATCACTCCACTGGGGATATTACAGTGTGATACTGGGGCCAATTAGATGCTCATCAGCAGTGATTTATCATTCTGAACCCGCACCAGGCAGATACTGCCCACTTGCAGAGCTCAATGGGAGCGGAAAACACTGTTTGAGTTAATAAGGCGCATCATTATTGCACAGTGCTTTTCCTACTCTCCGGAGCAGTGTTTGCTGCTGTGGCACGCTCTCTTTCCCTCCCCAGTGTCTGGTCCAACCCGACCTGGCTTGACACCCTGTGTAATGGCTTTGCTCCCAGCAGCTGAGAACATGCGAAAATAAAAAATACCCTAATATTACATGATATATGAGATACGTGGTACTGAACGGTAAATTGATCTATGTTTACATATCTAAGTTACACTTTACTGCACCTCTTCAGGGTATCTGGTTATGATGGGTTGTCATGGAGGAAACATGAGACTATGGCCCTTTTCTCGAGATCGGGTTCTACAAAATGCAGCAGCCTTCACTTTTGCATCAGCCTTCAGTTTTGCATCAATGAAAATTGATTATGTTCTTTGGAAAATATTTTCTCCATGCATGTTTTTTTCTTTTCACCTCAGAAAGATGTACCAAGAAATTCAAGAGGTTAATCTCTACCATGTCTCAAAATCATATGGTTACATTTGCATGCGCAACGCAAGAGGTAATGTGATCCTAAGTTATTAACGCCATCTGGTAGGATTTGAAATTGACCTAAAGGGAGGACAGAGAAATTGAAATCTTGTTTTCTTTCCTTGGTGGAAGGCAATAAAGCAGATGTTGGTAGAAACATAGTCATTCTCCCAGAGTAAGCAAAACTACCATATTCAGTGTGTCGGAATATTGTGAGTAATGCCTACTGGCTTGCTAAGAATTATATTTCTGGGGTTAAGTTGCACTCAAATGGTACCGTCATGCTTTTCTTTGCATGTTAACTGAGACAGACGTGGTAGTAACTAAATGAAAATCTTCTTGTCCCAAACTGCCCTGTGGTCATAGAGAGTGCAATAGGGCAGTATCCTTGCTGCACAGAATGAATGAATGAATGAATTAATTAATTAATTAATCTGGATAAATTATTGCCTTGCCTTGGTCTGCATGCTTTTTTTTTTGATCTGAGTTTTGAAGAATGCTTCAAGATACTTCAGTCTGAAGTTTTATATACTTACAAGACAGTAATCTGTAGATGAGAAATTCATGATGTCTTATCGGTCAAACCACAGGTGAATCTGATAACATGGCATGGGCCGTGGGAGTCCTAGGGCTAACATCTGGCATACAGAGCAAAACACCTACCATGTTTTGGTGCTTGAAGGTGGAGTAAACGCCCCCAAGTGGCTAATGGTACCTGCATTAATACATTGTGTGCTTGTTAGATGGATTTTTTGACTTTCCCAAGAATGTGAATTAAATGCAACCTATATGACACGTGCAGTTAGCCTGTGCTTATGTGGTCCAGTGGGCGAAACATGGGGATAAGACTGGGAGATTTCAGGTTCAAATCTAATCCGGTATTTTCTCTGGCTTGACAAATTTAAGCAAAATGAGACCATGGATATCCTTTGTAAATGCCATGTATGTCCAACTAAAGAGGCGTACTGGGTGTTTATTATGAAGAAGAGGGGTTCCCAGAGTTGCTCCTGGGGGCACTCCTATATTGTGCTGCTTTTTTTTTTTGTTCTAAAAACAAAAGTAAGTGTAGGATTTTAAAAAGATATTCATTTGTCCTAATTTGGTGCATTCCAAGTTTAAAGCAGTAATTCACCATCTTAAACCACATTTTCACAGAAATATCCATGTGTGCCATGAAAAATGAAAGGCCCTTAAGCATAATGTGTTTATTTTTGTAATTTATAATTTTATCTCATTCGTCTTGCTAACAAAATTTTAAGTTGATAGGATGACAGGTTTTGGAGTTTTTACCATTAGTTTGCAACAGCACCATCTATGGATGGATTTACTTCTAATTTTGTTGGCTTGAGTCTGATGACCTGCTTGATGAGGGCCCTCAAGTTTGGTGATGACAAGACACTGCATTGAGGAGTAGAGGCCACACCCACAAAATTCATTGCCTTATTGTGACCAGATCTTTTATTGAAGCAATTTTGCAGATTTATCATTTAAAGATCTTAGAGTCTTAAGATGTAGAATACCAAATTTAGCACCCTCTGGTGGTGTTTCTGTAGCAAAACATGATCTAATGCAATACCACTTGTGTGTGGTGAAATAAACTAGTGCTTTTTAAAAGTTTCTGGCTTCTTCTTGCCTGGAGGGGGCCGGATCACCCAGGACTCCTGTAGATCTTCCCAGAATGCGCTCGGTCAGTAGAGGCAGAGTTTTTGTTTCAGCAACAGAGTTAGATAGTGGCGTTAGAGTGTTATTAGAGAATCTCCTTCAGAGAAACCTCAATAAAACCTGAGAGAAAAACCTTTTTGGAAAGGGGAAGCAGACATGGTGCATTGGCACTGCTGTGTGTTCATTATGTCTGGAGTTGGACATGCTACACGTACACCAACGCTTGTCATGTTATTGCAGCTTACCTGCTGAGGCAATCCCTATCCTCCCCTCCTCAACCCTCCAAACAGATGACCTGTGGAAAAGGGGAACACACTTCACGTGCATGTTGGTCAGATTACCAACCCCGAGAAACTGCTTTTTACTTTATGCAACAAAGGCTGTTGCTGATTTAACTGTGCTGAATGTGATAATTAAGTGATCTTTAGGTAAAAACTGGTCTAATAATGTTGAAATTTCAGAACATGATCCATTCCTCCACACTGTAAAGAGTGACACCATGATATAGCACTCAGGATCCACCCAGCACAGTCAAGATGTCAGTGCATCACAGATCCATGAAAAAGAAAAACCCACTGAATATGCCTTAGCAAAGTTTACTTTAAGTTTCAGACAGACGAATTTTTTACTCCCAATTGTACACCACTTTTTTTTTTGTGGGAATGAGGTGTAATGCCCCTCCCCTCTGCCATTCACATCCCTGGCTACCTGCCCTCAGCTAATCATTCCATTAACCTTCTGTTCTTTTCAGTTAATCGTATCACCTATTACTCTTAAGTTAATTCAAATTCCCTTGTTATTGAAAGCTTAGTTTCAACCTTCGTGGGCAGGTAGCCATATTCTGTTACCCTCTATGTTTAGTGCACTCCCTTTTCAGTTTTTCTTTAAGTTTCGTATTTGTATTGGTTTTTGATATATTCACCTGTAATATTTAATAAATTCAACATCCCTGCATTTGGGTCCTCCTCTCTGATCCTAGCCCTGGCACCCCATTAACATCTCTGGGTGCCAGGGTGTGACATGAGGTAAAAATGAGAACTGTTAAATTGCTAATATTACAGGCCATTCTCAGATACTGTGGCTGTGAATGAATGTGAATGAAACTGTGATATTGGAGGTCCTCTTTCACCTTCATTAATGATGACCTATTGACATTGTTGTGGTTCCCATTCAGAAATATTTTTGTATTTTCAAGGTACCCCCATTCCCAAACAATTGGAGAGAGTCAGACTCTTCAGAAAATTAGACTTTATTCAGGTATATGAACCAGTACAAAGTCAAGCTCTTGTTTGATAAGAAAAACTGACATTCTACTTTTCACACCCAATCTTTATACCTTCATGTCCGGAAATTTCCTCCAAATGTTTTTTCTGCCCTCTCGCGCTACAAATGTTCAATAACGTAATGTCTGCTTCTTACTTGTTTTTCTCTTTTCTCATTGGATGGCATCATTTGCAAAATAACTACACTCTCAGAAAAAAAGTACCTATTTGTATCTTTCAGGGTAAAAGGCTTGTCACTGGGGCGGTACCCGCACAGGTACTGCTGTTGTACCCTCAGAAGTGGGTACTTATTTACTTTGGAACATAAAAGTACCTTTTAGGTGCTAAAAAGGTTCACACGGGTACCTTTAGGTCCTATAAGTCTTAGGCTGTACGTAAGTTCTGAATGCACCTTAGGGAACAGAAATGAACTCCTGCTGTACCCTATTTCTGACAGTGTACTTCAAGGCTACTTAATTGTTTAAGAGAACTTTTAAATGGGTCATAGGTCATCCCAGAGGCAGACAACCAAAGCACTGCCTATGTGCCTTGAGGACTACCACCAAAAGATTATGCCCCTCTGACAGTCTCATACTGGTTATACATATTTCTAATAATCAAAACTACTAATTTGAAGCAAGCGTGCATAATTATATGATTTATGATGAATAATACTAAATAATGCTGATGACTGAACCGATACTGACTGAATCTACAGATGTTTATCAAAGCTACAGAGATCAACTGAACAGGTATTGATTAAATCTATTGAATAGATATTAATCAAAGCAGAAATCAACTGAAAAGATATTGATCGACTCAACTGAACAGATATAAACCAAAGCAAAATTAAACTGCTTGTGTGTATTTGTGTGTGAGTGTGATACAGAAATAACAACAAATGAAACCGCTGCAAAAACTCTGTGTTTTCTGATTTATTTTAATTTTAAACTGATCTTTTGACAAACTAAGTCTCATTCATTTCTATTCAAAAAGTAATGTTACAGGGAGTAATTAGATCAGAGGAAATTTTTTGTTGTTCTTAGAAGGCTTCAAAAACGGAGTGGGTGGCTTTGGGGTGCCGTGCTTTTTGCAGTTGATTGCCACAGCCAGCAATTCTCACAACAGCGACACTCAACTTAACCTGATATCTGCATCTATTTTCAAAGAATGTGAGAATGGATACTGCACTTTCAGATTATGAGGTCCAGATGAATGTCTATTTCTATAAATTCTGGGACCAAAAATCATTTTTGCTTATCATTCACTTAAAAGGGCGCAGGAAACATGGGGTGCTGCATGCTATACAATAACTCAAAGACTAGAAACCTATTTCAGATAATAGATTTGGAAACTTAATCCTGCCCTGTTTAAGAGATGTGAATATATTGGCAGTATCTTAAAAGGAAATCATATCCCTTCAAGGTGGGAAATGGCTGATAATTCAGCATATGTGAAACTCTGTGAAGTATTTAATTCAACTGCACATGAATTGCAATGAGAATCTTTGCTGTTATGTGGTGTTACTGAAGTATTGGATATGGTCTGATGCACAGCCTCTGGTCTTGAGTCTATAGTACCTTTTAATCTAACTGAAAAATTCTCAGCGCAGATTCCTGACTGTTTCAATAGAGAATGTTCTTATAAAAGATGGTACTTGCCTTTTCTGTGATAGCTGCAGAGGCACATGAATAGTGAGCTATTTCCATAGGGAATTGGAGCAGTTCCTGGAAATGTTCTTTAGAAACACTCTGGTGGTAGAGTTATAGGGTGTTTGAATACCCACTGGCAGAGTTGCATGGCAGTGCCTCCCCACATACTAGCACTCATCCTCTGACTGTGCCAAAGCTTTCACAGCTGGGCCCACTGATTAGTCTCACTCAGGAACAGAAAACCTCACTATTCAGGGAAAATGGACATTGCAGCCCCATCACTGAATGTTATTTACAATATTTGGTACTTTCTAGTCTAGTGTGGTTTCCAACCCAAACATCACCCACAATGGAATTTGCATAACGTGCACTCACTATGTCTCCATCTCACTGATTATGGTTTTGCAGGTGGCTAATTGGCAGACTTTATATGTTTCCTGCCCAACATGGGTTAGATGTCTGATACGGGACCATAAATGACTTGTGTATCCCAATAATAGTGGAAATAATGCTTTGAAAATGCTTGAATTTATGATCTCTGCTCTTAAGCCACCAGCCAACACAGTGACATCATTGTCATACCAATTTTAAATAATCCTCAGAAACTGAGGTTTGTGAACCACAAATAATACTGCATCAAACATTATACAAGCAGGGGCGTATCTTCAGCAGGGAAAGCAGGGTCTGCCTAGTGGCCCAGAGCCCTTGGGGGGGGCGGTCAGGGCCGATACAAATTTTACGAGTATATTGGAGCATAATGGGTATGAATCCAAGGTGTGGACATTAGACTCTTATATCCACAAATCACATGTAACTAGGCCTTACCGTTGATGTTGATTGACGTAATATAACATGAATCATTGACATACTATATTGGAGCTTAATGCGTACAAATCCAAATTGTGGACATTAGACTCTTATATCCACAAATTACATGTAACTAGGCCTTGCCATTGATGTCGATTGACGTAAGCACGGGACCTAGGTGTCCTAATTTCAACAAAAGAAGTCGAAGGGGCACTGGTAGCACCTGCAGGAAGGACGACTACTGGTGCTTTTCATTATGCTAATGTGTCTCCTCACTTGCATCTGTTCATCCTTGCTCAGTCCCTCTCAGCGAGGATTTGCAAGAGAGATGCAAGGATGTGGCACAATGGCAGGGGAGCCGAAACTGCTAAATGAGAAATCCTTCATTTCATTAAGCAATGACTTATGTGGAGGAGCGGCATGTAAACATTATGCCAAGGAATAAAAGGTTTCTGTGGAGGATATACTTGAGTTTCCTCGCTTTAAGCTCCTACTGACACCTCTTCTCTCCTCGCTCCGTGTCTGCTCGAGGTAAGGGATTGGAAGTTCCTCCACGATGGCAGAAGCAGAACAATTTCCAGGTCACAGGAGAGGACGCAAGGAAGCAAAAGCTAGCATACTGAGAAGCACCCCAGGTGTCCTTCTTTGCCTTGTACCACATAGCATTTTCATTACTTATCCCGCATCCCGCATATTAAGACTCAGTCCGGCAATTTTACATTATTGCCTCTAAATGCTGTTTGAAAATCAGGCACTTACCAAATATTTTAGTGCAGTTCTGGAGCTCAGGTATTTTGTGGCGAAAATACATTTATCTAAATTAGCCCTACATTTTCAGTTGGAACTTACAGTACATTACAAACCACAATAATGAAGTTTTACAAATGCTTAGAACCAATTAATTAATTCTGAAAATACTCATTAACTCTTCACGAAATGGGCGATTAAAAGCAGCTGACACATTGCCGTATAATGGCTACATCAGAGATTTAAAGAGATTGTTCAGCTGTCCAGAATCTTTGTTTCAGTATGTGACTTTGTTCTCCTGGAATATGACTCGATATAGCCTATAATTCCTAAAACAGGCCTAACCTCAATTTTTAACGTTTTGGCGTCAAGTAAAATTCCACGAGAGAAACCTTATGTTTCTTTTCTGTATCAATGGCCAAACATAGCTTTTGACGCACAAGCAATCATCTCAAACTTCCCACAACCAAGACAGATGAATGGAAAAACATAAAAACACAAAAATTAAAATATAATAGTATAAATATATAATTTAGAGTCCTGCCCTAAAGTAAGTAATTTGTTTTTGGTAAAAACAGCGAGGAATAACCACAATGCAATGGTAAACCCGCAATTTATATCTGTGATGAACTTGAAAAACTGACCAATATTTCAAGTTTACGGTGCATGTTCACCCAAGACAATGCCCTTTTCAGGTGAATTGTTAGGCTTTGTTGTAGTTAGAGTCATTAATTGACACTGTGACTCAATCAACAGAACGTAAGTTAACATTACCTCTTACATTTCACTGATGTTGCTTGCATAACATGTACTCAATGAAGCACTTTGGTTCAATCTCATCACACCTTTCACCATATAAGGATTATTGTCTTTGCTTGTCTATTTATTGCCTTTTGTGATGGTGACAGGAAAATATTATATAAATTTATATTATATATAATCTTTTTAAATTTATGTGTATTTATTTTTATTATAATATTTATATAGTGTGTGTGTGTGTGTGTGTGTGTGTGTTTCATTTAAAGGGGCATAATATGACATTGGTCAGGAGGATGAAAAACTGAAAGCCGGTCACGTGTGCCATTTTAATTATGCACATTGTTATTGGACCCATGGATCAGGCAAATACACTTACAGCTAGGTCCATAAATATTTAAATAATCTTGAAATAATAATCAAGGTAACGCCATTTGGGATTTCTGTTGAGGTGTAAAAAAATCAGTATATGTCACTGAATCAGAGTAAATGAATATGGAACACAACATAAATGAAAGATCAAATTTTGAACCTAACAAAGTTTTACTTCTATGCCTTGTGAACTTATTTAGTCACAGTCTGAGACCTCTAAAAAATTACAGTACAGAATCTCTTCATTATCTGTCAAAGTTTATTCTAATCAAGTAAATCAGAGCAAAATTAGAGAGGAATGTCTCATAGGTGGCTTCTCTAAATTGGCAGTTTGGGTACCTTTCGTGCCATATCAGAATTCTTTGGTACCAGACTGTAAAACTCATTCGATTTCACTTATATGCCACTATAGGCATACATTCCATCCAAATACAACTAATTTTTAAAAATTTTTTAAATGATTATCTCTGCCAATCCTGTATACATTTTCCCATTCAAAGAAAATACATACAAAGAAAATGAAGTTTAACTCCACTGGAGCAGATTAATTAAAAACAAACAAACAAACAAATAAATAAGAACAAGCAAATAAATTATAAATACAAAGAATAAAACCCCCAGCAATTATTTATCCAAGAATAATGCTTTAATGACCTGTTGCAATTTTTTGCTCACTATTTCTGGAAACACCAATGAGCAATGTGACAATGTTGACTGCGCTGTACTCCCACCTTGTGCAAAGACAATGTGCAACAAATTGCAATGTGCCCACTTCATTAGCATCCTGTGGGGAAATGCTGATTCCCCACATCCAAGACATGGTTTGGATCCTCTGAACTACAGATGGAAGGACAAGAATTGATACTACACCTCTGACTGGTACTTTGATCCTGCCTTGTGCTACGTCGCTCTGCTCCAATCGTGGTCCTCTGCCCCAATTGTTATTTTGTCTCTACCTGCCTTAGGTGGCGAATTTGTATTCTTTCTTTTCGTTTCTGGATGTGCAGATGCACCTGCACCGCCTCGCCACCTGATGTCTTCAGGACCTATATGAGGGGCCCTGCCCAGAACTAAGATGGAGAGGGCTCACTGACGTGGCAACATCAGCCTTTGTTCTGACTTTGTGCATTCAAAACGCGGTACTTTTATTGTGTACCCAAACTTGAAACAGCACCCCCAGGGAAAACTAGAGCCTGTGTCACCTCTCCCACTTTTATGTTGCGGTTTGCTTTTCGTTTTCATAACCTTAGACTATAAACCTAACTCAGTTGGCTGACGCTACTTAACGTTAGCTAGTTAAGCAACTAAATAATGACACGTGGCATAAAATCGTAACAAACTAACTATAACATTCCCGCTATATAAACAACATAACAAAAACATTGCACAAATGAAATGAGAACGTACTAACACTGCTTTCTACAAAAGGAAGAAAACTCAGCATTTGCTACCGGTATGTTTACAGGGGGTCATAGGCAGATAAGTCAACTTAACTGAGATGCACATCACTTTTTACCGCCTATGGACGATGGAAAAGGAAGTTTAATGATGACGGAGTCCCGCTAATGAGTTGCTATATCTTCGCGATCTGAGAAGACAAAGGCAGACACTCCATGCTTGTGTTGATCTGCTCTTCTGAGGAATGTTGTTGTTATTTCAAAGAAGTAACGAACAAACCTATTAAAGTATCATACCAAGTCTTACACATTATTGGTTTTTCCCAACTAAACGCATCACCACCAAAATTAAGTGGAAGTTATTTCCGAGAATTTGCATCTGCATGCAATTCCTGCCGATCCTGAAATCTACACAATCAGTTATCACCCTTTGGTTAGCTCATGCATTTAGCCAAGCAGTGTGACTAGTCTTTTAGTGTGACCAGAGATAAATGGAAAATATGACAAATGAGAGTATCAGACGTAAACCTTTATGTATAGTCCTGTCAAAGTCACAAAAATGTGTATGTTAATTACCAAATTAGACACTCAATAAAATATATATTTTCATTTTAAGCTCCTTAGGTGTAATGCAAACTGTCCCGAAATGTTTCACACAAAAAATCTAATATTGCACCTATGGGTAGCAGTTATTCTCCTGTATTTAAATGGTGCACATTAGCATTGTTATCTGCAAACTATTCTGCACAGATAGTAAAGTTAGCCTGTCTGACGCTCGGCTAACTTTCCTTTACAGCTTTCAATCCCTGGAGGTCCATCATGGAGACTTTGTTATTGTTTAAACAAAGAAAAAAGTCATCGCATATTAGCATGATAATTCTGAATAATAAAGTAATTATCCATTTCTACTTCCTGCATGCTACTATCTATATCCTTCAGCGCATATCCCCAAGAATAGCCGAACAGAACATCATTGTGATCACCAAGGTAGCCATGTCCTTGATTATCATCGCATACTGGTGAATAATTATTGGTTTAGTTTTTTACCTTTGTAAGATTGAACAGACATTTCTTGCTTAGCCTTTGAATTTCAATCAAAAACCCTGCTGTAGGAAGTGCAAAACCTTGATGCAGAAGATGAATACGAACCAATATGTAGCAGGGCACGGAATGATGTCATAAAGACTCAATCTGGTGCTACACATTTAATAGTGGATTTCTATAAAGCGCAAAAATATCAGTTTAGATGGACAACTGTGACACAGCTCGTTCCATTTTCATCTTGCACACAGAGATTTTCACTGTCTGACTTCCTCAGAATAACCAAAAACAAAATATATATTGCCATCTCTAAACTTCCTTTGAGCATAATCTGTCTCATTGACCTGGAATGATATATCAATTCAATGTTCAATAATACAATATGATCAATGCAACATGAAAATACTGATCTATATCATTGAGACATGCTTTTACATTGAAATGTCCTTGGCCTATTTACCTCACAGATGTCTGGAAAGGTTCATTCATACAATTGTTTTATTACAATAAACTTGTTGCTTTCTGTGAGTGGACTTGAATGCAGTCGAATGTGTTAAATGGAAATTCACTATCAGCAGGCATCCTCTAATTGTCGAAAGAATCGATATAATATCGCATTATAATTAAACTTGTGGTTTACACCCCAACTGAATTCATTACAGATAATCTTAGTTCAGCATAACACTATCCGAATACATAAACAATTAACAGTCATAAACAAACATAACCAGTCACACCAAATACTAATATGAGCAAGCGCGGGCGGCATGCTTTTTTTCTTAACCGAGTTGTGGGACCGCTTCTTCTCTGAGCCACATTTCAGCCAATTACATTGTACCTAACTGGAATTGCAAGCCAATCAGATTGTGTGTAACTGGATTTTTCCCCCTAACATTATCATGAAAAAAAAATCTGGCAGCAGGCTCCCTCTAGACAGTTCATTTGCATAGTAACTACGCCAGCTATCTACTGTGCTCACTGAAACAATTCATTAGCAGCGAATTGGCCAATTCTCGCAGATTGGCGAGTCGCTTATAAACACTTTGATATGGAATCAGTTGACACCAGATGCGGGAAAAGGGAATGAGGATTTATTTATAAACCAAAACAAAACAGGCACGAGGGCCAACAAAAAACTTGGCCCAAAGGGTTGCAAAAAACAAACTAAGGTAAGCTACACAGAGCTACAAAACAAAGAATGCAAATGACAGAAAACAAAAGGCACTGGAAACTCCAGGCAAGAAGATCAAGAAAAGTAAATAACAAGACTAAATATATATACACAAAACAAGAGGCTGGGACAAGACTTGAAACTAGAAATGCTAGAGAACTATGACAAGAACTTGGCTACACTTGCACAAGCAGCGAGACGCGAGACACTGTCTGCCAGCCAACTTCCACCGCATCCAGATAAAGGCTTGGAAATCATGACATGAGGGGTAACACCTGGAGAGAGAGAAACAAGAGGCATGGCAAGATCAAGACATGGACAGAGATTGGATGACATGACCTGCTCATTAAGAGAATGAGCGTGCTCAGCTTAAGTACCAATTAAGTATGCAGGTTGGAAGCAAGCATGAATGTTTAAGAACAGAAAAGCACAGCAAGATCTTGAAATAGCAAAGCAGGAATCATGACAATAAACTCCCTGTCTAAATTAGTAATATTAGTAATGTGCCTATCTAAGAAAAACACCACCCAGTGAATGTTAGTAAATGTTAGTAACTTAAAAACAGTTAATTGCCAATTAAGCTTAGAAAGGCCCGAAGCCAGCACAGCACAGAAGGAAGAGGGAAATACCAAAGCCAACCAGAGCTCTGAAATGTGCAACAACGAAGGCACGGGGCGGAACGCAGACAAGCGGTGGAGTGGCATGGCAGACCTGGCGAAAACAAAAACATGGAAAAGTAAAAACATGGACATGGAATGTAAAACATGAAATGCAAAAACCTGATACAAGGAACTGTTAAAACTGTGACTATGAACATGAACTATGGAACTATGAACTATGAACTATGAAATCTTGAAACATGAAACTGTTAAAACCATGAATAATACTGTTCTGGCCAAAGGCCAGAACCCTGGAACACAACACACTTGCCAAACTTAACCCAGTGTCACCGAAGTACAGTGTAAACATTGCCTTTGTTCTGAATACTAAAATTACCTCACCAGCTTACCTGAAAAGTGCACAAAATACCTCTTTAGATGGATAATCGTGAGACACCGTTTTCCGTTTTACTGACTTCGGCTCATCAGCATTTTAGTGGACAAACCTCCAAGCTCACGCCAGTGTTCCATTGTTGTACATAGATAGGGGTTAGGGTAATGGTCCTTAATCTGCACTATATAGGAACGTTAGATGTTTAATTACAAAATGGTGACTGTGCGTCTGCCAAACTGCAGGTGTCCCCAGACTACTTCACGCAATATTTCTCTGTGACTCTCCCAGTGACACTGGCAATAAACAATACTGTGTCATAAATTTGAATAAAATTGAACGCTTTCTCCCCATAAACACATATAAAACATATTGGGGATATATTAAACATTGTCTTAAAATACATCACATGTGGGGAACTATTCTGTTAAAAAAAGCTACGCAGGCCTTACTGTGTCACAAATACATGAGGGGAAAATGCAATACAATAATTTTCAATTATTTTGAAAAAAAAAAAAGTAGGGGAGACCGGGGATAGTTTCATTTCACAAAATTTGCAGTATGTATAGATGTTTAGCATTTCCTGCCAAGTGAATATCTAATTTCTATGGGATTCCAGAAAGCTACATTATGGCACATATAACTGGTAAAAAAAAAATAATACTGTAAATGAGACTTGTGCACTTACAGAGATGAAAAAAATTTTTTTTGTGTTCCAACTATCCACATATGTGGGTTGAAACACCCCCTGGGGAAGTTGAAACATCTAAGTTCAGTAAGAAATAGGGCTTATAGAAAGGACAAAACACTTGTTGATCAGCACTTTGATTTATTTTGGCATATAACACATCCACTGAATGCAAATGAACTTTGGTCAACTTAAAACTTGTGGGGATATAACTTGTTAAACCGCAACTGGGCTTGACAAGAGTGACAAAGCACAAGCCATCATTCCCGCTATATAAACAACATAACCAAAATATTACACAAATAAAAGGAAGAAAACTCAGCATTTGCTACCGGTATGTTTACGGGGGGTCATAGGCAGATAATTCAACTCCAAATGTTAACTGAGATGCACATCACTTTTTACCGCCCATGGATGATGGAAAAGGAAGTTTCATGATAACGGAGTCCCGCTTATGAATTGCTATATCCTCGCGATCTGAGAAGACAAAGGTGGACACTCCATGCTTGAGTTGATCAGCTCTTCTAAGGAATGTTGTTGTTATTTCAAAGAAATAGAAATTAAAAATGAAATAAAGAAAGCATATCGTAAATAGGAATTCGTACTAATAATAGTTTTTGAGTTAAATTTAATTAGTGGATGTTTAAACACCCTGGGGCTAGTTGAAACATGTTCCAACCTTCCCCAGTACATATGTTTCAACTCACCCCAAGAGAGGGTTTTGGGCATTTCAGATAAATTTGCTTCAAGTTGAAATTTTTAGCCAATTAGAAAGTAGAGACAGTCAAACTTAGATACAACCCATTATTATTCACTGCTAAAACAATGCATGAACCATCAGTTCAATAAATCACTATTACTGTAAGGTAAAATATTTAATTGGAGGGGCCAAAAATAGGAAAACTGTACCTGTTTAGTGCATGTGTAGCCAACCGCTATGAAAACAAAATGGCTTTGTCCTCCTCAAATGTCTGCAATTTTGCACCACAGTGACAAAGTCGTAAATTCAATACCCGATTGGCAAGGCTTGGTGTTCCAACTTTCCCGTGTTCTAACTGTCCCCGGTTTCCCCCTACATTATCTGAAAATACTCTTGCGAAATTTTCCAAGCTGTCTGTGTAGCTGACTAAACCGCGATATAAAACTGATGCATTATCATGAATCGATCTCTGACAAGTGATGTAACTCTGGCAAAAGCTGCAGTGAATTTTGGGTCATGGTTCCATATTGGTGGGGGATCCATATTGGCTACGAGGATCATCATCGCCAAACAGCTGGTCATTTTTTTCCATTTGAGAGGCTGAGCCTCAAATGTCATTTACGTTATTCTCTAAGCTTTTCCATTGCTTTCTGACAGTTTCGTTCGTAGTCGTTGAAACGCGTTTTACCGCAACAGGGGACAAGCCAGGCCATTAGTCGAATAAATTTCCCAGCCAGCCTGCCTTCGAAAACTTTACGACGAAAACAACAAAATTAAATACACTGTTCATAGCGTAAGTCTATGTATTCTTTTTAATTTGCAAGAAAAGAGTTTCCCGGTTATCCCTGTTGCATAAAGCAAGTATATACTATTGGATCCAGATAAATTTGCTATGAAAACAAAAACCAGATGAATGCAAAAAGGAGGCTTTATTTCTGAAGGGGGAAACCCCCCAACAGAGCTGGCAACAGTACAAAGTCCGCAATCCAAAAACAGATTCCAATGGGCGTAATCCAGAGTCAAAACCAGGGCACCAATCACAAAAGTCATAGTCAGGCAAAAAGAGGTCGATAAATAAGAATGCGGTTCAATACAGGAAATAGGCAAAGCTCGTAGTCAGGCGGTCCAGTCAGAAAGATAAATCACTAAGAATCGAGGCGGAAAACAAACGTGGCACAGGAAGCTAGGAAGAACACAAGATAAAGCACGAAGCTTGAAACCCAGAAACCAATAAATCACCCGAATGAGTGGCACGCAAAACAAGGGACCGTGAGCAAAGACCTACATGAGACAAGACTGGGTAAACGAAGTGCAAAGCAAGGCATGGCAGAAAATAAACATGGCAAGGGATCTAGGAAACATGGCAAAGACTATGAAAAATACAAGACATGAAAAATAATAAACCAGGATTTCTAAAATATCAAAACACAATACACGATACTAAGAATGGTCAGAAAACAGGCAGTGGTCACTTAACACAAAAATCAATCAACATGGCTAGGCCAGGCACAGAACTTAAACAAGGCACAGGGCAGATACAGAATCCCAACAGAACCCCCTTCCCAACGAATCGCCACTGGAGATTCAACCTGAGGGTCTAGGGTGACTAGCATGAAAGTCTCTGATGAGGTCTTTATCCAAGATGTACCGAGCTGGCACCCAACTGCGATGTTCGGGTCCGTAACCCTCCCAGTCGACGAGGTACTGCAGACCTCTGCCTCATCGACGACAGTCCAGGAGGGCACGGACCGTGAAGGCTTCGCCTCCGTCGATGATCTGGGCGGGTGTTGGGGGATCAGGTCCAGAAGACAGGGGGTAGGTTATAGCAGGTTTAATCTGGGACTCATGAAAAGTGGAGTGTATACGTCGCATGGACAAGGGTAGACGGAGGCGAATGGCAGTGGGGCTTAGGACCTTTTCCACAGTAAAAGGGCCCAGGTATTTGGGGAAAAGCTTACCCCCGTTACCTCTGAAGGGGATGTCCCTTGAAGACAGCCAGACCCGCTGCCCAGGTCGGTACGTAGGAGACGTAGTGCGTTTCTTGTCGACCTGCTCCTTCATCCGGGCAACCGACCTGAGCAGGGCCTAGCGGGTGGTAATCCAGGTGCGTCTGCACCTTCTCGCGGGCACTGAGGGGACAGCTACCTCCTCCTCCTGGGACGGGAACAAAGGGGGCTGTTAGCCCAGGCAGGCTTTGAAGGGGGAGATGCTGGAGGCAGCAGAAGTGTGGCTCTTCAAGGCGTATTCCACCCACGGCAACTGATAGCTCCAGGAGGAGGGGTTCCTAATGCAGAGGCATCGTAAAACACTTTCCACACACTGGTTAGCTCGCTTGGTTTGGCCATTAGTCTGGGAATGGAAACCTGATGACAAACTGATTGAAGTGCCTAGAGCTTTAAAGAATGTTTTCCAAAAAAGTGCAGTGAACTGGGGGTCACGATCGGAAGTGATGTCGGTGGGTATACCATGAAGCCTAATGACATGTTGGATGACAAGGTTTGCAGTGTCTTGAGCGGAAGGAAGTTTAGTGAGGGGAACTAGATGTACTGCTATGGAGAATCTATCAACAATGGTGAGAATGGTGGTGTGGTGATTGGATGGGGGAAGGCCTGTGATGAAATCTAGTGCAATATGAGACCAGGGAGGATGTGGTGTCGGAAGAGGCTGTTGTAAACCTTGTGGTGGCTGGTGAGAAGTTTTAGCCTAGGCACAGATCGAGCAAGCTGCTATGAAACCCTGGACATCTTGGGTTAGTTCTGGCCACCAAAACCTCTGAAGGATGAAGTTTTTAGTCCTGAGAATCCCAGGGTGGCAAGACAGTCTGGATGCGTGTCCCCATTTCAGGACCTTGGGGCGCAGGGTTGCTGGGACATATAAGCAGTTAGTAGGACACGCACTGGGGGTAGCAGCATTCGTTTGGGCATTTCTAACCTCCCTCTCACTGTCCAAACACAAGGCATTAATAAACGCTTCTTTAGGGAGGATGGTGTCATTGTTAAGTTCCTCTTCCTGGATCTCAAAACATCAGGAGAGGGCATCAGGCTTAACATTCTTACTTCCAGGTCAGTAGGCAATGTGGAAGTTGAAGTGGGAAAAGAATAACGCCCACCTGGCTTGTCGCGGATTGAGTCTCTTGGCTGTCTGCAGGTACTCCAAGTTCTTGTAGTCTGTCCAGACAATGAAGGGTACCTTGGAGCCCTCAAGCCATTGTCTCCACTCCTCCAGGGCCAATTTCACTGCCAACAGCTCCCGATTACCGATGTCGTAGTTTCTCTCTGCGTCTGGGTTCTTCCAATCGCGAATCCACGCGAATAGCCAAGTCATCCAATTCCTCCGGTAACTCACGGGAAACTAGCTCGTCTTTTAAAACTTCGAAAAGCCCATTAAAAAAGGCATCGTACAAGGCTCTTCGCCCCCACCTGCTGTTAGTAGCCAGGGTCTGGAAATCGATGGCGTAGTCGGCCACGGGACGGCTACCTCACCGAATGCGCAGAATTTCACGTCCCGCCACGTGACCCAGCTTAGTGCGGTCGAAACGCCTCATCATCTCACCCAGCAGACCAGACGGTTGTACGCAGGGTAGATCTGCTTCCCATGCTGCCGTAGCCCACTGCTTGGCCCTTCCCGTCAGTTCCGTGATGATGAAGGCAACTCGAGCTCTTTTGGTAGGGAATGATGAGGGCTGTAGGCTGAAGATGAGTTCCCATTGAGTAAGGAAAACATGACAGGCTCCCGGGTTTCCGTCTTACCTCTCAGGCGGTGGCAGGTGTGGCTCGCAGACTGGCAGTGGTTGAGCGAAAGCAGGAGCAGGCGTGGCGTGGACCGCAGGTTGGGGAGCATGCAGCAGCTGTGAGTCTTGCACCGAGCAAGTTAGATTCGCCATCTGGAGGCTCATGGTCTGCAGGTGCTGCATGAGAGTGCGAAGCTGACGCTCCTGGAACTCGAGCTGAATTCCCTGTTTTTTAACTGCCTTCTGCAGAGGCTGGTTTTTCGCTGGCTACATCATGGTCAGATCGTAATGTTGAGATTTACAGAATGAACCAATAGCGAAAACCAGATGAATGCAAAAAGGAGGCTTTATTTCTGAAGGAGGAAACCCCCCAACAGAGCTGGCAACAGTACAAAGTCCGCAATCCAAAAACAGATTCCAATGGGCGTAATCCAGAGTCAAAACCAGGGCACCAATCACAAAAGTCGTAGTCAGGCAAAAAGAGGTCGATAAACAAGAATGCGGTTCAATACAGGGAATAGGCAAAGCTCGTAATCAGGCGGTCCAGTCAGAAAGAAAACAGAGGCGGAAAACAAACGTGGCACAGGAAGCTAGGAAGAACACGAGATAAAGCACGAAGCTTGAAACCCAGAAACCAATAAATCACCTGAATGAGTGGCACGCAAGACAAGGGACCGTGAGCAAAGACCTACATGAGACAAGACTGAGTAAACGAAGTGCAAAGCAAGGCATGGCAGAAAATAAACATGGCAAGGGATCTCGGAAACATGGCAAAGACTATGAAAAATACAAGACATGAAAAATAATAAACCAGGATTTCTAAAATATCAAATCACAATACACAATACTAAGAATGGTCAGAAAACAGGCAGTGGTCACTTAACACGAAAATCAATCAACATGGCTAGGCCAGGCACGGAACTTAAACAAGGCACAGGGCAGATACAGAATCCCAACAATGAGGCATTAATTAAAATTCAGTAAGTGTTTTGTCAGAAATGATAAGTGTAGTAATTATCTACGTATAAAGTCATTTCAGGTTTACCCAGATAGCATGACTAAATAGAAACAATGTTGATTTTCCATGTGAATCATCAGAATGGTTGAAATTGAAAGATCAGTGTTGAATCACTGTTACAATAGCTATGAAACCCAATGTTGATACAGCGACATTTAAACAATATTGGTTTAAAGTTATGATTATAATTGATTCAGCATCCATTCCTGGTTGACAGGGTGATGATACCAATTTGTTGAAAAGTCATTGAAAGCACACTGATCTATGGTTAGGTTGAAATCTCAACATTTTATTCTTTTGAATAAAATAACATTGAAATACCATTGATTGATGGGGGGGTTACTGAGGTGGGGGTAGGTGGATCTGCGTCTGGCGATCAAATTCTAAATACGCATATCATGCCAGCCATACGTACTTAAACATTCATTTTCTGCTTGATTCAATCAATCAGTCAATCAATAAGATCATCTTCGCTGTATATTCAAGTAGGCATAGGATAGGCTATTCAGTGGTACAAAGTGGGAACAAATAAAAAACCTTTTTTCCCCAAATGATTTGTGAGATAATAAATGAATAAAATAGTAAGTAAATAAATAAATAATCCCCCGAATTCCATGGGTTTATAGCACTTAATGGTATATAACTGATGCAGATAAGGACGCTTACATTCGCGATTCGCTTTCAGAGGAACATCAAACGTCTTCTTCCGTCAGTGCAATGATAGGGTGAGCTGCCGTGAACCTAGTGACTCTGCACGCTGTAATTCAGGCTGAAGTACTTCACACTCCACTACGGCGCAACCTGCTGCGCTGCGCTTCGGTTTCTACTTACCATTCGCTGGCTTTTGAGCTCAGTGCGTGGTATCCAGGACTATTCATCGTAAATATACCGTTGTGGGAAGGGTACTTGGACATCAAACTGCAGCCGAATATTACAAGAAGCCGTGCATGCCGTTTATTCACCAAGCACGTGGAAATAAGTCAATTTGCTCTTTATTTTGCAAAATAACTTCTGCGGATGGAAGAAAATAAGTGCACGACGCCTTAGCACCGGCAGAGTGCACTCTGTTCCCCAAACATTGGATTTTTCCGAAAGGCGACGAACAGTTTCCTCAGCACCTCGGAAACATAGTAAATTGTCAGTCTCAAGGACGCCTTGCAAATCTCCAGTCTTGAGGTTGACAAAAACATTGGAGCTGACTTTCTTTACTGCCGTAAGACATTTAAAATATAAAGGCTCGTTTCGTGATCCAGTATTTATTTTAGGAGGACATAAAGTGAATACGGTACTAAAGGCTTCATTGACATGGAATTATGGATAAAGTTGATATTGGTATGCCTTTGCTGTTTTGCATCGACTGCGGACTTTAACGGAGGGTAAGGCACAATGTTCTGTTTTGCTTAGCGACAAGTTAACCTATTAAGGCAAAGTGTTACGATGTGTTTTATATACAGTTAACAGTTTTTTTTTAATGTTACTTATGGATTTTCGGAGCAAGCAACATTCTGACAGCTTTGACAATGAAACTGTTATCTATCTTGATTAAGTATCATTACAAGCATAATAATTAACTTCGCTTCTATTTCGCTTTGTGCCTAAAATGTGTCTCATAGGCCAATAGCAAATACTTCCGACGGGTAGTGTCGATAGACGCGCGCTGAAACTAGTTGAAATGGCCAGGAAAAGGCTGAAGGAATCATTCTGAATACGTATTTATTTTTCTCAGATGCTGAAACGCGCAGTGACAGCCCTTGTATGTCCAGGTAGCTCATACGGAAACGCAAGTGGCGTGGTTAGTGAGGAAGCGAAATCAGCCAGTTTATTTCGAGGTTATCAGTTGGTCTCACCTCTTAAGAGTCGCGAAAACCACCGAAAGCAAACTATAGCCTAATTGCTTCAAAATTGTGGACACGCGGTATTGTTGGTATTGCCTTAATGTGCTATTCTTCTTCAGAATTGCGCTGCTCAGTGAACAAAATTGGTGAATATAGGCTACTTCTACTTGGGTGAAGTGTACAAAGCCCTGGGTGTACGATGAAAAATAATCTGTCTCGTTACCTAGTGTAATTCAGATTTACCGAGGTAATGATGAACTATATAATTCTGGTTTTAGTTAGCCTGCAAAAGTTTATTCGACCACTTTTCAACCCAATGTTCTATTTTGGCGAAAATGTAAATGAAACCAATCCGTACACAATCTTTTAAGGTTAAATTTTACTACAACAAAAACAACAAAGACTTCTCCCGTCTATCATTAGATTAATTTTGTGCAGGCTTTTAGCGTTGTTGGTGGAAGCTGAGTAGGCCAGCGCATGCATTGACATACAGAAGGGGGACAAATAAATTGGAAAATTGACAAACAGTTTCAGTAAGGTATTGGGCCCCTATAAGCTGCCATATTAGCTTTTCATTAGAACGAAAAAAGCATCTGCAGTTGTTATGTGCATTCACACATTTATTTGGGTTTCTAATCCCCTGCCACAAAGTTGAGCGGGGATACTGATATAGAGCTTATCAGTCTGTATATCAGGATAAGCAGGGACAGTTTTTTTTATAAAGTAGTTTACCTAGGTAAATTTTATTTTGTGCGTATATATTATTGGCCATGACCTTGACTGGGTTTGACAATGGGTTTCTGTGGCTGCAAGTTGTTGACATTGGTTTCTTGTAGGGGAGAGCTGGTACGAAAGTTACATTTTTCACATGGATGTCATTTTAAAAGATAATGTTACGGACCGAAAAAAATGTAGGAGCAATTAACTACTTTCGTGTGTGCTCTGTCAATATTAGGTGCTAAAACATCACCATATATATTGACTTCGGCATAGTTTGACGTTGAACGGAAGTTGCGGGTTGCTTCTTTCGACCCATCCAGCCGGGATGAAAGTAAAGCACGGGCAGGGCAAAAGTAACATGATCAAATTTACTGGATTCTTTTTATATTTATGCCATTAAAACAGAAGCAAAAACAGCCAGACATTTTAAACATTTTCATTGGCTTCAAATGTTCCCAAAGTGAACATGAACATGTTTAATGTGCAAGGTCTATTTATAAAAATTATCCCAGATAGCAAGCACCTCTGCACCGGATCTGCCCCGGCTCCAGCTGATCCGGCTCAGAGCCAGGGCATATCTGGAGCGGAGGAGCTTGCTATCTGGGATGAAATTACTCATCACAGTTGTGACAGGTACAATGAGTGGCACCCTCAGTGCGTGCCTTATGCGCCCACAGCAGACAAAAGATGCACCGCACCCACACTTCTCCAGGCAAAGATGAGGCAAATGTCTCCCCACAAACAAGACACTCATAGTTGTTTCCCTGAGAAACTGTGGTTGCGGTGTGTCCACTAAGCCTTGTTTTCTTTGGGAGTTTTGAAGAGGACTGTTTTCTCTGGCCCCTCTGCTGACTCTCCTCCTCCAGAGCAGCTTCCACTGGGGTGTCGGTCAGTATTGTTGTTGACCTGCAACATTTAATGAGATTATGGTCAGAATCAGCTTGTTTTTTTACAAGCAAGACAATCAAGACGAGTTAAAAATGACACTATGCTCACTTCTTTCTGCCTCTCCTTTTATTTTCTTTCCTCGAGCCAGCCTTTGGATATGGGCAAACCTTTTCTGGGCTGAACCTCCATGGCGTGGCAATAGATGTTCCTGGAACCACTAGCATACCTGGATAGATGATACGGGAAAAAAAAATGCTTGGCAAGGCTCAACATGCACATTTAAAGACACACACACACACACACACACACAAACTCTCACCATCTACAGGACTGGCTGAGTCATGGGGATTCAGCTCCAATGGGCTCGGGCTAGGTTGGTGTCCCAAGGGAGCAGGCGCTGGCGATGGAGCTGGAGCTGGTGATGAAGGGGGCGCGGGTGATGGAGCTGGTGCTGGTGCAGGTGTAGGACGGTCGGTCACAAGAGCTGGAGCAAAGTCTGCCTCACTGAAAATATCTGGATTTAAGGGTCAGATATTGGTACGCTCGAACCCAGACAAAATGCTGCTTGGTGTTGCAGCTTGAGGCAGAGCTTTAGCCAGAAGACTTGGGATGTTGTTGATGGTCAAATTTCTAACAAGGTTCATTCGCATCCAATTGTCTGCCTCACTGTTAATGCAGTGCAGAGGGCCAAAAATGCTTCGGTCTAGCGGATGTAGACGGTGGGAGCAGTGGGGTGGAAAAGGCAGGAGTACAATGCCCTGTGACTTGCAAAAGTCAATAGCTACCACAGAGAAGTGTGATGCATGATTGTCTAAGAGTAGCAGCAACTTTGACTCCGGGGTCACGCGGGTGTGTCTTGCAAAATGCTGTAAAAAGGCCAAAAAATGTGCAGTAATAGGCCAATTATGCTCTCACATTTAAAAGGTGAGGAGAATAATATGAAAATAAAAAGTATGGTCGCTGAGCGAGCCCACAATTAACCGGCCAACAGACTACCGATCAAAAAAAAGGCACAGTCTTTTTTTAGCCTCATTGAGTGCATGAAGTTTTATACAAAAAATAATAAAAGAGAAATAAGAGTGAATTTTAATTTAAATAAGAGTTTTGAATTAAAAGCCTACGGATGATTTTTTTGAATTTTTCTAATGTGTGACACTGCCACATAAATTTTAAGTGTTCTCTTATTCTTTGAATTATATCTAACAAATATGGTTGTAATTGCATTTTACGAGTTTCCCGTTATTCTTACTCGAACTAATGTATGAAGCTCTACTGCTCTCTAATGACGTCTTTTATCTTCATTTTTGCCACATCATTGTGGGGTACTTATTTGGGACTCAGTTGGTGGACTGTCACTTTATATGTCACGGACGGATTTTTCCAAGGAGCGCCTCCCTTGCATTTTTCTCTTTGCTTCACTTGCTACTGCTACCTCATGATTCTGCGCTTGCGCAAACCTAAAATCTCGGGCTGTTTCCTCGCTCATATCTTAAGTATCTTCAAAAATCATTAAAATAGATGTATTTTCAGTGCGCATTTCGACCTGTAAGCGTACATATATTTGCATGTACATGCTGGGTTTTCCTGAAAATGCAGAAATTAGATGATAATGGCGTATATGGGCATAGCTATATCTTTGAACAAACTTATCCAACTCGTTATCAAATCTGCTTATGTTATGATTAGCTAACAAATAACAAAGTTACTACTGTAAACTTATTCATATTGCAATATCACGTCGAAAACAAACACTTTACGATCGCTTTGCATTAAGGTAGCATTTTTTGACAAGGGAGAAAAATTTTACAGAACACCGGCTTTGCCACATTGACTGTGGAAAACGCATATGCGTGCTAGAACTGTCTGAAGGTGCGAGTTTTGTGGGATTGAAACAATGTTTTGAGCGATCCGAATTGATCTGTTTGAGCTGTTTGTTACAAGTGAAACTCCATTTGAAATAATGCATGATTTATTTATTTTTTAGTAAAATAAAACACAGTAGGCCGCCATTACCCTTCTCATTTTGCGCACCACCTAGCAGCTGCTTGCGCACCACAGGTTGGGAATCCCTGCCCTACGATGGTATTATGTTTGTTCCCCATTCGTGTATAACTCAGATAAATTTGTTTCATAAACCATCAATAGCCAACTCATATTTCTGCAAAAAAAATTACTGCACATCACCTCTTCAGTCTGAAATACTCGCGTGTTGGGCAGAGAGCTCCTGAAGGGTGTAGTATGAAGTGAGATTAGTGGCTAAGCAAGGCATGTTGAGCCCAGTGAAGTCCGGTCAGGGTAGGCTGTGACTTCTCCTTTTTTATTGCTAGATTTTGTCAGCCTGTTTCCACGTACTATCCCTGACTGTCAATCAATCAGTTAGACCTTTCTTCTGGTCATTTAAGCCTGTAATGATTAAGAGGTGACAGTGACAAAATGGTTAATTTACCTCTATGCTTTGATTCGAGACCTCAAGGAAGTAAATCTTAATCGTTAATTAGGAAAAAATCTCAACTCTCTCAGTAATTCTGTATATTGCTTTGAGCTTTTGTTTATCGTGTTATGAAAGAAGACTGAAAATAAACTCCCTATTTTTTTAAATTGGCATTAAAAAGTACAGTTTAAGGGGGGAAATATTATCGTAAAGATATTGACCACATATTGAATGCCGCATAAGAAAGGTTTTAATATTTGTTTATGGCACTGCGTTAGCTTCCTCTAAGCAAATATGAACAAACTTGCTGTCTTGTAAGCATTTTAAGTTCGATGCACTGAGCAATAATGTTGTGGATGGAACTGGCACGCCATTCTGGGTTTAGTCTTGTAAATTAGTTTATCAATCCTCAGATTACTAATCAAGCAAAGTAATAGAATTATCGTTTGTTTAATGGTGAGGATTCTGCCTCCCCTAGCTGACCTCCTTTGGCACGTTCACTGGTTGATCCTAAAGGCAGGCTTTGCAATGTCACTGAGGCGGCTCTCTTTTTACCTGCCATGGTAACGTATGGTATCCCTGATAGCAAGTTTAGGGTTTGAAAAGCCGGGTCAGGCAAGGAACCCTGGCTAAATGTTGAACTTGCTTCTTAGCACACCCCTCTGCTTTTGTTGGTGGGGAGTGGCTGCGGTCCATCTACATGGTATAAATAAGTGAATTTTCAAAATACAGGCATTCTTCCATGTACTAGTATGCCAAATGTCTATTGTTTTGCAGCATATACTGGAGGTAATATAACATTTACAAATCATTGAGACCTCTTTCCCTGTGCATATCCTTGGCTTGGGGGTAGTCACTTCAGGAGAGCTGTGGAGTTATTCTATATGAACTCCACCATTGTTCAGGATAGTCAAAGTTGTATGGTCACAGACACCAATGTGGTTCAAAAATTTGTGAGAGTACCTCTATATGCATAATGAACACAAGCAAAACTTTTGGCTTTAACTTAACGAGTTTCTGAGATATGGCCCTCCGAAATCGGGTGCCACGCCCTCTTTGTGAATTGCAAAAATGAATTTATTGGGCATTTCGGAGGTAAGCATTCTGGAGACTAATCATATTTTGGGGATGAAAATCGCCACCATGAGTAATATGGACCCTGGCATTCAGAATCAGTGACTGCCGATTGGTCTGTCTTCTCTAATTTTTGAGTTATTTTCTTCAGAAATATGAAGCTTTTCATGGGCAGAAATAAAAATGTGATTTTCAAAGGTCCCCAGTGAGCCAAGGGTCACTGACAGAGAGCTAATGATGCTAGATTACCAGTTGTGGATGGGTCTGTATGCAGTAGAGAGATTGATGATCCTCAAGCCTTTTATATGGGAGTTTAAAACCTCTCCATCTGAAAAATAGGACATTTATTCCAATTTTTGGCAACCAAGTTCTCTATGTCAGCAATTACCTGTTGTTAAAAAAACATTCTCTGCATTATTGTTCATAACTTAATATTTGTTCAAAATTTCAGTTTGTTTTCTCATCTCCTTTGCTGTTAAATGATTTTTTTTCCCGAAACTGACACAATCTTATCCAATCACATCTGCTTCAGACGTTAAGTGGTCACCTGGCCTTTGGATAATTTGCACATCAGCAAATGAGAATGGAAAAGATGTCAGCTGATGATAATTATACTGTAGTTGGTAAACCCCATTCACACAGCTCTGCAACCTTACAAAGACCATGCTGATCACCGTGATCTGAAAAAGTCAGCAAATCGGGGCATTATCGCCATCTAAATCCAGCAATTTGGGAAATTAAAGACGACTTCACGACTGTAATGCGATGCTTTTACGTCAGAGGCGCTGTTGACTCGCTGCCATTAAGATTACACCTAGACCAATGCCGACCAAGCGATCGTTTCTACCATGTTTCCGCGATGACGTACAGGACCACACTACTTTGTTCCACAGATCTAGGAGACCATAGAATTATGTTGCTATGCTGGTGCTAACCATATCACACTTCTAGTACGCTTCTAATACGATTTGTGGCAATGTCTATTTAATTGTAATTTATGTATGCATTATATATCTTTGGAGTATCTATACTTGCTCAACTGATTATGTGATGCGTAAGTTAAATACAGTGAGTGAAGAAAAGACAATACAGTAAGCAAAAGTCATTGTACTTATTTAATTTATGCAATTATTTTGTGCACTGACTGAAGTTATAATTTATGTCCTCTTGTTTCGATTGAACATTAGTTCCTACTTTTAATTGTTTTACTGGGGAAGAAGGAGCGTTATGGGGGAAAAAAGAAGTAGCAGAAAAAATGATTGAGTTGAGCAGTGCATTTTGTTGGATGTGACGTTAGCTGCACAGTTTTATATTGGTGTGATTAACAAAAAACAAAGATTAATAAATGATTTGTGTACCACCAATTGTAGCGCCCATTCCCACAGCCCAGAGACCTGGAGCACACAACCTAAATCGAGAAAGGATAAATCAGGGATGTGCAAGCATTTCTTCAATTCTTTCCCAACTTCGAAGATGAACGGACCTGATGCTGATTTGATTCAACTGGCTCTGCTCCAACAAGAACGGTGCTGTGTTTTTATTACAACCGCAGAGATTTCACCACAATGCTGTCACGCTGCTTGTACAATAATGGCGTTCCCACTTCGTTCTTAGTAAGACTTTGCCCTGCTTTTTGTCGGCCGTGACCCAGCTACGTTTATTGTGTGCACGTTCAAAATAAGCGTGGGGAGAGCGTGCAGCTTCCCGACCTAGGAAATACCATCCCAACCAAACCATGCTCATGGAGATCCTCCCACGTTTGGCCCACGATTGGCCACACTCTCGACCACTTTTCCATTGTAGTATAAGCGGCGTCTATTTGTGAACCGGCCTTTAAGAGCAATCAGCTGCGGAGCTTGGTGGTGCTAAGCCACTGCCAGAAAATTTTGTTGTGCGCACGGAGGATAAGCATTCAGATGGAAACAGTGATGTATTCATCAACTTCATGTGGCAAACAAAGAACTTTTGATGAAGCCCGCTTCGGTTCGTACGAGGGCTTGCTGTGCACTAATCCAGAACATAATGAATTGTCTCTGTACCTGAACTGCAAACACAGTGTGTCAGGTTTTATAAGCTTGCTCCGCAGCTTAGTGCCCTCATTCAGAAATTGTTGCCATCATTTACAGTGAGGTCCATAAATAATTGGACACCGATGATGGATTATTTTAGCTGTCAAACACATGATACTGGAGTTGGAATGATATAATGAGTTCAAAGTGAAGATATTCTGCTTCATTTTGAGGGACAACACTAAACGCAACAGAAATTGTGCGGGCAGATATGGAATTACAGCATTTTCAAAGAGGTCTTCCCTTTCTAGGGACCAACAGCGTTTGGAGAAGTAGATGCTCAACTGTTTTATGGTCAGGTGTGTTATATTCCCTTATTTAATTTAGCAGTGAATACATGAAAGGTCTACAGTTGATTCAAGAGTGATGTTATCGTTTGGAATCTGTTGCTGTTAACTGTCATGTAAAATCCAAAGAACAACGGTCAGCAGACAAACAGGGAGCATCTCAAGGGAAGAAACACAGGGTCTGGTGATGTCTACAGTATATACTTCAGACTACTGACAGTCATTGACTGCAAAGCGTTTGCCACAGAATATAAAAAATTGCTATTTAATTATTGATTATGTCAGTTTGTCCAATTACTTTTAAGTCCCTAAAACTGAGGGTGTTTGCATTGAATGGGTATAATTCATACATTATGAGGGCAATATTTTTGAAAAACTCATTAAATGTAGTTGATATTCTGCCCTTCATGCACATCTTGATTTTTTCCTTTTCAAATCCATTGTCGAAAACAAAAATGATGAAAACTGTGTCCCTGTACGGATATTTATGGACCTAACTGTATGTATGAGCTTTTGTGCAGTCAGACGACTTAGTTCTTCACTGCCATTATAGTTCATGAGGTGAACTCATGAGATTTTAGAAAAAATGTCCTATATTAAAAAAAAAATAAAAATTTTAAGTGATGTATGCAAGATTGTGAGATTTGGTATGTTTTACCCCCATCTAGTGTGTCTGGTGACAGTTGTAGTGGAGGACTGCTTGAAGAACATGCTCCCTCAATATGTTGCCATTACCAAGGAATATTTCTTGATTATTGCCTGTGGGCTGCACTTGATGGACCTTATGGGCTGTGGCATGGGTAATAAAAAAGCATACGCAAACAATTAATGATATGTATCATGTCTGGACATTGTTTTCTTGTCATTATTTGCATAGCCATGCAGTAGTTTCTGTGAGGCTACAATGCTTGCAATGCTTGATGCAATGTAAAAACATAAATTTCAAACTCTTTCGGTGAAGGGGCAGCTAATAAACCAAGGTCTTAACTCCGTGTAGCCTGCTATAACTCGTATATACAAGCTGACTTGGCTACCTTACTGATAGCAACATCTGTGTCACTTCTCAGCCCTTGTTCATCCTTCAGCTTGCACCGGAGACCAGAAACTGCACGGATAATAATTGCGGGACATGTTCCTCTTTTGGTCACTGAGCTGTTGTGAAACAATGAGTTCTTGCTGGCAGTTTTGCTTTTGAGGACAACAATGAAGCTGGGTGCATACACCTGTATTCAGCCATTCCCCTTTGACCACTTAGCACACTGGCAACCGGTGGAAACCTGCAACAGAGAAAACGCATGGTCTGAACATCGTAACACTATTGGCTAAGTGTTGCTATGTCTGCTGCAGACCATAATAAACAAAGACTCCTTTCAGACCCAACAAAATAAAAAAGAAAATTGGTGAAGTCAAAAGGGATGTAATCTTTGTGTAAGGTTTCCAGCCATCCAGCTCACCGGTCTACTAAATTCCGGATCGCACTTCATTCAGTGCTCTATTATCACTCACACCTCTTTCTCAATACCACTGGGTGGCAGCAGGGCGTATTTAAGACTGAACTTCTTTCTGTCTGATTGTGAAGTATTGTATAATCCACATCTGTGTGCCATTGTTATGTCTTGTTTAGACTTTTTCTCCATATTCGTGTATCAAAACTCTAAACTCTGGGTCATTCCATATCAAACGTCCGAATTTCTGAAAAACTTCCCACTTGACCATTTCAGATTTATCTGAAAAGAATTCCAGTGGGTGCATACACCTCCTAATAGGATCATCCAAAATGTTAGCTCTCAACTAAGTTCTGGTCCTTTTTGTACAGCGATTTCTGAGGAGCCACTTTCACATGGCTATATCTAGAAAATTAATTCAGCTAAGTCCTTCAAATTTTCAGGGGTGAAAATCTGCTGCTATAACTTGAGGAATGTGGACTTATAACGGTGTCCCTTTAGTTAATCACATATTTGTGGGTGCTTATATTTACTCGCAAAATTTTACCCTGCGCTCTGCAGTGGCATATTTGAAGGACTTTTAAAAGCCTAATTTCAAGGACAGGGATCTCAAAGTGCTACAGAGCAAAAAATACAAGGAACACAATACACTTATAAAATTTTAAAAGGGAGAACCAAAAAAAGACAGTTATTAAAATGCTTTTGTAAAAAGATGTGTTATTAAGTCCCGTTTAAAAACAGCTGGAGCCTGTTGGGCCGTCAGGTGGTCAGGGAGGGCGTTCCACAGCCTCGGAGCTGCCGAGCAAAAAGCCCGATCACCCATAGCTTGGTTCTGGGAGCTTGGAAAATGTTTGGTTGCAGAACAGAGGGTGCATGAGGAGATCTGGGGGGTGAGGAGTTCCTTGAGGTATTGGGGGGGCCTGTCCGTGAATGCACTGGTGGGTGAGAAGGGAGACCTTGTACTCAATTCTGAGTGGGAGTGAAGAGATTTCAGAATGGGGGTGATGTGATCATATTTGCGCATCCTCATCAGGATCCTGGCAGTGCTGTTCTGGATGTACTGCAGTCTCTGGATGCTCTTGCCAGAGATCCCGATGAGGAGTGCATAACAACATTCCAGCCTGGAAGAGACAAGGCGTGGACGAGCCTCACTGCATCTGCTAGGGTGAGAGTTGGACTGAGTTTGGCGATGTTCCTAAGGTGGTAGAATGATGTTTTACAGAGCTGTTTGATGTGGGTGTCAAAGGTGAGTTGATGGTCCATTTTAACATCCAAGTTGGTGAAAGGTGTGGAAAGGGGAATATTTTGGCCAGAGAATGTGATACTGGTGATGGTGGAAGAGCGGAGCTGATGTGGTGTGCCAACTAGGATGGCGTCCGTTTTAGAACTGTTCAGCTGAAGAAAGTTGAACTTCATCCACGCCTCTATCTCCTCCAGGCTGGTGATCAGTATGGATGTTGGCTGGGGAGCAGAAGAAGTGGGGGTTGTCCTTAGGTGAAGCTGTGTGTCATCAGCATAACAATGCTAGGATGTCCCATGTCTGCTGCGGAGTTTGCCCAGAGGGAGGCAGATAGAGGGTGGGGCCCAGCACCGAGCCCTGAGGGACACCGCAGATGACGTTGTGGTTGTACGATTTTGCTTTGCCTTGGGAAACATGCTCAGTTCCGTTGGTCAAATAATAAGTGAACCAGTTGAGTACTTTTCACGAGTGTCCAATGGTGTATTGCACATGGTGAAGGAGGATATTGTGGTCAGCTGTGTCAAAGGCAGCTGTTAGGTCCAGGAGGATGAGTAAAGATGGGGAACTGGTATATGCTGCCATCAGGAGGTCATGGTGACCCTGACCAAGGCTGTTTCTGTGCAATGGCCAGGGCAAAAATCAGACTGAAACCTCTCAAAAAGGTTGTTGTGTTTGAGGTGATCCAGAAGTTGGGCTGCAACAGTTTTTTCCAGAACCTTAGACAGAATTGAGAATTTTTTTTTTAATTCTGCCCCTCTCTTATGAATAATTTAGAAAATACTAAGACGTAAAAAAAAAAAAGAAGAAATTTTGTGCTATTTTTAACATTTTATACCAAAAATCTACCAACATCAAATTGACTGTTTTCAAATGATTAGATGCCTGTTATTAACGCCTTTCTGCAGATATAGACGCCTTCTGCCATAGAGCAGCTCTTTTCATGAATGTCATTATGTCTCCCCCTTCCTGGGGGGGAGACGTATTGTTTTTGCCTGAATTCCCGTTGGCGTCCCATTTTTTTATAAAATAAAATTTTTATTTTTTCTGTTTCCATGGCAACAATTTGGACTTAGGCATATTGAAGGGTGGACTCGTTTCCGGACCATAACTCTAAAATGTGAAATGGGGGAAGGGGGAGACATCTGTTTTTACGTGTAAAAACCATTCTAGTTCTCCTAACCCGGAGGTTGGGCAAGTGAAAAACAAGAGGCAATGTGCCGAGTTAAAAAAGTAGGATTTTAGGCAATTTTATCAACTTTAATTTTAGATCTAACTTGTATTGACAGTGGGGACCTGGGGTTTTAGTTAGTTTTTTAACTACAATAGCGACTTACGTAGTTCGTCCATTCCCTGTCAATGGCTCTCACTATGTAGGTTCGCACCTGTTCTTTTGAGAAATGCATTCCTGGCTCGGCAGAGCAGACCAAGCCATAGTAACAATGGCACAGAAAAAATTCTCTTCACCACCGACACCTAACGGGGTAAGACAGATAATTTGTGACCCCTGTGACAGGTTTGTAACGGCAAGCTAGCTTGGCAACAGTTCGTTAATCTACTTGATAATGCACTAGTTGTATGATTCTATGCTAGATTATTGAAGTTATGTCATCTGGGCGGGTTCCCATTGCAGACATTATAAGCTTTCCTCAGTAAGTGAAAGATATTGATTGGACCTTAAAAAACATATGAAAATACTTGGGTAATAGGGTTACGTTGTATTCAATAAACTTTAAACAGCTCAGACCAACGTGGTTGCATGGGAACAGAAAACCTCCAGAACTGAGCCTGGAGAGCTTAGCTTATATGCGGGCAGGAAATGTGATTCTGAGATGGAAAATAGCAGTTATTCTGAATGAAAGAGACAGGAGGGCTGATAGCATTGATACTTTTGAGGAGCAGCTCAGTAATTCTTTTGAAAAGTGAATAAAGCTGTCTTTGTATGGTGTAGCTCTATCTTACTTTTAGCCTGCTAGCTAACTAGCCAGCTGTTTCTTATTTTTGGTTTACCACCATGATCACAGAGCTAGTTTGTCACACTGGGTAACAAAAGAGTAGTCAATACTGCAGTGTGCTGGCATTTTTCTTAACTAGGCGATCAGTTTTAGAATTTATACCACACTCAATGACATGGAATGCCTTGCATTCACGAACAGCTACTACTGTAACCTGAGTTATACTTGTTCCATAGAGGGTGTAAAAAGCACTGTTACAAGCTTGCATTTCGCTGGGATGATGAGAATTGTAAAAAGCAAGCTTCCCATCTGAGTGAGCAATCTGACCGTAAAATTAGCAGTTCCTCTAATGAGTGACTGTGCTTGCTGATGGGGCTTTGTCGATAAATGGATGAGACTCCGAACTTTATCATGGAGAAAAGGCATGTGGTTTTGAGAGTTCACTGGTGACCATTGATGTTCAGCGACGCCTATATTGATAAACTCATGCTAAATTCAATCTGAAAATCATCCATTTATATTGAATTTCATGAGTACAAAGTTGATTTGCATTTAAAAAAATGATTATTTTATGAATTGAAAGTAGCCATTTTCAAGGCTCTGGGAGTTTGGAGAGCCACCTGGATAGACATCTTATTTGGCTTATAAAAAGTGCATAATTTAATATTTCATGTTTGGATGAGGAGTACTTGTGGTCTAGGAGTTTATTATCCCAGAAATGTATTGTTTTAACCCCCAGCCATTTTTCAATCCTCAGTTTCAAAATGGTGAATTCTCATGAAATTTTTTTATGTTTGCAGCCCATTTTCTCCACGAAAATCGTGAAAATAAACTGAAATATGATGCCATTCTAAATAATAGTGTCTTTTTCTGAGTTGAGCCACATTCGTCCTCTTTATGAAGCTTAAATCTTGAATTAAAAAGCATCAAATTGCGTAACCCATAAATAGCCAAATTGGGCTTCTGCACAAAGGGGTTAACATATACAAAATTTGTGATGGTGTTTCTTTCTTTTACCTCAAGATAAATTTTTGAAAGTATGGTATTTTTATGGACACACAGCATTTAATGGCATCGAAGGCATATTGTAGGCATATGACCTACTGTGGATGTACACGTAGATTTGTTTTTCGAAGGATTCAGCTGTCTTTTAGAGCCTCATACAAGCTCTCACGGAAATACAGTCACTTTGATAGTTCAGATCAGAAAGGACGGTACAGCTCTTGTAGTCTTAGTAAATCCAATCGTAACGGGTGCTCTTGGATCAAGGGGATCAATACATAATAATGAAAAAGACATATATAGGCACATGATCAACTCAAGGTGAACCCAGAGGTTTAAAACCAAAAAAGAAAGCAAAACTGGACAAGTGCAACATCATAAGTAACAGATAAAATCAATGTTCTCATTAAGACCTGGGTGCTGCATTGCATCAAGACGGTCTATCCAGAACGTTTCTCTTTGACAGAGTGTCCTTAGCCTATTGCCACCCCGCCCCAAAATGAACAAAAATATAAATGCAACACTTCTTACTGTGAGGAATATGACCATGTTCAGAAGCTCATTGTACTTTCATTGAGTTTTGACAGTGTCATGGTTTGCAATGTGCTTTTTGCTTTCTTTGTTACTCTCATCCCTGAAGATATCATTTTCTTTCCACATCGGATTTTTTACCCAGCTGGCCAATTACTCCTGGGCGGTCCTTCCCGGAGTCTATTTAAGCCGGAAGTTGCCACGCCTCCCTCACTGGAGTGTTTGATATGACTTTGCTCACATCGGCTCAATATATCTCTAGTCAGGGGTTTTCCTATCTATATATATTTTCTTTGTTTCTGGGAAGCTTAGCTTCTTTAGGTTATTTGGCACTATTGTCAGTTGCCTTGTTTAGTTTTCTCTTTTATTGTGAATTCATTTTTTATCTGGTTGCTTGCTTAATTTCTGAACTTAAGCCTTTCATTTATTCAGAAACGCAAGCTTGTCTCCGCTCTAATTTAGCCCTATCACTGTCAGCTGCGCCGGCTCTCTGCTTGTTGCAGCTTCGCCTGCCGCGGCATCTGAAACTCCACTCTTTCCAGCCATTACAGACAGATTGAGTGACCATATTGCAATACTTTTCAATAAATGATTTAAAAAGACAAACAATCTTGCAATGGCTTGATGATAAAGGGGATGGGGTCAATTATCTAAATTTCACAAATCAATATTGGGTATGTCCGCCTTTGGCCTGCTGAATTGCTCCACATCTCTGCTGTGTGGACTGTAACAAATGGTCAATGGTGACTTGATGGACATGTTCCCATTTCTCTTCAAGAGCTGTGGGGAGTTGGCGGCTGTTGGCTGAAAATGGGAACTAATGACGAACTCGTTGCTTGTGGACATCCCAAAGATGCTGGAAAGGGGACAAATCCGAGGAATAAGCCAGTCATTCAAGCACTCAAATGTTTCAGGCCCAAGGAATTCTGTGCATACACGGGTGACTTGGGTCTGGCATGGTCATGCAGGATGGTTATTGTTTTGATGGATGAATCGTAGGACGATAAGCAGCAGCATCTCTTCGTGAAATCACTCTACATTCAAGTTGTTGTTCATCAACTGCAGTTGCAGGTGCAATGTCCTTGGAATATTCCCAACCAAACCGGCACTCCACCACTAAACACTAATATTATCATTTTAAAATGACTAAATATCATCACAAGACAAAATAATATTATCATTCAGTATTCTCTAGAGACATTAATTTTTGATAACCAAGTCGCTGTTCCTGTCAAAAAATCAAGTTATAAGCAAATATGCACTAGGAACATTTGAATGAGAGGTCATTCACTTATATTTGGCAAAAACACGCCATGGTAAATGGTCAAGGATCATAATAATCCATGAGACAAAGTTTCGAAGGAAAACCGTAAGGATTTTTTTATTTATTTCTTCGCTGTTCATTTATTATATTCCTTATATTTAATATTATATATTACTGTGACGACTGCTCATAATTTTCTCCTCTTCACCGATGAATTATTTTTGTCAATGACGAAAATGACAAGCGGCAGCGAGAATGCTGCTGGCCCAAAAGGATCGTTACAAGCTCGCGTTCCGCTTGGATGATCAGAATAATAAACGACTGGCTTTCCGTCTGAGTGAATGTTCTGACCTTAAAATAAGCAGTTCCTTTAATGAGTGTGTGTGGTTGCTGATGCGGCTTTGTAGAAAAATGGGCGAAACTCCAAACTTTATCATGGGGAAAAGTAGGGATGCACCGAAATGAACATTTTTGGCCGGAACTGAAAATGAAAAATGCTTGGCCGAAAACTGAAAATCGAAACACCGAAAAAAATTATTACTCCAATTTTTAGTATCTTTGCATTTATAGCAATGGCTGTGTACTAACCTAACTAAAGTCAAGGCATTGCAATCGCATGAATTTATATTCATGCTTCAAAGAAAAAATCAGTTACAAAATTATGAATATATTTATTTCGCACTGAAATTCCAAAAATGGACAATATAAAATAAAGTAAAATTATAAATTTAACCAAACGTGGGTAGGTGCATTCAGGGGTAGATCCTCAGCACAAATGTGTAGTTCTGAGCAAATCCAAGCCAATGTCAATGTAAAATTTGGCATTTCCTGTTTCAACAAGGGGGCGCCATGAGCGAGCTTGCCTACAAGCATATGGAGGCATTTAGGGCGGGGCCCTTATCATGAACAGGAATTTTGAAAGCGTTTGCATGCAGTATGAGGGAGAGAGAGCTGCTCGAATATGCATGACAAGGCATCAGAAATGGGGAAACCATAGCAGCCACACCCACTGACCTACAGACATGTATAGCTCAATTTTTCATCAGCATGGTCGCTTGATGATCTGTAATAAATCTGAGGTTGATTGGACAAAATGTTTAGGAGTCCGTTAAAATACAATGTGCGGAAATCAGGTCAAAATGACGCGTTAAAATCAAAATGGCCCACATCCTGTTTGGATTAGACCAATGGTGCTAGAGACTTTTTTGCGCATCTTGGCAACAGACATGTGTACCAATTTTAATCTTCTGATACCAAAAAAAAACCCCTATGGGGATGGTTTTTTGAAAATTTTAAGGGGGTGCTATAGAGGCATTTTGCTCCCCCCATGGGCGCTGCCCCTATCAGATATAAGAGCTCTCTAGCCTTGACCTGTGTATTATTTTTCATGATGATACGCGTTCCCTAAAGACATCAAAAACCCAAACGTAGTTTAATGGCGAGGGATCCATAGTCGCCGCTTCGCCACATGGATGCCCTAAATTGTAGCTTCACAGGATTCAGAATGTAGCTTCACCAACGTTTTCTGCATGTTTAATAAGTGGAATGAAGTTGATGGATTCAACTATGTTTCATCAGTACAAGTGAATGTAAAAACCGGTTACTTTCTGTTAGCAGCCACGCCCATTGACCTACAGACATGCTGAGCACAACTTTTGATCAGCATGGTCTCTTGATGATCACTAATAAATCTGAAGTTGATTGGACAAAATCTCTAGGAAGAGTGTGTTAAAATACAATGTGTGGATATCAGGCCAAAATGACACGTTAAAATCAAAATGACCGACTTCCTGTTGGGAGTAGAACAATGATGCCTGAGACTGTTTTGTGCATCTTGGCAGCAAACAAATGCGTAGCAATTTTCATGGTTCCACTCCAGATAAACCCCTATGGGGAGGGGTTTTTGAAAATTTCAAGGGGGCGTGATGAAGCATTTTGCTCCTGGCATGGGCGCTGCCCCTATCAGATGTAAGGGCTCAGCACCCTTGACCTGTGAATCATTTTTTATGACGATACGAGTTCAGTAAAGACATCAAAAACACAAACATATTTTCATGGCAAGTGATCCATCTTCGCCGTTTTGCCACAGGAACGCCATTACTTGTAGCTTTACAGCATTTATAATGTAGCTTCATTAAGTTGTTCTGCATGTTTTAGAAGTGGAATGAAGTATATGGGAACTTATTATTAGGATTATTTAAACTAGGGACTTGGGGGGCAGGGAGGTGAGTGAGTGTTACAAATAGGGAAATGCAGACTGCCCCGATGGAGGCTGACGGCGTTACATGTACTATTGATGATATACTTTTAAAGCAACAAAGCGTAGTGGGGGGCTTGAAGCAGTGGCCACATGGGAAATCAAGGGGGAAGAGCATTAGTAATAACCTTAAATGTTTTTACTTAAATGCAAGAAGCATAAAAAATACATTTCCAGAGCTTGAGGATGTTATAATTAGTGAGGGCTATGACATAGTTGGGATTACAGAGACATGGCCAAGTGAAGAGGATGGAGATAAATATAATATAGAAGGTTGTAAGCTCTTTAGGAAGGATGATGTAATAGGCGAGGAGGGGGCGTAGCAATCTATGTGAACGAAAACATAAATGTACAGGATATTCCCGAAATTGAATATTCCTTGTCCTGTGAAGATATCTGGGTCAGGCTCATTGGCAAACACGAGACAGGTTTAAACATAGGAGTATGCTATCGACCACCTGCTTTGGACAGTACAGTCAATGAAATGCTTTTTGGGAGGATTACGCGAGCTTGTACGGATGGAGGGACTATTATTATGGGAGACTTAAATTATCCTGGTATCAATTGGGAAATGGTGAAAGGACAGGGTCGGGGGGAGGAAGAATTTCTAGATGTTATAAATGATAATTTCTTGGTGCAGTATGTTTATAAACCTACAAGAGAGAAGGCAATTTTAGACTTAGTGCTCTGTAATGACCCAGATAGAATTAGCAATTCTGGGTATTGGAGCCACTGGGGACAAGTTATCACTCTGCTGTTAATTTTGATGCTTCATTGGAAGATAAAAAGGTGTATTCAAAAACAAAAATTTTCAATTTTAGGCGCGTAAACTTTTGACAGGATGTGCTCATTTCTAAGTGAAATAAAATGGGAGGCACTCCTGGACTGAATGAGATGTGGGAAAGATTTAAGGGGGTTTTACTTGAATCACAATGCAGATTCATTCCAAAGGTGTCCAAAAGTAAGCTGAAAAAGCAGAATCCTCAGTGGATGACCACAAGTATTTGTAGGATGTTGAGGGAAAAGAGGAATCTTTATAAGATGTACATAAGGGATAACAATGAGAACACTAAGGCTGAATACTGTAAAATGCAGGCTGTGGTCAAAAAAGAGCTGAGGAATGCTAAAAGACTTTATGAAAGACAAACTGCCGAGGGGGCAAAAACTAACCCTAAGCGCTTCTTTCAGTATTGTAGCAGAAAAAGGAAAGTTAAAGTGCCAGTAAATACCTTGCATGTGTTTTATTTAAAAAATTCCAAAAGTCAAGCTATCTGAAATATGGCCCAAAAAAATTATAAAAAATATTTGATCAAAAAATAACCTTAGGAAATGCAATTTTTCAAAAAAGGGTTTCCCGGTCTAAAAATAGATCGGCTAGATTATTTACTGTGCAAAGCATTGTGGGTCGAAATCGCGCACTGTAAACAAAGAAGGTGTCGCGCGGACGAAAAAGAAGACAGACAGGAACGTTTTTAGAGAATGTGGAGGCAAACACGATAAGCAAAACATAATTCCCCCTTTCGAGGCACACTACCATTTACGTTGTATACTTTTATGAACTCGAGTAGCGCTAGAAATGTTGCTAAGAAAAACCAACACGGTATTTCAACTTACTAATCCATCAAAGTTAGGGCCAACTCATTGTCAATGCCCAGTCGCTCTCTCAGACTCTTCCACCGATCAATAGCACTCCCAATATATACTAGGGATCGTCTTCTTTTGGCATCAAGGGCAATTTTCCGGCGTTTTCTCTCCGAGGCTGCCAACTTGATTCTTTCCACCATTGCTGTTGTGTGTGCTACGTCACACGTCACGTGGTACACAAGAAAGGGAACTTAATCTAATGACTTCACATTTTCTCTCGCGCGACAGTTTGAGGGTTGAGTGAGTTTTTAACATCAAAATCCATATTTTTCGATGTCGTAAAAATTTGTATAACATATCGATGTGAAGATGAATGATTTCCTGACCTACTGATACCATTTTTATATGTTGTCACAATTGAGATATCATTGAAGACATGCAAGGTATTTACTGGTACTTTAAAGAGCAGATTAAGTGCATAAAGAATAAAAATGGATCGCTGCTATATGATCACAAGGATATTGCGGATACCTTAAACAGTAACTTTGTTGAGAATTTTAACTCAGAGGGGGTCTTTATTTGGCAAGAGGGCATGTTAAATGTTCAAGATTATTTAGCAGAAATTGAGGTTCAGGTTAACGAAGTATTAGACAAGTGGCATAAACTAAAGGCAGATGAGGTGGCGGGTCCTGATGGCTTATATCCTAGAGTGCTCAGAGAAGTTGGTGAGATCATCTTTAAGCAGCTATCCACCATCTTTAGGCAGTCTTTAGAAACAGGAAAAATACCGAATAATTGGAAAAAGGGCAATTTAATATCAATATATAAGAAAGGGAACCGTACCAGGAAATTACAGGCCAGTCAGTTTAACTTGCATTGCGTGCAAAATATTGTAATCTATCATAAAAGATGAGCTGGACTTATTTCTTGAACGTAACAGTATCTTGAGGGATAGCCAACATGGTTTTCATAAGGTAAGGTCATGCCTGACAAATTTTTTGAAGAGGCCACCAAGACTTATGACCAGAGCAGGGCTTATGACATCATATACTTGGATTTTCAGAAAGCATTCAATACAGTACCGCATAAGAGACTAATTTTTAAAATGAGCTCCGTTGGAGTTACAGGAAATATTCTGGAGTGGATTCAAAACTGGTTACAGGACAGAACACTAAGAGTGGTGGTCAGTGGTATCTCATCTGAGCTAGGTATGGTGGGGAGTGGCGTCCCCCAGGGATCGGTGTTGGGGCCCCTGCTGTTCCTCATCTCCATTAATAACCTTGATAGTAAAATTGAGAGCAGATTGGTTAAATTTGCAGATGATAATAAATTGGGGGGTTTGGTAAATAGTTTCACTAAAGTGATTCAGGATGATTTGGATACTATCCAAAATTGGGCAGAAATGTGGCAAATGAAATTTTATCTAGCAAAACGTAAAGTAGTACATGTAGGTAAGATAAACTTTAGATGGGATTACTTTATGGGAGGTTTAAGGAATGTGCTGCACACAAGAAAGATCTGGGAGTGATTGTTGACCAAACCCTCACAGGCTCTAGCCATTGTGCCGTAGCAGTTAAAAAAGCTGATGCTTCTTTTGTACAACACATTCGTCAGACCACATCTGGAGTATTGTGTACAGTTCCTGGGACCATACTTTAAGAGAGATATAGAGGCTCTAGTGAAAGTTCAGAGAAGAGCCACTAAGCTTATTCCAGGTATTAAAGATGAAAGCTATGAGAAGAGACTGAAGATTCTTAATCTCTTCAGTGTTAGGAAAAGGAGACTAAGGGGTGATTTGATTGAGGTCTTCAAATATGTTAAAGGCATTAACAAAGTGAATTATGTAGGAATCCTTCGACCAAGTGTTAGAACTCGGGGTCACAAATGGAAGTTGACCAAAGGTAAATTTAGCACTGATATTCAGAAATATTTCTTCGCCCAAAGAGTAATTTCAGTGTGGAATAGCTTGCCTGACCATATTGTTGAGGCAGAGACCTTGGGGGTTTTCAAGAGGAGGCTTGAATTAAAGCTAGATACCATTGAGTTATTGAGTATCTGATGGGATATGTTCAGAGTAGTATTAAGAAACTGGCGAGGGTAGTTGGGCCTGTTCTTGCCATTCATGTTATGTTATGTTATGTTATATTAATTGTGTGTCATCAGTACATGTTAAAGTAAAAGATGGTCACTTCCTGTTACCACCTGTGGGGCGCTATTACCGTAGTAAAGGGGAAGACATTATATCATGACATTCAGGGCAGAGCCATCATCATCCCCAGCAAGTTTGAAGCTTCTACGTTTAAGAATGTTGGTGTGAGAGTATTTTGACATTTTTTTGGTGAGACGCCAAATTTGTCTCACCCTAGCAGCCACGCCCTTCGCCCAACAGACATGCAGGGCACACCTTTTGATCAGCTTGGCCTCTAGATGATCTCTACCAAATTTGATGTCAATCGGTCGAAAACCCTAGGTGGAGTTTGTTTTAAAATTCAAAAATTCAAATCAAAATGGCCGACTTGCTGTTGGGCTAAGGGCATGGCTCTAATGAGTTTTTTGTATGTCTGGGTATGATACATATGCGTATTGGATTTTGTCTGCCTATGACAAAGTAACCGAACTGCTCACTTCCTACTACCACCGGGGGGGCTATTAGTAAAGTGGAAAGTTATTATATTGTGACGTTCAGGGCGGAGCCATTATCATCTCCAGCAAGTTTGAAGCTTCTACGATCAAGTATGTTGGCATGAGAGCATTTTGAATTTTATTATGCTGCCCCTATTTTACGAAAATTGTGCAGAAAATAACTTCACGTGTGCTGATGAAGCATTTTGTTCTTAGGAAAGACATCACAGGTGAGAAGACACATCGTCAAGTGATAAATTCTAACTCTGCTATCTCCTGCGATTTGAGCATTTGCTACGTGTTTTGCCTTCAATTTAAAACTGAATTGTCTATGAAGCCTGAATGTCAAGCGAATAAATAATAATTCATTTGTCATGTGTTATTTGCTTCTTTGTAATGAAGGAAAAAAGATAAATTAACATCCTCTGTGTGTGGTGATTCCATATTGTTTTCCAGGGGTTGTAGTTACATCATGGAATAGTGATGTTACACAAATGTCTTGAGAATATATTGCCTTTTTCTATAAATATTCTATGCCCTTTACGGATATCATTGCTTTGCGTTTTTAGGCGGTAGAACGTTTATTAACCTCCGCCGAGGAGGTTTATGTTTTCGGTGCCGTTTGTTTGTTGGTTTGTTTGTTGGTTTGTTTGTTTGTGTACAAGATAACTCAAAAACTAATGGCCGGATTTTTATGAAATTTTCAGGGTAGGTGGGTATTAAGTCAAGAAAGAGGTGATTAAATTTTGGCATATTTAGGCCAAAGTACTGCTGAGATATACTCCAAAGTTCAAGATTTCAAGTCTTTCCAATGGGCTGGAGTTCCAATTGCCGTGCTTTTGGCTTTGCTGCTCCCTGGCGGCTGAGGTTCTGCGCTCTCTGAGTGCTCTTCTAGTTTAATTTGCAAGCGAATCAGACTCAACAGAAATTACAACTGAGCGCTTGCAGACTTCAGTGCCATAACATGGTGACAGTATTGCGCGTCCCCTGATTTAAACACATAAATATTTAATTAACAAAATCGGCGGAATAAAAGTCCGGACAGGCGCACATGCGGTTATTGCTCGCATTATCACTACATCCTGTTTCGGCTGTATTGTTTCGGTGTTAAAAGTCTTTCGGCTGTAAACCGAAAATGCATTTTGCCATTTGCGGCCGAAAATTTTTGGTGGCCGAAAATTCGGTGCATTCCTAGAGAAAAGGTATGATTTGGTTTGAAGAGGTCACTGATGTCCATTGGTGTCCAGCTGCACCTATATTGATAAAATCTTGCTGAATTAAACTAGAAAGGCATTAATTATGTAATTTTGAATTACGTGAGTCAAAGGTTAATTTGAGTTAAAAATATGATTATTTTATGATTTTGCCTACGTGCCATTTTGAGGGCTGTGAGTGTTTGGGAAGCCATCTGGAGAGCTTTTATTATTTGGCTTCCTCTTTCAAAGCCAAATAAGATTTAATGCTCAGATGAAGGATACTTGTGATTTAGGAGTTTATGATCCCAGAAATGTGTTGGTATAACCCCCAGCCATTTTTCAGCCCTCATTATTATTTTTAAAAAATAATTTTATAAAAACTACCTGATGAAGGTAATTTTTCTTACTACCTGACGAAGGTCTACGACCGAAACATTGTGTATGTTTAATAAAGTATTGCAAGCGTAGAGGACTGCGCACAGGACTTTTTGGTTTCTTCATATTTGGCTAATAACTCAAAATTAAGTGGATCTACACCAAGTCTGATGATGGATTCCGAAAACTAGGACCTAAATCAATCAGTGTAGTCCTAAATTTTGATTTGTTTCCAAGATTTTCGTCTTCAAACTCCCTTTACATTCATGTTCGCAATTAGTGGTTGCAAAAAATATGGGTGCGGCACCCGTTCTTTGGAAGGCCATTTCTCAAAAACCCCAGGGACTTTAAGCCAAAAGTTTTGCTTGTGCACATAATGCATGTAAAGAAACTCCCAAACTCTGTGTTATTCACTGTGGAACCCCTGGATGAGTTCATATGGAATGATGCTGTAGATTAAATGGCTTTGCGACATGAATTATTCAGTAAGGCTGTTTATGTAATTGCTAAATCTGAGGTCAGGAAGATCTTTTGGCTTGAAACTGTCATTTGTTCTTTGGGGGAGTTAAATTAAGATTCCTTGGTCAGGGTTTAAGGAAATGCTGCTTGACGATGTTAACGTTATTTTTTCTTTAATTCAGCCTGTAGCAGCATTCTGTAGATGAAACCATTTGATGTGTGTCACATCATTGCTTGGAGTCACACGACTGCCATTTTAATTGTCTTAAGATCAAACGTGTCTTGAACCAAGTGTCAAATTTTGAATTGGCAGCAAGTTATGACACAATTATCTTTGTCTGAGTCTTGCCTGCAAACCAGATTTTTCTTATGGGTGCTGTTTGCTTACAATGAATTGGCTTAGAGTCGTTAGCGGTCAAACCAATTTCTGGTGGTGCCGTATGAGGATAAGGATGTGACTAGTACCCATTTCATCTCAATACACTGTGAAGATGATCTATATCCTCACTTTTGCAGACCTAAAGGAACAGTGAAAAAAATATGTTCAATGAAAACTCACAAAGCTGGAACGGTTTGTAATTTGAAGGCCTATTGGAGGCATCGCTGTGAGTAAAATCCAAGTGTAGGTTGTTTTCACCATATGCCTATGAAACTTCAGTTGAAAACAGAATCAAGGGATGCAGTCGATAAAGATTTGATATGAATAACTCCTGAATGGAGACAATGTTTCAATGTTTTTGACGAAGAAAAAAAAAGAGAACTAAAAAAACAACTTGTTTTGATAGTCTCATTGTCTGGGTGAATGATTGTGTGCTTGTCAATACACAGCCAGAGATTTTTGTCTTATTTGGAATTCGTCATGAGTTTAACACCTGGGCTGGTGCCTTCTCAGAGGTAGCAGTGCGCTCCATCAGAGCGTAACAAATTCTTCCCGTGTTTTTTGAAGTGCACTCAAGAGTTCATTTGCATCCTTCATTTTGATGCAGCTATACCCTGCTGCAGGTTTTCTCCAAAATTTCTGCCAGCTAGTGAGTTATCGCTCACCCAAATCACAAGTGTTCTCTGTAACATTAGACATAAATTTGCTTTCTTTATACGTAGGGGCAGGTTTGTGTGTGTGTGTGTGTGTGCGCGCGTGTGCATGCATGCATGCGTGTGTGTGTGTGTGTGCACGCGCGCGTGTGTGTGCATGCATGTGGGTTTAATTCTGTGTTTCCATATTTGTGTATTTGTTCAAGTGTGTGTGTGTGCGCGCAAGTGCACCTGTGCGTGTATGTGCACCTCTGTGTGCGAAAGTGTTTGTGGTTGTGTGTGCTTGTGCATCTGTTTGTGAATAATTTCAGTTGCTCTTTACACTTTCTGTAGGCATTACAAGTCATTCTGAATGAGAGCATCTGCTAGATGCCAGTGAAGATATAGAGCTTTGGAAGACTGCACTTGTTATGAATTTAATGAACCTTGTTAATGGTCATTTTGAAATGCCATATGCTGTATATTTACTAAGATCATATGCTCAATGTCAGTTGAATAGACATAGTTGTTGGATATTGCCAGAGGTGTCTAATCCAGAGATCAGATATTAGAAGTCATGCCATGTATTCTTTCTACCTGTAAACTCCTGTCAGCTGATTTCACTTGTGAGTTCTACTAGCTGGCTGAAGAATTGTCCAACTGGCAAATCCTTTGTAGGCGGAAGAAAATTCCTGGGTGGACTTTTACTTTCTGAACCTGGGTTATACACCTCTGGATATCACCCTCTTGGATAAGTGATTCTGGGTCTTAGCTGAGCACATTGCAGATTTTGGTTATGCAGGGGGTGAGCACTGACAGGCTACTGCTCTGTACAGCCTGAAAGATTTACATGCATGGTACATCTCTGTGCCTTCCCAAACTGTAATTCCCAGGGAATTTTTTTTCTTATTCTTTTTTTTTTTGGTGCAGTGGCTAGCTCTGGCACCTCACAGCCAGAGGTTTAGGGACATTGTGCCACTTCATGGCAACAGTTGTCAACATGGGTTTCCTCCAGGCGCTCCAGTTTCTATGCACAATCCAGTTATATGTAAGTTAAGCCACTGTGTGTTGGGGGCAGGCCATCAATTTCAACCAAATGAAGAAGGTGCATTTTTACACCTGTTTGTCTCATGTATTCCTGCGGTAAAAAGAATGGTGAATTTAATTTTTGCATATTTTTTGATCTTTTAATAATTAGTGGGGTAGGGTTTATTGCGGCCTCGTGTAACCTTACACATAATGATAATGATAATAATAATAATTATTATTATTATTATTATTATTATTGTAATTGTTGTTGTTATTATTGTCATTGTTTGTTGTTGTTGTTTATTGTAATAATAATGATAAGAAGAAGAGTAATTAGATCTAGTATTGGAACAGTATCTGTATTAGCTGATATCAAAATATCAGGTATGATATTGGATCACGACTGAAAACTGCGTGTTGGTGCATCCCTAATTTATTTAAAAATGACTGTTAGGATACAGTCATGATTTCCATAGTAGAGCATGTCCTGGATGTTGCCCTTTTTATCATAAGTGCACATGCCAATTGGTGAAGTTTGAATTTTAGACTGTGATCCAGTTTGTATTCTTAAAATAATTAAAAGTAACTAAATTGCCTCATACATGAAGGTTGATTGGTTTTGCAGATCAGGATGGGAACTCTGTAAGTTTTGGTGTCATCAGAAGAGAGTCTCGGGATTGTATGAAAGCAATAATAAGTAAGCCTATAAATGCCAACAAACTGTTATTGAGCAAACAGGCTTTGTTGTTCTTAAAAAAAACATTCCTCATAAATGCAGGTTGTATTTTGATAAGCACTGTCTTGGCTAAGATTGGTTTGGAGATTGTAGTGATGTGTACACTATATCTTTAATTTATTTTCTCTAGACTTTCAATTTTCCACATCATTCAAAATTGTTTTTGTGTGGGCCTAATCTTTAGTGCCATCGTTTTATGAGGCCTCTGCTCCAACTCTCACAGATTCAATCAGTTTTTGTTTCTTTGTCCCATCAAATCTGGTGATATTGTGTAGTTCTTTTTGACCTCCAGGGTCTGTAACTCTACTTCTGAAGTCAACATTCTGTGCTCATGTCTGCATGCATCCCCTGCATAAATAAACATAGGAAATATAAAATATGCTTATATTTTATATTTAGATAGTTGTTATTTAAATCCCCAGAGTGTTATTTTAAGGTTACCTACAAAGTCTGTTCTTAAATAAATAAATCAAGGTTTTAAGTCCTTGGAAATGTCCCAACAGGGAACCTTGAAGTCTGTGACTGAACCAGGGACTGTATATAAAGATATGTCATTGAGTTCTATATCAATTCCTTTCGTGGAACATTGTTAAATTCCCAGTGTTGGTGGCCTTGGTGTTATTTTGGGCTTACAATTGATATAAGGTGTCTGAAAAGAGAGAAAAATACCTTTGGTTTCTTGCATGAGCAAAAATGTGATGAGCAGTTGGGCAGAGAAAGTGAATTTTAAATGGAGTACAGAAGGTTTGCCTCATGGTGGCCCTCATTTATCAAACATGCGTACACCAGAAAAATGGGTGTACGCCAAATCTCCTGCAAGGATTGGCACTTATCAATCTGAACGTGAGCGAACGGTCTGCAAAAATCTTACACCAGGTCTGAAACAAGTTTGAAACAAGTGAACAACATGCAGGAATGACTGCAGCTGTCAAAATGAGTTATAAACCATATGCAGCAATGCTGTTGTTGCTCTTATTAGTAAAATGAAAAAATAGGCTAAATGGATAAATAGGCTAAATTAATAATTGAATGAATTAATTAATAAATAAATAGATAAATAAATAAATAAGACAGCCGTGTTGAGAAATTAATTAAACTTATATTTTGAGAAAACCTACTCGTCAGGCCAGAAAGCTCACAGTTTCAATCAATTTGATTGACAGATATGCTGTGTGGTATGTCAGATGCACATCTGAACAAGAAAAGAAATGCAAGTTAGTTAACGGCAGACTGGGAAATAAGTATTTTGCGGTCACTTTGTCTGTGTAACCATAGGAGTACCTTAACTAACTAGCTAACTTGCGTTTCTTTTGTTGCTCAGTATATGGCCTACAGACACTTTCACCTTGATCACATTTTGACAATGGCAGATCTTCTATTGTTGGAGGAATAAGCTTCTGTATGAAGTGAGAGGAACTTTCGGCACTGGAAAGATCTCCTCTGGGAAAGTGATGAGTGGCTGCTCGTTTTGTGTGGCACCCAATAAAATGTCATGGAGTAATACTAATAAAAGCACAATGAAGAGTGATCACTGCAGACACGGAGTCCCCACCGCCTTGTATTCCCAAGATGGAGGGGGAACCCTGCTGCCACACTTCCTCGAATGGTGACAGCTGGAGGTTCGAGTCTGGCTGACCTCCAGCGGTCCGTGCGCTGCTGCGCCTGAGCGCCGCAACCCATTTTTTGGGGGCGATCTTAAAATCGGACCACTTTTTTTACCTACATGTAAAGCGTTTGGATTGTCAGTTATGTAGGCTATATAATCTGAAATATCACAAATCTATAAATTGAATTTATTAAGGCCGATGTTATTCACGCTTATACTTGTGGCCAATGCTGAATTTTTTTTTTTGGCCATACTTCTAAATGTACCAGTCGATGACTATTCCAGTGCCGCTTATAGAAAGTACCGCTTAAAATAAGTTTGGCCAAGAAAATTTTTTAGCTTTGGACAAACTTAAAATAAGTGTGGGCAATGGAGAAATGTGCATCTTGGCCACACTTATAAGGGCATCTAACACGAATTTCAATCAACTTTTGTGTTTGGATGGACGCAATTAAATAAGTGCGAATAGTCACTTTGATTTTTCAATTAATTAAATAGCCTAAAACGTCTGCTGCACTCCGGTTTTCATAATAATAATAATAATTTATAATTCCTCCTCAGCGTAGTTCTTTCTTCTTTGCCGTCTTTCGAAAGTCCATGTCGTAAAGTAGGCAGGACTATGCCTCCCGCAGCATGAATTTTTTGGGGTGTGTCGTAAATTATGATGGTTTCAGCCGCCAGATTTATCAACACCATGCCAGTTCTACACCGAAATCAGTGACGTACACACTTTTAGTAAATCAGACGTGACACCTGGCGAACGCTGATATTTACACCTGAGTACACACCAGATCCGACGCAAGTTTGAGAAATGAGGGCCAGTGAGAGTAAGAAATGGGGGAAATTAATATGCATGTATCAAGGTTGCAATATTCTAGAGGATCGGAGGCTTCCTAGCTGATACTAAATGGTTTGATGTTCTGATGTTAGAGCCAAAATCAAATCCATGGATCAGATTAGGTAATTCGTCAACCTACTGAAGGACCTCTCTCACAGGTGGCCCAAGCAGATGGAATCTTCTAGTGGACTGTGCCGTTATGGAGCCAAGATCGACTGCTGCTGGGGCTGGACTCGACTCTCCTGGGGCCACTGTGAGCGTGAGTATTTCCGTCACTGATTGCTCTCGGTCCTTCTGCAGCTCACACACCAGTGGTCGCCAGCCCTGTTCCTGGAAAACTACACTCCAGTAGGTTTTCAGTCCGACCCTACCAAAGCACAACTCAGGCATCTGCCAGAGAGCTCACTGAGCTCATACTACATAGAATCAGGTTTGTCAAATTAGGGTTGGAACTTGGAGCGAAAACCAACGGGGACAGAGTGCATGACCTCTGACTACAATATAGTATCTCTGTAAAGCCAACATCAAATTAGAATCACCTAGACTGGAGACTAGCACCATAAATCATTCACTCTCTGGAGAAAGAGATGAAATTTTTCCGATGATGGTGTGAACGCATGGAGCTGGAGTGATGCCTGGTTGTTTTATTGAATTTAATCAATCTGCAATGCATAATGAATTTGCACCTTATTTTTGTCTTTAAACAGCTGTTATTTGAGTCCAAATAGAACGTTATTGCATGCTTAGGGCATATTTGGAAAATTCACCCACTAAAATGCACCTATAACCATACACACACTTGTCCCTTGGCAGTAACCTATAGTGGAATAAAATTGTGCCCATTGTCAGCAATGCATTATCAGTATGTTTTTTGCTTTTGAAATGAACTTATTAGTCCCCTAATGGAACAACGTTATATCTTTAAGGCAAGTTGGCCCTTTTCAGTGCAAATTTACACCGTTAAAAACATACCTCCAGTGAACTTGTATTTCTGTGAGTGTGCACTATAGTATTCCTGTAAAAGCATGCTGATAAAGGAAGTGCATTAAAAGGATGCAAGCACTAGGCCTTAACTGCTTTCATAAGCGTACAGCCACTTACACTCACTCAGATCCTCACACAATGATGGAAACTGGATTGAAACCAAGGGATACTTAGGAGAAGATTGATTCATACTGAGAAGCAAAGAGCGTTGAATAAGCAAGTAAATGTATTCTCGCATTTCACAAGCATTCGGCAGGCATTCAATGTGCTGGGCTGTCAGGTGATTTGCGAAGCGTAACTGAATTCTGACTGGAGACAATACACCAAGGTTTCAGAAAGTGTCATTACTCATCATTACTCCGTGATATGCAACCGCAGTGCTCTGTAACAGCTCCTGTGAAAGATGCTCGGATCACAAAGGTCTTCCCTCTAAAAATGCATTTTTTTGCATTCAGAAGCCAAAGCATATCAAAGCTGAGATGCAGAAGTTGCTAGTTCAGCAGAATTTGAAAATGACCTCCACAGTATGAAATTTAAATATCCCTCTTGTAATCCTAGTCTTCTTTGAGCGTGGTTGCACCAGAATAAGTATGATTAAATATTGCGGCCTCAGAGGCATACGTCGTGGACTTTTTTCATTTAAGAGGAAATTCAGTAAGGTGCATGTGGCTCTTTTCAATCATTTCCAAGGTTGCTGTTGTGTGCCTTGTGTAAAGTGGTGTCAATCTAACGTCCATTCATTGCTATTACTCATGACATTTTTTTTTTGCTGTGATTAATCATTGGTGATTAATCAGTTTTTTCTGAACATTCAGAAACATAAACCCCTCAGTCTATTATTTGATTCATGTCACTGGCTTGAAGTTTTGTATTTGTTCTTGTTTCCTGTTCAATATTTTTGAATCATTTTGTTCCCAAAATTTTTTTTGCTGACTGGAGGATTAAAAAGGCTTTCCCTGCCAGTCCCATTAGTAGGGCTTTATATAATCAGAGAGATGTGTGAAACTGTACTGTTCCAACTTTAGATTGAATAGCCTGTGAGTCAATCGTGCTATTCCAGTCCCAGTGCATTTAGAGGCTCATTGGCATGCATAAACACAATGCGCAATGACCACCATGTCTTTGCCCTTGAGTCATCAGGACAATTCCACAGTTTCTCACTTGCTGACCTTGGTTTCTGGCTGGTCGGGGGGGGGGGTGTGTGTGTATCATAACTGTATCCCAGCTTTGAATGAAGGAACCAGTGAGTAACTTGTAAGGCAAGGAATTTCATTTCATTGTGACTGGGCAGCATGCCAAGCTGCCCTACATTGTTGAATTTCATGGCACAGGATGCGGTACTCCATTTTGGCGCTTTCGTCTCCTGCTTTGCTATTGAAATCGGAAAGTATTGCTACCGATCCCACCCCCTCATGTTATAATTGAATTTACCGAGCTCTCCAGGGTACAGGGGGAGACCATGTTATTTGCACAAAGTGTACTGTAATTAATCCAATTTAGTAATGCAGGCTGGTGTCAGACCTTTGTCTATGTCACTTTAATTCCTACGTAAAACCAACACATTGATCCTCACTGTATTCCATTTTGGTTCCACTTCTGCTCCACAAAGGCTCTCAGGCCCTTTTTGCTCTTGGTTTTTAAATACGTCTTAGTGATCCAGGCAGAAGTGGACAGGTGAGATGCATCTTTGTTCACACCCGTCACTGCCATGCATCTCCAAGGTGTCTTAGCTGACCACTTCATGTTCAGTTTAATTATTACCCCGCCCCGCCCGAAGGGGAAGGGCAAGGGGTGTTGTTTTAGGTTCGGTTTGTTTGTTAACACTTTAGCAGCAAAACTAATGGCCCGATTCACCCCAAATTGGGTTTAGGGATTGCCACTGACGCAGAATAGATGCCTATTGAATTTAGGAAAAGCAGGTCAAAGTTCAACATGTGCAAAGGGTGGGGTTTGCAGTGCCTGGCACCACTTGTTGCTTGTGCTTCTGATGACACATTTTCTGGTCACATTTTGTCGGGGATACAACTGAAAGTATTATCATTAACACTACAAATTACAGGGCTTCAGGTAGACCTTTAGCTCCAAGGATATTTTTTAGGGCAGAGTATTTTCCCTGGGGTGAAGACATTTAATGCCCTATCATATGAAAGGAGAAGCATCAAGATGGCGAGTGAAGGATCTGGACATTGCCACAGTAATAACTTTGAAGGAAACCTCTGGAATTTTGATCAGTTACCTATTGTACTCGTCAGACTATAAATTAATACTTTCACATGAAGACATTGCTTTCTGGCCTTTAGTTTTGATTTAATTACCTGTGAAAGTAAGGTTCTATCATGGCTTGAATTTCCTGGGGGCTGCCATATTCTTAAGCTCGCAATGCATCTTGGGAGTGTGATGTCATCTGTTTGCTTGGCCACATAAAATACAGCTGTAAGAAGAATTTGTAAGTGAGAAAAGCATCATAAAATTACTGTAAACATCCTTGAATTGCTCATATTTTGCATATCAATTTGAACCACAATATTCCTCAGTCCATCTATAGGCTTGGAGCTTCATCCATAGATATAAAACACAAGATGCTGTACACACCATTCTGGTCTATTACTATGTTTACGTGTGTACGGTCGCCATATTAGAGCGGTACAAATCAGCCAGGGTGCCCATAAAAACAGAAGATAAAAAAAGTCAAGAAGTCTAGTTTTTTCTTCGGGCTTTCTACGGGTACTCCGATTTCCCCCACCCACAAAAACATGCAATATAGGAACAATCCTGTATGGCTGTGGGTGAATGTTTGGTGGTGGTCAGAGGGACCGTAGGCACATACTGGCAGCCACGCTTCTGTCAACCTGCCCCAGGGCAGCTGTGGCTACAAATAAATGTAGTTTACGTCATCAGAGCGTGAATGAATGAATAATGTATCCATTGCGAAGTGTCTTTGAATGCCCAGAAAAGCGCTATATAAAACTGATGCATTATTATAATTATGCCTGGCTAGTTAGACATTCAAACAATGAGACACAGCTGGATGGGAGCAAGCGTCTTTATAAGCTAGCAAGCCATGCTGTTGCTTTCTTTTGCAAAGCAACAGGTTTTGTATTTATTTGGTACTATGAGGAGAGATGGGCCTGGCGTCTTTGCTTTTCAGTGATGTTATGGATAATTCTGTTATGCCAGTTGCCAGATGTCAGAAAATGTAGTCAGGAGTGAGTTTCGGCATCTTATTTAATTTTTACCCAAATAAATTTTAATAAATGCCTAAAAAGTTTGTTGCTGCAAATTGCAAATGCCATTGAAAACGCATGTTTATTGAAACTGCTTTTAGATGTTCAGTTCTTTGCGTGTAGTCCCAGTTCATAATGTAAATAGTACAGTTAACTACTGATCAGTCTACCATGCAAACAGTGCCAGCACTGTGACAGATTCCTCTGAATTTGATTCACTGTCTTTGATTTCTGAAACATTTTCCATTTCTTTGCCTGAGGAATATACTGGAAATTTTCGTCATTCAAAGATATTTTCTGAGATTTTTATGACGCTTTTCTCACCTGAGTGTTTTATGTGGTCAAGCAACCAGATGATCATACGCCCAACATGCTTTGCAAGCTTACAAATATGGCGGCCCGCAGGGAATTCAAACCATGATATGGCCTTATTTTGGCAGTGAATAAAATCAAAACTGAAGGCCAGAAAGCCATGATTTTGTTTGAAAGTATTTATTTAGTCTGACAAATAAAATAGGTAAGATTTATCTAACTCCACAGGTTTCCTTTACGGAAAAAACCAGGCACCCCAGGAACTGTGATAGGTTTGAAGTGTACCACCGTTTCAACACTTTAGTCTCAGTTGCCAGGTAAGCTTCAAAACTGGCATCAGTCCAGCTAAGTGACAGCAACAGGGTTAAAAAATAAAAGGAGGTGAAAATTGAGTCAAATACCTGAAATTCTGATTGCCTCAGCTAGATATTTGCACTTAAAATAAAATCCAGAATAACCGTGTCATCCGTTTCATTGTTTCATAATTTCAGTAGCAAAAAACAAAGTTTTTAATGATTTATTCATATGTCATTGCATTTAAATGGGAACTCAAGGATAATGCATGATGCGGTTTTATACAAGCATAATAAGTAAATAAATGTTGTAAAATACAAAAATGTTGAATTTTTGTTTTCAAAGACTAGATAAATGGGGTTTTATTCCTCCTTATTAGCTGTCCTCTGCTACAACGGTCACGTGATAATGACAAAACGTTTCCTTTCGCCCAGAGGTATACGCTGTTATTGCGTTGGATAGAGTGATTGTCCTAGTCCATTATTTTATGACAAAATATTGTCAATATGGCCCATTGGTTAGTTGCACAAGATGGTGTTGAGTGCTTTCTGAAATACACAGGGTTGCTTCAGTATTAACAGTTTTCTTCTGCTGAGCAGATGACAGGAATATATACATCTGAGAAATGTGATTTTTGCTATTGCTGATATTCCAGGGCCAGATTTTCTGTTTCGGTTTCAAATTGAATTTACTTTGACATTTTCTGATGCAACTACCTCGCTAGTACTGCTACATCGTTATGGTTTTCTTAGATGTGCTCAGCTAACCATTAGCTAAAGAAGTGATGGTCGTGACAGTGCAACAGATACCGAGTGTGAGGGTAAACGAAGTATCGGCAATATTAAAATATGCGTCGATCGCATGTTAGAGTTATGAAACGGCATTTTGACGTAATGGAATATTTACGCATTAATTACCTCCGTCAAGGAGGTTATGTTTTTGGCAGCGTTTGTCTGTTTGTTTGTTAGTTAGCAAGATAACTCAAAAACTAATGCAACAATTTTGATGAAATTTTCAGAGAAGGTGAGTATTAAGTCAAGGAACAGGTGATTAAATTTTGTCATATATAGGCCAAAGTACAGCTGAGATATATGCCAAAGTTCAAGATTTCAAGTCTTTCCAATGGGCTGTAGTTCCAATCCCCATGATTTTGGGTTTTGCTGCCCCCTGGCGGAGGTCTGCACTCTCTGAGTGCTTTTCTAGTTACCAGATATTTTCATATTTGTTGTCTGTCGCTTACAGCCAGTTCATCCCTGATCAGTGAGATGGCTGGAAATGTGATGCTAGTTAAAAACCCTCTCGTTTCTCGGTGGAGCAGCTGATGTCTCATTTGGAGCGCCAACAAACAAACATCAGTCACAGGTAATCGAGACAAATCTTACGAACATCATTCGCGGTTAATTGAGTCAAATCCTGGAAATATCGGCAATAGCTAAAACAGTATTTCCGGGATGATATACCTGTCATCTGCTCAGCATCTGATACAGACTGATAAGTAATAGAAGCAAACTGTAATATTGAAGCAACCCTGTGTGTTTCAGAAAGTACTCAACACTATCTGGTGCAACTAGCAACAAGCCGATGGGCCATATTGAACGATCATTTGTCATCAAATAATGGACTGGGACAATCACACTATTCAACACAATAACAGTGCATACCTCTGGGCGAAGGGCGAGATTTTGTCATTATCACGCGACCATTGTCGCAGACGACAGCTAATTAGGGGGAATAGTACCTCATTTATCTAGTCTTTGAAAACAAAAATTCCGCATTTTTAGCTTACCAGCGATATAGGCCGATAAGCAGTTGTGGTGTGGTGTGGCGTCCGTCATCCGGCGTTCAGAACATTTTTTTCGTGTAAATTACAATAACCTACTACTAGACCATATCTCCAGACTTTTTTTTCGGATTTTTGCTTGAATCATTTTTGTCTGTTTTATGGGCCCTTGAAGATTTGGTGCCAGTGTTAAAGATAGGACTGAGAAATTTAAAAATAATCATTTCTCATTCTTTTTTCTAAATCAGGCAATCAACTTACCTTGGTACGGTCAATGTACAGTACAAGCGCCATTTTGATTGAATTGACGGAAGTGGGTCTGTTGGGGGCGCTGTACTTGAATATGCAAGATGGCCTGCGGAGGCCAAATGGTTGCAGATAGAGATTAAGTTTGTATTACTGACATGTAGGAAATAATATATGACCTATATTTTGGCTGTGTTAAAGTTGACCTCAGATGACCTTGAAAGGTCAAACTTGAGGTCAAGCAAAATGTTACCATTTTTAAAGGTTTCGTGGCTTTAAAATATTGAGGATTGGGAACATATGTGTATTGAACGCATTAAGGAAGTCATGTATGGTCTTTCATTTGGTGGCCTTGAAGTCCTTCGGGGACCTTCGAAGTTAAAACTTCACATAGTGAAATTTCAATGAGTTCTATCACTAAAAGTATTACAGATAGAGCTTAGGTTTGTATTGCGGGCATGTAGGAAGTCATGTATGAAGTTTCATTTGGCGACCTTTATATTGACCTTCAAAGGTCAAATGTGACATAGTGAAAATTCAATGACTTGTATCATTAAAACGGTCGCAGATTGAGCCTAAGTTTGTGTTACTGACATCTAGGTAGTCGCATATGAACTTTCATTTGGTGACATTGAACTTGACTGTCAGTGACCTTTTGAGGGTCAAACTCCACAGTGAAATTACAATGACTTGTACCACCAAAATGGTCACAGATTGAGCCAAGGTTTGTATAGAGATATTTAGATTTGCTGACCACAACTTGACATTCTTTGACTTTCAAAGCTCACAATTGACATATTGAATACATATTGACATATTTTAATGACTTGTATCACCAAACCTGCTTCAGAGCTTAGAATTGTATAACAAAAGGACTTATAAATCAATGTGAACTTTTATTAAGTGACCTTGACATTGATTTTCATTGATTCAAATGTGACACTTTACATGAAATTTTCATAACTTGTATCATCGCTGTAAGACTGCTTGCCGGTAAGCTACAGGACCCTTGGTCCTATTTTTGTATTTTTCAACATTTATTTACTGATTATGTTTGTATAAAACAGCATTATGCATTATCCTTGAGTTCCTCTTTAATTCTGACTGTCATGCATTCAGATTCTACCCCATCCATAATGACTGGGATCTGTTGCTTGTGAGCTAAATAGATGATAAGCACTTAAAGGTGATAGAATGAAGAATTGGTGCGATTTGGAATGTTTTACTGCCTTCTCATGTGTCTGCAGAGAATTGCAGTCAAGAACTGCTTGAGGCACACACTCCTTCAGCAAGTTGCCATTACCAAGGAGTATATTGCTTCATTATTGTGCCTCTGCCTGGAGGTAATGAGTATTCATTGGTGTTTGTTGGGTTGTTTGTTCATTTGTCAGTTTGCTAAATATGTCAGAACCTTATGGATTGATGTCAATGAAATTTAGCTGGTTGAGCAAACAACTTGTTCGCCTAGACTTATTCCACAGTATCTTATTGACCTAACAGTGGCTTAGAAAGCTTTGCACCACAAAAAGCGTGAGGGAAATATTTTTTAGCCTGCTATAAAGATGTAGAGCAGCAGGACTAAACGCGAACATTCAGGATTGATTGAGAGAAACGAAGGAGCGTAAATTAAGTACTATGGGAAATGGAGTGCATTTATATAGCGCTTTCTAGTCACACGATATGACCCCAAAGCGCTTTACAACTATGCTTCACATTCACCCTGAGGGAAGAGGCTGCCATGCAAGGCTGCCATGCAAGGCACCAGCCTGCACATCAGGACGAGTGTGGGGTTCAGTGTCTTGCTTAAGGACACTTCGATACATTCTCTGGTGGAGCTGGGGATCGCCCCAGGAACCTTCGGATTCCTAGGCCGCCCGCTCTACCTCCTGAGCCATGCCGCCAAACATTACAACAATGATTTGATTTGTGATTGTGTTCAGCAGTCACTTACCCGAAGTGTTTGGAATAATTCTATGCGCACAAATCTTTTTGTCCAAGAATTCACATGCATAAATAAACCGCCAGTCAAACTTTTGATGCACAGTTTACCCAAGCTCTGGGGTTAACAGTAGCTCTGAAACTGTATGATGTCAAAAGCGTCCCAGCCCACCTCTGCTGGTGTTTTGGGTGAGCAATTCACAATGTAGGCTTTGAGGTTGTTTGCACTTGTATTTTGCGCTGTACATTGGTACATTTTGCTGTAGATTGGCTAACACATTACCAAACCAACAGATGCTATCAGCAAAGAACAGAGCTGGAAACAGGTTGATTTGTTGATTTAATTTTCAAGTAATTTACTTATTTGCTTTTAATGGAAATAAATGCTCGGTGTTGTCAGAATCACTTGTTCAGTCTGACATCCATGGTACTGAGTGCAATAAAGTATAATTTTACTGGCTAGACTTTGTCTATTGCTTACAGTGTGTTTTGATTATTTTATAGACCGTTCCATACACCTTTGTAGATATCAGGATATTAGCCATTTAGATATTGCATTAATCATTTCTGTTTTTTGTACTAGGTAAGGAATGTGTTTGTTGTTTGGGTGTTCCTCATGTTTATAAAGTTTCATGGTGACATGTTTGATGATAGTCCAGTGATGGCCTGATTTCATGTGTGGGTTTGTTTTTTGTGAGTGGGTGTTTCATATGCCTGGCATATTTTTCTCTCTCTCTCTTTTTTTTTTATCCCCCTGGCATTTAAGGGGGGGTGGGGGGGGGAGGTGTATGGTCTTCAGTACATCCGTCCATCTGTCTGAAATCATTTCGTTTCCGGAGCAGAACTGGAAAACCATTCAACACTTTTTTACAAAACCTGCTGCGCATATTAATCAGGCCCTCGACTGGTGCCTTTTGATATTTTGGGATTTCTGAGATTACACCGTGGAGCCCGGGAGATAAGTCATCTTCTGATGACTCTTTTCACATCTGTGTTCCAGCATTGTTGATCATAAAGCGCTCCGCTAACCTCTGAATCCAAGGTTAGTTGAACACATTTTTTTTCATAGAGAACTGGCAAGTCACATGCAACAGGCATTGCTCCTGAAAACTGAGTTCCGCCATCAATGTCCCGAGTGCCATGTCATCACTCTCAGCGACAGCGCAAGTCACTCCTTCAGCAAACCAGCCAGTGCCCCCCCCCCCCCCCCGTGCCTGCTCCCTCCGTTTACAACTTCTTCGGGCTCTTTTCGTCCCCCTTTTTCATCCCTGTGTTCGCAGGTTCACTTTTTCCCCGTGCACATGCGTCTTATTCCCCACTACCCCCCCCCCCCCCCCACCACTTCCACAGGACGAAGTTTCCAGCAGTTCGGGTGTTAGCCCACCTACACCCGAAGAAGCGCTGTTGACTCATCTGCTCGTCTCTTCCCTGCCGCACCATCTTTTCCCGCCCCCCTCCATTTCCCCGTTTCCCAAGTCATTAATTCTGTGCTTCCTCCTACAGGTCCACCCCTTCCATCAACTACTTCGGCCACTCATAGTTTTCCCTCACCTCAGTTTCAGCACACACCTACCGCCTTACTTCCCATACACCCGCCTTACTTCTCATACACCCCTCGTAGCCTATTCCAAACCCTTCGCTGTGATCCCCCACACTTAGGCAACAGATTTTATTGGGTATGCATGTCGACCTGGCCCAACTCATTCCCTATGTTAAAGGGATTAACAAAGTGAATTATGTAGGATTCCTTCGACCAAGTGTTGTGAGTAGAACTCGGGGTCACAAATGGAAGTTGACCAAAGGTTAATTTAGCACTGATATTCGGAAATATTTCTTCACTCAAAGAGTAATTTCAATGTGGAATAGCTTGCCTGACCATATTGTTGAGGCAGAGACCTTGGGGGTTTTCAAGAGCACGCTTGACTTAAAGTTCAATACCATTGAGTCATTGAGTATCTGAAGGGATATATTCACAATAGTATAAAGAAACTGGCGAACGTAGTTGGGCTGAACGGCCTGTTCTTGCCATTCATGTTATGTTATGTTATTCAACCATCCTATTTCCGCATTCATATTTTAGTCATGAGAAAAAAAAAATCCAAACCATCATTGACTTCTCACAGCTCAACACCCGACGCCCGCTCGTTGTGGAAAGTGTACGCGAACCAAGTTCACCGCTCCTCATTCCATTCAACTGGAAAATCCACCAGTCCTTGCTTCATCGGTGGAAAGAACTGGACGATGACCTTACACTAGTTTTCAGTCTCGCTGTTTGCTTCGGCAGGGGTATAATATACCATACCACGTACATTTTGCCCGTTTCCACATTCATATTTTCGTAGTATATCATGAAAAAAAAAACCTAGCTCTCATCGACCCTACACAGCTCAGGCACCCGAACCCCGCTTGTTCCAGGGAGCCAACATGAACCGAGTTCGCCATTCGTCATCCCACCCTAAAAAGACACAATCCCCGAGTCCTTTGCTCATTGGAGGCAAGAATTGGACGTTTACTTTACACTCTTTCTCGATCTCACTTTATGTTCCGGCTGTACAGTAAGCAATTGCCTGCTGGCTCCGTTCATATAATTGATGTGACTCCGCAAGGATGACAATCTGCAAATCCAAAACTCTTGCTGACTTTGCAGCAGTTGTATTCGCCATCACTCAGCTGTGTATCATACCTTACAACGGCATTTAGCTGCCACTTCATTCAGACTGTTGAACGGATTGTCCATGAGCCTCGCAGACTTATGTACGTGAATCTGCTTAGTTTTCACGTACTACACGAGCACAGAAATTACAAAGACTTATTGATATTTTTCGTAGTCATCGATTTGTGAAAGAAAATGCCATAATTTCGTAGCGCTATGTACAACGGCTTTCAAAAAACAAATAAATTAAAAAATGTATTTATAAAAAATAAAAGAATAAATTTGACTTTCGTCGGTTCTGCCATTTAGTCCGAGCAACTCTTGCTGTATATGGACGTCGCGGTCTTTGCAAATTAAATATCACACATTTATGATGCTGTTGAATGATTGTCATGTTTATTCCAGAATTATTAAATCATTACAAATGCTAATTTTCTTTGCCTCACCGGCAAATATTTACAGATACTACGAGTATCCACCTCACGGCCACTCAGAAACATTCACGGATACTGCTCGTGTATCCTCCTTACAGCCACTAGCAGTGGCGCAGCTTGCTAGCACTTTGGTTATAGGTGCTCTTTGACTCACCGGCAAAAATTAACAGATGCTACACGCATATACTCCACGGCCACTTGCATCGGCGCAGCCCACTAGCGCTTCGCTAGCACTTCAGTTAGTGGTGTGCTCTGCCTCGTCGGCAAACATCCATGGATACTGCACGAGTATCCATCTTACAGCCACTTGCAGTTGCGCAGCCCTCTAGCACTTCGGTAGCACTTCGGTTATTGGTGCACTTTGCCTTGTCGGCAAACATTAACGGATACTACGCGTATCCTCCTCTCGGCCGCTGGCTGTGGCGGAGCCCACTAATGCTTCCCTAGCGCTTTGGTTGTTGGTACACTTCGCCTCGCCGGCAAACATTCACAAAAACTATGCGTCTCCACCTCACGGCCACCCGCAGTGGCAAGGTTCATGCTCTCAGCCGACTTTCAGTCTCGCAATCCATCATTCCACCTGGCCTGCACACTGTCCGTCTGCAGTCTCCACACTCCACCATGCAATCCGACTGGTCGCTTGCCCAACATTGGTTAACCCTTTACTGACTGTCCGCCATCACACCACTCTCATCCGCCTCACCGTCGCGGCGCCTGGTTGGCTAAAGCCGATATCACAAACACTTAGGGCTGTCCCACTCTACCCACGCTTTTTTGGGAGCTGCATTAAGCGTTTCCAGGAAGGAGCTCTATTTCTCAGCTTTTCGCCTCACCATATCCCATCATCGCTTCCTCCCTCATTCAGGGTCACGAATTGGCCACCAAATGTGTAACCGTACATTTCTTACATTCACTCCACAAACCACAGTCGACCAACCCCAATGCAAGTCTTCCTAAGCGGCATCAACTTCTTTGTCAAGTTGGCCACTGGTTATCCGTGCTCGTCTATTTCCCACTCTCACGTGTAAACACTGCTGAGAGGTTTACATATACAAAAACCTCCCACTCAGACCAAACATTTACTCCTAATGGCAGACCTCCTCTCTCACTGCATCCAGATGCTGCATTCAGGGTACTATTCTCCTTCCATGGATTCTGCTCTAGAAACAGTGTTTCTATTGGCCTTCTTTCACTTTTTTTGAGATGTACCGAGTCACTCCACTCTCCGCTTATTATTATCCTTCTCGTCACGTCAGCCTAAATGACATTTCATTCTACTCCACCGACCGCCTCATGTTCAAGATAGAGTAGTAAACAGATCAGTTCGGCATTTCTCAGCCCATATTCCTATTCTGCCTAGACTCTGCCCTCAGTCTGTTTGAGCTAATATCTAACTACGTCCCTCGAGATACAATAACCACGCATCTCCCCGGACCCATTATTCACAATCAACAACGGGGCCGTAGCCTCTAGCCACTGGTTCCTCTACCATTTTCGTCAGGTTTTAATTAGATCCAACGTTCCATCCAAATACTCCTCAGGGCATTCTTTCCACATCAGCACCGCTACCACAGCATCCAAGCAAGGAGTGCTGGACCACTTGATTAAAATCCTCGGCCGCCGGACATCAAACTCTTATGCAACATATATTTGCAATAATGTTGACGACGTACATAGAGCCCATCTCTCGTTGATACATTAACACTTTTTGGGGCTTGGGAGCCACACGGACAAGAGATGCAAGCCCCACCCTGAGTCTCGCCACCCGGGGGGCGCCCAACGTCTGCACAATCACAGACTAAGTCCAATACCACACCTGCTCCGATCTCCTATCCGCCTGATCTCCTATCCACAATCCCACCCAATACTATCCTCTACTTTAAAAGTGGTCCAGAATTCATTAACACTATAAGTGCCAGAATTTTATCACTACTAGAGCTGCCACGAACGGTCGTTTATACCACTAGGTTCAAAACATTTTAATCCGTCTCTCTGAGCACCTAATTAAGCAATTAATGCATCTTGTATGTTAGCACGTATCTCAAGCATGTAACGAAACAACAGCAACATTACGTTTTAAAAAGTTTAAACATTTATGAATATTTAGGCAATAGAATTATTTATAATGAACACGAATTAAGCTGCTTTCACACTGGAGGCAAAACAAATTTTTCGCACAACAGATTACATTCAAAGTTAATGCAAAGATGCAATTACGCGCGTTTCTATCGTGCGAAAAATCTGTTTTGCGTCCAGTGTGAAAGCAGCTTTATTGTAAACATTCACAACAATGTTTTTGGTTAAAGAAATAATTAAACAATTTGGAACGATAAAAACAACAATTAAAAACATCTATTTTAATTAATACACATTCGGATCTTGTTTATTTTGAAATAATTCATTGGAACAATGACATTTTTTCTGATTACCTTTTTATTTATTGACGTGGCGTAGCATTTAGCCTACCAGTAACAGTCTTCGCAGGTGACCTCCGTTCCCCTGGCGCAATTACCACAGACGGGTCTGAAGCATCTGCGGCAGGTGACGATCTTCTTATTTTGTGAGCAGCTCCTACGGACCTAGTACTGCATCTCCAAGGCCTGAGCAACATTTTATGTCAACTTTCTCCCTGAGTTTGGAGCTATTGTTTTCTGTTTAGTGTCTTCCTACTGTGCAAAATAAAATAATTCTAGACTACACTACTCTTCCAACTCTGACAGTGGCATCAGTTAGTTGTAACCAAAAGATACATTTTTCGGAAAAAAAAAATAACAGCTGGAAAACTGTACAGTCAGTGAGACCGATAATTGCAAAAATGGTAGATTTGGTGATATTTTATGCTTCGTAGGTGTAATCTATATAAAATCAATTGCACTTTAAAATATAGACACTTTTAGGAAAAGTCAGTGACCCTCAGGGTTGTATACTTTGATTTTGAAAAGTTATGACACAAATTTCAAAGCAGTCTGAATGACCATCATTGCGGTTCTAGTGTTAAAGGGAGTTCCCAATAACGTAGGTTAATGAACAGGGCTACTCATAATGTGCGTTCCTATTCATTTTTACGCCTATATATTCCTCCAACATTCCCACCATCCCCGCTCATCTCGTTTCTACGTCCCTCCCACCCTTCCCCTCTCCTAGAGGGAAGCAAGAAACAGCTTACATCTGGGACCTCGGGGGGCTTGGGAGCCACACAGACTCCGAAAAGAGATGCAAGCCCCACCCTGAGTCTCGCCACACGGGGGGTGCCCAACGTCCACACAATCACAGACCAAGTCCAGCACCACACCCGCCTCGATCTCCTATCCGCAATCCCACCCAAAACTCTCCTCTACTTCGGGAGTGGTCCAGAACTCATTAAACGATCCTTATGTTTTCCAGGTTGAGTCCACCAAGAATGGCTAGATGATTAAAGCAAAGGTCCTTATGCAATTTCAATAGCTGCTGGAGACACATATTTTCGCAAGTAGTTAATTGCATTAACTCTGTATCCTAACATGTTAAATGAATCTTTCAAAGGTAATTATTGTGCTTGGCTCAAAGCCTGCAATGTGACTGGCAGCAACATTTACTGCATTTTAAACAGTAGTTACCAGAGCTGGAGTACAGAAGATGGCTCTGTGCTGAAAGGTATTGCCTGAGCAGCTCTGGAAATAAGGTGATAGTTTCTTTTGAGAGATATGCAAAACATGGTTTTCTCAGTTAAAAGCTATTCTTGGCTCCAAGAAAGCCACACTTGCTGCAATTCTCTCAAGTATTTTGATTATTGTGAAGCGTCATGTCATACAGATTTTCCAAGCATCACCTAGTCTCCAAATATCCACACTTCTTTTTCATTTTTTTGGAAGAAAGAAATATCAAAAGCAAAGTCAAACCCCCTCATATAATTTAATAATAATTTTATAAAAAGAAAAAAGAACAGAAAAATGAAACAACAGGAAGAAAAAAGAAAAAAAGGAAAAAAAGACCCACCCGGAAAAAAAAGACCATTGTCTTTTTTCCGGGTGGCTCTTTTTTTTTTTTTCCTGAGCTGCTCAACACTACCCCTTCAAATAACACAATAGGGGCTTCCAGATTTTCTCAAATTCCCTGAGTTTTCTCAGATTCCCCGAGTAATCTATGTAGGGTTTTAAATTGTATTAAACAATGCCTCGCATTCATCGAGCATGTATGTATATATTCCAAACTGTCATTCCAAATATCTTCTGACAGTTGGACCCCCTGTTCTGCCTCCCAGTCATATAAATTAGAGATTGTACATCTAATTTCAGCTGCTTGTTTTAGACTCCAGTCTAATTTATCCACTCAAGCATTCTCAAACCCAGGGGATATTTGTTCTTACATAACTCCTAATTTGTAAGTATTTATAAAAGTCTTCTTTAGGATGCATATTTTGCATATTTCTGTTGTTCAAAACAGGTGAAAAGCCCTTCAATATAAAGGTCTCCTATATTATTTACTCCTCTTTCCTTCCAGGCCAGAAAAGTACTATCAAAATTAGATGGGGCAAATTAAGGGTTTGCAATGATAGGTAAGAGATAGGGAAGAGATTGCCCTTAATTTAAAATGTTTTGACATCTGTTTCCAAATACGAATGACATTATATATAATCGGATTCTTATTGTATTTGGTTTTTTCAACGGTATCGGCAACAGAACCACTGCATCTATTGAACATGGGAGACAGTCCTCCCGTTCCATTTCCAATCCGCTTGGTAGTATTGTTGTGTCATTCAACCAATGTGAAATGTATTGCATGTTAATTGCCCAATAATAATTAGTAAAATTTGGAAGGGCCAGCCCCCCCTTCATCTTGTATTTGCAAAGATTAAATTTAGCTATTCTACACACAAATGAAAGGATTATTGAGTCTAATTTTTTTTTAAAAACGTTTGGGGGATAAACACAGGAATATTTTGGAGAAAGTATAATAGCTCTGGGAGTAATATAATCTTACTAGCATTCACTCTACCAATTGACAGTGGGAGTGTTCTCCAGAAGTGTATAGTATATTTAAGTTTATTCAATAACGGTTCAAAATTTGCTTTAAATAAGGAGTCATAATCCTTAGTGATAACTATCTTAAATATGTAACCTCTGTTATTTTAAATGGGAGATGATGGAGCCATTCTTTACCCTTAATGTACTGTAAATAGGCATGAGCTCACTTTTCCCCCAACTGACTCTGTATCCTGCGAATGTACCAAATCTATCAATCAAGGCCAAGAGAGCTGTAATCAATGTGCTAGGCTGAGTTATGAAGAGAATAATATCGTCAGCATATAGAGATAAGCTACACTATGAATAGGATGTTTTGTATCCATAAATATCAGTGGGCAACCTAATTATTTCAGCGAGTGGTTCAATGGCTAGTGCAAAGAGTAAAGGGCTCAAAACGCAGCATTGCTTTGTCCCACATCTAATATTAAAATTGGTAGACAGTATCTGATTAGTTAATATTTTTGTACAAGGATTATTATATAATACCTTAATCAGAGATGGTGACTCGAGTCGCTGCTTTGATGACTTGTGACTTGACAAAAAATAAAAGACTTGAGACTCGACTTGGACTTGGAAGTTAAAGACTCAGGACTTGACTTGAGACACGATGACATGAATGACTTGAGTGTTATTCAGTTCATGCGTTCAGTTTGAATATAAAATTAATAAATTAGTTTAAAAAATAATATTGATTACCCGGCAGTAGCGCTGGCTGAGAATGGCTTTGTCATGATTGGATCACTACCCTGTCAATCAGCCATGCCCTCTCTACGTACCTTCCGTGTTTATTGGAGAAACACGCCCTCTTATATCAGATATAGGCATCAACATGTCAGTGGGAGGGGTACCGAAAATCATTGTCTTTGGCTTTTTTTTTTTTCGGAATTACCATTTTGATGGCAAAAGATGAACAGCACCGTGCAAGACATGCGGCATAAACATCTCGGACAGCGAGACGACAACTACAAACTTTGTCATTTGAAGAGCCATTCGCCCAGGAAGTGTTGTCAATTAGCTAATATTATCCTGATAGCCTAGCTTGCAGGTGTATTGCAAACTTCAACCACCGGTGTCTCCAAAAAAAGCAAGAACAATAGTTGATGCTCTTGCTACCGAAGCCAGCTTGAGTAGCCTTATCCATATGAAAAAAAAAATAATTATATATATATACAGCGAACAAACCCAATAAAACATAATTTTTGCTCATCTCGTTTATTAGCGGAATGGAACTACATAATAGGCAATTAAATTTCACATTGCGGGTCATTCACTGGGCTTGTTTGGCATTTTTAGCACAATTTTAATTGTTTTAGTGCTGGCGTATCAAACCGTAATCTAAGTGGCTGAGTTGAGTGAATGCCGTTTATGTTCACGCAGCTTTGAAATTTGTAAATTGTGATTTGACACATTATATGTGAATTCACTTCATCCAATTTATTTCTTTAGTAATTATATCCCCGAACGCCAAATGGCGTTCCGGGGATATTATGTTTTTGGTCCGACCGCCGCCGCCGCACTACGTGTTAATGCGATAACTTCAGTAATATTTCAATTACAAATTTCAAACTTTGCACATAAGTAAGTATCATAAAGAGGAAGAACTGATTCGATTTTGGACAATTTACGATCTTTAGATTGGCCACCTGGGGCCAAAAACTGATTTACGTGTTAACGCTATAACTGCAGTAACATTTCAATTAGAAATTCAAAGTTTTGCATATAAGTAAAGAGGAAGAACTGATTCGATTTTGGACAATTTACAATTTCTACATTGGCCACCAGGGGCCAAAAACTGAAAAAAATCACTGTTTTCATCATATCTCTAGAATTATTTGTTCGATTGACCTCAAATCAAGTGCAAATGTAAGGTCATGACCTGAGGATGTGTCCCACAATGACATTATACCTGTTTGGTTCAAAATTTTGACACAAGGTGGAGCTTTGTCACATAAAATTCACCATTTTTGCTATATCTTTTGAACTATTTCTCCAAATGACATGAAACTATGTGCAACTGCAAGGTCATGACCTCACAACGTGTCACATGATGACATCATACCTGTATGGTTCAATATTTTGCCTCCAGGTGGCGCTTTGTGATTGAAAATGACCATTTTGGCCATATCTTCAGAACCATTTGTCCGATTGACCTGAAATTAAGTTTAAATGCAAGTCTATTCAAGGTCTATTCAAGGATTGGGGAATTGGAGGATTGGGGGCGTTCAGGGATATACCCCCAGCCGTCGCCTCCGACGGCATAAGCCTAGTTTAGTTATTTTTTTGTTTAGAATAGGCTACATACTGAACATTGTTTCAATGGTTAAGTGAACTGGTTTATTCTGTATTGCGGTTTCAAAGGAAAAACAAAGCATGCCTTTCAGTAGTCTGCTGGAATGGACTGTAAAGTCAGCGGTTTTCTTTTAGTATGAATTAAAAATCCAACAAATTAAATCCGTTGATAGCAACAATGAAAATGAAAATTACTCTGATTGCACCCAGTTATTTATTGAATATTATTTCCAGGTTGTGTCTATTTGAGATCAGAGTCCATAAGAATTTTCAACTTACTGATTGTAATAGGTTACAGTAGACCGATATTGGGACTTAACTCCTCTTGTTCACAAATGAGATGAACCAGGTTTATTAAATAAATCATAACCTATGAAGTGGAAAGTGTTATGATACGGTTGAATACAAGCATCAGCCTATTGTGCAGTCATACTTTAACCTCGCAAGTGAAACAGGAGAATTGGTAAGTACGAGTAGAAGGCTCTGAACAGAGTTTAAAATGGTTGAATACTCATTGGGAATCTTTTTCTAAGAACAGTAAGCTGTTACTTGTTTTTCTATGGACTGAATGTTGAAAATTGATGTGTTTAGAGCTCTTGGTGTCTCAAGATGATACAGATGAAAAACATACAGATGTTTCTGATGCTCCATAATATGTTTGTTCTTTCAGATTTTTATATGTTAGCCTTTTTTCTTGTTATTTGCAAGGCAACTAAAATATTTCAAATACTGTTGGCAGAAGTTTAGATTGAAAGCCATCAATAAATAATTCTATGAATTTATTTCTGTTTTGTTTGATTCCATGATGCATTTTACTGAATATTAGTAATTAGAATGCAAATCCAAATTACTGTCATATTTTTTAAACAGGTTGGACACATTGGCCAATGATATTTAGATTACTGACACTTACTTATACTTTGTCTTTTCACTTTATTAAGATCAGATTCTGCGTGTAAAATTGCAATTATAAGGTGACTTGACTTGGCTTTGACCTATTAAAGGACTTGACTTGACTTGACTTGGCATAACCTGTGACTTGACTTGACTTGACTAAGAAAAAATGACTTGGGACTTACTTGAGACTTGAAGGTTAAGACTTTTGAGACTTACTTGAGATTTGCACATGTGTGACTTCTCCCATCTCTGAGTTTAATCCAAGAGATAAACTTATTGCCGACATCAAATTTTTCCAGGACAGCAAACAGGTATGGCCATTTGACTTGGTCGAAAGCTTTTTCTGCGTCCAAAGCTTAGATTGTGAGTTCTTTATTTAAATGTCAAGAGGAGTGCATAATATTACATAAGCGCCGTAGGTTAATAAAAGAGTGCCTTTGTGGTATGAACCCCATCTGATCTGGATGTAGTAATTTGCCTATTAAAAGGCTAAGCCTTTAAGCAAGAATTTTTGCCAGAATTTTTTGGTCCGAATTTAGCAATAGGTCTATATCCGAGGTCACTAATAGGCGGGCCGCGGTCCAGGTCCGGACCCAGATGCCATCCCATCCGGACCCAGAGCTGTAACCAACAGATTTAATTTTTTTTTAGCCATCTCCTTCCCGGACTTTACAGTAGCTATGTAATCGCGCATTTCGTGTGTAGGCGGTGCATACCCTCTTGGTCCTGCAGTACTGTGGCTGTGGCTGCGACCGTGTCAGGAAGCTGTGAGAAGGAAATGCACTGGAGGGAGGCCAGGCGAAAGAGAGAACAGTGGTGAGAGAAAGACTGAGTATTTAATAGTGAAGGAACATGACATGGCTTGTTCTAAATGGCGCAAAGTGGACAGCAAAAACAGAACTTATAAAGTGGAATGGACAGAATCTTATATGTTTATCCTCCACGCTGAAAGCTCAAAGCCGCAAACGTAAAACGCCACTGCGAAATTAAACAGCTGGTGAACTGGCGGTGCAGGCTGGGCTAAAACCCGTCCCTTAAAAATAACAGTTGGTCATGACCTGTTTTCAATCAAATTGGGAGCAATGCATGTGTTTCATGAATGTTTAAATGCAACAAGATCTTTTGAAATGTCTTTATGCAATTCCATTGATTCCAACCCCAGAGTAAAGAAAAACGCAGTAAGTCCAAAGTCATTATCACCGTAACGCATGTGAAACTGATAAGCCTGCATGCACAAGGACTTCTGTGCGAGAATCTCTTACACGCGCGTTGATTGAATAATTGCTGGCAACAGCAGAGGAACGTAAATATGCCACTTAATTCACACCAAATGCACGATAGCTGGCAGGTATGCGTTATTAATGAAAACTGACCATACCTGATAATGTTGAGAGTTTTCGGAGTTTCCCTAATGGTAATTTAAATGATTGAAAACAGGGCATGACCAATCATTATTTTTAAGAGATGATTTGAGCCCCCCCTATCGCCAGTTCACAAGCTTCCTCTGAACACAATACTAGACTTGAGAAGATTTAAAATCCTGGCAGACAAAGCCAGAGCTCACTTCTCTCACTCAACAGGAGAAAATAGGCAGTGGGAGGGAAAGAAATTAATTTTTAATATTAAAGTCCTTAATATTATAATCCCATGTTGAATATGAAAAAAGTTAAAACTATACAGTTCACGAGACTGTGGAGGGAAGAAAGGAAACTCAAACTACACTTTTTATCTATTTTTTCTAAAATGTAAGCACTTTAAGATGCAGAGTCATGTCTCACAGCTTGGATTTGTTTTTATGTTATTTTTCAAATGGAGATCTTATTTGACTTGAAGTGAGTGCATTTACATTCCTTTTACTTTTAATTATTATTTTTTATGATTGTATGTACCCTTTATGATTGTATGTCACTGTATTATGATGCAACTTAGACATGATGATGCTGCGGACCTTTATATGCAGAAATGTTTACTATTCGGACACCTTTGATTTGTAATTGAATACCCCTGGTCTATATGAACCCACTTCCTCTGGATCCTTCCCTTTTTTTGGAATTAAAATAATAGTGGCTTCTTTTAAACCTATAGTGCTTAACTTCTGTTGCTGCTACCCCTCCGCCATCGTGCTGCGCGATTCCACAACATTTTTAGGTCACCTGAGATGAAGTCTCAAAGTGACCTATTCTAATCGCCTTTTGTTTGTAGTCGTCCATCGTGCGTCATCCGTCCGTAAACAATTTACATCTTCGACTTCTCAGAAACCGCTGATCCGATTTCAATAAAATTTTGCAGGAACCTTCCTTGGTCAAATATGCACAATATTGTGAATTATATGGTGCCCATCCCCAGAGACTCTGAGGGGCGGGGCTAAAAGTGGTTAATGCATTTTCCACTTCTTCTCAGAAACCGCTTATCCGATTTCAATAAAATTTTGCAGGAACCTTCCTTGGTCAAATTAGCACCGAAATTGTGAATTATATGGTGCCCACCCCCAGGTGCTCGGAGGGGGCGAGGCTAAAAGTGGTCAAATTGGCTGAAATTTTCAAAATCTTCTTCTCCAAACCCAGATATGCTGGAAAACCATAATCTTCATAGATGAAAGGGTCTTTAAGTGCTTTAGCAAAAATTTTTAATTTCGTGGCCCCAAGGCTTCATGTTTGCCCCTGGGTAGCGGGGGAAGTTTACTATACTTTATATAGGAAAATGATACTTTTGAGGATATTTGATTCATTCATATCAATAACATCAGTTTTTATACAACTCAGGTGACCGTTAAGGCCCATGGGCCTCTTGTTATTCTGTTTGAAGAAGGACAGCCGGTGGTAAAAAAAGATATACTCTTCGGAAGGGGAGTATGATTTTTTCTGCAACAGAAACGCAAAATAGTATGTTTAGTTAACCTATTACAAACGGGAGACAAGGTGCCTGCTAATTTGTAGCTGACAGTTTTGTGGATAGAAAGGTCCAGTGGTAGTCAGAGGAAGTTATTTGTTGCCTGTCAGTCTCCAGTAGCCAAAGTACACAGAGTAACACTCACTGCACACCTTGTACTGCTCGCCACGGTACACAGATTAATACTCGCTACACACCGTGTACTGCTCACTACAGTCTCTCACTACACAACGTGGCGAACACCAGGCTGCTAACATTACATTCATAGCACCATTTCCAAGAACATAATAAAGTACTACGTCCAGTACATGTAACAGCAACACGTCCCATTCATAATGTCACCAAGTCATTTACTTATCCAACAGCAGCAAGGCAACAGTACACACCGAAGCAGTCCATAAGTTTACGGTCTACCCTTGGGTATGTCGACCCGTTCTACAAATGTGTCTGTATGGGGTGGATTCTAGCTTTCCCTGAATCCTATAGAGTAGAAGCACCGCTATACTCACCACAGCAGGCGTTGGTAGATAGCAAATTCAACCCACTTGAATCAGAGGGATGCAGCATCGGAGCACACCGCCACAGGCTGATGACGACTGACAGTGTTCCCACTGTTTTAATGCTTGTGTTAGTTTAGTTAGCGTCAGGGTGGTAGTTTATCATAATAATACATGACCGTAGCCAAAACAGTGGCCACTCCGGGTTGAGTGGACGCTGGCGCGTTTTGCTGCCGCGACTCACCGGTAACTTTTAAGTGTTTTTACAGCTCTCCAGGCACGTACTGTCCGTACCACTCCTCTCTACTGGGACTCTTACCCTTTACTTTCGCCTGTTGTTAAAAATTCTTGCTTTTATCGCTCAGAGTGTCTCTGAGAGCAGGCTAACTTCAGCCTACCTGCTTGGTTCACCGCCAGGCTCCGCATCTCTTCCTCTCCGCCAAGCTCCACAATGTGGGTCAGCGGGGTCTATGTGTCAGCTATACTGGTGTGGACTGTCCTGTCCCTCCTCTATCTGCCTGTGGAAGGACTCCTCCAGTACTCAGCGGCAGAGCTTCTCCAGCTCCGCTCCCAGCAGTCTGGATCTCCACTGGCAGCCCTGCACCTCCATCCGGACATCGCCCTCCCACTTCGTCGGGGTTACATCCACCGCGGGTCTCGGCGGGGTTTCCACAATGTTGGTTCCTAGGGGATCACCTCCTTTTGGTCCTCCACTCGCTGCCCTCTGAGAAACACCAGTTGATCTATGGACCATGGTGTGTTAGCCGGCATGGCTAGGTCGGCTAATGCTCCCCACAACAACAACACCAGCGTCAGCTTCGGTCTCCTGAACATCCGTTCCCTCACCAGCAAAGGACATCTCATCCAGGATCTCCTTAACGACCGTAAGCTTGACTTTATTTGTTTAAATGAGACTTAACAAGTTCCTGGTGATTTTTCCCAGCTGAATGACTCTACTCCTGCGGGGTTTGTTTACATTTGCAAACCTCGTGGCACGGGGGAGGTCTTGCGATGTTGTACCGCAAGAAGTGAAAAGTCCTTCAGGTTTCTGTGCCGCTCCTCGCCTCACTAGAATGCCTTGCCTGTCAAATCCCCGGACCCACCCCACAATCATTACCACAATCTACCGGCCCCCCCAAGCCTCACCGTGAATTTTTAAAAGAATTTTTCCTACACAGCTCTCCACTCTCTCACCTAATGTTATTCTGCTGGGGGATTTCAATATCCACATGGACAATACTGCTCTTCCCCTCACCGTGAACTTCTCTTCCTCCCTTGACAGTTTTGGCTTCCAACAGTTTGCAGACACATAAAAAAGGTCACACACTTGATTTAATTTCCTGCTCTGGGCATTCTTATTCAAAATGAGATACTCTTTTCACTTCTTCCCTCCATTTGAGTGAGCCCTGGGAATGACGTAGCAGACGAGTAAGCCCTTCCCAAGCGAGGGAGGGCAATGGAGGGGACTTCGGGGGAGGATTGTGGGAAATCGGATTGGAACAACCCTCGCTGCGTTTCTTCCGCTCTTCGACGTTTATCAACAAGCTAACGGGAAGTTTTTGTTACCATGGAGCTGACTGTTAGTTGCTTTTTGGTTTTAACTTTTACAGTTCATGCTGAAGCGCATCGCATGTTTATGGCAAGTAGAAGATGGCATGCTCGTTTGATTGCAGCGGCACTTGTGACTGTTGTATGGGAACATAAAGCTGCTTTCACCCCAGATGGAAAACAAATTTTTTTGCATGACATATTGCATTTAAAGTCAATGCAAAGGCGCGAATACTCGTGTTTCACGTGCATTCGCGTCTTTGCACTGACTATGGATGTAATCTGTCGCGCGAAAAATTTGTTTCGCGTCCGGTGTAAAAGCGGCTTTTAGCTCCGCAACAGTCCTCGCGGATGCTACAGGCTGACTACAGCAAAAATGAAAGTAAAGTCAAAAGCTTAAAAAATTATGCGAAAGCGATGCCCCTCACCTCCAAACTTCGCTATTTGCATATAACTCTGTCATAAATTAAACACTACTTGTACACAATTCTTGCACTTGTATGCTAATTTCCCAGCCACAATTCCCCCTTTTGCCAGCAGAAAAAAAAATGGTGGACGTGAAATTTTGACCGAGGGAGAATGCGCAAAGCATTCTGGGTAATATCAAAGCTTGGAGGGATGTTCATTGTTGGCTTCGTTTGAGGGAGGATAATCGAGGGCTTGTGCAAACAAAAATGCGCCCTTCCCTCCTCAAAACTGGATTTGGAACAACCATAAAAGTGGAATCCATCTTACATCCGGGATTTTTTGGGGATTCCCTCCTCGATTGGAGGGCGAGTGAACACGACGAAGCAAGCATTTTTTTGGATTGGAACGCAGCCCTAGTCTCACCCTCTCCAACTGTACTGCTGATGAACTTCATATCACAGACCATTTTCTGCTCACATTTAATGTCACCCTCCACCTCTCCATCTTCAAATCCCCCCCCCAGGTCATCTCATACCGAGATATTAAGAACATTAATTTGGCCTCCCTCTCCCCCTGCATCACCACCCTGACTCCGGACTCCTCTTGTACCCCCGATGATCTTGTCACCCAGTACAATAATCTCTCCAACATTCTCAACTCACTCGCTCCTATCATATCCCATTTGTCTTCTTTACTCAGTCTCCCCCTGGTTCACTACCCATCTCCGGTCCATGAAATCCAAATATCGACAGCTTGAAGGACTTTACAGAAAAACAGGTCTCACTGCCCACAAAGACCGCTTCATAGCTCAGTTATCTCTTTATAAGGACTCCATTTCTCACGCCTAATCACAATATTACTCTGGACTCATCTGCTTTTCTGCCAATAACTCCAAGACTCTCATCTCCATATACAACAGAATCATCCAACCCCCTGACTCCCTACCCCTCCACATGTACTCCACGGACACCTGTAACTCCCTCCTTTGGTTTTACAATGACAAGATCAATAAAATCCACTTGCACCTTGGCTCCTCTTCCTCATTACCCTCCTCCTCTGGACTTCTCCCACCTTGTCAACCATTCTCCGCCTTTGAACTCCCTCACCCCTTAGTAATCTCCAACCTCATCAGCAAGTCCAAGCCTTCTTCCTGCCAATTAGATCCCATCCCCACTCTCCTGGTCAAATCCTGCCTCCCCTCTCTGCTCCTCTTTATTTCAGACATTATCCACCTCTCAATGTCCACTGGAATTGTTCCCACCCCTTTCAAAACTGCAGCCGTCTGTCCCCATCCTGAAAAAACCTGGTTCAGACACCAACGATTTCCATAACCTCCACCCCATTTCCCATCTCCCCTTCATTTCCAAAATCCTAGAAAAAACTGTTGCCTGTGAACTCTCACTCCCATCTCACCCATAACAGCTTTCACAAACAATTCCAGTCTGGTTTCCGTCCCCTCCATAGCACAGGAACAGCCCTTATCAAGATCACTAACAACTTCCTCATTGCAGCTGACTCCGGTTTGATCTCCATACTCATCCTCCTTGATCTGAGAGTGGCCTTTGACACTATTTCTCAAACCATCCTACTCAATAGACTCTCCTCCATAGACATCACTCACACCCCCCTTCACTCTTACCTCACAGGCTGCACTCAGTTCATCCAACTCAAATCCTTCACTTCTCACCCCTCCACCGTCACTTCAGGTGTGCCCCAGGGCGCAGTCTTGGGGCCCCTCCTCTTCATTATCTATCTCCTCCCACTTGGCAATATTTTCCGTAAATTTGGTATCCATTTTCACTGCTTCGGGGATGACACCCAGCTCTACCTATCCAGTAAATCTGACACTTCCCTCACGCCCTCTTCCCTCACCCACTGCCTCTCAGAAATTAAATCCTGGTTCACCTCCAACTTCCTCAAACTCAACTCTGATAAAACAGAACTCCTCCTGGTTGGTACCAAATCCACTTTATCCAAAACTAACAGCTTCTCACTCACTATAGACAGCTCCATAGTGTCCCCCTCCCCTCATGTCAAGAGTCTGGGTGTCATCCTCGACAGCTCACTGTTCTTCCACTCTCACATCAATAACATAACCCGGTCAGCATATTTCTACCTACGTAACATTAATCGTCTCCGCCCCTCCCTCACACCTCACACTACTGCTATCCTAGTCCACAGCCTCGTCACCTCCCGTATTGATTATTGTAATTCACTCCTCTTTGGTGCTCCTCACAAATCCCTCTATAAGCTTCAACTGGTCCAAAACTCTGCAGCCCGCAACATCTTCAGAACTTTCTCCTTTCACCACATCACCCCCATCCTACAGCAGCTTCACTGGCTCCCGGTCAAATTCAGAATCCACTTCAAAATCCTTCTCTATACTTTCAAGGCCATTCACAATCTCGCCTCCCCTACTATGTCTGATCTTCTCAGCATTGCCACCCCTTCTCACTCCCTTAGGTCGTCCTCCACCCTCCACCTCTCTGTGCCCTTCGCACGGCTCAGTGCCATGGGGAGCAGGGCCTTCAGTCGCTCCGCTCCCAAACTCTGGAACTTACTCCCACCGGACCTCAGAAACATTGACTCTCTGCCTCACTTCAAGTCTTGACTTAAAGCCCATCTGTTCCAAATTTCATATACCCTTTAATTTCCCACATCCATTTTAACTTTGTTTCAATCTTGTCTATTGTTTTATTTATTTTAATTGTGATTTTATTTGTCTTTTTAATTACTCTGTAAAGTGTCTTTGAGTGCTCAGAAAGGGGCTTTTAAATAAAATGTATTATAATTATTAACAGTTGATGGAAGTTGAAATCGGAATAGTTTCACCTTTGCGTCTTTGGCCAGTTATGCTGTCCACCGCCTTTACCACGTTAACTTATTTTTCTCATAACTTGAGCTGCTGGACTTTCGCACCGCGTCCTCCACTTTGAAATATCACAGCCGCAGTTTCTTTAAGTTAGTTTGTCACGGCACTGTTCTGTTCACGTTCACTGTTCTGTGGTAACTACGCAAATGCAAGTTCTCAGGAATTATTCCATAAATCTTTGAGTCCGTAATATATTTACCCGATTTAGTTTTTCAACATACAGGCCAACGTCGTTCGAATTAAAATGAGTTGTGAACTCAGAAGGTTTGAAATCTGTGTCGCTGGTCTAAACAAAACGAGTCACGTGGGGTCCGGAGCTGTCTTGCTAGGAGACTCTCCACTCTTCTTCCCCCTCACTTCTCTTTTTTTAAATAAAACATGTCATTTCCCGGGTGCCAGCACAGGAATGACGCCGGTCGACACGCAGAGGAGCCAATTGGCTTAATCAGCATTATGTCATCTCCTCTAGTCGTGGCTTGGATGAAAAGGACATTTACAGACATGTAAAAGTTACATACTATAGCTTTAATGTTTGCGGGAGTTCTCCGTCAGAGAGCGCCTGTGTATACATTTTATTTAGATATGGGATTAAGAAGGCACTGAATGTTTTGTAGAATTCACTGCCAATTCCGTCTGGCCCTTGAGATTTATTGTTTCTCGGCCATTTAATTGCTTCCATAATTTCCTCACATGTAATCTCGGCACCAAAGAAATCAAGATCTGTTTGATCAAGAGTTTGCAGATTACATTCATCCAAGAATGTACAGTTTATTTAATGTTGTTGTTTTCATCCAAAAAGTTAAAGAAAGCAAACTTGCTGGGAAATTCGTTTGACCAATGGCCTTGTTTGTCCCCTGTTGCGTTAAAAGTCTAAAAATGTGTTTCCATGACTACGAGCCCAGATAAAAATGTCAGAAAGCAGCGGAGAGGCGGAAAAGCTTTGAGAGTAAAGTAATCAGACATTGGAGCCTCAGGCTTTCAAACTCTAAAAAACTGACCAGCTTTTTGGCTAGGATGATCCTCATGTAGCAAGCAGTTTTCATTTGGAGGGGGATATGGAAAGCAGTAAGACAGACGTTAAATCAATAGGCTATCGCAAGTATGTATTCAGTTCAAATTTTCTTGAGCTTACAAAAGGTCCCCACTGATGGACCAGCTGTTCATAACCTATTATTTGATGCATATTGACGTTTTACGGTGGCAAATGAAATTTGTCCTGGAATACAGGGAGGAAGACTTTCAAATTTTCCAATTTAAAACCCTGTCTTGACGTTCAGAATCACTTGCCAGTAAACTGGTACCTGTTGGCTGAGTCAGGAGTCTTCCGGACCAGCCAAACCTGAAAGGCCAACTTCTTCAGCTTGACAGTTCCCTCAACACTGATGTCCACCAACGGCTCCTTCGGTTGCCACCACGACTGGAACTGACAATCTTTAGGCCTCAGCTCAAGACAGCTGCTTCCACAAAGGAGACTATGAGCAGGGTTCAATTGGACTCCATCTCCCCAGCCTCCCCCAGGGCATGAGAAAAGCTCCTCCAAAGGTGCTTCAGAGGTGCAACGCAATAGAGTTGAAAATCGTCCTGACAGTGTCCTCTACCAAACATTCCCAGTCAACTCTCACAACAAGTGTAGGTTTACCAGGCCTGTCCAGCTGTCTTCCCTACAATCTGATCCAACGCACCACCAGGTGATGATCAGTTGACAGCTCTACCTTTTTCTTCACCCGTGTGTCTAAGACATGAGGCCGCAGATCTGATGACACGATTACAATATCAATCATCGACCTTTGGCCAAAGGTCTGTGGGGAAAAAAAAAAAAACACCTGCTCTTGAATTCTCAATTTTAATTTGAAGAAACAGAATCAATATCTGATAAAGATGATAGTTAAGTCTAGAAGTGCTGCCCAACTGCTAACAGTCAGCACATGCAATTAAGCACAATTAATGACAAAGCCTTTAGAACATGAAATGCAGGTAGAATCCATGGTTAAACCTTCGTGCAAATGTACGGCATTCAGGACTAACTAATTCTCAGAAAGTTTCATTTAGAATTTGGTGCTTAACTTTTTTTTATTTACTCTGTGAAACATGGTTGATAATAGCGTTTAACTGATTGCCTTGTTTTTTTGTGTCCTGACAGCCATCTGCCAATATGGTTGTAAACATGGGGAGTGCATTGGACCAAACAAATGCATGTGCTACCCTGGATTCACTGGGAAGACCTGCAACCAAGGTAGGCAACAGACAATATGTGTCCCGGGGAACTGTTTCTGCGGGGGGGGCAACTTTGTTTGAGATGCAGTCTTATAAGCATTCTCCTTGAAGCTTGAATGCTTATAACATTTGAATCACTTAGCTTGTGGATATGAGAACATTATCATCAGTCTTGATTTTGAAACAGTTCTTTCACACAGATGGAGACCCTGTTGAGTTGAACCCTTGCATTTTATTGTTTTGTAAGTCATACTCATAAAGTGGTTGCCAGTATTCAAGTTTTTTATCTTTTATGGAAGCTCCTGAGATTGCAAACTGATGAGCAGATATTTTATTGTTTGATATTTGAATTAAATCATTTTGAATTTGAGCCGTATTCTTTTTCGGGACAGAAATGCTAAATCGTTCTATATTTCTCAGTAAACTTTAATTTATGGATACGTCTAATTCTGTAGATGTTTCCCTCATCCAGTCCATCTGTCCGTCCCTCCACCACGTTTTGTTTCCAGGCCAGATATCAGCCATCCCGTGGCTGGGGATCTGAGTATTCCAGGCTTGTTAGCAATTATACCACTGTCAGGATGAGATGATTGTCTGTCTGTCCCTTTTAGTGTACTTAATTTTTGCCACTATTTTTCTTACTATTTAAAATAATTTTGCCCGTTTTGTGCCTGACGCAAGTGCATTTTAGGCACCGACTATTCAGCACCTTAAGAACTCTTTAAAAATGATCATCTTGCTTTGGAGACCTCCCTAGAAAATTGCTACCAGATAGACCTCTTTCAAGTGGACACAAGCTCGCAACCAGCATTCACGTAGGAATGATCTGGATAGATGTTTTTTACCGTGGTTTAGAGACATTAAGATTACAGCCATTTTACAGGGGTGCTTTTGATATTTTGTCCATCCCCTGCATTTACGTGCTTAAACACTTAAACTGTTGGAGCTGAAGAGTACAGTATAAAAATAAATGTAATCAAGTACAGCAGGGATGGAAACAATCAGATAACATTTAACTGCCCCCCTTGACAATAATTAGTTGACACCCTGTTGGGGATCTGAATTTGAATTGATAATCAGCAAGGAGTTCCTGCAGGAATTTAAGCTTCAGTTTCATTTACAGATCGGCTTGAAAATTCATGACCTCAAATTGTACTTAGAAAATACTGATTGATGGATGTGATAATATGAATTTGCCTCCGAATTATGGATGAGCTTCAGGCGCAGTACTGTAGCTATGGTGCTAATAAATAGGAATTTCATCAGTATGGGTGTATTAAAAAAAGAACTTTTGTTGATTTGGACTACCTGGTTGCATTGTTCAACTTCTCTAAAGAAGTTGGAATTAATCTACTTATAAAAAAGAGGAGAAAGCATGAGCCTCTGAATGGGAAGTCAATATGGACTTAAATTCTTTTCATGCAGTTTTTTTTTTTTTTTTTTTACTTTTTCTAAAGAAGAGATGTGCATTAAAGTACAGAAAATATATTTAAATTTGCTGTGATCAGAATGTGCTAAGAGGGAAATGAAGCTCTGAAGAGTGGATACATTGACTGAACCCATTAAATTCACCATACAAATTGGGTGCTGATCCCTGCCCTGGTAACTGGAGTTCTATGCAATTAAAAATGAAAACATTTTGATATACAGCAGTGGGCAGTGATAATTTTACACCACCACTTTCATCTAAAAGAGGTCCTAATATACAACCCCAACTCCAAAATAGTTAGGACAAAGTCTAAATTGTGAATAAAATCATAATGCAATGACTTTCAAATCACACCAGCCAGTATTTTATTCACTGTAGAACAGAGATAACATTGTAAATGTCGAAACTGAGAAATTTTACAATTTCATCCAGAAATTGAGCTCATTTCAAATTTGATGAGTGTTACAGGTCTCAAAAAAGTTGGGACAGGGGCCTGTTTACCATGGTGAAGCATCCCCTCCTCTTAACACAGAGTGGAGGCGTCTGGGCATTTAGAAGACAAGTTTCTTGATTTCAAGCATTGGAATTTCACCCTACTCTTGTTTAATACAGGCTTCCAGCTGCTGAAGAGTTTTGGGTCTCCTTTGATGAACTTTTTGTTTAATCTCAATCGGTGAAACATCAGGACTGCAGACAGGCCAGTTTAGCACGCTGACTCTTCTACTATGAAGCCATGCTGTTGTAATAGCTGCAGTATGTGGTTTGCATTGTCCTGCTGAAATACACAAGGCCTTCCCTGGAATAGATGACATCTGGAGGGGAGCATATGTTGCTCTAAAACCTTTATACACCTTTCAGCATTCATGGTGCTTTTTCAAACATGCAAGTGTCCCACACCGTATGCACTAATGCATCCCCATATCATCAGAGATGCTGGCTTTTGAACTAAACGCTGACACCAGGAGGGCTGGTCTTTCGCCTCTTTTGCCCGGAGTACACGACATTCATGATTTCCAAAAAGAATATCAAATTTGGACTCGTCTGACCACAAGACACTTTGCCACAGTCCATTTTAAATGAGCCTTGGCCCACAGAACACGACGGCGCTTCTGGATCATGCTCAACAATGGCTTCCTTTTTGCATGGTGGAGTTTTAGGTGGCATCTGTGGATGGCACAGCGGACTGTGTTTACAGACAGTTGTTTCTTGAAGTATTCCTGGGTCCATTGAGGAATGGCAATGAGAGAATCATGCTGGTGAGCGATGCAATGGCGTCTGAGGACCCGAAGATCACAGGCATCCAGTAAAAGTCTTCAGCCTTGTCCCTTATGCACGGAGATTTTTCCAGTTTTTCTGAATCTTTTGATGATGTTATGCGCTGTCGATGATGAGACCTTCAAAGCCTTTGCAATTTGACGTTGAGGAACAATATTTTAAAAATACTCCACAATTTTTTTTACGCAACAGGTTGGAGAGCCTCTGGCCATCTTTACTTCTGAGGGACTCAGCCTCTTAGGGACAGCTGTTTTATAGCCAATTATGTTTCACACCTGATGCTAGTTAACTTAATTACTTGCTAAATGTTCTTTCAGCTGATTCTGTTATATATTAATTGCTTTTTCAGCCCTTTTTTGCATGTGTCCCAACTTTTTTGAGACCAGTTTCAGCCACAAAATTTGATAAAAACTCATTTTGTGCATCAAAGGTAAAATGTCTCAGTTTCAACATTTGAAATGCTATTTATGTTCGATTGTAAATAACAAATTGGCTCATGAGATGTGAAAGTCATTGCATTTAGATTTTATTCACAATTTACACTTTGTCCCAACTATTTCGGAATAGGTGTTGTTGTATTATTTATCTGTAATCTTTTTGGTGAAAATATACTGAAAAGTACTATTGGAGGAAATGAGTACAAAAAAAAAATTCCCACCAGCATATTCAGGTAAAATTATGGGTAATAAACAGAAACACTGAAAACATCAGTTTTTCATAACAACTGAAGAGTGTCGGAAATGTTTTTTACTCTTGCATAGCATAAAAAATGTGTTTAAACTGTTGTGAAGCAACTTTATTCTGCAAAATTATCTCTGATGGTCAGTGGTTAACAATATGTAACGTGGCATGAACTTTGCGATGGCATGACGGAAAGAGCTCACTGAGATTGTTCGTAGCCACATAAGGGCTTACTTGATGCTGGTTGGTCTCTTAGAAAATTTTCTGTACTTACATACTGCCATGGCACTGTAAGAGACCTTATTAAGCGTTTCAAAGAGACTGGTTTGCTGAAAACTTGTGGCAGTAGAGGTGCAAAACAAATATTAAGTTCCCCTGATGTTTATCTGTGTTCTGCCAGGTAAAAAAAAAAAATTGGCGGTTGACAGTACGGCAAGTCTGTGATGATATTAATTGCGCCAGAGGTGTAGAGATGAGAGTATCGAGATCAACTTTTGACAGACGCTTGTGTGAAAATGGTCTACTGCCAAAAAACAACTTCTTAGAGCCAACATCAAAAAAAGCCTTGAGTTTGCCAAGAAGTTCTAGGATTGGACATCAACAGACTGGGAACAAGTCCCTTGGACCAATGAATCCAAATTCGAAATTTTTTCATCTAACCACCAAACTTATGTGCGCCGTAGAGTTGGATAATGCTTCAAAAATGACTGTATAACCCGTTCGGTAAAAGATGGAGGTGGTAATATTACGGATTAGGGTTTAGTCTACTCGAAAGGAGCCGATGATCTCATAAAAATCAACAGAATCATGAATCGAAACAAGTATTACAGCATCCTTGTGAGTCACGCATGGCCATGTGGAAAGGGACTTATTGGTTGGGGATATTGGTCGGGATGTTTGCATTATTTTTTGATTGCACTTCACTGGTTATTCTCACAACTGAGCGTTTTCTTTCCCTTTGCCTTCAAACTTCAAATAGGCATGCTGATTCCCAATTCGGACAAGACGTTGACATTTCGATGAAAAGCTTGGCCATGAACTACAGGCTGCGAGGAACCATACTCGGAACGGAAGTTTACACAAATTCAGCTGATGCCTACCGCGTTAGATTACCCAATTATCCGCCAAGAGGCGCGCCCGAAATTTAAAATCGGTCGGCCCGACTTTCCCGAGAACAAAATGGCCATTGCACACTGGCCCGAACCCAAACCAGCTGTTCCATCTGAAACCATTCGTTCGAATCCAAATCGTCACCCGCGTTTTTCGATACCGACTGTCCACTTCGTCCAGTCTGACGTCTGTCACTAGGAGATAGGTCACGAGCACAAACATTGAAAAATGGCGTAGTACCCTCATCAACGACTCTGGTCGCAGCCCTTACACGCCCTATTGCACCATTATTGTTATCGCTGGCCATATTCTTTTGCCAGATGACTACGGATAGATATATTTTCAAAGGGCGCATCTGGCAATACTCCACTCCACTCACCCTTTGATAAATTTGGTGTGACACATCTAGAAATGCTGCCGGATCCTCACACATGAATTTGGCTGGGTAATCTGTCAACACTGCCACTCACTCACACCCAGATGAGTTTGGCTCCATGATCTGGCAACACTGTCATCTACTCACACCCAAATGAATTGAATGAAGTAAATGAAGTTATTACATTATTGTTTTAGTGTCATTACATTATTGGGCAGGCACTTTTTATTACATTTTTGGTCAAAATGGTATTACATTATTGGCCAGGCAGTTATTACATTAACAGTTGAAGTTATCACATTATCAGGTAGTTATTACATCATTGGTCCGTTGTTACATTATCTGTTGGAACACCCCATCTTTAGTAAATTAGTCGTGGCATTGCCCGGCTAGATCCAACTTGGCTAATACCTTTATTAAGTTTAACTGCTTATATACTGAGCTTATAATTTATGTAAGGGGGGACACATCATGGGATCTTTTGCAAGAGTATTATATGCGCCTTTTCTGTTTTGCTATTTCATTTGTCGGAGAACACAAGGGCTGTGGCAAGGCAGTTCTTCGTTCAGACTGGAAATTAAATTTGATCTTGAATGTCTTTGAACTTCATTCAGGAAAAGCAACTCCAGTGGCATGTTCAGTGACTTCCAAATATGATCGACATTTAACAGTAGAATGAATAATTCCTTCTGTTAATATGCCTATATTGAAAGGGTGAAGGCACACAAGTATTTTATACCTCACCTATATGTTTATGTGCTTATGTGTAGTGATGCATGAATTAAGTGGGAAATCAAGGCTCCATATTTTATTCATGATATTAGTGCATAGATTGTTTTTGTTTCACTTTTTACTCAGGAGAAGTCAAGAGTTGTCTGAACTGCTTCGCGAGAGTTCTGCTAAATTAACCCATTTAAATCAAAATAAAAGGAAAATGATGAAATCTGGGCTCAAATTATGGTCCAAGACATGCAGAATACTTTATTTGCTTAGCGACAGTAATGGAACACTCGAAATTTGCATATCTTATTGAAGACCATATTAGTGGATGAGGACATGCATTTTTTTTTTTTAATTTAAGCTGAGTTGTTTGTCAAAGCCTTGGCTATGAGGTCATAATGAAGTTATACATTAAGAGTTCCATCATATATGCCTTTCAGGTGTTACATCACATATGTGTGATAAGAATGCTTTAACTGAATAATTAGAGACGCTCTAAATACAAGGAGATGGCGCAGTCTGACGCCATTTTGAAATGCTCTCAGGCTGCTGGCTCACGGCCAACGAGACCAGAGCACGGTCTCTTTGAGGAGAGATATCTGTATCAAATGTTCTGTCACATGCATTGCCATTTCCTTTTCAAATTTTTGGACGCTGTCACATTTTTAACAATATTGATTTAAAAAGCTGTTCTGAAAGGCATTAATGCCAGAGAAAAACAAAATTTTTCACTTACTAAGGCTTGTATGTATGTGCTATCCATAGCTCAGAGCACAGTATTTTGCATGGAATCCATCATCACTATGGTTATGACAACCGTTATCATAAACTGTCTTAATTTATCTACAAACGTCTTTTGAGTATGAAAAAACACACTTCTTAGGTAGCTCAGTCTTAATGCAAACAATATATCTGACTAATATATTTGACATAAAACAAAAGTTCTTAACCTTGTTTTTGGCAATCACAATGACTTTTTTCAGTTGCAGCGTGCATATACTACAGTGGGGTGCGAAAATTTGGGTGCCCCTGGTTTAAATGTCTGTTACAAATAATCTCCAAGTGATTAAAAGCCAACCTAAACACTAAATGCTACAAAGTTAAACCTGACACCTTTCTGCAAATTTAAAAGCAAGGTTTCTTTTTATTTTAATTTTTCTGAGTTTTTAAATGATAAGGAAGGAAAAAGGGCCCTGTGCAAAAGTTTGGAAACCCTTTTGGATTATTCTTTGTTACCTTTTAAGAAGTCCACTACTAAGGCCCAGAACCATGTGATTTACTCAGTAGAGCTTTGTAGGTGCAACAGCTTAAAAGGCCATTACAAGGGTTATTAAATGTAATTATTAACTAATTAATTAGTTTTTAGTTTAGTTCCTCAGGGCACCACCCTTCTAGAAAAGGGAAAATTAATAGCAAGTCTCATTAGCGTTTCACAATAAATTTCAAATTACTATAATCACAATTTATGTTATAAATAAATTATTACAATATTCAACAAAAATGGGAAACTGGGCTTAATTATCAAGGCTAAAATTCAATAGTAATATACTTACCATCAACATCCAGCATCAATAATATAACCACACACTGAAGGAAAGGGGAGCTCTTGTTGATAATATATAAAAGGGTTTATTATGTTTCAGTAGCAATGAACAGGCAATCAATATGACTTGAATAAAACAATAAACACACAGAAAGGATTAAATAGCGGTTACATCGTGAAACAGCGTATACAAGTAGGATGTGTGAGTGTGTGTGTATGCGTATGTGAGTAAGTCTCATGTGAGTAAGTGAGTAAGGGTACCCAAAAGGGAGGGGTTAAAATGGCAGGCTTGGACTCAGTTATAAAATGGAGGGCTTGGATCTAAGAGGGAGGACTCAGATCTAAAATGGTGGGCTCAGATCTAAGAGGGCAGACTCAGATCTAAAATGGTGGACTCCGATCTAAGTGGGCGGACTCAGGTCTAAAATGGTGGGCTCAGATCTAAGAGGGCGGACTCAGATCTAAAATGGCGGACTGATGATAAGGCAGTCTGAGAACCACGTGTGCTTGAGATTGGAGGAAGTGAGAGGGGGAACAAAGAACTAGATGGCATTGGCGGGAGAATTAGAAAAAGAGTTATGCATGTGCATGAGTCAGGCCAGAGTCAGTGTTTCCCACTCAGTAAGCAGTGCGTAGTATACAGACATTGGCTGAAAAGAGAATATAAGAATAGAGAGAGAGTGAGAGGGGATGAGAGAGAACAGAGCCGAAAATAAGGTGCAGGCAAAGTCAAATAAAATTGAGTAGCAAGCCGCAGCGGGCTGAACAATCAGTCAGACTAGCCAAAATGCCCCAATTCAGTTCACACTCTCAAGAGTTCCAATGATTTACAAAGAGCACAGCAACAATGTAAAACAAACAATCCGCAGGTTAACTGAACTCATTCAAAGATCGGATATTTAACGGCTCAGCAATGCAGCAATATAGAGTAAATAACCGTTATTTCCAGACAAATTATCTTACATACCGAAGTTTTCAACCAGTACAACAGTAAGATCCAGTACATTAAAACAGCAAGCAAAGAAAAACATAGCTCAAAATGTACAGTAATTATTACAGTCAAACATCAACAATTAGCATAGAATCGCGCGTTTCATATTCTAGCTAAATCAGCCCAGATGGAAATTGACTTACTTGGAATCACTACCGAGCAAGTGAGCCAGTTCTCCAGTGTCAGTGACTGTGTCCGAGTGAAGGCCTTGGGCGTCCATCCCTTTGTTTCGAGAGCTCGTCAGCAGACAGGAAACGGTGTCTGCTTTTCGAGGCACAATGATGCACAAGAGAATGCAGAAAGTTCATCGACTTGTTGATCGAGAAAAATAGCAACAAGGGAAGCTGGTTGCCTTTTTGTTTCTTCCAAAGGTTAAAGACGTTAAAACAAAAGAAATTCCACTGTCGTCTCTCAGGGTGAATTCTTTTACCGGTTCTTGAATAAATACACCTATAGGCAAGAAAAGTAATTACGGAACAGAATGTAGTTAGTCTTTAACTCTACCCAAACTTTTACACAAGGCCTTTGTTTTTGTTTTCTTATTCTGAAACTGTAAGAAGTTAAAAATAACAATTATTCTTGCTTTAAAATGTGATGAAATGTGTCATGTTTAACTAAGTAGAATTTAGTGTTCAGGTTTGCTTTCAATCACTTGGAGATTAATTGTAACAGACATTTAAACTAGGGGTGCCCAAATTTTTGCACCTCACTGTACATGAATATACGTTGGTCTAAAGTCAGTATTTGTTGCTATGGATGCAAGTAGCCTTTGATTCAGAGCATCTATTCCTCATTCACCCATGTCTGTACAAAACGGATCAATGTCTATTTTATTTTGATGCAAAAATTTCACCTTCGTTTTTGTCATAACGCCAAAACACAGTCTGCTGCAAATATCAAAGTCTCGTTGTCGAGGAAAATCTGACATTTGTGATTGGCCAACGGTGTGTTTTAAGTTGACATTCCACCACCTTTAACGTTTTAAGTTTTCCCATTGCAAAACTATAAGTGCGTTGTCTCTTCATACTTAGATTGCCTGTGATAACAATCGCTGTTGGTCATTTAAAGGAAAGGAGTTGTAAAATACTGACTTATAATTCTGAAAAAATCCCACATCTTCAGGTAAAATAGAGCCCACTTGCTCTTTAATATGGAGCTATTTCTTTGAACAAATAAACTCATTAAGAAGCTAATCCAGTCAGGGAGATGTGGGCAGAGACTTCATTATTCTCTGCCTCATCAGACTGCTTTAATTAGATGATTCTTTCTCTACATGATTCAGCTGATTATCACTTCGCTCCACTTGTGAACAGAAAGCCAGTTTTTTTCCCCATTTATTTTATTGTTATTAAAAGCCCTATAAGGATTGTCATTATTTTGTTTTTCCTCATGAGAAATAAGGCCACGATGTAAATCGGTTCTTTAATGGAGTGCAAAGACATTTTCCACATCCCTGATCATTAGCTCTAGAAGTCTTCTCCCCCTGAACCCTGGCTATTACGAGTTTAGTGTTGTTATCTGCCTTTTTACACTCATCAAATGAGCTAAAATTTGGAGCCTTATTTGGCTGCACAAGGCATCTGGACTTCAAATTGCCAATGGTATAATTTTCTATCGACTGAAATGCTTTGTCTTCGTTTTTGGTTGAAGGAAAGATTGCCATCTTAGTTCCGGTTCATTTGAAAACTGATTTGCATTTTTTATCATTTGTCCTCTTTGTAATGCATATTCAACCTTAAAGTACCTTGTATGTACATGGGTGAAAACACAAAAAACACCCGTTTTCCTCACATTATCATCAAAAAATAAAATCTTGAGTAATTTTATAACAAATATGAATTTCATTAGAGAAAATATTTTAGTTTCAGAAAATGATAAGGAAAAGAGAATTTTCCACCCTGATTAAAAAGTGCAGGTATAAGAAAGCACCTCCATGCACCTTATAACAGTTGTAACATTAACATACCCATGACACAAGAAAACACACATGGAAGCCACATATTGAATTCATCTTAACTGTTTAATTACTCCAAGTTAACACCAAAAGTGCACCAATAACAGGAAATCTATACATTATAACAAAAAAGTTATACCTCAAAACAAGATTTGAAAGCTGTCTTTTAGACAACCCCCAGACATTTCAGTTTTTTTTAGGTTGCTTTAAATTCCTCTAGATATTTTCAAAAGCCTGCAGAGTTAATTTAAAATTATGCATGAAAACATCAAGTTTAAAGGATACAAGAATTCTCACTTAAGAGTACCACGTTTGTGAATGAATGTCTGCCTTATAAACTGTATCAGGGCATAAACGGTTGAACATTGACATACACTTTCCCTGTTTGGTCTTACCACTCGCTATTAAGCAATCTTAAGAGCACTCTTAATTTTAAGTGAAGACTACATTGTTACTTTGACTGTTTAAACAATAATAATAAAAAAATCTTAAAATCAGAAAAATACAATTTGACCATGTGGGAATGTCAAATCAATTAATTGCCTTTAAAAACCTTGGCAAATGAAAATTGTCGATTTCACCAGCAAGCAAAACCACCACCAACCAAGAAGTAAAGTACCGATACCAGTTTGATGAGGCCACTGAGAGCTGCACATTGACTGTGGTTGAGGCAGCGGGCCGCACGCAGAAACCGACGCCCATTACTTCCAAATTTGGCACATTTAATCCGCATTGGAGAGGTATGAACTAAAATTAAATTCCTTAATGCATAAAACAATGAAACACCATACGGATTGATGGTCTACAAACAGGTGACGAACTGATCCTTTTATGTCTTAATTCTGAAGCAGAATAGAAACCAGATCCCCAAATGAGGGTCAAACGCTGAAACTAGATTCCCACCCCGAGCTGTTTGATAAGGTTTCATATGACAAACATTACACAATAAATAAGCAAAAGAACAAATTAAGACTGGATACAGTAGAATACCTTGGAAAAACAAACAAATTTAGAAAATGGTGTCAAAGCTGAAAAACGTCATGAAGGAGCCCAACCTTTCCTTATGATTATTATCTTCATCTGTGTTGTAGTTTGCACCGTAGCAGATTCAATCCTCGGACTCTAGAGTTCAGTTCAGGAGCAGTTTGATCAGTGATTGGACTGGGACCGGTTCCTGATGGGCTTAAAGGTCTACTAAGCTAGGGAAAAAAAACGCTGTAGACATTTATTATTGGATGTAATTCACAAATCCAGCATTTAACTTTCATAATTGTATGTCACACTGGAAAAAAAAATTAAGAAACAAGACACTTTGAGACTTCTCCTTAAAACTCGCCAGTGAGGCTAATTGGCTGTCGCATATGAGAAGTAAGTTGCACAGGAGCTTGTACACAAAATGACTTGTTTGACTCATTTCAACAGCCAATTTGTGAAAGAAATAAAAGCTATAGTTATCTTATTTGGGATGAATATTGTTATCGATACATTTTCTGCATAGTCAATGAAATGATTTGACACAAAATGTCCAGATTTTGAGGGTTTTTAACCTTTCCGTAAACAAAGCTCTGATCTCATCTGGAATTGCAAAACGAAAATTTAGCATTGGTCGTAAACGCATATACAGTCGTTTTACGCGTTCTTGCATTGTATACTACACAAAATGAGTGCATATTTTGGACTTTGAACAAAGAAGTGACTGAGAAACACGGCTACTTCATACTCGCATGGACCAGTCACTTGTGTTTGTTTGGATTTCACTTTCGGATATGTGCTGAACTAAAGTCCTAGTAGTCCCCGGGGACGAGGATCACGATATGGCCAGTGTTTCAGAAACAAACACAAATGCAAAATTAGAATGTCATCATCAACAACAATGATCAATGATACTAAGTGACTAACAGCAACAAAGCAGTGTAAACACAAGCTTACTTGTTAGCTCATCTTCACAGCACTCTTCCAAAGACATTTACATCGAAGCCATACACAGGGACTGGGCCGTGGGCTACCCGAGCTGGCCCGGCGGGGTAGCAGCTGAGCAAATCGGGAGTAAGCACCAGAATCTCACAGATGCCAAGTCTTATGCATTCGACGTAGGTCCTACGCATAAGCTTATTCACCATAGTCCGCAATTATTCACTGAAAGCTTATTAATGAGATTCTCACGCAGAATTACAATCCTTGTGCATTGAAGTTTCCGTTTCATTTGCGTAAAGGTGGACCTCGCCACAAGTAACATGGAAAGCGATTATGACTCCCGACTTCTTGTGCTTCTCCTTTCTCAGGAATAGGAAACAATGCATTTGTTTCATGATGGTTTAAATTGTTTAAATGAAACAAGACCATTTGAAAAGTCTTTATGCAATTCCATTGCTTTAATCCCTCAGTAAAGACAAGCGTGAGAATTCCCGGGTCATAATCGTTTTCCATGTCACTAGTAGGGAAATCCACCATAATGCATATGAAACTGCTAAACTTAATGCACAGTGACTTCAATTCCAGAAGTGAATTTCTCCAGTGCGCGTTGATTGAAAAATTGCTGACTACGGCACAGGAAGGCGAATGCCACAAAAAGATGAGAGACTCCGCCGAATGCATGAGACTTGGCATCTCTTTTTTGGGAAGTGATGTAAACTCACACCATCGTTTGGGGTCTTGTTACAGCCTGCGACTACACACCTTTTAAGCATGTTGATGAATGTTATCTCAAAATCAATGAAATCAAGGATTTATAAATGTGAAATCAATTATCAGTATAGAACAAATCACTGGTCGATCAGCTGGGAATGTTTGCAACTTACTTCTCACAGGTCTCAGGTCACATGACCAAATTTTTGTTTTCAAATAATGATAAAAAGTTACAGAAAGCATTTACAAATATGTGATGCATATTAATTTGCTACTTATGACCCATTTCTTCTACAAATAGTCAAAAAGTTTTCTAATTGAGTAAACCTATAAGGACGGAGTTTCCAAAGTTCCAGGATCAAAATCAGGAGAAAGCCTACGTAAGCAATTATACTACTGCGAGAGAGCTCAGCTCTGAAAATAGAATTGGTTACCAGTCGAGTCATGCAAAAACAGAAGAATTATTTTCCTATAATTATTGAATCCTTTATCATTTAACCCTTGCTTTATAGTTGCCATGAAATACAATTATTTTCCACAAGTGACAACAATGGAGTAGATTTAGAAATATGCAAAGAATGATGAGAGATCTAAAATTCCAATGGCCATAAACTCAAACCACTATCCTTAGAAAAATCCTCCAATCATATGTATGGAGCTGCATAGAAAAAGTAGCGTAGGCTGAGTATCATTAATCATGAAAGAACAAAATCTAGTCCAGCTTTCCAAAAGGAGAACTATAGTGGGATGTCAGAGTGGCAACCTTCATCTAAGATTGAGATCAGTTAATGAAGGGGCATATTTATTGAATCCAAAAGCAAAGACTTGAATAACCTCCCTTATGAAATTATAGTCTGGGCATAGCAAAACAAGAGCACTGAGAGAATGTATACCTCCTCCAACGCCCAGCAGTCCCCTTTACTGCTTAATCCTGAAGAGATCTAGCCCAAAATTTAACGGGATCCAAGTTAGCCAATTCCCTTCTACTGTGAAAACTTTGTGTAAATCCGTCCAGTAGTTTTTCCGTTATGTTGCTACCTGTCAACGAAAAACCGATTCCAACAATTACATAACCTGCCGGTGTTGGTGATTACGTGAGGCGCGAATGAAATTACTGCTTGTTTAGTAATGCAAGCCAAATATAGCCTAGTAGTTGGTAGGTGAACATCAAACAGGCTGTACCGGTAATTGTGTGGACGGTTTTAAATAGAAAACTAGAAAACTTGCTTCTCGTTGGCTTTGGTTGGGGAATTCCCCAAAAGTCCTTGGGTCTAGAGTAGCTGGAAATGACTTTCACAGCCGCAACTTAGAATTTTAGAATCTGTGAACATTATCCATTTTGATAAAGGTTGGAAGCATGCTTGTTTCAATGTGCTTAACTTTTATACAAAATTTTCGTGTTTGTATGGAATACTTTTCCCGAAAATTCCACAATAAAAAGTATTGAATTACAGGTGGCCCATGATCGTGTTCGTGTTTTCATGGAACTGCTCATGGTCATCCACGCCGCTGGCACCGGCTTACCGCAGAGAATGGTAGAATTTGCTACCCCGTTGGCAGCGACTTGCCGTATGGAGTCAATTTCCATCAAATACTGATCAGACACCTATAAAGCTAAGTAGAACTGTTCTTTAACACTACTCAATTTGTGAAACTCATCACATTATATCTATCATGGTTTGTGAAGTGTGCGTGTTGTTTGGACTTCACTTTGCGGCTCTCATCCTGGGGCGATATCAAATTCCTGGGCCATCAAATTCTTCGCCCAGGTGGTTGATTGAGCTAGGGCGGCACTTTCCCAGAATCTATATAAGCAGGAGTTCCGGCATGCCTCCTTCGCTAGAGTGTCTGTATTTAGCTTCGCACTATAGCCAAAGATATCTGTAGTCATGTTTTGTATGACTTCATATCTTCTAATTATTGGAGTTTCTTCTCCCTTTTTCTATCTCGCTTTGGTTCTGTGGTTCGGGCTATTATACGTCCTTTGGAAGCGCGAGTACTTGCGTTTGGTCTGTATTATTCTTTCTGTTTGTATTGTGTTGTTGTTACTCTAAACACCTCTAATTGTGGATGATCTGCATTAATGATATGGAATTCTCTCTTCAGACAAGTACACCATTCGGCAAACGGCAATAGAAATAAAAACCCCATATACTCCTACCTTGTAGTACTTGAAAAAGAATGAGGATAAATTGATGTAGCTGGGAAAATTTAGCCTACCGCTCGATGTCAGGAATTGTGAAAGCCAATCAAGGATGCAAGATACTTGGAAACACCTGCAAAGTTGCGATTTTGCTGCGATGGAACGAGCCTGCTGAATGGTTGTAGTTTCTACTGCTGGACTCGCTTCCATGATTTTCACCAAGGTTTGGACGGCTGGCATCCAGAACCAGGACACGACCGGGAGGGAATGCTTTCTGCAGGAGGCCGCTGGACGTTTGGAACTGAGAACTCCGTGTAGTGGGGAGGATTCGCGTTGAACTATGAAAATGCACAGGTAGTTCATTAAAAAAGACTATTTATGCAAACAGTACCTTGAGCTAGTCTCCAGTCGCCTCCATCTTGAAAGTCACAAAAAGTCGATTGACGAGCACGAACTAGATTGTAATCGGTTCCCCTATCCTTCCTATTCGTTCATGCTCGTCAATCGACTTATCGTAACTTTCAAGATGGAGGCGTATATGTGGTTGTACTGTGGTTCGTCCTAAAACCAGATTTATGCGTTTCAAAAATAGTATTTTTAATTAAAAAAATCATTAAACTGAATAAAAATAAGTTTCTCTAAAATTGTACTTAAAAATGGCAAGATGGATGCAGGTGTATAATGATAAAGAATATCAGGATCCAAGTTGCTCTTTTTCAGAAGGGGCCTCACTACTGCCGTTTTAAAGGCAGCGGGGAAGACGCCTGTCTGAAGAGAGCAATTCACAATGTTTAAAAGCTCGCCTTCAAAGGATCCATGAAAAGTTTTAAAAAATGAGCTGGAGATGGGATCTGAAAGACAGGCGGTCGGGTTTGCTTGGGAGAAAAATCTATCAAACATTTTAGCATCGACCAGGACAAAACTGTCCAGTGTTTCCTCAGGTAAAAGCAAACCTTCCTTTCTATTAAAACCTGTTTCCTGGTTAGATAAAATACTGGACCTAATAGAGTCAATTTTGCTCCTGAAGTGGTCTGCAAATTCCTCGCATAAAGACTCAGTTATAGGAGTTTTGTGTTTATTAAAATCAGGATTGATTAAGTGATTTATGGTGGAAAAAAGGACTTTGGAGTTAATTTGATGAACAGAAATTATGTTAGCAAAGTACGAATTCCTTGCCTGTTTAACTACATTGTTATATATTTTAAGCTGTTCATGGTAAAGTTGATGGTTTATGGTTTATTTATTCTTCCTCTATTTCCTTTCAGCCATCCTACATTTCCTTTTCAGTTTTTTGATCTCATTTCTCCACAGGGGTATTGGCTTTGTTTTCACCCTTTTTGTAACAAGTGGAGCTACTAAATTGAGGCTTGACTTCAATTTGCTGTTAAAATTTTCAAAAATAAAATCACAGGATGCAGGTAAAATTATTAGAGCAATTTTGCATAGAGCTTCAATAAAATTTGCAGACACCTCCGAAGTCAGATAGCGTTTGCACCGAGGCCTCCTGTTGGATAAAACTGGTGATGTTAAAAAACACACAGTAGTGGTCTGATACAGCTAAGTCAACAACAGAGAACACACTGGTCTTGCCATGGCTAATGACATGGTCCAGAGTGTGTCCTCTGTTGTGAGTCGGCTGCACGACGTGCTGCGTAAAATCGATTGAGCTCAGCAGATCGATAAAACCTTTACAAAGATAGATGATCTGACTGATTGTCTGTGTGTAGTTTAAAATCACCGGATATAATAATCATGTTGTAGGAAGTGTGAATTATTGATAGAATTTCTGAAAACCCGTTGATAAAAGCAGCACACTGTTATGGTGGTCTATAAACTGTAATACATAGAATTGGTGGGCTGATAATAGTAAAGGCATTGTATTCAAAAGTGGAGAAAAGAGAAAGTGAAATTTGCTTGATGGCACGTGAATCGGAGAAAATGGAAACAGTACCGCTTTCCTACCCTTCCTAATTGAAAAAATAGCGCTAAAATTTAGTGGAGAGGGCTCAGTGAGAACTGGTGGTGCGTCTGCGTCCAGCCAAGTTTCTGAGAGCTTTGGAACTCTTCCATGGATGCCATTTTTTCCCAGTCTCTTTCTTATTGTTGAATCATGAACACTGACTTTAACTGAGGGAAGTGACTCCTGCAGTTCTTTACAGTAGATGTTGTCCTGGGTTCTTTTGTGACCTCCTAGATGAGTCGTAGGTGCGTTCTTGGGGTAATTTTGGTAGGCTGTGTACTCCTGGGAAGGTTCACCACTGTTCCAATTTTTTTCCATTTGTGGACAATGACTCTCACCATGGTTCGCTGGAGTCCAAAAGAACTTAGAAATGGCTTTATAACCCTTTCCAGACTGATAGATATCAATGAGTTTGTTTCTGATCTGTTCTTGAATTTATTTAGATCGCGGCATGAAGTGTTGCTGTGTGAGATCTTTTACCTTACTTCACTTTGTCAGACAGGTTCTATTTAAGTGATTCCTTGATTCAACAGGTCTGGCAGTGATCAGGCTTGGGTGTAGCCAATGAAATTGGGGGTGGACATAAACAGTCTTTTTTAATAAACTACCTGTGCATTTTTAAAGCTCTCAGTGCCCTTGGAATTCTAGCGATCAAGTGTGGAGTTACTTTGAGCCTTGTTAATGATGAAAAAAAAATGTGTGATTTCTTTGCATGGCAACGTTATGCCTGATTCACTACCATTGTAAGCCTGTTGGGAGCTTCGGCTAAAAAGCTATTTATTTCGAAATGTTGCGGGCGTACGGAGGTGGGGTATTCGACAAAGGCTAGTACTCCTTATAATGTTTCAATACACCCCTAGTCAATTTCACACCGGAATTCATCTTTAATGGATTTTGGTGTGGTTTCCAGACCAGCAGTTTATTTTAAAAACAAGTTGTTGCGTCAATTCAACAGTCATGTGAAAAAAGGCACTACTTTGAATGTGGGTATTTTGTTTGACATACACGGTTACGTCCGTTATGGGTTTTTTGATAGCCTTGTATCAAGAATCAGAAAATAGATAACCTCCTTTGAAATGGTGGTTTACTGAGACCTTACTTTCTCTTGAATAGAACAGTTTGAAGCTATATTGGGTAAATAAGAGAGGACTTTCACAGCATGAGATTTAAAAGTTTAAAATTTGAAACATTCCTAACAAGATATGGAAATAAAAACGCAACAACATACTTCATGTCAAAAATGTTATCTTATTTATCATTATACATCGGTACAAATGTAAAACAGCAAAAGCGGAATGAATATGAGATCATTTTTCCCAAAAATGCTTGTGCAAAAATTGACTACTACATTGGGATGGTTTTGTGTGTTTTCACCCATATACAATCGTCTAATTAGCGCAGAAAGTCATGAAATCCATTCTGCAGAGGAATGGCTTTGCCAGAGGTTAATCGTGGTAATGGTGGTCTGTCACTGTACAGGTGCCAGAGACTAAAATGATTGACTGGCGAAGTTAAAGGCTTGACATTCATAACCGTGATCGCTAATGCATATGTGAGATATTCCTGATCTTGTATTCCTGTAGGTTGATAACCATGGGAAATTTGAACCATAATGAGCTTACACTGTCATCCAGTTGGGGGTTTATAAGATGAAGGTATAACCTTGAGCTGAAGATGAAAATTTTACTGACCATTTTATTTTGATCCTCAGAATCATTTTGGAGGCGGTGAGGAGCAACTAATAGTCTGATCTATTCGCATCATAACCTGAATGCACTATGAAAGTGTTGTGTCCTCAATATTGCAACATGATCATTAAGCATTAGCATAAAGCAAACTTGGTGAGCAACTGAATATTCTTAATAGTGCAGTGAATAGCAGCACCTTCTATAAACGGATGTTTTACAATTCAGCAGACTTTTTCATTGGCACTTTTATGTTGCCCTCACTGCATGTTGAGAATGTTCTCTTTTTGTGTAAAACATGTGCTATTTATGTCTCTCAAAGGAAGATATTTTAACAAAACACATTTTTCCCCAAACGGAGTCTTTCATGAACTGGATATGGCGGAGTATGTGGAACAAGCCTGATGTGTTCCTTTCTAATGCAACTCATTTGATGTGTGTTACTCGAAAGACCTGCATCACAGCTGCTACAAATCCATTAATTTGAGAGAGATTCTGGTTCCCAGAATGAAGTAAAGCAGTCTCAGACCTTGCAGTAGTTGTGTGCTATGGAACAAATGACAATCTTGACTGTTCTTGTTTGTTGTTCTTGAGCAAGCACTGTGGCTCAAGCATCTGCTCTTTCCCTGCATGTTCTCTGAGAGCTTAATGGGGCTGCGCAGTCTCCCACTCTGAAAGTAATGCTTGTTCCATCTGTTCTTTTTTTTTCTTCACGTGATATTCTGTTCACTGAATTTGTAAGAAAATGAGAGGTTTACAATCTCCTGGTGTGGGCAATCCTTCTCAACTATCTTCCTCTGGACGAAAAAGGGTGTCTTTTTTTATGTCCATGCACCGTGCTACCCCACTCACTCACCCCACTCACCATAGTCCGCTACTGAATTCTACCCGTCTCCAAGCAGATATGTACCCGTTGCAGAGCTCTATGGCCAAGCAACACAACATGACATAAATGTTCCAATGTTCATTCATTCGTTCATTTTCTATACCCGCTTATTCCTCACTCGGGTCGTGGGGCGAGCTGGAGCCTATCCCAGCTGACTACGGGGAGAGGCAGGGACCCACCCTGGTTGCCAATCCATCGCAGGGCACACACACCATTCACTCTCACAGTCATACCTATGGGCAATTTAGTGTCTCCAGTTAGCCTGATATGCATGTCTTTGGACTGTGGGAGGAAACCGTAGTACCCTGAGAAAACCCACACGCATACGGGGAGAACATGCAAACTCCACACAGAAAGGCCTCAGGCCGGATTCAAATCCACGACCTTCTTGCTGTGAGGCGGCAAATGCTAACCACTGTGCCACTGTGCCGCCCTCATGTTCCAATGTTTTTTTTTTTATCTGAACAGTCCATTATTTGGTCCCTTGCCTTTTTAAGGACATTAAGTACTCTTCAGCACTCACCTTTACTGCTCACCATTTTCTTCTGTTTTTTTATTTGGTACCACAGCTGATTACTGACTCCCAACTTATTTTTTCACCTTTAATTGACTATTGACTACCTTTTTCAGGGGATTGTATCGTTGAGTGTGTGGAGACTAGAAGTTGTTGGAAGTGTGTTTAATCTTTTATTCTTGATCTTTTATCCGCCTGCCTGGTTTTGTCAGCTTGTTTGTTTCTCCCTTTTAGTGTTGCTCAGCAAACTTTGCATTGATTCTGGTACTTTAAATGCTGGTAGCTGAGATGAACCTTGCTCACAGGTTGTAGACCATGATTTATGATAGCGTACAGAAGCTGAAAATAAGAGTGTAATGTCAAATGAATATGTAGACACAGAACAATACTAACGAGAACAGAACATAGAACAAAGAACTAATTGTTCTTTACTTTCCTCAATAATTCCAAGCTCAAAATGAGAGCTTGCTGTCTAGTTTATCAAAAATGAAGACCTATGATCTCCTTCCACGTACCTTTACCTTTCCAATTCAATAGCGTCTGTACAATCAATGTACAGAAAATTACCCGAAGTTTTCATTCCCCTTAGAGTACAATTAATGTAAAAATTCTCAGGCATGCTGTCATTTCTGACGAACGCTCAGATGACAGTCATAATAATCCATTCTGTCTGTCATCATTCTGTCTGACCCTTTCTCTTGTTAAAATTATAACGGCTAATGAGCGCGAAAGATAAGTGCACAGGTCAGATGTGAAATTCATTATTAATTTAAATAAATTTTAAAAATCTAATCATTATTAATACTTGCATGAAGAGTTTCGATACTTCCATACTAAATGGTACTTCGTTTGCCTACCCACTCGGCGTCAGTTGCACTCTCGGGACCATCACTTCTGTAGCTATGGTTAGCTGAGTACATCTAAGAAAACCATAATGATGTTGCAGAACTAGCTAGGTAGTTGCATCAGAAAACGTCGAAGTAAATTCACTATAAAACTGAAACGACAAGAGTTTGTCATTAAAATGACTATATCCCTCGCCGTTAGGTCACCAAAACCGACTGGTGTCTGCGCATTCCCAGTAGGAAGGTTGGTACCAAAAAGAATTGAAATAGGTTGACTCCTTCTTGAGATATCGCGCTGACAATGTTCGGGACGGACGGACGGACGGAGCTGAATACTATATCCCCCGCTATGCGCTAAACGCGCGGCGGGGGATAATTAAGCCAAATCCTGGGAATATCGACGATAGCTAGAATCACATATCTGGGATCGTATACCCGTCATGTGCTCAACATTTGATATAGACTGAAAAGTGACAGAAGCAAACCATTAATGTTGAAGCAACCCTGTGTATTTCAGAAAGTATTTAACACCATCTTGTGCAACTAGCCAATGGGCCATATTGAACATTCTTCTGTCATAATAATGGACTGGGACAGTCACACTATCCAACACAATAACAGTGCATACCTCTGGGTGAAGGGCGACGGTTCGTTATTCTCACATGACCGTTGAAGCAGATGACAACTAATTAGGGGGAATATAACCTCATTTATCTCGTATTTGAAAACAAAAATTCCACATTTTTGTATTTTGCAATATTTATTTACTAATTATATTTGTGTAAAATGGCATTATGATTTAGCCCTGAGTTCCCCTTGAATTCAATCCAAGAACTGTGTAAATGTAAAATAATGAAAGAGACCTAAAAAGTAAATTTTATAATTAGCCTCCATAACTGCACTTGCTCACTGGGATTACGATAGCGATTAAGTTATTTCATTACAGTGACGCTGACATCACGCTTTGATTTGATTGGTGAGAAGTGTTATGGCCCCAATTTGTTATTACATTTACAACATAACAGCAACAGCAAGGGATGACAGACACAATTTTAAAACTTAAATACATTTAATTTTTAACAAAGACAAACTAACTGCTAACTAATCTAATCTCTACAACTAAAGACCAAGACTAATTTCCAAAAAAACAGAAAATATTTACAGTCCCTCTTTGTTGGGGTGGCTTGGTGATGTCTTGGGTAAGGAAAATGCTCAAACACAGGCAAAAATCCACTAAAGAAACTTCACAGGTCTTGAACAGAATGACAGGTCTGGTCACATGTATCCTTCTTCTTGCAATTTCTCCTACCACTTTACTGTCTCAATTCTACTCATAATATACTCTTTTGCAGACCCCACCCACATTTAGACCTCTTTTTTTTATTTTCCGGGACTTTCCCCAGACATGCCCAGGACATGTCTAAACCTAGCTCCAGTCTGGGCTGAATTAAAAAAAAGGTATACTGCCATCTAGTGGCCTATATTCACGTTACAGAAGCCAGAGGGCTTTTCGCTTCCCTGAGCTTAGTTATGCCACTCTGGCATTGGCAAGAATTCTGGTAGTGGAAAGACCATAGCCTTATCTGATTGCTACATCGTTTGCAATCAGTCCCCTCGGGGACAAGACATTCATCTACGGTAGGAGCACAATACAGTGTTTCACCTCAAATTTACCACATGAAATTAAGGGGGGCGCTGTCCCACTAATTGTCAAACACTCTTTGAGAAATGGAGAAGAGATGGCAGCAACAGCGCACAGAAATACCGCAACTGTAAAGCAAACTGATTTTATTGAAGCTTCAGTCCAAAAAAACTAAGGAGGCTTGGCTTTCTTGGTGCTCCTGAGAAAAGCCACTCATTAATGCACAGTGAAAGTTCGTCGCGTGGCAAGCATTTAAAATGATTTATAATGCGTGTCATGCATCAAGCTTTTATGGTAGCAAAATCAGTGATGAGGTCTTTATTGCCTAGATTCTGGGAAAGTAGTAGGAATATGACATTGTATGGCAATGATCTAATTACAAACTAATTAATAAGAAATTAAATCTTAACCTTATGTAAATACCATCTTCAGCAGCATTTACTTCATTACATTCTACTTAAAGATGGAATTTTAAGAAATTTCACTTATTGCCATAGATGCCATTTCATATTGTAGCCTTCCTCTTTGATGCAAAGCTCTATGTCTTAATAATCAATTAAAATTATAGCTTATTGATTGCCTGTCTGCTGAGTAAATTAATTCATGTTAACTGTCAGATTCTAAATCGTAAACAGGCTGAAAGTTAACCTGCATGATGGTATTGTTTCTGGATGTAGACCATTTTCTTTTTACTTTTACGAGTCAGCAAAATCGCATTAAAAAAAAAAAGTTTTCTTGGGCGTATCAAGCCAATCGGACGCTGACGTGAAAAAAAAATATATACCATTTTGTGAGCCAGGGGAATTCAGTTGCTTCAATAGACATTGATGTTTTATGTCACTATTAATGTGGATAGGAAAATGCTTGATTACTTTTGCAACGAACAATGATAAGCTGATAAGAAACGGACAGTGATTTGACTGATTTATCCTCGCAACTGAACCAATTAAGGCTTAGTTGCTAATTAGGAAGTGTTAATGGGTAAAGGTTTGCAGACGTAATGCACTTTATGGAGAGGTGAGAGCCAGGCAATAATCCCTCTGATTACAAGTCCCTCGCGGAAGAGCTTAAAGGTGAATGCTCCTGCCGGACCTACAGTACAGTCGCTGTTAAAACCAAAGAAAAGATCGTTAATCCAGCGGTAGGGGGGCGTTAGGCTGTCGGTAGGACCGGGAAATCTCGTTGTTAGCTGTGCGGTAGGACAGGTGTCTTGACGAGCACAAAGACAAAATAAGACCTCCCTCCACCTACCACGCATGCGGTAGCTGGGCGATAACCCGTTAGGCAGGTGTTTGTTTAATCGTAACTGAGCCACGAGGGCAGTTGGGGCGGTCGTGTTGACAGTAGTCTGTACATGTAGACAATGGCACAGTTTTTGGCGATTTCCATATATGAATGCAAGAGTGACGGTAGCCTACATAAGATAGTGATTTGCTTTGGTGGGGGTGTTGCTGGTAAGCATTTCTGGAAACCTTTTTACACTAGACAATACAGTTTGCTCAACCTGTGCTGCTATTTTAAACTATAGTGCGGTATAATGCGCAATTGGATTATTAAATATCATCCTATTTTTGTGCAATAGAAAGTAGACTTGAGCAATGCGATCTCGCTACAGCAGGCGTGAAAATGCGGTCATCACAGGTTGCAGTCTGATAGACAGACGATAGCAATAAAAATCTTCATAAACTTCCCTGTCTGAGGAAAACACATTAAGAAAATACATTTTTAGGGGGGAAAAAACACCTGTTATTAATGAAACGCACAAAGTATTTGGCATTAAATAGTTTAATTTACGTATGGAATTTGCAGCCAGTTGTGGGCATCAGGTAATGGAGCATACACTGCAAAAAGTGATTTTCAAGAAAGGGAAATTTACTTATTTTAAGACTTAAAACACTTATTTCTATCACCATTTTCTTAGTAAGACAAGAAATTTGTCCTTGATTTTAGGTAATTTTGACTACTTTGCCAATGGGGCAAGTAAATTTCACTTGTCAATCAGCAGTGTAATTGTAAATAGTAGAGAAAAAATGCTTGTGAAGACATAGGATCTGTAGGGACATTCCTTTACTCTAGATTTCTTTGATTTGTGAAGGGAGAGTACAGTAACTGTCTCTGTCATTTTTATTTTCAGCGGATTCGGGTGATTCAATGGACTGTAATTGGTTCACAAATTATGTTATTGGTCAATGCAGGAGGAAACCTCCAAAGGCTCAGCTATGGCAGCTAGCAGTCAGTTACAGTATCTTTTGAGGTGCCCTCCGCAGAAAAGAAACAGCAGGTGATATCGCATCAAACAGGCAAAATTGAGGATGTCACAAATTCTCAATAATGTCCCCAGGCTGAACTGCTTGGCTGGAAGAACAGCAATTAAGATTTTAAGGTGTTAACAAGAGGTTCCTCAGAGCCTGTACTCGGGCTGAGTCTAGGCTTGGGCCAGTCGCAAAACCCTGCGAGCGCATGAGCAGGACAATAACAAACCCTGGAAAAAAAAAAAAGAAGAAGAAGAATGGAGCCAAAACTTAGACTTGTGGCCAACCGGCCTGAGTAATAAAATGACTGGTTGAACTATTTAGTGTTTAATGCGCTGAGTGCAATGTCAAGAAAGGAGGTCTTGGGACTGCATGGAAAATATACCTAGTGTGTGTGCTTTGCTGGAAAACTGCAGTCGTTACAAGTTTCTTCAGGAGTTCTTCATGTCAGACTCGCTGCATGTTTTTAAAATATTATGTAGGACTCAGCTGGACTTTATATTGTGAAAAATAATAAATAATAATCCTTTGAAATGTTCAGAATATTTGCTTTGAATACAGATGAAGAGTTTTGAGCAGGAAAACCAACATGAATTTGTAGCAAGAACTGATATCTCATAATCAATATCATTCTATTTAGGACATGTACATCTGTGAAATATATCTTGCTGCATTCCAGACATTTTCCCGGAGCTAAGATAAAGTTGCATGGGCTTTACCCAGGCCCCAGTATGTGCCTTCAGCTGCATCTATTTTCATGACTGAGTAACTACCTACCTTGTAGAAACCTGAGTGCCTTGGCCTAGAAACCAGATGTTTAACTTATATAGTTGATGTGATATACCTAGACCATGTCTCTCCCCCTGATCTCGCTTTAGCTGTGATCCTATGTCCGTGCGACTCAGTAGCCCCGTGGTGTTCGTGTTGCAAAATAGGGTCTCAAATGAGATTAAAGATGTTTAGAGCTAAGATTTAAGACATTATTTCCTTGATGCGTGGACTCCTCTTGACCTCACTGCGGAGTTGGACCTTGGATCTTGGTTAGCAGATCAAAGTGGGTCATACCTTTCTAAAGAATTCTTCAGTTCTTGAATTAATCAATGAATTATTTTTTATTATTTCATTAGGAGTTACCTCAGTGCATGATGATTATGGAACATGGAACCTTATTTCCCTGAGTGGGGGAGCACAATATATTCGTGATTACCTTGACTAACCTGCATTACCTGCCATTTCATGAGCTTAACATGCAACTGTTTTTTTTTTTTTTTTTTTGAAAAGGAAAGCATAATTCAAACAAAAAATGAATTCATTGTGTGTTAATGATGAAGTTTTTCTTACTGCCCTCATTGCTACCGAAACAACCCTGTGTAGAAAAAAGTTGGGACGCTGATTAAAATGTACATAATACAGAATTCAATGAATGGCGGACCAACGGTCAACGGAAAGCAAAATCATCAACCCACTGGCAGCTGGATTCAAAATCTCCCCAAAAATGAAATCACCAGCTTATCGAACTTGTGTAAATTTTATCACAGCAGCATATAATGTGACTCGGTAGTGTGTATGGCCCCCATATGCCTGTGGGTTCTGCTCCTGATGAGTCAGCAAACATTGTCCTGGGGGATCTCTTCCCAGACTTGGATCAAGGCACCAGTGAGCTCCTGCACAGTTTTTGGCAGTAGTTGGAGGCATTGGATTGGATGCACTGATATATAACGGGCCCTATCGTATGCCAGAGTCCCTAAACCCGTTATTTGGGGATTTAGCATTGCGGAAGAGGCGTTCCCCCGCAAAAATTGCTATCTTGCACACCTATCCCTAAAACACCTGAGCTACCCGTTATATTATGCATAGCCGTGGTTTGGGCGTTACACCAGTTAAACCAATCAGTGTGCCAAGTGCCATTGCCTTTAGGAGCAGGCTGCGCTATCCCAAATCCTCAAACCGCAACCAGGTGACATAATTCCGTTACTGCCTGATGGGAGAGGCGCTGTTTTGTCACGCATTCTCGTTCAGTGGGAAATAATACTTGAATTGTATTACTATCATTTTAGAATATTATAAATAGTATATATCATTAACATATATTTTATATAATCATTATATATTATTATAAAAGCAGAAAAAATGATTGATACAAAAAACAAACAATATAGACTTACCTGAAAGGCCCAGGTAGCTGGTGTGCTGGCGGTACACGCGTTCTGAGCGTCTTCTATTATTTAACTGGCAATAAAGGCGATTTAGTAATATCTCTAAAACAAGATGGCTTTTATGGGCAAGTTAATGTGGAAAGTGGAGCCGCACGTGCACATCCACGTGTCCATGTGGACGCGCAATGAAGCCGCCTGGACGCGCTTTTGTAAAAGCCCTAATGGGTAGTGGGTGGTTTGAGGACCAGCAATACGCTTTCCCTAAAGCGTGTGGTCAAGATAGTAATTGTAGGGAAAGTGCATAAACACACCCATGGGCACACCTCCAGGCAAAAATAAAGGATTCGGCAAAACGTATAGCAGGTAATGTCGCCGCAAGATACCATTTAGAGATAGTGGAAGCTGCTAAATGCGTAATTCACAGGTAGCGGGTAGCGGGTAATGGCGACGGGTAGGGCAGTGTGAAAGATAGAGCCCAATGTCCCATAGGTGCTCAATTGGATTTAGGTCAGGGAAACAAGACAGCCAGTCAATTACTTCAAAGCCTCCATCATCCAGGAACTGCCTACATACTCTGGCCACATTAGGCCAGGGACAATTCCGCCAATTCCGATGGAATAAAAGAGTCTGGATATCTCTGATTGATGCTGATTTAAATAATTGCATTTCTTCCTATCTAAGATCATCATAGTAGCAAATTTTTGTTGTAGTGATTTTTACATAAGGCCCTTTATAACTCCAGTTCTGCTTCGCTATCTCGTTTCCGAGAGGAGTCGGTTCCTCAAGCTGGTCAGTAAATAATGTGCTCAACGCTGCTCACCCACCCCGGCTCCCATTGTATCTCGGTTCCGAGTGCAGTCGGTTCCCTCCAAATGCAAGCGGGGTCATTTTCCCTTGCAGACAAGGCCAGTTAGGCCACTCGTGAAGGTGTTTTGACTGCGATTTTACAAGGGAGTAGAGTGTGTGCGCGCGCGCAACGTGCGTGACTGTAAATTATGACCGACAGTCATCTGTTACATGCATGGATCTTTCCCTCTGAGTATCAATTAGGACGTTGCAAGTTACGTAGGTGGTCATGTGATCCCCGAAACAAAATGTACACAAAGGTTTATTGCGGCATAGTGAAAATGGGGAAATCTTATGTTGCTGTTGCTTGCACCAATATTAATGCCATTCAGTCGTCTGGAAAACATGGCAAATTAAGTTTCCATCAATTTCCACAAAATAATGAAGCCCCTTTGAAAGGGTAGCTTTGTTAAATAAGTTTCTTGGGGTAATAATAGATGATAAGATTAACTGGAAAGCTCATATAAAACACATACAAAGTAAACTATCAAGAAGCATATCAGTTCTGAGTAAAGCCAAACACATCCTGGACCACAGATCACTCCACATTCTCTTCTGTTCTCTAATTTTACCATATTTACATTACTGTGCTGAGGTTTGGGGCAACACATACAAATGTACAACAATTTCACTATCTATATTACAGAAAAGAGCCATAAGAATAATTCATAAAGCCAGTTATAGAGATCACACAAATCCATTATTCATAAAATCCAGTACACTAAAACTCACTGATATCATTCATTTTTAAACAGCACAATTCATGTACAAAGCAATCCATAAGACACTTCCTGGTAACATACAAAAATTGTTTTCTAACAGAGAGGGGAATTATAATCTGGGGGGGAGTTCAACTTAAAACATCAGAGGGCGTGTACGACAATGAAAAATTTTTGTGTTTCTGTTTGTGGAGTGAGGCTGTGGAACATTATATTATATTATTATAATGTTATTAATATGTATTTTTATTTTCTTGACAATCGTTATGTTTTCTGTTCTACACATGTCCGAAATGAAAGCATTCATTCATTCAAATTAAGAAGAATTGATCGTGAAAAGCCTTACAAACCAACAAAAAATTCAGTTCTTTGCTCAGAGCACTTCAAGAAAAGCTGCTTCAAGTACCAGAAGTTCACAAGTAAGTCAATGTTTTGTTGCAATAAAAACTGGTTTTAAAGTGAAGATTTAAAGAAATTAGAGGAAAATATATATTCAATACAAATATTAATCTTAAGTCTGAATGCCCCCGTAACGGGGGCAATGAATTTGCATAATAAATACAGCATGTTTCCTAATAGCAACCTCGTCATGCGGTGAAGCGAAGAAAGCAATGAAATTCGGCGAAAAGTTTGTGATGACCATTTTTACTAAAACCGAACACAATTTAAGTACCAAGCAAGTAAGCCAGCATCTAGCAAAACATTGAATAAAATAAGATCAGTGCTCTATCACAAGCATTTCTACCAAATTTGTGATATGCATACAAACGATACCTCAAATGAAAAAGGACAGTTCACAGATTCCAACGATAAAAGCCCTGTTATTTTAAATTGACACCACACTCAAGGAACAGCAGGCATACACTTTAAATGCTACAGAGATGAGCAAAAATTTCTTAGCTTTGATATTTTGTCATAAAAGCTGTTTTTTGGTAAATCTGCGCTTGCTATTGTTTTAGCCAGTCTATCTGAGAGTCCTCTCGCCTTAATGCTATGCACTGGAAGATCTCAGCTGTATAATCACTGAAATGGTTTTTTTTTTTTTTTGTATTTTCGCTATTAGTAACCACTAAATATTCAACTGTTGTTTTTGAAGCCGGTTTATGACTGAGGATCCTTGCGCCAATATGCTCAAGTTCAAGCATAGCACAGCTATACAAGTGCTAAATAGTGTTGTGGATAAGGCGGAGCATTTGGACCTGAGGTTCAATATCCGGTTATACATGACCTTTCAGAGCAAGGAAATAATTTTAAAAAAAAAATAACAAATAATGAATCGATGCATTTCCATCCCATCAAAGCCATCTTCCTGGGTTACTTCGGGGATCATTTGACTTACACTACAGTTTCTGCATCCAGTGCAGTGTATTCAATTGGTAATGACGAGTTTCAGGACGTTATCTAGAGAATAGTGAACATGTAATAGTTGATCATGCGACTGCACGTCAATTTAGTGTTTGTGTCAAGCCATGCTTACAAATTTGTACAAAGCTAAAATGAAAATGAGTCAAAACGGCAATATCCATTTCAGAAAACGTTTCATTAAGTTTATTTCCCCATGTTATTTACCACATCGAATTAAAAATCATACAGAATGTTGAGTGCGTTGAGTAACACCTGTGAAAAAGATGCTTTCGTCAGTTTCGTGCAAGTAAAATTATGTGCATGTATAGGAATATAAAATAGGGAGGAGTCGGGTTGGACCCTCTGTAAAAAATATAATTTGTCTATCCTGAAGTCACGAACAAATTGATTTTCAGTTGCCGTGGTTATTTTGTAAACAAATATACAATTGTAATGATTTGAAGAAACAATGATTCTCAATTGACATCAGTGAACTTACATTCACAAATTTTACCTGTTAAATGATGTCGTCGATCAACGTAGATTCGACAGAAACCATTCCCAAGATTAAAACATAACAGGTACTTTTAAAGGAGCAGAATGTAAATTTGTGGCCAAAACTGGTAGTGTAATCACATTCAAAATACTGCAGAGCGCAGTATCCCCTCCTCCTCTCCCCAACGATTTATCGCTAATACTGAAATAGCGAGCTAGTTAGCAACGTTGCAAGCTAAAGTGATATCAAACTCTATAATGCAATAGCTAGCTAGGTAGATAGCCAACTGGTTGGCCAGTTAAAAGGCTAAACTTTACTTATCCTGAAATAGTGAGCTAAAAGTCTTGAAACAAACGTAACCTAACAAGTCAATTGAGTGCATAGAAGTCGGTTGCGCGCAGGGATATTTTGTGCTGTGGTCTGCCACAGCATGCAGTGGGTTTCAGTGATTTTATACCAGCATGTAACACAGCTCAGCCAATCACATTTAAGGATGGGAAGCACCCGTTTTATAAATAGAATTAAGTTAACCAAACTTAGGTGAATCTTACCTGCCCAGGACAAAATGAGCAACTTCGGCGTTGGTCTTCAAATTCTTCTCCTCTTTCAGCCGTCTCCATCTTTCCAAGGCATTTCCTATGCAAATCCTTGTTTTGTTTCTGACTTTGTCACAACGTATTTCAGAATCACAACGAGGCCTTTTAGGTTTAGTAACGTCAGACATTTGTGCTCCGAAATGCTGGTACCTGCAGCTCAGTGGTAACTGGCAACCTGGATGCAGAAATGCTATGGACTTTGTGATTAGGAGATAGATGGAAGGCGGCGCAACAGGCCAAAACACAAAATGACAACATCAGCATTAGTTGTGGGTGGCAACTTCGCTTTTGTAATGAGAATATTCTGGCTGGAATACTGTTTTCAGTGATATAAGTATTTGAAATTAACATCATTCCTTAATGTCTGGTGATACATCAGGGCCATTTCCTGATTAATCAACATACATTTCTTATATACTGCTCCTTTAAGACAGACAAGTTAAAACGGAAAATAACAATTTACCATGCAGTCAGTGTATAATCACAAATACTGTATATTTGTACAGTTTACATACCAAACTGTATTCATTTTGAATTCCTGGACCATGATGAGAATGAAATTTTAGAACTGTTTATTACTTAATCTACCCCAAAGTTAACTGATGTCAGTTGCATGGTGTAAAATAATAATGCAAACAACAAAATCAAAATATGAATTAACAGAACTAAAATTTAATTTAGTGTATATATTTAAACTGTAATTCACTCTTTGACATGATTCAAATTTCAAGTCGACAATATCTTTTTCCCTGTTCATAAGATTGTTTTGATTTTTGCATCTATAAAAGTTTTACTTAAATCGCCTTAACAGGACGAACAAAATTTTATTCCTTCAAATTTTGCGGAAAATAATGAATAAACTTCACAGCACAATCACCATGAACAGTTCACTAAATTCTTGTCAGGCATTTTTAATAGCGCTTTCGTCTCAGTTCATACGACATAGAACCAACAATCACATTATTTCAATCACACACACACACACGCACAGGCACACGCGCACATACACACACACACACACACACACACACACACCCTTGACTTATATCTTTGTGAGGACATAACATTGACTTCCATTCATTCTTCCTTTGTCTCTACAGCAGTGTTCGTCAACCCCGGTCCTGGAGGGCCAGAGTGTCTGCTGGTTTTTGTCGTTACTCTGCACTTAACTGATGAATGAAAGCAGTTCATTACACGCTTAACTCATTTCACCTGGTGTCTTCGGTTAGGTTTAAATAGGGTGGAGAAAACCAAACTCAGCACACCCTGTGGCTCTCCAGGACCAGGGCTTGCTACTCTTGCCCGATACACTTTTATCTTTACTTTGAACTCTACTTTGTCCGGATTACAACTATGCTCAATGTCCAACTACATTGACAAATCTTGGTCTCCATTTAGACTTCTGTCACAACCTGCATGTCTGTTTAATTGGCTCTAAGAGTCTTGTGGGTAGTTCCTGGTAATTGATTGATTGGCTTTTTATTCCCTCAGTGCAGGAGTATTGCTTACAGCACAGGGTGTGCTGAGTTTGGTTTTGTCCACCCTATTTAAACCAAAGACACCAGGTGAGATGAGTTCATCTTAATTTTAGGAAGCATACTGATGAGCTAGTCAAGAATTTGAAGCCAAAATTGGCTATGCTATACTGTAATAAAGGCTGCTTTCTGAAGAGTTGCAGAAGGCAGATTGTTCAAGCCACTATTCTCTCTAGAATAGATTATGGTGATATGATTTATATGCACACTGCACCCTCATTGCTGAAGTCACTTGATGCAGTGTACCATGCTGCATTAACCCTCTCCAGGCTCATGTTGCAAATTTGCAACAATAAATCAGTTGATGACTGATTTTAAAATATGAAGACCACATGGGAAATGGTTTGATAAAGTTAGCCTTCCAGCTCAGTATTGCAAAAATACAATGTTAGTTCTACCAGCAGCCACTAGCGTATGAGAACTATTCTCCATGAAATCTCAAAATAGAATAAATTGGACTGGAGAGGGTTAAGGTTCATAACTGGAGATGGCTTCCCAACACATCACTGTACTCTTTATCTTAACGGTGGTTGGTCTTCGCTGGCCACGAGAAGGGAGCAACATTGTTGCCTTTTTATATACAAGGCATTGCTGGGTAAACTGCCTGGATATCTGACCAGTTTGCTTATCGTGAGGAAGGGGGAATACGGTCTGCGCACTCTTGACTTTTTGGTTTTAGATGTCCCAAGGGTGCGCACTAAACTGGGTAAAACTGCTTTTATGTACTTTGTATTATGCTCCGCAGAGGTGGAATAGGATTCAGCAGTTTTTAAAGTTGGAAAGTCTTATTTCGATTGATTGTTTTAAATGTCTTTTATTGGCTGCCTCAAAGCAGGAATGTACATGTGTAATGTAGTCATTGTTTTGATTTATTGTACTTGGTGTTTTCTGTATTTTGTTACTGGGCTCCGTTGCAAAAGAGAGCTTGCTCTCAATCGGACTCCCAGTATAAATAAATAAATAAATAAATAAAATGAAAATAAGGGTGTAATCAACTGCTTTCATTCATCAATTAAGTGCAGAATAACGTCAAAATCCAGCAGACACTCCGGCCCTCCAGGACCGGGGTTGATGACCACTGCTCTACAGCCTCTCCCTAATCTAAACAATAAGTAATGTATGCCTAACCCAAAACCTTACCCTAACCTTAACCTATTCCTAAATCTAACCTTACCCCAAACCTTAACTAATAAGTCACAATTTGCCTTTGTAGTTGTGAGGACAGGCAAAAGTGTCCTCACTTTCCAATAATGTCCCCACTCTGCTAGAAAAAAACATCTTCTGGTTCTCACTTTGTAGCTTGTACAGGAACAAATACACCAACACACACACACACACTCTCTCTCTCTCTCTCTCTCTCTCTCTCTTTTCCTCCCGCTGGTTACCCTCCTTTTTCTTGGAGTCTAAACTCAGATAATCTGCAGAACGAGTTCATAGAATATGAAATATATAGAAAGCAAAGAAAGAAAGACACTTCACAATATTAGGCAATCCAGATAAATGCTTTATTTCTATCAACACTTTATCATGCTCAAGGTGACTGACCTCTTGCGTGGCCGACCCCAGCCTGCACATGGTCGGCGCAATGTAAACACAGAGATTAGCTAGAGAGATTGCAGTGATTTGATTGATGGCTGTGAGCGTGCAAGCGGCAAGTTGTTGGGATTTTCACAAGAGATTTACAAGCTCAGAGACCATTCAAAAAAACAAAATTCAGAATTGGAATCAACTCTCTGCTACTCTGTCATTGGAACTGATGACAGAGAATCAAGAATCAACCCGATCAAGAATTATGAGTAAGTAATATGGCAGAGTCGACTCTCTTCGTGCCAGAATCCCTGCGGTCGACTCCTTGGTTCTGCACGGCCGAGGAACCGAATTCTTGACTCCCGCTTGTGGAATCGGGTGAAGTCGGGTACTCGGTTCCAACGCGCAAGCCTACATTACATGCTCATTATTAAAAGTATGGACTTCTTTATGTAATCTTGTTTAAGTATACTGTCCTGGGGAATAAGTCATGGACTAATAATTGGAAAAGGTTTAAACACTTCAGAAAGATCCTAAAACAAATCATGAACACGTCATTTAAGACATTTGTCTGAGTACGTCCGACACCAAGGTATTTTGAAGCAACATCTCCTACACTATGATGAGGAGCTATACCCCTGCATACCAAATGATTGCCATAACCAGGATGTGTAATCTGCCCAAATCACAGTTATCTCCTCACGTCACTGTGCTCTTAATTGACTTATGAAGTGTCTGAAATGTATGTCCGACACCAAAGAACTGCCCCCAGGCATTGTCCCGCACCAGGAGGAACCCGGGACCAACTGCACCAGTAGAAGGTCTGACATTTGCTCTGAGGTATTCATCCTGATACCTAATACCATACAGAATACTGTTGGTTCAGAAATGGAGGTCTGTGCGACCCTCCAAGGATATGCCTTCTCAGACTGTCACTGACTCTCCGCCAAATCGGTCATGCTGGATAATGTTACAGCCTTAGTAACATTCACCACGGCATCTCCAAACTATGTCACACCAGTCACATGTGCTCACAGTGAACCTACTCTCATCTGTGAAGAGAATTGGGCAGCAATGGCAGAGCTGCCAATTCTGGTGTTCTCTGGTGAATGGCAATCAAGCTCTACTTTGCGGGGCTGTGAGCACAGGTCCCACTAGAGGATATTGGGCCCTCATGCCACCCTCATGGAGTCTGTTTCTGACATCTTGGTCAGAAACATGCACACCAGTAGCCTGCTGGAGGTCATTTTGTAGGGCTCTAGCAGTGCTCCTCCTATTCCTTCTTGCACAAAGGAGCAGATCCTGGTCCTGCTGCTGGGTTGATGCCCTTCTATGGCCCTGTCCAGCTCTCCTCGTGTAAAGGATGGTCTTCTGGTATCATCAGCCGCCACACACACATACACACATATTTTTTTTTGTAACAGCCGCAATTTCTGTACTTTTTTATCGGTACACCTGTTCATTTCGTGCCACGCTGCATTCAAAGGCAGTTCAATTAAAAAGGGACATTAATGTCAACTTACCTCCATGCGATATTCCAATGCAGGGTGCTTGAACAGGGAAGGAGGGACGGATGGAGGGACCTGTGCGTGTGTACAGCCATGCTGTCATTCTAAGCCAATCCCACCAGTAGCAGCTCTCCTCTCATTTGTCAGCGTCGATCCCACCCATTATGTCCCATTCAACTTGAAAGCAAGGAGAGCTCTTTCGTAACTAAAACTTTTAAACTCGTTAATAAAGAGGACTGGTTGGAAAGCAAAACATTTTAACTCGCAAGCAAAGAGGACTGTATTTTCACTTACAAATTGGAAATTTGATCTCAAAACTGTTTTTTATGCTGGCATGATGAAGACACAAAAATACCTTGATAGAGGTGTTCTTGACATCTTTCAAATCAAGCTAATATTTTTCATGAAATGGTATAATGTCTCACTTTCAACTTCTAATATGTTCTGAACATTTGTGTCTATGTTCTATTGTGAATAAAATATCAGTTTGTAAAATCTGCAAATCATTGCAAATCTGTTTTATTTACATTTCACACAGCATCCCAACTTTTTTTTGGAATTGGGCTTGTATGTAACTTATGATTCTACTGAACAGATATTGATGAAATCAAACAGATAGTAATCGAAGCAGAAATCAACTGAACAGATATTGATGAAATCAACTGAATAGGTATTTATCAAAGCTAAAATCAACTAAACAGATATTGCTTTAATCGACTGAACAGATATTAATCACAGCAGAAATCAACTGCTTGTGTTTGTGTGCGTGTGTGCGTGTGCGCGCGCTCATGTGCATGTGTTACTGCTGTTAACATAATATGGTTGCCTATTATTATTGATTTAATGGTGAATATGATGTGTAATACTGAAATATAATCCTCAAAACTGAATGGAGAGATTTCAGTTGTGGCATATTGGAGTTAGATGGTAACTGGAAGATGGGGTTAGGCTTGATGTGCTGGTATGGAGTACCTTTTAAATTTTAACTTTACCTGGGGAACAGAGAGAAAGGCGGCCAGTCCACAGTCTGTAAATGCATCAATGTGTTTGCTACCAGTTTTACAATTTTTGTTTTGCAACCATTGACAGAGAGATCTCGGGCACTTACACACGGGGCTCACAACGCTGCTGTGGCTTGAAGGGACTTCACAGAAAGGACATCATGTAGCGTGACTTACTGACAGGAACCCAACAAATGGACCCACTACATAAATTTGGTCTCGGTTGGTTGTTGGTGGCATCATGACTTCAAGTCTGCAGTCCGTGTTAATGAGCTAGCTCCCATGCTAAAAAGTTATGGTTGCCACAAATCCACTTGTTGCCCCACAGTCCACTCTGGATCTTACTCTATTACTAACAAATACCCAAATATTCAATTTATAAAAATCTTATATAATGGATGACCAAAAAAAAATTGGTAAAGGACGCCGTGATCTTTGTACCCAAGCCTGTTTACAAACACACTTCAGACCAGTGCACCGAGCCATGCTCTTTGTTGTAAAATTCTTCCATTGAAAGATAAAACCGGGGTTTAACAATAAACAGAAACGCTGATGCTTTCTGTGGCCTGACCTCAGTTACAAGTGACTGAGGAAAAGTGGAAAACTGTCCTGTGGTCTGGCCAGTGAAAATGTGTAATTATTTTCGAAATCATGGATGCAGCATTCTCCTGGCTAAAGAGGAAAGAAGCCATCCAGCTTGTTACCAGTGCCCAGTTCAAAAGCTTGCATCTACGCGGGGATGGGGGTGCATTTTTCCACATGGCATAAATAACTAGCGCATCTGTGAGGACACCATTGATGCTGAATGATATACAGGTTTTGGAGCAACATATTTTGCCATCCAGATGTCTTTTTCAGGGAAGGCTCTGCTTGCCTCAGCAAGACAATGCCACACTCTGCACGCATTACAACAACATAGATCAGCAGAAAAAGGGTCTGGGTGCTTAACTGGTCTGCTTGCAGTCCAGACCTGTCACCAACTGAACATATCTGCCACATCATAAAGCACAGAATATGAGAAAGGCTGCTAAAGTGTTGAATGGCTGAAATTGTACATCAAGCAAGAATGGAAAAACATTTTACTTTCAAAACTATGGTAGTTGGTCTCCTCAGTTTCCAAACTTTTGCAGAGTGTTGTTGAAATAACAGGTGATGCAACACTGTAAAGACCATGCCCCTGTTACAACTTTTTTGGAAGATGTTGCTGGCATAAATTCAGAAATGAGCAGGTAAAATTTCTCGGTTTCAACATCTGATATATTGTCTTTTTACCATTTTCAATTTAATATTGAGTTTAGCTGACTTGCAAATCACTGTTTGTATTTATATTTTACACAGTTTCTCAACTTTTTTGTAAATAGGGTTGTATGTTGTATGTGGGTGGTAATGAAGGCGGGAAGGAAAACTTAACCCACACATGAAAAGTACTTTTTTTTTTTAATTATACATTCCAATGTAAAAATAAATCAATGCATTAGGTAATCGACAGCCTGTAGTCTAATTAGTTGTATATTATGCCATTGGTTTTTTACCGCATTGCTGTAGTGGGGAATAGGCTGGGCACTGCCCTTTCATTTATTTAATCTCTCACTGTAAAGTGTCTTTGTGACAGTCTCTGTGAAAATCGCTATACAAATAAATTGAATTGAATTAGCTTTCCTCTTTGTCATTGTTTTAAAATGCTCACTGGCAGTTTTGTGGTAGTCATGGATGAATTGTGGCTGCTCTCTGAACCAAACCGGTGGGATGGTTTATCAGGCTTCTTTTGCCTGTAGATCTGAACGAGTGTGGACTGAAGCCGAGGCCATGCAAGCACAGGTGCATGAACACTTATGGAAGCTTCAAATGCTACTGCCTCAACGGCTACATGCTAATGCCTGACGGGACCTGTGGAAGTGAGTCTTTCAGAATTGATGACTGCATTTACCATTGCTTAAAATGTTATTGTTGTTGATTTAATCATTAACCCTTTTCCTCCAGACACCTACTTAAGTGGGTCAATAAATATGTACTTTTCTATTAACAGAACTTTTGTTTTTTTTACCATGGGCACAGACAGGTTGGGAAAGTGACCAAAATTTCAATGCTTAACTTTCTGTATCTCAAGTGTATATGTAATTCAGACTTAACCCAGAAGTGTCTGACTCACTTGTTTGCTGCAAAAATGTATTGCTGTAGCCATAAAAGCCCTGAACAAATGGAAAATACACCACCTTGGGTTTATTGTAGCGCCTGAAAGTAAAACAATGTGTGAAATAAATGCAACACTATCAAAGAGATGAATTTTCCCCTGAATGTAACGCACAGTTCCCACTGCTAGCCTCAAGGTGTTTAAAAAAAAAAGTATTTGTTCTTGTTGCATGGTTGTTAAGCTTTTGAAATGTGTAGATTAGGTCACAGATTTATTTTTCCCTTCAGAAAGCATATCAGCACACTTATCACAACAGAAGGAGATCTTTTTGAATTTGTGTAAAACCATCGAGGGGCAAAGCAGAGAGGGGTATAAACAGTGATTTTTCTTTGACAGAGGTAATTCATTGCTTGGTTGGACATTAATGCCTGCAGGCCTGTATTTGTCATGCAATACTGAGAAGATTCAGAAATATTACTAATGGTAGTGAATTGGCTGCTGAATTAAAATATAGCCATATCTGGTAAATATAAACAACAAAAACATTTGTGATATTCAAAATTTGACTTATGTACAATAGTTTTTGCACTCCTAGTCATCAAAGGGAAGGACTGCTGGCATTCTCCCTTCGTTTTGAGAATGAGATATTGTAGAAGCATGGCGGTGTCTTTGCTGATTAACTACTTATACTTTATATTTATACTACTTAAGATAACTTAACGCTGTAGGGATTTTTCTGTTGTGCTCTCGTTCAAATGCTAAATACTTCAATTTTTTCTATTGGTTAGGCATATTTGCCATAGACCTATGCACTATTTACAAGTGAGAAATTTGTTTTACTTAAGTTTGATTAATTAAGTCACCAATAGTAGCAATAATACTGAATCATTGTTAAACATGGTTTGTGAAACAGTTATTTGCGTTAAAGTCCCTGTGGTTAAACTGGCATGTATGATGTAGTCTAACAGAGCATTCATGTCGCTTTTGCCCTCAAATGGTGAAATCACGTTGCCGTAAATCCATGTACCTGTGAACCATTTTCTAGACTTGGAACCCTTGGAATCTCCTTTTGAAAGCATAATTCTTGTCTTGACATCCAGATGGCATAGCCCAAGAGCAAATTAATAATTTCAGGCTTTTACAACCTAGCCTTCAACTTTTTTTTTTTTTTTTTAACAATTGTATTTTTGCACTTAAATTCTAGGATGGAGCCTCTCAAGTTTTAGTTTTTTTGCTGTTGAACTGCTGCCGTAATATCTTGTGAAAATTGCCTTTAAATAGTACATTCATTTAACCACCTCTCTGACACAACTTACTATACAATTTACAATGTGAGAAGGTAAAATATGCAACTACTAATCAAATGAATATCATAATGACAAGCTGAAAATGTTGTCAGTCTGGCATTGTTTCCAAATCCAGCTCAGCCAGTGAGGGAGGTTAGAGCAGGGAAGGGGGTACTAAACATTTTGATTTTAATGTCATGAGCACTTGTGTAAATGCAAGCTGCAATGCTCTTGAACTCTTGACTTAATATTGGGGAAAAATAGAGATAAAATCAAAGGTTTTCACACAATTACTGTTTAAGATGTTCATTTTCTATGGGAGCCATTTTGAAACACAACTGATATGCTGTGAACTGGGGGTGCAGTTCTGTTAATTGTAGATACACGCGCCCCTAAATGCATTTAGGCCCGCTACTTCCTATATGTCTGTCCAGATGCTCGGACCTGTGCCATGGCAAACTGCCAGTACGGATGTGAGGTGATGAAGGGGGAGGTTCGGTGCCAATGCCCGTCGCCAGGGTTACAGCTTGGGCCTGACGGGAGAACCTGCGTGGGTATGTACCGTTACCTATTGCAACAATAGCGCTTGTAAACATTCAGCAGGACAGCAGATCTTTTGAAAGTATTACGCATAAATATGTACAACCAACTTTATTGGTGCAATATAAATGTTAACTTATAAACAGTGAAGATGATGGTGGTGATGATTACGCTGATGATTATTGTTGTTGTTAGTTTTATCATTTTTGTTGGTTGTTGTTGTTTTTGTAATCTAACATAGCCTAAAAGGGCCTGAAGTTAGAGAAGTGCCACAGGTTTGTGACATGACAGGAAAACATACCCCAGCAAACATCTTTCAGATAGTAAGTCATAAACATATGGTCGCTTGGAAATTAATTGACGGCAATCAAGACTTTTTTTAAACAATCTCAACAAAGATGATCAATGTGACAGATTTCATGTAACGTGGTCTCCTAGTTTTAAAATTTGAAATTCAATGTAATTATGAAATGGAAAATGTTTGAAAAATAAGGTTTGAAACAGTTCTAGTGGCAGTCTTGCTGTATTGCCGGATTCTACAGCCCACAAAAAGCACATATAATTATTTTAATGTGTGTATATGGATCAATGTCTCTTAGTAAATTACACTGTAAGATTTATTTGGCCTGGTTTCAGGACTGCCTGTCCTGCCATTTCTTTAATGAAGATCAATATTTCACTGACAGACTAAGACAAATTGTTGTAGATGACCTTCATTGTTTAAGAACAGACATTGATCACTGGCAAGCCCCAGTTACACTTAGGTGCAGTTTTGCTGTTGGGTTGCTTTTCCTGGGGGATTTTTCTTGAGATTGGGTATAAATGCTGCATAAATCAAATTAAATGAGATGTAGATTGAACAATTGTGTCTATTGAGTCTGCTGTGCATAGTCTAAAACAAGCAGCTCATGCACTGCCTGTGTTTCTAGTAAAAGTTTCAAGGTAACTATGATATAGATAGTTTATTAAAAGTAAAATAAACTACTTATTTTATACAACTACTTGATTAATGGGGCAATTTCTATGTACAGTATATTTGTGACTATAATCATTCTAAAAACATTTGCTTTTTTCTAAAATTCATCTTAAAATTTGTTTTTATATTTTATGAAGTGTTTCTGAGCCAAAAGAGCTGCTCTGTGTGAATCCATTTGAAAAGAGCCACTTCCATAAATTTGGCACAGCTTGGGGAAATGGTTCAGGCAGACAACTCAAGACTTTCTCTTAGACACTCCAATGCATATCTGTTTGTAACTATTTACACTTGAGTTGGCTAACTGAAAATTCTGTGCACTTTCGTTTTCAAGAAAATGTGTTTATTAAATATTTAATATTTTTAATTATTTAAATATGTATGTAATTAAAATGTTTTGAGAAATATTAGATTTTATGATATTTTAATATTTAAATATTTTGAAACATTTATATTTTTAAAAATAAACCATTGCAGGTAGTTTTTATTTCAATTGCGAGAAATGGGCATTGTTACAGTAAAGCAAATTTTTCTCTGAAAGATATTGAGAATGAATACATGCAGTGGGCTCCAAAATTACTCGCACCCTTAACTGGCAATGCACAAACAATACTTCAAAGAATTCTAAAAAATACATATACTTATAGATAAACTCTCGATAATCACGTGAGAGATACTGTGCTATATTAATTTTCCAATGGAATCAACCAAACTTATTCACTGAGTTAATTAAAAATCAATTACCTCCAAATCAAGATGTAAAAATTAATGGTAATTAATGGATTTTGAAAAAATTCTGAAGATATGGAACTGTTGTAAATGAGAGGTTTTACGAAATGGACCACACGCGAGAACCAGTAAAATGCAAAAAGGAGACTTTATTTCTGAAAGGGGAAAACCCCCCAACAGAGCAGGCAACAGTACAGAGTCCACAATCCAAAATCAGAATCCAATGGGCGAAATCCAGAATCGTAAACAGGGCACCAATCACAAAAATCAAAGTCAGGCAAAAAAGGTTCAAAACACAAGAAGGCGGTGAAGTACAGGGAGTAGGCGAAAATCGAATGTCAAGGACAGTCCAGTCAGAAAGATAATCATGATGGGTACAAGGCGAACTGAACATGGCACAAGTAAACATGAGAGAACGATCTGACAAAGCAGTCCTGTGAAGAGACATCTAATATACACTTCAGGGAAGTCACATGATAACAGAACACAGGTGGAGGCAGTGAGACTGATTACAAGGGAGGAACACATTAGGAAGAACCTCACATGAAATTGGCCGAAGCCAAAACGCGGACAGGGATCACGGGACAAACCTATGGACAATAACACAGCTCCGGTCAGGGAGTTCTACCGTGCACCGATACTAAGAAAAAGGAATGAATAAGAAGGTGTGGAGATTCCACTGTAATGCAGCCGCGAAGATTAGGGAGAGACAAGGGGCGGAGACTAGAATAGGGTGAGTGCTGGGAGCTTGTTAATCAATTAGTAAGTGCAGCTATACAATCCCGAGTGCTCGTTAGTAAATTTGTCTTATATACAATGTTAGTCTTGGTTAGCAAATGAAAAAAAACAACAAACTGTAAGTATGTGTTAGAAATTTAGAAAAAGTGAGGGGAAGAAAGTAAACGAGATGGGGAATGAAGATTGAAACCCAGAAACCATTAAATCACCCGAAGGAGTGGCTCGCAATACTGGGGCTGTGAGCAAAGACAAGCCCAACCAAGGACCAGACAGGGGGAGACAAAGTGCAATGCATGGAAAAATCAAAGCATGGACTGGAATAAGCTATGGCTATAAGTAAAACATGGAAAATCAAAACTAAGACAATACATGAATGATAAGCAACCAAATAACAATACAAATATCTAAAGAATGGTCAGACAAGGCAAAGATCAAAATACACATGAGGCAGTCAGAACAAACATGGCAAGGCAAGACCAGAATCACAACAGAAAACCTCAAGAGTAGAGGACGCAACTGCATTTTGCCTCCCAGGATACTTAGGAGGATGGTGTGAGAGCAGCAAATTCCCCACAAATCACTATGAAGGAATTGGAGGCCTTTTGTGGCATCTTGGGGTCACCATCAGGTGGAACCTCCACAAATAATAGTTTTTGGAAGGGTTGCCCAAATAAAGCCTTTTCTAACCAGAAGACAGAGAAGCAAGTGCTTGGAGTTTGCCGAACGTCATTAAAATTATAACTGGAAGAAGATGCTTTGGTCAGATGAGACCAAAATTGCACATTTCCATCAGATACAGCATCAGCATTTTTGGCGTTGATACAAGGAGAAGCACCTCAAACCCACCGTAAAATATGATCAGTGGACAAACCAGCTCCAGAAAGTAAAAGTCCTTCCGAGTTTTTTTTTTTTTTTGCAGCTGCCTGGATCTCATAATTGCAGCAGTCCTTCAGCTCAGAGGTTGAACTAATTAGCCATGAGCTCAGGCAGCTGATTTACGTAGAGTTCAAACACGGACGGACTTTTACTTTCTGACCCCTGGAGTGTCCACCTTTGAATATGATGGTGGGTCTGTCATGTTTTGGGGCTGTTTTAATTGAAGAGGTCCAAGGGGTCCAAGATTAATAGCATAATGAATTCCACCAAGTGTCAGGATATTTTTTCTGATAATCTGGTCGCCTTTGCCAGAAGGCTTGGCCATACGTGGACTTTCCAACAAGACAATGACCCAATTCATACCTCAAGATGCACACAGAAATAATTCTGACAACAAAATCAACATTCTGCGATGGCCATCTCAGTCGCCAGACCTCAATCCAATTGAAAACCTCTGGGCTGAGTTGACAAAGGCAGTTGAGAAATGCAAACTCATGAATGTGAAGGATCTTGAAACGACCTGCTTAGAGGAATGGTCAAAAATCCCCCCCAACTGTGTGCCCTTAACCTTTTGAAAAATTACAGGAAAAGACTCCATGCTGTTGTCCTTGCCAGAGGTGGTTACAATAAGTACTAAATTATGAGTGCCAATGATTATGAAACCTTGATTTTGATGAAAATGATTTTGTATTAATTAATTATGATTTTGGTTGTTTCCAGCGAAACATTAATAAAAGAAAGTGTCTCACATATATTGGTATATTCTGCTTCTCTATAAGTATATTATTTATATTTTTTATATATTTTTTTGTATTGCTTGTGCATCGTCAGTCACGGGTGCCAGTAATGTTGGAGCCCACTGTGCTCACACTCATACAGAACAGAAGAAATTGTGGCAACTGCTTGGGTAAAAAAAAAATTATACTGTTCCATGTGAAAGGTATAACAAGCAGGCATATGTTTTCAGATGTGGATGAATGCGCAACTGGCAGAGCAGTGTGCCCAAGGTTCCGAAAGTGCGTCAACACCTTCGGCAACTACATCTGCAAGTGCCATGAAGGATTCAAGCTGCAGTACATCAACGGGAAATACCAGTGCATCGGTAACGAGAAGTATCCCAAGGCTCTCATGGCTAACCTCACAAAATGATTTTGCCTGTAAACAGGTTTTCTGTGTAATGTATGACAACACAGTTGGTGTAAATAAATTGCTCATCATTCTGTATGTCGTCCTTCCATGTATCTGAGTGACAGTTTAAACTCTTTTTATCGGGGGGGGGGATAAGTGATCTGCTCTCCATACTGTTTCGCAGCTCATCACACAAAATGGCTGTACATAGGTGTTTTGTGTAATGCCTGATTAAACGGAGTAAAGAAAAATTGTACATCATGGGAAATGCAGTCCTTCTGTGTATGAAGTTTTGAGGCATGTGTTAGAAGGGGTAGGTCATTCATTTTCAGACCTATGTTTCAGATTTGAATGAATGCACCTCCGCCCAGCACCAGTGCGGTCGTTTTTCCATGTGCTACAACACGCCTGGCTCCTACAAATGCAAGTGCAAGCAGGGCTACCGTGGGACTGGCTATGACTGTAAACGTAAGTTGAGCACTTCCTCTGGCCCTTAAGCGCAAAGAGGGCCTGTTTCTCAGAGGCAGTTTGACTGTAGAACCAATCTGCTATGCCAAGGCCTATGAAAGTTTCTGTCCTTCTTTTCATGTGTCAATCTCATCTTCGCTTCAATAAAGAGTAGAGTGTTTGTGTCTATTTGTGAGGAAGCCCCCCATTCACGACGACTTACTGAACTGGACTCTGTTAGACTCTTAGATTTAATGAAAATCTTTAATAAATGAAATAGTCATGGACTGGCACAGATCAGATCCTTTAGATTTATGCCTTAAACATTCTGCAAGAAACAAATTGAATCTGTGAAATCATGCATCATTGCTTTCGATGAAGTCCGCATGTCATTTTGTCAGAAGTTAGAGAATCGCAATCAATCTGCTCAATTTTTACATTTCCACGGAATTCTTCAAAAATAATGTGTTTTGTGCCAGAATACTGTATATCCATTTTCATATTTCTGAGTGTATGCTTTTGTCGGCATATTACGGCAGCGGTGGTCACTGCATTACAATATTCTGCTTTTTTCATTTCTATCAATGTCACCTTGTCCACACTGAAAACCTGGAGAATTTCAGATGTTTAACCCCTGTCAGTCACCAGGCTGTCTGTCATTCCTGTAAGGAACCCAATGAATGTAAAATGATCTCCTTTCTGGCATCAGATACGGGTTCTTTTCAGGTGTTCTATTCACTGTAATGAAAAATTTTGCTCACAGAATTTCATGTTTATCTTTCTCTTAGTGTCTTTTCAAGGTGATCCATTGAGTTTGGAGAGCAGTATTGCACTTTACTTAGCAAAGTTTAATGATGTACTTTACCAAGATTTTCACGTTTTGAGAGTGACACTGACAGCTGGGATGTAAAGCCTTGTAACTAATCCATTTTAGAATATGATAAGTAGAGGGACGGGAGAATGCAGCATTAACTGAATTAGTATTCACTGTCTGTTCCACATGCTCGTTAACAGACAGATGTTGGAATTGTTGGTTTTGTTCCTTGAATAGTCTACAGAATGCTTATCCTTTTTTATGGGCATTTCTTTGGCCCTTTCAAGCAGATGTTGGACATTACTGTCTGTATTGTTCAACAAACCATGCAAGAGCAAACTAATGATGTATTAATTCCAGATTCATGATTTGACATAGAGTGAGTGTGATAAAGTGGGAATGCAATGATGAGGAATGGTGGCTCCTGAAAGCCTGTTTATGAGGCGCACTCAAAGCATGCTGGGATGCAAGATTGCACACCAGTTTATCAGACTTTTTGACAGCTAGAATGGTATAGGATCCTGATTTCTCTGAAAGGGAAAATTAATCAATGCATGAATGAAATCTTTTCTACTATCATTTCAGCCATTCCCAAAGTGATTATTCAACCGCCCAGGCCAGGAAAAATGCCGACCGCCAACATCATCTACAGCAACAAAATCCCAGATTTCGATCCCAGGACCGCCACTATTACCACTACAAGCACCAAAATGACATCTAAAACAGCCAAGAGGACCAAACTGACCACAACAACTGCCCCCTCCAAGTGGACAACCCCTGCCCCCACCAACAGACCTCAAGCAACTGCAAACAGGGTACCTGCCACCCTGTCAGGCTTCACCATGCCCATACCAGAGGCTAATTTGACTACCACTCTGCAACCGAAGGTCCCGGAGCTCACAACATTGGATGATAGTATTCTCAATGAGATTGCTCAGAAACCAAGAGGCGACGTACATAGTAAGCGCACCCTCTGTTGAATCTTTGAGTATGTTTTGTGTACCACATTTTTCAAGCTCTGGGCTTTGAGATTTGACTGAGTGCTAAGGAGAGGCGTCCACAATAGTTTCTTCAAATATTCATTGAGCTTAGAAGATAGAGGCTTTCATATAATTGGCCTTTGAAATTATTTGAATTGCACACAAGCAAAATTGTTTCTCTTTTTCATCAAAGGATTCCAGCAATTCCATTTTCTTATTTTATTTACTGTACTAGCCACCTTGTGTGAAGACAGTAAAAACAGCTGCGTTTAATTGCAGTTCAGTGCTGGCACTTAAGCAAACTCCAAACTTTTATTCAACAGCGCACAATTTAATGGTCTGTATGGTGCTTCCTCTGGCAACACAGCCACCCCATTACTCACTAGTGATAATTTATTTTGATGCCAACATGGATGTGTTTTCTATGTTGCGGCTGTGATGAATATCCACCCTGATAAAGAATTCCCAGTGGTTGTACACTGGGACAATTTACACTGATGTCCCATAGTAGTTTTCTCTTGATTTGGTGAACTGAATTAAGTTTCCAGCAAACTGGGACTTGCCCAGAAGTAAGTGAATCTTACACGGTGAATGGAATTACAGGTTTACCGTTATCTTTTCCTGCTCAAGTAAAAGATGGACTAAGAAAGATATGAGATCGAGATGGTGCCAGCCAGTCTCATTCCTGTCATTGCAATGTGTGTATATTTTCAACTGCTTGCCAAAGCACACACAGGAACTCATTTTATCTTGGGAAGCACTGGAGATAATTACAGGAGTAGTAGATGCTTGATCAACGTCGCCACTTTGTTCTGCCTCACTGCATCACTCCTTTATCCCATGTCTGTAGTGTGGGGGCAGTGTGTGTATCAGCGAAGTTGAGTGCTTTGGCAGGGTGAGGTCATCTGGATTTAGATGAACCCAAACTGCTAAGGCTGATAGAATAAACATTTTAATTAGCTGTGGTTTATTTCCTGTCCACCTTTATCCCTCACAATTAACAGATTTGATTTTTATTGCATTTATTTCCAACTGTGAAAGAAAGGAAATTCCTCAAAATGTTAACTCGAATATTTTTGTGCAAAGAAAAAAATTGAATCAGTGTCAAAGTGAGAGATACCGTGTGGATTTTTTTCACAAATTATACTTTCTTTTCAGTTCAATATGCTAGATGAAGAGTAACCCATAATGTAGTGAAATTATGTTACTGTAAATTTATCTGAAGACCACTCGAGACCACAAAACATTCCAGCTACATAACTGATTTTTTTTTTCTGCTAAAGACAAAGCTCACCTTACAATAAATCCCCTTTATGCGTAATTACATCCTTGGATCATACCAGAAGTAAGTGTCACGTACAACGAGAGGCAACTGTAATCCTTTGCCTGCGGAGCCTATGAAGGCAAAGTGAAAACAGACATTTTTCTCAGTCATGTAATCATGCCTGAAATGCTTTCATGGAGTGGACTGATGGCCTGTAACCCAACCACAAATCCTGTAATCTGTCACTGATCCCTTTTTGCTTAAATATGGAGAACAACAAACGGCAGCATGGAAAATTCAGTTCCTTGGGAGGTAGTTTAGTACTTAACCCCTTTCTTTCGTGGTGAGTAGGAGTCTTAGGAATCTTGCCCTTCTTTTTCTGATTTGCAACAGGAAGTTGAGTCCCCATTTATGCAGGGTCTCGTTTGTAATGACCTTAGATGTGGTCAACATAGTATTTGTTTTGTTTTTTCATGTTCTTTGGTTTTCAGTCTAAAAACATGATTAGGTTGCTTGAGTGGCATTCACTTGGCTTTGTTCGCGTCTGTCCATCTCAGATGAGCTCGGGCACAGAGAAGCTGGCGACGTTTCTGGGTGTTGCTGATATAAGGCTTTTGCTCTGCATGGTCGAGTTTTTACTTGCACTTGTAGCGATGAACTGTGTAATGCAAGCCTGACACTTGTGCGACTTTTGGCCACGATTTTGTCGTGGCAAGTCGTGCCATTTTGGGGCACGAACTGGGAGGCTCCTGCACTGTTCACGACCAGTTCACGCATAGTTCACGAATAGTTCACGAATGCGTGCCCATCAGTGTCCACATTGACACGAACTGGCACGACGAGTTCACGCATAGTTTGCGCATAGTTTACGCACTTCCCGCATTGGCGCGACGAGTTTGCGCAATTTGGACGGTGTCGTGCCAACTTGGGCACGCCATATAAAAAGCGGTCTCTGCCTCTGGCCTGTCAGCTTCTGGCCTTCTCTGCTTTGCTCTTCCTCGTGTCTGCTTTGTTTTAGGCATGTTGTCTCTGTGATATAAGTTGTCTCTTCGCTGGCGATCTCTGGAATGGCGAGCAGTGTCCAGGAAGCCCTATATATACCCCCGCACCGACGTGAGCGCCACTGTCACGCAGTAGTCGTGAAATGCTCGTGAACTGTTTGTGAACTCGTTGTGAACTACTCCTGCCATGCGCACACTGTTTGTGAAGTGCGTAAACTAGTCGTGAACTGCTCGTGCCATCAATGCGTGAAGTACACGTGACCGTGTCAGTGGGAAGGCACGGCCACGCTGCGACGCGCACCAATTCATGAACATGTCGTGAACTACTCGTGAACTCGACGTGAGCTGTTCGTGAACTATTCGTGGCAGTTGGTGACAGTCGTAATGTCAGTTTTTAAATGCATTGCCGCCTGAGGGACCGACTGTCACGGGCATTCAATGTTGGTTTTCGGCCTTGCGGCTTACAAGTAGAGATTTTTCTGGAATCCCTGAATCTTTTGATGACATTTTGGACTGTAAATGACAAAATACCTAAAATCCTTGCAATTGCACGTTGAGAAACGTTGTTCTTAAACTCTTGGACTTTTTGCTTGAGCAGTTGTTCTCAAAGCGGTGAACCTCGCCTATTCTTTGCTTGTGAACTACTGAGCCTTCTGGGGATGCTCCATTTATACCTCATCATGACACTGACCTATTTCCAATTAACCTGCTCACCTGTGAAATGTGGTGTTTTTTTGTTTTTTTTTTGAGCATCTCTCAACTTTCCCAGTGTTTCCTTGCCCCTGTCCCAGCTTTTTTTGAAATGTTTTGCAGGCATCAAATTCAAAATGAGTGAATATTTCCAAAAAAACTACTAAGTTTATCAGTTTGTACGTGAAATATCTTGTCTTTGTAGTGTACTGAAATGAATATCGGTCAAAAAGGTTGAATTTGCAAATCATTATATTCTGTTTTTATTAAAGGTGACCTATTATGCCATTTTTCCAAGTTTATATTTTGGTCTTTGCACGATCAGGAGTACTCTAGGGGAGTCAAAGTAAAAAAAAAAGGTACTTATTTCGCTCATACTGCCATCCTCAAAAAACCCCATTTGTAGTCCATTGTAGTCTCTGCCTGAAATGCCTCATTGGGGTGGCTCTTCCACTATGGCCCCCACTCCCCGTGTGCCCACTTTCTTCTGACTGGCCAGCTCTGTGGAGGGCGGATCTAGGTGGGACGAGGCAGCAGAACGCAGTTTTCCTTGTCCAGCTCCAGAGTGAAACTGACACGTCTCCAGAAGGAATTGACGGGCATATTCTGCAATCTAGTGCAGTATGTGTGTATATATCTAATGAAATTAACTTGTTCAAATAAATGCAACGGCGAAAATGGAGGACACAGTGCGTAAGTCTGGCAGCTCAAGCACAAATTTGCTACCGGTAACAGTGGTGAGAACAGCAGCTTTTCTACTCTGTCGCTAGGATGCAGGGAAAGCTAGAATCCACCCCATATAGACAACGAAGCTAATTTTTTTCCCCTCATATATTTATTTCAAGATTTATTTGGGGGGGGCTTTTAGGCTATTTTTCAACACAGCTTATAATGTAGGCCAAGGCGTATTTTTTTCACAAGCTATGCAAAAACAAAACAGTGCCAGGGTTTAAGCGATTACGGCGCGCTTCCAGGACACGGCCAGGCGAACTGAAGGTTTGCTCGCTTGTTGCGCTAGTTGCTGGGACGCAGAGGACAGCTTTGGCCACCATGGAGTTTTACACGATTATTCTTTGTCTCATGGTATGGTAATTAATGAGCAAGACTAAGTTTATGACCATACATGCTCCAGTAATGATAAGTTACCTATTTGTTTGGGTGATATGTGTATAGAATGGTGTTATAGATATGTATATCTAAGAAGTGTCTTTACTGCCGATGGCAGCACACGCTCTGCTGTTAGAGAATACGGAGCTGATAAACGGAAGCACCGCAACAGGTTGATTTTATTTTTGAATAAGAATCGTGATATGCCTTTCACTCTAAAGTGGAGAAAAAATGTTTTGTCTATGTGTTGTTTGGACCCATAGGTCAATAAAATTACTACTACTGTATATAATTTCAGTGCTGACTGCAGAATGATTTTTAAGATGAACTATCATTCAGCCTTAAGATCCTTAGTCTAACTGTGAGGGATTAAGCCGCACACCAGTCAGTGCGTGTACATCGAGAGTAGGAAGAGGGAGAGGTACAATTGGCATTCTATCCTGCTTAAGGTAGCGTTTCACAAGAGCATATTATCTAGGCTGTATGTCTAGAGTCATCAAGTGGCTGATAGCCTATAATACGCATATATTCGCAATTTCGCGGGAATTAGACATCGCCACTGTTTGGCCTAACCCGCCCGCACCCGCTAAATGTTATTAAAATATTGACCCGCCCGCGCAGGTTCCGGGCCGACCCGCACATCACTACTGGACACGTTATAGCCTGTGCGCTTCCTTATTGCTTTCACCGGTAGCATCAAAGAGCTTGCCCAGACATTGGAGATGTATCAGGCTGACCCCGGTCATGGATAAGTAAAGCGATCGCTTCATAAGCACCCAAAAACGCACCCCAAGCTCTGCAAAATCTACGTCTGGTCTAACTGCAGCCCAACTCGGCAGACACATACAGCACCTCTCCGGTTAGCTTCAACTGTAGTGGCTACAATTAGGCAATGTTATGATGAAACTGCCACATTGATGCTTACCAAAGTAACACAAGCATTTCGGTCATGATTGCTGCATATGAGTTAACCAGAAGCATTTTTAATTAGCAGAGCACGCGAACTAACATGCAGAAGCTGATAAGCGGTCATGACTTTGAATGTAATCTGTCGTGCGAAAAAAATTTTTCGCTTCCGGTGTGAAAGCTGCTTAACGCGCCCATAACACCTGTATTTATGTCTTTGCATTGACTTTGAATGTAGCTTATCTGTTGTGCAAAAAATTTGTTTCGCGTCCAGTGTAGAAGCGACTTGACGTGCCCATAACATGTATTTGCGTCTTAGCATTGACTTTGAATGTTGGCTAATCTCTCCTGCGAAAAATTTGTTTTGTGTCCGATGTGAAAGCAACTTTATGGATCGTATGCAACAGCTTGAGAGAGTTTGGTTATGTTATGAACATACTGTAGGTTTCACAGACCGTAAGTTCCGTTAGCGCGGACAAGTTGTTTATGTGGTGCTAGCGAATTGATCACTTCTACAGGAAAGAATTACCTTTTTATCTCCACCTTTTTCGGCTTTTTATTAACCACAACAATTTCTAAAGGGGGATGAAATTATGTCAAGGTAGTGCAGAGAAATCATTTGTAAACCGGTAGAGCTTCTGCGTTTCGCATTGCTTTCATGGTAGCACCAGAGAGCTTGCTCAGACATTTATGAAGTATCCGGCTGATCCCGGCCATGGATAAGTGAAGTGATCACTAACTGTAGTGGCTACAATCGGGCAATGTTATGATGAAACTGCCACATTGATGCTTACCGAAGTGATAAGCATACCGATCAGAATTACTGCATATAAGGGAACTAGGAGCATTTTTAATTAGCACGGCAGTAGCTTGTAATTGAGCGGTCATAACCACGGGGACAAACCCTTGCAATACAGGCTTTACAGACAGCAAGTTCTGTTAATGTGAACAGTTGTACCAAGCATCCAAATCACAAATAAGTATTAAAAGTTATCTTCAAATGAGGTTTATGTTCATACACCTTCTGTAGAATTTCCCCTGATATCACTCTTGCATATTTAGGACGCAAACATTAACAACAGTAACTTGACTACGTCAGCCACTGTGCTACAGCCACAATCAAGTGGCTATCACGTCAGGTTGGCTTATGCAGTAAAAGCAACTTACAGCTTCTGTGTCTGTGAGTCACGGACAGTCGCGACCGATACAGGGTTTATCTTCAGATATTTTACAAAGCCTGCTTTTGAGGCCAGGTGTTAGTGCTAACTATCGCTAGAGGTCCTGCTAGCCACCGGTAACACGTTAGCTTCACTTACATTATTTGCTGTTATATCGTTGCTTACAGCTTGTGGCTCCGAGCGCTTGATCGATGCAACTGCTTCGGGTTTGAGAAGCAGCTGAAAAGCTTATCCTGTGTCGAATTATCCTTTATTAAGCTGTCTTTGGTGAAATGCTGAGCACAATCAGCTAACGTTCCCTTCGGCCGTGGTTGGCAAATACAACAAGAGCCATCTGGCAATGGTGTATCTCCCCGGCCCCCAAATTCATGGATTAACTGCTCAAAAAATTGCTAAATACCAAAAGGCACATCTACATATGACACCTGACCTACATGTCAAATTTCGTGAGGAAATACTGAACCATTTTCAAGTTTCATGTTTACAGACGGACAGACAGACGGACAGAGCAATAGCTATATCCCCCCGCATGATATGCCGGGGGGATAAAAAGCTTCCCAATGACTTCTGGTGGCATTGTCCTTTGGAACAGAAATACTTGTTTTTCTTCTCGTCCAAAAGTAAACGGACAAGCAGCTTTGGGAGAGATACTGATAAAATAGCACCTCTAATGATCTTCGGTTCTTCTTTTGTATTTCCAAAAGTGTAGACACTACTAAGGCATAGTATGATCTGCCGTTGTTAGTGCCTGCTAGAATAGTTTCCAGTGTGGGCACGTACAGCGCAGTGGTTGGCTCTGGCTAGGTCTGTACTAATTGGACGGCATAACCTGACGTCAGGTTTTGCCCAGATCTCATGAAGATCTCGGGAGGAGCTATTCAGAGAGGAAATCACATTCACGCAATCATGTTCTTGGGTTACGGAAAAAAAACCCTGTTTCTTATGTTTAGAAACTTTTCTGAGTTTGAGCATGGACAACCAACATTATAACATTACTAATGTTACCTTTAATGTTTTACACAACGTCTCAAATTGGAATTGGATTGGAATTAGGGTTTGTCAGTGTGTGCCTGCTCATCAGCTGGACCAGTGTAAGGGTTGTGCTTCATACACAGTTCAGGTGCACGGAGGACTGGAAGTTGAGAACAGGACTCAGGTGCAAGGATGGACTTGCTAGTTTATTATGCCACAATACAAAACAGAAAGGAATTGAGGTTCCTAAATATAAAAACTACTGGCAATACAAACACTGAGCATAGACTGCAGTAACAATGCATTACAAATAGAAAACAAACAGGAAACGAGGTTCCTTAAAATAAAGTGCTGGAAAAACAATAAACAGCACTAAGAGTAGGAATACACGCAAAACGCGAGGATTACATCTATAGAAGGCTTAAATAGCACACCGCTACCACACACTGGAAATGGGAAACAGGTTGATTGAATGATGTGAGAAATGCAGTCCGGGTCTTAGTAGACCAGTGAGCTTGACAGCTGGAGGCTTGGTCTTCCAACGGTATAAATTGAAGTTAATAAAAAATAAAATTATATTGAAGTGGCAAGAGCGCGACTAGTAAAGGGCAGGGAGAAGATTTTAACAATTCACACGTTTTTGAAGATGCTTTTTGTGTCGCCTGCGAAGCATAGCGGCACATAGGGATCACTTTGTCCGGCGTCTGTCTGTCCGTCCGTCCGTCCGGTAGTCACACTTTCAGTTGGTAGTCACACTCCAAACTAAAGCTTTGCAGGCGACACGTGTTCACCTGAACACTCTAGTTTATTTTGTATTATGAAGCTTTTGTGATCAGGACGTATGATGTATTATTTGCAGAATTTCATAGGAAGTCTTATCTTGCCCCGCCGGCAGGAGAGAAACACAGGGATTATGGCACAGGGACCATGGGCCCAAAAGCTAAGCAAGGGACCCAAACGCACAGGCTGAGTAAAAATATAAAACTCTTTAATCCAGCGAGTAAAACTGTGAGGGGAGCAGCAGCACAAACACACAGGACAGGGACTTAAAATCAGAATGCTGCTGCACTAACTTGAGGCACAGCCAACCCTCAAATAATCAAACCTTCACCTCCACCTCAACGAGCCACACCTGTTGCCCGTTAAGGTGGAGGTGAAGAATGCAGCAGGGGAGGGACTGCAAGGAAAAATCTTTACAGTACCCTCCCCCCCAAGGCACGCCTCCCGGCGTGCCAGGTACACACTGGAGTAAACCTCCGCCAGACCCCGGATCACTGCTCCCCACAAGCACCTGCATAAAAAACCTGCTGCCGCTCCCCTCACAATCAGCCTGGCTGGGTCCCAAACTGGCAGCAGCATTCCTGTCATGGATTTGCTCCGCCAGCTGAAAACAAAAAACCGACGGGCACTGGGACCATGGGCCCAAAAGCAGGTAAAGGAACCCAAACGCACAGGCAGAGTATGAAAATATAAAAATCTTTAATTTAATACAGTGGGAAAAATAAGTATTTGACCCCTTGCTGATTTTGCAGGTTTGCCCACTTAGAAAGAATGCAACGATCTACAATTTTAATCGTATATACATTCTAACAGTGAGAGACAGAATCACAAAGAAAATTCCCGAAAATCACATCATATGAATTTATAAAAATTGATAACCATCTGATGAGGAAAAATAAGTATTTGACCCCCTGGACAAACAGCATGTTAATATTTTGTAGAAAAGCCATTATTGGCCAGCACAGATGTCAAACAATTTTTATAGTTGTTGACAAGGTTTGTGCACAATTTGGCAGGGATGTTGGCCCACATTCAGGTCCCGAGGCTGTCGCCTTGCAACCCAAATTTTAAGCTCCCTCTAAAGATTTTCAATTGGATTCAGGTCTGGAGACTGGCTAAGCCTCTCCAGACCCTTGATGTACTTCTTCTTCAGCCACTCTTTTGTTGCTTTGGCGGTGTGCTTAGGGTAGTTGTCGTGCTGAAACACCCATCCTCGACCCATGTTCAGCTCTCTCACTGAGGGAAGGAGTTGTTGGTCCAGAATTCCACGGTATATGGCCCCGTCCATCCTCCCCTCAATTCAATGGAGTTGTGCCGTCCCCTTAGCTGAAAAGCACCACTGTGCTTGACGGTGGGGATGGTGTTTTTTGGGTTGTACTCTGTGTTCTTTGCCCTCCAAACACGGTGAGTTGAGTTGAGCCCAAAAAGTTCTATTTTGGTCTCATCTGACCACATCACCTTCTTCCAGGCCTCTTCTGAGTCATCCAGGTGGTCAATGGCGAACTTCAGGCGAGCCTGTACATGTGCCTTCTTGAGCAGGGGGACCTTGCATGCGCTGCAGGATTTCAGTCCATGACCGCGTAGTGTGTTACCAACTGTTTCTTTTGTAACTGTGGTCCCAGCTGCCTTCAGTTCATTAACCAGTTCCCCCCTTGTGATTCCTCACCGTTCGCATGATCAGGGACATCTCACAAGGCGAGACCTTGCATGGAGGCCCAGACCGAGGGAGTTTGGCGGCAGTGTGGTACTTCTTCCTTTTCCTGATAATTGCAGTGACAGTTGATCTTTTCTCTCAAAGTTGCTTTCCCATTCTCTTGTAGCCTATCCCAGCCTTCTGTAGGTCAACAATCTTGTCCCTGATGTCCTTAGACAGCTCCTTGGTCTTACCCATGGTGGAGATGTTGGAATCTGGTTGTTTGGGAGTGGGAAGGTGTCTTTTATACAGGTAATGAGGTGAGGCAGGTGTATTTGATGTAAATAATTAGTTGGGATTGGGGGTGTGTCTTAAAGAAAGACTAACTGGCTTGTGGGACCCAGAATACTTGCTGTTTGGTGGGGGGTCAAATACTTATTTTTCCTCATCAGATGGTTATCAATTTTTTTTAATTCATATGATGTGATTTTCGGGAATTTTCTTTGTGATTCTATCTCTCACTGTTAGAATGTATATATGATTAAAATTATAGATCGTTGCATTCTTTCTAACTGGGCAAACCTGCAAAATCAGCGAGGGGTCAAGTACTTATTTTCCCCACTGTAAGTAAAGCACACATCAGGGGAGCAGCAGCACAAACACACGACACAGACTTGACACTCAGAATTCACTCTCGTTTATTTGTCATAATTCATGCAGAGTCCTGAATGATGCGTTATTCTGTAAAGTCTTCGTAACATGAAATGATCTCTTTCAAAAAACGCTCAGGCGCACACATATGTATTCGCACATTTGTGTGCGCATGCTGTATTTCACTAACAAGTTGAACATTACCATTCATTGCATCGCAGATTTTAACTTAAGCTTTATACTGAACATTGAGGCAGCTGTTGGCTGCGTTTTTTCTTGTGTTGTCTGCCAACTAAAATGTGTCCTTAAGATCCAGTGCATGGCTGTGTACGTTTAGCTCTATTATTGTTCATTGAAAGCAACAGGAATGCAATTCATTTTATCGGTTGTTTTAGCAGAATAATATGGTTAGTCTTAAGTGTTCCTGCAAGGTAGCTGGAATGCCATAGAAGTGAGTGCAAGATAGGCAATTTTTGGCAATTTTTCCTTTGCCCTTGTCAGTAACAACTGATGCCCTTGTAAGGGGAGTAAAGGGTATCTGGCCAACTCTTGCAAAAATAGATTTCTGAATCGCATCATAGAAATTAACTTTGGATATAGACCGCCCTACTTTTGAGGCTGGACATTAAGTGTAGAAACAAACTATATACAAATCTGCGGGTTTTAATGTAATGGACCCTCAAACAATACAAATTTCCTACAAATGTCAGGCCAGTTGCCTACCTCAAGCAACCTCTTAAGCCCTGAGCCTCTGGTTCGAAAATGACATGCCCAAAATGAAAAGAGTATTTCTACAACTACTGTCCATTTGAATAGTCTTGGTATTATAATTAAGGTAACACCTTGGGGATTTCTGCCTCGGTGTAAAAATCAGTATATATGTCACTGAGTCAGAATAAATGAAGATGGAACGCAGCATAAATGAAATATCTCATTTCCGTATTACAAAAATGTACTTCTATCTCTGTTGAAGAAAAGGCAGCTTGCAAAGGCTAAACGCAGTTTTCTAACTTGCTCGTGTTTCCATTTTTTTTAAACTACGAACACTCTTTTGACATTTATTACTCAGCTGACTCTCCTCTTTCATACGGTACATCCATTTTCAAGATTAGACTTGCCATTTTTCAGTTAGAAGTCGCAATCTATAAGAACTGCCTGCGTCAAAATCTCCATTGCACGAAATGACTCAGCCAAACTCAAATACCGTATATGACCAAATACGCCCGCTTTATTGTATATAAACGTCTGTGTTACCCCATGTTGCGGTAACACAGACGCTAAAACAAGCTTTGGTTTGTCTTTGTATGTATATCTGATGTCAATAAAGATGTGGCGGGAAAAAATAGCAGACAGACTTTGGCACAGAAATATAAAGAAACTGGAGTGGACAACGTCACTGGCTGGACCAAAGCGCACACGGCAGAATAGCTCTGCCATCTTGTGTATGTCTAAATGTCCAATGAGATACATGTAAACAGTAAACATGGGTTTCGACAATTATTAATTTTTTGGGTTGGGGACTTATTCTCCGTGTTCTTTTTATCTTAAAAAAGAACACAAATAAAGAAATTGTAAATCAACAATATTTATGCAGTATTATTTGGCAAAGCTAAAGAATAACCTTATCTTTTATATAGGCCTAGCAAATCGCTCAGTTACCTAAGTTTTTGTTTCGTTCAAAAAAATTAAAACAGACCGTTCGCATTCAGCTGTGCCTGCAAGTCTGACTCAGATCTATACCAGGAAGAAACTAGTCGTTATATGCATATATGAATTTATTTGTATGCTTTGTGGTACTAAATCGGAATAACTTCATTCTGAAGTGTTCATACCTACTTGTTGTCTTCATTTAGTCCATCTTTGCCCTGAGACGATGGATAACAGGATGACATTGTGTGTTGCCCCAACTGGGATCAATGTAGAAGTCTCAAAACTAAAGTATGTAAATTAAACTGCGCCAGTTTCAGTTTCTGCGAATTCACTGTTAACAACAAACGAATAAATTGAAGTCTTACAGCCAGTTATTTTAACTGTCATTTTACATTAAGTTTACCACGGAGTTCAGTGCATGTTCAGTGTAAACCACGGTTAAGTGTGCGCAGGACTCCACTTAAAAAATAAAAAAAATGACAAGGGCACAATGCCTTAATTTAACGGTTAAATACAGTCAGTTTATAACTATGTAGGAAAGCTGAACTGGCCTGGTGTAGGTCGATGGAAAAATAAGTAATGGCCTGTTACAAATACCCGTCTTGTTCTTGTAAACACCTGGGGTCCAAGTCGATTTTGCAAAATAAACACCGGGCTACTAAATGGTCATATACGGTGTCTTAAACATGGATCATTTGGGGTTCGATTCTGACCTCTGCTGGCCTTTTTCCACACCTCAACACTGTCGTTTTTTAGAGACAAAGATAAAGACGACTCTAAAAGAAGAATTCTGCGTCAAACTCATTGAAAGAATTTCCAGTATAGCCTAGTAGTTGGTACAGTCGCTGAAACCAGCTCCAGGACATGCAATCTTCGTGGACTTCATTTGAAAATGTGCTGGCTGTTTCCAATCCTGCCTATTATTTTTAATGTTTCTAGCTAGGATTGGTTAAAAGCATCTGTTCAGAGCATTCATATCTCCTAGAATAAGATGACGCAATCTTGGTTATTTTTACATTATTAGTGTAAGGCCAGTGAAGAGAAGAAAATTAACTGTCGTGACACACTCCTTCAGAAGTCCGGCACAAGGTCGCCGATTGGCTGTACGCAAATATGTTTCTGTTGGTGTTCGGATCTGTAGTGGGGAAAAAAACATTTCGCCTCACGGGAAAGCAGATTGAGTGCGGGAAAGGAGGCACTTTTTGCTGGGTGCGTCCAAGGCAACACGTTACAGAAAAAATGGCAAAGCAGAAAAAACAATAGCTCCAGATCCTATTTCAGCACTTAGGTACCAGCAACTATTTTCATTCTTTCTTTGCTCAGCTTTCTGTTTTTTTTTTTTTTTATAAACATTCAAGTATTCAACATAATTCACATATTATATTTTCATGGCAGCTATACAGTGTGGCGTCAGCAAACATTCAAATCATTTATACTTTATTGTATTCAAGACAGCATTGCATTTTGGGTACAGCGTGCAGCATTCACACTCGCACTTTCTTCAGGAATTGCCTCTAGTTTTCATTGTGCCCCAAAAACAGCGTGGTGACATGTATTTGTAAATGCAATGGACTCGGAGGCGCTGTTTCCCTTACTGCATTTGAATACTGTTCCATGTATTGCAGGATGAGTCTTTGAAAATGAAATTATTTCATTATTATTTCCAAGAAATAAGAAAACAGCATTTTCATTATCATGTTGACCCTAAAAGAGCGTGATGCTATTTATATGTAAATGCAATAGACTGGGAGAGCTGTTAGGCTTTTTGAATTTGAATATTGTCCACAGTACTGTAGAGTTGGTTAATTCTTTGCAAATTACATGTTTTCTATGTCATTTTCAAATTGTCATAAAATAGCATTTACATTTTCATGTTGGCCCTAAAAGAGTGCGATGACATGTGAATATAATGGGCTGGGGGTGCTGTTTTGCTCTTTGCATTTGAATATTGTCCACAGTATTGCGGAGCATGACTTTGAAAATGAAATGTCGAACAGCTTTTTTTTATCATTTGAATATAGCCATAGATTTCCCATATGAATATGTGAAAATGAAAGTGATACTTAGATTAATGCATTTTCAATTTAATATTTTCTCAAGTAACTCAGTCATAGGTGGAAAATTATAATGCAATAGTGGAATTACATTTTCATTTTAACATTCTCCTCTATGGGCTTCCATAGGCTTACGATAACAAGTGCAGATTTACCCTTGTACATTTTTTTAATTTCAAAATATCAAAAGTAAGAACATTTTTTTGCTCATCTCTGTAGAATGTAAAGTGAATGCCTGCTGTTCCTTGAGTGTGGTGTTGATTTAAAATGACAGGGCTTGTATTGTTGGATTCTGTGGACTTTTCTCTTTCATTTGATGTATCTTTTGTATGCCTAACACACATAACGTAGAAATGCCAGCAATTCAGCGCTGATATTATTTTACCCTGTGTTTTGCTATGTGCTTATTCACTTGCTTGGTACTTGAATTGTGTTCGGCTGAAGTAAAAATGGGAAACATGAGGTTTTTGGCAGGTTTCTTCGCCTTACAGGAGCATGTGTAGTCTGAATTGTCCAAGTTAATTTAAATTAATTTTTAATTATTGGCTGACTTGGAATATGGTTTTTTAAGACTTCTTGGAGTACTACTGAGCAATTTAAATTAGAAGTATATAAGTACTTTCCCTCTCAGTTCATCATTATGGGTGGTAGTGATGAGGCCTAGTTGGAAGTCATTATGGAGTGATTTCAAACGAGATGATTTTAAGCAGCGAAAGATGAAATTTTGCGCTGTTTTGAGCACAGATTAAAATAGGTATTTTACTCTGTATCACAGAAGGCACAATGTGGTGCACTAGTTTAATTGGTATTTAGTCTAATGCGAAAACACATTTACCTCCTCCCTTGAGGTCAAATGTACAGGTTTTAACTACTACAAAATTTTGATGCAGGGTGGTGCAAACTGAATATGAAGCATGAAATTTCACTCTAATATGTTCTGGTAAAAGAGTAATTTGGCAGGTTTGGCATATTTTTCACAGCTCTAAAAGTTCAACCTTTTTCTCGCTTGAAGACTATTATTGCTTGAAACCATGCACGTCAAACTGAGACTTGTCGACAACAGACTGAAGAGAGCTTCTTACTCTGCAAAAAAAGCTCTGGGCTTCTGCTCTTACAACAATCAAGCTGGTGGTACCCAGAACCTCTCTCTACAAGGATTATTTGTCCTGGTTTGTTCTCAGTCATTTTCCTTTATTGACACGTTTTTCAAGTATGGCTATAGTATGGTTTTCACGTATTTCAAAGTTATGGCTTCTCCCCATACGATCTGTCAGTGACTAAATAATTGGCTGAATTCAGAACAGAAAAATAATTTACTCAAAAATTAGCCTATGCTTTATGAAAGACAAACTGCTCTGGAACATCCGTGCTACTTTCACCGCTCATCAGGTGATTTAAGCTACTCTTCATGATCGTTTAAATGAAATGAAATACCATTTGGAATCTCTTTATACAATTTCATAGCTTCCAACCAAGTCCAGAGTCATAATCGGCTTCCATTTTACTAGTGGTGAGCACATGTAAAATTGAAAAATTTCCATGCACAAGAATCTCTGAAATACTTGTCAATTGAATGATGACTGATCCACGTTCCAATGAAATATTGCATTTCAATCTCGGTACAGCGTGGGTTAAAAAGTAAGACTTGGCAATAAAATAGAATTTTGTTTGTCGAGTTATTGTTTTCAATCACTTTTCCTTTTGTAAGATTGCTGGCTATGTTGTGAAAACATGATATGCCACTGAAAAGCGTGAGACTCCCGCCATTTGCATGAATGCAATATTGAATAACGCTGATTTAAATGCACCAAATTTCATATCCAAATGAATGATTATCGCCTTACCTAAATGGGGAGAACTAGCATCACCTGATCGTATGGAGTGTTCTTAGAGTGAATCTATTATTAGTTATGAAAATGATCGAGAACAAGTCAGGGCTTATAATTGTTTTAATGGGATGTTCTTTGCCGCACCAAATTTTCAGTTCTTGCTACCCCATTGGTTGGTTTGATGACCTGAGATTGACAGTATTAACCTCAACTTAAATTAAATTACTCAGATATGCAGGCACAAGGTCATGCAAGGCTTTAAAAGTAAACAGGCAAATCTTAAAATCTACACTTTACTTGACAGGCAGCCAATGCAATATAACAAGTTTGGGAGTAATATGCTAGGTGGATTTATGTATAAATAAATATACATTAAGTGGCGGGCCTACCAAAATTACTCCAAGACTGCATTGATGACTCATCCAGGTCACAAAAAAACCTATAACAACACCTGAAAATCTGCAGGCCTTACTTACCTCAGTTAAAGTCAGTGTTCATGATTCAACAATAAGAAAGAGACTGGGCAAAAATGGCATCCATGGGAGAGTTCCAAGGCAAAAACCACTGCTGACCAAAAAGAACACAAAGGCTTGTCTCACATTTGCCAAAAAATATCTTGACGATTCCCAAGACTTTTGGGAAAAAATTCTCTGGACTGACCAGACAAAAGTTGAACTTTTTGGTAGGTGTGCTTCCTGTTACATCTGGCGTAAAACTAACAAAGCATGTCATAAAAAGAACATCATACCAACAGTCAAACATGGTGAAGGTAGTGAGATGGTCTGGAGCTGCTTTGCTGCTTCAGGACCTGGACGACTGTAACTGATGGGACCATGAATTCTGCTCTCTACCAGAAAATCCTGAAGGAGAATGTCCGACCATCAGTTTGTGACCTCAAGCTCAAGCGCACTTGGGTTATGCAGCAGGACAATGATCCGAAACACACCAGCAACTCCACCTTCTGAATGGCTTAGAAAAAACAATACGGAGGTTTTGGAGTGGCCTAGTAAAAGTTCGGACTTCAATCTGATTGAGATGCTGAGGCATGACCTGAAACAGGCTGTTCATGCTTGAAAACCCTCCAATGTGGTTGAATTAAAACAATTCTGCAAAGAGTTGGCCAAAATTCCTCCACAGCGATGTGAAAGACTCATTGCCAGTTATTGCAACCGCATGATTCCAGTCGCTGTCATCGAGGGTGGCACAACCAGTTATTAGGTCCTGGGGGTAATTACATTATCTCATAGGGCCAGGTGGGTTTGGATAGCTTTTTCCGTCAGTAAATGAAATCATTTTATCATTTAAAAACTGCATTTTGTATTTACTCGGATTAACTTAGTCTAATATTAAAATTAGTTTGATGATCTGAAGCATTTGTGTGCGAAAAATCCGCAAAAAAAAAAGAAAAGAAATCAGGAAGGGGGCAAGTACCTTTTCACAGGACTGTATACCTCATGTAGGTTTCCGTATACAACGGATCTACCCTACCGCGATGTAGAGATGACTTGGAGATTGTATTGTCATGGTGTTGAGAAGATTTCCATCCTTTTGTTGCCCGTCACAACTTCTTTGAGATATACTCAGCAACAAAAGTTTCTGTGACACCATTTATGTGTATGTTATAAATGACACGCAAAGATCTCAATGCAATCAATATGTTTATTTAACAGGAGAAACACTGACTTTTCAGTGCCAACGTCACTCAAAACGAAAAATGTCATTTTCATGCGTCATGAAGCACTTGTCTGACGTCTAACCAATTGTGACCTTCACACTTCAATACCGGGTGTGACTTCCTCGTGCCATGATGCAAGCAACGCATCTCCGGCGCATGGACCGAATCAGATGTGCCAGAAATTGCTGTAGGATGTCATTTCAAATCTGACGTAGACGTTGTCGCAATTCCTGGAGTGTAGCTGGCGGGTTATCCAACCGCCGCAAACGTCGATCCATCTTGTCCCAAAGATGCTCGATTGGGGACATGTCTGGGGATCTAGCTGGCCATGGCAGGACATTGACATGTTGTTGCATCAGATACTGCTGTACAATCCTTGCAACGTGTGGTCTGGCGTTATCATGTTGCAGCGTTATTCCGGGACCATGTTGCATCAAAAACGGTACCACCAATGGCCGTAGCACTTCATCGCGATATCTTTGACTTGTCAGATTTCCATCAATAACAAGCAAATCTGTTCTGTTTCTAGCTGTGATCCCTCCCCAAATCATGACACTACCACCTCCAAAACGATCAAATTCCACGTCGACGGTATACACGTAAACGATCATCACATTGGTTAAGCATGAATCTTGATTCATCAGTGAAGAGTACAAGATCCCACTGACGTTGGATCCACCGTCGATGTTGTTGTGCCCACTGTAGACGCAGTCGTCGGTGTTGTACTGTGAGTATTGGACGTCTTGCTGGCCGACGTGGGACAATGCCAAAATGACGGAGACGGCGACGGATTGTCTGTGCAGACAGTCGCCTCAAACCAGGTATCGTTCTTGCAGTTATGGTTGCAGGTTGGAATCGATTTCGGAGATGGGTTGTTCGAATCCAGTTGTCCTGTCTGGGAGTGGTTACTCGTGGACGGCCGCTGCGAGGACGGTCTCTGACATGTCTTGTCTGCTGATGACGCTGCCATAAGTTCCAAATGGTGTTTCGGTGGACATTCAGGCGATGAGCAACTTCCCTCTGCGAGGTTCCGGATTCAATCATCCCAATGGCCCTCCACCGATCATTTTCAGACAGTCTTGGCATTTAGAGGGTAGAGTTCCTGATCCGAAATGGCTGTGTTTTCGATAAGTGATGCTTCCGTCGTTCATCAGGCACAATGTGAACATTCCAAAAATTCTCCTCTTTTATTGCCATCCACAAGCATGATTTACGCACATTTTCACGTGCAAAGTCATTTTCTCGCATTTTCATGATTTCCATTTCAATGTTGTGTTTACGTGTACTGTTTCAGTCTGATATCACCATGTATGACAATTTCATAATTGCGTTATGAAAAATAATTAACAATATTGGTGTCACAGAAACTTTTGTCGCTGAGTATATATTGCTGCCATCAAATTCAAAATGAGCTAATACTGTTAAAATGTCTCACTCTCAACACCTGATCAACACCGGATATGTTGTCCGTGTTCTATTGTAAACAAAATATGGGTGTATGAGATTTGCAAACCATTGCATTCTGTTTTGAATTAAATTTTACACAGTGTCCCAACTTTTTTGGAATTGAGGTTGTACATTATGTAATTTCACTCTGGTGATGATGAATAAGACACAAAAGATGTGATTTATCTGGAGATTGTAGACATCCATTTTAAATCATTAACCTTTTTTCTTTTTTTTTCAGTTCCTCGCAGTCATGAGCACAGAAATGTTTTGGATGTAAATTTACATATTGAAATGGGAAACATTGCAGAAGAACTGAAAGATGATTCGGGTAGGAATTGTTGACATTTTGATTATATTGAGTAAAAAAAAAACTGTATAGAAGTAAATTAGCAGTTATCATTTTTAGTTGTGTCAGAGGGGAGCACATTATTATTTCAGTATTTTTTAGTAGTCCTGTTAGATGTAGATATTCTTCTTGAAACTTTGTCATTGTTTAATTAAAATTTTCTGTTACCCTGGGTAGTCATTAAATTTAATAAAGTTAAATGAGACAATCATAGAAATCCATTTTTAGCTCTTGTTATTGAAAATAGGAATAAGTGTTCATTGCTAAGAATAATATCAAATTATAGCATAAGATACAGTGTTATTGCTGACATACGTCTGTGATGAATGTTGTCTGATTTATTTTTATTTTTTTTTTGGCTTATTGTTTTGCACAATGTTCATGTTGCATTTCTCATTCAAATGCAACATCAACATTATTCTCTCAATGGGATGGTGGACCATATGACTTTACGTCAACAATGCACTGTGTGCAATTAAATTGAAAAAAAAATCATAATTTGCCTCATTACATGATATTTTGCAAATCAAAATGTGTGCTATTCCATTGACTGGTCCACTGAATCAGTTTGTATTTCATATTACTGCATTATCAATACAGCATTTCCCCTAAAGGTAATCAAGGCTCCTCCAACTGCTTCTCTTGTTTTCAAAACAGCTATAACAATCTACTGCTAGGATTGTTTTTTTTCATTGTGATTCACTGAAAGGGTTTTTATCTGCTTTTCCTCTAGATGCTAGTGCTCTCAGTTGTACTTTTGATAATGGAATGTGCAGTTGGATACGAGGCAGTGAAGGTGACTCACGTTGGGAAATGACACCAGATCCTGCAGGTAAACACCTTGATTCAGTATTCAGTCCATGATGTCTTTCTAGAAAAGATTAGGATTTTTTGCTAGTTGTTATGTCTATCACTTTGTCTGGAATTTTATATTAATTTACTATATTTGCCCTTAAACTTTGAACATTTGAACATTTTAGACCCCCAAAGTGCATCCCAACTAGATACATACACCATAATACATTCGTAACACATTTACAGCCTTAGGATAACATAACTATCTTAGTTTCACATATTAAGTGGATGCATCTCTTAAATCTGTCATGAGTGGTATACAAAAATGCACAAACTCCTTTACTTGAGTGAAAGTTCAGATTTGTTCAGAAATGTCTGATAATTGAACGTACCTTTACATTAGATAGGTCTTCATAAGTTCTTATAAAAGTAAATACTTCTACAGTTGAATTCAAGCCAAAATTTAAATTGAGGACTTCTGCTTGTGCTCAGATAATATAATATAGAGGTCAAATCCACCCCCTACAATAGAAGATAATTGTACATCATTCACCCCTGGTGCCCAATGGTAAAACAGCTTGTGTAACAGTGGAATTCAGAAACGGAAATAAATCTTTCATTCAAGTATATATGAGGCTGACTGCAGCTTATATGCCAGTGCTCAAGTGTAGGTTTCCCCTTATTTTCATGCTCTAATGGGTAACATCATGCAGAAAGCAGTAAAACTGTCCAGCAGAGCCTGTGGTTTATTGCTCTATGTGTCAGGATGTATTTAAGCTGGGTGGACAAGTAGAGAAGTGGAGAAGGCTTTTCTTTTCCTTAGGGCTGGAGAAATAGGGCAATTCCTCAGTCTGGTCTCCAGTTCAACTCGGAGCTAAATCTTTTAGCATAACATGAAAAAACTTTGGGATTATTACACAGATAAAACAAAAAGGAATGTAATGGTATTGCTTTTGACCAAATACTCCAGGTTTGAGTAAGTACAAGGCATATCTCAGTTGGAATATATTAATATACACTGTGTGTTGTCCTGACTGATATTTTCCCTTATAATATTGAGAAAAATGAACTGCGGTAGAAAAACACTTGCTAAGACATACCATCCCTGGAATGTTGCACTTATTTTTGAGAGGATTTCTTGGTCCTCTTCGAAAGCACCTATTCTCTGCACAATAAGTTGTCAGCAGGTGAGTAAGCTATGTTTTCGCTGATTTTCAACTGTGGGAAAGCTCAAGCTGAAGTGATCTCTGCAGAATAAAAAAGGAAAGTGATTCTTACTTCTTTTGCAATCAACAATGGACAACCAGACTTGTAATGATCTTGATGGCTCTGATACTTAGGTGGGAAATACCTGACGATTCCTGAGGTGGGGGACAAAAAGAGCGGACGAGGTGCACGTCTGGTTTTACCACTAAGCAAGGCCTGGAATTCAGGGAACCTGTGCCTCTCTTTCCGGCATATGCTATCTGGGCACCACGTGGGAAGCCTGCAGGTGTTTGCTCAGAAAGGGAAGCAGAACAGCCCAGCTGTCTGGGGTCGAACCGGGGGCCATGGTTGGAGGCATACTCAGATCACACTGTGGGACCTTGGGCTGGAACGGGTGAGTGCGCTCAATGCCATTCGGTGACAACTGAAGACACACAGATACAATCTAAGATTTTTCACAGATCAAAATTAAATTTGCTGGTAAAGAAGTGTTACAGTGTGTGCCAGAAAAATTTCACATCTATCATTGCTTACTGCTAAACATAGTCTTTATGTTGATGTTGTTTTCTGTTGTAAAACAGTTTGCTTGTTGATTTAAAAAAGAAAGGCTCAATGCTGATCATCGTGTTTCTCTCAGGTGATCTTGAAGGGTGAGCGGAGAAGAGGTCGACTCGGTGAAATGGCCGTGGATGACCTCAGTCTTATGAAAGGCTCCTGCTCTGAAGATCACAACCTGAGAAGACTTTAACAAAGCATTGGGAGAATTGTGAACAATCATATTAACCCTCTTTTCTCCAGAAAATATCTTTCAAGGCTAACAAAAAGAGAGGCTGCAGGGGAATTCTGAGGAAGAGCATGACTTTGAACACGAACATGGTGTTCCAACAGTCAGTCTTTCCCCCCTTTCGTTCTTTTTAACTGGGTCCTTTGCATGTCCTTGTTACAAAGAGCGTCGCACTCCTGCTATCCAACACACAAGTATAGTCGCTCACATCTTTATGAAGCCTTTTTTCAGCCAATCGGAACTGAGACATGTGTCCGAGAACTCAGCACCAAATTTCTTTTAGTGGCTCAGGGTAGTAGATGCTCTGCAAAAGATGTCTGTTCTTTTCACTCCTGCAGAAATTCTTGTGAAATCAGTAATTATTGTGAAACCAGTAAAATTTCCGCTTGGATTACTTTCCTATTTTTTTTTTTAGCTCCAAATCGGTGTTCTGGAACTTTTTTGCTTTAAAATGATAGTGGTAACTGTTAAATCAACATTGTAATGTTCAGAGGCAGGACTGTACCTTAAAGGCTTAAAGGCTGTTTCAGTGTAGGTGTCATACTCACCTCATCAGTGGGTTTAGACATTGCTTGAAAAAACTTAAAACAGAGTAAATTGAGTGATGAATTTGAAAATTCAACCGTATGTGACACAGGCAGTGGGTAATAAAATAGAAAAAGCCATCTAAGCCATACATAAAACCAGTTTATCAAGATAATTAATCTAGGAAGCAAGAAGCGTCTGTCTGTGTGTCTGTGGCTCGCATATTTCTCCTCTCTGACTGTTTGTCAGATCGGCGTAAGCTTTCGGATATGGCATGCACATGGCATGATGGTGTGCATACTACTCTCTGTGTGTCTTTCTGCCTGCGTGTCTGTCTGTCTGTGGCTTGCATATCTCTTTGACTGTTTGCCAGATCGGCCTAAGCTTTCGTATATGGCTTGCGCAGGGCACGATGGTGTGCATCATATGGGCAATGGACTAGAATTGATTAATGCAGCCAACTTGATTCCATTCATAAAAGATTATTATACCCCGAAGACAAATGTCGAGGGTATATAGTTATATACCAAGAATTCCGTCCGTCATTCCGTCTGAAGACATTATTTGTCCGATCAATATCTCGAATATTATTCATTGGATTCGTTTCAAATTTGGCGTACATATTGTCCACTACAGGGACAGGTGCAATGCAAAGTGTCGGCCATCTGAGATGATTATTCACAAATATATCGCCGTTTTCTTGTTTTAGGACTGAGAAATTTACAAGTGGGTTGAATGTCAATTTTTCTGATCGATATCACAAATGTTATACATTGGGTTCTTTTCAAATTTGGGTTACCACAAGGAGAGGTGCAGTGCAAAGTGTTGGCCATCTGGAATGATTTTTCACAAAAATATTGTTGTTTTCCTGTTTTTGGACTTAGAATTTTTCAAGCAGGTTCAATGTCAATTTGTTCGATCAATATTGCAAGTATTACACATTGGATTCTTTTCAAATTTGGCAAACATCTTCTCTACTACAGGAAGAGGAGCGGTGCAAAGTGTCGGCCATCTGGGATGATTTTTGGCGAAAATTTCACCGTTTTCCTGTTTTTAGACTTGGAAATTTTCAAGTGGGTCAATGTCAAATTGTCTGATTGATATCGCAAATATTATACAATGGATTCTTTTCAAATTTGGCATACATCTTATCTACTAAAAGCAGAGGTGCAGAGCAAAGTTGTGGCCAACTTGAATGATTTTTCATAAAAATATCGCCGTTCTCCTGTTTTTGGACTTAGCAATTTTCAAGTGGGTTCAATGTCAATTTTTTCAATCTATATCGCAAATGTTTTGCTTTGGATTCTTTTTCAAATTTGCCAGACATATTCTTTGCCTTAGTGAGAGGTGCAGTGCAAAGTGTCGGCCATCTGGGATGATTTTTCACGAAAATATTGCTGTTTTCCTGTTTTTAGACTTGGAAATTTTCAAGTGGGTTCAATGTCAATTTGTTCGATCGATATTGCTTGTTTTACACTGGATTCTTTTCTAATTTGGCAGACATATTCTCTACTACAGGGAGAGGTGCTTTGAATAGAGTTGGCCAACTGGGATGATTTTTCACAAAAATATCTTTGTTTTCCTTTTTTTGGACTAAGTAATTTTCAAGTGGGTTCAATGCCAATTTGTTCAATCTATATCGCAAATGTTATGCTTTGGATTCTTTTCAAATTTGGCAGGCATCTTCACTACAACAGGTAGAGGTGCTGTGCAAAGTGTCGGCCATCTTGAATGATTTTTCACAAAAATATCGCCGTTTTCCTGTTTTTGGACTGAGAAATTTTCAAGTGAGTTCAATGTTAATGTGTCTCGTTGATATCTCAAATATTATTCAATGGATTCTTTTCAAATTTGCCACACATTGTTTCTAACATATGGAGAGGTGCAGTGCTTAGTGTCGTAGATGTGTTGTTATTTTTGTCAAAATTAATTTTCAGAATGTGATAATTTCTATAATCACCAACAGAAAAAGCATGACTGGGGACGTCAGGGGTATTAGTAAGCTCTGCTTACTTTTTCACTTGTTCTTCTTATTATTATTTTTTTTTTTTACGATATAGGAGATGCAGTTTAGAAGGTCATTTGTTTTGTTCTTAGATGTATTTATTTGAAAGATAACTAAAGTATCTTTTCTGTAAGCCTTGATTACTTGCATAGTTTTTCTACTGGACAAATCCATGCTTTATTTATTGGTGGGTAGGACACAACATGGACATTGCTCCCAACCTAATTAGGTATGCAGTCACTCAGATTAATGTTGTAAAATGGCATCTCTGCATTGGCTTATGTTACCTCCTCTTCCGTACACAGCTTGTTTAGTGTATTCATTTTCATTTTGAAGCAAATTGTCAGATTTCAAGATATTTTCAGCATCCTTCAGACTTCTACCTATCCAGCTATTATCTAAACTGCCTATTGCTGATTATGTTGATATGGTGAGCTAGAGCCTAACCCATCATCAGAGGATGCACTCTGTACAGGTGGCCAATCCAGACATTGCACACACATTCAAATGACATTCACTTACTTACTCATATTTTTCACTCTTTAACCCCGATGCCCAAAAGCCGAATCAGGAAATTTATCGTTCCCCTTTTTGAAGCTTTATAATTTTAAATTTTAGCATCATGGAGAGTGGAAAAATAACTTGAATGAAACAAGACACTTGTAGTATTTAGAGTACCAGCTTATTTCAGTTTATTTTCATAATATTACTAAACTGAGGGCTGAAAACACAAAAAATCTTAATGAAAATTCAACATGGAAGTTGTTACAAAATACTGTGAATTGAAAAATGGCTTGGAGGTAAAACACTAAATTTCTAGTGTTCTAAACTCTTTGACCACAAGTGTGTAACATCTAAGTGTGATATTAAAAATTTCGAACCCTCAGGAGCCAAGTAAGTGTGCTGTGCTCCCATAGTGGCTTTCCAAATGGTGCACTGTGAAATCATGAAATAATCATATTTTACCACAATTCAATAGTTCTGATCCATAATGCTCAGTAGGAATTCATGATTTTCAAATGGGAATTAGCCTGAGTCCATCAATAAGCAGGGATGAACATCAGCGTTGTTCAAAAATCTCTCTAAACCCAAAAAATTTCTTTCTCCATTATAAAGTTTTGAAATTACACCAGAACCTCATTAGTCAGCAGACATACTAATTTTTTTTAAAACTTATTTTACTGTCAGAATTTTTACACTCTAAATTAAACATGTGCTGTTATCATCGCCTACAGTTTGAACAAGGGGTCGGACTTTTGAAGATATGCAACATGAAGGAAAAAAGAGTGAAAACTATTTACAAGAATCACCGGGCTGCATACTCAGTCCTGCAGTGCCCCACTCTGTAGGTCATACCCAATCAATAAAACTGATGCGATCTGTGATGCGATCTTTTCAATGTGTTCACATATTTCAAATATGCTGTGTTGAGAAGATTCAACCTAACTTGCTGTTATGCAAGGGTTTATATACTTTTTTCTTGAGGCCCAATAAATTGCTTTCAGTTATGGCGGGGAAGTTTCTCCTGTCCTCTCTTGGATAAAATGCCTTTCAAAGAAGAAAACTGATAGTTACTGGGAAAGTTTAGTGTGGGTGTGAATTACTGCTGGGCTCAGTAATGCTCAGTGTACAATGTCAGCCAGAGGTCGCGGTACACTTTCTGATTGTCCGTCATTGTGATGGACAGGGGTATAAAAATTGTGTCATAATCAGTTATTATCCATCAAAATTTTAAATGATAATCATTTATTTTTTTAATAAAATAAACAGAATAAATTATAGATTACGCATCAGCTGATGCCGACAGTGATTCATGTAGACACACATTGCGCACTGTGTTAAATACAACACTGTGTGGATTTTTGAACTTACTGCTGTTTGAACTTTATAAAACATCACAAATGATTTCTTCCCCCACGCAGTATCTGTGTGCATATGAACAATGCTTTCAGTTATTGCTGTGCTAATCCTAACAACTGTAGTCTTGCTAAGCAGTCCTATGAAGCTGCTTATCAACTTTTCATGTCAACCGACGCTTTCCCGATCTAGATATCTGCGTGTTCACATAACAGAGACGGCGTTTGTAGCGTATGACTAATCATCTACCGGCAGCAGAGCAGCACATTTTACAAAGAAGAGAAAATGATCATATTACAAAAAATGAGGAATACAGGATCATACAGATCAAAGACAATGCTCGAGACAATAAGATACCCACTACCAATTGGACGGGGGTGTGAATTAAATTCTGTAAAAATGACAGACAGCCTTCAAAGTGTTCCGTCATTGTTAAAAAAAATCTGTCAATGACGGAAAATATTTGGTTAACGTGTCCTCTGGTTTCAGCAGGTACTTATCAGACAACATATCCGTGGAAGATTGTTTGAGGCAATAAATGACCACTGAATTCTGCGAGGGATGTATTTACGCGTAAATCAATGGTGGAGTTATATGCTTTTAGCTCACCTGGACCTAAGGTCCAGTGTGGCTATGTCATGGCCTGGTTGTTCGTTGTTCGTCGTCTGTAAACATCTTCTCCTCTGAAACTTCTGCAGCTATGATGGTGAAACTTGGCATGCATGTTCCTACTAATGAGGACACCAAACTTTATATAAAACTTTCTGATCTGATTTCAAATATGACCTCCATGTTGGCCATATCAAAAATGCCATATGGGCCCATTGGGTGGTCATTTTTGCAGCCATTGAGCTGCAATTTGATACAATGGTATCAAGCCAAACTACATATATGATGGGTTTTGTAGAATTTACAAATTTGACCTCGGTTTAACCTTCGATCTCTGGTCAGACCCGGTTTTTTCTGTTATAACTTTAAAAATCTTCTCTTCTCAAACCACTGTAGCAATGAAGGTGAAACTTGGCATGAATGTTCCAACTGAAGAGGACACCAAACTTTCGACAAAACTTTCTGATCCGATTCCAAATATAGCCGCCATGGTGGCCATATTGAAAATGACATATGGGCCCATTGGATGGTCATTTGTGTTGCTATTGTGCTGAAATTTGGTACATTGGTAGCTCGCAGCAAGCCCAAAAACATATCAGACAGATTTTGTGGAAATATTTCAATATGACCCCTGCTCTCTTGCCACACTCACTTTTTATGTTATAACTTTAAACATCTTCTCCTTTGAAACCACTGCATCTATGATGGTGAATCTTGGCATGCGTGTTCCTATCAATGAGAACACCAAGCTTTGTATAAAACTTCTTGATCTGATTTGGACGGTCATGTTTTGGAGCTATTGAGCTGAATGTTGGTACACTGGGGGCTAGTAACAACTCCCAAAGCACACATATCCGACAAATTTTGAGAAATTTTTTAATTTGACCTTTGTTCTCTGGCCACACTGACTTTTTTCTGTTATAACTTTAAACCATAGACTGTATATAAAAGATTAATAAGGAAAGCGCATCGTCACCCATTGGTTTCAGAATACTAAAAATGAGGTCTCTTTTGTGAAGAATTGACCAGCACCATCTTGCCATTTTGAAACCGGATGGGATTCTGATTGGACGAGAGCGCGGATCAAGATCCGGGAGAAGTGAGGGGTCAGATACATGCCCACCTGACTGCTTTCATCGCCAGTGTAGTCTCCAGCACTGTGTACTATGTGTAATATTACTTCACTTACATATGTAATATGTATGTAGCAAGAGAACTATGTAAATGTGTCACTTTGGCCATTTCACATTGTCGCTTTAGAATAAAATATGTAAAAACTAATATTTGATATCTTTGAAAGGTTACATATGTCCAGGTGAGCTACAGTGTCTGTGGCACTATTTTTCTTCATTTCTGATCACTATAATGGACAGGAGAATAACAAAGAATCAATATCATGTCAAATTTGTCCCTCATAAAACCAAAGTTTGATGAAGTTAAACATTATACATTTTGCCTCAACACAGTTTCATTAGGATACTGTATCTGGCTGCATCAGCCGAGCAGTTCCATAGACGCGACTGTATATGTCTGTGCATAGGGATTAATGAGCCTAAAATATGTGTCTTTGGCTTGTCTGAAGAAAACGAGAGTGCCTGAAGGAAGCCCGTGGGAAAATGGGGACAGCATGCCAACCCCACACAAGAAGAGCCTGGGTTCCTCTTGCTGTGAGGTGCATGTGCTACCCTCAGGATTTTCAGGCATGCTTAGATGACTGCAATGGTGAGCTGTGGTACTTAATGGCAGGCGTTGGCAACTCTCGCCTTGGAGTGCAGATGCTGTTTCTGATTTTCAATCCATCCAGACCTATAGCTGAGTAACTATTGGTATTCCTCCATGCAGTTGACCATGTACTGAAGAGCTCTCATTCAGAGTATTCAGCAATTCTTGATCAGACTTATAATCATCCATCAGGCTCAGAGGGTCAGATCTAAGGGAGCAAAAACCAAAGACAGCATTAGCTCTCTAATACCAGGGCTGCCTACCTCTGCCGTACGAGCTATGATATATTTTTTTTCCTCATCCCTCAACCATTGTATTGCTAATATATATATATATATATATATATATATATATATATATATATATATATATTTTTTTTTTTTTTTTTTTTTTTTTTTTTCACTGTCAAATTCTGCTGAATTTTGGAAAATAATACTGACTGATCATTGCTTTAAGTAGAGTAATCGAATCTGCTTCTATATTTGCTGTGGTCAAAGTAGTGCTGTCTATCAAGGGGATGATGATACCAAATTCTTTTAATTTATACGAAATCTTATAATGCAAATTGTTTGTGTAATTTAAAGTAATATCTCCGATACATTGGAATGTGTACAATTCTGATAAGATTTTTGAGGGTTGTCATTAAGTCGCCAACAGTTGGCAGCGTCAGACATTGTGTGGGTGAAGATCTTTGCAAGCATCCATTCTTTGTTTCCCATGAAAAAGAGCAGTGGCGGACTGTGCTGAGAAAAAGTATTTGTCCCCTGCCAAATTTTTACAGTTTTTTCATATGTCATATTTCATCGATTCTGTTCATCCAACTAATGCTCTTAAAAGACAATGGGAACTTGAATAAACACAAAACGCTGCTTTTTAATGATCATTTAATTTATTGAAGGTAATGAGAAATTCAAAACCTACATCACCTACAGTACACCTGTGGGATGTAGGGGTGCTGGAGGTCCCGCAGCACCCCCTGTTGGCTCAGCAGCACCCAAAAATGTATTTATCCAAAATTAAATACATTAAATGAAATAAAGTAAAATTAACGGAAATGGATTAATATTCATTTGAAACCGTATAACTGTAACATTAAGCCATAAATGACAGCAAAATTTTGTCACACTATAGCATAAATCATTGGTGTCTTTTTCCACAGCAGCAACAAAAATATTTATTTTTACTCAGGCTACGTGAACACCAAGGGGACCTTGGCCTGTAGTCACAAACCATCTTAGCGCTTAAATTAGGTCCTAATTGCCGGATTTAGGAGAAACTCCCAAAAAAAATTGGCATGTCAGTCGTAAATTTAGGACTCTAATTATTTTTATGAAGTGTTATTCACAAAGCATCTCAGGCCTAAAAGTAGCTCCTAAGTCTGGGAGAGCTTAAAAGTAGTCAAGAGGACTCCTAACTCGCTAAAACCTATTCACAAAGAATCGGAAAATGGCTGCTGCTGTTGAAAGACGGAATGACTTAGAAATTCTCAATTCTTCATTACTTGGCCACCGGAAAAATGCAACTTTGCAACGCGGACAATTTAGGTATGTCACAGTCATCTGTCAGTCGCTCAATTCACAATCAGTCATTGCGCTCCTTGAAACCCCATATCATCCAACACTTTATCTGGTTTCCAATGGACATTCGCCAACAACACAGAATCAAACTTGAATTCATGCACATCTCAGGTATGCCCGGTATCATCGGTGTTATTGACAAGACCCATATTTGAATTATTTCTCAGACCCAAGATGAAGAGGTATTTGTAAGTAGAAAAAAAGTTCATTCCATCAAAACCTAGATAGTATTTGATGCCAAATACAATATTTTGTACATTGTTGCAAAATGGCCAGGATCCACGCATGACTCGCATTTTAATGGAAAGCAGCCTATGCCAATTATTTGACAGGCATTATGTGCCTGTGGAATGCCACCTGCTCGGTGACAGTGGCTTTGGTGCAGTACCTCCTCCTGCTACGCATGAATTATTTTATTAGGCTTTTGAGTGAGGGTTACATTAAATAGATCATCATAATAATACCAGCCTATGTCATATTTTGTAAGCATATTTAAATTGTAGGCTATAAATTACAAACCAAGCTTAGTAAGCTTTCCTGTTAAAACGTAGCCCGTTTATAGGCTACAATCTCGGACCTCCCCTGCGATTACAGCCCATACCACCGCTTCTCGCAGTCGTCTGTCATCCAAGGATTTGCTGTTCACCCCCGAGCCAAATTTCCCTTGCTTTCACTCCAGCACCAACTGGGGCATCAGCAGTAACTGGTCGTAGTTCCAGTTGGGCTTTCGCGTCCTTTTTGAATTATCATCCATGACAGTTTAGGGCAAACAAACTTGAAAGACTCGTCATTTAAATGATCGCAACATATTCTCATTGGAAAATAACTTGCCAATTATTGGGGAAATTGATGCTTTTTATTATTGACTCTTTTTATGCTATTGGTGTTTTTACAACTATCGCTTTCCTATGTATGTTTATTTGCCTAGAGCGTGATATGTGGAGACTGCGCATAGTGCATTTTCAGGAGTGCTCAACATGTTATTATTTTATGGGACAAACCAGCCGCTTGGACTATTTCCTCATTTTTTCCTCCAGGGGTTGTATGTGGGATATTTTTTTCAATGGCCCGCCCTGTTACCAAACAACCAATCACCGTGCTCATTGTCCCATGACTCGTGCATGAGAATTGACGTCATCTATAGCAACAGAGATTTAATCCCACCTATCTCAGAGCTACTCCTATTCTAGGAGTTACCAGTTTTCTTAAAGCAATTCTTACCTTTCTGGTATGTGCCACAGCACTTAGTTAAAATTTGAACACGAACAACTCTGCCTGACCTCTGAGGCTCCCCTCCTCCCCTGACATGTGCAGTTAGAAAGTGAGCAGTGCGAATGAAGTTGCTTTCACACCGGACGCAAAACGAATTTTTCGCATGACAGTTTACATTCAAAGTCAATGCAAGGATGCGAATCTCACGTGTATTCGCATCTTTGCATTGACTTTGAATGTAATCTGTCATATGAAAAATTTGTTTCGTGTTTGGTGTGAAAGCATCTTGAAATGGGGCAACGGAGTCAGATTCAGAGGCACCGGTTAGTGAAAACTAGCCAAAAGTAATTACATAATATTCAGTTCTATATGTGGCATAAAATAAAATGGCCTCGTAACCTCTGACGAACTACCATTAAGGTTATTATACTGTAGTAATTATAGCATTTCAGCGCCTGATGGTTTGCAGTCAGATGCGTTGTTTTTCGGCAGAATTCATACATATTTTCTTGGAAACTGCAGTCATAACGTCTCACCTCACCAGAATTGTCCTGGTAATGTTAGGAGCAGTTGCAGCTGATTTATTTCCAGGCTAACTTTGTTGAGTACCTGTTTTGTCTCTGCTGCTCTGCCAGAGAGACACGTGACTCGCAAGCGGTGACAGCGGTAGGCAACTGGAAAGGACGCGGCGTAGGATGACAGACAGAAAGCTCGGCAAATCATTTTATTCAGACCGAAGAAAATGATTGGTCAGACTCTTCGAAATATATGAAATATATGAGAATTGAATATTGATGAGTTTCAACACCTGGTGGATTTCTTTTGCGTTTTAGTGTGCCATACGCTTATCAGGAGCATTTTAAGATTAGAAAAATGTAATGTAAGATTTTACTCCTACATAAAATGTTGAAGCGCTACGTAGGAGTACTCCTAGTGGTAAGATAAGATGCTTTGTGAATACGGGTCCTTGTCTCTAAACGCCTTCACATAGCACAACTGCATATCGAGGGCTGACTGCAATAAACAGATATGTCCCGATGTTATACATTGGACATAACTGTTTATTGCAGTCAGCCCTCGATATGTGAGTAACTACACTACCGCTCAAAAGTTTGGGATCACTTGGAAATGTCCTTGTTTTCCATGGTAAACACACAAGAAATTAGTCTGAATAGGAAATATAGCAGATGAACAGAACATGCTGACATTGTCTGAGTTAGAAATAATGATTTTTAATGGAAAATGATGAATATGTACTTCAAACTTTGCCTTCATCAAAAAAAAAAAAAAAACACTTTCACTTGATACTGAAACTGGTGTTTCACGGGAACTATTTAGCGCAGCTGCTAGTTGACAGCCTGGGAGGCATCTTTGTCTTAAACTACACACTCTCAGATATTTGTCTTCTTGCACAGTTGTGCATCGCAGCCTCCCACTCCTTTTTTCTGTCCTTGCTAGTGCCAGTTTGTGCTGCTCTCTGTAAGGAGTAGTTGACAGCATGGTAAGAGATTTTTAGTTTTCAATTTCTTGCATTGAATAGCCTTCTTTTTTAAGCACAAAAATAGACTGACGGGTCTCTAAAGGAAGTTCTTTCTTTCTGGCCATTTTGAGCTTTTAAACAAACAAACAAACAAACAACTGCTGATGCTTCAGGTACTAAACCAACCTCAAGAATGGCTTTTACACTCCCTTATAAGTTTAACGGTTTTCAGCTGTGCAACACATTTGCAGACTGTTATGGTTCTGTTGCCTGACCATGTTTTCGTTACGACTCTGCTTCCAAGCCATGTTCCTTGGATTTAGTCCATGCCATGTTTTGTATTTTGCCTGTCTTTCTTTGCCATGTCTTTTGCCTGCCATTTCTCACATTCTCTGTTTGGATCATCATTCTGGTTTATGTATTCCTCCATGCCATGCATTGCACATTGTCTCCCCAGTCTGGTCATATGTGTTGAGTCAGTTTTATTCCCCAGTTTTGTGTGTCACGTTTTTCTGGTCCTTTCATGGTTTCTGGGTTCTCAATTATTCCTTCCAGTCTCATTTGCTTCCTTCGCCTTGCTGTTCTATCTGTACTAACAAATACTAACAATTTATTATTTTTAGATAAATAACAAACATTAACTAACATTGTTTATATAACTAACTTACTAACAAGCACAAGGGATTGTATAGCTGCACATTACTAATTGACTTACAAGCTCTCAAGAACTCGCTCGGCTCAAGTCTCCGCCCCTTGCCTTCTCTCAATTTACTTTGCTGTGCTTCAGTGGATTATACTCACCTTGTTAAACACTGTTCTGCCTCTCAGTCTGTGCACTTTAGAACTCCCTAACTGGAGTGGTTTGTTTGTCATAAGTTGTCTGTGTCATCCCTGTCCGTGTTTTGGCTTTCGCCAAATTCATGTGGTTAGGAACTTCCTCTTGTTGAATCCTTTGTTAATTAGTCTTATCCAGCTCACCTGTTCCCTATTATGGCATGTGACTTCCCGTACGTGTATTTAAGCAGTCTGTTCACAGCAAGCCCTTGTCAGAATGTTTTCCTTGTCCTGTGTTGTTTATGCCTTGTACTGTTCGTGTTATACTTCTGACTGGAACGTCCTGGATTTTGATTTTGGCTTCGTCTTCGATATACCTGTGCTCGTGTAACGAACCTGCTTTGCCCGACCCTGAGTTTTGTGTTTGCTGCCCCGTTTACGAACTGGATTTCGACTACTGGATTCTGATTTTGGATTGTGGACTCTGTATCGTTGCCTTCTGCCCTGCTGGGGTTTCCACCCCAGAATTAATAAAGAACAAGTTTGCTGGATCTTTTGGTTCTTGCTTCTGGTTCCTGAACACATTCTCACACAGAAGGATCTAATAATCAATTAGCCTTATAAAACGCATAACTGGTATTAGCAGCCATACCAGGAGATTGATGCAGAGGACTGACAGCTGCTGATAATAGGCCTCTATGCAAAAATGTAGATCATTCTTTGTAAATCATCTGATTAATTTCAATGATTTGTGAAATGGAAAAAAATTCTTGTGAAATGCATGAAAATGTATTTTTCTTTGGAAAACAAAGAAATTTGCAAGTCATCCCAAACTTTTGAGCGGTAGTGTAAGTGTAGAGCATTGAAGTCTTCAGTGATTCCCTGCTGTCAGTGGTGATTGCTATGTTGGTAAAGTGATCAGGCATAACAATACAAATGTTTTCATTTATTGTACTGGGAGGGAATGGCTTAATGTCGCAAATCGATTGCTGCACCTAGCCTTTTTGTAACACTACAGCATGAATCGTAAAACTAGCAAAGGCTGTTGTTGGTTCACTAACATTGTATTACAGGAGTGTATTTTGTAACTACTGAAGCTGACATCTTATAATCGTACATGTGGCTAGAACTTGCTTTGCTTTTTTTTTTTTAAAAGTTCAAGATGTACCCGAACTGAGTCGTATATTTCAACAGAGATCCCAAGTCTCACGCATTCGGCGTAGGTCTTGCGCATTTTTTTAGGCTTATTCACCGTATTCCGCAATTATTCAATGCTTAATGAGATTCTCATGCGGAATTAAAATCCTCGTGCATTGAAGTTTCCATTTCACTTGCGTAAAGGTGCACCTCATGACAAGTAACATGGAAAGCAATTATGACTGCGGACTTCCCCTGCTTCTCTTTACTCAGGGATTGGAAACAATGCATGTATTTCATGATCGTTTAAATTGTTTTAATGAAATAAGACCATTTGAAATGTTTTTATGTAATTCCATTGCTTTTAATCCCTCAGTAAAGACAAGCCTGAGAATTCCGGAGTCATAATCGATTTCCGTGACATTAGTGGGAAAATCCACCGTAATGCACGTGAAACTGATTAACTTGATGCACAATGACTGAAATTCCGCGAGTGAATTTCTTCATTGCGCTTTGATTGAATAATTGCTGACCACGACACAGAAACGTGAATGCCACGAAGAGGAGAAACTCACGCCTAAGACGTAAGCCTTGGTATCTCTGTTTCAGTAACTTTGAATATTTCACATTGATTCACGGTGCTGTGTTTTGCAGCTTCTTGTTGGCTATTATGTGCTATCTAAGTAGCATTGATTACATTTATGCCCCCACTTTCAACACGGTATAAATTCAGCCCAAAAAACTGCGTGGCTAATCATTTATTTACCATTGCATGCTCACTCTTAATTCTTAGACCAATTGCAGATATGCGCACTTGATACCATAACTTTTCAGCAACATTTAAGAAACGATACAAGATATTTAGTTATCTATTATCATTATCGATTATTTTATGCATGCGCCGAACCTGCATGACAGCACTGCACAAACAGACACAGTATTTGTAGTTTAGCCTTTATTAGCTAGACGTTGGACAGGGTGAAATGTGAACGACACACTGTTAGTGAGCAGCATCAGTCTATCCACCTCTTCAAAAGATTGCAAATCCAAATGTAGCCTGGGATGGGAAACAGCATCGCTCAGCAAGGGCAATGTCATGGGTGGGTGGGTGGAATGAAAGCAGGGACAAGATTCGGGCACTTTACATCGGAGATCGTTTCTCTTTGCATTTTTATGCTTATTTATGTGCCTGTCCTTCTTGTTATGCTTGAATATAGCTGACATCCATCAACAAATTGGTACCATACCATCAACAAATTGGTTCAAGACTAACCTGATTGATGGTTAAAGACTAACCTGATAGATGCTCAATATGAATTGAACCATCCGCAAATACAGCGCTTGTTCATGCCTAGAGGCGTCATGGTATTTTTCCTATTTGCATGCTGGGACAGATTTTAGACTCCTTGTGCTGGCCGGTATTCTGAAAAATTATGATACCTTGTTGGAAAATGCTAATGCTACGCAGAAAGATCGCAAAGTTTTTGTTTTCGCTTTTATTACCTAGCCCGCGACAGAGTCAGTAGGGCGTGGTATTGTAATCAGTGCAGTTTGTTTGTCTGTCTGACTTGGTCAAGGGTCAAAAACCTGTACGGCTTTTATTACGACAAGCTTGGACTAACGACTTTACTCACTAATCAGTACCAGTAAAATGTGCTGACAACTATGCTATCAGCTGGCCCTATGTAATGTATTTCCAGTCAGAATTACAGGAGTAATTGTCACTGACTGTTGAAAAAGATCATCGGTGTGTCTTTGGTGTGCTGTTGTAAATTCTGAAGCACAAAAACAAGAACATGTCATGGCTACAGACACACTTGCCTGTCACCTCTGTAAGGCATAGACAGTTTGGTAAATTACGTTCATGGACTTTAAAAGAATGCTCTGCCTTGAGCGTGTTTTTCACCTGGATCACATCAGAGGAATACAGCAGATAGCATAAATCTCTCATGGAAATACCCAGAGCTTTACTATCCTGTCTAATACCTTTGACAGCACATGTGCGACCTAAAACTAGTTTATGATTATTAGCTGAATCCATCATCCCAGATATTCACTGAAAAGAAAGAATGCATTGTTTTATCTACAACCCCAATTCCGAAATAGCTTGGACAAAGTGGAAATTGTGAATAAAATCAAAACACAATGACTTTCAAATCACACCAGCCAGTATTTTATTCACAAACGATCAGAGATTACATAGCAAATGTTGAAACTGAGAAAATGTACAATTTTACACACAAAATGAGCTCATTACCTCCGCCAAGGAGGTTATGTTTTAGGCAGCGTTTGTTTGTTTGTTTGTTTGTTTGTTAGCAAGATAACTCAAAAAGTAAAGCACCAATTTTGATGAAATTTTCAGAGAAGGTGGGTATTAAGTCAAGGAACAAGTGATTGAATTTTGGCATATCTTGGCCAAAGTACAGCTGAGGTATACCCCAAAGTTCAAGATTTCAAGTCTTTTCAATGGGCCGGAGTTCCAATCGCCGTGCTTTTGGGTTTTGCTGCCCCCTGACAGAGGTGTGTACTCTCTGAGTGCTTTTCTAAGTTTGATGGCTGCTACCTGTCTCCAAAAAGTTGGGACCGGGGCCTGTTTACCAGGGTGTAGCATCTCTTCTTCTTTTTAACACAGAGTGGAAGCGTCTGGGCATTGAGGAGACAAGTTTCTTGAGTTTAGCCATTGGAATTTGATCCCACTCTTGTTTAATACGGGCTTCCAGCTAATGGAGAGTTTTAGGTCTCCTTTGAAAGACTTATCGTTTAATTGTACTCCAAATGTTCTCCATTGGTGAAAGATCATAACTACAGACAGGCCAGTTCAACACACAGACTTTTCTATTACAAAGCCATGCTGTTGTAATAGCTGCAGTATGTGGTTTTGTATTCTCCTGCTGAAATACACAAGGCCTTCCCTGGAATAGACGTCGTCTGGAGGGGAGCATATGTTGCTCTAAAACCTTTAAATACCTTTCAGCATTTATGGAGCTTTTTAAAACATGCAAGTGTCCCATACCATATGCACTAATGCATCCCCATACCATCAGAGATGCTGGCTTTTGAACTGAACGCTGATAACAGGAAGGGTGGTCTTTCTCCTCTTTAGCCCAGAGGACACGACGCCTATGATTTCCAACAAGACTGTCAAATTTGGACTTGTCTGACCACAGGACACTTTGCTAGAGTACATTTTAAAAGAGACTTGGCCCACAGAAACATGCTCAACAATGGATTCCTTTTTGCATGATAGAGTTTTAGGTAGCATCTGTGGATGGCACAGTGGACTGTGTTTACTGGCAGTGGTTTCTTGAAGTATTCCTGGACCCATTTAGTAATGTCAATGACAGAATCATTCTAGTGAGTGATACAGTGGCATCTGAGGGCCCGAAGGTCACAGGCATCCACAAAAGGTCTTTGGCCTTGTCCTTTACGCACAGAGATTTTTCCAGTTTCTCTGAATCTTTTGATGATGTTATGCACTGCCGATGATGAGACCTTCAAAGCCTTTGCAATTTAACATTGAGGAATATTGTTTTCAAATGATTCCACATTTTTTTATGCAAGCCTTCACAGGTTAGAGAGCCACTGGTCATCTTTACTTCTGAGACACTCAGCCTCTCTAAGATTATAACCAATCATGTTTCACACCTGATGCCTGTTAACTTACTTGCTAAATGTTCTTTCAGCTGATTCTCTTGTCTATGAATTGCTTTTTTAGCCCTCTTTTGGCCTGTGTCCCAACTTTTTTGAGACCTGTTGCAGACAGAAAATTCAAAATAGGCTCATTTTGTGGATAAAAACGTAAAGTATCTCGGTTTCAACATTTGAAATGCTATCTTTGCTCTATTGTAAATAACATATTAGTTCATGTGATCTGAAAGTCATTGCATTTTGATTTTATTCACAATTTACACTTCGTCCCAACTATTTCTGAAATGGGGTAGTACACTGAGTTAGTCAGATTTTTTTGTGTCCCAATAATGTAATTTTAATATCACAAGGTAACAATATTTCTTTTCGACAGTCTGGGAAAAAAATTAAATTGAAAAGCCAATAATTGAAATCCAGTTTTGTTCTCCACATAAAAATTGCAATCATTGGTTAGTTAGTTTTGTAATAAAAGCATCCAGTCTGATCTGAGATATAAAATCTGATGGCAATAGAAGTTAGACTGTTGAAATTCGAGGGAAAAGGTTGGAGGTATTCATATCATTTGGTTAACCCTTTAATTTCTTCACAGAGAAAAAAAGGAATGGAAAAGCATTGGTGTGCTCTAACAAATGGTGGAGCAGGAAATTAATGGATAAAATCTCAATGCATGAAGCTCTCCAATTATGTCTTCAAAGTATATTTTTCAGAATATCGGTTTGCTAACTAGAATGCAGTCGTGAATCCAGTTAGTCCTCTGCCTGTCACATTTAGCCTTATTCACAATTAAGTTGGGCACATTCATTGTAAATATGTCAGGACTTTACAAAGGGATATATATGAAATAATTGGTGATGTGCAACTTTTTGGACTTGATGTGACATCACAGGCATGACCTGAAAATTTCATGTCTTCCCAAACAAAAAGGTATGCACCACCAAAGCGCTCATATTGCAATGAGTTTTACAAAGTTTCTGTGACACAATAAATTGTAAAAATCTACAGTATTTTTCATTGAGATGATGAAAAATATTTGGGGTATTTGTTTATTTTGTTTTTCATCATATGTAATCTAGGATTTTATCCTACTCCTACTCGTCTGTGGTGTCTGATATTTGTGGTGACTGAAACTCAATGCTCACGACCTGCCTTTTTTTCAAGACCCATTATCAACACAAATTTTACAACATAAATTTTCAAAAAATGAAAGGTCATAAACCTAAAGTTCACTGTTCTACAATTAAGTACCACAATAATCAAATTCCATATTGTGGGTTTTACAAGTTTGAATGATTTCCAGAAGAAAATGAACAAAATATACCCTAAAGTATAATTTTCTTATATAAACTATAGTAAATTTCACCCCCTCCCCAGGGGCAAACCTGGAGCTCGAGGGTGATGAAGTTCACAATTTTGATAAAGCACCTCAAGAGCCTTCCATCTATGAAGAGTATTGTTTTCCAGCATATCTGGGTCTGGAGAGGAAGATTTTTTAAATTTCAGCCAATTTGAACAGTTTTAGCCCTGCCCCTCAGAGACCCTGGGGGTGGACACCATATAATTCACAATTATGGTGCATATTTGACCAAGGAAGGTTCCTGAAATTTGAAATCGGATCAGCGGTTGCTGAGAAGAAGTGGAAAATGTATTGACCACTTTTAGCCCTTCCCCTCAGAGTCCCTCGGGGTGGGGGCAATATAATTCACAAAGTTGGTGCATATTTTACCATGGAAAATTCCTGCAAAATTTTATTGAAATCTGATCAGCGGTTTCTGAGAACAAGTGTAAAATGTACTGTCCAGTTTTAGCCTCGCCCCTCAGAGCCCCTGCAGGTGGGTACTGTATAATTCACAATTTTGATGCATATTTGAAATAAGGAAGGTTCCTGGAAAATTGTATTGAAATCGGATCATCGGTTTCTGAGAAGTCGAAAATGTAAATTGTTTACGGATGCACGACGGACGATGACGGACAAAAGGTGATTAGAATAGGTCACTTTGAGACTTAGTCTCAGGTGACCAAAAAAAGAACTACTCATCTTTCATCAAGTAATTTTATTCAACATCAAAGCAATATTGCTTCAACCTAGCCGATATTAAGATTCTTGAAACTCTTCTGGCGCAAAGAAAAAGATGATAAGGCTTCATGGTTTCCAACCTCGTAAAGATCGTTATTTTTTCAGCAATTACAAAACAAGAATAGTTTCAGTAAAAAAAGCACATTCTACATTGAAGAAAGATATGTTTGGTATGACACTATTTCTGAACATTCCGTGCAGTTAAGCAAATATGAGAATGCTGAAGTTACATTTCAGAATATGAATTTTTCTTAACCAATTATAAATTGTTATAAATTGACTGAACCTTATAGTTAAATGAACGTAGTGTTTCCTTGTTATTTTAACTGTAAATCCAGTGCTATGCACGTTTAACTGTGGGCTACAGTTAACATACACGGATGGGACACGGTTGCACCAGCTTTCATATACATTTAATGGGTTTCACCCAAGCAGGCCCTCTCAAGTTAGACGTGATACGCAGGAGCGTATCCCCTAGAGCAGTAGCGGCTCTAGACCCGGGAATGGCGGGGCGCACTCATGTCCCTTTATGACAATTAGTCCTGGGTAGTTCGCAATCATTTTCCTTTACTGACGCGTTTTCCAATTATCGTACTTGGCAACTCAAGACACGGTCTCTCCAAATGCGATCGAACAGCGATGAAATCATGGGCTTAATTCAGCTCAGTGGCGGAACCTGAACTGAGAATTGTGACAAAACATCCGTTTAAAACAGTCGTTAGTCCTGACCTGTTATCAGTCATTTTCATGAGTAACCGAAGGTTCGCTCCGAGAGCACTCCACAGTTAACAGCTGCTGCTTGTTCTCCCCGATTACGTAAGAAGACAATCGTTCATCTGGACGCTTATTTGCTGTATTTAAATCAACGTTAGTCACACTTGCATGCCTGACGACTCTCACGCAAACAGCTTGAGCAGCACGCTGCCTGTTTAACTGCCAAGTGCCTCTTTTTTATCAACCCACACAATACCGAGAGTGAAAGGCGATATTTCACTGGAACACGGACCTGATCGATCAACGCGAAGCACTGGCCTATTAATAAGTAAATTTTTTTTCTGTACTGAATTTCGCCCATGATTTCATCGCTGTTCGATCACATTTGGAGAGACCGAGTCTTAAGTTGCCAAGTACGATAATTGGAAAACGCGTCAGTAAAGGAAAATGATTGCGAACTACCCAGGACTAATTGTCATAAAGGGACGTGTCTGCGCCCCGTCATTCCCGGGTCTATAGCCGCTACTGCCCTAGAGTACTCCTGATCGCGCAAAGCAAAAAAACAGTACTTATTTCGCTCATACTGCCATCCTCAAAAAAACCCCATTTGTAGTCCATAGTAGTCTCTGCCTGAAACGCCTCATTGGGATGGCTCTTCCTCTATGGCCCCCACTTTCCATGCGCCCACTTTCTTCTGATGGGCCAGCTCTGCGGAGGGTGGATCTAGGCGGGACAAGGAAGCAGAAAGCAGTTTTCCTAGTCCGGCTCCAGAGTGAAACTGACGTGCCTCCCGAAGGAATTGACAGGCATATTCTACAATCTAATGCAGTACATGTGTATGGATCTAATGAAATTAACTTGTTCTAATAAACGCAGTGGCGAAAGTCTGGCAGCTCAAGCACGAATTTGCTATCGACTAAAGTTAGTTACGGCAACTGTTGGTGAGTACAGCAGTTTTACTACTCCGTAGCCACCCCATATAGACACATTTGTATAACGGGTTGACATGCCCAAGTGTAGACCGGAGACCGTAGAAATCCTGTGGGTCTGAGTTTAGAGGGAAACATGGACAGTGAGGGGCAGCTAAAAGTGGACCAACAGCTTATTGACTGCTTCGGTCTGTATTAGGACCTGCTGGTTTGTGTACATAGCTGTGGTGTGTTGTTAGCATGGAGAAACGAACAACTCCCGCGCTGGTATATGACGGAGGGGCGAAAGCTCCAAGCTAAACGGCCTTTTCGGAAATTGCCCATGGTAATTGTTTACTTATTGCTTTGGATTGACCAACTTTTCCTCGCAGAAAATGGGCGCATTATGGACAGCGTGCGAGAGCTAGACAGAGTGCCGGTTATGTCATGAACATAATACAGCTTTTCCAGACCGTCTGTGAGAACCGTTGCTTATATGGAGCTAGGGAATCGATCACTTTTACAGGAGAGAATTTAATATTCAATCAATGGAAATGCAGAGAAATCATTTGTTATACCGGACACTTTATAGCCTGTGCGCTTCCCTGTTGCTTTCACCGGTAGTATCAGAGAGCTTGCCCAGACATTGGAGATGTATCAGGCTGACACCGGTCATGGATAAGTAAAGCAATCGTTTCGTAAGCACCCAAAAACGCACACCAAGCTCTGCAAAATCTATGTGTGGTCTAACTGCAGCCCAACTCGGCAGACACATACAGCACTTCTCCGTTTTGCTTCAACTATAGTGGCTACAATCAGGCAACGTTATGATGGAACTGTCCCATTGCTGCTTACCAAAGTAACAGGAGCACACCGATCATAATTGCTGCATATTAGTTAACCAAAAGCATTTTTAATTTGCAGAGCACGTGAACTAACATGCAGTAGCTAATAAGCAGTCATGACTTTGAATGCAATCTGTTGCAAAAAATATTTGTTTCACGTCCGGTGTGAAAGCTGCTTAATGCGCACATAACGCCTGCATTCTCGTCTTTGCATTGACTTTGAATGTAGCTAATCTGTCCTGCGAAAAATTTATTTTGCGCCTGATGTGAAAGCAGCCTTATGAATAGTATGCGACAGCTAGAGAGAGCTCGGTTATGTTATGAACATAATACAGGTTTTGCAGACAGTAAGTTCCGTTAGCGCGGACAAGTTGCTTATGTGGAGCTTGCAAATTGATCACTTCTACGGGAAAGAATTACCTATTTAATCTCTGCCTTTTTCGGCTTTTTATTAGCTACAACAATTTTTAAAGGGGGATAAAATTATGTCAAGGTAGTGCAGAGAAATCATTTGTAAACTGGTAGAGCTTCTGCATTTCGCATTGCTTTCATGGTAGCACCGGAGAGCTTGCTCAGACATTTATGAAGTATTCGGCTGATCCCGGTCACGGATAAGTGAACCGATCACTAACTGTTGTGGCTCCCATCGGGCAATGTTATGATGAAACTGCCACATTGATGCTTACCGAAGTAACACAAGTATACCGATCAGAATTACTGCATATAAGTTAACCAGGAGCACTTTTAATTAGCAGGACACATAAACTAACATGCAGTAGCTGGTAACCGAGCGGTCATAACCACGGAGAAAAACCCTTGCAATACAGGTTTTACAGACAGCAAGTTCTGTTACTGTGAACAGTGTTCCAAGCATCCAAATTACAAACAAGTATTAAAAGTTAGCTTCAAATGTTCGCACGTCTTCTTTAGAATTTCCCCTGATATCACTCTTGCATATTTATGACACAAACATTAGCAACAGTAAGTGCTACTGCCACGATCAACTGGCTGTCACGTCAGGTTGGCTTATGCAGTAAAAGCAACTTTCAGCTTCTGTGTCTGTGAGTCACGGACAGTCGTGACCGATACAGGCTTTATCTTCAGATATTTTACAAAGCCTGCTTTTGAGGCCAGTTATTAGTGCTAACTCTTGTTAGTGCTAACTTCTTTTAACTACATTAAAAGAAGGATCAGCATGTTAGGTCCCCTTTAAGGGAACATGGGGAAAGAGTAATGTAAGGTTGAGAGAACACACAGTAGGGCCGAACCCCCACTTAGTGGCTGCACTGGCCGCCCTTAGCTGCCGAGACTGCTCTCTGTGCTCACATATTATTATCTCCTCTACTAATGGCTCCACATTAAGAAATTTCAGTCAGCCTTCTTTTGTGTAAACTTTCAATTGCAGTATTTACAAATAGATACAATAACAGTTCAGCAGGCAATGTCAGAAGCAGCAGAGAATAGTGCAGTGCAGTAGTAGGCAGAGGCATGTGTTCGCCATAGAGATGAAAAAAGAGCAGGCTAAACATAGACTTTGTGTCTATGCGATTGTTTATGAGAACGAGGGCAAGTCTCAAGCATAGACTGTATTAAAAGATGGACGCAGCTCCCGGGTCTGGATTGTGAGGCCAATACGGAAGTCTCTAAAAACTGCATTCTATTAAATGGTTGCTAAATTGCTTTATGTTGGTGGTGGCAGGAAGAAGTTCAGAGCTACAGAAGTCTATGAGAAAATGACCCTACTTTCCTGCCTGATTTATTTTTTCAAAAATAATTTTCCGCTGTATTTTATGGCATCTATCGCAAGTTTCAAGTCTCCTTCGATATATCACAATGTTCATTTTTGGGAATTATGGTCCCAAATAGAATAAAATAAAGGATAAAGCCAGAATATGCTTTAGGGGCATAGCTGTCCTCTGGTCCTCGTCAGATGTGGTCAGCTCCATCCGTAGATCCACTCCTTACTCCTCCATAGATCTTCAATTCATGCTCTTGTCCGGTAGGAATCACATCCAGTTTCAAAATGGCGCTGTTCATATTGCCAAAATTGAGGCTTCTTAAATGGTATACTGAAACCAGTGCGTGATGCCACGGTAGCTTTGTCCATCTTTTTAATGCATTCTATGGTCTCAAGTTTTCTGCCTTTACAAGCTGAGTACCAAATTTACCAATTACTTTGTGGCAAATATGAAAAGCAAAATGGTATTACTACACCAACAATAACATAAAATGGCAATAACCATTAAAAAATGGTGAAAAAAAATCAAATAATTCAACACAACATTACTTCCGTACACCAATACATGCTGCAAATAGGGAGTACAGCTTCTATCAATATGCCTCTATTTCCGTTGTTCTGTACTGATCTAAAATAATCACATGAATATGATCTTTCTAATCAGGACAATGATATCTGCATTTGCAATGTAATTATAATAAATATAAAGACTTCCAAGGGATTTAAAGACTACTAAGGGCCACACAGAGGGACAAAGAACCATGCTTTAATATACAAACATTTGTTTCTAAAGGGCAGGTTATGAAAAATGATAGACACCGTGAGCAGTGGCACGCACAAGATGTCAGCAGGCAGACTCCAAGAGCTGTCACAGGGATTAATCTTAGCTGTGACCTCAATATCCCCATCACTCAAATGCCAAACAGTGCGTCAGATTGGGCTGTGAAACTTTCTGGAAATTTTCCTGAATCTGATTGATGCATGTCCCTATTAAACCCCCTCTGTTGTATGAGCACATTGTAAGAAACAACAATCTGTAAAATGTAAAATTTTCTCTCTGTCCCCAATTCTCGTAGCCTGAATATTTCCAGTTATGCAGTAATATCTGTGCGCTGGAGTATGTCCAGTATTAGTGTCTGTCATGCAGTTTCATGCTCATGAATAATGAAAGACATGAAAAAAACCACACTGTGATAAATTATTATAATTCAGCCTGAGAGTGAATTCTGCTCTGCTGTTTTTAAAGAAATTAAATGAATCTGCTGCAAGGGTTCATTTAACTTTCATAGTGTTTTGTGGCGTTGGCAGATTGATTCGTGCTGGAGGGGCAAAGTATGAACTCCGAAATAGAACTGTGAATGACTTGAGACTCAATTAACACATTAACACGAATTCATAGTGTTGCTCATTTCCCACACATTTTGAGCGGCTATATTTGGATACTTTCAGACTGTGCACCTGGAGAGAGTCAGTGTTCTGTCATCACCTTAGCTTTACAAATGGTTCAAAGAAAAATGTCAGAGCATGGGACATGATCATTTATAAGAGACAATTAAAGAAATCCTAAAAGGAATATTTTTTTTCTTATTAGCTGGACTTAATATGTAGTTTGAGACAAATGTTTGTTAAAAGAATACAAGTCACTAATTACAATAAGAGAGCAAGTGTTCGTTAGCATGTTAGCTATACAAAAAATAATTGTCTGTTAGAATTTGACTCAAGATTTCAGCTTAAGATCTGCAAATTGTTGACTCAGACCAAGAAAGGAGATTATATACGCTGACCAGCTTTTCCATTATGACCACTTACAGGTTAAGTGAGTAACATTGATTATCTTGTTACACTGGCATCTGCTCGTGGGTGGGATATATTAGGCAGAAAGTGAATATTTTGTCCCCAAAGATGATGTGTGTTGGAAGCAAGAAAAAACAGACAAGCATAAGTATGTGAGCGACTTCGACAAGGTTCAAATTGTGATGGTTAGATGACTAGGTCAGAACATCTCCAAACCTGCAGCTCTTGTACGGTGTTTAAGTGAGGCATAGTCATTGGGATGTTGCCATATTTCTGTCAAGCATAAAAAATCCAACTTATTGTCGACAAGGAGATAATGGACAAGGTGCGCCTTGGTTGACAGCGAGCGGATGTTTAACAAACCTAACTTGACATCAACATTGCCGTAGTCGAGAGTTGCGTTAGCCGACCTCGCTGGGCAGGCTAACACACTGTGGTCCACAGCCCGGCCGAAGTTTCGTGGCGGGCATCGAGTCATGGACCAGATGGATTTGATTGGTTTTGAGCTGTCCCAGCAGAGATTCTGCCGAGAGCCTCGATAGTTATATCTCCGGCAGGATAAGGCAGCAATGTCCGGATGGAGGTGAAGCCCTGGCGGCCAATTCTGCAACAGGTGGAAGCTCGGCAGCAGAGTACTGGATAATTTCCGTCACAGGCTGGTGGATGGATATCAAGAGAGACCAGACAAGCACGAGGTAAGTTCAGAGAGTTGTTACAAGTTGTTCAATGTACTATTTGAAGTTGCCGGTTTTGCCTGGTGACTTTCTAGTCTGCACGTACTTCAACGCACACGTTTCATTATGCTGCCTTGTAAAGCCCTTAAAGGGCAAGCGGCCTCATTCTAGTGCATTCTATTCTGCTGTATACTTGTCTTGTCCAATATTTTTATTATTATTATTTGATTATGATGGCACTTCTGAGGTTGCACTGAGCCAATTTCTTCACTGTGCCTCCAGTTTATTTAATTCATTTATATATCTACCAGTATTAATACCATTATTTATTTACTCAATTCATGTCAACTGTCTACACTGCTGTTTTGCACCAAATACCTTGTGTTTGCACAGTGTAGTGTTTGCACTACCGTGATGTATATCATGAACATAGTTTAATATTTGTATATCTCTGTTATTCTTTTTTACAGAAACCATGGCATTACACGGCTTTATGCCTTCACGACTTCAATGTATCAGAGATGCCAAGGCTTGTGTGTTAGGCGTGAGTTTCTCCTCTTAGTGGCATTCATGTTTTTGTGCCGTGGTCAGCAATTATTCAATCAAAGCGCACTGAAGAAATTCACTTGCGGAATTTAAGTCATTGTGCATCAAGTTAATCAGTTTCACATGCATTACGGTGGATTTCCCCACTAATGACAAGGAAATCGATCATGTCTCGGGAATTCTCAGGCTTGTCTTTACTGAGGGATTAAAAGCAATGTAATTACATTAAAATGTTTCAAGTGGTCTTATTTTATTAAAACAATTTAAACAATCATGAAACAAATGCATTGTTTCCAATCCCTGAATAAAGAGAAGCACGGGAAGTTCGGAGTCATAATTGCTTTCCATGTTACTTGTGATGAGGTGCACCTTTACGCAAGTGAAACGGAAACTTCAATGCACAAGGATTTTAATTCTGCATGAGAATCTTATTAAGAATTCAATGAATAATTACGGACTACGGTGAATAATTCTAAAAAATGCATTAGACCTATGCCGAATGTGTGAGACTTGGCATCTCTGATGTTTTACAGCTTTGCATAAGTTCACAAGTGGTGTGAGGTAGCGATCTGGAACCAAATGCGAGGACACAGGATTGCAAAAATAAAGAGTTTTATTGAGCGAGGATGGTAACCCCCGCAGAGCAGAAGGTGACAGCACAGAGTCCGCAATCCAAAAGTCAAATTCCAGTGGGACAGAAAAGGGTTCAAAACTAGGGCAGCAAACACAAAAAACGTAGTCGACAAAAACAGATTCGGTACACAGGCAGAGGTTTGTGGGAGAAGCAAACTCATAAGCCAGAGGACAATCCGAATCGTAAGCAGGGCAACCAAAAATCGGTAGTCGGGCAATCTAGTCAGAATCAGAAACTCAATGAATACAAGGCGAGGCAACAGCAGAACAGGTAAGCATGAGAAACAATCTGACAGAGAATGGCTGTGAGAAGACACCTAATATACATTTCTGACGAGATCACATGGGGAGAAACACAGGTGCTGGTATTCAGACTGATTACAAAGAGAGAGGCACATGAGGGAGAACCTAATCACATGAAATTTGGCGAAAGCGATAACGTTGACAGGGAACACGAGACATTCCTGTAGACAAACATACGGCTCCAGTCATGGAGTTCTAACGTGCATAGATAATAAGAGAAAGGACAGCGCGATCAGGTGTGGAGCTTCCACAAAAATGCAGCAATGAAGATTAGGGAGAGAAAAGAGGCGAAGACTAGAACAGGGCGAGTGCAGAGAGCTTGTTAATGATTTAGTAAGTGAAACTATACAAATCCTTGGAGCTCGTTAGTAAGTTAGTATTATATAGAAGGTTAGTCATTGTTAGTAGCTTCTGGCGAAAATAATTAACTGTTAGTACTGTCAGTGGATAGAAAAGTAGAGTGAAACCAGCAAACGAGATCAGAAGGAAGTTTGAAAACCAGAATCCAATAAATCACCCGAAGGATGACACACAAGACTGGGGCTGTAAGTGAAGGCGAGACGAGAGACCAAATGGGGGAGACAAAGTGCAATGCAAAATGGAAAACATGAACCGGAATGAAACTATGATAAATTCTGTATCCAGGAATATTTTTATTCACTTGCGTGTGTGGTGGTAACCTACATAGTAACAATGCTTGAATGCGTCCTACACATGTAGGAGAACCATTGGGCCTTGGCAGAGGCAAGAGTATTTTTGTTTTATTTCTTTTACAGCCTTCATCTTACTTGCAGACAAGAAGCAAATCTTGCCATAGCTTTCCTTTTGTAAATCCTATTCCCCCTTAAAAAATTTCTGATAATTTAATCAATGGATGTAACTGTTGTCATGTCTTTGTTTATGTTTGCTAGTGGAGGTAAGGGGGAGTGCAATGTATTGGCAAACTTTGAACAAGTTAGGGATAAGAAACTTTGTCCTTTGGGAAGTATTTTTTTGTCCTTTGTTATTTTAGCTCATTATTTTTACAGAATTAAATCTCTTTTTATCACTGCCAATTTGCTTCAATTTATTTGTATATTTTTTCATGAGTTATGATCACTGTAGGTGTGCCACCAATTCCCTGTTTACTGTAGACTTACCATTATTTAAGAATTCATATTTAATCAAAAATAAATTGATAAGGCAATAAGGTAGCTATTTTCTGTTCTGTGTTGCAGTATCTGTTTGCTCCTTGTCCAATAATAAATGCATTCATCACCAGTTAACATAAGGCGCGTTTGCTGCACCAACTGGCTGTTCAGACACCTGTATAAGATTAGACACGTGCATCTAGGGCTGCTTTCCGGAAGTAGAAGTGAACGAACTGGACGAGCCAAATGAACAAATCTTTTTCTGATTCAAATGACTCTTCACCAAACTCAATGACAATTCCATACATGACCCAAATGGTCAGCCACTCTGCCACAGTTACCTCTGCGGAACAGCACTCAACTGCATATCCGACTGGATCTCATGAGAGTTCAGAAACTCGCGACCATCACATGAACTTCATGCAGCCAGTTGTTTGAGCCAGTCTGACAATCTGGCTTACAGCCATTTTTCAACATTTTTCATGCACTGTAAATTACCACAACCCAACAAAAAAATAATGTCGTCTAATGTCAAGTACATCTATGTAATTAATACGCTTCTTGTGTGCACCATATGTCGTCTTGGTGCAAAGTTGAGTGTGGGTATGAGGTACTTCCAAGAACACCCAGTAAATTTTTATTGGTGCAAAATTTTAAGTTACATAAGTGAAAAGTATAACCAAATATGATGGGAGTGTCAGAGTTGAATTTTTCTCATTAAGAGCACACGACTCATTCTGTCCTACTGGGTTGAGTTGCTTTTAAAGATCTCAAAGGTTTAAAGTTATGTTCTGGGAGCTACTTTTTCAATTTCCTTTACATTACATTCCATGACTTTTCAATAGGTAGCATAAATATTTGAAGTGTAGTTCATATTAAAGATTATCTTATACATGTGGAAGTGAAATATTATGGGAGGTGAGAACCGAAAATTCAAGTTTGATGGCACCTGCTGCCCAAAGCCTCAGCCGTTAAATTGAAGTATATATAAATATATTTTATTAATGAAAGAGCTGCGTCAATTTTTGAAAAAATCTCTCACATGCTGGAGCATGGTTTCAAAAAGGCAAGAGGATTCATGCTTTTTCGGCCTGCTGCTGGTTGACTCATGCAAGGATAAAGAGTGTAAGTGTGGTATAAACTTTGGAGGTTGCAGTTTTAAAGATTGAGCACAGAACTAAACTGAAAGTAGGAAAGAGACTTAGTATAATGACAAACATTTTAACATTGTACATGCAGAGCACTACTTAGAAGAATCTTTGGACAGTAGACCAGTGTGCGGTCCTGCATGGAGAAAATAAATTTTAATAATGTTGCACAATTTCCTTAATATGTGCAGCTTGTTTCATTGTGCTTTTTTAGATATCTGATAAGACTATGCAATTCCTCACTGCTTATAACCTGACACACCTGACGGACTGTTCCATACATCCGCCGCGGAAATATTTCACTAGTCCATCTGGGAAAGAGCCGTTCAAAAAGTTTTCAGAGGAGGAACCTTCAAAAAAATCTGCGGCTGCTGATTGGATGATGGTTCTTCTCGTCACACTCATCACCGACCAATCCACATTAAGCCACAGTACGAGGTAGTAGATGTGGACCGCTGCTGAGAAGCAACAGAAACAAACGGCAACATGAGAAGCAGCTGTGATAATGGCGTTACACGAATTTTGCCATTTTTGTAAAGTAAATTTGAGAATCAAGGGGACGCTTACAAGTACAAAGAAACTATTTGAATGAAACAAGGCACTTAATGAGCAGATGATTTCCAAACGATTGCAAGGACTGCAACTCGAGATCCATCCGGATTTGTCGGGCATGAGCCATTCACAGACTCAACAGGTTTAAGTCTTTATTAGCAGTACAAATGGAGTCAAATCAAAATGCTTGTTTGACAATACACGTGGCGTACTTTTCGGCATTAAAAAATACAGACTGTTGAGCAATACCATCCTTGATACATGGGCAGATGTGGAATGTTGTGACACTATCGGCAGCAAACTGTACACAATACAAGCAGCCACCCTGTTGTTAGTTGTTAGCTTGAGCTACATTTCAGTCCTTAGACTATCATCTTATATTAAATTATACCACACAGATGTATGTATCACTCACCACTTATATGTGACATGAACCTCATCAACGACAATTCCCACCACATTCTCCTGGTAAACTTCTAAGGAGAGCAGATTTATCCAGGTATCGTTGAGTCACCATGACTCCAGGCTACCATAGACTAACTGGCATTGTCCATGGAGGATTTCCGCGTTTTCTCCCAGTTTCCCAGCTTCTCTGATTTGATTGTCCATGAGGGCAACCAGAGGGGACATGATTATCACAATGGGGTTTGGAGTCCTTCCCATCTTTTTCACGACCAGAGGAGCCAGCTTGTAGATCAAACTCTTACCGAAGCCAGCGGGAAAAGAGCAAAAACATTGTTTCCCGTCAGAGAAGCTTTTAGTGACGTTCTTTGCTCCTCTTTTAATTAAGAAATTGAGTCTATTTCTGATTAAACTGCTGATATTGACCCATCCACAGGAACCGCTTTGCACGCGCCGTTGTATTCAAACATAAAGTCGCCCCCTGGTGATGTCACGTCTGCAGCTCCCACCTCTCTTTCCCCAGATTGGGCTGTAAAAAATTTTGCCGTGAAATTGTTGGACGATGGTAGTTGGCAAGACGGACCTGCAGGATTTCAGACAATGAATCAGGCAGGGCCGTCTGCTCTGCAAGGCTACACTGCTTAGGTCCCTGGACAAATTATCCCTCTGATGGTGAGGTGACACTGCTACTCAATGCACCATCACGCCATAGTTAAATATCTTATTGTTGTAGTAATGTGAAGCTACTAATGCAATTATAACTGCGTGGCCATAAGGTTTGAAGTTTACCAAAGCTATCAACATTGCAATTACATTACAATTACTTGCTGAGTCTCCTTTGGTTCAGCTAAACTCATAACAAACAAGCACCACTGGCTCAATACATGCTCGCCGTTTTAAAAAAAAAAAGATAATTTGTGACGTAAATACTGATGCAGTGTTTGCCTTATTTGTATTCACATTATAGGTTCCATTTGGAGTGGTAAAAATTTGCAAAGGTGAAACAAAATTCTCCATTAATTCTCCATTACACATAACTATGAGTAAGGCATTTCAAGGCACAGGCTGTATCTCTAAACAAGTTTGAATATGCAGCAATTCAATTTAGTAACAACTAGAGATATTGCCTGGATACTTGGCAATAGAATTTAAAATACGTCCAATTCCAATAAAGTTGGGATGGTGTATTATATGTAAATAAAAAAGAAATGCAATGATTTGCAAATCTCATAAACCCACATTTTATTCACATTAGAGCATAGACAACATATTCAATGTTAAAAATGAGACATTGACCATCAAAAATCAAAATTTTAAATTCTTTTTAGAAACCACGGACGCCGTGTCGTGCGGACTAAAGAGGAGAGGGAACATCCAGCTTGTAATCAGTGCACAATTCAAAAGCCTACATCTCTGATGGTATGGGGTTGCATTAGTGCCTATGGCGTGGGCAGCTTACAGATCTGGAAAGGCACTATCAATGCTGAAAAGTATATAGAGGTTTCACAACGACATATTGTCCCATCCAGACATTGTCTCTTTCAGGGAAGGTCTTTCATATTTCAGCAAGACAATGCAAAACCGTATACTGCATCCATCACAACAGCATGGCTTCACAGTAGAAGAGTCCGATGGTCTACCCGCAGTCCAAACTTTTCATGAATGAAAAACATTTGGCACATCATGAAATGGAAAATCCAGCAAAAACAAGCCAGGACTGTTGAGCAGTTAGAATACTACTTCCCTCTCCCAAAACTCCAGCAACTGGTCTCCACATTTCCCAGATGTTTACAGACTGTTGTTAAAAGGAGAAGGGATGCTAAGCAATGGTAAACACAGCCCTGTCCCAACTTTTTTGAGATGCATTGCAGCCATCAAATTCGAAATGAGCTAATATTTTTCATGAAATGGTAAAATGTCTCACTTTCAACATCTGAAAAATCATCATAAAATTAACATAGATAATAGTTCTGTAAATGTGGGTGTAAACCTTGGTAAAGGGGGTTCTTCGAATAATACCAGTATCTTGGGTCGCTTCATGCTCCAGTGAGCACGGACGCTTTGAATTTTGCAAAATTCAAGTCTTTTGCGCATGGGAATGCGAGGGTTAAAATTGGATTCGTCACATTAAATTAAAAGTTTAGGGTTTTAGTTCAGGGTTTTACCAGTATGCCAAGGCGTTTTTGAATAATCAACCCATTCACCCCAAACCGCAGCACGAAATGATCTCTTTTATGAGTGGATCGTAACCAAAGGGTTAACACATACAATTGAAGTGGCCGTGAACAAGCGAATCAAGCTAACAAGCATCATTCAGCGGGTATGTCATTAAATTATTCCATAATCACATCATGTCTTGTCAGTTTCTTCCTTTCATCACACAGCCAATGATCACAAATGCATTATGTTATGCAGGCAATTTAATTCATGGACATAAAATCGGTGAGCACCTGTGCATTGGCCCCACTTTTTGCCTTGTAACTGTGTGGTGTAAAATGGTCAGACCACAGTTCACACACAGCTCAGCCGAGGTCTTTTCTGGTAAAAGAATACCTCCAAAAGAAAAGTGTTCGCACTGTCCTTCAGTGGTTCCAACATCAATTTCCAAATGTAAGGGTTTCGAGTCGTCTCACTGTCTTCAGGAATGTCAACAAGTACCGTGCCTCTTGGACCAGTCACAATCAGGCCGACGCAAGACCCAACTTACAGCAGTCAACATTGAAGCAGTCAGGACCCTCCTCGAAGACCAACATGCTGGAGAAAGGAGGGCGCAAACTGTCAGCTGCCGACGGAATGGTCTTAGCCAGTCGTCATCCATCTTCAATCGGATCACACGTCTTTACCTGCGGTTCCATCCATACAAAATGATTACTAGGCATCAACTTCTTCCCGGTGACATGCAACAACGTTTGCAGTTCTGAACCGGCAATACATACATCCTTTATATAAGTAGATCATGACCGTCTCTTCATCTTAGTAAAACTAATTCTCATCCCAAAGCCGCTGATCAGTCAGTCCTTGGTTGAGCATATCCCCTAAGTCTCCGGCATAACGTAGCTAGAAAGAATGCACAAGAGTTAAGAGCCACTGAGACCACGCAAGTTTAAAGAAATAACAAATTCACTGGTAGGCAAGAGCTTAAATCTAACAAATCAACGTTACCCCAATTACATGTGACACACAGTTTAGAAAATGAGAGAAAAGTCATACCTGGCAAAAAAGGCTACATACAAATGGTCGTGCCAAAGTCCGAATTACAAAACTTCATTAAGCTAGAAATATGCACGTACCAAAGTATGGGAAGTCGGATACGAGCTTCCCAGACTAGGTCGTCTCCCTCAGATTTAAGGTTCGTGGCGCCTTTGGTCAGGTCGCACAGATGGCCCAAATCGGAATTTAGACTCCTCCCCTCGGAGGAAATTAGAAAACAATTATTATTCAAAGGAGATAATAAAAGTTCTTAGATCAGTGCAAGGACCTTGGAGACAGACCTCAGGGGGGGTCGCAAAGCACTTCTTGCAAAGGGGGAGAGATGATTTTAAATACACCTCAAGAGATAACTGGTTCAGGACAAATTATAGCTGGGGAACAGAAACTATGTTTTCTTGAAATATAGTGGATATGAAATGCATCTCATTCGACTCCTTGAATTTAGCTGAAGAGATACATACCAAGCATGATTACATAGAGAATTATGAATGTAATCGTCATGAAATTCCTTCCCAACAGACCCATTCTCCATGAAATTCACATCACTATTACCCCAGATATTATACAGTAATTCAGTGATGACACGAGGGCAGTTAAAACAGTGCAAGAGTGGGTTTTGTTTAAATTGAAACTCTTAATTCAGAACAGTTACAGTGATGAAATGAAAGGGTGCAGTGACAGTGTGTCCAGAAGAGGTCACTATGGCACTAATGGGGCAGAGAGCACAGGTCACACCCTGCTGAAGTGTCCAGTTCCAGGCCCCCTTATCTCAGTGGTAGAATTGGGGGGGTGCAGCTGTAGAGGATGTCTGGACCCTGATGACTTTACTACCCCACTGTTCCCAGCCATGCCGGACTGGAGACGATGCCAGCTGTGGAGAAAGTATAGGTTCTTATGCCTTTATTATCCCACTATGTTAAGAACAGAGGACAATAGGCACTTTTGGTCACATGTCCATGTTATCTCCTGGCCTCCCTCTTACACCGTGAATTTCCTTGGCTCCACTATAAACCAGGAGTCAATGGAATCCTATGTTTTTTCTGTGCCCAAGCTTTTGAACATGACACGGCAAACCTGGCTAAGAATGCAGATCCAACATTTTTCAAAAACGGTTTATGCAACTGGAAGAAGGCTCAAGAATTTACTGAACACGCCCAAAGCAATGCACACAGAGTTGCTGTCACTACACACTGCCATAAAACGAAACCAATAGATGTGCAGTTATCTTCAGCCAAAGCTGCCCAGCAGCAGGAAGCAAGACAGTGTCCTATGAAAATTGTGAGCTCTGTACAGCTCTTGGCTCTCCAGGGAGCCATGCAGCTGATGAAGGAAGCTTCTGCCAGTTATTGAAAGTAAGAAGTGAAGATGACCCTGGCCTAGCGAAATGGCTGTCAACAAGAAAACATGACTTTATGTCCTCCGAAATCCAGAATGAAATTTTACATCTATTTGCAGACAGCATAATTAGGGATATCATTAGAACGATTCATAAGCTGCCTCTCCTCCAGCACTCCAATATGATCAATGGAACACAGGACATAGAAGGCACTGAACAGGAAGCCATATGCGTTCAGTATGTGGATCATGATTTGGTCCCTCATGAGGCTTTCTTGGGGTTTTATGAAGTAACAAGCACAACAGGAGAAAACCTGGCTACAGTCGCCACAGACATGTTGCTGCGCTTGGGTCTGCCTCTGTCTGGTCTGCGTCGACAGAAATATGATGGAGCAGCGAACATGTCAGGCAACAGCAAAGCAGCACAGGCCAGGATATGAGAGATGCAGCCACTGATTTTTTTTTTTTTTCAGCAGCCTCTGCTGAAGCAGAGAGGAGCTTCAGTGCTCTGCGAAGATTGAAGACCTGGCTGAGAAGCACAATGGTGCAAATGCGCCTAAACAATGTTGCGATCTGCCTCATACACAAATGCTGGATAAAGTCAGCAAGGAGAAAATCTGCCTGGAGTTTATCCTTGCAAATGGTACAGGAAGCATGTGTTAGGTTCGTTCAAGTGAGGAAAAGGTAGTGGAGCGGCTAAGAGCTGATTATAGGCAGAATTGTGCATTTGATGATTCAGGCATGAAAATTGGCATGAGCAGTCTCCACGGGTCAAATATGCATTCATTTTTGTTATGTGGCACGTTGTGAAAAATAAAGGATGCCCGGAGAGAAAGAGGTCGCAAGATTCGAGATTCTTTATTGTCATTGTATAGCATACAACGAAATTAGTAATACATAATATTAAATATATATATATGTATATATATATATATAAAAAAAGTAGAAATGTGTCTAAAAAGTAGAAGCATATTTCAATAAATAGGTAGTTTGCATTCACACTCACATACTCTCACACAGACACACTGCACATCCACAGTTCTACACACACATTGCCATCATATGCATCACAGCCTGTGCATCACAGTAAGTATTGCACAATAGTGTCCATTATTAAGTGCTCATAGGGTGTAGTTCTTGCATGTGCTGTGTTTAATATGGTTACAGTGTGTTGTTTAGAGTGGTTATGGCTTTCGGTTATGGTTTCGGAATCGGGTAGTGCATGTTTTTATTGACCGATTGCACCTTCCTGAGGGCAGTAGTTAAAACAGGTGTTGGGCGGGGTGGAATGAGTCCTTTATTATGTTGTGTGTCTTCTTTAGACAGAGGGAGGTGAAGATGTCATCCAGGACAAGCAGCTGTTGGTTTGTGATTTTCACAAGTGATTTGTGTTGCCTGTCACCCCACCTAGTGGTGATACGTATAAACAGTATTCTTGACACGCAGTTTAAACAACACTACTGTTGTACTACGTCGGTCACAGACTGACAGCTGCCAAATCTGTGACCGATAGTGTCTATGGTGCTGAAAGCTCAAGCAGGTCACTGTCTGAGTCAGTAGCTATCATGTCATTAACATGATAGCTACATGGCTTAGACATGGTAGCTAGCTACTGACTCAGACAGTGACCTGCTTGAGCTTTCAGCGCCATAGACATCGTCGGTCACAGACTTGACAGCTGTGCTACCATGTTTTTGTTACAGCGTATACATTAAATGGACACAGCCAGTCTATGATAAACATGGTAGCTACATGGCTTAGACATGGTAGCTACTGACTCAGACAGTGACCTGTGTGTCTGTGTGTGTGTGTGTGTGTGTGTGTGTGTGTGCGCGTGTGTGTGTCAGAGGGGGTGATCTGTGGCATTGTCCTCTGCAGAAATATATAGCGTGACTGGCATGTTTAAATAATGGAATAAATGAAATGTTTAAATAACTATCACAGGGGTTGAGAATGCTCCGCCCCTTCCGTTCTGAGACCCATGCTCCGCCACTGGAAGTATGGCTAATGAAAAAATAATAGGCTATTTTAATAGAAATGGCGTGATTTGAGTTCTAAGCAGGCAGAAATCGAGCGTGCTATGCGCACACAAATTTGCCGTTCCTACTCGTGTCCCGCCCCCCTTCTGAAACTAAAGTTTCGCCCTTGCTCCTAGGTGTTGATCCTGATCAAAGACATCTCATCTCAGTTATTTATAATTTAATTAACTCTCTAAATTCCTACGTATCAACAAACCTTAAAAGAATATGGGAGGATGACTTGGATACAAGATCGTCTGATGACAAATGGATGAATCCTCTATTGAGTTCATTACATGAATGCTAGGTTGGCCAAAATATTTCCAAATGTAAGTGATGCCTGTTACAGATGTAAACAGTCACCTGCCAATCTTATTCAGACGCTGTGGGCATGTCCCAGGTTAACTGATTTTTGGATGGAAATATTTAATACCTTTCAAAATACATTCCACATCCCTATAGATTCTAACCCACTGACAGCTATATTTGGAGTGCCAGTGAATGATGACCTTCCTATAGCCATGCAGAGGATCATAGCCTTCACTGCACTGCTGGCTAGACGCCTCATTCTCCTCAAGTGAAAACAAGTTTCACTTCTTAGCTATAGTACATGGATTGCAGAGATCTTGCATTGCCTTAACCCTTAAATGCCGCCTGTGACAAATTTGTGACGATTTTGGGGGTTGTCAAAACCACTGACACCACATAAATTTTGCAACCTAATGCCCATAGTGACATATTTATACCATCATTGCTGCCATCTGATGCATAAAAGTGGAACTGACACGACACTGGTGCACAAAAGTTATAATGAGTAAAATGATGCATCTGAAGCTGAAAAAAATACTCATGAGACTAATATTCCACAAAATAACAAAAATTCTGTAATTTATGACTGAAATGAAAATATATCAGTAGTGGCTGGTGAACTGGCGATAGGGGAGGCTCAAAACAATCCCTTTAAAATAAATGATTGGTCACAACCCATTTTCAATCATATTTATTAGGGGTGTAGTGGCTCTGAATCACGGTTTTTTTAAGGTGTAGTACCATCACCTGTTGCCATGGGGTGAACATCCGAGCTTTCTCTTTTCCTTTATTAAACCTGACGCAGTCTTGAACAAAAGTGCCAAAAATCAGAGGGCACGAGAAATGCCTCTGGAAAAAAAACTTCACTGACATTAGGAGGCAACATGCTGCACAGAGCCAAGTAAAGGACAACAGAATCATCTCCTTTTAACCAATTTGGTTACTCTAATCATGATTTGCTTATTTACTTTGCTGAATGAGAAGAGCTGTTTATTAAGATAGCATGATTAATTGCCGCATTCTGAAAGCTAAATGGCCATAGAACAGCACGGATTTGCACGAAAGCGTATTTGGCCATTTCATGTGATTTTGATCATTTATATCTCATATTTACGTTTCATCCGCTTTGCAGAATGTTTTCCACCTTGTGAATATTTTAGACGCTTAAATCAGTGGTGTTGCCAGTGGGGGTGCTGAGACACATCACTTTTTAACTGCAATTAGTAGTTCTCAATCATTTTCCTTTATTGATGCGTTTTCCAATTTTCATAATTGGCGACCAAAGACACGGTTTCACTCCATATGCGATCTATCAGCGATTAAATTTTGGGCTAAATTCAGTACAGTTGCCGAACAAGGACAGAGAATTGGGTTGCACAAAATTACACGCGTCCAGATGAATGATTGTTGTCTTACCTAATCGGGGACAACAAGCAGCACCTGTTAACTGAGGAGTGTTCTCGCAGTGAACCTTCTGTTCATAATGAAAATGACTGAGAACAGGTCAGGACTAATGATTGTATAGTGCAACCCAATTCTCTATTCCTGTACGGCAACTGAGCTGAATTTAGCCCATTATTTAATCGCTTTTAGATATGGAGAGAAACCGTGTCTTTGGTTGCCAATTACGATGATTGGAAATGTGCCAATAAAGGAAAATGATTCAGAACTACTAATTGCAGTCAAAAAGGGACGTGTCTCAGCACCTCTGCTGGCTACACCACTGGCTTGAAATCCAGGGCGATTTGAAAATAAATCTCTTTATTTTTATTTCATATTTATAGATCTCCTAAAAATACTACAATGAGAGACGAAATCCTGAGTTGGGATGTGGCGATGTTGAACGAGGATTTTTTTAAAGTGTGATGAGACTATAGCCGTCATGGGGTGTGTAGGCAGTTGCATGTAATTTCTTGGAGCATACTGTAATGTGAATATAGGCCACTAGATGGCAGTATTTACCTTTTTTTTATTCAGCTCAAACTGGAGCTATGTTTAGACATGTCCTGGACATGTCTGGGGCAAGTCCCCGAAAAGTAAAAAAAAAAGAGGTCTAAATGTGGGTGGGGTCTGCAAAAGAGTATATAAGGAAAAGAATTGAGACAGTAAAGTAGTAGGAGAAATTGCAAGAAGAAGGATACGTGTGACCAGACCTGTCATTTCTGTTCAAGACCTGTGAAGTTTCTTTTGTGGATTTTTCTCACCCAGGACATCACCAAGCCGCCCCACAAAAAGGACTGTAAATATTTCTTTTTGTTTTTGTTATAATCAATCTTGGTCATTTAGTTGTAGGTTATTGTTAGTTATTGTCTTTGTTCATTAAATGTGTTTGAGTTTTTAAAAACTGTGTCTGTCATCCCTTGCTGCTGCTGTTGTGTTGTAATGTAATAACAAATTGGGGCCATAACAAATTGGGGGCTCAAGGTCCGGGCTAGACCATTGTGTGAGTAATTTATTGAAAATCTAACATTTCAAATTGTGAAATTGTTTTTGTGAATTTTCCTAGATATATATTGACAACAGCAATGGATGATTTCTTGGCATCACCAACCGTAGGGGTTTTGAAGTCTTTTAAAAAGACAGAACTGTTGGAAATATGCAGACATTTGGAGCTGACAGAGGTAAAACCAGCCATGCGAAAAGCAAGACTGGCTAGAGAGATAGTTGAATATTACATTGATGAAAATGTGTTTGCACCAGGAGATCTGGAACAGTTTCCAGTGGAAAATCCAAATATAGAAATGGAACTTAAATTAAAAATGCTAGAGATTGAAAGGGAGGAAAGAGAAAAAGAAAGGGAGGAAAAAGAGAAACAAAGAGAATTTGAGAGGGAGGAAAAAGAAAAAGAAAGAGAATTTGAGAGAGAGAAAGAGGAAAGAGCAGAAAGAGAGAGACAGAGACAGAGAGATTTTGAATTTGAGAAATTCGATAGAGAAGAAAGACTCCAAATGGAGCAACTAAAAATAAAAATTCAAACTGAAAATAAATTTCGGGCTAGCCAGGAGGTAAAATTGGTGCCTCCATTTTCGGAAAAGGATGTTGACAACTATTTCCAGTGTTTTGAAAAGGTAGCAAAGAGTTGCCAGTGGCCAAAGGAACACTGGCCTCTGATGTTGCAAACTGTCCTCAAGGGTAAAGCTCAACAAGCCTATTCGGCTTTGTCTGCCGATGATTCCTCTGATTATGAGGTTGTCAAAAAGGTTATTTTGAGAGCTTATGAGTTGGTTCCAGAGGCTTACCGACAGAAATTCAGAGGTCTGAAGAAATCTGAAAATCAGACTTATGTGGAATTTGCTAATGAGAAGCAGGTTTGCTTTGAGCGCTGGTGTACTTCTTTGGAGGTCAAGGATGATTTCAACTCACTAAAAGAGATGGTGTTAGTTGAAGAATTCAAGAACTGTGTTAAAGATGATATTAAGACCTACCTTAATGAGAAGCAAGCACTGAGTTTGCAATCAGCTGCCAAATTTGCAGATGAATATGTTCTCACACATAAGTCCAAATTTCAGTCTAGCAGTAACAATAGATAGTCCCAATTTCAGAAAAAGGGTTACGGTGATACCCAAGATTCCTCACCCAAAGACAAAGACAAATCTGGTGATGGTGCTCAGAAATCCAGTAACAGGTCTGATCAAAGTGTGAAAGCTGACAGTGACAAAAGTGGTCTAGTTTGCAGTTATTGCTAGAAATCTGGTCATGTTACAACTAACTGTTGGTTCCTTAAAGCTAAGAAAGAAAAAGAAAAGGATACCAAACCAAATGCCTTTGTGAAAACAAGGTTAGAAACCCCTGTAGTAGATAACCGATCTGCTAAATTGCCTGCTTCTTGTGGGGCTAAAAAGCCTAATACAGCTGACTTTGTGAGGGAGGAATTTCTTCCATTTGTGTCAGAGGGATTTGTGGCTCTGAATGAGCATACTACTCCTGTCCCCATATATATCCTAAGGGATACCGGAGCTTCTCAGTCACTTTTGTTGATGGACTCCTTGGAGTTACGTGATGAGACCGCTTCAGGGGATTTCATACTTGTACAAGGTATTGAAGGGAGGACTGTATCTGTACCCCTGCGCTCTATATTCTTGAAGTCAGATTTAGTTACAGGACAGGTAAAGGTGGGACTGATGTCAAGTCTACCTATAAAGGGTGTTTCTCTGTTGCTAGGCAATGACCTGGCTGGGGGCAAAGTAGTTCCCCCTGTACATCTTACTTCACAGCCGAGCACTGAAGATGGGGATGAGGACCCATCTCTGTATCCTTCTTGCGCAGTGACTCGTGCTATGGCCAAGAAGCCTAAAGAAGATGTTGTGGTGCCGCCCAGCACATTGAATAGTCAGGACTCAGGTGGTTTGCCTCATGACTCTGATTGGCCTACTATGGTTTCTCCGTTTGAGGACTTATCAGATACTTTTATCAGTTCTCTATTAAGCCAGCCGGATGGGTCTGGTGATTCTGATGTGTCTGGAGACTTGTCTCTGTCCAGAAAGCGGTTGATTGAGGAGCAAACTAATGATCCTGAAATTTGTGTACTAAAGAGGAGAGCCCTTCCTGAAAAAGAAATAGATGCAGTTCCAGTTGGGTATTATCTCAAGGATGGTGTGTTGATGCGGAAGTGGCGCCATCCTGATATCCCTGCCAATGCAGATTGGGCAGTGGTCAGGCAAATTGTTGTTCCGAAGGTCTATAGGAATGAGATCTTAACAATGGCTCATAGTTTACCTTTAGGAGGTCATCTTGGTGTTAACAAGACTGTTGATAAGATCATGAAACACTTCTTTTGGCCTGGGCTTCGGAAAGACGTTTCCAACTTTTGCAAAACCTGTCACACTTGTCAGGTAGTTGGAAAACACCAGTTAGACCCACCTGTAGCTCCATTGCAGCCTATCCCAGCATTTGGGGAGCCATTCTCTAGGGTCATTGTTGATTGCGTTGGTCCATTACCCAAGACTAGATCTGGAAATCAGTACTTGTTGACAATCATGTGTGCATCTACCAGATTCCCCGAAGCCATACCTCTACGTAACATTAAGGCAACTGCAATCTCGAAGGCTTTGATAAAGTTCTTCACGTTGTTTGGTCTTCCCAGGGAAATTCAGTCAGACCAAGGTAGCAATTTCACTTCAGGATTGTTTCAGCAGGTTGTGTATGAACTAGGTGCAAAGCAGATTCTTTCTAGTGCCTATCATCCAGAAAGTCAGGGTGCCTTAGAGCGGTTTCATTCCACTCTCAAGACAATGATGAGGACTTATTTTTATGACCATGAGAAAGACTGGGATGAAGGGGTTCATTTGCTGTTGTTTGCAACTAGAGAAGCAGTGCAGGAGTCTACTGGATTCAGTCCATTTGAGCTAGAGTTTGGTCATGAAGTGAGAGGACCTTTGCTATTATTGAGTGAACAATGGCAAAAGAAAGAGCCGCATATCAGTCTGTTTGACTATGTTAGCAAGTTCAAGGAAAGACTGCGTGCAGCTTGTGACCTAGCCAAAGAGAATTTGAAATCAAGTCAGGGAAAAATGAAAACTTGGTATGATCATAAGGCTAGAAGCCGTGAGTTTAAACCAGGAGATAAGGTCCTTGTGTTGTTTCCCTTGCAGTCCAATCCATTGCAGGCAAGATTTCATGGTCCTTATGAAATTCTGACAAAACTCAATGATCTCAATTACATTGTGAAGACTCCAGATAGGAGAAAACCAAAACAATTGTGTCACATTAACATGCTGAAGCCTTATCATGACAGAAATGCTAGGGTTGCAGCTGTCACTTCAGATTCTCCAATGGCCGAGATTTGTGAAGATGAGGGGGAGTTTCAAGATGATGAACCTAGAATTAAAGCTGAAGTTCTTTCATGTAAATTGTCAAATTCTGAAGTGTTGCAAAATCTTGATGTAAAACTCCAGCACTTAGAACCCTCACAGAAAGATCAGTTTGAGAGGTTGATCAAGAAATATGAGGATCTTTTTCCTGATGTTCCAAAAAGAGTTTCTATAGCCTCTCATGATGTAGATGTTGGTGATGCCAAACCAATATAAAACAGCATCCGTACCGGATGAATCCTGAAAAGAGAAAGATTGCTGAGAAAGAGGTTGAGTACATGTTAGAACATGATATTATCAGACCCTCCAACTCAGATTGGAGTTCACCCTGTGTGCTAGTTCCAAAACCTGATGGAAGTACTAGATTCTGTACAGATTATCGCAAAGTCAATGCTGTAACTAGAACTGATGTGTTTCCAATACCTAGGATTGATGATTGTATCGATAGAGTAGGGCAAGCAAAGTTTCTGACCAAGATTGATTTATTGAAGGGTTATTGGTGTGTGCCTTTAACTGAGAGGGCCAAGGGCATCTCTGCTTTTGCCACACCATCTGGATTGTACCAGTATGAAGTCCTACCCTTTGGCATGAAAAATGCCCCAGTCACGTTCCAAAGGATGATACAGTCTACCATCGCCGGATTGCCACACACGGGTGCGTACATCGACGACCTGATCACATGGAGTGACTCCTGGGAAGAACATCAATAAGATGTAGAGACGTTGTTCCAGCGCCTGACCCAGGCTAACCTGACTGTTAACCTGAGCAAGAGTGACTTTGGTTGTGCTACTGTCACCTATCTTGGCTACGTCATAGGCCAGGGTAAGGTGGCACCCATAAATGCTAAAGTCCAAGCCATCATGGACTTTCCAGTTCCTGACAACAAAAAAGCTTTGCGCCGCTTCCTTGGAATGATCGGGTACTACCGCAAGTTCTGCAAGAACTTTGCTGAGATTGCTCTCAGTCTAACTACCCAACTGAAGAAAGGCGTAAAGTTCACCTGGGATGATGCATGCCAGAGAGCCTTCGATCGCCTGAAGTCTCTGCTGTGTCACGTCCCCGTGCTCAAATCTCCTGACTTCAACAAACCGTTCTCCATCGCGGTCGATGCTAGCGACCAAGCTTGTGGATCTGTGCTCCTACAGAGAAGTGACTCTGATGACATTGAGCATCCCGTGGCATACTTCTCCAGGAAGTTCAATCGCCACCAAACAAACTATTCCACAATAGAGAAGGAACTGTTGGCTCTCGTCCTTTCTTTACAACTCTTTGAAGTTTATGTTTGTACAGGGGAAAAGCCAATGATTGTGTACACTGACCACAAACCGTTAATGTTTTTGAGTAAGATGAAAAACAAGAATCGGAGATTGTTGAATTGGAGTTTGATTTTACAGGAGTTTGACTTGGAAATTAAGCATGTGAAGGGTACAGACAATGTAATTGCTGATTGCTTATCCCGTGTTTGAATATGTATATATTGTAATGTGAATATAGGCCACTGGATGGCAGTATTTACCTTTTTTTTATTCAGCTCAGACTGGAGCTATGTTTAGACATGTCCTGGACATGTCTGGGGCAAGTCCCCGAAAAGTAAAAAAAAGAGGTCTAAATGTGGGTGGGGTCTGCAAAAGAGTATATAAGGAGAAGAATTGAGACAGTAAAGTAGTAGGAGAAATTGCAAGAAGAAGGATACGTGTGACCAGACCTGTCATTTCTGTTCAAGACCTGTGAAGTTTCTTTTGTGGATTTTTTTTGCCTGTGTTTGAGCCTTTTTCCTCACCCAGCACATCACCAGGAAACCCACCAAAGGGACATAACAATATATATATCCTGTGTTTATTTGAATATTGTATGATATGTATATATAGACAAGTGTTCACTTAACCATTTTGTATTGAAAAGAAAAATTTTGCCTTTATGAGTCAAAATTTTTCCCTTTTGGAATGGAGGTGTAATGTGAATATAGGCCACTAGATGAAGTTTCTTTTGTGGATTTTTCTCACCCAGGACATCATCAAGCCGCCCCACAAAAAGGACTGTAAATATTTCTTTTTGTTTTTGTTATAATCAATCTTGGTCATTTAGTTGTAGGTTATTGTTAGTTATTGTCTTTGTTCATTAAATGTGTTTGAGTTTTTAAAACTGTGTCTGTCATCCCTTGCTGTTGCTGTTGTGTTGCAATGTAATAACAAATTGGGGCCATAACAATACACACCTGAAGCGGCTTAAACGATTTAAAATGCTGTCAGGAAGAAGCCTGAGTTTAGATTTTGCTAATTACAGCTGCTCTGCCCTTCCCTAAATCTGCTCCTGTGTACTTGGCCTAAATAACAATCAAGAAATTTTGCCAGTGGCCTATAACGATTAAGGTGTGATGATGAAAAGCAGACAAACCTAACTGGGCTACGGTGTTCGATTGAAAAAATGTCAATAATTTGAATAATCAGAAAAAAAACTTCCTCTGAATTACATCTCTCATTACAGCGTTTTAGGACATTATTAAAGTTTAATTTAAAACAGATTTGTTGTAAGGTCACCCTGGATTTTAAGCATCTAAAAATACAAAAGGTGGAAGACATTCTGAAAAGCGGATGAAACGTGAATGTGCAATATGAATTATCACAGTCGCATGAAATGGCGTGGCAATGGCAATCGTGTTCATGCAAATCTGTGCCATTCTATGGCCATTTAAATTTCAAAATGCAGCAATCAAACATGTTGTCTTAATACACAGCTCTACTCATTCAACTTAAAGAGTAAACGAACCCATTATTTGATTGCTCATCAAGCAAAGTAAACGGGCACAGGTATAATTTTCTTAGGCCTTGTTCAGACTGCCAGCCTAAATCCGATTTTTTGCATATTCGGATTGTATCTAGCTTGAATTTCAGGTGGTCTGAACAGCAGAAAGCCACATGAAATGCGATTTTCCTGAATCTAAGGCTATGTTCAGACAGCAGGTCTTGATGCACAATTCGGATTTTTTGGAGAAATCCGATTTTTCTGTGTGCTCATACATATTAAACATTATATACAACTTTTATATGCAACGTTTTGAGTATGAACTGAATGCGACCCTGAAGTGACCCGCATGCGTGAAAGAGGTCCTGAGGTAATAAGTGACCACACCCCGGCTGTTGTTATTGTTTTTCCCGCCGCTCCTCCTCCTGGGACGCATATTTGTGACGTTTGCCGCATTTCAGTGACATAAAGGTCAGATAAATGCGACCTAGCTGTTCAAACAGCAGTTGCATTGCAAAATGTCAGATATGTATCGGATTTAGGACCACATGATAGTGGCCTGGGGCGGATAAAAAAACAATGGATTTTTGCTGTTCAAACTGTCTTTTAACAGATCGGATACAGGTCACATATGGGCAAAAAAAACCTGATTTGGGCCACATTTGCCTGCTGTCTTTTGTTCACTTACCCTTGCCCTTTTGTTATTGGTTTAGATCTGTAACAATGGAAAGTGCTCTGTCACTTACTGTTAGCACTTGTCTCTTAGGAGCTCTGCACTTTTGTACTAGTCCTGTGCACTTTTGTACGTCGCTCTGGATAAGAGGGTCTGCTAAGAACCTGTAATGTACTGTGATGTCTGCCGAACGTAGCCTTATTCAACCCACATATGGAGGTGGTTTCAATTGCGATTCCAATCGGATTTGTCTCGATCTGAACAGTCTAACCACTTTAATAGGATTTGAACATGCACCTTTCGTCATTTGCACCACAACAAACAATTACAACGCAATTCTGTATGACGGAAGTGATTGATTCTGCGCATGCCACAGTGCCGTGCCAGTTCTGACCGCTGCAAAAAAATAAAGAACACAGCAACCTCCTCCGTTTCTGGCATTTTCTCACAAATTGTAAAGCATTCGCACCAGGGTTAACCATAATAATTTGACAGATTTCCAGTATCAATCCTCTGTCATCCATGACACCTTGTTTGTGTAAAATTCTACCTAATCAATCCAGGTGTGTGTAATTTTTATCGGATCTGAGCGCTGCACAATAGGGACGCCAAGATTGGATGTGATCACTTGCAATGTGCAATAAGAACGGTCAGTCAGAAAGATCAGATTTTGATCAGATATGCAAAAAAATTGGATTTGGACTGCAATCTGAACATAGCCTTACAGTTGACTGATGTCAGTCAAGTTTTTGCCGTAAGCATTTCCTATGCCTTTTGATGTTGGTCATTTTCGTTTAGGACAGCAGGGGGGTTAATAAAGGAAACGCGAGAGCTTGGATGTTCGCCCCTTGGTAGCAGGTGGTGTTACTTTGCTTTAAAAAAAATCGCGATTCAAAATTGTTACACCCCTAATATATAATGTTATTATTAGATTTTTATATATATATATATATATATACGGTTTAAACCAGAAGTTAACATACACTATATAAAAAGGCACATAACCTTTTTTTCTCACAGGCTAACATTAAATCAGATTAAACTTTTCCTGTTTTTGGTCAATTAGGATTGCCAAAATTATTTCTATTTGCTAAATGCCAGAATAATGAGAGAGATAATTTAGACAATTTTAATTACTTTCTTGAGAGTCAGATGTTTAATGTTGTACTGAGGAAGATGTGTTCCTAAATGGAGGGATGTATTACCCCTGAACTAAATGTACATGCACAACACTAGCTACAAACTATAAACACAGATCCTCATCTAAGTGAACACATATCATACGTCCCTTCCTCTTACAGTCTGTGAACTATATCTTCTCAGTGATATGACCACCTGTGATGATAAATCACAATTCCCTGCTGTCATCTTTGAGAGGATTATATCAGCCGAGGCATACTGCTCAATCCTTTGAGTTGGCACCCTTCGGAAGCATTTAAATGAGCTTTTTTCTTTTTCCCTGCCTCCACTCCCACCAGAGGACCACCATAACACTAGAATTTAGTCATGGCTGACCTTTACAAGTGATTTGTGCTAATCCAGCAATTAACTGCACTATAGCGCCCTTTAAGTAAATACCGCTTGCATCTCACTAACCTCCAAAGAATGTTTTGTTTCCTGACTTAAAAGCATTTTCAATTAGACAAAACAGATTGACCATTTCCTGCTGCAAAACAAGCGTGGCTCTGGAATTACCAATGAAATGTGAAACTCCTTATTTTAAGCCTGTGCAATTTTGTGTAGTATTTATGTTATTATAAGATCTCCCGAGATACATGAGCATTCAGTGAGTGATTGTTTAAAACACCAGACCAAGCCATGTGGCCTTTCTATATTGAATGAATTAATCAGGCACTGTGTTGTACCCATTGATTATAATTACACACCTACTGAGGGTAGAGGTTTGCCAAGAGCAGCATCAATCAGCAAACTGCATTTGTGGCTCAAGAATTATCAAAAAAAAAAAAAAAATCAATTTTTACAGTGTGTGTGCCCACAATGTGGTCCTAAAAATCATTTTTGTTTTTTCTTTTCAATAATGGATTTTGGTTCAGCTCTGTAGGAGATCTGCACTTTGTTTCATTCTGTTTTTTGTCTTTAGTTGATTTCCATTGTCAAAAAAACCTCTGCATAATGTTGAAAATGTACTTTCAAATGACAAGTTTTGATGCCAAACAGAAAAGAGGTAATGGATGTTTATATCCTTGAACAGAGTTTTTATATGCACTATCTCATCATACACTCATGCACTGACAGAGCTCTGGAAATCAAATGTGTAAAGTGCCTATTTTATTGCTGACATCCATCATTCTAGAATTTGCAGTCTGATGTCCGGAGGTCTTAAAATTGAACTTTGGGCATTGTGACAATGATTCCTCAAACATTATGCTCCGTAAGGTGTTGGGCAGTGCCACAATTTTAACATGCTACAGTATATATCCTGGACAGTTCTCTCAGTATTGATGAAGAAATTCTCAACTTTAAGATGATAATCATCTTTAATGATCTGAACTTTAATTTGATGGTATTTGAATGAACAATACTTGCAGCCCTTCACATTTATGTTTTTGGGAAAATTTGTCAACTGGCATCAATGTATATGGTGACTGCAATCCATTTTGCAATTCATAAATAACAGAACCAGTACTGAAGTACAAAAGCACTGCAATTCATTTTCTCACATGGCAACATACAATGAAAATGTATTGATGAGAAATTCCCAAGTAGTTAGCAGCCAGAAAAAAAAAAATGGATAGCAATGCTCTAAATAATTCTTAGCTTTCCATCCCCATGATGGGGTGGCAGAAAAAAACAAAGAGGGTTTCAGACGAAACAGATTTAGACCCTGCAGAATATTTTAACATAAATCTGGCCATGACAATTTTCAATCAAAGTACACAGTATACCACTTTGATTGTGTACATGTTTTTGTAGGGTGGAAGGACAAGTGGATGGCTCACTTTGAATGCAGAGACATGACCTTGGGCTTGAACAAGAAGATTCACAGCTGACCATGAAACAGTCAGCTACCAGAAAAATCACAGAAGGGCCACTCCATAGATGTCTACAAACCTTTGAACTATTGGGGAGCAACATGCAAAAAAGGGTGTGTGAGATTTTATTTTTGAAATACTACTACCATGGATATCAGTATTCATAATTGTGCAGTTTTTGCCTGTGAGGAAATTTCATCTGCAAAATATATTTACATTAGACTGCCTGTCTGTGTCTGCCAATGAATTTTTAAAAATCAATCACACATGAAGTCCATGCTTACACAACAAATAAATAATAGGTCCCTTTTAGCCCTGCACACCTTCGGGAAAAAATAGGTGAAATTCCACCTGTTTTTATTCCTGTTACAAAAATAGCCCTGCAAAGCGGGCATTACCCCTCAGCCCCTGGATTGTTCGGAATGAATATAAATTGACTAATGCATTTTAAAGTTATCCTGCTGAGTACAAAATTCAAGATGGAGGCTGTGGTGGCCATACTGGGAATCCTAGTGGAGTTAAATTCGAAAGGCTTCTGTCAGTACACAAGACTAAGCAACAGAGCAAAAATGGTGTAGATTGATGAAGGCATCTTCAAGTTATCGTGCGGAATACATAATTCATCATTCATAATACATAATGAACATCCTAGCACCGTCAAAAGCAATAGCCTTCTGTAGGTACACAAGACCAAGCAACACAGCAAAAATGGCATTGCTTGACGAGGGCGTTTATTATTGTGTTGAATACAAAAGTTTACAGGACAGCCGACAGACAGACAAATGGACAGACAGACGGGCGGACATTGAACGTGATGACAATACCCCTCTGCCCCTCAGTCAGAGCTGAGGGGTAAAAAGCTCTGTATCTCAAAAATGGCAAATGCCAGACATATGGTTCAAAGTTTGTTTTAAACTAGATAACTACACCTTTATGACTAAACTGTCATTTTCCACAGAACATTTGCTGATGGCTAAATTAAAAAGCAAAATCTAATATTTACAGTTCAAGCCTCTCAAAACCATTTTAATTGTCCATTTGTCCAAACCATTTTTACACAGGATTCCAAATGACACCTTGGGTTTATGCGTATTAAATTAGGCATAAATGAAACGCATTATTATGAGCCACATAGTAATGTAACTTACCTTTGAAATAACCGATTGGTGAGTAATTCTGCAGGTAACCAGCTGACACAGGAATGCTTTCCGTAATATTCCCTAGAGGTTTACCTTATGAATCGAACAAACGCCCATGAAACAAGGGTTATGAGAAATTAGACAGTAGTAGCTCAAAGATCTGAGGCTAACGTTTGGAGTCTCTAGAAGCTAGAGGGGATGTGCTCCCATTTTTAGAGCATAACCTCAACCCAAGCTAGTGGCACCAAGGCTAGTGGATACAGGATATATTCAACATAGGTAGAAGCAAAGCTGTCTCAAATGTCAGATACGGATGTTAGACCAGACAACTGGTGCGGCATCCAAAAATGCATTCAAAGAATTTTAACACAAAGTCCACATGAAGTCAAAATCAATGTTTAAGTATTATCTCATATGTCTTGCCTTGTACATCACCTATGCACCAGTATCTGGCCCAACAATGACAAAAATGTCATTTTGTTGATATTCTTATTGATATTTCAGTGTTTCTCTAATCCTGGAAAATGACAGAAAAATGCTGATGACTCATGCTGTACTCGCAGGTGTATACTACTTCTGTATCCAATGAAACTGCTTTCTAGAATTTTTTTTGTCCCTCCTCCAGGACTGTAAATTCTATCAGCAACTGGCAGGCACTGTCAACCAATGAGCTAGCAAGCAGTCATTTCCTGTTGCTATGCTTTTTGGTTGCGTGAACTCCCAGTTTTTTCCCTTTTCTTCTTAATATTTGGTAACGTTCCCATGAAACGGCTAGCTGGGTGTCGATGTGAGAAGTGGAACGAAAAACTCGCAGTCTTAGTGATCTGACATGCATAAAGAAGTGGTCTTTGTCAGGGGACATACTTGAATTGCCAATTCACACAAAAACAAGATATCAGAGCGTGTCATTAAAACTCTGTAAAAACTTCAGTTAAGATGAGAGAAACAATATGAATTCACTATGTATTCTGAAATCATATCACTCATTTTATTTAGTTAAAATTGTTTGTTAGCACTTTGACAAAACACTGTTTTCTAGATGAGTTCTACATACAGTTTACACTGTTTGTCATTTTGCTATCTGTTTGTGTTAATTCATTTCTCTTTCTTGAGTTACCTGGCTTCCTGGTATGAGACTTCCTGGTTGGAGGCTGGCAAAAGATGAGGCTGAGGGCGGAGCAGGGCTTTATGCTGAAGGCCCTCATGGACTGGACCAATAGCTCTGACATCGTGGAAGGGGGTTAGAGTTTCTTTATGGTAGTTTTAGTTCTTGTCTATATAGTTGTCCCCTGTGTGTTAAATTTGGTTTGGTCAGCCAGTATATATATTGCCCCAGTGTCTCGTTCTGTGAGGTCTGTTGGTTGAGTTCATGTCTAGTTTTGTTTCCTTTATTTTTCAGTAGAGTGATATTTTGTTGACCTCTTTTAAGGGCCCTGTAATTCTGATTTCATCATTTTCATTTGTTTTTTTTTTGTAAAATCTATCTTTCTCGTAAAATAGATTAATATTTTTTTGAACTTTGAACCTGTGTTTTGTGCTTGACTGCTTGGTCTGCGACAGACCTCTACACACAGCCAGTTTTTAACCTGTCTCCTATTCTGTTCAATAAAACCATTCAGGACAGACTGAACTGGGGCACAGTTATTTATGTTAAAATTTCAGTTTAATTTTGAATTTAGTGTGGGACTCTCTTCTGTGAAACTGACCCTGTTTTTTTCACAATCATTTGAGTTTCTAAGCACAAGGCAAAGAATTGACCTTGATAATATTTCAGATTTGTAATGAGCAAAGAATGATTATTTTTCTTGAATCTGCTTCCTGATGGATTTGCTGAAGTTAAGCAGAGTGTTCTTTGAAGGATTGTAGGAAGTTGCAGGCTATTAAGTGGATGCACCCTAAACTACAGCGATTGACGTTGTTGGTAAATACATATCATGGTATGATGATTTTGGACAGATTGAAGTTCATTGAACATAAAGCACACCGGCAGTCATTATTGCTATGTTTCTGCAAAATCTTCCTATTTTCATGAAGGTTATTTTGATTTTGCTTTAATCCAAAGCAACTTACATTTGATTAGACTTGGGGCAAATCTCCCTTAGAGCAATGAGGGGTTACCTGCCTTGCTCAAAGGCCTACTGTTCCTATTGTGGCCACCGTGGGGCTTGAATCACCAACCTTCTTACCCCAAGATTTCATCGGATGTGTATCTGCAACATAACGTGAGCAATGCTATTTGCTCTGTCTTGCCTGCTACTTTATTTTCCACTGAGAGCAAAACGCTAGCAAAGCATCTTGCTGATACAACTGAACTTCTCAGATTTTGCTTATTTTGTCATTTTTTCCTGGATATTTGTGCTTCTACCATGGGTAAGTTGGCTACAAAGTTGAATTTTCTGCTTTAGTTGTATCTAATATCATTTCTGACTTGGTTGTGCTTTAGTCTACTTCAGTCCAGCCACGAGCGCCACAGATAAAAAATTTGTGCCTTTGTTTTAATCAAAACAAAATCAATCAAAGACAAGTTGTTTAAAAGTAAGTTATAAACAAATTTTATATCAAAGATTTGTTGCAAGTTTCTTTCAGTTGACAGCATATCCACCTTGATAGTTCCCTCGATAGTTACTTCCTGCCTGCCACGATCTGGGCTGCAGTCCCCATTAGCACAGATATTAACGTAATTGGAACCAATGACTGTAGATGGTTGAACTATGGGAAACATATCCCTGCTATATTCAGATCAGCGTGGGCCTGCCACCCCTAAGAATAGACTCAGCGCTTATTCTTGGCAGAGCAGCAAGCCGAGCCGCTTCTAGGACGCTGTGGAAACGTGCCGTGCAGACGGCTGGTGGAATCACAACCACTGCTTAAAACGGCCACGATCAACTCCGGCAGCCGTTTCGCGGCTAAGACGCTGGAGCAGATCCTCAATGGTAGCGTTCTCCTGGATTCTACCGGTACCACGTGCAAAGCAGAGGTAACCAGAATTTTATTTGGAGGTTTAACACATGGCTACGAACCTGGTGTAGGAAATAGGGGTATAGGTTTATGGGGCACTGGAACTTATTCTGGGACAGGGGTGACCTGTTCAAGCCTGACGGGCTGCACCTGAACCGGAGGGGTACCTTTGCACTGGGCCAGCGTATGTTGAGGGTAGCACAGGCTTATTTAAACTAGGGACTTGGGGGGGCCCTATGGGGGGCCCAGAGAGGTTAGTGAGTGTTACACATGGGGAAATGCAGACTGCCCCGATGGAAGCTGACGGCGTAACATGCACTATCGATGTTTTACTTTTAAAGCAACAAAGCGTAGTGGGGGGCTCGAGGCGGCGGCTACATGGGAAATCAAGGGGGAAGAGCATTAGTAATAACCTGAAATGTTTTTATTTAAATGTAAGAAGCATAAAAAGTACATTTCCAGACCTTGAGGCTGTAGTGATCAGTCAGGGCTATGACATAGTTGGGATTACAGAGACATGGCTATGTGAAGAGGATGGAGATGAATATAATATAGAAGGTTATAAGCTCTTTAGGAAGGATAGATGTAAAAGGCGAGGAGGGGGCGTAGCACTCTATGTCAACGAAAACATTAATGTACAGGAAATTCCCGAAATTGAAAATTCCTTGTCCTGTGAAGATATCTGGGTCAGGCTCATTGGCAAACACAAGACAGGTTTAAACATAGGAGTATGCTATCGACCACCAGCTTTGGACAGTACAATCAATGAAATGCTTTTAAGGAGGATTATGCAAGCTTGTAGTGGTGGTGGGACTGTTGTCATGGGCGACTTAAATTATCCTGGTATCAATTGGGAAATGGTGAAAGGACAAGGTAGGAGGGAGGAAGAATTTCTAGATGTTATAAATGATAATTTCTTGGTGCAGTATGTTAATAAACCTACCAGAGAGAAGGCAATTTTAGACTTAGTGCTCTGTAATGACCCCAATAGAATTAGCAATGTTGTGGTACTGGAGCCACTTGGGACAAGTGATCACTCCGCTGTTAATTTTGATGTTTCATGGGAAGTTAAAAAGGTATATTCTAAAACAAAAATTTTCAATTTTAGACAAGCAAACTTTGACAGGATGCTCTCATATCTAGCTGAAATAAAATAGGAGACACTCCTGGACTATAAGTCCGTAAATGAGATGTGGGAAAGATTTAAGGGGGTTTTACTTGAATCACAATGCAGATTCATTCCGAAGGTGTCCAAAAGTAAGCTGAAAAAGCTAAATTCTCAGTGGATGACTAAAAGTATTCGTAGGATGTTGAGGGAAAACTGGAATCTTTATAAGATGTACATAAAGGATAACAATGAGAATACTAGGGCTGAATACTGTAAAATGCGGGCTGTGGTCAAAAAACAGCTGAGGAATGCTAGAAGACTGTATGAAAGACAAACTGCAGAGGGGGTAAAAACCAGCCCTAAGTGCTTCTTTCAGTACTGTAGCAGAAAAAGGAAAGTGAAAGAGCAGGTTAAGTGCATAAAGAATAAAAACGGATCACTGCTATATGATAACAAGCATATTACGGATGCCTAAAACAGTTACTTTGTTGAGAATTTTACCTCAGAGGGGGTCTTTATTTGGCCAGAGGGCATGTCAAATGCTCAAGATTATTTAGCGGAAATTGAGGTTCGGGATAACAAAGTATTAGACAAGTTGCATAAACTAAAAGCAGATAAGGCGGCGGGTCCTGATGGCTTATATCCTGGAGTGCTCAGGGAAGCTGGTGAGTTCATCTTTAAGCCGCTATCCGCCATCTTTCGACGGTCTTTAGAAGCTGGAGAAATACCAAATGATTGGAAACAGGGCAATATAATACCAATATATAAGAAAGGGGACCGTACCGAGCCAGGAAACTACAGGCCAGTGAGTTTAACTTGCATTTCGTGCAAAATATTGAAATCTATCATGAAAGATGAGCTGGACTTATTTCTTGAAGGTAACAGTATCTTGAGGGATAGTCAACATGGTTTTCGGAAGGGAAGGTCATGCCTAACAAACCTTCTGGAATTTTTTGAAGAGGCCACCAGGACTTACGACCAGGGCAGGGCTTATGACGGCATATACTTGGATTTTCAGAAAGCATTCGATACCGTACTTCATAAGTCACTAATTTTTAAAATGAGCTCCATTGGAGTTACAGGAGGTATTCTGAAGTGGATTCAGAACTGGTTACAGGACAGAACACAAAGAGTGGTGATCAGTGATATCTCATCTGAGCTGGGTATGGTGGGGAGTGGCGTCCCCCAGGAATCGGTGTTGGGACCCCTGCTGTTCCTCATTTACATTTATGACCTTGATAGGAATATTGAGAGCAGATTGTAAAAATTTACAGATGATACTAAATTGGGGGGTTTGGCAAATAGTGTAGGGTCCACTAAAGTGATTCAGGACGATTTGAATAGAATCCAGAATTGGGCAGAAATGTGGCAAATGAAATTTAATCTAGCGAAATGTAAAGTTGTACATGTAGGTAATAAAAACATTAGACGGGATTACTTCATGGGAGGTTTAAAACTGGAATGTGCTGCACAAGAGAAAGATCTGGGATTGATTGTTAACCAACCCCTCACAGGTTCTAGCCATTGTGCCGTAGCAGTTAAAAAAGCTAATCGGATGCTGGGATACATTGCCAAAAGTATTGAGTACAAATCTAAGGATGTGATGCTTCTTTTGTACAACACACTCGTTAGACCACACCTGGAGTATTGTGTACAGTTCAAGGGGACCATATTTTAAGAGAGATATAGAGGCTCTTGAGAATGTTCAGAGAAGAGCCACCAAGCTTATTCCAGGTATAAAAGATGAAAGCTACGAGAAGAGGCTAAAGATCCTTAATCTCTTTAGTCTTAGGAAAAGGAGACTCAAGGGTGATTTGATTGAGGTCTTTAAATATGTAAAAGGGATTAACAAAATGAATCATGTGGGATTCCTTCGACCAAGTGTTGTGAGTAGAACTCGGGGTCACAAATGGAAGTTGACCAAAGATAAATTTAGCACTGATATTCGGAAATATTTCTTCACCCAAAGAGTAATTTCAATGTGGAATAGCTTACCTGACCATATTGTTGAGGTGGAGACCTTGGGGGTTTTCAAGAGCAGGCTTGACCTAAAGCTAGATACCATTGAGTCATTTAGTATCTGAAGGGATATATTCACAATAGTATAAAGAAACTGGCGAGCTTAGTTGGGCTGAAAGGCCTGTTCTTGCCATTCATATTATATGTTATGTTATATTATGTTATGTTATGTTATGTTATGTCATGTAACCTTTTGAGTACACCTCTTTTGTAGCATATGTTACGACTCTGGCTGTTTTCCAGGGCCTGTGTCATCTGCTTTTGTATTGGGTACCTGTTGGGGTGGAGTTTGGGGTAATTAAACAAACTCGGCACACCTGTATTCGGTGGTTCCAGGGGTTGAAAGACCGGTCAGCCTTTAGCATCGCAGAATGTTTCGTCGTTCCCCCACGCACCTTGTTTTATTTGTGGTTTTGATATGTTTGTTCTTTGCAACCAACAGGCACCATACAGTACTTTCCCTTCATTCACATCCTACACTACTGACAACGCTGATTTTCATATCTCACTGGATGGCCGTCTGTTTCTGATGTTTGATTTGTTTCTTTTGGATAACTAATAAGCTGCTGTCATTTTTAGCAAACCGATTCTAAGTTCCTGTCTTGTTGTGCCCGATTGAGCCGTGGTCGTAACACATATTACAGAAATGAATCATAGGTTTGTATGACTAAATGTATGAATAACTCTAAGGAGTAGGTCCTGTTACCCTGCATAACATAATAAATCAACTTTATTTGAAAACTATATTTTTTGAGGGACATTAAAATGAATATTATGGTACATGCTGAAGATCCTATAGAATGAACATTAAAGATTTAATGCAATAATGTGCACATATTCTAAGATTGCATTAAAGGAATGTAGTGTGATCTCCCAAATCAATGGAAATACAAACCATTATTAGTCTCTTGAGAAACACACAAATGGCAAGGATGAATAAAAAAACAAGACACAGTATGATGCATGAAAAAAGACTGACTGCTTATCTAACTTGGGACATTGTATCAAAGCTATGCGGAATGCATCAATACCTTGAAATAACTAGTAGTCTTTGAGTTGCCTTAACATCAAAAGGAGGGCATTGTTGGTTGCTAACAACGGAATTGATTTTAGAACTACCTGTACGTATATTTATCAGTAGCAAAGCCATCCCGTTTCATTTCTAAAACATTATGCTCAGAACATTCCTGTCTGCTGTATTCCCTGTATTTTGTTATAAATAACGTTTGTGCTAATCACACAAAGCACGCACAATGAGTCAAATCGTGATCACATACACTCAATAAACACAAAAAAATTATACAGTGCTGCAGTGTATGTGTATGCAGATCATAAAGGCATCAAAGACTGCCACGCACAGACCTTGGTGCCGGATGGACATCAACACATCCAGATTTTATAAAAAGCCATGTCAAACAATGCTAGCTTGGGCAAATATGAAAATGCTTACATTCATTGGCACTGCACAGCTCAGAATGCCTCGAAATGAGAATAAATCACAGAAACAAAATGGTTCAATGACCCAAGGAGTAATACCATCCAAGCTGTTTTGCCTATGTACAGCAATAACAAAAATCAGTGGGAATGCTTATGGAAATCTGTATTTGTTGAGGGCTCATTGAACACATCGCACGTAAGACATATCTTGTTGCACTAAGAAAAAAATAGATTAATAAATAAAAATGTTTGTGTTTCTGCAGGGCAGTGCACAGCTTCTGTGCATGATTGATATGCATTGGAATATCTACCTGGGCCAGCATAGTTGTGACGAAATGGTCACCATATGACCACAGTACAGACCCAGCCAAGCTTCTCATAGATGTTCTGGATTAGTAAGCGAATCACCTCTGTTATGGTCACCACTGCTTGGTGTCTACTATGCATTTTTTTGTGCGCAATACCTCTGGTGAGAGGGAATACCATTTCGCTGAGGGAAGCACAGAGATACACTATATAATATTGATATCAGATTTTATCTCAACCCAGTGCACACATGATAATAACTTCTTCAATGCAAAACAAAAACGAAAAATATTTTCTTTATTATTACGCGTGGTTTCGGCTAAGTCACTTTATGGATGTTAAAAGTGACTAATTCATTGTACTGCACATTGAACACCAAATGTGACACTTTTATGTCTCAATATGCATAATAATCCTTTGTAATACTTCTATAATTGCAAAGTAAAGCGATAAAAAGTGCATTAAGATATGACCTGACAACCTACAATAGTGGGAGGAATGCTCAGGGGGGAGATTCGGGGCATTCTGATCTATTTGTCACAAAATACAAGTCCATCAACACCTGTGATATGAAGAAAAGTTCAGATTATCATCATTTCAGGCAGCCTCTGGCCTGCACACCTACACACATCCTCATTACTTAGGTAATAAATTGGGTCTCTTCCTGCCTGAGAGAAATGGCTGATTTATATTTATTGATACAAACTAATTCTGGCCTGTTAGCAACTTAAGGGTGCTTTTGTTCACCTTTTTGGTGATGCTTAAAAGCAACTGGTTATTATTTCCATTCAGAGTCAAAAAAGGGAAAAATTTACTACTTGTACTAGAATCAATTGCAAAAATGGTACACGCTGAGTGCTGACCGAAATGGTTTTGTGAGGGGGAGTCATTGAGATTTTGCTACACCTTTTTACTTTCAAGAGCCTAATTTATAGATACAGCTATTACTGTTTGCACGAAGATGTCTTAGTCCACAGACGTAAGCAAGAACCAATGCTTCTTACAAGCGTTGTAACAGCCATATAAATATCATGCAAAGGTGTATCTCTTTGGGATGGCAACATGGCACTCAATAATGTAGTCCTGTTTGGTTTGTTCCTTTGATTTTGTTTGCACATTACGTTTAAAATTTGTTGCCTATACTTTGTTATACAATTGTAACTTCACAGGAACTCACTTGCTTCAGAGATATGAATACTTTTGTACATTCTAGAGTCTCCTTGAGCAGTTTCGCCATTGGAAAGGGCTTTGTACACAAAAAATAGATTTAATCTGCTGTCTTTCACAAAGTTGGTCCTCCATGGTTTACTCTGGCTGCTTGATATAGCAAAATGTTATGCTTTTCGGGTGAATTTTGACAGTTTTATTTGTTAAGAAGGTGGATTCTGTCTTGAAATGTCAGTCATAGTCATTAATATGTGGTACAAACAATCCCAGGCCAGTGTTATCCTTCAATTCTGTCCGAATGCATAAATTGCATATAGTTATTAGTAAATCTAATGTCCAGATTTCAACATTTTCATTTCTGCTTATTGTGTATATGAGTCATGGATATCCTTTGCAAGAAGCAGCACAGCACAAATCGTTTATAGATCAGATCTTTTGGATTCCTCTTATTCTTCAAATTAATGAAGCCAGAGTCTCTCTTACTTCTCCTTGTAATGTATTCTATCTTGGCCATACACTCTATAAAGACAATATTTTCCAGTTGTCTAGGATACACATTTTTTTATTTATAGGTGAGCCAGAGGCAAGTCATGAATGGTCACAAGGCATTCTTTCATCTTGGGGGGGTGTTTCGGGTTCGGGTTGTTAACAGGGACACTCGCGACACACACGGCATTTACCACTCTGTCGCGACTGTGCACACTCGAGCCTATTGAGCCAATATGGTCAAATAAGAAAAAAAAAAAAATTCTTTGGAAACTCGTCCTCTTACCATAGCCCTATTTTGCTATCCAACACCTTTATAGAAATGCTTAAATCGAAAAAAAAAGTTTATTATTATTATTATTCTTATTAACAATAATGTCAAAGGGATGATGCCAAAATATGCGCCGGAGTGTGAGTGTCAGGCCAGCGCCACGGAACAGAACAAGGCTTGCCTTGGCTCTGGAACAGTGCTGCTATTTTAGAAGCATGGGAAAAGCAACAGTGAACGGGGTGGGGGCGAGGAATCAGCGGGTAAACTGGCAATCGCCATGGAGCCCAACCATCGGTGATTGCCGATTCAATCGTCAATCGGCCGAAGCCTAATGTATGATAGGATGAATAATAGGATGAATATTCATGAAAATTCATAATTTAGGCCTACAGCTCCCCAAAACACTGAGCAAGGTTAAGTTTGCTCAATAACTCCACGTAGGTATTAACTTATTAGCAGACGACCTCCTGTATATATTTTTGGTATAAGAGGATTGTGGTTTAAGTATTAAGTACACCTTTTTGGCCTTGCTTTTTGTGATTTTCTGCATTTTATTGTTTACTAAAAAAAAGATCCCCATTAGCTGACACCTAAATGACCAGCTAGTCTTCCTAGGGCCAAAATACTATACTTACAAAACAACATTATCCTCTTCAGCCCTGAACCTCTCGCTCAAAAATGACATGCCCAAAATTAAATGAGTATATCTCTAGAATAATCTTCATATCATAATTAAGGTAACACCTTGGGGATGGTGTAAAAATCAGTATACGTGTTACTGAGTTAATGAAGATGGAACACAGCATACATGAAAGATCTCATTTACGCCTCACAAAATTTTACTTTTATCCCCATTGAATTTATTTAGCTGCAGTCTGAAACCTCTAAAAATTACAGCAGAGAATCTCACCATTATCTGTGCAAAAGTGTAAAACCCATGCAGCTCGACCAACGACGGAGGAGCCGGGAGCGAAGGCTTATGCGTGTGGATTCCAGCTGTTATAATGGAACATTTTAATTAAATCTTTCATGCCTGCGTCCCGCCTTGGACCATGCTTGAGACTTACCTGAAGTACTCCAAGTACAGTAATTCTAACCTAATGCCGTGCAGTGAATAACCCAAGGTGCACGTTGGAACACTGGCAGAAACTGAACAAAACATCAGACATATCAGTGATTCGGGCAAACTAAGCATAATGATTACAATGTTACTCTCGTTTAAAATCTGACTGCGATTTAAAATAGATAAAGGACTGAAACGTGTGAATCTCGGGGCAGCTACGCCACCAGACTCTTCTGTGAAAACCTCTGTTACTCAATTTACACCCCCGGGTCATAGCGCAATTGCCAGATCTTAGTTTGGTGATAGTTCAAGAGGATGAAAGAAATCATCTTGGCATAAACATATCAGTGATAGTAGCATCTTGGCATAAACATATCATGAACCCATATTTATGTACACTACAAGGCCCCTTAAGGGGATTGGCCAGGCACCAGCTTATAAACCCAAGGGTGCCCTTAAAGCCAAATCCCCAGAACCGATACTAAATAAACCCTTTAGGGGTAGACCGTAATTTGCAATCCAACTTAAAACCCATCACTACCTATAAGCATCAGCTTGCTAGTCTAGAATGTTCAGGAATCGTCCCCTAAGTACCAGTCATAACATGGCTAGAAAGAATAAAAGGATTAGGAGTCACGCAAGTGAAAAGAATAACAATAAATTATTCACCAGGTAGGCAAAAGCTTAAGTCAAACAAATCAACATTAAACCAATTACAAGTTACACACAATTTAGAAAATGAGAGAAAAGTCATGCCTGGCGAAAAAGGCCACACACGGATCAGGTTTGCGGGAAGTCCCAATTACAGAGCTTCACTAAGCTGGAAATAATGCACGGACCCGCATGTGGGAAGTCGTTTACGATCTTCAATAATTACAGGGCTACGGACATGCACAGGGAGAGATTGGATACAATCTTCCCTGACTATATAGATCGGCTACACACGGCATAGGGATGCGTGTGGGAAGTCGACCACGATCTTCCCAGAATGGATTGTTTCTCTTCGCTTTAAGCTAAATCACGTCTTTGATCCAGGCGGCCTGGCCATAAATGATCTGGAAGGGGGTCGAATTTGGTTTTTGGAGTTCCACCATTTGGAGGATGTAATAAAACAATTTAGCAGAGAGAAGAACAGGGCGATTACCCGAAAGGATTCTGACCAATTTTCCGGAGTTTCCAAAAGGGAATGAACCATAATTCCAATGGGAATGAAACATACTCCATTCAACTCCTTGGACTCCCCTGAGAATAACAAGACCCAACATGATATGAATATGTACTAATATGATGCAGTTGTCATGAAAAAGTCTCAAGATGAATTGGTATATTAGTAAATTGGGTTATTAGTACAGAAGTGATGTCTTAGCAGGATATTGAACATATTAGCATATTATGAAGTTCCCAGAGGTTTAGATTATTTTAAACAGATTAATATACCTGGACTTTAACTTAAGACTGAGGACAGTAATATGACTCCCACAGGGGCATTGTGTCACCCAGAGCTTTGCGAATACCCTCCTGTACAGAAAAACAGACAGACCATCGACACCTTCCACATGCAGGCTGAGCGAGTATCCTGGGGGGAAGCCCGCAAAAGTTTTATTGCTATCTGGCATGGCTCTGGACCGAGCTTATCAGCCATTTGTTACTTACAGCCTCTGGGCTCCCCCACTCATCAGCATTTCCAGATCCTACAAAAGTTTATTCTAAATCAAGGAAATCAGAGCAAAATAAGAGAGGTTTTAGTTTAGGAATGTCTAGGTTGAATCTCCAAATTGACATGGTGTGCCATTTCAGATTTCTCTGATACCAAACTGTAAAACTCATTTAATTTCACTTATATGTCACAACAGGCATACATTCCATCGAATTACAACAATTTCATTATTAATATTATTGCAACCAGCTCTGTTCAAACATTTTCCCATTCAAAGAAAATATATACAAAGGAATGTAAGTTTGACTCCACAGGAGCAGATTTATTTTCAGTAAAACAAGCAAACAAACAAAACTATAAATACAACCCCAATTCCAAAATAGTTGGGACAAACCGTAAATTGTGAATAAAATCATAACGCAATGACCTTCAAATCCCACCAGCCAGTATTTTTTTCACAAAAGAATAACATAGCAAATGTTGAAATTGAGAAATTTTACAATTTTATCCACAAAATGAGCTCGTTTCAAATTTGATGGCTGCTACAAGTCTCAAAAAAGTTGGGACAGGGGTCTGTTCACCATGGTGTAGCATCCCCTCTTGGAGTGGAGGTGTCTGGGCATTGAGGAAACAAGTTTCTTGAGTTTAGCCATTGGAATTTGATCCCACTCTTGTTTATTACAGAATTCCAGCTGCCGGAGAGTTTTGGGTCTCCCTTGACGGACTTTTTCTTTAATTATGAGCCAAATGTTCTCAATCAGTGAAAGGACTGCAGGTAGGCCAGTTCAGCACACAGACTCTTTTACTACGGAGCTATGCTGTTGTAATTGCTGCAGTATTTGGTTTTGCATTATCCTGCTGAAATACACAAGGCCTTCACTTGAATTGATGTCGTCTGGAGGGGAGCATATGTTGCTCTAAAACCTTTATATACCTTTCAGCATTCATGGTGCTCTTTAAAGCATGCAAATGTTCCACACTATAAGCACTAATCCATGCTCATACCACGAGAAATTCTGGCTTTTGAACTGAATGCTGATAGCAGGAGGGGTAGTCTTTCTCCTCTTTAGCCCGGAGGACACGACGCCCATGATTTCCAACAAGAATGTCAAATTTGGACTTGCCTGACCACAGGACACTTTGCTGCAGTCCATTTTAAATGAGCCTTGGCCCATAGAACATGGTGGTGCTTCTGGATCATGCTCAACAGTGGCTTCCTTTTTGCATGATAGAGTTTTAGGTGGCATCTGTGGATGGCATGGCAGACTGTGTTTACAGACAGTGGTTTCTTGAAGTATTCCTGAGACTCAGCCTCTCTTAGACATCCCTTTTATAGCCAAACCTGATGCCAGTTAACTTAATTACTTGCGAAATGTTCTGTCAGCTGATTCTCTTATATACACTGCCCCGCCAAAAAAAAAAGTTGCACACTCAAATATTTAGTTGGAACCCCTGTAGCTTTGATTACAGTGCATGTTCGTCTTGTCATTGTTTTGACAACTACATGCTATGCCAGAACATTTATTTTTGATCAGAAATGCCTTAAGTTTTGGCTGAGATCTTGTCTTCTCGACATAATGAGTTGAACCACTCGGTGGTCTTTCTTGAGCTCATAACTTTTACTGTGTTTAAGGTCAGGACTTGTGAAAATGATCCCTCATTCTTGTTTTAATCATTCATGGTTTTCTTTGCTAAATACAGGCCAATAACTTGCCCATTCTGAAATACTGTAACATCATTTCCACCATCAAGGGATGTGTCTTCCGACATGATTTTTTAAGAAATGAGTAGTGACACGCTTCATCAGTCAGGGTAAAAATGATTATTGCCAGCTGAAACATATTAATAACTGCAATAATGATCCAATTATAGAACTTGTTCATTAATTTCCAAACGGTGACTTTTTTTTGGCTGGGCAAGGAATTAATTACTTCTTCAGCCCTTTTTTTGCCTGTGTCCCAACTTTTTTGAGACCAAATTTGAAATAAGCTCATTTTGTGGATGAAAATGTGAAATTTCTCAGTCTTAACCTTTGAAGTGTTATATATGTTATATTGTAAATAACATATTGGCTCATGTGATCTGAAAGTCATTGCATTTTGATTTTATTCACAATTTACACGTGGTCCCAACTATTTCGGAATTGGGGTTGAACGAAGAAAAGGTAAAAAAAGGTACAAAAGTGTAAAGGAAAAAAAAAAAAACCCCAGCAATTATTTATACATGAACTATGCCCCTGCCGCTCAAAAAAAAAAAAAAAAATCTCAGACTTAACTGAGATTCGAACCCCAGATCTCCTGCATTGGAATACGTGAGAACATTGATATTTTGACTGGTTGAGAACGTACAGTAAAACATATTAAAACAAATTTCATTTTAAAAATATTTGGTAACACCTTAATTGAAGGTATCTTCATAAGAGTGACATGACACAGTCATGAACGTGTCATAAACATTATGTCAATGTCATAAATGTTGTCATTAAGTGTCATTCGATTTTTGAGATGACAAGTTGACATTGTTTGCGTTGTCTTGATTATGACAACTTGGTCATAAGAGTGACGTGACACTGTCATAACTGTTACATGACACACTTAACAGTTATGACACTGTCATGTCACTCTCATGAGGGTACCTTCAACTAAAGTGTAACCAAGTATTTATTAATTAATCTTTCTAAAACAGCCAGGAAGTGCTCCTTGCAGTCTTCCTGTCTCTCTCATCTCTTTAAAAAACCTCCCTCCTGCCTCTCCACAGCCTCCCAGTGCCTCCTCTCCTCCCTCTCAGCTGCCTCTCTGGCTCTTCTCTCCTCTCTCCCAATTGCCTTTTCCTCCATCTCGCTCAACTCCTGCTCAAAGCTCTCTTCTTTCTCCTGCATCTCTTCTAACAGCTCCATGCCATCGACCTGCCGCCTTTTTGGAGTGGATGTCACGGAGACTGTGGCTTTCCCGTTCTGGGGTCAGCCTAGAGGGGGGTTCAATCACCGCCACATCCTGTGAACATGAGGCAATGGGGACAGGCGGTGTTAGGAACGGCCTGCCCCCAATTGCCTCATCCATCAAAGTGTACCTCTTCCAAGATGCGGTCTCGCCCCCCTCAGTGCTGACCCCAGTTTTTGGGCAGTTAAGGTCCTGCGGAGGATAGACAACAAAAGGAAAACACTCAATTTTAAGATGGTGCATTTGCAATGCCTTCCCTTGCAGTAGCCACCATTTCTCTTTAGATATTTGTTTATCAGCAGAACTGCTGTGCTTTACCGAAAGAGTAAATGGGCAGAGAGGTATGACTCAAAATGTAATTGATATTAAAATCATCCTCAGTTAATTTGTGTCGTGAGCACTATAAACTGAGAGTGCACCAAACACAAGGCCTAATAAGCCATGAAATCAACAGCTGCTCAGCTAATTCTGTTCAGACCAGTGTCGGCTGGTGCTAAAAATTTTGGGGGGGGGGGAAGGCGCAATTTACCTTGGCGCAGCACACCTGACAGCTGCTTTCATGTTGACACAGTCAGGTATTAAGAAGGAAAATGTAGCCCAGAGATTTTATCAGGGTTTGTACCCTTTTTTATTATGAAGTAAGGATGTATCCCCTGTGTCCACAGATCACTGTATCTGTCCTTAAATTATTTACAGATCACTGTATCTGTCCTTACATTATTTACAGATCACTGTATCTGTCCTTACATTACTTACAGATCACTGTATCTGTCCTTACATTACTTACAGATCACTGTATCTGTCCTTAAATTACTTACAGATCACGGTATCTGTCCTTACATTATTTACAGATCACTGTATCAGTCCTTACATTACTTACAGATCACTGTATCTGTCCTTACATTACTTACAGATCACTGTATCTGTCCTGAAATTACTTACAGATCACTGTATCTGTCCTTACATCACTTACAGATCACTGTATCTGTCCTTACATTACTTACAGATCACTGTATCTGTCCTTACATTACTTACAGATCACTGTATCTGTCCTTAAATTACTTACAGATCACTGTATCTGTCCTTACATTACTTACAGATCACTGTATCTGTCCTTACATTACTTACAGATCACTGTATCTGTCCTTACATTACTTACAGATCACTGTATCTGTCCTTACATTACTTACAGATCACTGTATCTGTCCTTACATTACTTACAGATCACTGTATCTGTCCTTACAAAACTTACAGATCACTGTTTCTGTCCTTACAAAACTTACAGATCACTGTATCTGTCCTTACAAAACTTACAGATCACTGTATCTGTCCTTAAATTACTTACAGATCACTGTATCTGTCCTTACAAAACTTACAGATCACTGTATCTGTCCTTACAAAACTTACAGATCACTGTATCTGTCCTTACATTACTTACAGATCACTGTATCTGTCCTTACAAAACTTACAGATCACTGTATCTGTCCTTACAAAACTTACAGATCACTGTATCTGTCCTTACAAAACTTACAGATCACTGTATCTGTCCTTACAAAACTTACAGATCACTGTATCTGTCCTTACAAAACTTACAGATCACTGTATCTGTCCTTACAAAACTTACAGATCACTGTATCTGTCCTTACAAAACTTACAGATCACTGTATCTGTCCTTGAATTACTAACAGATCACTGTATTTGTCCTTACATTACTTACAGATCACTGTATCTGTCCTTACATTACTTACAGATCACTGTATCTGTCCTTACATTACTTACAGATCACTGTATCTGTCCTTACATTACTTACAGATCACTGTATCTGTCCTTACATTACTTACAGATCACTGTATCTGTCCTTTCATTACTTACAGATCTCTGTATTTGTCCTTACATTACTTACAGATCACTGTATCTGTCCTTACATTACTTACAGATCACTGTATCTGTCCTTACATTACTTACAGATCACTGTATTTGTCCTTACATTACTTACAGATCACTGTATCTGTCCTTACATTACTTACAGATCACTGTATCTGTCCTTACAAAACTTACAGATCACTGTATCTGTCCTGACATTACTGACAGATCACTGTATCTGTCCTTACAAAACTTACAGATCACTCTATCTGTCCTTACAAAACTTACAGATCACTGTATCTGTCCTTACAAAACTTACAGATCACTGTATCTGTCCTTACAAAACTTACAGATCACTGTATCTGTTCTTACATTACTTACAGATCACTGTATCTGTCCTTACAAAACTTACAGATCACTGTATCTGTCCTTACAAAACTTACTGATCACTGTATCTGTCCTAACAAAACTTACAGATCACTGTATCTGTCCTTACATTACTTACAGATCACTGTATCTGTTCTTACATTACTTACAGATCACTGTATCTGTCCTTACATTACTGACAGATCACGGTATCTGTCCTTACAAAACTTACAGATCACTGTATCTGTCCTTACAAAACCTACAGATCACTGTATCTGTCCTTACAAAACTTACAGATCACTGTATCTGTCCTTACAAAACTTACTGATCACTGTATCTGTCCTTACAAAACTTACAGATCACTGTATCTGTCCTTACATTACTTACAGATCACTGTATCTGTTCTTACATTACTTACAGATCACTGTATCTGTCCTTACATTACTGACAGATCATGGTATCTGTCCTTACAAAACTTACAGATCACTGTATCTGTCCTTACAAAACCTACAGATCACTGTATCTGTCCTTACAAAACTTACAGATCACTGTATCTGTCCTTACAAAACTTACAGATCGCTGTATCTGTCCTGACAAAACTTACAGATCACTGTATCTGTCCTTACAAAACTTACAGATCACTGTATCTGTCCTTACAAAACTTACAGATCACTGTATCTGTCCTGACAAAACTTACAGATCACTGTATCTGTCCTTACATCACTTACAGATCACTGTATCTGTCCTTACATTACTTACAGATCACTGTATCTGTCCTTACATCACTTATAGATCACTGTATCTGTCCTTACAAAACTTACAGATCACTGTATCTGTCCTTACAAAACTTACAGATCACTGTATCTGTCCTTACAAAACTTACAGATCACTGTATCTGTCCTTACATCACTTACAGATCACTGTATCTGTCCTTACATTACTTACAGATCACTGTATCTGTTCTTACATTACTTACAGATCACTGTATCTGTCCTTACATTACTGACAGATCACCGTATCTGTCCTTACAAAACTTACAGATCACTGTATCTGTCCTTACAAAACCTACAGATCACTGTATCTGTCCTTACAAAACTTACAGATCACTGTAGCTGTCCTTACAATACTTACAGATCACTGTATCTGTCCTTACAAAACTTACAGATCACTGTATCTGTCCTTACATTACTTACAGATCACTGTATCTGTCCTTACATTACTTACAGATCACTGTATCTGTCCTTACATTACTTACAGATTGATTGTAAAAGCAGTCATGTTAAAGATATTCCACCAACTAACTGGGATTTTGATGTTTTGTAAAGATGCAAACAATAAAGGGAGCTTAGTTGAACAGAAAAACAAGACACAAATCTAAAAACACAGCACTGTAATGCTGCCTACAGACTTCGTACACCTTTTCCAAAGTGAAATTCGAGGCACTTTTTGAGGATTTTCAAGGTGCATTTTCATGGTTTTCCATTACCTTACAGCTGCGGTAAGTAACGTATTTATATACTTTTGTACATAAATGACAGATTCCACACAAAGTGTGACCAACAAGTCCCACTATAATTGAAGCACCTATTACTAAAACCCCATAAGTCACACTTGACTTGACTTGTGGGGTTTTAGTCATCAGTGCTTCAATTTCGTCCTGTTAAGTACAAATTTAAAAACTCAAAGGGTTACAAGATTGTCTGAGCCAACTCAAATAATGGCACGATGAGCAGAAAAAAGGCACATCAGTGACCAACCCGCTAATCCACAATAAGCAGGGCTTTCTTAAAGCCTGAATATCTACTCTTGAACAGTGACCTGAAATTTATTTTTTTTATTATTTGTGGCAATAAAATTCTTACACTGGATAATGAGTCATAATTATAGGATAATCCTGCCCACTCATTTCCAGGTTCCTCAACCACCCTGGAGTTCTGAGAGGGAGGCCTCTCTGTAGTATGGATGTGCCAACCCCTTTAAGTCAAACCAAGGCTGGCTTGATCCATTCAGGGATTAAAGTGAACTCGTCCATTTAATAAACCGTGTTCAAACTCGGCTTGCTGGTGAAATTCAGTTACTGATCCGGGTGGGCCATCTAGTGATAGAATATTGTAACTGCATGCATAAATCTGCAGCTCTGTGTCCACTGGCGGACACATCTGCACAAAAGGGTTTAAATACCCTGCCAGCAGCCACCCAAATCTCATTCACAGCTGTGCTGTTCTAAGATTACAGGTTGTTGCTAATGTTATTACTGTGGATGGAGATTTTTACCTTTTTGATGAGGGACACCAACTTGGGTTGGTGAAAATTTTAGAGGGCCAGGAAGTAAACATCCGCTCGTGCATGCATACAGAGATGGAACATTTTATACTGGTTCAAAAATAAAAGTTGTCAATTGGTCACACTTTCTGTGGAATCTGCCAAATTGGAACAGGGAAAGCAATTAATGGCACTGCTAGCGCCACATCCAGCTAGCCTACTCCATTTGTCGCAACAAGTGCAAAAGAAGCCCCGGGTGTAAGCTTGTCCACGATCACTGCCTGCTGCTTAATCTTTAAATCGGGTCGGTCTGGGCCAAGCTCCTTTACTTTCCTTTGTTCCTCCAGTGAACGCCTTGAGAAAGGCTGTTTTTGTAAGGAAAGAACCCAATAGTGTTCAGTTTCCGCGCTTCCACTTGAACTAGCCATCTCGCTCAGCTACCAGGTTGAAAGGGCTGTGGATTAATAGTGAGTCTAGACGAAGCATTGCGGTGGGTGTAAACATGATTGACAGCCACGAGAATTATCCAATCACATTAGATCAAAAAACATTAAAACAATACCAATTCGCTGCCAATAAATGTGGGAGTGTCTGGGGCGCACAGAACTGTGCCCCGTGAGAAAATCTGAAGAAACCAATGAAACAACAGCCTCGGGTCACATGCTCACCAAAACTCTTACATTATGTTTCATTTGGTCAGCGCCCCTCACCCAGGAAGTATATGCATACAGAGAAATCAACCAAATCCCATTTAGAACCGATATTTAGGGTCTGTTGACAGGTGCTCACAGACTGAAAAACACATTTATTTAATAATTATTTGCATTCTACGACTAAATTATATTTAACATGTTTAAGTAAATTTTCATCTCTTGATATTTGAAGGGGGGCGGCGCCCCAGCGCCCTTTACTGGCCAGCTGCCACTGGTTCAGACTGTCTGCCACTGCTGATGAATATATATATGGGCAACACTGACAAAGTATTACATAACCTAGGTGTACTAAATACTTGCAGTGGAGAAACATTAAATAATTTCAGTAATTGTGAACAGGACACTATCCATATAACTGCTGTATCATGATTGCAGTTAAACTTACATTTTGGAGTTCGCTCATGAACTCAGACAATAACTAACTTATCAGTCTTAGGGCTGATTACTTTTCAGTGAGTGAGTGATGTGTGAAATACGGAAGAAAAAAAAAATAGTCAAACAAACCTTGTATTTTTACTTCAAGTTTTGCCATTTCTTCTAGGGAAATTATGGATTCACGCTCCCATCCAGACTCCGGGCAACGATGTACATTCTGATTGATATGTAATTGTATAAAAATAATGGAATGACACTCCGTGCACTAGCATCAATGTACTATATAGTGATAAAAGAAAGGCTTCATATGATAGCGAAAAATGTTTGCTAACATTGGATATCTTTAATGACATGCCTTCACTTACTCATAGCCATTCACGGCTGCATTTTGACTCCCCGTGAAAATAGAGGCATTTGCAACCTGCCATAAGGCTTCTTTTGTCCTTGTCGGTCCCTGGTAAAATCTGATAATACACATCAAATTAGGACTGAAAACAGTTGACACACAAGTCATTGCCGATATGGCATAGCTTGTGTCCGAGGCTGACTCTATACAGGCTAACATTTCTGTACCGAGCTGCCGCCAATAGCCAAACTTTGCAAATATAATCAACTTAATACTTAATATCAGGGTGCTACGATCATCTGCAGTGAAGAGGACATGTATTTTCCATAAAAATAAGACATACACCACAACACATCTGTTCAGGTTAACTACCCAGCTAGCTTATCTTCAGCAACTGTCAATGGTTGATTAAAATATGCCGTTGCTAACTGGATAGCGCATGTTAGTATTAGTGCTTTCGTTCACGATATTAAATCATTTTAACGGCAAAATTACCCCAATTTACATATTTGTGGTTTCTACCTGACAAAATGGTGATGTCTTGAGGAAAAACACAAGTCAAAACTTACACCTGCTGTACATTCCAGCGCACCTACCACTTGCCGTAGTATCTTCACCCACCATTTTCATAATTGTTGAGAGTTCTTCCTCTTCTGCTACATAGGCAAGATGGTGACCTTTGTGGGTGAGAAGTGTCCAGCGTTCGGCATTTAAAGGGGCTATGCCAGTAGCTGAGCATGTACAGTTTGATCGCAAAACTATCTGAACGAATCCAGCTTTCTTTCATTTCATCTGCGCAAAATATTTATAAAATAAAAGTGCTGTATTATTAGGCAAGGATGTGGGAAGGAAATTCAGTTTATTTTTAATTTCCTGCGGCCAAAATATGGCTTTGAGGAATCCAAATGTAAGACGAGGCATATAAAGCAGACCGATGCTTTCACCCAATCACCCTTTCAAAACCAAGGTGAGTGTGGAGACATTCTACATGCAACCTGCACTATTTACGATTTTATTGGCCGGAACGATTCCAAAAGGTGGTAGAAATATATTGGGGGTTTTATAAGCAAAAAGGGGTTTAGAATATTAATATCGCAAATGCATATGCATATTTTTTCTCACCACCGTTCGAGGATTTTTCTACCTACTGGGAGTTTTGCCTCATTGCTTTAGTGGGGATTAGGCTGGGCACTGCCCTCTCATTTATTTAGTCTCTCAACGTAAATCGTCTTTGTGACAGTCTAACCGTGAAAAGCGCGATACAAATAAACAAAATCGAATCAAATTGAATTATATCCAGTATCTCGCCCAAATACTTCCCCGGGCATTCTTTCTCATCGGCACTGCCACGACACCATCCAAGCGAGGAGGGCCAGACCACCTGATTAAAATCCTAAGCCACTGGACGTCAAACTCTAATGCAAGCTTTATTCACAATTATATCGATGATGTACGTAGAGCCCATCTATTGTTGATTCATTAACACCTTTCGGGGGCTTAGGAGCCTATACGGACTCCGACGAGAGACACAAGCCCCATTTTGAGTCTCGCCACCCGGGGCTCCCAGTGTTCGCACGATGACGGACTAAGTACTAGGCCTGTAACAATTATTTATTAATTGTCAAATTTCCAAAGAGTTAAATTAATCGCTGTTTCATGTTTAAACCGCAATTTTTCAAATTGTGCAATCGCCACCTGTTTAATGTATGCGCATGTTGAAGACGGGGGGAAAAAAACCGGATATATGAGAAAGTACTGGAAGACGTGGAATTTGCGCAATCCAGTAGAGGCAATGATGACATCACTTCCCTCCAACCATTCGTCACATCATCCCCTTGTACTCTCTTCCCCTCATAAACACACGTGTCATTTTTAACACACTTTCTTTAACGTGTCATCTACTGGATATGAGCGTCCGATAAATGCTGTTAACCTAAACTCTACATCAACCCATTACCACGTGTCCTACCCGTCATCTGAGCGCCAAACAAGTGGGGCTTTTTTCCCCATGGAAAGGTATTGGGATGTAAATGTGGGACTTTATTCAGCCGAGTAATGAGCTTATTCGCGCAAGCCTGATCACGCCATAGCCTGCTTGCAACAAGATATTGTTGGACCAAACCACCAGACCGGGTGAGTCTGACGTAAATAGCCCCCTAGACGTCACACCAGTTCATTCTGACCGTGGAGCTGCACACTAGAATGACCACATTTTTTGGTCTGAAAGCACTTGTCTCTCACCTGGACAACTGGGCAAAGTCAATGAATGTGTTTACATGCTCACCATTAAAACAATTAGAGTTATCAGATTATTCAAGTGGTCATGTAAATGGCATAGTCCGATAATCATTATTGGTGGCCGTTGTTGCTTTATGAGAAATCCAATAAACACTCCTAGTGTTTTGGCCAATAATCCTTTTATTCTGTGCATTTATACAGCAAAAGCTTATTTCTTTAGTGTTTTTTTTTCCATCTGTGCATGTCCAACCTGTGAAGGGCAGGAAGAAGATGAGGATGACTATGACAACGACAAAGAAGCGGAAGCAGATGCAGTAAATAAACATGGTGAGCTTGAGCGGTAAGACGCATTTCTGGAGTAGGGCTGATACGAACTACATGCTACTACTACTACAAAAAACAAGGAATTGAGGTTCCTGGATAGCACTATCAGTAATACAGGCTCTGAGCATTAGCTACAGCCAGAATGTATTACAAATAGAAACAAGAGCAACGCAGAGCGTGGCATATCCCCCCGCCTGTATGTTGATCAAGGGCATATTGAGATGGCTGCTGTGGCGGCCATATTAGATATCGCACGACACGTGTTTTCAAAAGGAACCTTCCTCGAGACACTCCCAATACGCCATTAAGAAATGGCATCAATCCGCCGAGGGATTCTATAGTTATCCCACGGAAACGAAAAGTTAACGGACAGACAGGCGACGGGGGCATAAAAAGAACAAGGATTCGAGGTTCCTCGATAATTATATTAAAGTGCTAAAATAAACAACAAGCAGCACTAAATTCAAGAGTTATTATTTATATATATATGCAATAGGCAGGAGAAAAGTCTATTCAAGACTAGAGAGACATTTAGGCTTACGAGACTTCGCAAAGACAGTAAGAAGCTCGGTCTGAAATAGTTCAACACTACCACGCTGAGGAAATGAACAACAGATGCATACAATATTTGCAGAGCTGAAAATGCGGTCTGGGTCTTAATAGACTGCGAATTGGAAGGCTGGAGGCGTGGCCTTACAGTGTCCTAGCAAGGATTGTGCCTTGCATATGACTGAAGTAACAAATCCCCCCAAGACATACAAAGATAAGCATTTACTGAGTGCTGTGAAAAAATAACTGCCCATCTAAACACATGCTCACACCCACACACACATACAAATGCACACACAAGTTATTCTTCATTGAGGTCCACAATTAATGCACAAATGCATTATAAAGATCCAAACATGTTTCAGTTACTGTCTGATGTCCCTCACAAGTAGTATCTATGTAGGAGAACAGTAACATACCAGCAGAAGAAAAGCAATTCAAAGGAGCAGAAATAACTATGCCATACTCATTTGCGCCAGCAGGAGACATAAGGGATGTCTCCTCTTTGTATACAGCAACTGCCCTACGAATGGAAGAAGCTCAATAAAATTTGCATGGTGCTTTGCTTTGCATTTCGTTGACCCAATCATCCTTTATCCCTTGACCAATATCTGTGGACATGCCAAGGCCTGCAAATATGAAAATTAATTGATGTCATATGTAGGGTATAGCTGAATTATGGCATGCATAATATGAATTTTCTGTTACGTATGTTGTTTCACTTAAGGTATGGAATTTATGAAACGAAGACACTGACGGCAAACTGACCTTGATAAACTGAGAATATTTTTTTTCTTTTTACAGAAGAAATAAATCAGTTAAATGAAATTATCTTCACTGGTCAGAAATTACATAATGATGCAGTCTTAGAAATGTTGACAAACTGAGAAAAAATACACAACCATGAGGAGAGCATGGAAAATCTGCACAAGGAAAGCCCTGTGGATAAATGCCAACTTGTAACCCTCTTGCAGTGAGGCAACAGTGCGACCTACAACACCACCCGGGGACAATCTAATCTTATTCAATAACACCTTGAATTGGAATGCCTTCGCTTAAGGCAATCAAGTGAATGAAGTGGGTAAAACAACCCAAATAATTATTAAATGTTCTTGCTGATTTCATGTTGTTTCCCCTTTGCTCCTCAATTGAATTAAGGTCTCAGTGGAGGACAACTTCAGCTCAGTGAAGGTCTAATAGAAATGAACAAAATTAGGCTAATGTAAAGTGAAAATCATGCTGTGTTTCAGTCTGCACTTTTGGGGAACAGTAGAAATGTACTTGAAAGAATAGGTTTGTTGTTTCAAGTCCACTTTTTCAAAGTGAAAAAGCTAGGCAGATTGAAAATTCAACAATGCACTGATGAAGAACTCTGTGTCTTTTTTGATGGAATGAGAATAGAATGCAAACACACTTACTTTGGGCTACAAAATTACTGGCACCCCTGACTGGTAATGCACAAACAATACAAAAAAAAATATATATATATATACATATATATTTATATATAATTATAGAGAAACCGAATAAACGAACATATGTGTTTGATGGAAACAATCAAAATCATAGCAATCATTCCATACAGAATAAATTTGAACAGAATCAAGGTGTTAAACTATTGACCATTCATTTAGTACTAGTGCAACCACCTCTGGCAAGGATAACAGCTTGGAGTCTTTTCCTGTCATTTTTGACAAGGTAAAGGCACAGATTTAGCGGTATTTTTGACCATTCCTCCAAGTAGATCCTTTCAATTGCCATCACATTCTTGAGTTTGTGTTCATCAACTGCTCTCTTCAACTCAACCATCAGTTTTTCAACTGGATTGAGGTCTGGCAAATGAGATGGCTATTGCAGGATGTTGATTTTGTGACCCCAATATGCCACCGAGGCTTGTAGTTCCTTCACAGTTGTTCTCGTAGATTTTGTTTCTTCTGTCACCATCCTCCTGAGTATGCCAGGGGGCAAAATGCATTGCATCTTCTACCCTTGAGGTTTTTACCAGTTCCATATCTTTGATTTTTTTTCATAATTGCCATGGCAGTGCTCAGTGGCACAATCAATCATTTGTGAATCTTATACAGCCAGATTTATGAAGGTCTTCGACTATCTACCTCTTTTGAGCTTTTGTTTTCTGTATGGTGTTGGAAGACAAAGGGGAACTGCATGTATATTACCTAATTTTTATACCCTAGTGTAGTGCTTCCCAAACCTCTCCTGGAGGACCACTTATCCTGCCCGTTCTATATCTCAGCCGACTCCTACACGGGTGATTTAAATGATCAGGTGTTTATCAACCACAAATGCTGCTTGATAATGAGCTGATCATTTGAATCACCTGTGCTGGAGCAGGGAGGGGTCTTAAACATGCAGGACAGGTGCTCCTCAAGGAGTGGTTTGAGAACCATTGCCCTAGTGAAACAGGAAGTGATGTAATGGCTCAAAATAGTTCCTTAACATTAAGATAAAACTTCAACAAGTGAAATTTTACACCTGGTTTAATTTTGGCAGATGTTATTTACAATAATCTTTAAGGGTGTCATTAATTGTGAATCCTTGATTTGTAGGAAATTTATTTTTTAATTAAATCCATCATGATTTTGGTTGAATCCATTGGAACATTAATATTGTGTAGCATTTCTCACACATTGGCATTTCAAGTTTCGTTATATATATATATATATATATATATATATATATATATATATAACACCCCCTGGTAAGCATGCACTTCTGAACACATCTTCATGGGCTACAGGTTATTTTTAACACTGTAATACTTTTACCTCAAGAAGGTCCATGTGGTTCCTCAGAATAAACACACACAGAGCATGCACCATGCCGGTAGCTTTGCCGGTAGGATTGGGAACATTGAGACAATTCGAGAAAATGCTCTTCAGTTTGGTTTTTGCATTCATGACAAATCTTAGAAATTTTAAGGCTGTTTGCCTTTGTTCATTTCAGATTCTGCTGAAGCAGATCAAAAATTAAAATTAAAAAACAAGTCAGCGCTGAGCGCCGAGAGAACCCCACAGCCCTTAACTAATTATTAATAAAAAGCGGCATATACCTGTGGTAAGATACAAGTATGCCAACTGCCATTCCTTGTGTTCCTGCAGCAGTGATTCCACTGATGACCCTAACCTCGCACACCAAACCCTTACAAGGAATCTGCATATCAAATTTTAAGCTGCTGTGGTTCATTAATTAAGTACAAACCCTTTGAACTTCATGCCTGACTTTGTGCCCAGATAACCTTCAGTTAAACTTCTTAGATAGATACATAGCTTTGTATTTTAATTAATTTATTTTATTTTTATATGGGTGTTTTAACAGTTCTTCCAATGTGCTCGTAAAATTTTTCTTTTTTTGTGTGTGTATTTTAAATGTGAATTTCTGAAATGTGTATTTCTGAGCCCTGTTAAAGGAAAATTTCTGTCACTGATGGGGCAGACAATAAAGATTATCTATCTAACTTGCTAAAATGGATTTGGACACGCCTTAAATGCACTCATGTCAATGCACCTCAGACCGAACACTTAGATCAGTTGAATCGGGTCCTAGCAGTTTCTAGCAACTGGACTGTAGACTGTACACACCCCCTAGTGGTGGAAAACCTGTGTCACATGTCCATCCTTCAAATGTTAAAAAATCTCAGTGCAATCAATCAATGCCCGGTTGGACCCAGTGTGCATGCTATTTATAATTTTATGACCTCAGTTAGAAACATGTGCTTGATTACTTATCTATTGATTACCCCTTAAAATTATTCTCAACACAATATATTTTTGCCGCAAAATAGAGTCGTCTCTGAACGTTGCACAAATTGCTTATCGTCAGTGACCCTACAGCTATGCTTATAGAAATTACTAATAGAATATTGATTATGTTCGCTAGAGGAAAAACTGCAGCAAAGCAACAGAATGGGGTAGAATCTGAGTGAAAAAGGAAATAACATTGTGGAGAGATTTGTAGTGCCTCGCAGTAAGCTGTTCTGTTTTAATTTAACTCTTACAGAGTGAACTTAACCCTTGATAGGGCACTAAAAAATGCCCTAAGAAGCTGACTGTCAAATCCTACTGTGCGTTGGGTGTATGTCCATAAATAGTCTAACCATCACTTGCTCTTGGCTTAGGTGAAGAGGGCATATGATAAAATATGGCCTCACTACCTGATTTTTTGTTTTTCACGCAAAATCTCACTAATTTCTAGAAATACTACACAAACAACACCTATCTTACCTTTTTAGCAAACCTTTTCAACCTTTTAATGTGTGAGTTTTCATCACTGGATATCAAATATGGTTTCATGCCTGATGAAGGACTGAGGGTTGTCAGATTAAGTTCTGTCTTGTCAGACTGTGATCAAATAGATTTTGACTCTCAGCAAGAATTTATCTAATTGAGGAAATTCAACTGTTGCTGATGTTTCTGAATTGAAAAAAATCCTCAATTTCTCAAGGAAAGGTAGCATGAATCAGTCTATGCCCATAATACAGTTAGCAAATAGCCTCAGTGGTTTTCTTTTTTTATATCAGACACACTGAATATCGTGATATTAAACATGGAGACGTTATACCATGCCTTGCTGAGGGTGCGCAAATGAGTTTGCGTGTGAGAAAAAAAAAACATAATCTTTGGCTTACGCAAACATTTCAATATCCCATCAGGTGCAGCTGGAAAATTTCATTTTTATAAGAAAGGAATGCTCTACAGGGGCAGACTAGTGTCTTCCCTTCCCAATAACAAACAAGTGGTGCCAGGCACAACAAGCCCCGCCCCTCGCACAAACTTTGACCTACTTCTCCTAAATTCAATAGCCATCTATTCTGGGTCAGTGGCAATCCCTAGACCCAATTTGGGGTGAATCTGGCCATTAGTTTTTCTGCTAAAGTCTAAACAAACAAACAAACAAACAAACAAACCAAACCAAAAGCAATACCCCTTGCCCTCTCCCTTTTGGCGGGGCGGGGTAATAAGACACGACTGCTTTTTTCTGCACACCTCGGGTTGCAATATGCCCTGAAGTGAGCACACTTCAGAGAAAACTCAGGTTGAATTCTTCCATTTACATCTATTCACAACAGAACAACTTTCCATAATTGCAAATAACTGCTTGAAAACATAAACAGATGATATTTTGATATACAACGTATGTTGTAAATCCTTCAGGAGAGATGCATTACTCCCCAATTTTCCAAAAATTAGGAATTAACAGTATTGATACAGTAGATGGCAGCAATAAGCTAAAAATACTGTTTGAAACATGAAAATGAAACTGAGCTATTTGGAAAAAAAAATGTGTTTAATACCAATTGTTTATGGTTGACAGTATGTTACCTTGGGGTGTACTTCGAAGTGAGATTTATGGGGTAGCGAGGTTATGTTGAGCTTAAAGCCAGGGTTCTCAATATCACAGAGGTGAGAGCGAGCAATAGTAACTCTGATTGTGAGTTCAGAGTTTATCAAACTTGCTCATGCAATAAAAGCCTGGCTAATGTTGACCTCGCTTCAAAGCACTCCCCTCTTGACCTAAGGACAGCTACAACTGGCAATGAAGACCAACACAGACAAAAAAAAAGATAAAATCCACGCTTCAAAGGATTAGTTAACTGAATAAGCAAGCTAGCATGTTAACTTATGATCCTATTATGAAATTGGAATTAATTTCTATGCTCAAACCAACAATGGGAGAATTATATGGAGAGTATATACAGTCATCATGCTATTTAAATGCCCCAACCAATCCCAAACCAATCATATGCAAACTAATTTTACCATAAACACTTTCCTCGTGTTGATCAATAAGGTTTGCATGGATACAAAGATTTCCTGCATGTCTGTGCTCTCTGAAGATTATTGTTACACTGCATTTACAAAACCAACTGATTCCTGTCACCTATATCATTGCCACTTATATACATTGGGCTGTCTAAAAATAATTTGCAGCAAACAATGCATTTCTGCTTAGACTTTGGAGGTGTCAAGTCTTGTGACCCTTTATCTGTGTTTGTCTCTGTGTGGGTATGTCTGGCATCTCTGGTTGTGGGTGTCTGTTAATTGGGTTAAATTCCTTGTTTCCTCGTTTATGCTCTGTCTATGCCTCATACCATTTTTCACACCCGCTTCTTGTTTCCCCTCATAAAGTTTGTGTTTTTAGGTTCAGTTGTTTCTTTCTGTCACTGCCAGATCATACTGTGCTACTAAGTCATTCAGTCTCTAACAATTATTCTTCCCAGTCAGAAGCTCTGCCCAGTTTCTTGTCCATTTCCCCCATCTTCTGTCGCCACTTGCCCTTGTTGCAAGATTCCTCGCCGCGGTGCTCCCTCTCCGCCTCTGATTGATTCCTCAGGCCTGACACTGGAGGAAACCCTCTTGTCTGCCTACCCTGCTCTACATTACCCTGTCTGTGGATGCTTGACCTCAGATAGCTAATCAATCCAATAAGGCCCAGTGTTTCTCCACTTCTGCTTTAAGCACCTGGCTCTGTCTGTAAGCCTGATCATGTCAAGAAGACACAAGAACACTATTGTATTATTATACGTTTGCCAGGTAACGTGACCAAAGAACAACGTTGTATGACAAATTCACTCAATCACCATTTATACCCTCAAACATTATTTTTATTTTGAAAGTATAACAAATTGTTACCGTGCTTGTTTCAAAAACTATTTTGAAATATATTCACAGCATGGAGCCAGCTGCTTATTTGCCAAAGCCTCAGAATGAATCAAAGAGCTACAGAGAGACTGAGTCTGCACCCTGAGCCATTCAGTTCTCACACTAGATTGTATGTTTCTGCATCTTGCTCACATGACCATTTGTGAGAGGACCAAACGAAATGTGATTTCTTTTCAATATAGGAAAGTTTTAAATTCAGCTGCAACGGTCAGTTCCAAACAAAAGCTGAATGTTTTTCACCACAAATTTTTATCCGTGTTCTATTAAAAGTATTGATTTTTGAAATTTTGTTTCTGGATTCTGAGCAGTGTCAGATTAATAATGTGCTGTCTGAAATCTTTTTTTTAATGAACAGAGCAGATTTAATTTTTACATTTAAATTTCCAAATAGAGATATTCAAAGGAATGGCAGCAGTTCAAAGTTATAGAATTAATTTTATTTTCTTATATATGGGAGCAACCCTGTGAAGTATATGAAGAGTATGTTTACAAAATGCAATATATCCATTTTACTCATTTAGAGTAAATCATCTTTTTCTATGCAGGTGACTATTGCATTTTATGGAAAAAGACAAACTTTGACTATGGAAAAATACTCCTTGTAGTATAAATTGCTAAAAATGGAATTTTGCACCATGTGTTTGAAGCACAGGGCTATTACTCTATGAAATTATCTTAATCTTTGTCATTTTGGCACTTATTGCCTTTTTGGAAACAAAATCTTAATGCCCTCACAGTGCCTCACTGGCTCTGTCTCGTGCAAGGATGCATCCTAAGACAGTGCAATTTTGAGGATATGTGGTTGCTTAGGACTGTCTCATCTCAGTAGGAAACATATATGAAGCATCCTAGTTAGACACCTCGTTTTGGCAGAATTTAAAGGAAACTGCAAGTGGTTCCTTCACAGCGAAGGAAATCCCAAAATGCCTTGTGACTAGCTGAGGATTCACTGTCTAGACTGTAAATTCAGTGTGGTGAACTCAAATTTTTTGTGGAAATCTATTACCCCCAAAAAAGGTTGTGGACGGTACTTAAAGAAAGTAAGTCAAAAATTTTGAAGTTATTTTTGCCATGTTTTTAAGTGCTGTGAACACAAAATCATTTTGTTGACTTACACATCTGTTTCCACAGAACAATTGAGTGCACCACATTATCTGGGTTTACAGTGTAGATCTCAGATGTAGGACAGCACTGGTCAGTATTTTATCAAGTTCACGTACCGTTTTATCATTAAATTCGCTTCTGCTCATTTTTTGAGCGACAAATTGACTGCTTAGATGCCAAATATCAGCTCTTTCGTGGGAAAGGAGGTTGAATTGAAAAGTTGCGCCAATGTTTTGAAGCGCTGAAGCTCCATGAACAAAACTGACAGAGAGCAAACGTTAATGTTTCCCATGGAAATGGCTGACACTGCGCTGCAACATAATCCGTGCTAGTCGCATGATGTTTCTAGTTAGAGGCTACGTTTGAAATGTGCACTCACTCCCTATATAGGGCACTATGTAGTGAATGTTTTTTTATTGGAAACAATATAAAATGAGTGAGTGAACAAGTGGACAGTGTACATTATGAACGCAGCTTGAGTGTTTCTTTTCATGTAACCTTTAACGAATGATTTCCAACAAGAAGGGGTCCAAGGTACCAAGATGATAGTAAGCCTCCTTGCGAATGAGACTGAGCCACTGTTTCCTGGCAAACAGAAGACTCACTCCCAGTTTGCAGTCACCTGATTTCATTCATTCCATCCATCATTTCTTCGTTCAATAATTTCATGCTTATTCGTATGCTTATTTTTCAAAGGCCAGATTACATGAATGCTCTGGCTGTCTTTTCTGCCCATATTGTTGACAAGTTTTTGATGTCAGCAAAAGTAAACTGCAATTAACTGCTGGTTGTAATAAACTACAACTACTTTTAGAATGAGATATAAATAACAAACCGCCTTTTACGGTGTAATTATTTTAAGTATAACACAGGCCTACCAAAGAAAACGTAGCCTCAGCACACAAAAACTTTGAAATGCCTACATTAATCGCAGAAATAGCAACTGAAAAATAATACCCCGCTACCGAAACTGCAAAAACCGCAACATAAACTGTTGACTCGTAGCATAAGTCTATGAAACTGCAACATCTTCTTTCGCATCCGTCTTTGCCATTTACTGCGCTTGCGCGTACCGGCCCAGGCTGCTTTCAGAGATACCGAAGGAGACACGCCTGATTCCGTTTGGTAAGTAAAACTTCCAAATATGACGTTATTGTTAATGCAGATGTTTAACAATGATTTGTAAGACGTAGCTGTTACATCCACATTCTCGTAAATTCGCTTATTTTAGCATTTCACCCTGCCAAAAATGAACGATGCACTGTCGATTTCGCTATAGTCTTAGAGTTGCCAACTTGACGACTTTCTCAAGACGTATACATACGTCTTGAGTGGACAAACAATCCCGATTTGGAAAGTCGCCAGATTAAGCGAGAAAGTCGTCAATGTTGCAGTTTCATAGACTTATGCTACGAGTCAACAGTTTATGTTGCGGTTTTTGCAGTTTCGGTAGCGGGGTATTATTTTTCAGTTGCTATTTCCGCGATTAATGTAGGCATTTCAAAGTTTTTGTGTGCTGAGGCTACGTTTTATTTGGTAGGCCAGTAACAGGTTTTTTTTATATATATATACATATTCAACAACACTGCTATTAATGCATTTTTGAAAAACTGCCACTGCAAAATTGGGTTTTAAAACACGATCAACTCCCTGAGAGGAAAAAAAACCCCCCAAAACCCATAGGTTTGCGAAAGGCAGACAACACACTGCGGTCTCTACTCATTACCCACCGTTGTACAGGTGAAGCCAAAGGCAATATGTGTTGTCATATTTTCTAGTCTTTGCCTTGAAAGGAAATTGCTTTAGAAGCACATTTGGCGGTGCTTCATCGTCTGCTTTGCGTTTACGTGGGAGCTCCGTCAAAAAGTTATCCATGTTATGCTAGCAGTGTCATTTACTGTATTTATTTATTCAATCAATCTTGCCGCGCGCAATTTTTTTTTCCCCACTACAGTTCCGGACGCAAACAGAAACTTGCTTGCATACAGCCAATCAGAGACCTTGTGCCGGTCCGCTGAAGGAGTATCTCGGGACTGTGAAAATTCTCGCTTCACTGGCCTTGCACTTTGAAGTAAAAATAACTGATATTGCGTCAGTTTATTCTAGAAAATATGAATGCTCTGGACAGATGATTTTTGTCTAGCCTAGCTGGAAACATTAAAAATGATTGGCAGGTTTTAAACGATGGAAGCATATAGATAAAAAAAAAGAAAATGAAAATGCAATGTCAGAAATGCATTTTCATTTTCAAGAAACAAACGCATTATTTGTATCATAATGAAAATGCAAATGTAATCCTCCACTTTACGTTTTCATTTTCAAGTCCATGTATGCAATTTTTATAAAAATTGGAAAATTAAAATACATTCATCATTTGCATTTTCGAGAAGTGCCCTGCAATATCTCTAACAAAACAAAAACGCTAATCGTATGAAGCAAATACATTCTCGGAAATGCTTTTTCATTTTCGAGAAGCACATGCGTTATTTGTATAATCATTAAAATGCTGAAGTAATCCTCCACTTTGCGTTTGCATTTTCAAGTCCATGTAGGCACTGTTTTCATTTGCAAGAAGCGCCCCGCACTATCACTAACAAAACGAAATCAAAAAACGCTAATCTCATAAAACAAATACATTCTCGGTAATGCTTTTTCTTTTTCAAGAAGCAGACGCAATATCTGTCTCATAATTAAATCGCTAACGCAGTTCGCCACTTTTCTTTTTCATTCTCGTGACAGACTGCCCTGCCTGACTTTGCATTTTCGATTTCGAGGTCCCACGCTATTTTCCTAACAAAATTAAAAAGAAAATACCCTCCCTAGTTGGTTGTGGCCTGTAGATGAGAAGGCGCAACTTCTCCCCCAATTTGGTACGGATTGGTTATTTATAAATACAAGCAATCTCGTTGGTTATCAATCAGAGGGAAACTCCTGCTGCACTCACTTTCATGTCAAAGTACAAATGGTAACTTTCATAATTGGAGCCACTGACTGTGCATGGATGTCCCCCTGGACATTGCGGAGTTTGATTGTGAGTATAGCTTAAGTTTTATAGACCCTGCTCTCATGCTCAATTACCCCTGTGTGCACTTGGATTAGCGCTGCTTCCACTTAACCTGTGCTTACACTCAGATCTGTCGATCAGTGGTTCAAACACGGTTGATTAAATGGACGAGTTCACTCTAATCCCTGAATGGATAAAGCCAGTCTTTGTTTGACTTAAAGGGGTTGGCACATCCATACTACAGGGAGGCCCAAAAACGCGTCTCTCCTTCCTCTCAGAACACAAAGGTGGTTGAGGAACTTGGAAGTGAATGGGCAGGATTGACTAATTATCCAGTGTATGAATTTTTTTTGCCACAAAATAATCTCAGGTAAAAACTGTGCATTTCAGGTCACTGTTCAAAAGTAGATATTCAGGCATTAAGAAAGCCCTGCTTATTGTGGATTAGAGGGTTGGTCACTGGTGTGCCTTTTTTCTGCTCATCGTGCCATTATTGGTGTTGGCTCAGACAATCTTATCACCCTTTGAGTTTTTAACTTAATAATTTCATCCTGTTAAGTTCACTGGGACCTTTTGGTCACACTGTGTGTGGAATCTGTCATTTATGTATATAAATATGTAACTTCTACCACAGCTGTAAGGTAATGGGAAAGCATGAAAATGCACGTTTAAAATCCTTGAAAAGTGCCTCGAATTTCACTTTGGAAAAGGTGTATGAAGCCTGTAGACAGCATTACAGTGCTGTGTTTTTAGATTTGTGTCTTGTATTTCTGTTTAACTATGTTCCACTTATTGTTTGCATCTTTACAAAACATCTAAATCCCAGTTAGTTGGTGGATTATCTTGAACATAACTACTTTTACAATCAATCTGTAAGTAATGTAAGGACATAGTGATCTGTGGACATATGGGATACATCCCATCAATTCATTACAAAAAATGGTACAAACCCTGATAAAATCTATAGGCTACATTTTCCTTCTTAATAACTGACTTTGTCGACATCAAAGCAGCTGTCAGGTGTGCTGCGCCAAGGTAAATTGGCCCCCCAAAGCACCAGCCGCCACTGGATTTAATAATGCAATGCAATGCAAAAAAAAAAAGGATAGTTTCTTGAAGCAATGCTGCAGCAACTGAATGTTAAATTCAATTCAGAAAAATATTGCAGTCACTCTGCAACAAACAAGCAAATGAATAAATAAACTACTGTGTTTGCATCCATCCTGTGCTACCTGATTGTTGCAAAGTAAACAAAGATTAGCGCCAATAATCCATAAATGAATAACATGAACTTTGACTGAAATGCACTTTTATGTCAAAATGACATGTTTTTTATCTTGTTTTACCTTAATGAGGGAACTGGCCACACCTGATAGTGTTAAGTGATTTCTGAGTTCGCGCAACAGCAATTTCAAAAAATTATTTAAAACGAGTCAAGACCAATCATTTTTTAATTTATTCTCCCATCCCACCCAATTTTCATTTCGCCAGCCATCATTGCTCAGAAAATATTTGGAAACATGTTGGAAACTCCTTCTCTTTGAAATGAGCTCTCTCCTCCCATAACATATATTTTCTTTTTGGTGAGCTGATAAATTGATTCCACATGACTGAATCCACTGTGACAAAAACAAGATCATGACTTATCCAAGATAAGCAAAAGATCTATTAATCCGTTAAATGTATTGCTATTTTCTGACATCACTGGGCCTGTGTATGTTATGTTTTCCACAGAGAGAGTCTCATGTCCAATAACACTAATAAAACATTCTCTGACAAACAGAAACAAACACAGATGTCTGTTTGGTGTGACACGGCTGTCCGTCCTTGTGTTCCTTGAGCGGAATTATTTAGAGAGGTTTAATGGAGAATGATTAGTGCTACATGGGCTTAATGGGACCCAGGTAACAAGTTTAACCCAGTACAGTGCAAGTACAAACATTTATACTTCCCACAGTGGTATAGGGAGATACAATAGGCCTACTTGAAGTAATGTATCTGGTACGCATTACTACATGAAAGGCTTGCAGGAGGGACATTAATTGGTACATGATAGTCATGATTCAAATAATTATGATTACATTAGCAATCAAATTTCACAAGATGCCACAAATAGACGAGGCAGAAAGTCTTCCTACTGCCTCCTGAAATTCACATAGGCTATTCACATTCCACCATTGCGCCATGCAAGAGTTTAAAGTGTATATAAAAGTCGAGCCTGTAAGCATGCAAAGCCATTAAGACTTTCACAAATCATGTGCCCTATTTATTGAATTTCATAATTTGGTACATACACTTGTATATTAATCGTTACATGTGTTGAAAGTATCAACAAATGCTTAAACATTTCTGGTCACTCAAGTGCCAATAAGGGGCTTGTTCTAGTCCACCACTCACTCTTCCAAAAATAGACCTTGCCTTGCTATCACATCTTGACTCTAGCAGCTGCTTGACCTCTTTCCTTTGGGCATACACTCTAATTCCACTCCTTCTCCTTTCTCTTTACGCTCTTTGTCTTACTTAATTTCTTAAAGCCCTCAAATATTTTCCTGGACCACTAAGGTAATGGCAAGACCTCATTCTGGTGCAGACAGGTTTGTAGAAGAGGCTGCAAATGATGGATATTTTATGAGGCCACTTTGTCTGGATAAATACTGATGTGTTAGCAGATGCCAAAACCACAAAATTGAAGAATTTCATGCATTGTTACTGGTTCCTATTATAATATTTCTTTTGGTATTTTGAACTCTTTTCATTTGGAAAAAAAACTGAAGCTGTTATCACCGACTATGAAACCTCTTTCATGAACTGTCCAAAACCCATGCCACTATTACTGCTTCTCAGTATTTTAAAAAGATACAGAGTCTGGATAGGGTGTATTTGCTACAGATATCAGCCCGCGGCTTTCTATGACTCTGAAATATATACACGATGGAACAGAAGGTTACAACAGCATGATTTAGTCTAATAAAAAACTAAGGGCTCTATTTTCGCACCGTCACAAACGGAAACGCATGTGCCCATAACGTTATTTACAATTTCCTCTGTCGCAAGCGACATATTTATTGCCATAGTCCAGTTTTGTATGTTTGTGCTTTGCCATAAGTGCCTTTGCGACACTGTGGGTTGAACTGCACATTAGGAGGTGTGGTAATGAATAAAGCTGGCCCTGAGCTGGTCAGTAGTGGTCCATCGAGGGCAATACAGGCCTTTGGTTTCCTTACATTTGTTAGCTACCTTATCCTCCCACAGTTTACTTTGCTTGGTTTGCAACAGTTGCTGAGACTAATTGGTTGAATGACTTTCAAATGTATTTTTGATAACATTGTTGTCTAGTATTCGGAGGGGGGGCTCCAAATCCTTATCTTGCTTAGGGAACCAAAAATGGCCAGAGCCAGCCCTGCCTATATTCAAAGTTGTGAAATTATTGCTTTAAACGGTGCCATATATTGAGATCTCATGTTTTTTCACAAAGGTTTTCAACCAGTTCAGATCCAGTCTCTCCCACATGAGCGACTGGAGGGGTCCAACAGACCCCTGTTGAACAACTTTAACAGAACTTTAATGAGTGAGCTGACCTTCGTAAAGTGAGATGCCAAATTGGGATGAGAACTGAAGCATACTGCATTACTGGGAACTGGGAACTTTTGCACATTTCCAACAATTCAATCTTCCAGAAATGACATACAATTAATCACTTTATAAAACTCGCTGGGTGATTATTTTACTTTTTTTTTTAAATTTCCTAGTGATTTATACATGCTTGGTGGATGTTTTCATTGTTTTTTTTTTCACCAATGAAGTGAAGTCCTTTGAGCAACGGTTGGTTCTTTTTTGACTGCTTTCCTACTCAGATAATGTGAGACAGAATATGAAAATTACAGAGGAAAAAGAGTTCTGTCATCTCCTTTCCTGTATTCATCTCAATCTCACTCGTGGAGACAGCTGTGACTGTTTACACTTTTCTCAGAGGTTATTTGTGTTCTTGCTGCCTATTGTTTCTCAAATCTTAAGGCTGGCTGTTAGTATCAGAAGACTATTCCCTCGGGAATGGTTCTTCCAGGATAAAAGTAGGATTACTTTTTGAAGGGCAAGAAAAAAAAACATAATTTTTGCTGAATTTTTAGTTTTTGCATTTTCAAAAATGACTGGACAACCTACCTCACAATGAAATTTATCTGTGTTTGGATAAAAGTAAGTTTGTTCCACAGTTTACACAGAACCTGCTGTCTGTGACGTTGTAAATACAACAGTTGAGGGTGAGCAGTGACCGATATAGACAACTGTTCCTGCAATCCGATGAAGTTTTGTCATGTGAGAAATTATCTGACTTTCCAATTTTCCAGGGTAGGAATAGGCCTAGGGAAGCAGGAAGTGAAAGAGGAATGCAAGCCCACAAGGAAATGTGTTCCCAGGATCAGGGTGTAGGAATGCCAGCTACGCAGGGAGAAAGAGTGGACAGCCCACGCAAGTGTCGAACTGGTGTCAGTCCTCTGGCAGCCTTCAAGCACGGTGGAGCTACTTCACCCCAGCTGAATCTCCAAAACAAAGGTGAGTCCTTTACCTGATGGCCGCTGTACCTCTCTACCTTAATCTCCGGTTGTTTTCATCTAATATACCCGTAGTGCCTACCTATAAACTACTCTGCCTTTGATTCATTATTGTCCTGCCTGGATGAGTAATCCACATTCAAACCATGTCTCTGCGTCTGCATAATGTATATTTTGAGTTTCTCTTATTTTTGTCACTGGAAATAACATTTATTTCAATTTAATTCACAGCGGTACTGACTCAGAGTGCTCTTGTTTTTTCGTTTAGGTTTCTACACTCCTCTGCAAAAGTGCTTTGGACATTTGATAGTGGTGTATTTATAGACACTGACATGCTGAATGTCAATGAGGGTGAGGGGGGGGTTTGTAGCAGCTGTGATCTGTTGTGCACCATCCACAATGGCCCTCGCTCTACCCTCTGTAGACACAATAACCGTAATGAAGACAGCCAGAACTAACTGGTGCTGAAAATACATCCTGGTTTGTCTTCACCATTAGCCTCTCATGTCCCCTTGATTCTCCGTCTCCATTTTGTTGTAATATTGTACATGGTCTTGTGTAACCTCCAGCAATAATCTATGAAACTCTGGCCTATATTTATTTAGTGGATCGGGGCTCAGTTGGTGGGGTCAGTATCCATTTTTGGAGGCCCAGTGGCTTCACAAACTCGCTTTGGAGTTTGATGCCCTCGTAAATTTATTCACATTTCAATCAGTGCAAACCGTGATCAGGTCAGAAAGAATTTATCTTTGGCTATCTTGAGCAATGATGTAACGGAAGGTATCTAGCCAGTGGAATAGAACACATTGTCAAAGTCATTGAACTCAGCGATTCGTAATTGTCTTGGCTGTGGCTGCAACAATAAGGCTGCCGCGAGCAGAGGCATTATGGTCCATGATTTTCAAAAAGCCTTTCATTCGAAAGGCATGGGTGGATTTTGTGAAGTGGAAACTAGCAGATTTCACAGAGGCCTGATCAGGATCGGTGATCTACCACTTCAATGATGATTGCTTTTGTCAGCCGGATCCCGAGTCACAGGAATATTACTGGATATTACTGTCGGTCAGTAAGTACTGAAATTGCCGCTTAATAAGCTGATGGTTAATAATCTGAGCCCAAACCACTCCGGTCCACAATTTTCCCTATCTATTTGGTTAATAAGCCCGTTAATAAACCCAGGATGCGGCATGTTTAGCCCATCCTAGAATGAGTGCAGAAACTATTTTTTGCAAAAAATGACTCCAAATCCATCTTTCACTGCGAGACCTTGAGTAAAATCGAAACTTCGCCCATGATGGCAAAACTGGAATGAGACTAGGAGCTGCAATTGGAGAATAAAAAAAGTGTAAGCTTCCAATCTGTTCAAGTAAATGGGATAAATAATTTGTTTATGAGCATGCTAATGTTTTTTGCCATTAAATTAATGCATTTAAGTTGATAACTGCTACGTTTGTAACTTCATATATTAATAGCGAAAAGCTTTAGCATTCCAGCCAGCCAGCCATACAAACAGCGCCACATTTGACCTGCATGGGTTGTGTTGTTAGTCGAGGGTGCCCAGTGGAGTGAAGGTTGCGTGTTGTCATCATATTTGTGGGGTACTTATTTTCAGACTCATTTCCTCATTGTGACCTAATAAAACTTTCAGTTAGTAGTGTGAAGTTTCTGTGCACCACGCAAATGGCTGATTGTCACATTATTCCTTTTCCTCTGTGATGAGAAAAATATTTGTTCTCATCAATTTATGGAAATAATATTCTATAACAACATTTTGTTTGTTACAGGTTCTGTATCTCCCAGGCCTTGTTTTTACTCCACTGCACAAAGCGTGGTCTGTGCTTGTCTCCTGTGATCTGGAAAAACCTGGTAGGTTTATCAGTGGCAAAGATCTCGCAATGGAACAAAACTTTTTAGGTTCTGGACTTTTCCTAACAGAAAAAAATGATAGAAACTTGATTTTGAAAGTTATCATGACACAAATAGCTAGTGTTTTAAGATTTTCACCATTCTTAATTCCTGCAAATGAAAATTAAACTTAGTTACTACCAAAAGTGACATATGTACTAGGTTTTTCCAGATCACAGGAGTTGTGGTCACACTTCAATGATTTTGTGAACCACGAAGCATTCAACATTGTTGTATGCCAGGGGTAGGAGACCTTCTCCAGAAAGAGCCACTGTGGGTGCAGGCTTTCATACCAACCAAACTGCTACGAATCTGATTCTATTAATCAACCTCTGGAATGTTTGTTAAGGGCCTTGATTAGTAGAGTCAAGTGTGTAGCAGTTTTAGTTGTAGGAAAGCCTGCACCCACAGTGGCTCTCTCTGGAGAAGGTCTCCTACCTCTGGCATACAACAATGTTGAATGCTTTGCGGTACACAAAATCATTGAAACGTGACCACAAGCGCAGGCTACGCTTTGCTCAGTGGAGTAAAAACAAGCCTGTTAAATCCAAGCCTATAGGAACCTGTGCAGAGCAAGTAAAAAAAAAAAAAAAAAAAAAACTATATACTTTTTAACAAGTCTTTTTGTGATGGTGTAGCAATATGTACATGTACAGTATACAACATATTTTGTACTTTTGCCTCAGATCTTTCCACTGATATTGGTACCAGTTACACCTCATTAGGTTTCAGGCATGACTGCACAGAGGACAATTAAAGAGACTCAAGTGAAATCTGAGTTGTACCAATTGACCAGGGCGGGATATGAAATTGACCATGCATGTCAAAATTGGTTGCATAGTCATTTGAACTTAAAAACAGGGATATGAATCTTGCCTGTGCATTAGTCGTAATGACCTGGCACTGCCAAGCATGGAGCGTCCACAGTTTACCCCCAGGCAAAGGCCCTTGGTCGCTGAATATCATAGGACATGGAACGTTACAAATATGCCGCGGAGTTTCGGCGAATGTTTTATGCAGACCTGAATCTTTATAGAGACAATTCTGTTTTGTTTGCTTTGTATCAGAGCCTGATCAGTTGACACTACTGATATTTCACTTAACTGCTGAAATTGCTCCACAGCAGCCATGGGTTTAATTTAACAAGGTGCAAACTGGCATCAAATGAAGCAGAAAGAGCTGCTGAAAACCCCTTACATGTAAAAAGATATTGTATACATTGTTACAGAATATTATAATTGAATATTTAAAAAGTATATAGTTTTTTTTTACTCGCTCTGTATATTGGTAGGTGATGACGACAAAAAGATTCATTGACATTTACGCTTCGACTCAAGACAGCAAGGATGGAAATACGTTAAATCAATAGAAAAAATCTCAGCTCTCTTTTTAATTTTGTGTATTTTTTTAACCTTTTGTTCATCGGATTATGAAAGAAGACTGAAATTAAACATCCCATTTTTTATCATTGGGGTTTAAAAAAATGTGTATATAAAGGGTAATATATTGCATATTTATCAAGCATTGAACTCGGCATAAGAACTGAATGGCATTGCTTGCTTCGTCCTCCTGTAAGCAAGTACACGCTAATCTGCAGTTTCGTGAGCATTTCAGGTTCGATGTACTGAGTAATTATGCCGCAAAAACATGAACTGGCCTGTCATTCTGCCATATAGTCTAATTAAATTAGTTAATCGTCTGATTGCTAATCAAGCAAAGGGGAGTAATCGATATTTTACGGTGAGGATTCTGCCTCACCTAACTAACCTCCGACCGCACGTTACTGGTGTATTCATATAGCTGTGTCCAGCGGGGGAATTGTGGGAAATGGGTGTTGGATAGGCAGGTAGGATCATGCCTCTCAAACATATGACAGACTACAACTACCAAGTACATTACCAAGGCAGCATTGTGTCACATCTCGCTCTCTCGCGCACACACAACGCCTCTGTCACTCCGTGCTGCAACATTTTGTTCATTCATCGCATGAACCAATTTTCATGTCGCACATGACAGCCCTGCTATATAATAAAAATGGCTTGATTGCACCACCGTTTACTGATCTTATCACAATTACGGTTGATCCTGAAAGTGTTATGATATCCTAATAAATTAACATACTACTATATACTATATATAGTAACAATCTATATTTGTCTTATCTTAAAGGACAAATGTGTCTCAGATGTATTGTAGTTATGATCCAGAATGATCCGGAAGGCCAATGTCTTGTCAATCAGGTACATACACTCTAAGACTCTTAATTTGGATAAGTATCTATAACAAGCATTCCATGTTTATTATTTAGTGACACCCAAAGGAGATGGTAATAATTTCTAAATACAGGGATGGTTCCAGTTTCCGCAATCCGGATTGATGTTACCGGTCTCGCAAGTTAACGACACTTGCACATAATTTAGGCAACTATATGAGGCAACTTTTGTGAAAATATCTTAGGTGTAGTTTTGTAGGAACCTGGTTGTTTTTCAAGATGAACTTTACGTTTTGCATCAATTTTGGTCAAGACAGATACATTTTTCAATGGAAAATTGTCTGAAACTTCTTCAGTTTTTCACACAAATACCTATGTTTGGTATCAAAATGTCTGTCATGTTGTTGTGTAGCCATTAAAAATCATCTGGTTATTCAGAACAATCATTTATCAGTTTAAATGTGGACTTATCGAGGCCTCTAGTCCTATGGCTATAGAAAAAATTTGCAAAGATTAAATTATCAGTAGGGATCAAAGTTCTGTGGGGGGAAGCTGATGGGTGGGGGGGTGGGGGGGGTTGGTGTCAAATTAATTGATCTGAATCGCCAAATTAATGCTATGTCTCAAGAATTACAATAGATAGCCACTTAGTTACTATAAAATGCATAAGAGAAATCATGAATGGAGTTTAAAATGATCCTTGACCTGCAGTGCCCTTGGAGGTCAAACCAAATGTGACAAGATTTCAGAAGGCTATGCTTCAAAACTACTGTACATAGCCACATGTTTACTATTAATTGGATATAGGAACTCATATACAGTGAGAAAAATGACATCATGACCTTTGAAGTTGAGCAACCTTGAAAGGTCAAACCCAAGTTAACGTGTTCCCGAAAAGTGGATCAAGTCATTGAACAGCTAAAATATGTGCGAGGGGAATGGTTTGCCTGACACCACCTGTTTTTTTTTTTTTGTCCTTGATGTGAAAAAACCTTAACTAACTACCCCATTCGCAGAAAAGTTGGGATGTAAAATGTAAATAAAACAGAATATATAATTTTCAAATCATTTCATCCCTATATTTAATTGAAAATATAATAAAGACGTCATATTAAATGTAAAAACTGAGAAATGTTATTGTTTATTGAAAAATACTTCTCAATGTGAATTTGCTGCTGGCAGCATGTTTCAAAAAAGATTGAATAAGGGCAACAAAAGCCAGGAAAAGTTGTATGACACTAAAAAATACATCTGATGGAATGAAACTGGAAATTATGTCCATTGGCACCCGGTCAGTAACATAATTGGGAATGAAAAGAGCATCCCAAAGCGGCCTTGGTCTTTTACAAGTAAAGATGGTGAGCGCATCACCACTCTGTGAAAGACTGGGTAAGTACATAGGTCAACAATTCAAGAATAATGTTTCTGAATGTAATATTGCAAATAATTTGGAGTTTGATGGTCTGCAGTGTATGATATCCTTAAAAGTTTCAAAAAGTCTGGAGAAGTCTCTGATTACAAGGGACATGGTCGAAAACCAAAACTGAATGGCCATGATCTTCAGGCCTTCAGGCTATACTGCATTAAAAACAGACAGGGTCCTGTGGTGGAAATCAATGCATGGGCACAGATGCACTTCTGAAAACCATAGTCAGTGAACACAGTTACAAATGCAAGTTAAAACTCTTCCATGTTAAGAGAACACATATATAAACAAGATCCAGAAATGCTGCCTCCTCTTCTGGAGATTTAAGATGGAATGGGGCAAAGTAGAAAACCTTGTGGTCTTATCTATCTGAATGTGGATTGTGGGAAATCATGGTTGCTGTGTCTTATGGGGTAAAGAGAAGCGGGACCATCCAGCTTGTTAGCAGTGAACATTTCAAAAGCCAGCATCTGTGATTTGGGTGTGGGGATGCATTGGTGGGCATTCAATTGGTAACTTGCAAATCTGAGAGGACACCATTAATGCTGAACAATATACACCAATCACAACAAGGTTCAAGCTATCTGCCTAATATAATACATTGTGCTGCCAAAACGGCTCCATCAAACTGACATCACTTGAATTCCCAAATTCAGGGTTTCCCAGCAGAACATTTCCCTGGGTATCACACCCTCTAACAGCTTATATTCTTCCAACAATGCCATCTGTTCTCAGGTAAATGGTGCACACATACCCAGCCAAGCCCCATGATGTTAAAGAAAATGGTACTCAGTGGACCAGATGACCTTCTTCAACTGGTCCAGTTTTGAAGCTCAGGTGCCCATTTGTGGTGCATTTAGAGGTGGACCGGGGATAGAGAAGGCATTTTGACTGTTCTGTAAACTAAAAAGTCCAATATACTGCCAAGTATTACGCACTGAGTGTTGTAACACATTCCTGGTGTAAATATTTTTGCAATTCTCAGCGACCTGGCCACAGTCTCTCTTCTGTCAGTTTGGCCCAGACAGGATAACCTTCAAAGCCCTCGTGCATTGAGCCTTGGACACCCAAAAGGCCTGTTGCCAGTTCATGGTTCGTTCCTCCTTGGGCTACTGTCAGTAGATACCTACATCTTCTGATGGGAGGGCGCCCTAGAGGTCTGGACACATCAGTGACCTAACCTATTTGTGAAGCCATAACGCTTTGGCCCTCGTCTTAGAAGTTCAGGTCCCATTCCTCCCAAACAGAGACAGTGCCAGAACTGGGAATTGGGAGGCACAGAACATCCCTTTATAACAACAATGAGTCCCAACCAGTTCTCAGTCATTTTCCTTCATTGTCGTGTTTTCCAATTATAATGATAATCCATTCGCAATTGAAGACACAGCTTCTCTCCCCATGCAATCTAACAGTGAGGAAATAATCGGCTAAATTCAGTACAGAAAAATAATTTACTTATTAAAAGGCCTATGCTTTATGAAAGACAAACCGCTCCGAAACTTCCAAGCTACCTTTTCAGGGCATCAGGCGATTGATTTAATCAGACTTAATTGATTTAACTGATCCGCGTTCCAATGAAATATGGCCTTTCACTCTCGGTACAGCGTGGGTTGATTCAAAAGTGGGACTTGGCAATTAAATATAAAAAGCACGAGACTCAAGCCATATGCGTGATTGTTAACAGGTATGCAATTTTGAATAACGCTGATTTAAATGCTCCAAATTTCGAGTCGAAATGAATGATTCTCATCTTACCTTAATGGGGAGAACTAGCAGCACGTGGTAGTGTGGAGTGTTCTCAGAGTGAATCTATTGTTAATTATGAAAATGACTGCGAACAAGTCAAGACTAATAATTGCTTTAAAGGGATGTTCCATTCCCAGTTCGGGCACCGCCACTGCTCCCACATCCACCATATTGAATACGAGAACAGAATGTTCAATTATCGTCTAAGGTTAGTCTGCAGACCTTGACGTGTCGTTATTAAGAGATAATCAACATAATTTGCTGCATCTGAGAGCAGTTTAAATGTTGTGGCTCATTGTTGTATACAGGTTTTGTAGCAACATATGCTGCCGTCCAGTTGACGCCTTTTCAGGGAAGGCCTTGCTTATTTCGGCAAGACAATGCTCTGCACATATTAAAACAACATGGCCTTGTAGTAAAAGACTGTGGGTGCTGCAGTCCAGACCTGTCACCCACTGAAGACTTTTGGCGCATCATGAAACAAAAAATATGACAAAGGAGGCCGCAGAGTCTTGAGCATCTGAAATCCAACATCAAGCGAGAATGGAAAACATTTTGCTTTCCAAACTACAGTAGTCAGTTGCCTCAGGTCCCAAACGCTTACAGAGTGTTGTGAAAAGAAGAGATGATGCTACCCAGTGTTAAATATGGCATTAAATTCAAAATAAGCAGATATTTTTCGAAGAACAATAGAAATTAATATCCCAACTTTTTTTGCACACAGGGTTTGTACAATCACGATTAGTGATGGTGGCTCATCGGTCTAAGCGTGCGTACTATAAAGGCTGTGTCCTTCCCGCAGTGACCTGAGTTTGACTCCGGCTCAGGTCATTTACCGCATGTTTTCTCCGATTCTTTTCCCCAACTATCCTGTCTCTCTGCACTGCATAACTGTCAAATAAACGAAAAAACAAAAAATAATCTTTAAAAGAATACAGTCGTGTACATAAGGTCATTAAAGCAGACATGAAAACATGGCTCCGCTCTGAGGCATTATGACAAACTACATGCATCACCTCCCGGAGAGTCAATAATGCTGTGGCTTTATCTTGGCTCAGAGCCGTAAGCTTTGGCTCACACTTCCATTGTCTAAGACCCAAGAATTGACTTTATGGCTCACGCACATGACAGAACTATATATCAAACAAATGCTATTAAATATATAACAGGAATTTTTCCATTTGAGTCAGCAGGTGTGGTATTTTCAGTGGACAGACAGCTGGTGAATCAATGACCTGCAGTTCTCTCATAGTGTGGCTTTCTGTTGGTATCATAGTATGAACAGCATTTAATCATGATGTATCATCATATATAGATGCAAACACATTTTTTTCATTGAGTACATATATTCAAAGCACAAATATTACATATATTCAACTGATTTGAGTTGGACTGGAAAGAAAAAAAATAATGCAATACTGTTTAGCACAAAATGGCTTTTGATTTTTTTTTTCATCAATTTGAGCAAACTTCTTTTTATACTGGATCCAGAAATCTGATCTAAACATTATTTTTAGCATGTGTGAATCATTGTTCTCCCACACAACCCGTGCTACAGTGTGTTACTTTTTGCCTCTGCCACTGTCTGCCCATTAAGAAAATCCTCTTCTTCCTTCGTTGGAAAATATTGAAAGAGACTTACGAGAGCCGCTTGCTAAGTTAAAATTCCAACTTAAGACCAAAGGAAAATAAAACTGAAGAAATGAAAATTTATGAATGCAATTCTGAACAGTTGTTTGAGGTCTGAATAACAATGAATCTTTGCCAGGATAATGAAGCCAGCAGCTAAAAAAACACAAATGCACGAGCATGCACATTAATGCAGATGCCGATGTTGAGGTGTTGATGGTGTAATGTGAAAAAATGCCACTAGATGGCAGTATTGACCTTTTTTTTGTTAAGCCAGTCTGGAGCTAGGTTTGGGCATGTCCTAGGCATGTCTGAGAGGGGAAGTCCCAGAGAATTGACAAAATTCTGGAAGGTGGGAGGGGGCTGCAAAAGAGTATATAAAGAGAAAAATTGAGAGTAAAGTAGCAGGAGAAATTGCCTGGAGAAGGATACATTCGACCAGACCTGTCACTGTTTTCAAGACCTGTGAAGTTTTTTCGTGGATTCTTTGCCTGTGTTGGAGCATTTTCCTGTCCCAGGACATGACCAAGCAACCCCACCAAAGGGACTGTAAATTATTTTTTTTTCTTGTATATGTCAATCTTGGTCAGTAGTATAAATTGTAGGTTAGTTGTCGGTCTTTGATTAACTAAATCTGTTTAAGTTTTAAAATTTTGTCTATCATCCCTTGCTGTCTTGTATGTCATACCAAATTGGGGCCATAACAATGGAATGTTTGATATTGATATCAATTAAAAATGCAGTGTGCAAGAAAATAAATGATGGGAAAAACAAATTCATGACCCTTCGCACAGAATACAAATAATACCAATTTTTCCTTTTGTGCATGAGCTATTTAGGCTTTTTAACTCAGTCTTTGTGACACAGAGACTATGGAAAATTATTCCAGTGAAGCAAGACATTTGGAAATTCAATTACAGAATTATTTAGGAATTAAATTTCGGAATTTACGGACATGGCGTCTATATCTGCACAAAGAGGTTAAGAAGCCAAAGCCAAAGACAGCTGGCCACTTTGATGGAGATTTGGGAAGCTAGCAGACTCTAAATAAAAATAAATAAAGAAAGAAAGTTAATTTGAGATCCCAGTTATCCTGTTTAGAACTACAAAATTGGAGCTGGGACCTAAAATATACATTTTCATAATAAATAATCCATGATGCTCACTGTAAAATTAATAAATAAAACATGTCTGCTTGAAATCAATCATTGTAAGATTTGAGGAAGTGATTTTAAAAGCAGAATACAAATTTTACTTCCAGACAATTTACGGCACATACAGTGACAATGCAAATTCAGGTTTTTGTGAATTAGCAAAATATTTCAATTAAATGCTTTTGATTTATTTCAGGTTCTGGCAACTATGTCTGGCAACTCTCCACCCCTGACTACGATGGACCAAAAGACGGGCGAATCAGATCAGATAATGGAGTACCTCAAACAACAGGTGCTTCTACTGAAAGAAAAAGCATGTAAGGCACTTTATTATGCACATTATGATTAATTATCAGTTTCAGTGATAGTAAACCAGTGTATCAGTTTATGAGTGAGATAAACTGGTGACCAGGCTTTCAAGTCATTTAACCTTCAGCCATGATCCTGGACAGCAGTTAGGTCTCCTGGGGCTGCTCACACAAGCCCTATGAGTGAAGGAGTGCTAATCTAGAATTTAGGAATTCTCTGCTGCTTTACCCCACCTTGTTCATTAAAAGCCAAAAGGCAGAGCTTATCCTAGATCAGTGTTCTGATTCTGGAATATTTTATAAATGCGGGTGTTTTGGTTCTTGCTAAAAAAATCAGCCAGAGTTTCTAGCCAGATGTGTATGCGGCCACTTAAATTGATTGATAAAGTGATGAGGAGTAATAAAAACCAGCAGACCATAAGGCGCCCCAGGGCCAACTTGACAGCTTTAGGAAGATCATGGTGACACAGCTGTGTAAAGCTGAGATTATATCCCCAAAACAGTGTTTTTGGGGATATCATAGATACGCCTTGAATGCTTTAGCACACTAATTCCAAAATTTTTCAAGGGAATCGTATATGTAACCTGTTTTCTTTCCTGGTGCAACAAGGAAAAGATCTTAATTATTTGTGAGCCCATACCTGTCTTGTATGTAATGCCATCAACATGTCAAACTTTACATTTCCAAATGCAGTAACAAACAATTTTGATGGGAATCATGTCACACTTTAATCGGAATAACGTGATTGTGTCTGGTCCATTCGGAAGTGCTGTTATTGATGTTGGTCACCCCGTGACCATCGCTACTGTGCCATCACCAGGGCAAACTATAATCTTTAAAAATTGATACAGTTTTAATAAGAATCATGCCAAATTTGCTTTCAACACTCCTGGTGCATAGAGAATGAATTTATTGATTGTGGTAGCTCTGTAATATTTCCTTTAACCACCACTACTTGGTCAAATATAACACTTCCAAATGCAATAATTCTGACAATTTTGATGGGAATAATTTCAAACTTTCAGTGATCGTATGGAGGAGATGTTGTTGACATTATAGGCTCTATTTTCATGGTTTTGCGATCAGAAATGCATGTGGCAGTACCGTTACTCTCAATTTCGCTTGTGGAAAACAGCATATTTATCGCCGTCACCCAGTTTGATGCTTTGCCGTAAATGTGTTTGCAACACTGTGGGTTGCGCATTAGGGGGTCGGCGCTGTTCAAATTCCATGTCAAAGACCTTGTGTTTTGACCAGGATCACCTTTTAATGCATTTGGCTAACGGTACTGTAGTGTCATTGGAACGAATCCAAGCCAGTGGAGCTGTTTTCTCACATGTTGTGCAAGCCCTTTTCTTTCCTTTTATATTTTCGTAATTTAGGCTGGGCCATCATATAAATAATGCCCAGAAAATGGAGGTGGGGTTTGATGGGAAGTGGATGGTGAAGGGGTATTTTTTCATGTAAATACTTTCTTTGGGCTGGATGAAATACAGATAATTAACGTCAGTTTTGCCCTTGTTACCAGGAGTGCCATTTCCTTGTATGGTTTAAATGGCCCACATTCATGCAACATGCATTGGCGCTAGTTTTAACTTTTTATTTTACCTCATATTATTTAACGGCTTTCAAAATTGGTGTGTGGTTCTCACAGGACTGAACTGCTGCAGTAACGCAACCTAGATGCTTGTTTTTCACCTGATGAGTTTGCCAGTTTGCTATGGTGTTAATGCACTGGCTTTTCACTAAATGATGGCAGCTGATCAGATTGGCCTTTATGGAACTAAATCGTCACCTCTGCGACAGGTAAATAGTTTGTCATGGAGTAACCCCTCTGACAACAGAGCTACAGATGTCTGTCACAGAAAGGAGTTAAAAATGCTCAGTTTTGATCTGTGAGACCATTAGCAGTTGCATTTGCTGACTGCATTTAAGTTGTCAATTTAGGGCCCTATAAGCTGCCCTGCCGCACCACCATTAAGCAAAATGTTTCATTTTAAAAGATGCAATAGCTGTCAAATCTGCTGTCAGCATAATACAAAGAGGAGGACCATTGTTGATTTTTATGGCTCTAATGCTTTTCCTGTAATACCACGATTATGTGAGGCCTCACATCTTAATGAAACTTTGCTGTGAATGTGTTGGTGCATTGAAGAGCAATCATATTGTCCTAGTGACCCTATGGCCATTCTTGTAGCACCACCTTTTATCCAAAGGTTTGAAAAATGCAATAAGTCAATCAGTTCTTTTGGGAATTGGATAAAAATGGCTGAGAGCATTCCTGGAGTCTAGAGTCGTTCCCCCCTTTTTTTTCTTGACCATATAACCTTCCCTCTAGTGCCAGCACTTCACCAAACTATGAATTTTGCCTTTGGGGAGAATGTTAGTGTTTTAGGAATAAAGCCTGCTGTTGTCCAATGACAGCATTTGTCTACCGAATGTATGGTAATGATAGAATGTTTGTCAAATAAAGTGCTGCAGGCCTCAGTCCGAGAGGAGAAGAAACTGCTGGTGGAAAATGCGAAACTGAAAAAGGACATTGAGGATCTAAAAACAATACTCCAGGAGAAACAAAAAAGGAGAATAGGTGAGACCATATTCTTCTCTGCTCATATTGTTCTCAGGCTTAATTTTTTCTTATCATTGTGTTAACTGAGTGGTGGAATGCTTGTTCAGTGCAAACCTCATTTCTGTAAAAGTATGCAATTAAACAAAATTCATTATTGCTTCATTGTTACAACAAGAGCATATTATAAACTGTTAGGTCACGCGTCTCTCGTTTTTTGTTTTTTCCGCAATTCAACCAGCCTTGGCTGTTTTTTCCATCATTATTTAATGATTGTCATGTGCCTTACCTTGCCCTTTGCGCTCCTGCCCCCAACTGTTTTCTATTGTTACTTGTTGCGTATATATAAGTTCCTACTCTGCAGTTCATTCCTCACTGATTGATCTAATTATTGTATCTCTCCTGTCCTGCTTTAGGTGCCTTTACTATCATCTTTAGAATTCACTAAAGAATCACTGGTAACCTGTTTATTGGGGATATCTGCCTGTTCAGTCCTGCTCAGGGAGGTGACTTAGCTGTAACCTCTTAACCTTTGGAGTTGGAGAGTGGGCACGACCCATCAAACCCTGAACCCCTGGATTGCCTTCTGGTTCTGTCCTCTGAGCTGTCCCTGCTCATGCCATCAGTTTTTGTTCGTCCCTCGCCTGACCCAGACTGTCCTAAATTCTCTTCTGATAATTTCTGTTAAAGGTTTTACTTTTGTATTTTCTGTCTGTGATAATTGCAGCAGATTACATTATTAAACACGGCCCTAGTAGATTTTTACAGACCTTGGCTTGATCCTTTCACTGCAGCTCATTACAGGACAATCCAGCCACCCATGGAACCAGCAGGTCTTGCTCACTTCACTGATGCAATCCAGTTTCAGGGAATTCGTCTGGCGCAACAAGAGGCGGAGCTCTGCCAGTTTTAACAGACTGGTGGTGCCCTCTTCTATCAGCTTGCCTCCATCTCCAAAATTTCTCAGGACTCTACAACTGCTGCTCAGGCTGTCAGCTCGCCCCTCCAGCATCTTAAGGCTCAGTCAACCTCGCCATGGGAACCCACCATCACCCAACTGGATCTTTATGATGGTAGCCTATCATCTTCCCAGAGTTTCCTGATGTTGCTGTCCATGATCTTTGATCTCCAGCCATCTACCTTCCTCACAGAGCAGTCCAGAGTGGCATTTACCATCACCTGTCTGACTGGACGTGCCAATGATTGGCAGCAGCCTGCTGGGAGGCAAGTAATCTTGTGGTACTCAGCTTTCCTGCATTTTCAGAGGATGTGAGGGAGGTTTTTGCTATTCATGCTGCTGCTGAAAATTTACTCAGGCAGTCCCTTCAAATCAGCAAACTCTATGTCAGCGTGCAGAACTCAATTGACATTGTGGTCTGCATGCTGGCTGCTACCGCTCACTGGGACCATCACTCGCAAAATGATCCCTTCTTCTTTGACAAGGCTGATAGAGTCCTGGACAAGCTGACCACATTCCAACTGTGTTCTGTCCTCAACGGTCTAAATTACCTGGCCCTGAGGGTGAATTCCACCCTGCAGGAGAGATGGGTAGATTAGGTATCCCCTGTCATCAGCTCCCGCCAGACTTGTTCCCTGACAGCCATCTTTGGAACCCATGCAAGTGAACTGTGACAGACTCTACCATGTAAGGCCAGCTGGGTGATACCGCTAAATAAATTCTAGCCTTTGCCTCTACTGCAGGAGCATCAACCTCCTCATTGTTGAGTGCCCAGTTTGTCAACCCTGACCAGTCCAGGAAGGAGAGCTGCTTCCCGGAGCTGCTGTTCATTGCTCTCGACTACTACTTTTCTTGCAGCTTTTTTGGTAAGGACGCAAAGTGTCTAGGAAAGCTCTGACTAATGCAGGTTCCAGTGGTAACCTACTCAGTCTGAGCCTAGCCAGATGATTCAGAGTTTCCATAGCCCTGCTGCTCAATCCCATCTGTTCACAGGCTATTATGGGAATGGTGCTTTTTTATATCACTGATGTCACCAACCCAGTCCACGTACTGCCCTCCTGAAACCATGAGGAGATAGTTGTCCTCTACCTCTTGGACCCCCTGTGGAGTTAGGAAGACTCTGGTAAGAAGAACACAATCCCTGCATTGACTGAGCTGGTGATACCATTGTTGAATAGAATTCAACCTGCTCTAAGATCTGTCTGCACTCAACCCTCAGCCTTGCAGCACCCTCTTCTGCTGGCAACAGGGAGGTGCCGATTGATCTGAAGGGAGTACCTACCACCTACAACAACCTATTGTCAGGACTTCAGCGAGTCCCAAACTACATCACTTCTGTGCCATTGATCTCCTTCCGGGAACATGGCCACTTAGCAACTGGCTGTATTTTCCACTTGCACCCAAATCTAGGGCTATAGATGAATATACCTTCAAGGCCCTGGCTTCCGGCTCAATCTGACCATCCCCTTCTGCTACTGGTGCCTGCTTCTTCTTTGGTTAAAAAAGGACAGCGATCTCCATCTAGGCATCAACAGCAGGGGCTTGAACTCTATTATTGTCAAGAACTACTACCTTCTACTGCTAATGGACTGAGCCCTCTCTAACCTTCCAGCATGCCACTACTTCAGCAGGCTGAACCTTGGAAATGCCACCACCTGGTCCACATCAAGGACGGCATCAAGTGGTAGATGGCCTGCAATGCCTTCTCCAGCCACTACAACTTCTTTGCTGATGCCATTGGGACTCACTAATGCCCCCGCAGTGTTCCAGAATCTCATCAAAGATGGTCTTTGCGACATGATATTCCACTTTGTGTACAATTACCTTAGTAGCATCCTTCCCACACTGTGGAAAATCATACTCAGCATGTCCACCATGTAATTCAATGACTGCTTGAGAAGCAACTCTATTTAAAACCTTAAAAGATTGAATTGCACCAGACGTCAATTCAGCTCTCTGGCTTCACAATTTCCCAAAGTGGGATTATGGATCAGGCTGTCCAGGATTAGCTGGAACCAGCAAACTGCAAACAACTTCTGTAGCTTTGCCAACTTTTACCAGTGCCTCATCTGAGGCTACTCAACAGTTACTTCTCCTCTTGCAGCCCTCACTAACTGCAAGATTCCCCTCCGTATAACCACTCCAGCCACTTCCACCTGCTGCCAGTTGAAGTTTAGCACCACTCCTGTCCTGGCTCTCCCCAACCCGCTAAGCTAATTCATTGTGGAAGTTGATACCTCCAATGTCGGCATTGGGGTTGTCCTCTACCGGTAGGCAGCTGACTGCTTTGTCTTTCCCTGTGCCTTCTTCTTCCATCAATTATCCCCTGAGGAGAGAAACTAAAGCATCAGGGATTATGAGCTCCTTGATGGGGCCAGCATCCCCTTACTCGTTTGGACAGAACATTGTAATCTCAAATACCTCCGCAAAACCCTAGGCTGGTCCCATGGTCACTCTTCTTTGTCCATTTAAATTTCACCCTCACCTAGTACCTAGGAGCAAAAAACTGGAAGCCTGGTGTCCTCACACACCTCTATTAATTTACTCTTGAAGAGGAGCCAGCAACTGTGCTTCCAGATGAATGCCTTCTGGCCATCACCACATTAGCGGTAGAGCACATTTTGGAGGATGACTTTGTTCCTGTTCCATTGCCAGGTAGTGCCCCAAAACACTTCTTTATCCCAGAAGGAGTAAGCGCGAGAGTCCTTGCAAGGGCCCACGCCGCTCCATTAGCTTGCCATCCCAGGACTGCACGCGTCCTGTCCCTAGTCTGTCGATACTTCTGGTAGCCTACCGATCTGGCAGGACATTTGGGGGTATATTGCTGCCTTTGATTCCTGTTTTAATTGTTCTTGCGTATCTACATATGTGAGATCTTTTATGAGTGAGCCCAAGATATCAAATCTATGAAATGAAAATTAGCACTCGAGTTTCATAAATTTAATATCTCAGGCTAACGAATTTGAGATCCTATTTATACCATAAATGTCTGCTTCGTATTATTTGGAAAATTAAAGAAAAGGGTTAGGCTCTAGTTTGCAGTCTTTTCAAGTCAATAGGATGAATAATTAGCTTGCTAGAATGCTACTGGTTTTCACCATTAATTTAATAAAGTTTCTACAATAAAAGTAAAAACTTTAATAGCAAAAAGCACTAGCATACTGGCTAGAAAATTATTCATCCCATTGACATGGATAAACCACAAACAAACCCAGCGATGGTTATAATGGTTACCATCACATATTTGCCAATGAATGGAATATGACCAATCATGATGCAATAATAAAATTGTATTACATGTGTGTAATACCAACCCTGTATCTCATGGGTTGTATCCAGTCATCATTTTTGGGATATATATAAAGCAAAACTCACATATCGCGGATTCAAGAGGACCAGCTCATTTTGTCTGTTATAAGCGAAATCCGCTATATGCATAAAATGTACAAATCTGTTATACGCATAAGACAGATTATATCTGTTATATACATGTATGAATGCAGATGTATGCTTTGTGTTTTAGTATCGGAACAACTTCATTCTGAAGTGCACATACCTACTTGTCCTCATTTAGTCAGTCTTTGCCCCGATACAGTGGATAACAGGATGATGCTGCGTGTTGCTCCAGCTGGGATCAATGCAAATGACTAAAAACGAAAGTATATAAATGAAGCCGTGCCAGTTTCAGTTTCTGCAAATATTCTGTTATAAACTTGCTCCTTTTTTGCCAGTTATTTTACACTGCCCTCTATAATTATTGGCACCCCTGGTTAAGATTTGTTCTTTAGCTTCGAATAAATTCAGTTTTTTTCTAAATAATACAGGACCACAATGGAAAAAAAGAGGAAAATCCAACCTTTAATTCAAGTGCATTTATTCAGTGGGAAAAAAAATCCCACTTGAATAAATAATTCTTTTACATCAAATCATGTTTGCCACAATTATTAGCACCCCTGATGTTAATACTTTGTACAACCCCCTTTTGCCAATAAAACAGCACCTAATCTTCTCCAATAATGTTTCACAAGATGGGAGAATACAGAGAGAGGTATCTTCGACAATTCCTCTTTTCACAATCTCTCTAAATCATCCAGCGACCTGGTTCCTCTCCTCTGCAATCTCCTCTTCAGCTCACTCCACAGGTTTTCAATGGGGTTGAAGTCTGGGGACTGAGATGGCCATGGGAGGAGCTTGATTCTGTAACTGGTGAACCATTTCTGTGTAGATTTGGCCACATGTTTAGGGTCATTATCTTGCTGAAAGACCCAGTGACGACCCATCTTCAGCTTTCAGGCAAAGGCCACCAGATTTTGATTTAAAATGTCCTGGTATTTCAAAGCATCCATGATGCCATGCGCCCAAACAAGGTTGCCAGGGCCACTGGAAGAGAAACAGGCCCACAGCATCACCGATCCCCCATACTTCACAAAGGGCATGAGGTGTTTTTCTGCACACTCATCTTTTGTGTTCCGTCAGACCCACTTAGAGTATTTGTTGCTAAAAAGCTCTATCTTGGTCTCATCTGACCAAAGCACACGGTCCCAGTTGAAGTCCCAGTACCGCTTAGCGAACTCCAGACGTATGCGTTTATGATTGTAAAGTCAGAAAAGGTTTTTTCTATGCATGCCTCCCAAACAGCTTGCTGGCATGTACATAGCGCCTGATGGTTGTTTTGGAGACTTTGTGACCCTAAGATGCTACCATTTGTTGCAATTCTTTAACAGTGAGCTTTGGAGAACTTTTTTTTTCTTTTACCATCCTCCTCACTGTGCGTGGTGGCAAAATAACCTTGCATCCTTGTCCAGGCTTGTTTACCACTGTTCCAGTTGTTTTAAACTTCTTAATGCTTCCTCTGACTGTAGATATGGGCAAGTGCAGGTAAGTGGCTATTTTTTTGTAGCCATTGCCTGACTTGTGAAGGTCGACACACATTTGCCTTACTTGAATGGTGTGTTCCTTTGTCTTTCCCATGTTGAAGAGTAGATAAGAAAAATGGCCTCTTTGTCACTTCATATTTATACCCCAGGGAAACAGGAAGTGATGAATTACTAATGAAATGTTCCTAGATACTCTGATCAACATTGTAAACTATTGTAGAAATGACAGAAAGACTTCAATTGCATTTATTTCCTTGGAATTGTCAGGGGTGCTAATAATTGTGTAACAGGTGATTTTATGAAAAATAATTATTTCTTAGTCTTAGTTTTTTCCCCCTTAAAATTCACTTGAGTTGAAGGTTACATTTTTCTACAATTTTCAGTGTGAGAGTACGCTTCTGCAATAAAAATTGAATTTATTTTAAGGCTTTCAACACATCTTAACCAGGGGTGCCAATAATTATTGTGGGCGCTGTAAGTGTAATTTTACAATAAGTTTAAAACAGAGTTCTGTCCATGTTAAGTGTAAACCACGGTTAAATGTGCACAGGACTCCACTTACAGTTAAAGTAACAAGGAGACAAATGTTTTTTTTTTAACAGTTAAATTCAGTTTATAACAGTTCAGGAAAGCCGAAGTTCATTTCTTTGCTCTGTTGCTACGGCATATCTGCATGGTGCAAACCAGCTAGTCCAGTATACACAAGTGCTTTCTAATGGAAATTCACTGTGACTGGACAGGACATTTTGTCTGATGTAAGCGAAAATGCGTTATATAAAATCTGGTATATTCTATGATTATTAAATGGAAAAACATTACAGAAAATTCAGGACTTGAGCTGTTGTCCGGTATGAGTGAGTTTCCGTTTTATAGGAGGATGGTTTAGGCAAGTTCTACTGCATATATATATAGTGCCTGTCAAAAGTTTGGACACACTTTGCTAAAGTCACAGCACTCTGTTTTTAGGAAAATTTAAGAGCAGCTGACTGTGAAAATCAGCCATGGGACCCCAAAACATGGAAATACCTTTCCCACATTGGTGAGAAAAGTATTGGCACTTCATCTCAAAGGTACAACTTTTTAAAAAATTTATATGGTCCACACAGGTTAGTCTTTATTAGTCAGATGATGGCTGGGTCTATGGATGACTTGCAGATGTGCAGGGGTCTGATGAGTTTCCCCATTTTTGCTTGATTTTCCATTTTTTTCAAAATAGGGCCACATTCGAGTCGAACATACTGGCACATAGAATATTAGACAACACTTTTTATCTATGTTTACTTGATCTACAGGGGTCACGCTTTGAATGTCATATGATGACAGGGTCTATGGATGATCTGCAAAAGTGCCGGGGTCTGATGAATTCCGCCGCTAACACTCAATTTTTTTAAATAGAACCACATTTGTGTGAAACTCGCTGGCACTGAAAATGTCAGAAACCTTTTTTTAATTGTATTAGCATGGTCCACAACGGTCACTTTTTAAATGTAGTATGATGATAGGGTCTTTGGATGATCTCCAGATGTGCATGGGTCTGATGAATTTCCCTGTTTTTACATGATTTTCAGTTTCTTCAAAATAGGGCCATGTGCGTGAAACTCTCTGACACCAGAATTGTAAGGCAACACTTTTTAGCTATGTTAACTTGGTCTACAGGGGTCACTCTTTAAATGTCAGATGATGACAGAGTCTATGGATGATCTGCAGATGTGCAGGGGTCTGATGAATTTCCCTGTTTTCACTCGATTTCCCATTTCTTCAAAACAGGCTATTTGTGTGGAACATACTGGCACATGAAATAAAAAGCAACAATTTTTTTAGATATTCAGATGGTCTAAAGGAGTATCTCACTACATGTAATGTATTGACGGGGTCTGTGGATTGTCTGCAGATACAAGGGGAGCATGTCATTTTCACTGTTATCACTCAATCTTGCTATATCTAAAAATCTGCTCAAACTGTATTGTTTCACAGATTTACCCAGCATAAAATGCATGTAGATTTTATTCAATGAATCTGAAGCTGAGATGTTCCCCTTTAATATCTATGTAATAAAAACAGCCAATCACGGTCTGCTCACTGACAGGACATAGGACAAGGAATATTGCCAATATTTCGTATATTTTCCCATTTCTGAAAAGTGTATAAACTTGATGACACAAAAGACACAACCATGCATTACAGTTGTAATGTACCTATTGATGTTACACATGTACGAAAACAGTGGAATTTGGCCGTTTTACTGATCTCATATGTGGCTTAATACTATCATTCTCTGTCCTAATGTGAAAATGATGCAAATTCGACCACATTGAGAGGCCACACTGGCTGAATTTAGCCCTTTTTTTAACAAAGCCCGTTTCCATGCCAACCAAAAGTAATATTGTTGAAACAACTGCTGTATTTGCCATTTTTCATCATAACAAGCATGTGTGAAAAATTTCATTAAAATCTGCCGACCCCGACTTTCCACCCCATTGCTGATCCTCTCAGTCTGCTGCTCTTAAATGGCTTAGCTTCTCTACATAATCTCAAAGGGAATCTTGTGAGAGGTTAACTGTCAGAAGTTAGAAGAGAATAATTTATTTGTTGGAATAGTGTCCGAAATTTCGGAATCCTCAAGGAAGCCATATTTTGCAAAGTAAATACGGTCCTTCCATTTTCCAACAGCCAAATTAAAGTCAAGCTGTTTTGGGGCTTATTAGGCAAAAAGGTCAATGAAAAGCAAACCACAAGTGCAGCACATCTTTGGGACGTTAGACAGCCATGCAGGTGCAAACTCATTGTAGTCACATGACTGTGCTTGTGGAAGAAAAAAATATGACTACTAACGCTGGTTAGTTTGATTAATTTAAGAATTTGGACCTTTTTTTGAAAAATAAAGGGTGCTTCTTTCTTTATTTAACATGTATTGCAATAAAAATGTGGGTGTGTCCAAATTTTTGACTGGTACTATATATATAATTTTTTTTTCCTGGTTCTTGCTGGATTGGTCCTCTTGCCATGTTTTTTCTGTCCTGCTCCAAGTACCAATACTACCAGTTTTCAGAATTTACAAAAGAAGCAGTAGGAACCCTTTTATTAGGGGTATCTCCCAGATCAGTCATGCCGAGTTGTCTGTTTCATCGAAGCCTTGAGTTTGAGAGTGGGCATCGCCTATCAAGCCTGTGCGCAGTCTCAGTATTTTCGGTCTTTCATAAAATTTCAGTTAACTTCATCAGTTCTAATGTTTTTCAGGATACTTTCATTTGTTAAAACAGTTTAATTCATTTTGTAATAGTTTGTATGGGTCCCATGCTGTACAGAGTCGTCTGAGACCAAATCTACTGACACAATTAATTAATTGCAATAATCATTAGATTAATACAAAGGCTTTCATAACGAGAGCAAAATTGCCACACATCTCATTTTGATATATTGTAACACATTAGGAAAGGGCATTGGTCAAGACTTTTCCCCTTTTTTTACTTCTTCAGCAAAACAAGCATCCTCTATCCAGTCAGTCCCTTCAAAGTGTGACTCCACAACGGCTGAGGCTAGCCCTGCAAGCCCCACTTCCTCTGCCACTGGAAGCAGCAAGAAGAATGAAGGAAGGTGGAGGAAATCTGAAAGGAAAGGTAATGCAAGCAAACATTTCTTGAAGGTAAAACACTCTTATTGTCGATACTTCGAAATATGTTTTTAAAGTCATGGTTAGTCTTCTACAACACTGTTACTTTCAGTTTTCACTACAGAATTTTCAACTTCTTTTGTATCAGATAAAAGTTCCCTCTGAGCGCTGCTGCATCTTCTGTAACCATAACAACGAGCAAGCTCGGTAACAAGCTTGGTAGCGGTGAATGAGTTTTAGACGTGTAGGCCACTCTACAGAAAAACCCAAAGGTCTACCACTCTGTGGTGCCTTTCCCAAAAGCGTAGCTACTCACTTGTATCGTAGGAACCGTTGACTAAGTTGCTAAAATTTTCAATGTCTTGCCGTTCTCAGATGGACTCTTTTCTCTATACAGTGCTGTGAATTTGCTCCCTGCCACAATTATGTTTGCTTATTTGTCATAGTAAATGTTTCAGATATCCAACTAAACTAAATATAGACAAAGACAATGTGAGTAAACACAAAATGTAGCTTTTAAATGTCCATCTTTTGAAGGGTAAGAGTTATTCAACATGTTATTCAACATGATTCCTCCAAACCCTTTAAGTGGTTGTGTCACCTTAGATGGCTACGGTTGCAATCAAATGTTTGCGATGACTGCAAATGAGTCATGGTTTTGACTGTTTTTGTGGTTTTTAGACTCTCTTTGTGGCTCTTGTCGGAACCACTTCTGCTCCATTAATTTTCGTATTCTTTCCAGCTGTTTCGTCAGGCGTAGGCGGCACCTTCCTCTGAGCCTATATAAGCCAGATGTTTGCCACGCCTCCCTCGCTGGAGTGTCTGGTTTTAGCTAACACAACAGCCAGAAGATATCTGTAGTCAGGAATTGTTGGCGAAATATCTTAGCGTTACTTTTGTGGTTCCTATTTCTCCTCTTTTTCCTCCTTTCCCTCTCTTACCTTTGTGTTGCACCATTTTAGGTGCTTTGTTTTTCTCGGTTCCCGAGATACTTCCTTTTTTTTTTTTTAAATTGAAATATAATCAAATTATTTTACTGTATTTATCTTTATATAGATCTAGCAATTGCTAAAAAGCTAGCATTTCTCTGGAACAGAAATAGCATATTAGGTCCCCTTAAATAGGTATATAGAAAGCAGCAATCATTATTCTTAACCCATTTGCGCAGAAGCCAAATATGGCTATTTTTGCTTGTTTTACTGTCAGAACATTCACTCAGACGGAAAGCTTTCCTTTACCATTCTGATCATCAAAGCAAAATGCAAACTTGAAACAACCCTTTTCACATCCTATAAGGAACAAGTAGAACTCAGTAATGCAGTAATATCTGGAATATTCTATTTCGTTGAATGTGGTATAAATTGTAACACAGATTGCCACATTAAGCAAAATGCCAGCACATGCAGTATTATATGCAAAAACTATCTACTCTTGTTACCCAGTGTGACAAACTAGCTCTGTGATCACAGTGGTAAACTGAAAATAAGAAACAGCTGGCTTGTTAGTTAACTTGCTAGAAGTTAGATAGAGCTACACCATACAAAGACAGTTTTACTCACAATTCAACAGGAAAAACTCTCCATCGTTGAATTTATTCTCGTGAAAGAATCAATGCTGTCAGCGCTCTAGTCTATTCCATTCAGAATAACTGCCATTTTCCATCTCAGAATCACATCTCCACTCCGCAAATATAAGCTCAGCACTCCAGGCTTGGTTCTGGAAGTCATTTTTTCCATGCAATCACGTCATTCTCAGCTGGGCAAAGTTGAGAGAATATAACTGCAAGTACGCATGTGTTTAAATACTTTTCTGAGGGCCAAATCAATGTCTGTCAATTATTGAGAAAAGCTTATACTGTCCGGAATTGGATAAAAATCTTGTGAATTAATAGGTGATCACCGGGAGAGTTTCATGTGGGCATGGGCTAGCTGTGCTTAGGGCTGGGCGGTATGGTCTAAAATTTATACTGCGGTTTAATTTGAAGCACAGACGGTAACGATATATATTGTTCTTCTTCAGAATATATATTTCAATTTAACTGCTTCTGAAGCTACTCCCACAGCAGATACATTGCAGCATAAAGCTGCGTTCTTAACTATAAACTCATTTCAAAATAGTATAGAATGCCATTTTAAGAACGTTTATTGTGCAAAACTTATTTTAAAAAACACAAAACCTTTCAAGTAACTTTAAACTGTAACAGGAGATCTTTCTCCATAACAATGTGACACAAATTACAAAATGAAACATCACTCTCTCATACAAAAGATACCAGACACCACTTTTTTCCCGAGCTTTCTCAAATAACAAAAATAAAGATGCAGGTATGCTAATTTAATAAAATTAAAGAAAAAGATTTCTATTACACATAGAAGGAAAGGAAGGAAAAAAAAAATTGGGAGCACCCTTTTCCACTTCACACATACAGTTTACAGTCCTATGTGTATACCTTATCAAAATACGAGTTCCCGTAGAGCTTACTACCTAAGTAACAGCTAGGGTCAAGACTGGCTTCTCATCGTATCAGTTTGATTATTTAGAGCAACTAATCTCCGTCGTTCAAGCTAAATATAACTTATTTGTGAAAAGTTATATTGTCCACTTTCCCTCTCCCATGACTGCAATTGACAGCAACACAGCGGTCAGGCATTTCCAGTAAAAAAATCGTGGATAGAGACATACATCTTGCTGTCAAAGACACACGTCCTAAGGTGGTGGCCAGACTTGCATATAGAAATTGTAACTTTGCACCTGTAGTTCATATAGCTTGTTGCTTGAATGTATGGTTAATTGAGAAAAACAATTGAGATAAAGTCAGGAGTAATAATAGTTGTAAAGGGATTTTTAAGTTCTCTGCCACTGCTTAGTATTAAGCTTGAAATCCATCATTTTTGTATAGTAAACGTAAGACACTAAAATAAAATATTGAGCTAAGACTAAAAATAGTTGTTTTAACCTACCAATGGCGAGGTTGAGTCTGTGAACGAAGCATTGCAGTCTTGTCCAGTCGTTCATTTCCACTGCTATCACAATATTCGCGCCCATGTCGGTGGTCATGCATACTTGCTGCTTCTTTTATGGGAGCTTTCACACTAAGTACGATTGTCCCCTCTACCCCCGCGGGTCAGATTTCTCACTAGTCATATCTAACCATACCCGATACACATACAGATGTCAAAATTCTGGTACAGCGCGTTGCAGTATGCACCTAGGTGGTTTTAAATGGGGTACGATTTTAAAAGGCGGAGCCAATATATTTTGGGGGTTTTATCACTGAGAAGGGGGTTTATAATATTAATATTGAATAATAATATTACGTGCAATAGCAACCCAATGTGTCATCAGTAACATGGATTTATAGAAGCACAAGAAATTCTTGACTGGAAGCTTAATGTTTTTACGCAAATCATTCTCTAGCTACCCAAACATCAAGGTAAGCCAAAAAAGAAAATCACTGATTACTTTCGATATTGGTGGAGGTTCACGACAGAATTCTTTTGCCCTTGCGTTTTTGGCCAATTATGCTGTCCACTGCCTTATACCATAAAAATTTCTTTCTCATAACTTGAGCTGCCAGACTTTCGTACTGCATCCCGCACGTTAAAATACCGCAACTGCATTTTCTTTAGTTTGTCACGGCACTGAGCTATTGTTCTGACATAACTATGCGAATGCAACAACTCACAAATTATTCCATAAATCTCCGAGTTTTTTGTGTGTAGTATCCAGTTTTGATTTAACATTTTCGTCCACCTAAATTTCGCGCAAGCATTGAATTTCTTTGTTTGAATGGAGAGATCCTTTCGCCCTGTGTTTGTCAAAATATGAGAGCTGTAACAAATAACAGTAATCTTCCGTGCTCAAGTAAGGTTGCTGTCACATTTGGTTTGAGTGCAGATGAACCGTGCCCGAGTCCACCTCTTCCTACTTCATTTTGCAGATTATGTTTTTCTGCTCACAATCGAACTCCTCAAATCGAAACCAAGTACACATGACAGACGTTGCACTGGTGTTTTTCACGAGCACAACCTCCTCCGTAGGCTCAATACTTTCAGCTATCCTCTCCGCCATTATCCAAATGAAGCAGTGGCAGTTTAATGACATTATACTGGCCAACCACGATGGTGCTAGTTAGTCAAAATCTTTACCTTTGGCTAAATTTATATCGTCAGTAACGTCTACTGTTTATACCGCCCACCCCTAGCTGTGTTTTTCTCCAGATAAGCCTGATCAACCATTGAAGTGATAATATTTCTGTGAGGGATTGTATGAGGCTCCTTATTACAGCTGAATTCTTCGACAGACAGATTTATGTGTAAATTTATGGTTGGAATTAAGCGTTTTTAATATATGATGATGATAATTAATAGTGGACTGAGATGGTATCAATAGCATGGTGAATTTTTGCTTCAGAAAACTGATTTTTTATTCATTTTTTTTTGACAACTTAACTGGGAATCCAGTAACTAATAGCTAATGTAGTTGCTACAAAGGACAACATTTTTTTTTTTGTTACAAGAGATCATTTTTTAACGGCTGGATAGATCCTATGGGCAAGTATATTGAGCAATTTGCACATCAGGCTAAGATGAGGAGATTAATTCATACAACTCCTAGGAAAAAGGGATGGAACTTGACTTGTCCATATTCTAAACCGGCTTCCTGGTGAATATTCAATAACTGATCTAGATGTGCCATCTAGTGATAGACTAGTGTAACTGCGTGAATAAATAGAGCAGCTCCATGTCCGCTGGCATCTACATTGGCACAAAGGGATTAAAAATGGTTGACAATGGTCGGGACAAACCATGGACATGGCATCATCCCATCTTTTTACTATAAATGTGAGTTTCTGTCACTGAGCTTTCACTGAGGCTTGGTGTCAAACGGATGGCTTAATGCATTTCATGATTCGCTCTTCTTGAGACGACCTCTCACATTGTTCTGATATTGCAAATCTTAGTAAGCTGTAATGTACTATCCACTGTCAAGTATAGGAAACGCATTTGTTCAATTTATTTTGGTTTAGTCAGATATGGAGATAAAACCTATCCCTGTCATCAATTGAAATTCATGACTAGAGGACTGATTTGCCTCACAAATAAACAATGACAAGGTTGGTTTCCATCCTTCATGGTGGACTCTAATTGTCTATATTCTTGTTCTTTCTGGGTCAACAGGAAACTTGCACATTTTGTTGCCTTTGCTAAATATGTCCCCTAAGCAAGGTAAAAATACAAGTATAGTTCCAAGGAGTCAAATAGTTTATGCCTAAATTTCTGGTGCGTCAGTCCCAATGATGGAAAAATGATTTGAGGCGGCAAAAGGAGCTGCATCAAAACAAATGCTGAGCACCTAAAAACAGTTAGAACAAAACAAGAACTGTGGCGCAAATCTTCCCTCACTTTTTTCCCCCTCTCGTCGCTCTCTGTAAGTTTATAGCTACCTGAAGATTTCGCTTTTTTATTATTATGCTAGTTCTGGTATTCTGCATGAATTCTTGCAGTTTAAATGCAATAAAGTGTGGTTGTGGCGGAACAAACCATTTATACCTTGGATAACCTGAAACAATGATTATGATACAGGAATTTCTGTCTTCCAATAGATGTATTGATTTATTGCAGATTTTGATATTAGTTGTGTTTGGATAGTTTTTTTTTTGTTCATTACAAGCAGAAATATGCTAAATCTTTTTGTTCTTTATACTAATACCCTCCACCTCCCTCAAGTCGGCACCCCTGATTCCTGACGTCCATAAGCCAAAGACATGTCAAATGTTGGACATGTTTTTCCATGAGTTCAACAATTATGCTGTAAAGACATCTTGATCTTTGCACAATCTAAACTGTACCTGTCATATCAAAATCAACCACTGGCCATTGTCACTTCTTTGGCACAGAGGACATTTCTCCACTCAAAACTATGACAAAGCAGTTTTCCAATGCAAAATTGTACTTCAATCGATATTGGTTATTGATCACCAATTTACAGATATACACTTGAATACCGATCGATAGCCCAGACAATACCCTTTCCAAAATGCATCGTTTATGAGGTCTTTCACCAACAATAAAATTATTACAAATTTTTCTGTGAAACATACAAAAAGTGTACTTCAAATGGTGTTTAGTTGCTTTGAAATAATCATTGATTTACCAAATGAATTAAATCAATTCATACTTCTTGCTTCCATTTTTCCATTGTAAATGTGGAAGGCCATTGCACAAAAAGCACAAAAACTTACTGTGAATTATTATAAAACTACTAGATGCAGGCACCCAAATAGATGTGATCTTTAAAAGTTTCAGTGTCAATAACTCAAAAGAAAGAACAACTCAGCTGACCCCGTGATTCTGGGTGCATGTCGATTTAGTGGAAGAGAGGACACTCAGCTCAGGGGAAGTAAGTAATGATCTATGGCAGATGCTGCTTATGACCCAAGCAGCAAAACCAAGGTGAATGCAAGGCCTACTTATTTTTAGGTGTTCTGAGGTAGCTGAATAGTAATGTCACTGAACTGTCCCTTTGGTGTGCAGGGGAGAGGAAAGAGAAGAAGCTGGGCTTGGTACCTCGGGATCAGGAGGGCAAAATGGACGCCTCCCGCCTGGACCTCCGTGTGGGGAGAATCGTCACTGCCAAGAAGCATCCAGATGCTGACTCATTATACATGCAGGAGGTGGACGTAGGTGAAGCCACATTCAGGACAGTGGTTAGTGGACTTGTGAAGGACACCCCACTAGAGCAGGTACATTTCCTCAATGCAAGCACTGGATTTGTCAAGCATAATACAAAGAAAATTTCCAAACATATCACATTTTTATCCCCCGCTGTGCGATTAGCGCAAAGCGGGGGATATAGCATTGGGCTCCATCCGTACGTCCATACAGACACATAAAATTTAGGCGGCGGGGGATATTGCCATGTTAGTGGCAAGCAGTTGTTAAATTCATGTTTGGCCATAATATATCTACATATACTCTATAATTGTTTTCATTGTGTTCTTTTGGGGAAAGTGAACTGTCATGCTTTCAACTTTGTCTGAAATGCATTGAATATAAATAAATCTACAGCAAGACATTTTCAATCACAAAAATAGATGATTTGTATTTACTACTTCTTGGACAGTGGACCTTCACCCACAAGGCTGCATGCTATAGGCACACTTATGAATGGACTGTGGCGTTATTGTGACAGTGCGTTCAAGAACCACACACTAGAGCAGGGAATCCAGAAACAGTAGACGTGGTCGGACAGAAATAGGTCAAAAATCCAAAAAAGCAAGAACAGAAGGGGGATGGCGAAAACAAGGTTGGACGAAACAGTCGTGAAGAAACGTTAATCAATTGGCATTCAAGAGGCTCTGCACAAAGAAATATTGATCAATGTTCTGATAAAGTCAGAACAGCAGTGAGGACTCTAAATACACAGAAGGGAAGTCACATGCTATGTGGACAGCAAAATCGGCCAAAAACGCAAGGGCGAAAGAATTCTGTATGCAACATCCACCAATATTGAATGTATTCAGTATATTTTCGGTATACCTTGATGTTTGGGTACCCAGAGAAAAATTTGGATATGTAAAAACATCAAGCATTCGGTCAAGAAAATTTTGAGTTTAATTTTTTATGGTGCTGTATGTGGTAATCCATTTTACAGACGACACACTGGGTTGCTAGGGCATGTGCAGCATATGCATTTGTGATATTAATATTGGATATTAATATTCAACACCCCCTTCACAATAGTAAAACCCCCCAAAATATATTGGCGCCTTCTTTTAAAATCGTTTCCTATTTGTATTGGAAATGTATTGGAATGTATGGGAATTTTGACATGTATATTAGTGTACTCGGGTACAGTACGATATTACAAGTGTGAAAGCAGACCAGCAGGGGGAGAGGGAAGGGGGGGACAATCTGCAGTGGCACGGAACAGAACAATCGTACCTAGTGTGAAAGCGCCCTAAAGTGCCACGAGCAATCGGCTCTTTGAACACAGCACGTCACCTGCCCTTACATGGCGTTTAGTGGGTGTCATATATGCTAATATAAAACAATCGGCCAAGTGCTTTCAATTTACGGGATTAGTGGGATTCAACATTCAGCACACCTGGGTAAGAGCAGATTTGGACGGTAAGAGCGTTTGGTGCATCCGGAGTTTACACAGGCACTGTCACTGACCGACCCCGCTTAGGGCAACCACGAGTGACGATGGCAGCTGAAGAGCACCACATCTGGTTTCACCCTGTATGTGACAGATTCCGGACAGCAACCAAAATTGATCATGAGATGAGGGGTCTGTGACAATTGAAGGTGAGCACAAGTACCGTTTGACGCTGTCCTTGTGAGCAACACATGCGTGCACACGGGCCCTACAGAAAACCCAGTTTTTGCCCATTTACGCATGGCTGCCCTTACTGTGGTCAGTCAGCGACAGTCCCTGTTTTCCATTCTCAGACAGAAACTGGGAAATAAAGTACCACACAATTACACAGAGGCAGGTCCCCACAGTCAGAAGTGAAGAGTTCCTACTACTGTTGATGGGCAAAAAATGGGTTTTCTGTAGGGGCCATGTGCGCGCATGTTTTGCTCACATAGACGGCGTCAAACGTACTTGCACTCACCCTCAATCGTCTCGGACCCCTCGTCTCATGAACAGTTTTAGTTGCAGTCCAGAATCTGTCACGTACAGGCTTTAACCAGATGTGGCGTTCTTGAGCTGCCATCGTCACTCGTGGCTGCCCTAAACGGGATCGGTCAGTGACAGGGACTGTGTTCCATTCTCGGATAGACAGCCCACTGATTGTTGAATGGTGACAGTGCAAATGATGCACCACCTCTCGGTGGCTGGGATCTGCCCGTAACATGCCAAAGGCTCTTTTTCTCTCTTGAAATTCTTGTTCCTCGTAGAGTTCATAAGATCTGCCCCTGGCTATATCTTGCAGCCTGAAAATTTGGAACCTGATCGTGTATGAGCACAGGCTGACTTGAAGTCTATTGCTGGAAGAATTTATTTATACTTATATTTAACTTGAATTTCTGCTTCTTCGAGTTTAATGTTTGTTTTACAAAGGAAAAGAAGTGAAGCATTTGCCTAAATGGCAGTGTGGGAAGCCTCAGATTGAACCAAGAACACCTCAGTTCAAGCTTGTCTGAGGACAGAACAAAATTTCCTTGTGCTAAACTCCTGAGTGGATTGACCACAATACAATGATGCCTTTCTTCTTTTTTAATCTGTCGATGACTTCTATTTTATCAGGGAAATATATGTATACTTAGAAAAGTTAGAAAATACAGGATGTATGCTATCATTAGTATTATTTATGCCTGAAGCACTATTGCTCCTTTGGGTCTGTTGATGATGCTCGGGCCTTTCTGGCATCAGAGTCACATCTGGTGAAAATGACTTTCAGCTGTGTAGAAAAAAAAAAAGATTGACCTGAAGAGAAGAAACAAGGAAAAGAAGAATATGAAAAAATTATTTGATTAGTGCAGAGAATTAAACAGACTGAGATTTATGTCCCTGAATGCAGTAATTACATTTCTTCTCAGTGAAATTGAATATCGTATAATGATAAACAAATTTTTTTTTCCTGGTTTGCACAGTGTATGGACTTCGAACGATTGCTTTGTGTTCTGTTCTGAATCTGAAATTTTTTATTTACTATCAAGATTAGACTCAAGATTGGACTCAATAGAATGATTATTGTACAAATGTACAAAAATTAATTCTCTTCATTTCTTGGTCTTCATTTTTCATTTTCTCTCCCCATTTGAAAATTAGTTTTTTCTAGTTTGTTTAACGGCTGAAAGTTGTATTAACCTTTTGCCAGCGGTTGCATGAAATCCTATAAAAAATGATTTCTTTAATGGGTCTTTTATAAAGCTCCATGAAGGGAAGTTGCCAGAACAATGTCAATAAAATAATGGCTATATGCGTTCACAGAAGTGAAACTTGAAATGAATGTATGCACGTTTTAATGATGGACACACAGTTCATGGGCTCTTTATAAAGACAGTGTGTTAATGCATCTGAGATTACCCAAGTGGTGACTTTGAGATAAAGATGTCTCTCTTTTTTATGTTTTATTTTCCTGTATGAGACCAAGGTTGTCATTCATATTCATATACTTATCATTATCATAATTATCTTCTCTTTCCACTGTCCTATGTCTTCTTCTCCTCCGCTTGCGGCTTCTCATTTAAATTTCGTTTCAGGATAGGTGGATCCTCTTCATCTTGACTGGCAGTCGTACATTAAAGTTATGGGAAGAATTATGAGACATTATGAGAAAAAATGTAGTACTCTCCTGGGAAAATAAATAAATAGAGCAAGCCTAAAATGGCAACATGTGAAAATTTAATGGGCCTCATTCACCAATATCTTCCTAAATATTTACAGCATCTCACAAAAGTGAGTACACCCCTCACATTTCAACAATTAACTAATTATATTTTTTCAAGGGACAATGTTACTGAAATTAAACTTGAATATTTTCTAGAGCAGTCATTGCACAATATGTGCAACAGAGTGGATTTACTGCACAGTCCAAATAACTGAACAAACAGTCACTATTTCCAAAATGCCACCCATTGCCAACAAAAGTGAGTACACACCCCAATTGGTAATGGTCAATCAAGCAATGAAACATGTCTTATTCATCATGTTCATGCTTTTGTCTGCTTGACTGGGCCACATGAGGTTGTGTAACGTGCTGCAGGTTAAGTTGTGGTGCTTTGGGTGCGATGCTCTCATTCTGGTCACTGGATGGTCAACATGGCACCTCATGGGAAAGATGTCTCTGATGATCTGAAAAAGAGAATTGTTGCTCTCCACAAAGATGGTCTAAGCTACAAGAAGATCTGTGAAACCATGAAACTGAGCTACAGCACGGTGGCCAAGGTTATCCTGCAGTTTTCCAAGACGGGTTTTACTTGGAACAGGCCTCACCAGGGTCGACCGAAGATGTTGAGTCCTCATGCTCTGCGTCAGGTGCACAAGTTGGCTTCAAAAAGCAGATGAAGGAGTGCTGGCAGCAGAGCTCATGAGGTTTCAGCAGCAGGAGAACAGCCTGTCAGTGCTCAGACCATACGCCTTGCACTGCACCAAGTCAGTCTGCATGGCCATCAGCCAAGACGGAAGCCCTTTCTGAAGCTGGCCCACAAGAAAGCCCAAAAGTATTTTGCTGAAGACCAGTCCAATAACACGAACTACTGGAACCATGTTCTGTGGTCTGATGAGACCAAGATAAACTTGTTCGGGTCAGATGGTGTCTAGCATGTGTGGCGGCGCCCTGGTGAGGAGTACCAAAACAAGTGTGTTCTGCCTACAGTCAAACATAGTGGTGGCAGCATCAAGGTCTGGGGCTGGCTGAGTGCTTCTGGTCCTGGGGAGCTGTGCTTCATTAATGGAATAATGGATTCCAACATGTATCGTGACATTCTGAAGCAGATCATGATGCCCTCCCTTTGGAAAATGGGCCACACGGCAGTTTTCCAACATGATAACGATCTCCAAGATGACAACTGCTTTCCTGAAGAAGGTGAAGGTGATGCCGTGGCCATGTATGTCTCCAGACCTGAATCCCATTGAGCACCCGTGGGGCATCCTCAAGAGGAAGGTAGAGGAGCAGCAGGTGTCCAATATCAACCAGCTCTGTGATGTTGTCATGGAGGAGGGGAGCAGGATTCCAGCAACAACCTGTGCTGCTCTGGTGAATTCCATACCTCGGAGAACGAAGGCAGTGCTGCACAACAATGGTGGTCACAGTAAATATTGACTCTCTGGACACAATTTGGCATGTTGACGGTGAGGTGTGCTCACTTTTGTTGCCACCCGTTTTGGAAATAGTGACTGTTTGTTCAGTTATTTGGAAAATGCAGTAAATCTACACTATTACACATATTGTACAATGACTACGCTCAAATACTTTCAGGTTTCTGTAACGTTGTCCCTGAAAAAGATATACTAAATTAATTGTTGAAGTGTGAGGGGTGTACTCACTTTTGTGAGGTACTGTACTTATATTCCTTCAGAAAATGTTCTTAAGAAAGTTCGTAGGAAAACTCTGTTAGATTCACGAAAGCGTTCTTAACTCGCAAAATCTTTTACACTTGTGTTCTTGGATCAATGAATGCCATTCACTTTGCAAATCAAAAGTGCAAGCTGGTTGTCCCTCATTACTATAAGCAAATGCCCACAAATGCCCCTAAAAGAGCATGAACTGGAAGGGCCGTGTGCAGACATAGACAGAAGTTACAAAGAGATTCCTTGAGGCAAAATTCTCAGGCAATTCTCAGGGAAAGAATTGACTGAGCTGGACCTGCGCATCGGGGCCATCATTGGAGAGATGGCACTGTCAGGTGAGCCATCAGCTGAGTTTCTGGACACAGACCTGGTTTTTTGTACGCTGTTGAGTAGATGAAAGGATGGTCCCTCAGTGTGTCACATCAACTGTCAAGCATGGAGGAGGATGCGTGATGGTCTGGGGCTGTTTTGCTGGATCCAGGGTCGGTCATTTGTACAGAGTGAAAGGTGACCTGAGCCAAAACGGCTACCACAGTATTCTGCAGCGCAATGCATTGCCCCCTGGTATGCACCTAGTTGGTCAGGGGTTCATCTTACAGAAAGAAAATGACCCCCAAAAAAAAGTCCAAGCTATTCTAGAACTATCTAAGGAAAGAAGAACAAGATGGTAAGCTTGAAAACATGGAGTGGCCAGCACAGTCTCCAGGCTTAAACCCCATCAAGATGATTTGGGATGAACAGGACCGAAGAGTGAAAGCAAAGCAACCTACAAGGGTCACACATTTATGGGAACTTCTGCAACAGAGTTGGGAAGAACGTTCTGAAGAATATTTGATTCCCACTGTAGAAAGAATGCCACCAGTGTGTTCAGCTATTATATCTCCCAAAGGTGGCTACTTTGAGTCAAAAGTTTAGAATACATTTTGGTTTATTAATTGACTTCAATTGTTTATTTGTTCTATCATGTTTATGCTTTTATTACAAAGTACATTGAGACATTAAACTTCATAAACTTCAAACTGGGGTGTTCTAAAACTTTTGACCAGTAGTGTAGGTCAGCACTTGAATGTGCGTAAGAGTGCTCTTTGGTGTGCGTAGTTCTCTTCTTGCCTAAGAACAAATTCCAAGAAAGTAAACATTAGTGAATGTCAGAATCTTAGTAAAAAGTGTGTAAGAGGGCTTTAAGAAGAAATTTCCTCTTAGGAATGGTTGGTGAATAAGGCCCATCACTCTTTACAACAAAACACTGACCAGGACATAAAGATGCATTGAAAAATAGATAAAGTAACTTTGTATGGGACTACTTTTACTTGATTTACTTAACTGTTTAATCCTTGTAAGTAATCCAGCGGACCTTTCAAAATAACGCTGCTCAGTGTCACAGTGAAGCAGGGGTGACGTTATTTAAGAGACAGTTCTAAACAAATTGTCAGCAGAGAACGTTAGGCAACAGAGCTAACACTCCTAGGAGGTGGTGTGCTGCTGACATTCAACACGACAGTGGGTAAGCAGCTGTTTCAGAGCAGCTTGTGCCAAGTATAGACTGTATAAAAAGATGGACGCAGCGCCCAAGTCTGAAAACTGAGACCGATGTGTAAATCTGTAAAATTCGTATATAATTTAATAGCCAGCAGATGGCGATGTTGGTGGTTGCAAAAAGAAGTCCAATCCTATCGAAGTCTATGAGAAAATGACCCTACTTTCCCACCTGATTTATTATTTCAATAATGATTTTCCACATTACTTTATGGTATCTTTCGCAAGTTTCAAATCTCCTTCGATATGTTTATTTTTGTCAATTATGCTCCCGTATACACTGGAATAAAGGAGCCATTGCTGGCAACACTGAGGATGGCTTTGAGTCCGAAACACGTCCGTTGCCGTATTATTAGCCTGTGGTCCTGAATAAAAGGCAAATCTACTTTAAAAGATTTTCTGAGTGTGCTGAGCTTTTGTATTCTTAAATTCTGTTGTATTGGAACAAAATTAATCATTCCCTCAAGTACACTGGGGTAAAAATATGGGTAATAAACAAAAACACTGAAAATATCTCTTTTTTTATAGCAATTTAAAGGTGTCGCAAGCTTTATTTTTTGATTCTTTCATAGCCTGAATTGAAGGTAATGAGGGCATTGAACGCTCATTCCATGAATATTGATGCTAAAAAATTTCTTTAAACTGGTTTTAGGCAACATTATTTTGCATAATTACCTCCAAAGGACAGTTGTTCCAGTATATAAGATACCTGTTTGAAAATGGTCTTATTAGTTGTGTTGCTGCCAAAAGCTAGCAATATCAAAAAAAAGGCTTGAGTTTGCCAAGGAATTCAAGGTATAACGGATTTTGAACACTGGTGCCGATTTACAATATGCCTATTTCACCCTGGGGCTCCGATGAGAAGCAGGGATGTCATGGATGCAGAGTTTGCCGTTTAAGAACAAATCGTGTAGTCAATGTTACAAAGAACTAGGCAACATGTACTGCAATCAATTAACACAGAAAGGATTCAACTCAGGAAAGCATCTTGCAAATCCTGCATGGCATTACGGAACATGTGACCCATGAATCAAAATTCAAAATTTTCTCATCCAAACGCAGAATTTATGTGCGCTGTAGGACTGAAGAACGTTCAAAAAGTTACGGTTTAACCCCTTCAGTAAAACATGGAGGTGGTAATATTATGGTTTGGGGTTCAGTCTGCTCAAAAGGGGCTTGCGATCTCATAAAATTAATGAAATTCGGGATCAAAAGAAGTGTCACAGCATCCTTATGAGGTGCGCATTGTCATCTGGAAAGAGACGGATTAGTTGGGGGTTGTATTTTCAACAAGATAGTGACCCTAAACACACTTCCAAGTTGTGCAAGAATTATCTCAATGGCCAAGAATAATCTGGTGACTCAAAAATTGATTTGGCCTGCTCAAAATTCACACCTTAATCCAACTGAGTAAATCTGGGATTTGCTTGACAGCAAGATAAAAAAATCTGTTGTAACAGAAACATTTTTTTGGAATGAACTTCAAACCAGATGGAATGGCTCAGTGAGTGAAAAAAAAATGTGAAAACTATGCCTGAAAGATTAAATGCTTTAATCAAAGCAAAGGATGGGCACCACGAGATATTGACTTCCTCTCTCATAAAAACATTATTTTTGCTCTTACTATACAGTATATAGTCATTTATTTACTTATTTTCATCTATATGATCCAATATTACATGTAATAAGTACTTGAAAAGTACTCGGTTTCTGATTTACCTTAACTTTGTTAAGCGTATGATCATCACTGTACACTACTGTATTTTGTCTTCGTACTTTTTTCAGTTGGGGTACAGGTTATACAGGACTGGTCGATTACTGCTTGCCATTTTAATTTACTGTCCAATTCTTCTGGAACTGAGGGTCTAAAATTTGGCAAGCATTCGGCTGAAATCATGCCCCAACTGAACAATTGCCTCAGTAGGTCTCTGTAGACATTTTGATAAAAGAGATTCCTGCTTTGTGCAATATAATAAATGGTAATTTTTGTCTGTAGCTGCAGGACCGAATGGTGGTGCTCCTGTGCAACCTGAGGCCCATCAAGATGAGGGGCGTGATGTCCCAGGCCATGGTGATGTGTGCAGCTTCACAGGAGCGAGTGGAGATTCTGGACCCACCCAATGGAGCCGTGCCAGGTGACAGAGTCACTTTCCAGAGTTTCCCCGGTATGTACCTGCTATTATCTCTCAGCATTGCACATTATAATCCTTTTGCTAAGCATTATTGGGCAATGGAATAAGCAGGAACTTGGCAGATGTTTCAATTTGATAAGCTAATAATGAATTGCAAAAAAATGAAATGGGCTTTTTTATTCAAGGGAATTCCCGATAACGTAGGTTAATGAACAGGACCACTCCCAGTGCGCCTTCCGATTCGTCCTTACGCCTATATGTACCACCTACAATTCCACAATCCCCGCTCGTCTCACTTCTACGTTGTTTACTTGCTGACCAGACAGCCGGCACACAGCTAATGTTTGCTTACCCGAAGCTCGAAATCTGAAATCCAACTGAGTCCCTTGGATGCAGAATAATTCCAAGACTCTGAGGCTCCAAAGGAACCTTCTCAATCCATTCCTGCAACTCCTGTTTCTCCTCCACGCACCCGCCTGCGCTCCACCACGAAGCATCACCCGCTCGACCCAACTGGGGTGCTCATATTCCCAACCTCACTCCCCCCGCAATGACAACTAAGGCTGTTCCCCTGTTTCGGGCTCTGCACCAGTCTCACATCTTCAGCACCGTCTCACATCTGCTACGCCCCTCTTCCACCGCGATGCCCAGAAGCGAGAGCCCACGGCTCCACTGACCTGGTTCACTCTCCCACGGAAAAAAATATAGCGCGCGGCACGAGGAAGTGAGTGAAACGGATCAATGGAGTCAGAGGCACTGGAAAGTGAAAACTAACCAACAGTAATTACATAATATTCAATTCTATATGAGGAGTTAAAAAAATGCCCTTGTAACGTTTAGTTACCTTTGTAGTCTGACGAACTACCATATATCAGCTATATTTTTTTCATAGGAGTAGTCTGGGAATCGGGCGGTAAGAGGGAATGACTTTGGAGAGTTGTTCATGTTCAAATTTTTACTAAGTGCTGTGTGACATGCCAGAAGGGTATAAATTGCTTTAAAGATAGAACTGAGAAGTTTAAAAAAATTATTTTTGAAAAACTGCCTGATAATTTTTTTTCTAAATTAGGCTTCAACTTACTTTTGTACCATCAAAGTACAGTGCAAGCACCATTTTGATTGAATCGACGGAAGTGGGTCAAGTGGGGGGGCTGTACTTTGTGAATATGCCAGATGGCCTGTGGAGGCCAAATGGTTGCAGATAGAGATTAAGTTTGTATTATCGACATATAGGAAGTCATATATGACCTATATTTTGACAATATTAAATTTGAGCACAGATGACTTTGAAAGGTCAAACTTGAGGTCGGGGAAAATATTAACCATGTTAAAAGATAGGACTTGAAATATGAAATAAAATTTCTCAAAAACTGTCTGATAAATTTTTTTCTAAATCTGGCAATCAGCTCACCTTGATACACTTTATGTGCAGTGCAAGTGTTATTTTGATTGAATCGACGGAAGTGGGTCTTGTGGGGGCGCTCTACTTTAACATTGGGAGAATGGCAAAATTGCCTGTGGAAGCTGAATGGTTGCAGACAAAGAATAATTTTGTATTATCAACATGTAGGAAGTCATATATGACCTATATTTTGAATGTGTTAAAGTTGACCTTGAAAGGTCAAACTTGTGGTCAGGCAAAATGTTACAATTCTCAAAGGCTTCTAGGCTTGAGAATATTGAAGATTGGGAACATATGTAACCTGACACGCCAGACGGACTGTTCCATATATCCGCCATGGAAATATTTCACAAGTCCATGTGGGAAAGAGCCTTTCAAAAAAGTTTTCCGAGGAGGAACCTTCAAAAAAAATCTGCGGCTGCTGATGGTTCTTCTCGTCACAATCATCACTGACCAATCCACTTTCAGCCACAGTATGACGTAGTAGTTGTGCACGCTGCTGAGAAGCAATAGAAACAAACAGGAGATTGAAAAACCGCTGTGATAGTGGCGTTACACAAATTTTGCGGTTTTTGTAAACTTGAAAATCAAATGGACGCTGACAAGTACAAAGAAACTATTTGAATCAAACAAGGCACTTAATGAGCAAACGGTTTCCGAACGATTGCAAGGACTGGGCTTAACTTAAAAAAATGACAACTCCTGATCCATCCGGATTTGTCGGGCATGTGCCATTCACAGACTCAACAGGTTTAAGTCTTTAACAGTACAGATGGAGTCAAATCAAAACGTTTGTTTCACAATACACATGGCATACTTTTCGGCGTTAAAAACACAGACTGTCGAGCAATACCATCCTTGATACATGGGCAGATGTGGGATGTTGTGACACAATCGGCACCAAACTGTACACAATACAAGCAGCTAGACCCTATTGTTAGCCATTGGCTTGAACTATGTTTCAGTCCTTATACTATCATCTTACATTCAATTATACCACACAGATGTATCACTTACCACTTATATTTGACATGAACCTCGTTGACGACAATTCCCACCATTTTCTCCTGATAAACTTCTGAGGAGAGCAGATTTCTCCAGGTATCGTTGAGTCACCATGACTCCGGGCTACCACAGACTAACTGGCATTGTCCTTGGAGGATTTCCGCGTTCTCTCCCAGCTTTCCAGCTTCTCTGATTTGATCGTCCATGAGGGCAACCAGCGCAAACACGATAATCACAATGGGGTTTGGAGTCCTTCGCATCTTTTTCACGACCAGAGGAGCCAGCTGGTAGATCAAACTCTTACCAAAACCGTTCGGGAGAAGAGCAAAAACATCATTTCCCATCAGAAAAGCTTTTAGTGACGTTGTTTGCTCCTCTTTTAATGAAGAAGTCTATTGTATTGTTTAATAAAGTCCCAGATGGAGGCTAGGTTTGTGTTACTGACATCTAGGGAGTCACATATGAACTTTAATTTGGTAACATTCAACTTGACTGTTGGTGACCTTTGAAGGTCAAGCTTGACATAATACAATTACAATGACTTGCGTTGCCAAAACGGTCACAGATAGAGCTTAGGTTTGTTTTAGAGACATATAGGAAGTCATATGATCATTCATTTGATGACCTTGTTGACCTTCAAAGGTCAAATGTGACCTAGTGAAAATTCAATAACTTCTATCAGTAAAATGGTCACAGATGGAGCCTAAGTTTGTGTTACTGATATCTAGGAAGTCACATTTGAACTTTCATTTGGTGACATTCAACTTGACTGTCAGTGACCTGAGGGTCAAGCTCAACAGTGAAAGTACAATGACTTTTATCACCAAAATGGTCACAGATTGAGTCAGGGTTTGTATAGAAACATTTAGAAAGTCATATATGAAGTCCATTTGCTGACCTCAAATTGCTCTTGTGTGACCTTTGAAGTTCACAATTGACATATTGAATTTTCAATTACTTGTATCACCAAAACTGCTTCGGAGCTTAGGATTGTGTTTGTATTACAGGAGGTCTTATAAATGTATGACATTTATTTAGTGACCTTGACATTGATTTTCATTGATTCAAATGTCAAACTTCACATGAAATTTTCATAACTTACATCAGTACTATAAGTCTGCTTGCTGGTAAGCTACAGGAACCTTAGTTTTTGGCGTTTCCTGGAAGTGGTGCTATCACGTTGCTGTTCTCCTCACCATATCCCATCACCATTTCCTCCTTCATTCGGGGTCACGAACAGGCCGCCAAATGTATAACCGTACAATATGACAACTCGACCACAGTAGACATCGCAAACAAAGGCCGTTCCGGCTTCCTCATTCATGCCATTCCTCAGGAAACTAACCCTAATTTCTGCAAAACACCAGACCATGCTCAAAGCTGCACATATTCCTGACATAAAATGTCATCGCTCATGCCCTCTCTCATTTCTCCTGGCAGAGAATCAGATGCTTAGCACCGCACTTGGACATTCACCCCACTCCGGTTCCTCCATTTTCCACTACCATCTACCCCTGACTCCACAACTTGAGCCAATTGCCACTTTATCCCGAGAGGCTATTCTAAACGGGTTCGCTCCAGGCCCCCTTTCCTCATCTCTCGCAAGACAGGAGCAATCCAAGAAATTCCACTCAGCCGGCCTACTGCCATTCCCAGCCCTCAATGTCATTTCCATCACAAGCTTTAATTTGTACATTCACTCTGTACACCGCGTTCGACCAGCCTCAATACAAGTCTACCTCAGCGGCATCAACCTCTTTGTCAAACTGGCCACTAGATATCCGTGCTTGTCAATTTCCCATTCTCAAGCACAAACACTACCAAAAGGTCAACGTAAACAAGAACCTCCCGCTATGACCAAATGTTCACCTCTGACAGCAGACCTCCGCTCTCGCTGCGTCCTGACACTGCACTTAGGGTACCATTCTCCATCCATGGATTCCACTCTAGAAGCCATGTTCCTATTTGCCTTAGGTTTCTCAAGATGTTCCAATTCCCCCGCTCTCGGCTAATTACAATTCTCCTCGTCATGCCAGCCTAAATGACATCTCATTCAAGTTCAAGATATAAAGAAGTAAAAAAGATCAGTTTGCCATTTCTCGCCTATTTCATATTTTGCCTAGACTCTGCCCTTTGTCCGTTCGAGCCAATATCAAACTACGTCACCTCAAGGTACAATAACCATGCTTCTCCCCAAGACCCATTATTCACGACCGACACGGGGCCGTCGTCACTCCCATACGTTCCTCTACCATTTCCGTCATGTTCTAATTAGATCCAGTATTCCGCCCAAATACTTCTCCGGGCATTCCTTTCACATTGGCACCGCCTACAGCGTTCAAGCGAGGAGTTCCGGACCACCTAATTAAAATTCTTGGCCACAGGACATCAAACTGTTACGCAAAATATATTGGCAATAACGACGACATACGTAGAGCCCATTTCCCGTTGATTAACGAACACTTTTGGGGGGCTTAGGAGCCTACACGGACTCCGACGAGGTTAATGAGCAGGACCACTCCCAATGAGCCTTCCTATATGTCCTTACACCAATATATACCACCTACAATTCTACAATCCCCACTCGTCTCGCTTCTATGTCCCTCCTAGCCTTCCCCTATCCAAGAAGGAAGCAAGAAACAGCCACCACCTGGGACCCCGGGGGACTTAGGAGCCTACACGGACACCGACAAGTGACGCGAGCCCCACCCCGCGTCTCGCCACCTGGGGCTCTCAACTTTCGCACAATCACAGACTAAGTCCTTACAACAGCTCATTCGCCCCGATCCCCTATCCGTCGTTCCACTGAATACTCTCCTCCACTTTGGGAGTGGTCCAAAATTCATTAAGCATTATTTACAAGCCAGTAATGCAGATGGAAACTTACATTGTGACTCGTCATAATCGCTTGCATGAAAACACGGTAATGTACCGACCATCATACATTATGAAAGAAAAACAGACAGGAAATATCTCCCTTTCCGTTTCTTTACTGACGCCCCAGGCACCTGGCCAAATGCCAATATATGATACTAGGGAGTGACAACAGCCTGGGCTGGCCATGGGTTCATCATCCCGGAAGCCCTCAAAGGCAAATATATGCCTTGTTTAGGAATGTGGACACCAAGGGATGGTAATCAGTGGCATTATGTACTCTCTGTAATTTGTTGCGAAGAAAAAGGGTAGCCATGCGAGTCACTTGAAAGATATACAAAGAGGATGCCTAAATGTAAAAAAAAATCCACAACAATGGGTTAGCCATGACAGAGCTCCTTTAATACAATGTGCAGCTCTTTACTGACCCAATGTGTTTACACAGATTAAAAACATTACTGTGGCATGCAGATGAGTGCATTAAATGCATGCCATTGTCCTGCGAGAATCTGGTTAATATCATTGACGTGGATTGAAAGTAAGAAGCCCTGTATTCATGGTTATTATCTCTCTTTGTAGGAGAGCCTGACAAAGAGCTGAATCCCAAGAAGAAGGTGTGGGAGAGGGTCCAAGCAGATCTGCGCACTGATGGAAAGTGTGTTGCCACGTATAAGGGAGTTGCTTTTGAAGTGAGGGGTAAAGGATTCTGCAAATCTCAGACCATGAGCAACTGCGGCATCAAGTAAAAATGATTACTATCATCTGTGTTTCGCCTTGGCTCTGTTTTCCAAAGTCATCATAGTTTCAAAATCATCAAAGTAACTCTCATTAGGCACACCACTGATATTCTTGTTGTTTCCAAAACTAATTCTGCGCTAAATACTGCTGTTACTTAATGAATGGACCAGACCGCATTAAAAACAGCTCAGCAAGGCCTGCTGTGTCAATCAACAGCTGAGAGAAGACTGTAAAATGCGCTATGAATTGATCCTTCCACGATGACTGACATTGCATTTTAAACCAAGTGAAGCCAACACGTAAATTTAGCTATGTTTTAACAGCATATAACCCCAAATTATTTTCTACCTGTGGAATTTATTTCCATTCCTACTCCAATAGGAATACACTTGATTAGCCATCTATTCTGCACAGACATCATTACAGAGCTGTTTTGTTTAAGTTACAAAAATTTCCATCATAAATATTATTGCACACAGTATTTGTTGCTGAAAGTTGAGATCATTATTAAACTGTGAATTTTGTTATTTTTTCATTTAGCTGCATAGTATAATATTTGATTGTTTTTCAACATCGATCTCTATAGGTCAAGTCCCATAATTTGTTTGGAAACAGGGCCCTGTTTGTACAAGTACATAGATTTAAAAATATAAACTAACTGAAATAACACTCTGAGTTCAAGCAATGAACTTTATTCAGAGTGTGAGATTAAATCTGAATATTATGCTGGTAACGACACAACACTATGAGCCCTCAATAAAGGTTTCAAATGGTTATGATTTTAAAAAGCTCTTGATTAATGATTTTTTTAACCTTTTGGTTTCTGCATGTACTTCAGCGCATATACAAATGGAGTTTAGACACTGCCAGGCCAAAAAAAGAAGTTGCCATTTGGATTTTAATAAGCATCCGTGCTGTGATTCATTAATTTCAACTTGCAACAATTCTTTAAACCATGACTGATCTGCAGTGTGGCTACTCATTTTTTTAAACAACCATGTTGGAAAATTTATCCTATGATCCTGGAAAGGATGTTACTATGTTTCAAGAAGGGCAAATTATTGTCCTGCATCAACTAAAGAAAACTTAGGAGACAGCTGAAATCACAAGAACTGTCCAATGATTTAGCAAAACCTGGAAGGATAGTGGTGAACTGTCACCTTTGTGGAAGAAATGGGTTGGAAATAAATTATAAATGAATGTCATTAGAGATCACTAAATGCTTGGTGGTCTCATCATAAAAATATTGCCAGCAGAACTCATGGCTATGTTGAATGATGAAGGTAAGAGCATTTACACATTTACAATATGACGAGAATTTGCAGGATTGGGACTGAACTGCTACATGGCCACAACAAAGCAAATTGTTAATGAGGCTGATCGGGAAAAACAACTTCAGTTTTCTGGAAAGGATTAGGATTGGACTGTGGAGCACTTGAAAAAGGTAATATCGTCTGATGATGATTCCAGACCAATGGACACGTCATGGTAAGAAAGGAAGCCCATGAGGCAGTGCACCTATCTCACATATCGCTCACTGTACAAGCCTCTGGAGGCAATGTCTTGATCTGGGGTTGGTTTGGTTGGCCTGGTCTGGTCTCAGCAACGTCATGCTGCAGTCGAGTGAGGTCAGGTCACTACCAGAATGTACTGAATGACCTGGTTATCCCATCAATGAATTTTAGTCCCTGACAGAGCAGGCATATTCCAAGATGACAATGCCAAGATTATTTGGGCTCAATTTGTCAAAGAGTGGTCCAGCGAGCATAAGGAATCAAATCTAAAGCTAGATACCATTGAGTCATTTAATATCTGAAGGGATATGTTCACAATAGTATAAAGAAACTGGCGAGCCTAGTTGGGCTGAAAGGCCTGTTCTTGGCATTCATGTTATGTTATGTTATGTTAATCATTTTCATGTATGAATTGGCCGCCACAGATTCCTAGCCTTAACTAAATGAATGTCTTTGGGGTCTGCTGGAGAAGGCTTTGTGGAGTGGTATGACTCTCCCTTCATCAGTACAAGATCTCCGTTCAGAAATAAATGTAATAATGCATTAGGTTGTCACAGCAATGCCATGCTATACACACACTATGATCAGAGCTCATTGTCATTTATGTATTAGACCCTTAAAGAGACCATCTTGAAGTTGAAATTATCATATCTTCAGACTGGTTTGTGCCTTGATTTCCTTGAGTAAATACTGAATAATTTGAATCGTGCACATTGTGATAAATTCATTGAAGATGCAGGAACATATGTTCTGATTGAAATCTGTGTTCCATATAAGTTTGTCCACACTACTACAACTTCAAAGCTGTTTTTTTTCCCTCAAAACCTAAATCATTTGATCATTATGAAATAATAAACACATCTCACAAGATATTGAAAGAACAAAATTTGGTTCTCTGTGCATATGATTTAGTAAAAAAAATGGTATTGTCCTCAGCATTCATGAAAGTTCGTTATTTTCATCACTTGAATCTGGAGCACTGACAGAATCTAAGGAATTCTATTTCTAAAAGAAAAGAAAAACTTTAAAAAATTATAGTCCTTTGCAACTAAACTGTTCATTTAATCTTTTTTTTTTTTGGTAGTATGATTCTTTGAAATGTAAAAAAATATTTTATCCCGATTATCTGCATTATTCACATTTTTGCATTCACTGTTACATCCATTATTATGTATACATGGTTGGTAATATTCCAATTGAATAAATAGATCATCTGTGATAGATGTATCCTTTCTCCAGCCCTACCCTTCACCAACTCAAAATCAACCCTGAAACTTCCAGGTTCCAATATCAAAGCTGAAGTGTTTTGTATTTGTTGCGACGAGCAATGCTAAGCAGTTTGTCCAGTAGGGGGCGCCCCTCAGTGAGTAGCCAGTCTGCAGAGTTGTTCACAAAGTGGTGCCTGTGTTCCAAAGACTCCAGTAGGGCCTGGAAGGCACCGGATGCCTGTTTGATGTACTCTTCACCTGTCATCCTAGCCTGGGCCAAGCTGTCGGAGTGGGTAAGTGTGAGCAGGGTGTGGCTCCTCCAATCTGGGCCCAGCAAATCCTGTAAAGTGTGCATGCTCAAACATAAGAGCACTCGCACAGAAACATAAATGCATTTATGCCCTCAAAAACACATAAACCCTTAACCCTGATGCTCAAATCCCCAGGCGCTGCTCTGTGGCTACCCACTGCTCCTAACTATAGAATGTATCAAATGCAGAGGATAAATTACCCCATGGGGTTCAATAAAGAGTATCATATCTTATCTTAGGATGAAATTCGATTTATTGACCAAAGCATGTCCATCTTCGCTATAAGAGGTGGCGATATGCCCCCTGTCAGCTTATTTGTGTTGCATCCTTTTCTAGTTGACCTATTACATCACAGACCAAACATTTCACAAACACATTTTTTCTAATGTCATGTAAACACACTCATTGTTTTTTAGTGTTTTGACCCATAAAACCTACAGACCCATTTATAGGTCCCTACTGCACAGCAGCTGTATTCAAGCCTGTGGCACTTCAGGCCTATTTTAAATTCTAGTGGAGACACCAAGGTTTCCAAAAATCCCAAAGATGTTCTGCTGAATTTCCTGAAAATGTGTGTAAAATTATGCATAATATCTCAACCCTTTCCATTTGATGTAATGCTGTGGCCATAAAAATATGGCATCCTGGGTTTAAATATTTCAACATTATTAGCAAACTGCTATGTCCATTTGAAGCCATATTCCAACATGGATAAGTCTTCTTTAATTCCCTTCCATATTGGAAAGCCTGTCACTGTAGTGTTCTCAATGCTATTGATATCTGAAGCAGAACAGTTAATGTTTTTATCACAGGTTTCCAGTTTCATCAAAAGGAACAGGTTGCTTGTCTCCTCGTAAGATATTAAGGGTTTTGTCTTTCACCATATTTAACAGTTCAATCAAGGTAAATGCATACAGTCTCAGGATTCAGATGTATTGTCATTGCTTTGATCTTGCAGAAAAGCCATAGAATCTCAGCCATCACATCTGGAAATATGCTTTGCAAAAAACCTCATTCAATCCAGATGCCAAAAGTAATAATTCTTTTTTCAATTTTACTGGAATCCTTGAAACATATTATAGTATTCAGAACAAATTTATTACTGAGCATCAATGGGGGAAAAAAAATCACAGTTTTCTGCGGTGATATCTCCTCACCTCAGCCATCTGAATCAGCAGAAAGTCCTCTTGACAGAATGGAACATCAGCCCTCAGGATTAATGCTACTACATGAGGCCCAGGGTCCAGTGCCCGACTCGCACTCCCCAAAATCTCCTCCTTCACCTGCTCCGAGCTCAGGAAGCAGTTGGGGTAGGCTGGAGTGTCCATGACTCGTATCTGAAGGGCCACCTCAGAGCCCTGGCATCGCATGAACCCTGGAAACATCCTACAGCCAACCCGGCATTCCCGAGTCACAGCCCCTGGAGAGAACTGGCTTGGAAAATCCAAACTTCCCAACAGGGTGTTGCCCGTGGCACTTTTTCCAGACTGAGGCCTACCCAGCAGGAGAATGTTGAGACTTAGAACCTTCAGCTTTGCTGGATCCATCACTGCACTGGTGTCTCTCACTGTGGAAAGTCAATGACAATCTTACTGCTACAAGCACGATCCATATCATTCAATGAACCACATTTCCTTTTACAAAGTACATGAGTCCTTTTATGGTACAATAAGAATAGTTAGGGAGCACAAATGAAGACCGTTACTGAAATACAATTTCAGCGAAGCTAAAAGAAAACATTTTCATTTTGTTTTTCCAATATCCTTCAATTTGGAATGCCTAAGTTCTTCTAAGTTCTACTTTTGTGATCTAATCTGTAGATTTGACAACACAAATACAAACAATACTCTTGACAGGCCTGGGTGGTATTTTTTAACAGCCATCTATTACTAAAGAGCAGAAAGAGAGATGTTTTTAAATACTTGCACAACACATTTTAATCCCAGCGACACTAATCTTGTGAAATAAAGGTCAATATAAGAAAGACTGCCTGACTCAGGCAAGGTTGCACTCAGCTGAAATTATCTATTCAATGTACAACTTATATTATGTTGTAATTGAACATGGGGTTAAATAAAGCAATAAACAAGTAAATGAAATAACACGAAAAACAAGTGCATTCAGTTAAAATATTTCCCGGTTTCTTTCCTCCCTCAATAATAAGTGAATTCCAATGTTTTCTTTTAGCAGCAGCCAGGCATAGTCGTATCTGTGAAGCCAGATGAAATCATTATTTTAGTGCAAGGAGTCCAGGAACATAATTATTGCATGACGCCGCTTTGAAAATCCTCCAGTAAGTTATGCAAATACAGGTGTTTTGGAAGAGATTTCAAAATCTCAAAGCCAATCTTCCCACACAAATTCTGGCTGAGTGCTTGATTCACAAGAAGATGACAGCAGTAAAGCACTCTGTTCACAGTGGCTTTGTTCAATATTTCTTTGATTTACCAAAACAAAAAATTGGCTTTTGGCTGTAAATTTGGGATCCTCTTCAAATTTCAAATCATTTTGCTTTTTGAAATCATTTTGATGATGACTGACTGATTTCTGATATATTTCAGATGGCAGAAAAACAATGACGATTGTAGAAGTGTTACACATCCAAAAACAAAGCCTAATGAAGGAAAACTGATAGTGCCAGTGTGGCCTTTATTAACCCTGTTGAGCAGAGGCCAATCAGGGAATTTATTATATGCATACCCCTATTAAAAGCTTTATAATAGAATATTTCAGCATTACAGAGAGTAGGAAAATAACCTCAATGCAACAAAACAGCAGAATTTAGAATACTACCGTATTTAATTTATTTTCATAGTTTCAGTACAGAATATGGGCCACAAACATAATGAATCTTTACAAAAATGTAAACATTAAAGTTGTTTCAAAAATACGGAGTTCTGAAAAGTGACTCAGAGGTGAAACATGACATTTCTGGGATCATAAACTCTTTGACCTGGTGTGCCACATCTGTCCATGGGGCCATATCTCCAAGCTGCTCCCCAAACGGATTTCTAAATGGCTCTCAAAATGGTGCACTGAAATCATTAACGAATCATATATTACCACAAATTAACCATGATGCTCATTATGAATTCATGATTTTCAATTGGGAATAAGCATGGGTCCATCAATATAGGCAGGGATAGGCATGAATGGTCTTTAGACTGGAGGAGCTATACTCTGCCCTCCAAACAAATTCTTGAAAACCCAAAAAAGCCTTTTCTCCACCCCAGTATGAAGTATCAAAACTGGTCCATTTGTCACTAGAGCACCATTAGCCAGCACATGTATGCATTCTTAAAAAAAATGGCTTATTTTACTGTCAGAATGTTTACCCTGCAAAAAAAACATGCGCTCTTAACGCCGCCTACAATTTGGTCATGGGGTTGTGCTTAAGGGGAAATGCAAAATAAAGAAAAAATTAAAGCTTCTTTCAAGGAAAACTAGGCTGTACACTCAGCCCTGCAGTGCCACACTCTGCTGTAGGTTATGCTAATCAGTAAAACAGATGTGATCTATCAGAGTGCAGAGAGCGACATCACAAGACCGACACTTGTGCAATGCCTTGTTCAGCCTCTTTCTGCTGCAGCAAAACATGCCGTACCTCCTTCCCTCAGTGACCTTTTTGCACACTGTAAAGGACCTCATGCCAGTGACTCTGCCACATTTTGTCATGCGTTACGTGGTGTGCGTGTGTTAAGGACTTTTCTTTGTAGCTCTCATCCCGGGACGATATTGAATTCCTGGGCGGAAATAAGGAAGAACAATCGTGGGCGGCGCGTTCCTCTAAGTCTATATAAGCTGAATGTCTGCCACGCCTCCTTTGCTGGAGTGTCTGATTTCAGTTTTCACTACAGCCAGAAGATATCTCTGGTAATGGATTTGTGGCGAAAGTCTTTGCGGTATATTTGCGATTCATATTTCTTTATGGAAATTTCCTTTTTGATCCCTTCCCTTTCTCTTTTTGGTGTTGCACCACATTCGGTGCTTTGTCTTTCTCGGTTCTCGAGATATTTCCTTATCGCTTTCCCTGTTTGTTTTTCCTCTCTTGCTTTGCTTCCTAATTCGGATTGTTGGGAATCCTTTTTGGAAGCGCGAGAGCTGTTTCTGTTGCCTCTTTTATATTTCTCCCTGTTGGTAATTTAAGTCCTTGCTGGTCTCGTTTTCTCCCACTGCTGCATTTGGCCTCCCTCCTCTTTCGGCCATTACACATTTAGCTGGCAAGCTAGGCTGCCTTCCAATCCGAAATAAGATACTCCCTTCACTTATTCCCTCCATTTGAGTGAGCCCTCCAAATGACGTAGCTGGCGAGAAAGCCCTTCCCGAGCGGGGGAGGGCAATGGAGGGAATTTAGGAGAGGGTTGTGGTGAATCAGATTGGAACGACCCTCGCCGTGTTTCTTCCACACTTCGACAATTGTCAACAAGCTAACTGGAGGTGTGTGTTGCCATGGAGCCGACTGAGTTAGTTGCCTGTACGTTTTTCCTTTTGCAGGTCAGGCGGACTCAGTATTGCATGTTATGGCAAGAAGATCACCGCATGCTCGTTTGATTGCTGTGGCACTTGCGACTGTTTTATTGGAAAATACAGGTGCTTTCACATGGGACACGAAACAAATTTTTTACATGACAGATTACATTCAAAGTCAATGCAAAGACGTGAATACACGCATTTACCACCATCAGGTAAAAGCAAGCAATACACTTCTATAGCTTGAAGGGAAATCAATGCATTGAACAAAACACTGGGTTTACTAAAGTCCTTGAGCTGTGCACATGATAAAAAAGTAATCCAGACATTCTATTTTTTTGAAAGTGGTATAATTTTAAAAACTGATCGTCGCACTAAGTGATAAGCCACTATATTCAGTATTATTAGCAAAGGGTAATGGTTAATGATAATAACTATTGAACTCTTCCTAACAGCAATACTTACACATTGTGGAAAAAGACTCCCTATGATAATAAAATTCTTACTCCAGAGAATCAATGCTGTCAGGCTCAGATAGCCCTCCAGTCCTGTCCCTTTAGGAATCACTTCCAGTCTCCATGTCCGTAAGATGTCATAAAAGCAACGCGAATGCGCCTAGGTTGCGAATGGTAGCGTATCTTTAAATGCAGTCACATAATTCAAATCCACAAAGTTGAGAAGATATGACCTAACTTGCAGTTAAGCAAGGTTTAATGTACTTTTTGTCAAGGCTCAACCAATGTCTGTCAATAAATGATAAAAATTTACACTGTCTTCTCTTAGATAAAATGTTAGTCAATCAAGGAATAATTACCAGGGAATTTCAATATGGACACAAAATACAGCTGAGCTTTTATGCATTTCAATGTCAGCAGGTACTAATCAGACTGTGCATTTGATAGAGATGGTTTGAAGAGATAACTGACCACTGAATGCTGCGAGAGATGTATCTTTGCATTAATCAATAGCTTTTAAAGGTAAGTATGCCAGCATCAGCGCATCAGGCCTACATGGACCAATAATTGAGATGAGGGCTGTGAATTACAAATGTTGTGTGCGCCGGCGCGCCAGCGCCGTTCACAACATCCGTACATGCCCTTGCCAAATCCTTGATAAAATTCACTTTGTGTGAAACTGAGGCATGAAATTTTGCCCAACTCTGGCTGAATGCTAGCCCTACAGCCTAATTTTCATATGATTTCCAAACATGAATCCATTCATGTGTATGGTCAAGTTTACTGCAACATTGGGGATTTTTTGTCCGTTTCACTGATCAATAGCATCTGGATAACCAACGAAGGAATGTGTCAAATGATGGAAACCCTGTCAAAATATTTATATAAATATACAAGGATATAAAATGAAATTTATTTCTGAAATAAAGAATTAAATTTTATAGATCAGCAATATAGAAATTGGCCCCGGGATTTGGGTTGGTCCAGCAGTGACAGCAGATTGACAGAAAGTAGGGAAGGCGTAAAATATGCCTTTACACAGATCTGAAGTCCTGATCTGTTTTCGGTCATTTTCCTTGATTAAACATATCTTCACTCACCTTTCTCAGGTGAAGCCAATTTTCTTCATCAAGACCAGAAATTAAATGTATAATTTGGATGCAAAAATGTGTGCATTTTAGTCTATGTTTTCATTTAAACAATTATCTAGTGTGGGTTTGATGGCCTGCTTTGCAGTGTACGAATGACAAAAATTAACAAGGAAAATCCAGATTAGTTTTTTGTCTTGAAGATTAGCCTATTGAAGGCTATTGATTGAAACTTTTTGATTGAATTTATTATTTACTCGCCTTAACATTTCATTAAAAAGGAAGCTGTGTGTTTGACTACCAATGGATTATCCACGTTGTTGGAAAATGTGTAAATTGAACACAACTGAAAACAGGTCAATTATCATTCATTTCAAGGGATGTTCTCCAACCCCTGTTTTCTGATCAGCAACTGCCTGTTGTCCAATAAAATATACAATGATCAAATTTACTGTCTGATATCACCAACTAGTGAGCAAACGCTAATTACTTGGGGCTCAAAGCAAACCTGGGGCCTATTGCACAGAAGTCGGATCCTGAGATCCTGGATCAACGCCAAAGCGAGGATTGCCATATCCCAAACAGCTTGTCGCTGGCTTAATTGATTGCACAAAGCCAACAGCGGGTGGAGGAGAATTGGCTAAGAGAAGCCTGTTGCCGCTGATCCTACTGAGTGCGTGCACTCGGCTACCTCAAATAGACCCTGAGATCGATCACAGAATCGCTGATCATCACCATGGACATTAAGCAGCTGCAGCAAATGCATGCGCCAGTAACACTCAAAGACCACGTTCAAACAGAGGGACGATGGGATTGCTGAAATGCCTCTGCTTGCTATTCCTTTAGTTTCAGTCTGAATGGTGCGAGACGTTTGAGAGGAGTATTAAAGTGAGATAAACTCAGGTGAGAATAAACACGGGAGGTGTTTCAACGCCTTTAAAAAGGAGTAGCTGATGCACTTCTGCGTTACCGATAACGAGATAAGCCGTTGCTCTCAGACATACTTAAAGTCTCGTAAACATTAAAAGATTTGATTGTGTATGTGGCAAGTGCACATCAACTGCAAAGGGCAGGTTGATTTTGACAGATTTAATGAAACATGCATATGATTCATGGAGGAATCATAATTTTGTTATCGGTCTTGTTTAGTTCTGTACAAACTGAATTGATAGTCTGATCTAGAAGACGTTTTCAGATTAGTTGCTTTTACTTTCTGCTTTTAATAACCTCTGATGGAGGCATACTCAAATTAAAAAGTAGAATGTTAGCATCAGAAAATTACGTCAAGGAGCCTCCTGAAAATGTTTGATCCCAGTATCGCGAAGCGAGCAACAGTGCACTCGTGTCCAGCACTAAGACAACAACTCTACCTTACCCGTCGCAGTCTGAATTGCTTTAGGTAGGGGGTTCCCGCAGCGATTTAAGACTGCGCTGAAACACGGTAACCTACAGCACAGTTCATTTTCCACTCTGATGGAAGTCTCAACTTGGGGAATGAGGACAAAACTGATACTGATAGATTCTAAATATGACTAAAATGTGACATGGAAAGGGGACTGATTGAACTGTGATGGTCAGTCGTTACATGGATCCTTGAATATAATGATCGAATATTGGCTATTTTACTAACATCAGTGGTCACAATTTTCTAAAATAATTACTCAGGACCTATTATAATTGAGATAGCAATGCGTAGTGGACAATTCAGAAGGACATTGCTTTTCAATTTGGGTGACTGCTGAATGATATGAGGTGAAATTGGCCGGCACGGTGGCATAGGGGTTAGCACTACTGCCTCACAGCAAGAAGGTTGTGGGTTCGAATCCGTCCTGTGGCCTTTCTGTGTGGAATTTGCATGTTCTCCCTGTGTTGGCGTGGGTTTACTCCGGTTTCCCCCACCCACAAAACATGCAATATAGAAAAAACACTCCAATATGTCAGTGTGTGAGTGTTTGGTGGTGGTCGGAGGGGCCGTCGGCGCTTCCGTCAGTCTGCCCCAGGGCAGCTGTGGCTACAAATGTAGTTTACCACCATGTGAGCGTGAATGTGTGAGCGTGTGAGCCTTGTGAAGCGTCTTTGAGTGCCCAGAAAGCAGAAAAGCGCTATATAAAATTGATGCATTATTATTATTATTAAATTGGCTGGAGGCAGGAGCTTAGCTAGTTCATAAGCTTGCTCCAGAGCTGGCTAGCTCCATAGATTTTGTTTTCATTGTAACTAGTGCCATGGTTTAGCTCACGCGCTCTGTGCAACCAAAATGGCGCTTGGGATCAGGCTAATCCCGTGCCGATCCTGGGCTAATCCCTTATTCTGCCTTTGTGCAATAGGCACCTGTTCTCAGTGTGCAGATTTTGTGGTGGTTTAGATATTTTGGCAGTATGAGGAGAATTGACATGACTTTTCCCAAATTCAGGCCTTGTGTGTTTCCACCTTCAAATGGTAAAACAATGCAACGAGGAACCCCTCATTTGCAATCTCTAAATGGCCGCAACTTTATTACTCAAGCTATTTAGATGGATCAGAGGTCACTGAAAAGCTGTTTACATGCTATTTCCAGACATGACATTTTCACATGAATTAAAGCAATTTAATGTTATTTTTTGCTGATCATTTTAGCAATTGAAAGTTTCTCTCTCTCTTGTAGTTTTCATTACATAGGCAAAAAAAAAAAAAAAACGCAAATCGTGAAGTTGTGTTATATCAATCCTTGAAAACTTTTGCAGAGTTTGATCCGCTGATCATTTTGAGGTGCAGCTTTTTTTCTCTAGCTGCTTTAGTTCCTGAGATTTAGCTGAAAATATACTCAGCAACAAAAGTTTCTGTGACACCATTTATGTGTATGTTATAAATGACACGCAAAGATCTCAATGCAATCAATATGTTTATTTAACAGGAGAAACACTGACTTTTCAGTGCCAACGTCACTCAAAACGAAAAATGTCATTTTCATGCGTCATGAAGCACTTGTCTGACGTCTAACCAATTGTGACCTTCACACTTCAATACCGGGTGTGACTTCCTCGTGCCATGATGCAAGCAACGCATCTCCGGCGCATGGACCGAATCAGATGTGCCAGAAATTGCTGTGGGATGTCATTCCAAATCTGACGTAGACGTTGTCGCAATTCCTGGAGTGTAGCTGGCGGTTTATCCAACCGCCGCAAACGTCGATCCATCTCGTCCCAAAGATGCTCGATTGGGGACATGTCTGGGGATCTGGCTGGCCATGGCAGGACATTGACATGTTGTTGCATCAGATACTGCTGTACAATCCTTGCAACGTGTGGTCTGGCGTTATCATGTTGCAGCGTTATTCCGGGACCATGTTGCATCAAAAACGGTACCACCAATGGCCGTAGCACTTCATCGCGATATCTTTGACCTGTCAGATTTCCATCAATAACAAGCAAATCTGTTCTGTTTCTAGCCGTGATCGCTCCCCAAATCATGACACTACCACCTCCAAAACGATCAAATTCCTGAACACAGTTGTTGGCATAACGTTCTCCACGTCGACGGTATACACGTAAACGACCATCACATCGGTTAAGCATGAATTTTGATTCATCAGTGAAGAGTACAAGATCCCACTGACGTTGGATCCACCGTCGATGTTGTTGTGCCCACTGTAGACGCAGTCGTCGGGGTTGTACTGTGAGTATTGGACGTCTTGCTGGCCGACGTGGGACAATGCCAAAATGACGGAGACGGCGACGGATTGTCTGTGCAGACAGTCGCCTCAAACCAGGTATCGTTCTTGCAGTTATGGTTGCAGGTTGGAATCGATTTCGGAGATGGGTTGTTCGAATCCAGTTGTCCTGTCTGGGAGTGGTTACTCGTGGACGGCCGCTGCGAGGACGGTCTCTGACATGTCTTGTCTGCTGATGACGCTGCCATAAGTTCCAAATGGTGTTTCGGTGGACATTCAGGCGATGAGCAACTTCCCTCTGCGAGGTTCCGGATTCAATCATCCCAATGGCCCTCCACCGATCATTTTAAGACAGTCTTGGCATTTAGAGGGTAGAGTTCCTGATCCGAAATGGCTGTGTTTTCGATAAGTGATGCTTCCGTCGTTCATCAGGCACAATGTGAACATTCCAAAAATTCTCCTCTTTTATTGCCATCCACAAGCATGATTTACGCACATTTTCACGTGCAAAGTCATTTTCTCGCATTTTCATGATTTCCATTTCAATGTTGTGTTTACGTGTACTGTTTCAGTCTGATATCACCATGTATGACAATTTCATAATTGCGTTATGAAAAATAATTAACAATATTGGTGTCACAGAAACTTTTGTTGCTGAGTATATTTGGTTTTACCCCTATGTTCAATTTTTAGTAACAGCGGCCATGTTATTTAGACAGTAGGCATAACAACACAGTTTTTAAAGGAGCAGTGTGTAGAATTTAGACTGATATTTTGGCAGAAATGGAAGACATAACTACTTTTTTAGTTGTGTATAATCATGTGAAAACAATAATCTTTGAATTGCATTTCGCTTCATAAGCCCTTTAAACCTACATGGGAGCGGGTCTGTGGAGGCCAACATTTTTTCTACAGTAGCCCAGAACGGGAAAAAAGTAAATGAATAAAGCACTGACACAAGAGAGCGCCTTTCACATTTTTGCAAATTTTGCGGCCACCATAGGTTCTCTGAGAAAAGGAATGGTCAGTTGGTTGCAATCCATAATCTGACCACTAAATCTTACAAATTGATCCTTTAAATTAGACATCCTAAGGATGCTTGTGGCTAATCTAAGTCCGGATCCAAACAGTAATTTCAGAGGAGAAATGTTAACGACAGACGACGACAGACGCCAAGTAATGTCAATAGCTAAGGTGAGCTAATAACTATGTCCTGCGCTGAGAGATAGGTTTACAGTGAACTGAAAAATAGCTATCTTCCAGAGTTCTGGTTATGGTTACTGGAACAATATCTACTGCCTTTTTAAAAATCGGATGGCTATAGCAGACAGCAGAAAGATACTGTATCCATTTTGCCTTTAGAAAGGTTTTTTTTCATTACTAAATTTCCATATCTTTGGTTCATTATGTCTTTTGCTTGCTGCAATTATGGAAACAATTTTTTTTGTATTGACAGATTATTTTTATCAGCTGCTACATGGACACTATCAGCCAATAAGTTAAGCTCTTCACAGATCAGGTTTGGTTGAGGAGCTTAATTCATGCATTTTCTGAGAAACAATTATCCTTAAAACATCCATATCCTAAATACTTTATGGGCGCCGCTTCGTCATGAATGTTCAATATCCATTTCGCGTGTACCACATATTTTTAGGATACTGCAACTGAATGCATCAATTGAGCAGTTCCATGGACGCTACCTGTTCCTCTGCATGAAAGGCTGAACAAAACTGAAAAACCAAAAAGGGCATTCAGCGCTAGTGATAGCCTTTAGCAGAATGATCTGGAGGATAATCAGGAACCAGATGGCAGGTGTATGCCTTTGAACAGGAGTGAAAAGGAAGCCACTCACCAGGACAGAAGACTCAGGAGAAATCCTTCTGATAGACAGATACTAGGCTTTGAATCCGATTTATTTCTCAAGAAAGTCATTTTTGTTTTTTTCAGGCTAGACAATCCGATAATGGGGACAACTCGACAAGAAAAAATAGACATCTAGCAGAGGAAGGATTGCGACAAGGAACTTAAATACACAAGACGACAATCAACAATGCCGGAGAACAGCTGTGAGTAGAAGAGGGATAAAACAAGGGTGGAAGTGAGTTAAACAAGACAATAATAAAATAAAACTCAATTTAAAATTGGGAATGAAACTAATGTTGACTGCTGGATTGCAGGGAAAACCAATAAGGGAAGCACTCAGGATGTAACAAGAATATAAATTCAGTTTTCTTAGAAGTTGGAGGTCTACATTGCTTACCTTCCGTGTGCGTGGACATTCACGAGTGAGTTCTCCTCCTGCATCCAATTCTAAAGTACTATTGTACCTCTGTGGCGATGGCTCCACACTGTTTGCTGTAGTTACTAGTTAACTAAATCTGCCATCTATCTTTTATTGCCACTGCACTCACTCATAGTGCTAACACACGTCTTATCAGCCCAGAACAGAAAAAGAAGTAAAACAGCAACTACTTTATATGGATGTATGAATCATTGGTTCGTCATTTGCCTAGGCAATTATTAGTAACCCAATTATTTGTTATTTTTGACATTCATATAAAATAATTTGGCTTGTTCAGGAAAGTAATCATCAACTTCGGGTTGACACCTTGCCATAGTGATCAACCTGTTTATATTTTTGTGATTAGAAAGGAAAGTGTATTTGAAGGTGAAGAGTATCATAGTTCACTGAACAGTTTCGGTTTACCCCACTTTCAGTGAAGAGGAAGAATTTCTTCCATGACATGGACACCACACTGGTTGGAAATGGATGCTAATTAAGAAAGATCTCTATGCTCATACCATGAAGACAGGCTAGACAACCATAGCCTACCATTAGACATGCTTTCAAGCACAAGAAATGGTTTCAATTTGTGTTTAATTTCAGAAATATAAGCTAAAAAGGGAGTAAAACTGGGCTAAATATCTATTCAAAGCTTAATATGGGACTAGTGCACTCAGCCTATTTTCTTTTTAGTTTCACAAAATACTTAGGATTAGCTCAGAAACTCAGGCGGAGACAGCAGTTGCAAAAAAAAAAAAAAAACTTAAGTTAATTAAAGCACATAGTCATACTAAAGTCCTGTTTCAGGTATGGGCAGAATACACAACAGAATCAGGGTGCAAAAAGCAAAGGTACACAGGGAGAAGAGTGAACACACTGATCACAAAAAAAGCCCTAAAAGCAGGGCTGGCCAACCCTGTTCCTGGAGAGCTACCATCCTGCAGGTTTCTGCACCAACCCCAAATCAACTCACCTGATTCAGCTCATTAGCAGCTCGTCGAGATCTCTAACTGGGAAAGCAGGTGTGGTTTGCTTTGATTGGAGTGATAACCTTCAGGAGGGTAGCTCTCCAGGAACAGTGTTGGCCAGCCCTGCCTTAAAGGAACCAGCATCAATACAGTAAATGCAAGGAAGACATCAAAACATGCAGCACTGGGACATGAATATAACACTGCTGCAGAAATCATATGTATGTACATTGAAAGCCATGATTCACTGCTGTGCAAATAATCAGAGTAAAACACAGTGCAATTATGAGAGGCCTTACCTCTAGCCCTCAGCCCACTGGTCTATTAAGACCCAAACTGCACTTCGCCTTAATGAGCACATGAGAATGAGAATATATTCAATGAGAATATATTTAATCATCACCACCACCTGTTGTTCATTTCCACTGTGCGGCAGCAGTGTGCTATTTAAGATCAAGCTTCGCACTTAGTCATTACAAACTCATGTCAATATATGCCTGTGCTGCATTGTTAGTCTAGAATACGTATAGATGTATTTTCCGCACGTAGCGAGTATGATTCTTAAACTCAAACCAACTGCTATTTATTGTTTTATTTCAGCATTTCATTTAAAGGAACCTCATTTCCATTTTGTTTTATACTGCAAGATTTATGCCTTCTGTTGTGTGGAAGGCAGAATAATTACAACCAAGTCCATCCTTGCACCTGAGTCCAGTCCTTAACTTCCTATCCTCCGTGCATCTGAACTCGGCACGAAGCACAACCATTACAAATCTTCTTCAAGAATCATCAACATGTCAATGGTCAGCAATGCACATGTCAGAAGAAGAAAAAACAAGTAGTACAAAGCAGGCTCGGTGCTAGAACAGGGAATTGGGGGGGGGGGGGCACAGACACATCCCTTTTAGTCCTGGCTAGTTCTCAATCATTTTCCTTTATTGACGCGTTTTCTAATTATCGTAATTGGCAACTGAAGACACGGTTTTTCTCCATATGCGATCTAACAGCGATGAAATAATAGGCGAAATTCAGTACAAAAAAAGTTATTTACTTATTAATAGGCCAATGCTTTGCGTTGATTGAACTGGTCAATCAATATTCCTATGGAATATTGCCTTTCACTCTCGGTATTGCGTCAGTTGATAAAAATAAAAAAAATGCCACCCAGCAGTTAAATAGGCTATAAAAAGCATGCGGCTCAAGCTATTAGCGCAGGTATGCAATTTTGAATAACATTGATTTAAATACAGCAAATACGCGTCCAGCTGAATGACTGTCTTCTTACCTAATTGGGGAGAACAAGCAGCACCTGATAAATGTGGAGTGCTCTCAGAGTGAACCTTCTGTTAATCATGAAAATGACTGAGAACAGGTCAGAACTTATAATTGTTTTAAACAGATGTTTTGTGCACCCTAATTCTCCGTTCTGGTTCCGCCAGTGTACTGAATTTAGCCCATGATTTCATCACTGTTAGATCGCATATGGAGAGAAACCGTGTCTTCAGATGCCAATTAAGATAATTCAAAAACGCATCAATAAAGGAAAATGATTAAGAACTAGCCAGGACTAATAAAGGGACGTGTCTGTGCCGTGTCTGTGACGTGTCTTAAAAAAATATTTTAACAGTCCTGCAGTGGACTGTCAGGAAAAAATAGTGTAAATCAACATGAATACAAAAAACATCAAATAGTGGGGTCCATCCTTCAAATCACTGATATTCACAGCTAAAAAATTTGAATGATCACCACTCAAACAAATGTATTACTATGCAGTATTACTCTGAGGGTGAAAAGGGCAGAAAATGTTTAATATCATAGATGTTTTCATTGCTTTAAAACTTGTGATGGATAGTCAAGGATTAATTGTAAAAAAATAGCTACAGCTGCAAGAGCATGACAATAATACACCACTCTGCTCAACTCCCAATATTTCAAAGGAAGTGGAAACCACAGTGTTATCGTAAAAGGCATCACTATGGTGACCACATGAGGGCAGAGCCCCACCAGTATCAAAGAACGTATACATACTTATACTCTGCCTTGAATCACAAACAGGCATACTGTGTAGTGATACACAGAATTTCCCTGTTTGTGCGTAAGCATCAATAGATAAGCACATTCAAAACAATGAGACTGTTTATTTATTTACGTACACATTTATTTATTCATATAGATATCAGAGAAATCAGCTATCTGCTTTGGTGCAGTAAATAAAGCTGCTTAAACAAGATAGTACTCACAAAACACACTGGCTTTCCGTGCTCAAAATGATTACATAAAGAGCAGGCACCCATGTGGGGAACCAGTGACTTTTTGCATGAATTGAATGGAAGGCAGTTAAACCCTTTTCAGTTATTTGGTATGCAGCCAGGAGTAGTTAAGTTTCAGTTAACACCATGACTACCAACCTAAGGAGTAATAGCATCAGAAAATGCACAAGCATTGCTATTAGGATACTAGTAATAGCATCAGACACTAATATTTGTATACAGGCATTGCCCCTTTCATAAACAAACATTCTAGTTCCAAATTATACTGAACAAAAAATATAAACGCAGCAGTTTAGTCCTTTCAATATTCCACATAATTATTTCTGAGGTTGGCTCTGAGGTTTATTTATGTGACCAAGGTTGTGTGCCACTGGTCTGTGCGCATTTCAGTCACCTTCTCCATGTCATTGTCAAGTTCATGCTCTTTGTCAAAATTGGCCTGTCAGACAGGTGGGGCATGATCCAGAGCTATTGAAATCAGGTACAATTAGCCCAGGCACATCCTGAATTCTGGTCGATAAAAGGTCATCTCAAAAGACCCAGTTCTGCAATTGTTCAAAATGCCATAAATGACTCGAGCCATCCGGGAGCGTGCCATTAGCATGCTCAATGCAGGAATGTTTCTCAGGGATGTTGAAACATGTTTCAACAATAAGTCGCATAAAACAACTTTTTGAGGAATGAGGCAAGACAGCACACCGCCCACATGCATGACGACCAAGTGTGACAACCCTTGCCCAAGACCGCCATATCTGGACTCTCCATCTCTGTGACTGTTTGAGACCAGTAACTGCCACTGCAGATGAGACAGCTGGTCTCCACCATCGCTACATTTTTGCCAAAACTGTGAAAAATAATCTCCAGGAAGTCCACATCTTTACGTGTTTTGCTCTTTGTAGATTGGACCTCTCCTCAGCTCGATGAAAAAATTTGTTCAACTGAGTGAATAGACACATTTGATGGCTGATGGCACAATGGAGGAATGTTTTCTTTAGAGACGAGTCACATTTACAACTTCTCAGAGCGGACGGACTGGGGATCGTTACGCTGACATGATGGTGTGCACGGTGGCACATGGTGGTGAAGTGCTGGTTTAGGTGGAAATATTCCAAGGACATTGCGCCCAACTGCAGTTCATGAACAGCAACTTGAATGCAGTGCGATTTCACGATGAGATGCTGCTGCCAATCGTCCAACCATTCATCCATCAAAACAATAACCATCCAGCATGACTATTCCAGACCCACTTCACCCCTTGAGCCTGAAAACATTTGTGTGCTTGAATGGTCGGCTTATTCCTCGGATTTATCCCCCTTCCAGCATCTTTGTGATGTCCACAAGCAACGAGTTTGTCATTGGATCCCACTTTCTTCCAATAGCCACCAACTCCACACCGCTCTTGAAGAGAAGGGGGAACATGTGGCCCAACTCACTATGGACCATTTTTTTACAGTCCTCACAGCAGATGTGTAGCATACAATTACATACATACAATCTGTCTACACTCAGTGAAAGTAAGTAAGCTCCTGAACATGGTCATATTTCTCAAAATAAGAAGTGTTTGTCAAGGTTTAGTCCCGCCGGCTGAAGACATAAAGCCGGCGGGAATTGGGACCACGTACCCAACACCAAAGAAAGGGACCCAAACGCACAGGCTGAGTAAAAATATAAATAAATTTTTAATTTGAAGAATAAAAACAGAGAGGAGCAGTGGCAAACCAACTTAATCTGGGCTCCAACACACAGAATGCAGCTGCACTGCCAGTTTGGCAGTGCAGCTCTAATATACTCTTCACAGCACCTCCACCTCAATGAGCAGCAGGTGTGGCTTGTTGAAGTGGATGTGCAGACTGCAGGAGGGGGGAGGGACTACAAGGTAGGACCATCAAAGTGTTGCGTTTATATTTTTGTTCAGTGTATATAACTTTATATAATTCTTTATGGGCAAGAATGACATGAACAAAATATGTCATTTAAATATTAATTGTGGCGAAAAGTTTGCATGAAGCAATTATTATGAAACAGCAATTGGCAAATGTTTTTACTTTTAGTTTCTGCCAATGCTGAGTTTTGCATTTCAAGAGGCCCATAATTGAGAACCATCTGGCAGAACTGATCCTTAAGTAAAATGCATTTGGAGTCAGAATTATGCAAACAATGTAAAGGCTTAGAAATGTAAACAGGAATTAGAATGTAGTCAAATTGTTCAATTTGGAAACCTCTTTCTATGATATGAGTCGAGCAGTAGTGTGCAGTGATGATTATACGCCTCCGCTTTCATCAAGAAGGGGTGCTAATATATAACTTCTGTGCAATATTTGGTAAAAAATGTATCTCAAAAAATAGTATTGTAGGCAATGAGAACAAAAAAAACCCATTCCCATAAGTATATAAGTATATTGAGATAAAAAAAAATGTATAAGTAATAAATAAAAAACACAGAAAACATCCATTTGTTTTTATAACAACTGAAAAGTGTTGTGAATCTTACTTCTTTGACTCTTGCACAGCATGATTGAATGTTTGAAGGCTCATTCCATGATCACTGATGTTAAAGAGATTGTTCAAACTGCTTTGAGGCAAATAATTTCAGCAAAATTACCTCTGATGGTCAGTTATTACAGTATATGAGGTAACATGAACTTTGAGCAGTGTCAGAGTGTGAAACATGATGGCACAACCGAAGGAGCTCTCGCAGCCCCATTGAGGCCCAACACGATGCTGGTTGGTCACTTAAAAAACCTATTAAGACATTAAATACTGCCATGGCACTGTAAAGCCCCTTTCACAGTTGGAGCGCGACTGCTTGCGGCCATTTGGTCGTACAAAAGGGCAAAAAAAAGTTCTATCACTCTTGATCGTAGAAAGCTATCACAAATGCAACATAGGTCGTTCGACAAGAGCAATTATATAGTCTCATTCAGTTGTACAATGGTAGCACAATGTCGCAAAAGCTTTCACAAATGAAAAAGGAGTCGTACGATAAGAGCGATTATATTGCCTCTACAGTTGTAGACTGGTAGCACAACATTGCATGACTCCTCCTCGCTAGACATAACTAACGCACGTACGAGTGTTGCACGATTTCCTACCCATTAAGTGCGACTTTTTTATTTGTGCAAACTCTTGCATCAAGTCAGGCGACTGTGTGCAACGTTTGCAACGTTGCACAATGGTCGTACTACCGTCAATGTGACCTAATGCGGCTGGATTGGTCGCATTTGGTCGCATCTGAATTTTAAACATGAGCCTGCGCCACTGGAACCAGTGCGACACCTCACAAAACACCTTGCGACTGCTCGTGCAACAGCCAAAAAAGTTGGTCGCAAGTGCTCGTAAACTGGTCGTATCTTAATTGTTAAAGGGCCTTAAGAAACACTGTCAAGCGTTTCAGAGAAAATTTTGCTGAAAACTAGCGGCATTAGAGGTGCAAAACCAAAGTTAAGTGCCTCTGATGTTTGTTATCTATGTATGACAAGTGAAACGAGTTGGCGGTTGACAGCACAGCAACCTTGTAATGATATTAATGGCACCAGAAGAGAAATGACTAAGATCTAACATTTCCAGATGTCTGTGTGGTAATGGTTTTATTGGTCATGTTGCTGGCTGCCAAGAGCAGGCAACTTAAAAAAAAGACTTGAGTTCGCCAAAAAATTCAAGGATTGGACACCAACGGACTGGGCGCAAGTCATTTGGAACAATGAATCAAAATTTAAATTTTCTCATCCAAATGCAGAACTCATATGTCTTGGAGAGTTGGAAAACATTTCAAAAATGACTGTTTAACCCTTTCAGTAAAACATAGAGGTGGTAATATTATGGCAGTATAGTTCAGTCTGCTGAAAAAAAGTCAATGATCTTACAAAAATGGATGGAATCATGGATTAAATGCTGTTATCAAAGCAAAGGGTGGCCACTCTAGATCTTGACTTTTTTGTCTTAGAAAGACGCAATTATTTTTGTTTTTGCAATATTTTGTTCTTTGTTTACTTATTTTCATCGATATGATGCAATATTTCATAAAAGAAATACTTGAATGGTACTTGGTTTCTGAGTTATCTTCATTTTGTTGAGTGTGTAATCATCATTGCACACGACTGTACATGACTAAAAACTCTTGTAAACATGTGGCAAAAACTCATCCTGACTGTTATTTCAAGTTACGCACTCTACGGATTCCATGAACTCTTATCATACAAAAAGCCTAGCATTATATTTTTATTTTATTTTTTTGCAACATTGTCATGTCATTAATGATGCCATTTTAATAATTTAAAAATGATGAGAGAACCCCAAATCTGTTGGTTAAACTTTAAATTATGTTGCAGTCAAAATACACGACTTTCAAGCTGATGTTCAACAACGGCGTGTAGAGATCACAAACTGACGGCCATATGCGTTTCCTGAAGACTGCAAAAGCTTTCAAAATGGAACAGCGCATTAAGAATTGCTTCCTGTGTCTACCCATGTATTGCAAAAACTGATGCTATGAAAGTTGCAAACGGGAGTTCCTCTTAGGCAATGACAAGTGCAATCTTCGCCAAGTGAACCACTTGTTCAGAGGTGGAAGCGTGCAATGATGAGCCCGGATGCAAGAATTATTTTCGGCCTCCCCAGTACGCTCAAGTACCTGATCCAATCCCATTGAATTTCAGATATTAATGCACCCACTAGCACCAAAACCTCAAAATATAAAGGCATCTGCATTATTTTACGGGCTCTATCTTTTACACTCCCTACCGGTTGCCACTATCCGCTACCCGTAAATTACGCATTTAGCAGCTTCCACTATCCCAAAACGGTATCTTGCGACCACACTACCAGCTATATATCATGCCGACTCCCTTATTTGCGGCTGGAGGTGTGCCCGTGGGCGTGTTTATGCGCTTACCCTACGATTGCTATCTTCACCACACGTTAGGGAAAGCGTATGGTGGGTCCTCAAACCACCTACTACCCATTGAAGACATGGGTTCTCTCCCCCATGCGATCTACCAGCAACAAAATAATGGGCTATATTCAGAACAGAAAAATAATTTAATAAAAAACTGGCCTATGTACTGGCACTCAGCAACGGTATTTTTTTTTTTCCAGCGAGAGCGGCATTTCAGAACTTCAGATGGTAATTTCAGCGACAAGTACGCACACCTGTTTTTGCAGCACGCTCACGCAACTTGCTGTAAATAATAGACAGCTGTCCGATTGGAGAATGTAAATAGACGAAACCACGTACTTGTCACCAGAATTACCTACATACGCTGAAGAGTTCTGAAATGCCACTCTTGCTGGATAAAAGTTATGTCGCTGAGTGCCCGTGGATAGACCTAATTTTATTTTTCTAAAATGGGATTTTGATCTTTGCTTCATTTCAGATGGGAGAGGGAGTTGGAAGTGCATGGTGAAACGCATTTTTTCTTTTTCTTTTTCTTTTTGAAGTTCCCATCACAAAAGGGGTAGGCTTAATTTTTTTTTATTACATACCAAACAATAAACAATATGTCAATGTCAAATAATAATAATAATAATAATAAATAAAAATACAATATATGATTAACTTAACAAAAACAGATCCTCCCCTGTCTGGATTTGACCTCATGCACGAGCAATTTATTTAGTCTTCGGAGAAACGTGGCGACCTTTCTCTCTCCATCAAGGGTTTCAGTTTGAGGATTTGGGAAAGCGCAGCCTGCACCAAAAGGCAATGGCACCTGGCACACTGATTGGTTTAACTGGCGTAACGCTGAAACCATGCCTATGCATAATATAATGGGTAGCGCAGGTGTTTTAGGGATATAGGCAGGTGTGCAAGATAGCAACTTTTGCGGGCAAACGCCTCTTACGCAATGCTAAATCCCCAAATAATGGGTTTAGGGCCCTATGTAATTGGAAAGGCACAATAAGCAAAACGTGTTTGACTTGTTGTCTCTGCCTAATGTAAGTAACCCAATGTAATTTCCCTTCCCCAAATTTTGCATTGCAGATTAGCAGGCCAGCTTTCTAATTAAAAAAAAAAATAGTATAATGTTCCACCCAAGGACACAACCATTCATAACACTAGGTAAAATTCCCAGGTTCTTCTTGTTAAAGGAAGACAGAGACGTGGTTCAAATTATTGTAACTTTTATTAAGCAAGAGACTGGAAGTAACTATATTATATGGAGAAACCACTTCAATAACACTAGTAATTAATTCAAAGCAAGATAAGGCAAAATACAAATCTTTTATTTGCACAAGTGACATACATAGACCTCCAAGCTCTGATTACAACAGGGAAATACTAATTAAAAAATAGCCACCAGGCGGCACTCTTAAGCAGGCCAAGAAACCTCGGTGGGAGGAATACTATGTTTACCCATCTGAAACACAATCAAATTAGTGTTAATGCGTGATTCAGTGCAATTGGTATTAAGAAGTACAGTGACGGAGACAACCACCAGCTAACCGTCCCACTGAAGAGTCACAGGGCCCACCAAACGCGCCGGCTCGGAAGTTCAAAGGGGACCTATTATGCTGATCCTTCTTTTAATAGATATTAGTAATGATATAATGTTGGTTTTCCATACTCAACCTCTAAAAGGTTTCTAAACATAAAATACTGAGGTTTTGCCGTAATTCAAAAACGTGATTTTGTGAACATGATTTCCTCTCTGAACATCTCCTCCCGAGATCTTCACAAGATCTGGGCAAAACCTGACATCAAGTTGTGCCGTCCAATTAGTGCAGACCTAGCCAGAGCCAATCACGGTGCTGGACCTGCCTACAAAGGAAACTATTCTAGCAGGCACTAACAGTGGCAGATCATACTATGCCTTTGTAGCGTCTACACTTTTGGAAATATAAAAGAAGAACAGCAGATCATTTGAGGTGGTTTTGTCAGCATCTCTCCCAAAGCTGCTTGTCCATTTACTTTTGGACGCAAAGAAAAACACCTATTTCTCCTCCAAAAGAGGATGCCAACAGAAATCGGTGGGTAGCTTTTTTTGTTTGTTGGGAGCAAACAGCCTCGGCCAAAGGGAACGTTAGCTGTTTGTGCACAGCATTTCGCCTAACACAGCTTTGTCAATACAGGATAATTCGACACAGGATACTTTTCAAACCTAAAGCAGTTGCATCAATCAAGCGCTCGGAGCCACAAGCTGTAAATAACGATATAACAGCAAATAATGTAACTGAAGCTAACGTGTTACGGGTGGCTAGTGGGACCACTACTGATAGTTAGCGCTAACAACTGGCCTCAAAGGAAGGCTTGGTAAAATATCTAAAGATAAAGCTGTACTGGTCGCGACTGTCCATGGCTTACAGACACAAAACTGTAAGTTGCTTTTACTGCATAAGCCAACCTGACGTGATAGCCAGTTGATTGTGGCTGTAGCACAGCGGCTAATGTAGCCAGGTTACTGTTGCTAATGTGTCCTAAATATGCAAGAGTAATATCAGGGGAAATTCCACAGATAGTGTGAGAACATAAACCTCATTTGAAGCTTATAACTTATATGCAGTAATTCTGATCGGTATGCTTGTTACTTCGGTAAGCATCAATATGGCAGCTTCATCATAATGTTGCCCGATTGCCGCCACTACAGTTGAAGCTAACTGGAGAGGTGCTGTATGTGTCTACAAAGTTGGGCTGAAAAGGCTGCAGTCAGACCAGACGTAGGTTTTGCGGAGCTTGGGATACCTGTTTGGGTTTATTTACGGCTGCATGTGATCGCTTCACTTATCCACGCTTCATCGGGATCAGCCGGATCCCCATCACAAATATCTGTGCTAGCCCTCTGATTGTACCTTAAAAGCAAATGTGTCTGGTATAACAAACGATTTATTTGCACTCCCGTGACATAATGCAATCCTCTTTTAGAAATTGGTGTGGCTAATAAAAAGCCGAAAAAGGCGGAGATTAAATAAGAAATTCTTTCCTGTAGAAGTGATCGATTAGCTAGCTCCTCATAAACAACTTGTCCACACAAACAGAACTTACGGTCTATAAAACCTGTATTATGTTCATAACATAACCAAGCTCTCTCTAGCTGTCGTGTACTATCCATAAAGGCGCTGCTTTCACATCAGACGCAAATTTTTCACGGGACAGCTTACATTCAAAGTCAATGCAAAGACTTGAATACACGCGTTATGGGCATGTCAAGCCACTTTCACACCAGACGCAAAATGAATTTTTTGCGCAACAGATTAGCTAGGTTCAAAGTCAATGCAAAGACGCAAATACACATGTTATGGGTGCGTTAAGTAGCTTTCACACCGGTCACGAAACAAATTTTTTGCGCAAGAGATTACATTCAAAGTAAATGCAAAGACAATGCATTAACTTTGAATGTAATCTGTTGCGCGAAAAATTCATTTTGTGTCCGGTGTGAAAGCGGCTTATTGCGCCCATTTTCTTCGAGCAAACGCTGGTCATTCCGATGCAATAAGTAACAGTTACCAAGGGCAATTCCCGAAAAGGCCGCATAACCTGCAGCTTTCGCCTATTCGTCATACACCAGTGCAGAAGCTGTTCATTACTCCACACTAATGACACACCATAGCTATGCACACGAACCAGCAGGTCCTTATTATACACACCGAAGTAGTCCATAAGTTGTTGGTCCACTTTTTGCTGCTCCTCACTGTCCATGTTTCCCTCTAAACTCAGACTCACCGGATTTCTACGGTCTCTGGTCTACACCTAGGTTTGTCGACCCGTTCGACAAATGTGTCTATATGGGGTGGATTCTCGCTTGCTTTCCCTCAATCCTAGCAATAGAGTAGAAACACCAGTGTACTCACCATAGTAGCCGTAGGTACACAACAAACTCGAGCTTGAGCTGCCAGACATTCGCACTGCGTCCTCCACTTTCATTAGATCTATACACATGTACTGCGTTTGATTGCGGAATATGCCCGTCGATTCTTTCTCAATGGGAGATGCATCTCAGTTTCAGCCTGAGGAGGCGGACCTAGCATTCTGCTGCCTCGTCCTGTCTAGATCCGCCCTCCACAGAGCTGGCCAGTCAGAAGAAAGAGGGCACATGGGGAGTGGGAGCCATTGCGGAAGAGCCATCCCAATGAGGCGTTTCAGGCAGAGACTATAATGGACTACAAATGTGGTTTTTTGAGGATGGCAGTATGAGTTAAATAAGGACCCTGTTTAGGACTTTGAATGATCAGGAGTACTCTAGGGGAGTCCGAGATCAAAATATAACCTTGGAAATATTTCAAAATAGGTCCCCTTTAATAAACCTAATTAAAATGGAATAAAAAGAATGAACCAGTTAGTCCATGGTCTAACCTGAGACAAATTATTACTGCCTATCATGCAGACAAACAACTGCAACACCACCACTAAACCAAAACAAAAAAAACACATTTTGCAATACTCGTGCTGGGAAATGTAAAGGACACTTAAACCTATGCCTAAATTTACTATGAATAAAGAGGCAAGACCGCAGATCACTGGAACCCGAAGTGCCAGACTGTTACAGGCTGCCGAAAAGACAGCTCCCAACCAGTTCCTCAGCCACGCAAATCACCCGCATGCACAGTATCAGCAACCGTAGCAACTAAAAGCTCACCAACCGTAGGGTACAGCAACCCATCAGACAGCCAGCAACTCCCAGAAAGACTCCAAAGGGAACGGGCGAGCACCAAAGCAGGAAGCAATCCACAAAGCAACCGGTAAGTTTACTTTAAGTTTACTTGGTAACACTTTACTTGAAAGTATCGTCATAAGAGTGACATGACACAGTCATGATCGTGTCCTAAACATTATGTAAATGTCATAGACATTAAGCGTCATTCGGTTTTTGAGATGACAAGTTGACATCGTTTGGGTTGTCTTGATTATGACAACTTCGTCATAAGAGTGACATGACACTGTCATAACTGATACATGACACATGTAACAGTTATGACAGTGTCATGTCACTTTTATGACGGTACTCTCAAGTAAAGTGTAACCGTTTACTTTTATAGGAAATGAACTAATCTGCAAGCTGCTTCAAAGAGGGCAGGGGAAAGCATGCAATCGCTTACGTGTGAGGTCATTCCAAAACAAAACCAAACAAAAAGCACATTCTAAAATGCTGGCCTGTCACACTAGAAATGTGAAAAAAGATCACGTGCCTGCTGCTTGCATGTCTGGATGGTCTTGATTGCGGTTGGTTCACTGTGCAGAGCACATGGTACGCTGAGTCCTTGCTGAGCGGTCTAATTTTAGTCTATTCCGGATAAAACAGTAGTGAAAACTTCCACATACTCAACTCAAGTTTTACTTTTACTAGAGGTGAGTTGACAAGCTGTGTCTTAATCATTAAATCATCGGCTTTAAACATACTTTCATATTGTTGTAACTTCTTGTTATAACGTCAAAAAAAAAAGCAGCAGCCTTCACAATTCACATACAAAGAGGTTTAGCTGTCACTTTTTTTCTGGCTTCCTTTTGTATTTCAAATGAAAAAATTGGACAAAATTGGCCAAATCTCCCACCTTTCCATTTGCATAACTTCCTTCATAAAGGCAAGTCTGTCTGAAGCAGCTCATCAGGCCGGTGCTTACCTTGTATGCACAGACCTCCAGTTAGCATGAAGTGACTAGGAGTATTAATACTCCACTTGAATGGGTTTAGAGGGTGACACAGGAGTGGATATACACTCCCGTGCCATCCCACAGAAATAATCCCGTCCCAATCCCGAGCCAGAGTTTAAAAAAATCCCATCCCATCCCACCCCCGGTGGAATAACTGCCGCTCCCATCCTGCTCCTAAATTTAAACCTACCTGGCCCTATGTGGACAAAATAATTGCCTCCTAAACCTAATAACTGGGTGTGCCATCCTCAGCAACAACAACTGCAATCAAGCATCTGCAATTACTGGCAATGAGTCTTTCGCATCGCTGCGGAGGAATTTTGGCCCCCTCTTCTTTGCAGAATTGTTTTAATTCATCCACATTGGAGGATTTTCAAGCATGAATGGCCTGTTTAAGGCCATGCCACAGCATCCCAGTTGGATTTATGCCTGGACTTTGACTAGGCCAGTCCAAAACCTTAATGTTATTTTTTTAAGCCATTGAAAGGTGGACTTGCTGGTGTGTTTCAGATCATTGTCCTGCTACATGAACCAAGTGCGCTTGAGCTTGAGGTCATGAACGGATAGTCGGACATTCTCTTTTAGGATTTTCTGGTAGAGAGCAGAATTCATGGCTCCATTAATAACGGCAAGTCATGTAGATTCTAATGCAGCAAAGCAGCTCCAGACCATCACACTGCTACCATGTTTGACTGTTGGTATTGTTATGGCCCCAATTTGTTATTACATTTAAAACAACAGCAACAGCAAGGGATGACACACAGTTTTTAAAACTCAAACATATTTAATGAACAAAGACAATAACTAACAATAACCTACAACTAAATGACCAAGATTGAATAAAAAAAAACAGAAATATTTACAGTCCCGTTGGTGGGTTTCCTGGTGATGTGCTGGGTGAGGAAAAAGGCTCAAACACAGGCAAAAATCCACAAAAGAAACTTCACAGGTCTTGAACAGAAATGACAGGTCTGGTCACACGTATCCTTCTTCTTGCAATTTCTCCTACTACTTTACTGTCTCAATTCTTTTCCTTATATACTCTTTTGCAGACCCCACCCACATTTAGACCTTTTTTTTTTATTTTTAGAGACTTGCCCCAGACATGTCCAGGACATGTCCAAACATAACCCCAGTCTGAGCTTAACAAAAAAAAAAAGGTAAATACTGCCATCTAGTGGCCTCCATTCACATTACACCTCCATTCCAAAAGGGAAAAATTTTGACTTACAAAGGCAAAATTTTTCTTTTAAATACAACAAAATGGTTAAGTAGACACTTGTGTGTACATATATATGATACAATATTCAAATAAACACGTGATATATATATACATATTCAAACACGGGATAAGCAATCAGCAATTACATTGTCTGTACCCTTCACATGCTTAATTTCTAAGTCCAACTGCTGTAAAATCAAACTCCAATTCAACAATCTCCGATTCTTGTTTTTCATCTTACTAAAAAACATTAACGGATTGTGGTCTGTGTACACAACCATTGGCTTTTGCCCTGTACAAACATAAACCTCAAAGTGCTGTAAAGAAAGAACCAGAGCCAACAGCTCCTTCTCTATTGTGGAATAGTTTTTTTGGTGGCGATTGAACTTCCTGGAGAAGTATGCCACGGGATGCTCAATGTCATCAGAGTCACTGCTCTGTAGGAGCACAGATCCACAAGCTTGGTCGCTAGCATCGACCGCAATGGAGAACGGTTTGTTGAAGTCAGGAGATTTGAGCACGGGGAAGTGACACAGCAGAGACTTCAGGCGATCGAAGGCTCTCTGGCATGCATCATCCCAAGTGAACTTTACGCCTTTCTTCAGTTGGTTAGTTAGACTGAGAGCAATCTCAGCAAAGTTCTTGCAGAACTTGCGGTAGTACCCGATCATTCCAAGGAAGCGGCGCAAAGCTTTTTTGTTGTGAGGAACTGGAAAGTCCATGATGGCTTGGACTTTAGCATTTATGGGTGCCACCTTACCCTGGCCTATGACGTAGCCAAGATAGGTGACAGTAGCACAACCAAAGTCACTCTTGTTCACGTTAACAGTCAGGTTAGCCTGGGTCAGGCGCTGGAACAACGTCTCTACATCTTTCAGATGTTCTTCCCAGGAGTCACTCCATGTGATCAGGTCATCGATGTATGCACCCGTGTGTGGCAATTCGGCGATTGTAGACTGTATCATCCTTTGGAATGTGGCTGGGGCATTTTTCATGCCAAAGGGTAGGACTTCATACTGGTACAACCCAGATGGTGTTGCAGAAGCAGAGATGCTCTTGGCCCTTTCAGTTAAAGGCACATACCAATAACCCTTAAATAAATCAATCTTGGTCATAAACTTTGCTTGCCCTACTCTATCAATACAATCATCAATCCTAGGTATTGGAAACACATCAGTTCTAGTTACAGCATTGACTTTGCGATAATCTGTACAGAATCTAGTACTTCCATCAGGTTTTGGAACTAGCACACAGGGTGAACTCCAATCGGAGTTGGAGGGTCTGATAATATCATGTTCTATCATGTACTCAACCTCTTTCTCAGCAATCTTTCTCTTTTCAGGATACATCCGGTACGGATGCTGTTTTATTGGTTTGGCATCACCAACATCTACATCATGAGAGGCTATAGAAACTCTTTTTGGAACATCAGGAAACAGATCCTCATATTTCTTGATCAACCTCTCAAACTGATCTCTCTGTGAGGGTTCTAAGTGCTGGAGTTTTACATCAAGATTTTGCAACACTTCAGAATTTGACAATTTACATGAAAGAACTTCAGCTTTAATTCTAGGTTCATCATCTTGAAACTCCCCCTCATCTTCACACGTTTCAGCCATAGGAGAATCTGAAGTGACAGCTACAACCCCAGCATTTCTGTCATGATAAGGCTTCACCATGTTAATGTGACACAATTGTTTTGGTTTTCTCCTATCTGGAGTCTTCACAATGTAATTGAGATCATTGAGTTTTGTCAGAATTTCATAAGGACCATGAAATCTTGCCTGCAATGGACTGGACTGCAAGGGAAACAACACAAGGACCTTATCTCCTGGTTTAAACTCACGGCTTCTAGCCTTATGATCATACCAAGTTTTCATTTTTCCCTGACTTGATTTCAAGTTCTCTTTGGCAAGGTCACAAGCTGCACGCAATCTTTCCTTGAACTTGCTAACATAGTCTAACAGACTGATATGCGGCTCTTTCTCTTGCCATTGTTCACTCAATAATAGCAAAGGTCCTCTCACTTCATGACCAAACACTAGCTGAAATGGACTGAATCCAGTAGACTCCTGCACTGCTTCTCTAGCTGCAAACAACAGCAAATGAACCCCTTCATCCCAGTCTTTCTCATGGTCATAACAATAAGTCCTCATCATTGTCTTGAGAGTGGAATGAAACCGCTCTAAGGCACCCTGACTTTCTGGATGATAGGCACTAGAAAGAATCTGCTTTGCACCTAGTTCATACACAACCTGCTGAAACAAACCAGAAGTGAAATTGCTACCTTGGTCTGACTGACTTTCCCTGGGAAGGCCAAACAACGTGAAGAACTTTATCAAAGCCTTTGAGATTGCAGTTGCCTTGATGTTGCGTAGAGGTATGGCTTCAGGGAATCTGGTAGATGCACATGATTGTAAGCAAGTACTGATTTCCAGATCTAGTCTTGGGTAATGGACCAACACAATCAACAATGACCTTAGAGAAGGGCTCTCCAAATGCTGGGATAGGCTGCAATGGAGCTACAGGTGGGTCTAACTGGTGTTTTCCAACTACTTGACAAGTGTGACAGGTTTTGCAAAAGTTGGAAACGTCTTTCCGAAGCCCAGGCCAAAAGAAATGTTTCATGATCTTATCAACAGTCTTGTTAACACCAAGATGACCTCCTAAAGGTAAACTATGAGCCATTGTTAAGATCTCATTCCTATAGACCTTCGGAACAACAATTTGCCTGACCACTGCCCAATCTGCATTGCATACTGCATACAGTATGATATTCTTTTTATGCTGTGTTAACTTTATACCTGATGTGATGGGATGCACACCTTCCAAAAAGTAAAAATTTTGTCTTGTCAGTCCACAGAATATTTTTCTTAAAGTCTTGGGGATTGTTAAGGTTTTTTTTTGGCAAATATGAGATGAGCTTTTGTGTTTTTACTGGCCAGCAATAGTTTTTGCCTTGGAACTCTCCCATGAATGCCCTATTTGCTCAGTCTCTTTCTTATTGTTGAATCATGAACATGGACTTTAACTGAGGCAATTGGGTTCTTTAGATGTTCTTCTAGGTTTTTTTGTGATCTCCTCAATGAGTCATTAATGTCGTGTTGGAGTAATGTTGGCAGGCTGGCCACTCCTGGGAAGGTTCACCACTGTTCAAATTTTTCTCTATTTGTGGATAATGGCTCTCACCTTGGTTTGCTTGAGTCCAAATGATTCATTTAAGTTACCATAACAGAAACTTCGACAACTCTCAACATTATCAGATGTGGCCAGTTTTCATTTATAACGCATACCGATTAGGACTCTAGAATTCTCACGCTTTTCTTTATTCATGGATTGGAAGCAATGCGTGTGTTTCATGATCCTTTAAATGGAATAAGATCATTTGAAAAATATTTATGCAATTCCATTGCTTAGTGCACAAGGACTTCAATTCTGCTCGAGAATCTCTTAGATATGGGTTGATTGAATAATTGCTGACTACAGCAGAGGAACTTAAATATGCCACTTAAACTCACACCAAATGCGTGAGAGTTGACAGGTATGCCTTATAAATGAAAACTGGCCACACCTGCAACATGCAAGAAAAGGGTTAGACTGTGCCCTCAATGAACATACCCCAGAGAGTGGTTTAAATAAAACCCTTCTTAAAAAAATGAAAATAAAAATAATCGCATGTGTATATTTGTATATAAAACTGGTCTATTGTTATAATCGTTCCCACTCCTGCTCTCTCCCACTGTTTTTTTCCTGTCCCATCCCAATCACATGATCAATAGTGGAATGACTTCCATCCTGCGGGAATCCCACAGAAATCCCATGACTCGTGGGAATCCCGAAAAGATGTTAGCCTCTAGGCGGGATGCTAGTCCATCGCAAGTTATCCCCCCCAGCATTTAGTCAGGTACCCCTAGACTGAAACTCTTGACCTTTCTAATGCACCTAATGCACTACATTCATAGTTGGTGCAAAAAAAAAGTTAATAGATAAACGCTTCAGGGCAGGCTCTTTCCAATGACAGTAGCTGTAATACAGTTTGTAGCATTGCCAATTTTTTCCCCTTCCTACAAATGCAAGTTAACTGTTGCTTAGGTTATTTACATTTATTGTGAAATTTGACTATGATGAAGAATTGATAAATCATTCACAATTTATTATTTAAAGGATCCATTACCGGAAAACTACTATTCCCCAGTAATTGCACGTCATCCCTCACTCTGACAAAATCTGAAAAGTTTTGGAGTCAAAGCAGCTTCCTCCCTCCCTTTTTTCCCCATCCGGAGGGTTTCTACTCCAGAGGCATGAAAATTGGAGATTTCAGTTTGGGCAACCTGATGACGTGTACAGCACAGAGGAGGAGGAGTCGAGGTGTGGCTTGGGAGTGGATTTCACATTTAATATGAAAACCAATTATGACTCTGGACTCTGGAATTGGAATTAAATTATCATGAAGATACAATTAGGTAGAGCAGGATGTGCTCAGTAAACACAGAAGTTAACATAGTTGTTTATCGTTTTGCAAAGTGAACAAAATGTTTTTTCTCTAGTTGTTGCACACATTGCATTAAGAAAGCAGCGCGTTTTACTGCTGATGGTTAATTTTTTAACTTAACAGGGAGAACTGGCGACACCTGATTGTCCTCAGAATTTTTGGAGTTTATGTGAAGTCATTTTACATAGGCGAGGCGGCTTTTAGTTTGCCGTGGCAGCGCGCCACGATTAATTAGAAGTAGCAGAAACCCTGCTAGTTCTTTAATGCCTATATATTCTATTAAGTCAAGTTACTGATAAAGGCTTGCTAATCAAAATAGCTAACTTGGACACTTACCATATACCATACCATATTTCCCATAAATTTCTACATCAGCAAAGCAAGAGGAAAGATATTTTCCATAATATTAACAGATAATCTGCATCATAACCCCCTTACCGCCATCATTTAAAAAACATCATTATCCGGGTCTACTCTTGGGCTCTACATAAGACTGATTATAAACGTAAAAATGATCATCACCATGAAAGATATTTATTTGACTTTGGCAGTGGTTAATTTTAAGAAATGCTACATTTTCAGCCTAGCACAATTTGCTGGAGTCTGATTACAATATTGACAATTGTGGAGAAATCAGTGATGCTTCATTGTACCAACAACAGTTTTTTCTGCAGTGACATGCTTTCTTTTCACCGAGCCCCCATCACACCCAGGCTCAGGTGCAACTGCACCTCCTGCGTCACAGTATTTTTGCCTCTGCACTTGTTATCATGTGGAAAAAAACAGGCACAGTTTAACAACAGCGTCACATTTAAGGTTATGGAGTATGTATTTGATCATTATTTCTGCAATGAATGTCTCTGAGCTGGGAACACTTTTCTTTTACACATAATTCTCAGGGTCAAAATGCCCCTAAAGAACAAAAGGCTTTTTTTTCAGTGGGCTTAATTTGTCTCGCCACAGAAATGGAGTGTTACTGGCAATTATTCCAGAAATACAATACTCACACTTGAGGGGAAGTCCCAAGGGCAGTGTAGAGGTAAAAGGAATATATATTTTCCCCAACAAGTAAAGCACTGTCCTATGTACTATGGATGGAATACATTATTGACAAAAAAAAATTGCAGGTAAGTTCATTGCTCAAGTAATCTGTTTGTGTCACTGCTGTCTAACCACCTTCAGTGACAGCAGGGATGTCTCCAAGAAGATTTATAGCCAAGATTGCTTATCAGTGTGCAGTGTCTGGAATTTGACAGCTTTGAAAACTTGGATCACATCACAATCTTTGTTTGTAAGATATATGAGGATAGCGGTGTTAGTAGTTTGATTCCTAAATGCCTTGAATGGTACCTCTTGAGATTACAAAACCGGAGTCATTTTACTGGTTTAATTCCACGTGACATAAAAAAAATCAAATGCATAAATATAAATTATTCAGCGATTCTCTATGTATTGGGATTATGTATGTTTTCTGTGTGATTCCATGTGACTAAAATCTCCTTGTTGTTCAAACTTTCTTTGAGTCATAAATATTTTTGCTGTCCCTTGTTCTTGTATTATACTGTACTGTTTTGTCGATATTGTCTTGGACTGTGTTGTGTTAATGTAGTACTAGTGTGTGACTTGCAGCATGCTGCCAGATCACCATTGTAAAAGAGACTTTGGTCTAAACTAGTTTTATCTGGTTAAATAAAGGATTTGATTGATTGATATGCCCAAAGTGATATGCCTAAATCATGGAAGGTTGAGGTACTTTGGACTCTATCCCTCCACAGTGTCCACCATGTCCACCAGAGATGGATCATTACATAGACTACTTATGGAACTCCATAACATAATCACCCTTGTTCACACTGTTTAATGAAATGTTCTTTTCAGTGACCAATAGCTACTCCTATCAGTTGATGAAAAATGTTTGAAACCTTGCTGCAACAGTCAGGAGTCTAATTACATTCAGCAGATAATGGCACCTCCAGCTAGACAGACTGCCAATGCCTCACCTTAATCACTAAAGTTGAATTAATTTCCCTGTCTCACATTCCCAGCTGTGCCCATTTTCATTACCCACAAAAATCTAGCAAAACAAGTTTTTTTTTTTACAAACAACTTCCATAAAAATATAAAAACTAGTAAATTTTTTCCATCCATGGCAGGATGCATCAAAGGAAAAAAAAAAAACCCATTATTTATAAAATATTCTAAATGGGTCAGTCCAGCTAGTAATGAGATATTATAAATATATATTTTTTTATTTTTTTACCGTCAGGGTACTGAATCTCCGGTGCTTATTTTGAAGAGGGAAGAGGGCTTCCTCAGTACATTGTCCAGCTGCACCAGTCTTGATCCTTAGCATGTTGTAAAGACTCAAATTTCTCCTTCACGAGACGATCATCTGCACACACTTGCTCCTCTCTTTTACAGTAGAGGAAGCTTTCTATTACAATTTAACTGAAAGAGTTCCTATTCTTGCAAAATATGTGGTTTTCTTGTTGGTCAACATCTAACAGTAAGACTTCATTACTTAACATGGCTAACCCTTATACCTTAACCATACTCTCTGTCGGGTCCCTCTCTAATATAAATACATCCTCTACTTTATTCATGCATCAGTGAAAGAGTGTCAAGAAACAGACCTCTTTTTTGTTGCAGATCTCGTTTGGTCCAGATCTGAACTGGACTAACAGACTGACAGAATTGTGTCTTAGCTACTGGCTACTGGCAGCAAGCCAGGAGTCACCGCAATATGAAAGAGCAGATATGCAACTTGATTTGCTGCCATGCGGGCATTGGAGGAGTTACTGACTCGTTTGACTTCAATTTTGAGGAAACCTATCAAATTAGAAACATTCAAAAAATATAATTAGGACAAAAGGAATCACACAGAGAGTATACCTCCAAGCAACAATGAGGCGCCAGGCAGTCCAGTAGAGCAAAGTCATCATTGACAACTTGATGTGATCATGTTGAAAGTATGGCTGTAAACACCAATAGCAAGTTTTTATGTCAACTTGGCAAAGATTGAGTGTAACTAAGATAGGAGCTGAAGCCCTGTTTGGGTTGTTGGCCTTTGACTTAACAGTAACAGGCAAACTGCTTTGAAAATCTGAAATTCATCTGATTAATTTTGTGAGGCTTAGTCTGAAAAATCATCTTTAGCAAATTTGGTGAAAATTGGCAACATTTGTGGCCAGAGGAATTTTGAAACCTTTTGATAAAATCCAGCATGGCGGCGCATCAACTGGGCTGACATGACAAGAAGCCATGTTTTTGTCTTGAGGGCCTTACATACATAACCATACATAACAATTACCATACATCACCATACCATACAGTGCTCTGAAGAAGTATTGGCTCCCTTCCTGATTTCTTACTTCATTGCATATTTTTCACATTTCATGCTTCAGATCATCAAACAAATTTTAATATAAGAAAAATATAACCCGAGTAAATACAAAATGTAGTTTTTTAATGATGATTTCATTTATTAAGAGAAAAAAGTTATCCAAACCTACCTGGCCCTATGTGAAAAAGTAATTGCCCCCCCCCCCCCCCCCACGTTAAATCATAAATTAACTGTATTAACTGCTTGATTACTGCCAGACCTGTTGAATTAAGAAATCACTTCAACTGAACCAGTTTGACAATGTGAAGCAGGCTAAAACATCTCAAAAAGCAACACATTTTGTCGCAACTAAAGAAATTCTAGAACAGATGAGACACGAAGAAATTGACATCTATCAGTCTGAAAAGGGTTGCAAAGCCATTTGTAAGACTTTGGGACTCCAGCAAACCACGGTGAGAGTTATTATCCAGAAATAGAGAAAACTTGGAACAGTGGTGAACCTTCCCAAGAGTGGCCGACCAACAAAAATTACTCCAAGAGCACATCAATGACTCATCCAGGAGGTCACAAAAGAACCAAGAACAACATCTGAAGAACATGCTGCCGGATAGCTCACTCGGTCAAGCATCAAGTTGCGAAACAGAAATAACTATCACGTTTCGGTTCGATCTCTGCCTCATACCAGTCGGCAGCTTTTTCAGAGTAGTGCACTATTGGCTATCGCACTACAGGGTTGCAAATTGGGAAGGGACCACCAGGAAGGGAAAATAATGGTTGCCTTGTTCGTTGCTCAAGCGCCTCTTGTTGGTCAGATGGGCGCTCGTCAGGAAGATTCTAAGCCTGTTCATGCCTGGGTATCTTCCGCCCTTGTTCTGAATTTGCAAAGATTCAACCAATAGTGTATAAGAAGCAGTGGCTGACAGACGTGTGCTTTGGAGGAGAGCCACAAACTGTCTACACTCTGTCCTGAATTGACAGCAAGGGGTCACATACGAGCAAGCCTTGTACATAGTTCATCAATTAGCCATTCCAGATTCGAGTGGAATTGGAGATGCCAAATTTATTATTTAAAAAAAAAAACATCTGAAGAACTGCAGGCCTCGCTTGCCTCAGTTAAAGTCAGTGTTCATAATTCAACAAAAAGAAAGAGACTGGGCAAAGATGGCATCCACGGGAGAGTTCCAAGGTGAAAACCACTGCTGGCCAAAAAGAACATAAAGGCTCATCTCACATTTGACAAAATACATCTTGATGATCCCCAAGACTTTTGGGAAAATATTCTGTGGACTGAAAAGAAAAAAGTTGAAATTTTTGAAAGGTGTGCGTCCCGTTACATTCGGCATAAAACTAACACAGCATTTTATAAGAAGAAAATCAAACCAAAAGTGAAAAATGATGGTGGTAGTGTGTTTGGGGCTGCTTTGCAGCTTCTGGACCTGGATGACTTGCCGTAATTGATGGAACTATGAGTTCTGCTCTCTACCGGAAAGTCCTGAAGGAGAATGTCCAACCATTAGTTTGTGACCTCAAGCTCAAGCGCATTTGGGTTATGCAGCAGGACAATGATCCGAAATGCACTAGCAAGTCCACCTCAGAATGGCTTAGAAAAAAACGAGATGAAGATTTTGGAGTGGCCTAGTCGAAGTCCAGACTTAAATCCGCTTGAAATGCAGTGTCATGACCTTAAATAGGATGGCTGTTCATGCTCAAAGACCCTCCAATGTGGCTGTATTAAAACAATTCTGCAAAGAGGAGTGGGCTAAAATTTTTCCATGGAGATGTGAAAGACTAATTTACAGTTATTGCAAACGTTTGATTGCAGTTGTTGTCGCCGAGGGAGGCACAACCAGTTATTAGGATTTAGGGGGTAATTACAGTACTTTTTCACATGGGGCCATGTAGGTTTGGATAGCTTTTTCCCCTTAATAAATGAAATCATCATTTAAAAATTGCATTTTGTATTTACTCGGGCTGTCTGTCTAATATTAAAATGTGTTTGATGATCTGAAACATTTAAGTGTGACAATAAAAAAAAAGAAATCAGGAAGGGGGCAAATACTTTTTCACGGCACTGTACATACCAACCATAACAATAATTTATTTAAGGAGAACAAATCAAAATTTTACTAAACAGTCCGGTTAGCCACGGCCGCATGGCTGTAGCCCCTGAAAGCCTAGGGAAATAGATAGAAAGAAGAAATATACCCTTGTGTGGGTATAATTCTGAATCCAACCTCCACTTTTTTTCGGCTTTTTACTTGCCAATGCGATTTTAAAAGAAGGTGCCAATAAATTTTTGGGGGGTTTATTGGTAAAAAGGGGGTTTAGAATATAAATATCGCAAATACACATACTGCACGTGCCTTAGCAACCCGGTGGGTCATCGGTAACATGGATTACCACTTACAGCAGCAAGAGAACTCTAAACTCAAAATTTTTTTGCCTGGATGCTTGATGTTTTGACACATACAAATCCTTCTCTGGGTACCCACACATCAAGGTGTTTAAAAAAACAGTACTGATTACTCTAAATTGGTGGATGTTGAATACAGAATTTTTTCCTCTATGCGTTTTTGGCCAAAATGTATCTTTCTCATACTTGAACTGCCAGAATTTCGCACTGCATCCTGCTCTTTGAAATATCATAGCCGCATTTTCTTCACGGCTCGGTTCTATTGTTCTGAACCACCCATATATAAGCACTCACAAATTATTCAATAAATTGCTCAGTTTTTGAGTCTAGTAATTGTATGTTTTTGTTCGCCTATATTTCGAGCAAACATTACATTTCTTCGATTCATCGGAGAGATCCTTTCATCGCTGTGTTTGTTAGAACAAAAGAGCCTTAACACTAACCTTCCGTGCTTAAGTACGGTTGCTTTCACAAATAGTACGAGTATGGATGAACCTTGCATCGTCTGGTGTGTGAAGGTATTTCTTTGCTTTTGACTTAATTTAAACAATTAATACAGTCATTAATCGCAGATTAGATCACCAAAGGTGGTGTGGAAGTTCTAGGGCAGTTTGCGATTCGTAAGGCATAAGTAGCCTTAATTATCTTTCTTTGCTGCACATCACGGCTGCATGCTCAGCATGGAGTCTAGCTGCCTTCTGATAATATCTACCAATGTCTAAATTGTATGCACGGCTGATGAGTCAGTCATTAAAATTGGACCATGGTTTATGTTCACATTGTTTCCAATGTAATGCCAGTGCAGTAACAGAGGAATGATCTAGTTACTTTTGCATGGAAAAGAGAAATGATTATGTGTGAATTTTGCCAGTGAGACATTCTCTCAGGTAAATCAGTGCATGTCTTGTGCTGGCTACACATTGGAGAATTTCCAAATCTTAACCGATTATAAAAATGTGGGAGACCACAGAGATGAGAACATTTTCAACTGATTTTTAACATTATAATCCTCTGAATGCACACACTAGATAATTGAGCCAGATTGTGGGACCACACACCTGCTGTTAGTAGGAATGATTTCACAGTGGTGATTCCACGGACACGAGCTTTTGCATGTCTGGCATGATCTCACGTGACTAAAGAAGAAATCAAACATGGAGGACAATCGACGATGTCAGCTTGTCGTCCGGGTGTGCACTCTGTCATGCAGTCAAAAACGAAAAAGACACTTCCTGCTCTGCTCGCGGTCATTGGCTGTTGCAGGTGTTTCCGTCGGAGGCAGCCTGATCAAGAGTCGTATGTATCAACCGTTTGATATTTACGTTGTGCGAGTGATTTTAGTTACTTATTTTTAATGAATTTGCTAAAATCTCCAAAAAACTTTTTTCTTGTTGTCATTATGGGGTATTGTGTGTAGAATTTCCAGGGAAAAAACTAATTTAATCCATTTTGGAATAAGGCTGTAACATAAGAAAATGTGGAAAAAGTGAAGTGCTGTGAATACAGGGATGATTCCAATTTTCACAATAGGGATCCATGTTAGTGGTCTTGCAATTTAACGACACTCGCACATTATTTGGCAAACTATATGAAGCAACTTTTGTGAAAATATCATAGGTGTGTTTTCATAGGAACCTGGTTATTTCTCAAGATGAACTTTACATTTTGCATCAATTTTGGTTAAGACAGATGCATTTTTTATGGGAAATTGTCTGAAACATCTTCAGTTTTTCACATATAATCACTATTGAAATCACTAAATAGGTCATTCCTGTATGCAAATTTCACATTTCAAATCTATTTTCTGGACATTCCTGCAAGTAAGTACATATAACCAGAAGATGGTTCAAATTGGGCTGTGGGCAAATTTGCCTATACCCTGCAAAACCTCCTTTAATAACTTTGTCAGTTCTTATCACATTGATCTCGGTGTCATTGGAAAGTTTATATCAAGCTCATTCAGGATAAATAATTCATTTCAGCATAGAACCATTTTGAAAATTTTAGTAACATACCTACCATTTCTTAACGTAAATCTGATGACGTAATGCAGCAAGGGCTTCTCAAGATAGTTAATTGAGTAGCTAGCTAAAATAAGCAAGCTAGCAATCAAATTAATATGACATAATGGTTATGGAAAGGTACTGCGTGCACGCTGGAGAGCTATTTCAGTAATGCTGATTATAAAAGTGGCACGTAGTTAAGTTGCTACCAGCACCAAGGAGCGAAAGCTAGCACCCGCTCTTCTCCTGTCAGGAAATCCGTGGACTCGATGTCTTAACATGCAGGAGTTTGTGCACCCATAGCAAACACAATGATTCGGCTTGGTCACCGGAATTGAACTGCGATGTAAATCAAGCTAAAGCATATGCACTAACCAGAGGACAACTGCTCAGACTCAATACCACCTACTACTGCACACTGGTCAGCAGCAGACTAAGGCACAGTGTTTACCTCTTCTCACGTCATATGACGCGGTACTCGAAAAAAATGGGTTTTAAAGGGTCTTGCTCAAAAAGACCACCAATTACTTTGTTTTTTTTTTTTTTTGGTCCTTATGTCCAAAATATCTTAAATTATGTTTTCAAATTGTCATTTTGCACAAAATTACATATTAATCTTATTAGGACATTTAATCTGCAAGTTACGCTAAAAGGGGTCTAGTCTCCCATGCGCGTAAGTCGGAAAAAAGCGCTTTCAGCCTACATGTATTCTCCCCTCGACTTAAGTCTGTGCATTACGCGCCCCGAAGGCAGTTACGCACTTGGGGCGGAGCAAGGCCAAAATCGAGGCGTTTCCGGGCGTTTCTCATGCAAATAACACTTACGCGTATTCTCTGCCTGGCTTACGCGCTTTTTCTGTTAAGCGCTTTTGAGTGCTGTTTTAAGGTCAAGCGCCAACATAAGGCAAAATGGAATATTGCATTTGATGTCAGTTATAGGCAGAATTTTAACTTTAATTTTATTTCATTTAACATGGTAAAGGTTGAGACATTCAATATTCGATTGTTCATCCTTATTTCTAAACTTCATTTCTCATAAGCATAATAAATTATCAAACAAAATCATCATGTAATATCACGCAACAGCCTGTTCTCCAATTAGTTCAATCACAAACGCATTACAAACGATTACAAACATACCGGTGGTCATCAAGGTCACAACTGCGCTGTCGGTCCTGGCATCTGGGTCATTCCAGAGAGTGGCTGGTGATGTCATGCACATATCACAGGCATCTGTGTCAAGGCGTCTGACACAGTTGGTTGACGCTATGCTGCACCACATCAGCCACTTTAAAATTCCCCGAACACCATCTGAAAGACGGAGAGTTAGGGGGTGTTCTACCGGGTCACCAGGTTCCCCAATGTTGTGGGAGCCATTGATTGTACTCACGTTGCAATCAGAACCCCTTCCACTAATAAGAATATGTACAGAGAGCGAAGACGTCGGCACAGCATTAATGTTCAGGTTGTGTGCGATCATGATACGCGCATATTAAGCATCTGCGCCAAATTCCCTGGCTCGGCCCATGACGCCTATGTACTGCGCAACTGCTTGAAATGCCAAAAAATAAAATAAATATTTGAAACCATATTAAGCTTGTTTCCAGTATCTATCACAGTGATACTTTGAGTATAGGCAAATAAAAATGACCATTTTACATAACCCTCCTTCATTCGTATCCACTCCAAGTTATTCTCCATGCACTTCCACTACAGAAAGAGTGGATGCCACCACCCCCTCAGTGCAGTGAAATGTACCGGGGATGATGGTTGCTCACCTCCAGTTGAGTGCACACTTCTCCAGTGTGCAGCGAGCCTGGATTTTATAATGCCCGCAGATTTTTCCGCGTGCGGGGTAAGAATCCTTTGTTTATCAACCCCTTTCTGCAGATGTAGACGCCTGCATCTATAGACCTGCAAATTTAAGCACGCTGTTACTGTACTCGATCATTAGATGGAACCCCCGGATCAGCTATTGAATTTTCACAAGCAAGCAGACCTCGAACGCAGTTTTGAATATGTGGAAGTTCACTCCGCTCCCTGTTTCTCGAGAGCTGCATGAATTAAACTCCTCAGCTAAGCCTGATGTGCAAACTGGTTAGTATCCTTGCCCATAGTATCGATCCAGCAGTTTAAAAAAACGATATCTTGACACAGAAAAAATCGTTATCCTTTGTAGCAACCAGTTTAGCCACAGTGAGCCAACAGTATTCCAATTAGTGTTTCAGAAAAATCTGTTTTCTGAGGCAAAAAAATCGATATGGTATCAATTCTCTCACATTCTACTGTCAATTACAGTTGTCACATACAAAAAAATTTGTAGTTCCCTACCGTGGATTTACGCGTAGATTCCTTCATTGACAAATCCAGCGCTTCCTTATATCCACCCAAGTACTGGCGTTGATAGCCAATCACTCAACCATACACTCAGGGTCTTCTGCGTAATTGTAGAGTTACACTTCATGCACTCGTGAAGTTTCCCTGGTAACAGTGTATTGATTGGCTCGTTTCTTATCCAATTCCCGAGTGTTTAAACATTTTAGAGTAAGTGAAACACATTGATTGGACAAACACAGAGCATACAAACCTATGCGTATCAGCAGGCTCGGTTGTATCCTGTCTACGTTATGCACATTACGCGGCTAAAATAGACGCGATTTATATAAAACAGGTTTGCAAAACCGGCCTTGAAGTGTTCAGTTACATTTACAGGATTTAAATGAGATAAGGATATGGTCAGTTGGAATTATTTCGAATGAAACAGGACCGGAGGGATCTTGCCACTGGATCGGTCTCTGGAGGAGGGATTCATGAAAAAGGTCAGGCTGCTACTTTTTTTTTTGTTTGTTTCGTTTTGGAATGTATACATACTCGACAAAGTCGAATGTCGAGGTTTTTTTCTTGGTTAAAACGCGAACTGCCCGTGCATTTGGATGGACCCCCTGGTACGTTCATTGCACGTTTCTTTTGAATCGGGAGAGGCAATGGATTGTTTGATATTCCCTGAAAGTGGAGTGTCTGTTCTGTTAAAATAAGGTATATTTCAGAATTCAGATATTACTGAGTTAGTGAGGTGTACTTGTTCCTTATAAGTGTTGAAATGGGTTCGTGAGCTTTGAAGAGGGGACTGGTAGCTTCCATTACAGGGTGGATGTTCTGACCGTTTCATAAGCAGTTTAGTTAATGCGTGTTTGTGTTGGCTTTGAAGAAAAATGGCCAAAACTCATGTTTTGTGTTTGGAAAGGTTACTGGTGACCACTGATATTCAACTGCACTGATATTGATAAATTCATACTAAACTCAACCAGAAAATCATTTGTTCATATTAAATTTCATGCCTCAAAACTTTATTTGTGTTTAATACATGATTTTTTAATGATTTGACAGTACATCATTTTGAGACTTTGGGGAGACACTTGGCTAGCTGTATAATTTGGCTAATAGCATGTAGGTAATCTAGAATGTAATGTTGAAGATGAATTCTACTTGTGCTCAAGGAGTTTATGATACCAGAAATGTAAAGTTTTAAGCCCTAGCAGTTTTTCAATCCTCAGAATTATTTTTTTTGCTATTTCAATGGTGAATTCTCATGAAGATTTTTTATGTTTGCAACTCATTTTCTCTACCAAAATCATGAAAATAAACTGAAATACAATGTAATTCTAAATGCTGTAAGTGTCTCTTCTGAATTGAGCCACATTTTTCTTCTTTATGAAGCTTAAATCTTGAATTATACTGCATTAAAGTGGGTAACCCATAAATAGCCAAATTTGGCTTCTGCAGAAAGGGGTTAAAGCGTTGCCTTGTCCTTTAGTTGCAAACCGGACATCGGAGTTGTTTGAAATTTCAAGCGCGCAATTTGTAAATGAGATCATATAAACTGTCATTGATTGTTATTTTTGTGTGACTAGAATGTTCTCTTTGTCTTCTTCCCTGTCTTCCATGGAACAAACAGGCTAGTGTAGGAGGGGCACATTTTCAATGCTCTGATTATACTGGTTAAGAAACGCTAAATTCTGTATTATTTCATTATCACGGCAATTTGTTTGTTTGCCTAGCTTTAATGCCATGGTGGCTAGAGTAAGAAATAAAAAAGAGATGTCTGTATTACTTCTTGTAATTGGCACAGACATACATAGGCCTACTATTACAGCCGCATATCGTGGGCCTGCTGATAAAACCTGGTATCTTCAAAATGATGAACTTCACAGGGAAATAAATAAATAAATATATACATATATATAGATAAATATAATTTAAAATATAAAGAAAATAAAACATTTTTAATTCTGCGTGTAAGAAAAGTGGACATACGAGTTTTTGTTTCTTATCAGTTTGGAGATAGGAGGTTTTATCAGCAGGCCCAGGATATTCAAATTTAAAGTCTGGTTTGCATTTTCCATGGACCACAACTGCATTTTCATGGTTAATCAGAAAATCCTTGTTCCATGTTTTCCTGATAGCCATAATCAATGAGCTTTGTACAGAGTCTGTCTCTCTTTTAGATTAGTCACACCTCTTTCATAAGGCCGCTTACATTCTGAAGTTAAGCGCTGTGGGCGTGATCGAAATGATCAGGGGAGAATACGCATAACTGAAAAGCACTTAACTCGAATCACGTAAAAAAGGACTTACGCGCTAATGGGAGAATAGACCCCTAAGTGAAGTTATATTTTAGTAAATGTGTGGCAATGCCATGTTTAAGAAAAACATTGTTGAATGTTTAAAAGTCAGTAATAACAATTCCTCACGGCCAGAAAGTTAACACTATTTGATGAAAATAAAACACATTTTCATAGTAATTGTAAGAATTGTAATGGCATTATTAAGTACTCCTATCAATACTCAGTATCGGCAGGTACTCAAATGTGAGTACTTGTACACGGCCAAAAAGAAGTGGTAAGAGTGCATTCCAAATTTTTTTTATCACCATACAACATTTCTGTTTTGTTACCCCTGTCCCAACTTTTTTCAAACATGTTCAAAATGAGATTTAAAAAAAAACAAAACAAAGTTTCTCAGTTTCAGCACTTGATATGTTGTCTTTGCACTATTTCCACTTACATATAGGGGTTTCAAATGATTGAATTCTGTTTTTTTTTATATATTACACAGCATCCCAACTTTTTTGGAAATTAGGTTGTATGGTAGGTGAAGGAGTTTAAAAGATATGCAAAATCCATTTCCATATTTTACTACTCATAGAAGCTGACGGATCACATGTGAATAGTTCACATAACCATTTCCCATCGTCAAACTTTCAACAGAAGTCCATCGAAGAGCCTCATTAAATGGTCCCAGTGAGACTGTTAGATGAACACAATGATAAATTGAAAAGGTGTCTTGTTGCAGAGAAGGGAAGCAAAGAAAGAAGAAAAAACCTTTTTTTCTCTCCCAGGTTTGTCTCATAGATGAGTTCCCCTAAAGATATATCTTAAATAAACACAAAACAGCCTCCGCTAAGACCTAGACACAAAAGGTAAGAGACATGATACCATAATTGCTGGCTATGGGGGTTGTCTTCCCATTTGCTTGCGCCTGCAGGTCCTGTATTAGAGCTTACATGAAGGCCCAAAAACAGATAGCTGCAGGAGTTGTGCGATGAAAGGGAAATTTAACCACAGCAGGAAAGCACAGGTGAGAGGTTAATTTACTCCATTGTCATGAAGAACAGGGATGATCAAACCATCACGATCCTTTTTTAGCTCTCCACACAGAACAAATCACTGACAGGAACAAGCACAATATGTTTCCGTATTTCAAATTTCAAAAAGGAAGACATAGCTTTGAGAGGTAATCAATATTTTCATAAATGTTTGTACCCTAAAGTCTTGGTGTTTTCCCACAAGGGCTCTCCAAGCATAAGCATGAAGCTAGGTGATTTTCATTAATTTGAAGTAAGTTGGCTTCCTACAGTATTTCAAGCATTCATTCACCTCAATTCCCAAAGTTGAAGCCACTGTTTCATCTCTCAAATAAAAATCATCAAACCGCATATCAACAAAGTCTCTTGTCATTTTCTGTCAATCTGTCTACCATCTATATGAATGAATTTTATTAATGTGTCATGCACGAACAATATTTCCACGCCAACAGGCTTAAAAGACACCATTATTCGGAAAAATAAGGACCAGAGACCAGAATTGCAACATTGTAAAGAAACAAACAAATAAACCATCCTAACATTTTTTTCCGAGCTTTAGTGATAAAGGTAGCCAACTTATATGTGTAGAAACTAAACAGCCATTTCATTTTGTCGTCATCAGTACACAAACACATTTCCGGATTTTTAGTAAGCATTTCATCAAATATAGATCAGTTCATCATAATGAGGATAATACATTTTCTTTTGTGAGTCATTCTCAACTTCTTTTAACTCGCATAGTTCACACATCCTATATTCCTCCTGAATGTTTTTAAATCTGCCAAGCTCAAAGGCAAGAGGAAGGATCTCTGGTCACAGCTGTGTTATTATCAACCTTTGACTCCATGATAAATTTGCTGTAACAAGATTCAGTTTCATAATTATGCTTAACTTGGATATATGTTTGTAATTTTGGTTTTAACAGAATATCTTTTAACCAATTTTCTTCAAATCTAGCAAATAACTTTTGTCTAATTGTGTTCATTCTCCATAATAAATTCTTCCTTTACATATACTGTAATCCAGCTTCTTCAAACACAGCATGAAGCTTGATAATCTATGGACAATAATGCAATTTGCTCTAAAGAAAAACCTTGTCAAGCCTATTTTTTGACATGCTAAGCAAACGATTCCACAATCTAACCATTTCACATTTTCACCTTACTGGTAGAGGAATCTAAACCCATATCACCCTGAACAGCCGAAATGGGAGCATATGTCATCTATATGTCATCTATCACTGCACGAGAATTGCAACTCTAAACAGGCCCCAACCCCAGGCCTGGCTTCAGGGTGGGGTCCCAGTGACGCCAATCCGGGTGACGTGAACATCCTTGATATGAATTTGTTCATTAGGGGTTTTGGGACTGCTCTTATTCTGACCTGTCACCTAGGACCTGTTGGCCCTGAGAGACCCCACCAGGGGCAATAAGCACCAGACAACATAGCTCCTAGGATCATCCGGTACTCAAACCCCTCCACCACCATAAGGTGGCAATTCAAGGAGGGGGAGCCAGCTGGGGTGGCTTGGGCATCTATATCGGATGCCCCCTGGACGCCTTCCTGGGAAGGTGTTAGGGGCATGCCCCACTGGGAGGTGGCCCCAGGGAAGACCCAGGACACGCTGGAGGGACTATGCCACTCGGCTGGCCTGGGAACGCCTCCGGATACGCCCGGGAGAACTGGAGGAAGTGTCCAGGGAGATGGAAGTCTGGGCATCCTTGCTTAGACTGCTGCCTCCGCAACCCGGCCCCGGATAAGCGGAAGAAGATGGATGGATGGAACAACATAAACTGCCATTCTTCCTTTTGCAGTCAGTCATATTACTGTCTCCACAGTCAAGAGTTTGTTATTAAAATGTAATTTAATGCTTTCAATAGAAATCTACAGTTGTAAATAGCGATGCTTTGCATGTACTAAACCATTATCTACAAATTGCAAAGTCACAGCAGCTGTGACATCATACGCACAATAATTGCATGCATTCTCACACCCGAAACCTCACAAACAATAGACCACGATGGCAATGAACCAATAAACTGATGGACCAACAGAGTGAGATATAAAGCTACTGGCCACAGCTTAAAATTAAAAAAATGCAGTCCTCTTAGTGTCAACACCAAATGTTTGATGAGCTATGAAAGGGGGCATAGCAAATGAAATGGGAGGGACCATCACCAAAGAAATATGATGTGTGATTGATGTGACAACGAGTCCTACAAGTGGCTAAAACGAACGGTTTTACAATTTATGATTTATGAAAGAGGACGTGTGGTTCAAATATGGGGGTGATGGGCTGACCAACACCAATGAAAAAGGAACTTCCTGCCGATTGCAGTAATACCTTCCACAAGAGTTAACAGTTCATGGGTTGTGAAAGAGGGAGTGGCTAATGTGTCGAGGAGGGAAAAAACTGTCACTTCTGAAAAAAGAAACTCTGCTTAGTTGAGTCATGCCTCCCACAACAACATGGTCCATCAGTCATGAAAGGGGACCTGGTAAAATGGTGTGCGTGCCTGCGTGTGTGTGTGTGTGTGTGTGTGTGTGTATGTGTGTGTGTAAGTGTGTGCGTGCATTCATGCATGTGCATAAGTGTGTTTGTGTCCGCAAGTTCTTTTTTTTAAAGTATGGCCATGTTGCATGGCAAGGTCATGGAGAGATGTTTTCAACTGGGGATGCTGTATTGGTGCTGTGATGCATTTACACATAGCCTACAAGTTGCGAGGGCCATCACCATATATGCCTACAAACGCGCATGTATTCAGGGTGCTCGCTAGTTATTTAAACACATATGAAATTCAAATTCTTAAATTCAATTTACCCAGAAGTTTTACATTTGGAACACAATGGGTCTCATCGTGCAAGAACCTGCTCGAACAGATTTGTTCTTTAAACGCAAGTGAGGGTGATTTAAGGTGCTCATGACATGAAACAACACATATTAAAAGACTAAAGGAATCTGAAGTTGTAATGTAATGGAAGATTTGTGTTAAGGCATTTCTTGCCACAAAGAAATAATAACCAAGAGCAAGTGATTCATAATTATGTTTCTCTGGCGAGATTTGTTGTATAGAGCCATTTTGACTATGGTGTCATCGGCAGAATTCTTGCAAAAGCATCCAGTGCATTTCAAGGCAAAGATTCGGCAGAGTAGAGTGAAATATTTTCAGAAATACTGAACTGCTCTTCAGTCATAGATGCTTTTTCTTATTAATTAAAAATCTATATAAAAATTATACGGATATTGGCCTGCGTAGCACCAGTTGTGATTGTCATTCACGTTTATAATAATATACATACATATACATATATTTTGCCCAGTCTCCACGTTGCTATGGATTATGAATTGTATAAATAATTACCGTTCACAATAATGTACAACAGAGCTGCATGTATTGGCGCCGACTTGGGTTTAATACTGGTACAAAATGGGCAGCAACATTTGATGATGCCCTCGTGAGCTTAGCACATATGTTTCAGTCCAGTGTTGTCCCATACCTCTATAAAGGTGCTTTTATGAACAGTATATGTGCAATTTTTATTTACCTTTAAATCGCTTTGGATTCAAGAACCCACTAATTTAATGAATGCATGTAAAAATCACTTATTTTGATTTGATTCACATTTTCCATTAATTATTGGAATTGAGGGTTATACTCAATGATGTAGAGAAAAAACAAGACTGCACGCTCTCTATTCTTGGTGCATTCCACCATGGTCAATAACCGCCAGCTTCCAGTAAGGGCAAAGTGCTTAGTAATCACCCCTCTTCAGAAATAAATAATCAAATAAATAAATAAGGAAGCTATAGAGCACTTTGTCCAAATAAGGACATACTTATTAGTCAAAGCTTTCAAGATATAACCAAAATGATCAAAATCAGGAAAACTGATGATTAAAAACCTCAAATATTCATGTATGAATATCAGTAAAACTATGGTTTTTAGGGAGAGTAAAAAAAACTTGTTACTGCATGGTCTGGATGAATTTCACAGCCAACAACGTAACAGGAACTAACCACGTTGAGACATAAGTCATATGTATCCAAATTGGTTAATGCACTACATGCTTTGTTTTTCCATGATTGAATGTTAAAGCCAACTTACCATGAGAGAGGGTACTTAGTACAGTCTAGTTTTTTTCTCTACGTCATTGGTTATACTGTCCATCAACCAACTCGAAACTGTTCTATAGCAAACTAATAACAAAATGAATATTCCCAAACATCAATGTGGGTGGGAGCTTTTATTACATTATGAGTATACAAGTTAGTTCAGATGGTACATTCTTGTTTCATATTAGTCCACCTACTTTGCTGATTTTAATATGATGCATGCGATTCTTATGAATGTGTTGATCTAGGCTGAGTAAGTAATTTGCAAATTCCTTTGACAGTACAGGAACAGTCACAATGTTTGAGCTGTACTGAGCTATCATTTTCGGGTCAGAAGTTGTGTTATCACCATAAACCCAATCATTTTCCAGGGGTATGTATCCACTCAGTAGCAAGTATGCCCACCTTGCACTCCTGAAGTCAAACATTGATAAACAGAGACCTCGAAGAAATGCCTGTGGGATATTTCACCAGTGACATTGCAATGCCTCTCAGTTCTGCCACAGTTTGTAGGGGATTGATAAGCTCATCCCGTAACTGTTTAATGGAATTGAGATCAGGGGACTATGACAGCCACATCATAAAGTCCACATTATTCTGTTGCAAAAATTCATTACAAGGCCTGGAGCAATGTGGCCTCACATTAGCATGTTGAAAAATCAACTGAATTTCTGCCATTTTCTTCTGATCAGTGTAATGTGAACTGGCTGTAATACACTGTCAGTACAACCTTGAGCTTTCAGATTTGCTTCCAGAACAAGCAAATAAGACCTATAATTGGCATTAATCGCACGCCATATCATTGCTCCACCCCCTCCTAATTCATCCATCTCTATCACACGTGCCAGAGCATAATGTTCATGGGTTTGACAGTAAACACGAAGGTGGCCGTCAGTAAAACTGACACCAAACTGGGATCCATCAGGAAAGATGACTTGTCTCCACTGTCTGGCCCCAAGATAACCACCTGCAGCTGCAAAACGCTGGCCTGCTAATCGATGAGCATGTATAAAGATCTGTCCACTGTAAGTCAACGTCGGTGGTTGCGTGCAGCAAGACGAGTCAATGGATGCTCCGTTGGCTCTGTGCTCTCTTGTTAGCTCTTTAACTGCTTGGACTGAGAGGTTGAAGAGTTGGAAGAGGGAACTGTTCTTGAAGGAAGGATGGAAGAAAGGAAGGAAGGAGATTTTCTATTGTTTCAAGGGTGTTTGCAGATATTAACTGGTGTGTAAAAGCTCAGATATTAGGAAAGTATATGCTCCTGAGATATAACCTTTGCCGCCATGTGGGGCAGGGAGAAACCTTCCCACCATTTTTTTTCCTCCTTGTGACAACTCGGCTAGCAAATAGCAGAATTAAGTTGCTAATCTGGTCAAATAAAAGGAACAGTTTTCAAATAGCAAAATTAAGTTGCTAATCTGGTCAAATAAAAGGAACAGTTTTTTTTTTTTTTTGGGGGGGGGGGGGGGGGGGGTTCTCTCCCGAGAGCAAACTGAAACAAATATTGGGTTCTAAATGTAGGTTCATGAGCCAGACCATGCCTAAAAATGTCACTTCATTCATCCACATTCTCACCATCTAGCCTATTTATACCGCCATTCGACAATCCTTGCCTGTTTTGTTTGACTTGACCTGCATTCACCCCGACCAGCATTCCATCAGACCCGCCGTCTCCCAGGTCAGCTTCTTGATCAGTTAACATTTTTTCTTGTTTGCTGAATTAAGTTTTTTTGGATATGATTTTGGTTGAATGGTGCATGAGGAGAAAGATTTGGGGGGAAAAAAAGGAAAAATGGAGTTGAGGATTAAACTTAATAATTCTTAAAAATGTGAATAATTCTTAACTTAATAATGTTCATAATTCAACTTGTATTGATCATATTTTCACTAACATACATGAATACTCTTCTCAATCTGTATCAGTAGCAGTAATTTGATTGCTTTGACAAGAAGGACTAGAATGCCCAAGTCTAGAGGTATGATTGTTTAATCCTTTAAAAAAGGCCCACAGTAAAGCAGATTTATTTATGAAAGATGTCAAAGATCTGCTGGGGTCTGACATATGTCAGGAAAACAATGCAACGATTGCTCTGAAATATTTTATGGACAAATTTTTGAAGTTGGTCAATGTGCATGCTCCACTTAAAGAAAGATCTGTTAAGGGTGGTAGTGCACTATGGCTTGATAATGAGTTAAGGTTTCTAATGCTTCAAAGGTACAGTGCCAAAGTGGCTTATAATAAATCAAGCTGCTCTATAGATCAAGATGTTTAATGCATTTTGAGAAATAAGATGACTAAGTTCCGTAAATTATATTAAAAAGATGGACTATTTTAAACAGAAAATCTCAGGATCAGTAAATGAAATGAAACTTGAAATGAATTAATGTGTAGGAAGATACATAATTCTCATAAGTATGTGGAATGTAGAGGCAAGTTAATCATGAGGCCATATGACATAGCTAACTATTTTAACAATGTCTTTATCAACAAAGTTCACAGTTTAAGATCTTGTATGCAATTAAGTGACGTGAATTCAACATGTGACATTGTTAATGGCATTATGAGCGATAAGACATGTGGTTTAGTATTTCATGAGGTTAAACAGGAGACAGTCGAGGAGATGATGCTCTCATTGTCAGTGGAAACATCTCCTAGTGTAGATAATCAGGACAGAATTTAAAAAAAATGGCTGCTTGCTGATTTCCAAACCAATATGTCACATTTTTAATAGGTGTATTTTGAGTGGAACATTTCCAGAGGTCTGAAAAGAGTCTAAAAAATACCTCTACCAAAATATGGAAATAAAAGTTTTATAGGCTCCAATAGTAGGCCTATTAGTATCCTCCCTGTTTTGAGTAAAATGCTTGAAAAGATCATATTTAAACAAATATTAAACTACTTTTGTAGAAATGGTCTTTTGACATCAGCGCAACATGCATATAGACCAGGTCACTGAACTACCACTGCATTAGTACACATGACAGATCAGTGATTGACATACGTGGATGCGGGAAACTTGTTGGAACTGTGCTCTTGGATTTTTTGGCAGCCTTTGATGTTATAGACCACAACATTCTTATTGCTAAACTCAAATATTATGGTTTCTCACCTTTAGCTCTTGCCTGGATGAAGAGTTACCTTTTAGATAGAAGACAGCGAGTGTTTTCAATGGCAGCTTCTCAGACAGCAAAAAAATATCTGAAAAAAAATATTCTGAAAAAAATATTCCACAAGTTAGCTGCTTGGAGTCACTTTTATTTCAATTATTATAAATGATTTACCACGTGTTGTTAAAAAAGCGGCTGTAGTCCTGTATTCTTATGATTCTACTTTTTCTGTGCATCACCAACATTGGCAGAGGTAAGAGTGAATCTACTCAACCAGCTAATTAGCATTAAAAAATTGATATAAATGAATAAATTAGAACTAAACATTAACAAAGCTAAATGTATTGTATTTGGTAATAGGAATACTCTTATTGGCCCCACTCCACTCAACCTTTCTATAGATGGGATATTAGTTGAGCAGGTTACTCAAACAAAATTACTGGGTGGGAAGGTGGATAATACTTTTGGTCTGACCAGATTGTCTCCAGGATGGGAAAAGGGATTGCTGTTTCAAGGAAATGTTCTGCATTTGTTCCACCTTCTGTTCTGATTAATGTTATCCCCTTTGTTGTCCTCCCTCATTCCCTTTCATCCCCTCACGTAAAATCTGCATCATCCCATTACCAGGCATCCTACCCATCATCTGAGCGTTACACACGTCGGCTTTTTTCCCCATGGAAAAGAATTAGGATGCAAATCTGGGACTTTGTTCAGGACAGCAGAACGGGGTTTAGGTCTTTAAATATATTACAGAGAGTAACAAAGTTAATTATGCAGGATTACTGAGGCCACATTCTGATAGCAGAAATCGGGTTACAAATGGAAGTAAGCTTAGGGTAAATTTAGCACTAATATTAGGAAATATTTTTTTCACGCAGAGAGTAATCGCAGTGTGGAATAGCTTGCCTGGCTATATTTTTGAAGCAGAAACCTTGGGAGTTTTCAGGAGCAGGCTTGATTTTGTGCTGGATACCATTTTGTCATTGAGTGTCTGAAGTGTAAGGTTCACTTTAGTGATAGGAAAATGGTGAGCCAAGTTGGGCTGAATGGCCTGTTCTTGCCACTCATGTTATGTTATGTTACGTTACGTTACGTCTGACAGTACGGTTTCTGATTGGTCTGCTCCTTGTGCCTACCATCGCATTTGTCATTTCTTGTGCACTTCCGAAGCGATTTCTAAGGTGGCTTACCAGGATCAAACGATCTTGTCTTTGTGTGGTCACACGTGATGCACCTATACGAGGGTGGTCATGAACACTTCCAGCCTTCCAGGAATAAATAGGCCATGTCTTCATTTTGTTTCTATCGGAATTCCATTTTGTTTCTGTGAATTTAATATTGGTAATCGGGATAGTATATACAGAAGTCTGACCTGCTGTTTGTTGCCCGCACCTACTCTCTTAGCAATAGGATATGCATTACTGATGTGTCTCAGTTAGTTTTTTTGCTTTTCCTATGCCTGATGGCATGGACAATTGTCTTTTTTACCTCTCTTGTTTGTTTTGCTTTTGTTTTGTGGCATGTCCCTTCTCTCCTCCACCCCCCTCTTGTCCTTACAACATGGAGCTATGGCAGGTGCATGGAACATCTTTGGAATCTTTCTGTCCTTTCTTTACACACTAGATGTCTGTTTGTTGGGTTGTATTATTAGAAAATATAAGTGACATCTCAGAGCATGAAATTAATTTCTTGGAATATTAATGGGATTTGGAATGTTGTGAAGAGGTACAGTATATTATCAACACCTTAAATCACTTAATTGCGCTATAGCTATGCTTCAAGGAAGCCCAAATACTTAAAAAGGTTGGCAGTGTTCCCGATTTAAGTACAACTGCACGTGATTTACATTTTTACGTACGAAAATGCCAAAATCAAACAAAATTTTGAATACGTACATAATAGTTACGAACAGTTTTTTTTTTTCCCACCGGATGCCCAACTAACAACCAGTTGTCTTGGATAGGGGCCTACCCTAATTGGTCTCAAAACTCAATCGCACAAAAACCTAGGGAGTGCACAAACATTGAGCATGCAAGACCTTTTTCATGCGCTTGCAACTTTAAAATGCCCGGAATTTCAACATGTGCTCCCAATTTTAAGATGTGACCGCCTGCTGACTATTTCACTACGCGCTCTCAATTTCAAAACTTGCTCGTTTTTTCAATATGAGCTCGCTTGTCGATTTGACTTTTGAGACTTTGGATGTGGACAATGCTGACCATGACCTTTGATTATTTGTTTGATTTTGGCACATGGTTGTCAACTGCCATAAACTACAGAATAAGAAATCAAAGATGGGCGCATGGGCAGTTCCCTGAGATGATAACCTTTGCGTCAGAGCAAAAACGTTTTTTAACTAAGCGAACATCTTTCATCGATCCCATTTGAGGGCATTGATTTCATTCGCTGTATGTAGTTAAGATGATGCTGTGTTATGGCTAGCTAAATATTTCATGTTATGAAAGCTGGCTAACATCAGTCCCAACATTAATTCTTATATTTTGCTATTTAGGAGAGAGGGCAGACATATTGTTTTTGTACCTGTTCCCATCCGCGTCTGCGTTGACGCTGGCAGTCCCACGGTTTCCAGACTGTAACTCAGAAACCGTTTAAGATATTTACTTCGACCCTTTACACTCTTTTAACATTGTATGCAGATGTGCCTTTTACTGTCTGTGAACATCAATGGGGAGGCTTAGGGTGGGGGGAGACATTAGTTTTGTTTTTTTTTTGCCTTAAAAACAATCTTTAGTTTATATTTGTTTAACTGTAAACAGGCACTTAGCTATGCCATCTACGTAGTAATTTTATGTTCCTGAGTTGTACTTATTAATCAGTTTCTTCACATAATATTTCTCCTCTGACGCTGAAGACCTGGTGTTCTGTCAATTTGTGCTGGTCTGCGCACGTACAGACACAAAATCTAAGCCTTTGTTTCTTCAGTCACATCTTAAATATCTTTATATATGTATCTTTAAAATATTTTTTCAGTGTGCCTTTCTACCGGTAAGCATTTAAATACTTGCATATACACACGTATAGGTGATAACGGCATGCAGCATTTTATCTTTGAGCAAATTTATCCAGCTCATTAGAATATGTGTGAATGCTATGAGTTAACAAACTATGACTGCAAGCTGATTCATATTGCAATATTAAGGCAAAAAGAGAGACTCTATGATAGTGCTGCTCTACTGTAGCATTTTTTGACGACAGCAGTACAACAGTAGTAGTGTACGGCGAAATGGGTATGCTTAATTAATGCCTCCAACCCTACAACTTAGTGACCTGAAGCACGAATTAGAGACAGGCCTTAATAAGCTACTCAGTTTACGGCACTGTCTGACTTTTTATGTGATGCACTGAACTGAAAATAGCTGCTTTTTGGGAGTGGGCATGGAGCAGAAATCATGATTTCATAAGGGTAAAGTTTGGCTCCAAATCAGAAAATCCACAGTGAATGTGAGTTTTTAACGTGACTTATTTAGTTCTTTCGAGGAAAAATTTGCTTCCAGTCAGAATTGGGGGAGCAATGACTTCCAACCTTCGCATTGTGGGGGCAATCGCAACGCAAGAATACTAAAACCATAAATACAATCTTCGCTTTCCTGACCCTGTTTTAGAATCTGGAGACGTTCCCGCATATGGCTGATAAGCTTGGACCAGAGCCTTGCCAAATAGCATTAAAACTTTTGTGTTTTTTGTGTCTGTCTGTTACTCTGTACGGCAGTGATTCCCAAAGTGTGGGCCGCGGCCCCCTGGTGGGCCGTGGTGGTACTGCAGGTGGGCCGTGAGAGGTCATTAAAAATATTATTCATTTTTGCAAATATGATTTTGAATTATTTTTATTGTAAAATATTTATTGCACGATTTTAAAAAATATTTAGAAGTAATAACCTATTGAGTATTATTGACCTCACAATATTTTAGGAACCTTATATAGTTTATGATTGGCACGTAGCATTCTGGTCATCATGACCGGGGGTCATAATCGGAGGAGCACGTACTGTGTTCGATAATTAATTCTGTCTTGTGTGTACACCACAGATTAAAAGTTTGGGCTTCCTTTATCCCCCTGCTTTCATTTCAATCCTGAATCTTTATAATAATAATAATGATAATAAATAAAAAACAACAACAATTATCGTTGTTGTTTTATATTTATTTTATTTATTTAATTTTCTTAACTACAACTACAACAATTATTGTTACTGCTAAGTGTTTTGAGAATGCATAGTTTCGTCTATGTACTGTTTATAGGACAAAGGTGGGCCGCGGACATTTTTTTAGACTTTCAAGTGGGCCCTGATTTGGAAATGTTTGGGAACCCCTGCTGTACGGGATGGTAGTTGCAAAGCTCTGGCTGACACAATGCCCCTGTGGGAGTCATATTACAGTCCTTATTCTTAAGTTAAAGTCCAGTTATATTAATCTGTTTAAAATAATCAAAACATCTGGGAACTTCATAATATGCTTATAGGTTCAATATTCTGCGAAGAAATCACTTCTGTACTTATAACCCAATTTACCGATATACTAGTACATCTTAAGGCTTTTTCATGACAGCTGCATCATACTAGTACATATTCATATCTCCCGTGCAAAGCGAGAACCTAGTAACTCATTTTTCTTAGTTTTGAGAAAACTAAAGAAAACATAATCTTTGAATCTTAAAATCTGTTCTATTCATAGGGAATTGCTAATTTCTTAATACACTCCCCGGCCAAAAAAAAAGTCACCGTTTGGAAATTAATTAACAAATTCTATAATTCTATAATCATTATTGCGGTTATTAATATGTTTCAGTGGCAATAATCATTTTAACCCTGACTGATGAAGCGCGTCTCTACTCATTGCTTAAAAAATCATGTTGGAAGACACATCCCCTGATGGTGGAAAACATTTACTGTATTTTAGAATGGCAAGTTATTGGCCTGTATTTAGCAAAGAAAACCATGGATGACAAAAACAAGTATGAGGAATCATTTTCACAAACAAATTTGCCACCACAAAGTCCTGACCTTAAGCACATTAAAAGTTATAGGGATGTGCTCAAGAAAGACCACAAAGTGTTTCAACCATTATGTCGAGAAGATTAGATCTCGGCCAAAAATTAATCTAAATTAAATGCTTTGGCATTGCATATAGTTGCCAAAACAATGACAAGACGAATATGCACTGTAATCAAAGCTACAGGGATTCCAACTAAATATTTGAGTGTGCAACTTTTTTTTTGGCCGGGCAGTGTATATATCCACTAATGTTCACAATTTTCACCAATAATTAATCTGACCTAATTAGCATTATTTTGGCGGGAAAATTAGTTACTAGGTGTGGCAAAGCAAATGCTAAAGAACCTCACATATATTACCAAGGCAAAACCTAGCATAAATTACTCATTTATATGTTGTACAAAGTAAATGTTGTACAAATGACATAAAATTTGACATAATTTCAAGAAGGCATTGAGACCTTAGAGAAATCGCACTTGTCTCATGAATTAAAGTGCTATTTTGTGGTTTATTGCAATGGACATCTCGAATGCATAGGCCATCACAATCATATTGATAGGCCTACATTACAATGTGAATACAAGTTAGTTGTCTGTGTCACTGGCTGCAAATGGATGTTGATTCTGCCCTCTTACAATAGATGCTACCATGTGATGGCCTTATACAACAAAGAAAGGAAAATAATGATTTTGGGCCAAGTGATAACAATGATGATAATAGGCCTGGGTTTTGGGCCTGGGTGGTCCGTTTCTGTCCCCTTGACTTTCAGTAGCTTCTGTATTTTGCCTGAAAATGACATAGCAATCAGCAATCCAGTTCAATTTTTCTATCTGAAAATAGATAATTGTACCTAATTTCGGACTGGTATTTTTCACAAAAAATGATGTTTTAAAACAAACCCCAATCCGGCAAACCACAAAATAGGCATCCGTAAGCGTTCCTTGGGTGATTATACTAAAACCCTATTAAAACACTGTCCCGTTGAAAACACTGTCAAAAAATTGGGTCCGTTCATGCTCTAGTTGTGTCTAGGGTGCCATCCGACAATTGAAATGCAATGCATGACATAGAATCACTGGTCACTTATACTACATTTGTTGGCATTTTTCTACTCACCTAACTTTTTTCAGGGCCATGGCCAGCATTTGCTTTCCTCTACTTCAGGCCATAGTATGTTTATGCCGTATGAAGTCACTGATGAACGATTTATTTACTGAAAACCTTCTTTAAAACTTCTATCTTTCTTCAATTCATGGGCGCAGCCATCTTGTTTTGGGCTTAAAAGCTAGCATCTGATTGGTTGGTTGAGATACTAGGTTTTACTGTGGCATCATGGAAAAATGATGGAGTTGCTAGGTTTTGCCAGGGTAATAACTTTGTAATGAAAGAACATATTGCCATACCCAATAATCATAAGAAGGGCATATACCTAGTAACTCAAAAAATTATATTTATTCAATTTTTGAAAAAAATGAGTTACTAGGTTCTCGCTTTGCACGGGAGATATCATGTTTGGTCTTGTTATTCTCGGGGGAATCCAAGGAGTTAAATGGAGTATGTTTCATTCCCTTTGAAATTATGGTTCATTCCCTTTTGGAAACTCCTGAAAATTGGTCAGAATCCTCTCGGGGTAATCGCCCTATTCTCGTCTCTCAGCTAAATCGCTTTATTACATCCACCAACTGGTGGAAACCCAAAAACCAGGTTTGACCCCCCTTCCAGGGTGTTTATGGCCATGCTGCCTGGATCAAAGACGTAGTTTGGCTTAAAGGAAGGAGAAACAATCCATTCTGGCAGAATCATATCCGATCTCTCCCCACGCACGTGAGTGTGTGTAGTAGTACCCATTCTATATAGTCGGAGAGAATCGTATCTGGTCACTCCTCGCGCGCGTTAGTGCGTGTGTAGCTTTTCCTTCAGGCATGACTTTATTCTCCTCTTCTAAATTGTGTGTAACTTGTAATTGGCTGAACGTTGATTTGTTTGATCTAAGCTCATGGCTACCTGGTGAATAAATTATTGTAATTCTTGTTAAGCTTGTGTGGTCTCCGTGACTCTTAACACTTGTACATTCTTCCTAGCCACGTTGCGACAGATACCTACCTTAATCCCAACCGAGGAACGACTGGCCAGCGGCCCGGTATGGGAATTGGTTTTATTAGGTTGGAGAGACAATAATGATCTACTTAAATAAAGGGTTTTTGCTGGTTCTGGGATTTTAGCCTTAAGGAAACTCATGGACGAAAAGCCGGTTATCCGTTAATTCCCTGAAGGAACCCATGGGCGTGCATAAATCTGGGTTTGCAGTATTCATGTCAAAAGATGCTGTTGCAGTGATGGCTGACTTCTAACCTCTAATCTAACCAACGAACCTGGGATCCAGACATGATGTTAAACCCGGGAACATCAATGGAGTGACAGCGGTCGTCTTTTAAGAGTATGAGGTATAATCGACCCGAGATTCACGCATGTGTCCCTAAACTAAAAATTCAAATTATAATTTGGAGTCAGATATTTAACGAGGGTATAACTCAAATTGATATTCTAAATTTACTATGGAGTCAGATTAACTATTACCGTTGTGCTTTTGTGTCCCGTTCTTCAAATGGAGAAAATATATCCATTTTATTGCAGTTCACACCAGCCAGGAGGTCGCGCAAGTTAACGCCAGCCAAAAAGAACACGTGGACCCTTCGCGCCCTGCAATGTCCGTCTTTGGTATTGTTTTGAGGGGTTCTACAGCGTAAACCAATGGCCCAGAAATGACTAAAAAAAACCTACAATACCATCAAAACATTAAATAATTGAATAAGAAAATGCACTATAATGTTTATAATGCATAACATTATAAAAAGAAAAATATTTTATCAGATGCCCGATGGGCTAGTTATGTACCCTGTCAACCAAATCACGTCTGGCACAATCTGATAATGTAAATCCTAAAACACAACGCAAAAAAAACTAGATTTGTGAATGCACAATACGTATTTTGTTGTTCAAGCAGGTCCCTATTACCGTGGTCACAATCAACGGCAGCTTATATTTTAAATTCTTTACCTTGTGCTGGGGGCCATGGCTTTCAAACAGCTAAGACAAGCCAAACGTGGCATTGTGTTGGGGATTTATTAATAAAAGTCCTGAAGAAATATTTTAAAAAAATGTGAAGATTCGTTTCTGAGTCTTCTTGCATCTTTGAGTAGGCTACAAAATGAATAATTAACTGGTGGGAAAAAAAAGGAAAAAAAGTCAGGTTGCAAATTGTGGGCAGAAAAGCCATTGAAAAGATATTATAAATGTACACTACCAGGGTACAGCAGAGACAGTGTATTATATAGAGTGGACCTGCGATTAGGACACACCACATCAGCATATGGGAAATGTGGAAGACATTCAAAGCAATAGTAATGTTTCAAGAAAAAAAAAAAACAGCACCGACCTATGACAAATGGTTGAATGATGTACAGAGATGTGCTTGACAGAAATCATAGCCATAATTCACATGAGGAGCTGGCTAGATGGAGGTGCTGGTGTAATATATGTACATACAATCCTACCAGGACAAAGCTGAGATCACTGAAATAGGGTTGAAATAAGAATTGGGGATCTTTGTCTGTTAAAATGCATCTGTATTTCTTCCAAAATGAATACACGCTGAGCTCATTGAGCGTTGGAATCATGCAAATGAGAACTCCTTGTAACAGTTTGTAATTCTTTACATTAACCAAAGGACCAAACGCTGGCATAACACTGATACATATGTACAGTGACTGGCATGACAGCTGTCACAATGCTGTCATATGAAAGAGTGTGTCAAGTTAAGGACTGTCTTAGCATTTATCTGTAAATACTGTAACAGTAAGATCTGCCTTTACACTAATGACAACATTGTCATTTGACATAAACTTCTTTGGTAACACTTTACAGTACTGTTCGCAAATTTGAAAACAGTTATGGGAGCTATTATATCAAGAATAAGTATTACGCTCACATCATGCTGAGGATTTTGAGGAAAATGTTACCAGACATTTTATGATATTGAAGTATTGCCTCTTATGTAAGGTCAAATACAAATCATGCTACACTGATATTCTCGGACAGGATGTCTTTTTATCAGTGGAACTCTTTCCCAACTGGTCTACATGAGGACAAAATGGCTAAAGAAAAACACTGTGACACAAAAAATGCATTAATTTTATTTATGACCAACACGTCTTCATGATGTTACATAAGAAAGCTTGGAACTTGGGCTTGGGCTTTCTTTTTGCCAATGAAAACGAGTTGACAGAGGAGGCAGAGTTGTGCAGTGAGTGAAGGTTTCCCTTCTAAAAGTGTACTATAGTTAACTGTAGTTTATTACAGTAAAATTGATGTAAACTACACTTTACTACAGTAAACTATAGTTTGTTGCAAATATACTATAGTAATTGAATACCATTGCTATAGTTTACTATAGTAGAGTTTAACTTTTGTGATTTACTTTAGCATCACTAAACTACAGAATAACTATAGTATATCTATAGCATATATATATATATATATATATATATATATATATATATATATATAATTCCGCAAAAATACCACCGTTACTACAGTAAAAACACTATAGTTTTCTATAGTATTTTGTGGTAATTTTTCATAAGGGTTGACTGTGCTATGTATACTTCCAGTGGTGTCACCTGTCCATTGACATATGGATGCCTTTTAACAGACAGAGGAAGGATGTCTCCTGACTCAATGGCGTCGCTTTATTGTTTGTGAAAACAAAAAATGGGGGTGAAAAAAGAAAAAAAGGAAAAATGGTATTAGCCCTGTCACTCACAACAATAGCGTCTACTCACTGGCGGAGACATGATGTCATATATCTTCGCTCTCTGGTGTGGCCTTGAAGGGTGGGGCCCCCTGTCTGTCTCTCTGTATCTCTGAATAAACCTGGCAGTTACCAATTACACATAATGGCAGGACTAACAGCTAAACTTCCGCTCTCTGGTCATTTCAGACAATGGGATTTCCAGGTCATTCTTTCTCTGTGATCTCCACTGAATTGGCTGTATGAGTGCCGGAAAGGTTACAACAGTTTAGGATCTCTGTCAGTGGAGGAGCATTTGTCGTAAAAATCAAAACTGAATGGGGAACATGGTATTTCAAAGGGACGGGCTATCAATCTATGAAATGGAACAGAATGGTTGGAATGAAAATCCTGGGAATTTAGGAGTACCCAGGCATGTTAGCCAGACCTGCAGATTCATACTTATGAGCACATATGAGTCATCTCACTGAAAACTCCTACAAAGCCTGAAGTTACTAGGCTCCAAAATTGAATATGTGTTATAGTTTTACGCTCTTACAATCAGTGGAAATTTCAGGTTATTACACCAAGCAAACATTAAGTATGTCAGCGAAGGTAGTTGTGTACTCAGGAAGATTTGGGTGGCTTATCCTTCGAGTCAACATTTCAACAAACTCAGAATGCAATTTCCACCATTTTTTTTAAAGATTATTTGCATAATTGGATGTTTATGGCAGAAATTTGAGAAGAAAATGCTCAAATTTCATATAACATGTGTGGCCCATCTGGGAGTGTAAACTTCTGGCCATACAGTTTATCAAGTTCCCAAAAGAATGGCACATCATCATGCCTATCTAATGTTCAAAACTAAGTTCGAAGTTGTGCGGGAAAAAAAAAATTTAAAAAAAAAATGAAAGAATGCCAGAACAGTTCATTCAGAGCAATAGGGTCGGAAGTCTATATTATTATTATTATAGTTATTATTATTATTATTATTATTATTCGTAGTAGTAGTAGTAGTAGTAGTGGTAGTACTATTGGTTTCTATTATAACCCCAGACATCCTAAGCCATGGGCTGAATGGCTCTGAAGGGACTAATTATATAGTCCATCTTCTGCAGAGGACACTGAAAGAACCTGAGCGTGAGTTTGAAAGAAGTTATATCAGTCTTCCAGTAAGTGTTAATAGAGGGCGTTATTTTTGTGTGAGAAAACGGAACCTATAGATCCCGCTTCATCCACAGAAATAATGCAACATTGTTACATTTTGTTTAGATTGACAAAGTTATACCTTTTCCACCCACAAAACGCTCAATAGTGGCTATCACATTAAACTGCTGAAGTGAGATGCACTGACAAAGCATTCTTTTAGAAATTGAGGGATGACAGTGGATGGGAGAGGGCAGGTTCTGAGGGGTGGCCCTGGGGAGTGGGAGGGGCAGTGTCACCATTTTCTGCTGTTGAAAGGCAAACAAAAACTGGGAGGATCATGTTTTCCCATGTGACAAACACAGGCCCTCCATCATGAGCTGAAGAAAGCTCAACAGCTCTAATCTAGATGGGGCCATTGATGTGGATGATATTGGAAGCTTGCTAGCAGGCTTGTGCAAACTCAGGTGATATGAATTAGTATTTCATCGATACTGAGAATTTTTGTTTTTAGAATGCAATAAAAAGACCATGAACAAACAAATAATTCTTAACAGGTGGTTATAGTTTCAGTGAAGGCCTGATATTATTCAAACGAATGTTTTTGCTGATGTGAAATGCTTAAACTTATTTTGGTCTGATCATCTGATGAAGTTTGATTGGTATATTATTCAAATCTTGGATATCAATAAAAGATGATCATGTGCCTCAGCAGCATTTGTAATAATAATTTACTCTATCGCTATGCTCTATCTATGTTTTTCGATAATTTCTTTGCCAGCATGAAAAAACCCCGGATCAGTTCTTGCACCAGATCTACAAATGCAGAACAGCCTCCAGCCTGCTATTGGCTGTTTAAGTGATGTCATTTAGTTACATTCACAAGATTTGTAATTTCACTTTGTCCATTTTGCAGGCTTTATCTGTAAGCTTTTAGAGATAAGGACCATCCTCATTTCCACAGATGTAACCCCTGAGATTAAGGATATCAACGTAAAGTCCTGGTATGCCACAATGTATGCAGGTTTCTTTGCTTCTTTTCAATAAGTAGCCAATTTTTTTTCTTGGAAAGACGGCATGCTATCCTCTCAGCCAAGGACTTAAATTCATTGCATTCTGAAAACCAGCCAGCAGATACCATGGTCCTCTGAGAGCACAGACTGGCATTAGAAGCTGCTGTAGCCTCTCAAAATCAGACAGCTAGACTAGTGACAGCAGACTGGCTACTTGGATGAATGGTTTGCAGTTCAGGATATCATCATCCTCCTTTCAAACTTAGCTGTTTCAATTACTGCCATCTGGTGAATTTCTTTTCAACTCTCATTTGGTGGAGTGTGGAACAGTGGGATACAATTAATTGAACAGGGAGTCTTGTAGTCTGTGTGGTTTGCCTTTGCAAAATCAAAAACTTTCAGCGTATTTCAAGAACTTGCATTGGTTATTTTTTGCTTACAATAGAAAATATGTAACAACTGTATGTATGTAATTTTTCATTTAAAAAATTTATTAATAAGTGGTGCGCATGACATGCCAGCCACAGTTCAATCAGGGAACTCTTTGCAGCTGCTTCATCCTAGAATTTGGACATCACGTGTCCTCTCACTACCCAATCATGTCGCACACATCACTTCAGTGATGAAATGCACTCTTCAACAAGACAAGGTGCAACCTAGTACAACCCCAATTCCAAAATAGTTGAGACAAAGTGTAAATTGTGAATAAAATCTAAACGCTATGACTGTCAAATCACACCAGCCAGTATTTTATTCACAGTAGTACAGAGTTAAATTGCAAATGTTGAAACTGAGAAAATTTTCAATTTTATCCACAAAATGAGCTCATTTCAAATATGATGGCTGCTACAGGTCTCAAAAAAGTTGGGACAGGGGCGTGTTTACCATGGTGTAGCATCCCTTCTTCAGGACTGGAAGCCAGCCAGTTCAGCGCACGGACTCTTCAACTATGAAGCCATGCTGTCGTAATAGCTGCAGTATGTGGTTTTGCATTGTCATGCTGAAATAAGGCCTTCCCTGGAATAGATGTCATCTGGAGGGGAGCATATGTTGCTCTAAAACCTTTATATACCTTTCAGCATTCATGGAGCTTTTTAAAACATGCAAGTGTCCCACACCATTTGCACTTATGCAGCCCCATACCATCAGAGATGCTAGCTTTTGAACTGAACGCTGATAACAGGAGGGGTGGTCTTTCTCCTCTTTAGTCCGGAAGACACGACGCCCATGATTTCCAAAAAGAATGTAAAATTTGGACTCGTCTGACCACAGGACACTTTGCCACTTTGCTACAGTCCATTTAAATGAGCCTTGGCCCACAGAACACAACAGCTCTTCTGGATCATGCTGAACAATGGCTTCCTTTTTGCATGATAGAGTTTTAGGTGGCATCTGTGGATGGCACGGTGGACTGTGTTTACAGACAGTGGTTTCTTTAAGTATTCCTGGGCCCATTTAATAATGTCAATGATAGAATCATGCCAGTGAGCGATACAGTGGCATCTGAGGGCCCCCAGATCATGGGCATTCAGTAGAGGTCTTCTTGTCCCTTATGCACAGAGATTTTTCAAGTTTCTCTGAATCTTTTGATGATGTTATGCATGGCCGATGATGAGACCTTCAAAGCCTTTGCAATTTGACGTTGTGGAGCACTGTTTTAATATTCCATTATTTTTTTACGCAAGCCTTCACGGGTTGAAGAGCCTCTGGCCGTGTCTAAGACATCCCTTTTATAGCCAATTCTGTTACACACCTGATACCAGTAAATGTAAATACTTGCAAAATGTTCTTTCAGCTGATTCTCTTATACATATATTAATTTCTTTTTCAGCCCTTTTTTGCCTGTTTCCCAACTTTTTTGATACCTTTTGCAGCCTGAAAAATTGAAATGAGCTCATTTTGTGGATAAAAATGTAAAATGTCTCAGTTTCAACATTTGGGAAATGTTATCTAGGTTCCATTGTAAATAACATATTGGCTCATGTGATCTGACAGTCTTTGCATTTTGATTTTATTCACAATTTACACTTCGTCCCAACTTTTTCAGAATTGGGGTTGTATATAACAGGGCTGCAAAGTGCTGTATGAGAATGTCGGCCCAAGAAAAGGGTGCTACATGAGGCAAAGCTCACGTAATTATCTGAAGTGCAAGTTTAGTAATGAGTCCATTGCTAGACTGGATTCAAATACTGGTCGTGTTGCAGTGGCGTAGCGGTACAACAACGTAGTGGAGGAGACAAAAGTAGCTACCTCAATGGGGTGTCGAATCCAGCTTGGGGATTTCTTTTAAACTTAATATTTTCTTACATTTGTTGTTTTAATTGGTGTTGGTTAAAGTTGCTCTCATAGATATAAATCGGCCACCACAACTGCTTCCATTGAAGCGAACCAACTCATGAACGAGCAAGGGTATAAGTTAATTTTGAACTCAGTCGGGGCATTATACTGGTATTCTTGAAAATACTGAAACATAATAGTGCCGGCGCCACTTCCACCGTGTACGTAAATAGTCCAACTGTAGTCCTAGTAACAGTATTTTTCAATTTTTCCTAACATCGTGTAAGTTTCTGTGTTGGACTGAGGGATGTTTAACGAAACATTTTTAACCAATCTGGAAGACAAAACAAGAAAGGACGGATAATCACATGCATAAATCAGTGTGGCGTATTCAATTACACATTTTAATTTCCGTTTCTGCGGCAATCTCTCAAATCCAAGATTCAGCGACAGCAAATCATTTATTTTCCGTTGCCATGTCTCAAAGCTGAAATTCCTAGACCCATGTATGTACAACGCAAATACTTTTGCACACATACCAGTAAATACGAGTGAAGTCAACGCCCGACCAACCAGCCAGCCAATCATTGGCCAACCGATCGTTGAAGTTTTTCCCTGCCGGCCAACCAATTGCTTAACAGCCAGCCAGCCAACTGTCGGCCAACCATTTGCCGAAGTTCTTCCCTGCCGGCCGACCAATCGCTGAACTTCTTCCCCGCCGGCTAACCAATCGTTGAACTTGAGCACTCACGCAGCCAGGCATTCAGTCAGTCAGATACTCAGCGACATTCGTGTTTATAGGGACCTGGCCGCAGCTCGGCCCAGCCCAGCTGTTCGCACTGGCACTTTGTCTGCAACAGTCACCTGCTGCACAGCTGGCGTTCGCACCTAATTGCTGTCATTTCTGGTTATTACAGATTTTGCAGGTTTGCCCATGAACAAAGAGTGCAACGGTCTATAATTTTAATGATAGGCTTATTTTAACAGTGAGTGACAGAATATCACCAAAAAAGTGGAATAAGACATTGTATGCATTTTAGGAATTTATTTGCATATTTTTGGTCAAAAATAAGTATTTGACCCCCCTGGACAAACAGCATATTCATATTTTGTTGAAAAGCCATTATTGGCCAGCACAGATGTCAAACAATTTTTATAGTTGTTGAAAAGGATTGTACACATTTTGGCAGGGATGTTGGCCCACTCCTCCCTGCAGACAGCCTCCAAATCATTCAGGTCCCAAGACTGTCGCCTTGCAACCAGAATTTTAAGCTCCCTCCAAAGATTTTCAATTGGATTCAGGTCTGGAGACTGGCTAAGCCACTCCAGACCCTTGATGTACTTCTTCTTCAGCCACTCTTTTGTTGCTTTCGCGGTGTGCTTAGGGTAGTTGTCGTGCTGAAACACCCATCCTCGACCCATGTTCAGCTCTCTCACTGAGGGAAAGAGCTGTTGGTTCAGAATTCCACGGTATATGGCCCCGTCCATCCTCCCCTCAATGCAATGGAGTTGTGCCGTCGCCTTGGCTGAAAAGCACCACTGTGCTTGACGGTGGGGACGGTGTTCTTTGGGTTGTACTCTGTGTTCTTTGCCATTCAAACACGACGAGTTAAGTTGAGCCCAAAAAGTTCTATTTTGGTATCATCTGACCTCATCACCTTCTTCCAGGCCTCTTCTAAGTCATCCAGGTGGTCAATGGCGAACTTCAGGCGGGCCAGTACATGTGCCTTCTTGAGCCAGGGGACTTTGCGTGCGCTGCAGGATTTCAATCCAAGACCGCAAAGTGTGTTACCAACTGTTTCTTTTGTAACTGTGGTCCCAGTTGCCTTCAGTTCATTAACCAGTTCCCCCCCTGTGATTCCTCACCGTTCGCATGATCAGGGAAATCTCACGAGGCGAGACCTTGCATGGAGGCCCAGACCGAGGGAGGTTTGCGGCACTGTGGTACTTCTTCCATTTCCTGATAACTGCACCGACAGTTGATCTTTTCTCTCAAAGTTGCTTTCCGATTCTCTTGTAGCCCATCCCAGCCTTGTGTAGGTCAAGAATCTTGTCCCTGATGTCCTTAGACAGCTCTTTAGTCTTGCCCATGGAGATGTTGGAATCTGGTTGATTGGGAGTGGATAGGTGTCTTTTATACAGGTAATGAGGTGAGGCAGGTGTATTTGATGTAAATAATTAGTTGGGATTGGGGGTGCGTCTTAAAGAAAGACTAAATGGCTTGTGGGATCCAGAATACTTGCTGTTTGGAAGGGGGTCAAATACTTATTTTTCCTCATCAGATGGTTATCAATTTTTATAAATTCATATGATGTGATTTTCTGGAATTTTCTTTGTGATTCTGTCTCTCACTGTTAGAATGTATATACGATTAAAATCATAGATCGTTGCATTCTTTGTAAGTGGGCAAACCTGCAAAATCAGCGAGGGGTCAAATACTTATTTCCCCCACTGTATGCTGCTATTTTGTTTTTTTTCTGCTCACCCCCCACCACCCCAGCTTCCACATGTTTGGTTAGATCTGCTTGTGTACTCAGGGGATTTGGTGTCTAGTTCACAGATTCACAACTTCTCCCTCTATTCAGTTTAGTGCGCACATTGGGCATCGAGTACCCAAAGCAGATCTATTTACAGCCAAACTGAGCTAACATCTGCATCATACTCACTAAATGGCTTGTATTTTATAACGTGATTCGTCCTGACTGAAATATTTGTTTCCAAAACGCAATATATCCATAATACTCATTTTGAGTAAATCAGCTTTCTCTAAGTTGGCACCTATTGCATTTTATAGAAGTACAGAAACTTTGACCATGAAAAAAAAAATCGCAAAAAAATCCTCAATCTTTCCCAGAAAGGGCCCGTGTGGGTGCAGGCTTTCATTGCAACCAAGCATTTACACACCTGATGCTACTAATCAACCCCTGGACTCCTTACTAATAAGCTTGATTAGTAGCATCAGGTGCATAGCTGGTTGGTTGCCATGAAAGCCTGCACCCACACCGGCCCTTTCTGGGAAAGATTGGGGACCCCTGCCTCATAGTATGAATTCCTGAAAATGGATTTTTGCACCATGAGTAAGAAGCACAGGGCTATCGCTTGATGGTATTATTTTTTGTAATTTTGGCACTTATAGCGTTTTGGAAACAAACTCCTCATTTTCAATGCGTGCTGTATTGAAAATGTCATGTCTCTTTCTGAACATTTATAGGGAAGACTACAATAACGCATAAATTCAATAAAGCTTAAATATGTGTCTGGATATAAATTATTTTTCCATGTAATAGTAAGTACATGGAAATTGCATGCAGGGTCTTTCACAGTAAATAACTGTCAACTTGGAAATATTATGCTGAAATAAGTATTGTTCAAATGGATCAGGAAAGGGTATAGGGCCCAGAAAATCAACAGCAAAAGTACTCTGGACTCCAGGAATGCTCACGGCAAATTTTGGGCATAGGTTGATCTATATCCATAACACCCCTTCTCTGTGCACTTGAAGCTAGCATAAAAAGTGGGGCATGATTCTGATCAAAACACTTTGAGTTATTGCATTTGGAAATTGTAAATGTGACTGTGATCTGGTGCGACAAAGTCATTCCAGAGCCATCACAATCAATGACTCTCTTCTCTCGGTATTAGGGATCTTTTAAGCAGATTTGCCATGATTCCCAATAAAGCCGATTGAGTTTATGAAATTTTAAAAAATCTGTGGTTTGGCCTAGTGGTGGCGCAATAGCACAGGGAAATTTCATTTTTTAGAAGCTCAGAGGCCAAAAACAATTCTCCAGAGATTGGGTAAAACAGTACATGAAATGAACAGGACAAAATGCGATAATTTTGGTAACAACAGTCACAAGTAAACCCAGGTTTGTAACATCAGTCATGGTGTAGCACAACAAGCTACAAGAGAGTGCAGCAAAATACTTGTCTCTGACAAGCTTTCTTTGAAACAAAGCATTAGTGTTGTTTATTATCATTAGATGGCAGGAGCATCAACATGAACATTCATGATTTTCCCCTAATGCATTTTCTCTTCCTGGCTTCATACAAAGAAACAAGAAGACACTTCAGAAGAATCTCTTACATCTACCTCCATCCTTTATAACCAGGTCTGTAAAGTATTCTATTTAATTTATCACAGATATCTGTACAGGTATTTTTCATTATCTGGCTATAGATTGTCAGGTTATCACCAATTAATGTAGGTTAATACACTCAAAGAAGATGATCTCATCATGTATACTGTTAATCATGCCAAATGGAAAAGTTTATCAGGCATACCAAGACAACCTCTGTGCTGCAAAGTAGCCAAGAAAACATAATTTTAGTAAAATAAAAATGCCAGGCCCTCTAAAATGTCCAATACTGAGTTGGGTTCACCTCAGCCATAATGTTCATTAACAGTGCAGCAGAATGACTTCGTATTGGAATTCTGGGCTTTTAAACTCGCCTAACTCTGTCTCTTTCAGCCGATTTTTCCTCACCATAGAATTGCCACAAAGATCATTCAAAGGAGGCAGAGGCTCAGTTCAGAGGTTTTTTTTTTTTTACCACGCTTGGTCAGACAGTCCAGTTCGGTGAGACACAGGAAGAATGCAGAAAAAGAGGGGTAATCCCAATCATCATCTAAACACAGTTCAAAAAAGCCAGGAAGTTAGTGCGCCAGTGGCGGTTCTAGAACCGGGAATAGAGGGGGCACAGACACGTCCATTGATGACAATTAGTCCTGGCTAGTTCTGAATCATTTTCCTTTGCTGACGCGTTTTCCAATTATCGTAATTGGCAACTGAAGACACGGAACAGCGATGAAATCATGGGTTAAATTCAGCACAGTGGCAGAACCAGAACTGAGAATTGCCACAAACATCCGTTTAAAACAGTTATTAGACCTGACCTGTTCTCAGTCAAGTTCATGATTAACGAAAGGTTCACCTCGAGAGCACTCCACAATTAACAGCTGCTGCTTGTTCTCCCCGTGAGAAGACAATCATTCATCTAGACGCAATTTGCTGGATTTAAACAACCTGCTAATAGCTTGAGCAGCATCCTGCCTATTTAACTGCCCAGTGCCACTTTTTTTATCAACCCACGCAATACCGAGAGTGAAAGGCGATATTTCATTGTTACACCACTAGGGTATGTTATGTCCATTGTTCTGGCAGGTTGCTTTTCTGTGTATCAACCTCCTCACTGCACGTGCAGAGGTTGCTATTTGGATGACAGAGGTTACTATTTGGACAACAACCGGGTATGATATTTGGCAGCTGGACCATATAAGCCTTGGGTAGATAAGTCAAACCTCGGCTACGCCTCGGTCATTGACTTATCTCCCCACGGGATTTTGGACATCGGTAATTTTGAAATATTATTTCTCGGCTTCGCCTCGAAACAATATTTCAAAATTACCTCTGTAATGGTGTCAAAAGGGTTTCAACACGGCCATACCGTCAAGGTGCCAATATGAAATAATTAACAACAACAAGTTTCTTCGGGTTTATATCATTGTAAAATTTACAACGCAATTTTCAATGCGAATGTGCGGTCCTGGTTGTGCTTCAAGCAGCGTTGCGGTCGGACAAGTGTTTGCAGAGGTGGTTTGGGGCTCTTCCTTGACGTTTCCTGGAATTGTCTCCTTGGGCTCTCCATGATCTCTGAGCTGCTCGTTGTTTAGTATCGCGTTCACTGTGGCTTTCTGGTCTTTACTGGTACGGGTATAACTGCGCACACCTGTTTAGAAAAGTAAAATTCGGCGGAAATTAACATTTTACATTTTTTGAGACGAATTCAAATTATTATCAATATCATTAAAATCAGATCACATTAATTTTCCCCACGGTCGATATGTGATCTGAAGAAACCCCACTAAACTCTGTATCCAGACAGAAGTTATGAACTGACCAATCACAAGCTTTCTTACGTCTCGGCAAGAATAGCAATGATCAAAATTTGAACACGCCATTTCAAAGGTACAAAGGTCAGCTTAACACTGGGAGAAATACAGGTTACTACAAATCACTGATCGACTGTAGGGAGAATTCATGTGATCCGATTTTTATGAGATTGAATGATTATTTAGTGAAAAGCAACTACACACCAGTGACGCTCCTGTGTCCGGTTCGTTCCATTATAAGTTGTTCGTTTACCCCAGCCTGGAAGAGACGGGTTGCTGTGGTAACTCTAAGGGAATGGTTGGTTTTGTAGCCCTTTACGCCCGCCTTCTGACACATCTGAGGTACAATCTTTTGGAGCGTGTTGTGTCCCAGAGGTTGCCTGCTGTACCTGAAACACATGATAATGTGTCATTATACTATTGGTTTTGGTAATAATACTGAATATTCATTGTACTTGTATTTAATGGACAATAAATCTGCTCTTACAAATATTGGAAAATGACATTCCAAGCAAATTGGACAGGTTGGGGAAACCTACCGATCGGCCTATAATAGCTTGTTCACCCTATTATAGGCCGTTCGACCTATTTCAGGATAGGCCGATCGGTCTATAATTGCGAATTTCACAATTTTATTTGGTGCATTTCCGCAACAAGGAAATGGTATATCAGATCCTTCATGTCCAGAGTTTTCCATTTTTAACTGAAAAACTTACGTTATAGCCCAATCGGCCTATTCTGAAATAGGCCGAACGGCCTATAATAGACAGATCAAGCTATTATTAGCCGATTAATAGGTTTCCCCAACCTGTTGGAGTTAATGTATACAAGGCAAGTCTTATATGAATGAAATAGATTTCTGTTTTAGTTCATAAAAAGACAAAGTGGTTTATTTCAATAATGTGATGAAAAATTTGATATGAATTGTCAAATAAAAATCTGCAGTTGAAAAATCCAGAAAACACTTACCAACACTTATCTGTTGGAGACTGGAGAGCTTGAAGATAAAAAGCATCATCATGGCCGTCTGGTGGACACAGTGACAAGTACTTCTTAAACAGGCGAACATGACAACGGGCAGGATTAGTACTTGGATGGTGTTCAATCTCTTTTGGGGTAACTCTTCTGTGCTTCAGCCCCCCTTGTACAGTTTTAGAGTAATCTTCCCGATAACACAAGTACTCATGTCCTTCAGAGTTCGTCAGTAGGGATATTTGTGAGTTCTTGTGCTTTAACTTCCTGTGTTCGTGACCACTACGAAGTCCAAAATGTTTGCCGTTAAGGTAGAGAATAGTATTTACCAGTACACGAGGATTCCAATCGCCAAGCTGGCCACACTTCCACAGAGTCTCCTCCTCGTCAACACTGATAGCCTCGGCTTTTTTTATGTTTTGACCAAACCCCTTACGCGTCAGCCTCTTCATTTCTCCATCGAGGACCTGGCGGAATTCTTCAAAAACTTCTGACTGAAGAAATTCAACATTCCGTTTTGCAACTGTCTTTATGTAAGATTGGATACCCATTACTATCTGAAATAGAGAGTTCGGGGGGTATTCACTGCCATCTTTTTTCCTAACCTCCATAACAAATTTTGACATAAAATAACCCAATTCATCAAGCGTCATATGCTCCAAAACGGTTACAGGTTTTCGTCCATCTGTTCTCCGATTATTGACAGCAATGGCCCAGGCCGTGAAAGTGTTGTATGCCCATTTATCCCGTCGCTGCGTGTTAACAGGCACAGCTTCCATGGCACGCTTCTCAATTTCATTATCATCGGAAATGTGAAAACGTTCATTAGTTTTACCTTCATGTTCACGTAATTCAGTTACTTGAGATGCTTCCAACAATTCACGATCAGAATCATCACTTGCATTATTAACTTCTGCTTCAATTTCTTTGAAGCAGAAGTCGCCTTTGAAGGCGAGGCCCGACAAAGCTCTTCGTCCGAATTCATTTTCAACACTGATTTCATTTCTCAAACCACGTTTTCATTTAACCTTATCCGTGCAGGTAACACACGTGCATTTAAGAATGGACGAGTCCATTCGTTGCCCACGTGGTGTAAGTAGGTTAGCACCCCTCTCTGCGGGTGATATGGATTTAACGCTCTCGCCTACCGGCTCGAGCGTTGAAATCCATATCACCCTTGAGGAGGGTGCTAACGTATACGTACGCAGACCTGATCAATCAACGCGAAGCATTGGCCTATTAATAAGTTAAATATTTTTCTGTACTGAATTTCGCCCATGATTTCATCGCTGCTCGATCGCAAATGTAATCGCAAAACCGTGTCTTCAATCGCCAATGATAATTGGAAAACGTTTCAGTAAAGGAAAATGATTCAGAACTAGCCAGGACTAATCGTCAGAAAGGGACGTGTCTGCCCCCCCCCCCCTGATTCCCGGCTCTTGAACAGCCACTGCAGTGCACCAGAACCAGACATGCAATATTGAAAATCTGAGAGGCAGTCAGTGGTACGACACAGGTAGGCAATCATACTCAAAAGACTGGACTGAATTGTAATTAAAGACAAAACAAATCATGATCGAGGAATCAAAGCATGCTCGTAAGTAGGCTCAGTGAAATACTGGCAAACAAAGGTTGTAGGGTCGCAGAAAACACTAGGGTCTGTCCTCTATGCACCAGGAATGAACACAAAAACTTAGAACTTAAAATATTGGCTTGGTGTTGGTGCTGTAACTTCACTAACATGCCGTCTTTCTGCCCCAGAAATAATCACAAGAAATGACACGATTGCCATCGTAACTACAGTATTTGAGTAATTGCATTTGGAAATATAAAGTTTGACCTGGTGGTGGGGCTACAGGAAAGGGCACAGGGTCACATGAACCAATGGAGTTTGTCCTCTATGCACCTGAGATGAACATCAAAAGTTTCATAGGATTCCAATAAATGCGATCAAGTTAATTTCAAAGTTGGCCTGGTGGTGGCTCAATAACAAACGTCATAGGAAGAGCAAGATAAAGATAATACCTCCTCTCTGCCCCACAAACAATCTAAAGTGTGACCTGATTCCAATTAAAACTGTTTGAGTAAGTGCATTTAGAAATATAAAGTTTGACCTGGTGATTGCATTTCAGTAAATTTTGCAGAGTCACACAAAGTAATAGGGTCTGACCTCTATGTGCCAGGAATGTGATTCCCACAAAAACTGTTAAAGTTATTGAGCTTACACAAAGAATCTGCGGCAGCGACGACATCCAAGTCAAAAATACTTTCTTTTGGGGAAATTCATGTGTTTTTATACATATTTGCAGTTGAGGACCTGTGTGCAAGAAGTACCTAAATCACAAAATAACACTTATGAGATGTTGGGGTTGAAAGTTTTCAAAACCTCTTGCAGATTTGTTTTGTTTTTTTAAATGATAGCACACTATGGAGCCCATTGCTGACAAACCCTTTTTTGTGGAAAAATATGTATGTATTATGAAGTTAATAAGAAAATTAGTTTTGGACTGAAATACTTTTTTTCTGCTAGATACCTGGACTTAAGTACATTTACCACTAAATGGCTGAAATTGAGTACTTTTGACGGATGAAGCCAACTTTCCTGCCTTTTTTCACAGCTATTCACATACTCTAGGATTTTGATTGGACCGTCATGAACTTTTATGGATGTTGGTATTTCTTGCACAAAAGTTTAGTGAATTTGACAATGGCAACATACCAGCACATAGAACTTCAGTACTAATTCTAAGAAATCCTTGGTATCAGATGATGCACTGCCCATTGCGGCTTTTAATACTGCTGTCAGCTCTCTTTTTTTTTTGCAAAATGTGACGAAAGTATTTTTTCCACACAGGTCTTCAATTAAAAACCAATGGAAATCCTTTTTTCAATTATGTGCCAGCATTTGCAATCCTGTGTGGATAACAGATTGTCCTTTGTTGTGGCCACAATGACCCTCTGCCAACTGTTTTTTTTTTTTTTTACACGGCCCTAAGCAGAAATGTTTGTCCTTCTTTGAAAGAAAAAAGTAAAATATTCTCATTAAATGATTTGTGTTTAGGCTTGTGTGTGGCCAGTAATGAGAATCGAGCATTTTGAGCAGGCATAATTCTTTCCTATGTTAGGGCTATTGGCATTGCTTTCCAGTAAAATGTTTCATTGAATGGTATTCTGAAAATGTTCATAGCACTTTATTATAATCCAAAAAAAAAAACTATTTTGATCAATTATTTTGCTAGCAAATGTTCCAGGGCATTCATAGAGAGGGTGCCCGCTCCTCAATGGTAAATGTGTGTTATGATCCAAACAAGGGATCAGATGCAGAGGCAGAGTACAATCTAATGGTAAGGTTTATCGATAAGAATATGGTTATGACTGATAGGAACAGAGCCCTGAGTAGAAAAGCACCGCTCATTTCAGTTAATTTAACTGGCAATGAACGAGCCGGGAGGCAGAACTTCCGTTGAATGCGGGAGCTTACTTGAAGCATAACTGTGGTATTTTATTATTTTTAGCAAAAAATATCCGCTTTTCTAGAGTTCTGAAGATACGAGTGGACAAAGCAGACTTGGATTATACTGGACGATGCGTTGGACGATGGTTTGAAAGTTTGTCAACAGACTTTTTGTGTTTTCCCGATACTACTGGGTAACCCCTTTGCTTCCAGCAAAAAAGGAATTTGGATAATTTTTCAAAACTCTCCAGTGGCCATAAAGTTGCGCCAGGTGCAAAACAACTTTGTCTGTTCAAGACATCTAATGGTGAGTAATTGATATACAAATTATAGTTTTTGGCTGGAGTATCACTTTAATCTAGCTGATGGGATCATGTCCTTCAAGCTATAGCTAATGCCAATTACAATGACATAAGCTATGCAATTTGTGTATTATTTAATTTAGCCTTTATTTTACCGGGAAATCCCTCTGAAATAAACAAAATGCAGATATGGCCAAATATTATCCTGATCAAAACCTAACAACCACTCCAAGAGTAAACGCAAGCCAGTCGCAATCTAATTTTTAAGCTCATGTCAAATAACATTCACGAATGCCGTAGCTGGCCAGCTAACTCATATCTGTTATGCTGAGTACAGCCGTTAGTTGTGATGCAAAATGTCTGATGTTGCAAAGTAAAAGGAAATATACACGCAACGTGCAAATATAAGATAGATACTTGTATATCCCAGCGTTTAAATGCTTGTGTGCTTAGCTACCACTTCTGACAACAGGATGCGACCATAGATATATATATAGATCACTTGAGGGTTTGCTTAAATGAAGCATCTGTTTGTACATGCGGAAGTAAAATTTGCACGTACACTCCCATTCATTTTTGCCTACTTGAAAATTACATTTTCAAAAACACTTGCATGTGAGTCGGTATTATTTTGGTATCGCTGTGCAGCGCAATATTTTCTCACCCTAAATATGTGCTTTTTGAAGGATGGAAAGTTGCAAACTTGCTAAAGGAAAGATCGAAATGTGACTCGGTGTCAACGTTAAAGTGCGAGCAGAAAAGATAAGTTAACGTGAACGAGGCTTTTAATGACCCTCTAATAAGATAATTACTTGGACGTTTTCACCATTGTACGAAACGTTGATGAATGTCCCTATATGTGATCAAATTACTCTTTGGTTTCCTCACTTCATTATACCCTGGTTGAGCATATTTGCCTTCAACTGAATTGTTCATATTGAATCATATGGCTAATGCCAACGTTGTTAAAAGGAAGCGGTAGTTAACTCTGGCTACTCCTTAACTAAGCTACATCTTTGCCCCTGTCCCGCTTAAACACTGCACAGCGAGGATTGAGGGGATAGAGAAATGTTTTCTCTCCTGATTTCTAACAGCCAAGCCTTTCTCCCCTCCTTGTCTTTTGGAACTATGTATAGACAGACAAAGCGACTTGTCCACTTGTTTTAAATATTATGCAGGTAAAAAGTATTGTCGCTGAATGTCACTCACAAATATCTAGCTAGTTAGCCACCATGTTCATTTTATTAACTGCTAAGTCAATTAAGTCACCGCGACGGTAGGGATACCAAGGTAGCTTGCTTGTGACCGTTATCAATCGCTCGTGTTTGCTTTCAGTCAGCGGTCTATTCAAGTCAATGGGACGCCTAATTAGCTAGCTAACACGGGTGCGCAATTTTTTTCGATTAAAGTGATACATTTGCGTTTCTACATTAATTTACACATGAAACATTTTATCTGAGCCCTTCAAATGAATATTGCTGCAAAAGGCAGCCACACATCTCGGCATTTAAACGCTTATATTCACTTATTTGAAATTGGCCTCATAGGAAACCATCCATTTTTAAGAAGAAGTCGGGTGTATCAATATGGTGGCTGGGTGCTTCACTTTGGGTAATGTAAATATGACATCATCAGCAATCTAGGGTTCTAAATATATATATCTATGGATGCGACGGATAACCCGGTCAGTATTCATTCTGCAAATGGCGCCGCGCAATTGGTGATTCTCGCCAAAAGGTCACCCAATCAGCCTAGAGCAGAGAACATGAATATTCATATATTCACTTCATAAGTGACGTAAGGGCTAAACACTGGCTATCCACCTTTTTTGTGACTTTGTGATGTTACCCATAAATCATAGCGGCTCTCAGTTCTTCTCCTCCGGTTGATGTGTTTGTTTACGGTTCCATAGCTGTAAAAGCCAACTTTTAGCTAATACAATTGGAAACAGAACGGAGGTGGATACACAGTACGGATGTTTTAAAAAGTCATGATGACAATTCCATTACGGTGCCTCACCCGTCACTTCTCACAGAGGGGCTAGGTGACATAAAACAATGGCCCGATGTTAGCTGCATCTAGTTAATTATTAACCTCCGCCAAACGAAGTTGGCAGGAGGTGTACAGTATGTGATCGCCCTAATGAAAAAGAAGTTAATTCAAGTGTGCTATTAGTATACTTCTTCTAATCTAAAAATAAGAGAGTATACTTTACTTATCAGAGATATACTTTGCAAAGTAATACTTCAGTATACTTAGCCTATTCTGAAAAGTACACAGAGAAGTCTAAGTATATTTGGCTAATACCTCTACAGAAAAACTTGATCATCATACTTTTCTTGAGTATATCTCAAAGTATTAAAATTTTCATGCCTAATGTTCAAGTATACTGGCTTGTAGTTATGCTACTATCAAAAGAATAAGGACATTAAAATATTTTTACCTTACTTGTGGGCTTCTTTGAAGTATACTGCACTATATGTTTACTCAGTTTTTACTATCTCATGGACTTACATATTCCACATGTTTGTAGTAACAAGTCAGCTTTGGGGCAGCATAGCAGAGTAAATAGCACATGGGTGGAGCTGAACTTGATTTTTATGCAGTGTTATTAACCCACCCAGAAATAGATAAACAGTTGTCTGAGAACAGTTGTCTTTTATTTGAGAACAAATTTCACAATTATTGCAGTATTGTCAGACTTAATACATACTCGTTCAAAAAAAGTATACTTCAGGTTTAAGCGACATAAACTTAAAGTACCCATCTAGTTTACATCTAAGTTTTATTTTTTACAGCAAGTACACTACAAGTGAACTTTTAAGTATACTGTGACTTAACTAGTTGTATACCTCCAGCATACTTTTCAATTTATGAAAGTATACATTTAAGTATACTGCAAGTAAACTAACAGATATACTGCTAGTTTATTAGTGGTATACTTCTAGTAAACTTTTCAGCTCATGAAAGTATACTGTGAGATATACTGGTAGGAAACTTAGAGTGTCATTGGATGTTGAATGACCACAGTGAGCCAGGATTTCAGGTTCACATCTCATCAGACAGACAACATCCTCATCACTTCACTGCACCAGAGAAAAGATCCCAACCTACTAGCCCACCAACACCTCCTCCAGCAGCAGCTTACTTTCCCAGGTGGTTTCCCATCCAAGCACAAACCAAGCCTACACCCACTTAGCTTCAGCCACACAGCTGGTTCAGATCAAGTTGTGGTATGGTTGCTAATTTTAAAACTAAAACAGACATTTCATTGTCACTATGTGAGATAGCACTTAAGTTCCAGTCTTCTTTATCTCATGTTTGAAAATAATGGGCACATTTTGCTGTGAATCTGCATATAATGGCCAGCTAGATTGAACTGATATCTCAACTTAAACACAGCAATGTTTGGTACAGGTACAATGTGCAGGGCTTTTATGTCCTCACTCTTGATTCAATCATTTATTAAACAGTATGTACCATCTTTCAAGTATTACAGCACTGCTGCATCTTTTCTTTATTGGGTCATATATTTGACTGTGATACAGAACTCCATTAACCAAAAAACAGCTTATCGGTGTTATCATTTGGAATATTTCATTAGCCTTTGTTTGAGTCCTTCAGCCTACTGGTCAGACTGAAGGCATTGCTAATTAATATTTTATGCATAATTCTGGTTCCATATGAGAGAAAGAGGTTTTTTTTTTGTTTTGAATCAGGATTTCAATGAGAGTTGCCATTGCTGTGTTCTTATACTTTAGCATCCAATACAATATTGTGTTGGAAAATTTAATTTGAATCAATTTTGTTCTCAATCCTGAGTATGTGTTTCATTGTAAATTCTTATTTGTACGTTCATCTGTTAATTCAAGCAGAATGCACTTAAGCATTGTCTACTAGAAGACTACAGGTAACCTCTCGTCAAATTACGTTAAATAATATCTGAATATCAACAGTAATATATTTTAGATAGCAATAATCATAAGCTGTGAGTATGATGTTAAGTTAGCTTAAAGAAGACTTTGAAGTATACTTGCAGTTAAAAAAAAAAATTTGTAGCTCCCTGAAAGTTTAAAACTGAAACAAGTTTAATGAGGAACAAACCTAAAATTTACTCAACGACTTTCATTACTCTCTCATTCTGTTTATCACATGACTGAACTGCGTCATTTCATGGAAAGCAACTTTAATTTCCCTTCGCGTCCAATGTTTGTTTGCACTGCACTAACTACATCGCTCTGCCTATGTACTCAGTCTCACTCACAGACATTCTCAACTGAACGAGCAATGCTTTGTAAATTCAGTCAGCTGATTAGCTAGTTAATGTTAGCTTGCTGGGTACCAAACTAATGTTACATAATGGTTTCTAAAAAGTATTACGTGCACGCTGCCTAGGCAAGTAACGTGAACTTAGTTATGTCAGTGGCGCTTAACTAGCCTCCTGCAGCGCTGAGCCATAGCAAATCAACCAACGTTACACTCTATGTTCAGTTTGGATTGGCAGAAACAGCGAGACATATTGCTAAATGATTTCTTTCCCTCCATGCTGTCAGCCAATGCAATTTTCACAAAAGTGAAATAATGGATCATGTAAAGAATATGTCATGACCTGGGCTATGAGAAAAGTACTTCAGTTATGTCATAATGAGCCATAGCCACTCAACAAGGTTATGACTGTGCTGCCTTGGCAGAGGTTTGCACTCAAGGAGTGCTATTAGTTTTCTTGTGTTTTCTGAAGGCGTCGATGGCAAAGAATTGCAAAATTGTAAAAGCATGCAGGCAAATAATTACCTGCATAGTAACAAAATAGGTAAAATGCTCTTCAAGAAACACTGCGACTTCATGTTTCTGAAGGCAGCTGTTGAGCCCAGCCAGAGTGTCAGTCAAGCTGAACATACAGCGTGGGTAATGCTGAGGGAAAGTGGTGTTGTGGAGACAGACTGCTCGTGTATTGCCGGATTAGGGAAATCATGTAGTCTGGCAGCAGCTATTCTGAGGAAGGCAACGTTATTCATTAAACCAAAGCACCCTTCAGTTATCCAAACATCGGAGCAATTAAATATATTTACAAAGACGTTATTGTGCTTTAATTGCCGATGTACATGCTTATGCTCAGCGGCGAGTCGTTAAATGATGAACATTTCTGATAGGACCACTTCTATGGCTCTGTTATGAGAGATCCCTGCCCGTCCGAACGAAGAACCGAAGGAAGGGAGCAGCTTGTAATCCCCCTCAACGGAACAGAGCCACAGCAGCAATGACCTCACTAAAGAGACATTGCTATAGAACGAAAATTTAGACAAAGAGAGCCAGGTTAATGAATACAATAGATTGGTGGAGCTGGGGTGGAGGAGGGTTGTTGAGCAAGCGCACTGAGGAGCAGCTTCCCAAGGCGAGCTTAAGTAGAGTAGCATATTACCACCCAAGCAATCAGGCAGCTAGGTCAGATGACAGTCATGTGCATTCAGGTAGAAGCTGCTCCTCTGTTGGCAGGCTTGACTCCATAGCTTATCAGAACTTACGTCAAGTCTTCATTTTATTGATATCATTATTTCTCTTGTTTTTGTTGTTTGGGGTTGCTGGCTGTATTTGTTGCTGTCATTGGCATCAAGGCTACCGGTAAAACAAAACTGAACAGCGGAAGTAGCCATTCTGTCAAGGCAGCGCCCATGGGCTTCTGGTGAAACTTGTGGATATAACTGAGGCCAGACTGATAACAGTCAGTGATCGTTGGGAGCGACCAGCACTTGATATGTATGGATTCCAAGCTAGTAATCTCACCTTTTAGTGCTTAATTACCCAAAATCTGTCACAGTTTACTTTGCCTGATTAGCTAACAAACATTGATTTGTACAGTTGCAAAGACTAATTTGTAGAATGATGGTCCGATTTATTTTAGAAAGCATTATGGTATGTTGAATCAAAAAGTAATGAGGCAATTTCCTGTTCCCATAAATAACAATGTAAAATTCCCATGTGTTTTGAATATTCTGAACTCGTTAAGCTCATGAAATGGCACGAATTTGTGTAAATTTGTTTATCTGGCTTATTGTAGTCAAGAAAGTTAATTGTGGCTCAAAAGGCATGAGATTTCAGATGCATTCATCTTTATGCTTGTATCATTAAGTGAAGTAACATCTTACGATTACTTCTGCTCTGACAAAATGCTAAAACAAAATATGAAATTCAGAAAAGCTTTTGTATTTTTTTTTTTGCATTTAGTTGGATTATTGTCATCCTTACAATATCACATCCATTGTATAAATGTAGCCAATATGCAATCACTTTGTCATTATAATTTCTGAGTCATTATAGGTTTTATATTGGTTTAGATTTTTCAGCAAATACAGTGTTTGATTTTTAATCAGGAAAACAAAAATTAGAGTAATTAAGAATAACAAGTGAGGTTACTGCAAGCCTTTCACATCTTTATCAGCACACCACTGATTTTGAGAACTATTATGTTTCAAGGAGAATGGACCATATGCTTTAATTGCTCATGAAAAGAAATACCATTTGCTTGCCAGTTTTCTTGGAGCCACCATGATTTTATTTTGCATATTACAGTAATCATCAGAGTTAACATAATTTGTGAACTCAAGCTACATGTAACGGTGTTCTGTTTCATTCTTCTGTCATCTCATTGGTATATTTGAGCCCAAAGGGAATGTAAAAATACCTGTTCCACATCTTTATTATGTTTTCAGATGAGAGCAAAGCCACCTGTGCTGTTATTGAATTAGTTTAATGTTAAACATATACCTTAGGACAACAGAACAATACAAAGTAAAAATATGGTTAAATATTTTAATAAAAATGTGCATTTCATGGAAAATGGGAAATAAAACAATATAGGGTGTATCAGAAAAAAGTGCACTCTCTGAGAAACAGCATAAAACTAAAATGCAAAGATATTTAGACAATCTGGTCATACGTGTTGATAGACGTTGTAATTCTCCTTTGATTGACACCAGTGTCGTGGTTCAGTATTCACGCTTCAGTGAACGCAGCTAATTTGAATTTCGCAACATAAAAGTCCGTTGCGCATGAAAGTGCTGGGGTTCATATGAGATCTTTCACCATGGATGACAAGTTCCATTGGTGTTATACTTGCATGCATAAAACAGGAAAAATAATTCCATGTTAACCCCCTACCCTCGGTACAAATATTTCACATATCAGTGAGAGACTGACAATGCATTGCAAAATTTGCTCAATCAGTTAAAATTGGGACAGTTTTATTCCAGGATTTTAGCTGAAAGGCAGCCACTTCAAACGTCAAACGATTCCGGCGCATTTAGTCCTCCACACAGGCCCCGTTCCTTCCCACACAAATTTGTGCCCATCTCAATATATCCGTGACGGCACGCCTAATCGTGGCTCTGTTCAGCTTCAGCAGCTGAGAATCCTCTCCAGGTCTTCAAGATCAGCAGGTTGAGTGACATACACCTTCCACTTCAGGTGGACCAAGAGGAAGTTATCCAGTGGGGTCAGGTCGGGGGACCGTGGGCGCTCCACTGGCTGGTTCAGTGCCACAACTGTGTCGCCGAACATTTCGGTCAAGCGGTCGGTAACAATCCACCCTCTGTGCCGGGGGAGCCCTATCTTGCGCCCACCAGGCACGCTGAAATTCACCACTCCAGTGACGCCGAAACCTGTGGATGTGGGTGATTTCTGGAGCCATACGTTCATTCAACATCTGGAGGTAGTCTTCCCCATTGAGGTTTTGGCGAAAAAAGAAAGGACCAATGATGGACCCTTTGCCTACCAAAGTAACCCTGGCAGTGACTTTGTGCCTATAATCTTTGCGCTGAAAATCAAAATCAAGCGGTTGCTCTCCCCGAGGCAAGTATTCCCCGATTATTAAGAGAATTGACCATGGCATTCATGGTGAATCCTGATTCATTGCCAATGATGAAATTCTCCAGGAAGCATTGTCGCTGTGCAAGAAAATGGCCACCCTTGAAACATTCGGATGCTCCTCCTGCATGCAAGTAGCTGCTCGCCCTCAGTCATCAAATCCACCCTCATTTGTTGATTTGATTATCCTCAGTGGGCAACACAGTGGTGCAGTGGAAAGCACTGTCATCCTATAGTAAATAGAAATAGCTTGGGTTTGAATCAACCAGTTTTTGCATGGAGTTTGCATGTCTCCCTGTGTCTGCACAGGTTTCCCACAGGCACTTCAGCTTCCTCACACATTCAAGATATGGGTTTAACCCCTGTCGGTGCGCATAGCAGCTGACTACCCTGCTTTATCCATACACCCCTGCATGGATGGCAGGAGGGGTTACAGAGCAGAGCCATTGTAGCCAAATGTTGCTGTATTGCTGCTTCGCAATTGAATTATAAGTTTGACAAACCTGCTCTTGACCACACAAACATTAATAAGAATGTTGCAGACAAGAATGTGAAAAGTTAGGCACTGCCCATTAAAATTCCTAGCGGCTCATCCCCTTATGGAATGTAGTTTCTGCTGATATAAGCAGAAACAAATTTTGGGACTTCAGCCCTGAAGTGAAAAAGAAAGCTGCCATTTTTATTCACATTAACCAGCCAGCATAATGGGCTTTGTTTCAACTAACAATATCCCTTTCTTCATGGCCTGTTCAAACAGTGAACTTGTGAACGTTATTATGGCTGATTAATGTGACTCTGCTGCACAAACCACTCTGTCATTATCAGGATTGTGACTGACAACAGTGGTTTACATCAACCACAGCTGACAACACTTGTTCTCATTTCCATTTTTGACATTGCAATCCCTGGCTCTACAACAAAGACATAATTTTAATGGACTGAAAACAGTTTTAATAAGGTATGTGTTATACATAACATGAACAGTTTTCCTGAATGAAAAATGAAGTCTCGATGGAAAATGTATGTGCACTAATTTCACACAAAGAAGACAAGATTAGATACTTTCAAGGCAAACCTTTGTGGGTCCCATAAGCGGAGACTTATATGCATCTGACTCTTGTTCATGAAGACAGAAGAGAGAACTGAATGCACACCTGATACTGCAAAGGTATGTAAAAGGAAAAATGCAATAAAAGTGAATGCATAGCTGAAAAAAGGAGCACATTCCTCCTCTTGCGTACAACAAGGAATACAGAAGCGTTTTTTTTATTATTTCTTCCGTGAGCACTTTTATTTGCAGTATTACTCAAGTGAATACTTCTTACACCATGGCTGCAATCTTCAGATCTGCAGAAACAAAATGTCACTACTGAATGAATGAATGAATGAATGAATGAATCTTGCACTTGTACTCAGTTTAATACAATGAACTTGTGCAAAATCGGTCTGTCTTCAGTCTGCCTTATGGAACAAGTGTTTTGGTTTGGTCCCTAAAGATTTGGCAACATCAATTTCATGAGCCTAAATCACAAGAGCACTGGCCTTAGTCATGTAAAATGGTAAAATTTGAACCTTTCAATTCAGTTCCATTTCACAAAAATTCATTTATGAATTGTTTAAAATAAAAATTCCAAAAGAAGATCATTCTGTGATCACTCATTTTCAAAAGGAGCAGTTAAGTCAGCGTAACCTGCAGTTTGTGTAAGTAACTTGCTAGTGTGCACACATTAAGCTGCATATTCATCTTGTTCTATCAACTTTTATAGTATATATGCCTTATCTTCTTCATCAGATGGTATTTATTCCAGTGGATCTTCTGCAGTGTAATCTTAGGACAGCATTCAGTTGAAATTTCCTTAAGGAACCCCTGTTACTTCATTTATTTCTGTTCCCACCATTTTGTGCGCTGTCCTCCCTCACTTCCCCCAGAGAGTTCAAAGCAGTGGTTTTGTACAAGTATGCTACTAACAAAGTATTCAAGAGCCCTTTCTACTCGTACATAAAGTTCAAAAGCAGACTACTCACTTTGATGTGTTTGGGCATATCATTGTTTCCAATCTGTGAGGTGAAATGTCAAAAAGATAGCTGAACAAGAACAGGATCAGAAAACACTTTGTTGTGAATGACTTTGGTGTTAACTGATTAATGAGCTTCTGAGCCAAAGTTAATTGTGTTTCGTTCTACAGATATGCAGTTATATGGAAAATCTATCTGTAATATATCTGATAAAAGGAGAGGGCTGTGAATGGGAAACAGGAAAGCAAATAAGCAAATAATCTGCATTTGTCAGGTGCATTACCTTGAAGTTTTTTGCGTAATTCTCACATGCGATATCGATATTGAATACAACTTGAAATTAATTGACACATGACTTAAGATGAACATATGAATAAACCAGGGCTGCTCAAATCACGGTCCTCGAGGGCCGAGAACTGTGTGTTCTAGATCTAGGCTACTTAACATAGCTTTGCCTGTAGATGTTTTTGCTGATCATGTGAAATTCATGGTGGATGCCCAGCAGATGCCCAGCTTCAAGGCAGAAAGGATTGTTCTTGAAGCGACCGTTGTGGTATTTGTCTTATATGACCACATAGGACAAAATCAATAAGATCCAATGACATGCACAACAGTGATCAGATTAATGGAAAAAAATTGATTACCATTTTTTGCTAGTTATTATTCCAATTGATTAGCAATTGTTTAGCATATCTGAAAAACTATTTGCAAAAATGAGAACAGTATCAGATTTTAGATGACAAAAGGGCTTTTTAAAATTCTTTCCTGATGACAGTTTGCAATGACAAGAGAAATAAAACTCCACTCTGAATGCAAAACAAATTATTTCCAATAGGCATCAATTTTACCCTGAACAATCATAATTTAATACAGCACACTTCCGTTTCCCAATGAAATTTCTGTAAACTACTACTTGTAACCTGCAGTACAGCTGTCTTATCTACACCTTACTGTAGCATAATTTGTTTGACGCCTGATCAGAGATGTGAAAGCATCCATTCCCATTAAAATTCAGTCACACAATGCACTCTCCAACTCAGTCACATTTTGACATCCCAACATCTTGTATTTGAATGATCAGAGATCATTGTGCATGTTTCGAGAGAGGCCGCTGGCGAACTTGCGATTCCCTAAACCACACGGCAATGAGAGAAGTTTTGATGATGGGCTTACTGTGATGTTTGGGTGGCTGGAGGAGCATTCAGGTCTGTAAAAACATAAAGCATAAATCCAGTCAAGGCGATTCGGAGTTAAAGCCGAGAAAGGTGGAGGCCTGATACGGAATTATTTTTATTACAGCTAAAACCAAATCACATCAATTTAGTATAACCGTGATTACAAAGATTTCCCTTAACTAGTGTCCGCTAGGGAGGAAGATGGATAGTTTCATAATCTGAAGAGTAACGTATATGCGATAGCATGCACAACAAGATAATGCAGCTAAAACTAGCTTAGGAAAAATAAGCTGGTAATCAATGTTGAAAGAGATCGTCTGCGTGCGATAGCATTGAAAGTGACAAATCAGAGCTATAGAAACTTCTCCAACAGGCATAATTACAACCATAGATTCACCAGCCAGCTAGCTGTACCTAAGGGATTGTTTTTGAACTTGCCAGCAAACTAGCTAACGTCCTGCAAATGAGAAAGTTCAGTTGGGTTAGGCACTCACATATCTGCTAGATGATGAGCCTGAGTTTATCTAACGTTCATGAGAAGTGATTCTCATTGACCTCCACAGGACAGTCGCTGCACGGGGAGCCCTATCTTATACAGAAAATAATGCAAAATAGTACGCGCGCACCGCTTTGGAAATTATCTCAGTTGGTTCCGCAAATCTGAATTTAATATTGACTGATTTTTTTCCCGAATGCAAATTGCGCCTTCTTGAGTCTGTGAGCCGGTAAAGTTGTATCTTGTTTGATGGTGATATTTCGAATTATCACTTTCATTTAAAAGATTTTGATGTTTTCTAATGTTGTTGTAAACGGCTTCTCCGAATTCCATGCGAGAGTTGAGAGTTGGTGTTTAAGTTGACGCTGGTGATTGTAAACTGGAGCACATGACTCTTAGCTCACAATATAATTTACTTTTTTATTTTAAAATATTTTCCCTTGGAAATTACTAAATATTGGTCGATGCTATAAATGATGCACAATTTTTTTTTTTATTTGGCATCTCCAATCCCACTCGAATCTGGAATGCCAAATTGGTGAACTATATACAATGCTTGCTTGTTTTCGACCCCTTGTTGCCAATTCAGGAGAGTGAAGACAGATCACGGCTCTCCTCAGAAGCACATGCCTGTCAGTCACCGCTTCTTATACACTCATTGGTTGAATCTTCGCAAGGTCAGAATGAGGGCAGAGGATACCCGGACATGAACAGACTTAGAATCTTCCTGACGAGCGCCCGTCTGGCCAACAGGAGGCGCTTGAGCAATGAACACGGCAACTATTATTTTCCCTCACCGGCAGTCCCTTCCCAATTTGAAACCCTGTAGTGCAATAGCCAATTATGCACTAAAAGCTGCCGACCACTGCCGGTTGGTACTACAGAGGCTCGAACCCGCGACATGATAGTCACTTCTGCACTGCAACGCAGTGCTTTAACCGAGTAGCTCAATGATGTGCAATTTTACATTGTCAGAAATAAGTTTGAATGCGTTGCTTATATGAACGCATGGGTCCCAGTTTCACCTATGAAGATAGGCATTAGAAAATATGGGATTTTGGTTAAACTTTGAGCGCCAGTAGCTCCTCAGCTGTTCAACATAGATATTCCAACATATATGTCAAAATTTTCAGCTTGATCCACTCTACAAGTTGGAGTTATTTCCAAGGCCATAGCTCCAAGGTTGAAAAATTATGTGAATGCCTAGTTGGTTTACATGAAACTGCCGCGAAACCTCAGATAAGTTCATGCCTATGACAGCTGGCAAAGTTAGTAAAGTTGGGGCAAGAAATAAAATCATATCGCCTTGATATGGTGATCATTCACAAAGATATACCTCTGTTATCGTTAGTTGGCTTACTAGCAACTAGGTGGCTATATCCAAAGATCAACGTAATTTAATACGCGATGGCTCACTTGGCAGAGTCTCACTGTCACGACCAAAGATGATAGAGCGTTGACTGGACCAGAAAGCTTCCCGAGTCCCAAGTGCATGCATAGACTGCCCAGAAGGTGATTGGTTGGTATGCAAATAAGGAACAAATTCCGCCCAAATTCAGAAGTTTGAAGGCCAGTGAGTCGGTATCCATGAAATATCATTAAGATTGTTTGAATCACATTTTTTTTTTGCGAAGGGATTGTTATTATGATTAGCATTTCATCAAAAAATGCAGAAATTTGATTTGTATTTTTTGATGCGAATTCGCCTGATCAGATCACTGCACGACTGTAAATTCTTGCGCATATACTCTTGGTCTCTCCAGAAATTTTTATGGCAAACGCAATTCACTATTTTTAACAAAAAACAACACTTCAGACATGGGGAATGTCCACATGGTAGGGCTTCACTGTTCCAAAGTAAATTTTTAACAAAAATGAAGCTAAACTGTTCAATTTGAACATGGACTTGTCATAGCAAACAGTGCTAAAAATGGAGCACTTTCTGCCTTGAAGCTGTGCGTGCACTGTCACTCTTTTTAAACACACAGACCCATCTATAGTCACCACAGTTCTCAATGCGGAAACCTTTAGTCACCACTCATGGTTTTAGATTTGTCTCGAAAGTTGTGATCCCAATAAAACATGGCCAGGAGCAAAGTATATTATTGCACATGTGCAGAATGTTTTTCATTAAAAAAACTTCTACAAATGAAATTACTCGGATTACTGCATTTTTACAGAGAGATATATCATACAATCATAAGAAAAATGAATTCTAGCCTTTTATCTTACTTAGTTCCCGAGTTTCATTTTTTCATTTTGTGTGAATATTTACTTGTGAATTTTTTCTAAGAATTTTGAGGAGGTGACCTGGGACCCCCTAGATGATTTTGCGAAGAATGACCCCCACTGATGATCTTATCTTATAGCCAAACTAAAAGCTCACTGGTTTCTACACCACAGGCTTTTTAGCTTGATTGGTTAGCTTCAACTGCAACAACTCTGACTAACGTCTTCTGTCAATTAGTTTAGCAATGGACTGATCAACAACAAAAGACAGATGACAAAGTGGTGTGGCAGTGACTGATGTCAGGTTAAGCCAAGCACTCAATGCAATGTCTTCCAATTACTCCTAACTTCCAGGACTAGATTAGATATATTAAATGGCTTGATTTTATTGGTTTACAGCTCTAGGATTCTACGTCTCCAGACTTTTTGTCCTTGGACTCTTCGTCCCTGGATCGTTTGTCCCCAATAATGCTGTGCTCTCTTTCTGCCCTCACGCAAACCCTAACCGTTATATCATGGTCATCCATCGGTCTGTCAACGATAGTTGCTCATTTTGTGATAATTAGGGGACGAAAAATGTGGGGAAGAAATGACCTTGGGGATGAAGAGTCTTTGGACAAAAAGTCCGGGGATGAAAAGTCCAGTGACAAAAAATTCAGAAATGAAAGATCCGGAGACGGAAATTCAAGTAGCCAAAGACTGGTTTGCTGCAAACTAGTGGCAGTAGAGGTGCAAAATGGAAAATAAGTGCCGCTGATGTTCATTATCTGTGCATGAAAATAAAAAAAAAATCGGCAGATGACAGCACATCAACTCTGTGATTATATTAATAGCTCCAGAAGTGAAGAGATGAAAGTTTCAAGATTTACTATTTCCTGACGCCTTTGTGAAAATGGTCTGATTGGTCATGTAACTGCCAAGAGCTGGCAACATGAAAAAAGACTTGAGTTTGCTAAGAAATTCAAAGATTGGACGCCCATGGGCTGGGACTGATGAGTCAAAATTACAAATTTTTCACCCAAACGCAGAAATTATGCACCCGGTAGAGTTGGAGAATATTTCATAAATTACTGTTTAACCCCTTCAGTAAAACATGGAAGTGGTCATACCATGGTTTGGGGTTCAGTCTGCTCGAAAGGAGCCAGGGATCTCATAAAAATCGACAAAATCATGGATCAAAATAAGTATCACAGCATCCTTGTGAGGCACATTGTGCCATCTGGAAAAAGACAAATTAGTTGGATTTAATTTTTCTACAAGATTTTGACTGTAAACATACTTCTGAGTCGTGCAGAAATAATCTTGGTTGGAAAAAAACATCTGGTGACTTCGCCTGCTCAAAGTCCAGACCGTAATCTGATTAAGCGAATCTGTCGTAATATCGAGAGAATCACTTTGGAATAAACTTGGACCCATATGGAATGGTTTAGCGAGTGAGGAAGTAAAACTAGAGTGTTCAGGTGAACACGTGTCGCCTGCGAAGCTTACGTGAAAGTGTGACTACCAACTGAAAGTGTGACTACCGGACAAACAGACAGACGGACGGACAGACAGCCGCCGGACAAAGTGATCCCCATGTGCTGCTATGCTTCGCAGGCGACGCAAAAAAAGTGAAAACTATGCCTGAAAGATTAAATGTTGTCATGAAAGCAAAAGGTGGCCACACTCGATATTGACTTCTTCTCCCAAAAAGGCAGTATTATTTTTGTTTTTTCTATATTTTGTTGTCTGTTTACTTATTTTATTTTCATAATCCAATATGACATGAAATACATGCATGAATAGTAATTGGTTTCTGATTTATATTCCTTTTTTTAAGTGCGTTAAGTGTACGAACAACACTGCCCACTACTGTACGCGAAAAACCGGTATTAATTCCCACTGAATGCTTTCTTTTATATTATCAGCACAATTGTATTGATTTACTCTTGCAAAGTGAGTAAATTATGTTAAGGGTTTATTGCACAAATTTTATTCACTGAAATCTTGGATGAGAGACAGCTGTGCTTCTGAAGATTAATTTATTTGGCCAAGACGAGACATTTACACCAAGTTTTTTATTGGTAATTTCAATTTATTCAAATATGCTTTGTCTAGATTTTTTTAAGGAAAATTGGACATCTGGGAAACACATTGGAGCACGCATTCAGTGCTGGAATTTCCTTGTCAGTTAAAGGCTTTAATAAGTAAGAAAAGACAGAGGATTTATAAATGCTTATGTAGGATTCTATGCATGAAAACACTATACATTAGTATGATTACACAGCAATCAGCCATAAGATTAAAACTACTTGTCTAACATAGCTGGGATCCCCTTGTGCTGCCAAAACAGTTCCATCAAACCAACATCACTTGAATTCCTAACCTCAGCGTGTCCCAGCAGAACATTTCCCAGAGTATCACACTCCCTCCCACAGCTTGTTTTCTTCTCACAGTGCATCCTGTTGCCTTCACATCCCATATCAATGATGCTCACACACCCTGCCAAAGTTCCTTTTCAACTGCTCCAAGGTCCAGTTCTGAAGCTCAGGTGCACATTGTGGATGATTTTTCTTGTGGAATGGAGTTAGAATGGGCACTTTGACTGATCTGCAAGCTAAACTGTTCAATACACAGCAGGGTAATAATATAATAATAATAAGCTTTATTTATAGAGCACTTTTCAAAGCAAAGTGCTTCACAAAAGTAAAGGACAGGAAAAAGGAAATGCCAAGATATAATATACAAATGATACAATAATAAACAAGGCAATCAGAGATAACAGACCTGGCCCCAGCCACGGGCTGACAGACAGACTGACAGAAACACACACACACGATCATTGCTTAATGATCCCCTAGGGGAGGGGCCAGGTAATAATAGAGAACTGACAGATGAAATATTCATTCTCTATCCCTGCTTATTCCTCTCTATGGTCACGGGGCGAGCTGGAGCCTATCCCAGCTGACTACGGGCAAAGGCAGGGACCCACCCTAGACAGCTTGCCAATCCATCGCAGGGCACTAACACCATTCACTCTCACCTACAGGCAATTTAGTGTCTCCAATTAACCTTTGGACTGCGGGAGGAAACTGTAGTACCCGGAGAAAACCCTAATGAACACAGGTAGAACGTGCAAACTCCGCACAGAAAGGCCCCAGGCCAGATTTGAACCCATGACCTTCTTGCTGTGAGGCAGCAATGCTAACCTCTGTGCCACTGTGCTGTCTACAAATGAAATATTTCAGATAATTTACAAGCAAGCAGCAGGTCAAATAAAATCGGGACGTGCTTTCCAGTAAAAGAGATTTAAAAGAATGACACAGACTCTGACAGCCTAATTTTCTCTGGCTAAAGGAAAATCCACACTTAAATGGCCAAGTCTGGCTTATGATAGCAAGAGTTCAGTTCCATCAAAGTGGCTGAGATTAGCCCCACACTGGTAACCATGGAAACTCTGGTTCTGGCTAAGCCTGATACATCCAGCTAAGTTTAGATTTCTGTTCCATCAACCTGAGCCACATCTCTGTTCCATCAAGGTGGTTATTGTGAAACCCAGCCTAGTAACCACGGTGATTTAAGCTGCAGGGCAATCCTGCCCTGTAGCAGGTTTAAGGCGAGGATTAGCTTCACCTATGTTCAAAGAATGTCCAATAGACTGGAACAGACAGCCAAAAGACAGTTCTGCCAGTGCATTTACACGCTCACAAATGTCATGTAATGATAATAATATGTGAAACAAAAATATTACTTTATTTAAAACATTAACTATTCAAAAATAAACAAGATCATTCAAATAAAGGCAAAATAAAACAATAAAAAAAATTAATAAAATTCCAATTGGCAAGCATATAATCAAAAATTTTTGCAGGAAACAGGAATGTGCTATCACTTTCGAAAATAAATCAATTTGGTCAATATCAGTAAGCCTATCTACATTCATTTTGTCCCCTTTTTGCAGGATATTTTTAGTATAAAATACAACCTATTGAATGACCTCTGTGTCACTTTTGCATGTAGCTTGTCGACGATATTCTGCCAGGCCACCTCCCTCGCCCTGTTGATGGCAGCAGTGGTCCCTTTCCTTGTGGTAATTTCCTGATAATCCTCATAAACCCCCAAAAAGAGGGTTTGCTCTGCTGAGGAGACGCAGAGAAGGGAGAGCGGGTAGAGTGGAAGGCGCAAATTTCGAAAGTATAGCGTTTTGTTTGATTATTAGATAGTTTAGTGTTTTGCTTGAAATTCAGAATTCCGAACAAATGGACAGTGATGAGGTGGAAGGGGGCAAAAAGAAAAGGAATAAAGGAATAAAGTGGCAATGGTACTGATGAAGGGCCGTTTGTTGTTGAGATGAAGGTGGAAGGAAATGGATGGGAAAACAATCGTCTATTCAGTGATTATCACTTTGTCGGGAAGTTTGTCAAAAATGTAACTGGGGACGTAAAGGATGGCAGGGTATGGAGAAGTGGAATTGTGATAATTGAATGTAAGACGACAAAACAAGGCAAAACAGTTAAAATAAAATAATTGGATCTTTTTCGAATTACATGTATCAGCGGCCAATTAAGACGGGTGTTACTGGCGGTGTCCCTTATTCCGTTAAAATTGGTTCTTTTTTGGAAGTGGAGGGAGTTTGTGCAGCTCGATGCATATCGAGACAGGAAGGAGCAAGACAGCATGGTGGCATTGCTTCAATTGCTTCATCGGTCTAAGCGCGCATACCGTAAAGGCTGTGTCCTTCTCGCAGCGATCTGGGTTTGATTCCGGCTCAGGTCATTTGCTGCATCTCTTCCCCCATTCTTCTCCCAAACTTTCCTGTCTCTCTACACTGTATAACTGTCAAATAAAGGAAAAATTCCTGAAAAGAAATCTTTAAAAAAAAATATATATGTGTGTATATATCACACTCAGTGTTGCGACACATTCGCTATGTAAAAATTATTGAAATTCTTCAGCGACTGGTGCCACAGTCTCCTTCTGTCGGTTTAGCCCATACTGGATAGCCTTCATAGCCCTCGTGGTCGTTGATTGATGTGCCTCAGGCACCCAAAACCCTGTCAGCAGTTCATTTTTGTTCTTCCATGGATCGCTGTCAGTTGTTACTACTAACAAGACACATTCACTGGTCAAAAAATTTCTGTTTCCTCTCCGTTTGTCGTAGTTCTGTTTTTGCCTCTGTTTTGCCTTTTCCAGGTTACTGCTTGCGAATTTTTTAAAGTGTGCTATCTGGCTAGCTGTAGCCTAAGCAGCTGTGTCAGGATCACACAGCCCTGGGGTTAGTGCAGCCTCTAAGGGACCTTTTAGAGGTTGATTTAAATTGAGCTCTGGTGGTGTGACTCCTGTGGACTCATGCACTTCTGAGTTCAATGCAAAATGGACCTCTGATAAGAATTTGTCTCGGTTCTTATTATTTTCCTCCACATATGCAGCAATCATTGTTTTCACATTTCGGTTTACCCTCTCTGCGGATGGCACACCCCAGCGTGTCAGAATGTCTTTTGTCAGTATCTGAGATACTGACTTTGCCGTGTGTACCAAGGAATGCCTTTTTCATTCCCCTGTTGTTCCTGCAAGCAATTTTAATTAGATAGGTGGAGTGAGGTAGTAGCTCCACACATGAATTCATTATTCAATTAACATGTGGGTTTATATAAGGCAGCTGGTTTAGCAGCCAGGATATATACTTCTCCAGGCTGAGTTCACCCATCTCTGTTGTGCTGTAGGGCTTTTGCCGTGGCTTTGCGCAAGGGAAACATTTCAACCCGTCTAGGGTAATAGTCAATAAAGATGACCAGGTAGAGTTTACCACTGGAGCCTCGTGAAAGGGGTCCCATGAGGTCTACTCCGAGCATCTCCCAATCTTCATGTACCATAGTTTGCCGGAGCTTCCCTGGGGCTTCCGGGTCTCAGGTTTATAGAGCTCACACACTTCACTACATTGGACATGTTCCCTTACATCCATGCTCATCATGGGCAAGTAATCAAGGGCTTGCAACCTTCTATATGTCTTGTATCACCTGATATGGCCAAATAAATGATTATTGTGATAATGGAGAAGCTGTTGGCGGAATGAAGATGGAATACAGACACTTGGTATAGTTTATCCTCCAATATGGTGAGCTTGGTTTTAAAATTTTCAGTTACCTCTCGTTTTTCCAAGTTTTGGAAATGCCAATAACGGCATCTTCCTGCTGGGCTTTCCCGATGTCCTCATCTGCAACTTGGAGATTTTGAGAAGGGTCCCTCTTGGAACATAACACCATAGCACAAGTGGCAGGTTGATTTTGGGGGTCATCAAGGAGAGCTCATGGCAGTATCAGGCACTGTATTGTACTTACCTTTATAGTATTTTTTGGAACGTGTTCAGGCATCAAATTCAAGATGAGTGAATGTTTCCTGAAAAGCAATAAAGTTTATCAGTTTGAACATTGAACATCTTGTCTTTGTTGTGTGCTCAATTGAATATAGGTCGAAAAGGATTTGCAAATCATTGTATTCTGTTTTTATTCACGTTTTACACAACATCCCAACTTCATTGGAATTGGGGTTTGTGTGCAGTGAGCTTCATGAGTGCAACTGTCCATTGGGAATCTCATAGATTTTTCATAATATTTTAAATATTTAAACAGTTTAACATAACTTATTTTGCTAACTTTTCAAAAACATGGCTATAAAGTGCTTTACACTTGGCAGGACTGGATTATAGAAAGGGCCAGTGGGGCCAATGCCCCGGGGCCTCGGACTCCCAAGGGGCCTCTGAGCAGCAGAACACGTGAGGCCAAAGACTTTCTTTGGGAAGTTGAATGCCTTGGTCCTCAGTACACAATACATTAACTGACTTACGGCTACTAAAAGCATGAGCTGACCACTGGGGGCCCCAATGTTTACGTGACGCTTCAGAGTTTTTTAACCTTGCCAATGAGAAACTGCCAGGGTGAGCAGACATTTTCCCCTTAAAGCAGAATAAAAAATAAGTTGCGGAGTAGTTAGGTGCCAGACACATCTCAGCTCTTTATCACTCCTGTCAATAGAGTCAGATCTTGTCAGACTGCTGGATTTTGACATTATGATTGATGCTTTTGTAACAAAGAAGGTAAGAAAGGTGCCATTATAGGCAGGGCTGGACTGGGCATCTGGCATACTGCCCAGTGGGCCGATAGATTTTAATGTAATTAGGGCTCCAAGCTGTGATAGCTGGTGGTGGGTTGCTTGGCCCACAATGCCTGGGGTAAACTTTTTAGTCTCAATTTAGCCCTTGCTATAAGAAAGTATATTTGTGTGTCAGGGGGTATAGAGGGCTGTCAGTGGCCGTGGGACCGTAAGGCCAGGGTGGAGGGTGTGGAAGCCTCCAATAGACATGTGCCTGGGGCCTCACAGGACCTTGATCCGGCCCTGCCTATTAGGCTTTTAATATTTGCTTTACAATAGTTATTTCTAAATGGGGTAAATGCACCCCATTTGTAAATAATATAAATACCATTCCTTCCAATTTAACAATTTATTGCCAAACAATGTCACAGGGGCACTACAAACAAATCACCAAATCAATATAATATATCTGAATATAAATTACTAAAATCCAAATAAATAAAATAATTTAAGGGAAAATGTTTTTGGTACAAATGGATGACTGCTAGCAAGGATAGCCAAAAGTGTTAGGGGGTAAAGGCTGTATAAAAACATATAGAACACATATGTATAAATAGCCTAGTTTAAATATAGGCGACAGAACATCTAACATTATAGTACAGCAGCAATGACTGCCCGTACACATTCCTCATTTGCTCACATGGCATGTAGTTGTAATTAAAGCTAAGAGGCATCTAAATATTAGCCTAAATATAGTGAACATTTCCCAACATCATCCCAAAAAACCATAATACAATGGCTGTACAATAGCGTGGCAATAGCTCACGATGAAATAACCGAGATAATAATACACTACTATGTCATGACTATAGCTTCATCTGGTCATGAAACCTAACTTCCATCTTTTGCTGTTTACGTTAAACCTCTTCTTCGATTACTACATAAGTACTGTACAAACTGCAGACTGACTCTCGGCCGGGTCTGCATTGTCAGACTCGCAAATAAAGTTTGTATTGAGAACTGGACTTGTATTGATCACATAGTTTCTGGCCTTTCAATGAAGGACACATGGTTTCTGGCCCAGCAGTGGAGGTCCCCTAGTGGAGGTCGTCCATCTTGCTGCAGCACATACTCTTGGCCAGCATCCCATGTGTGCCCCGAGATATTGATCAAAACTATTAGGCATAGTAGCTAAAAATGTTTCATGTTGCTTAAGAAATTTGACCTGAATTGGCCACAGTGTCTAAAACATTTTTCCCCCGAGAACAGCCCCTGCCTTGTCAAAGTTCTTAAGTTCCTTTTTCACTCACATCCAACGCGTTGAATTCAAGAACCGATTCTGTGCTTACCATATGTCTACAGACCTTAACATGCCGCTTCTACAAGATAATCAACATTATTCGCTGCATCTGCGTGTGGTTTTAATTTTTGGCAAATCAGTGTACATGCACTCAAATATTCTCTTCAGTTTAGGGAAGAAATTGGATCATCATTTTAGCTGGCATAAGGGCACCATATTAAATCTAATTTTCAAAGGGACAGCGGCCCAAAATCTGAGTTGCAATTTTTTTTTACGAGTATTCACTTACACTCTTTCATTAATTGAAATTTGCTCACAAATACTTGAGTTACTTCCTAAATCCTAGCAAATATAATAAACCAAAAGAAATTATTCAAAACAGAGAATGTGCCGCAAAGTGGCACCCATTGTTTAGCTCCTGAACACAAAATGTAAAACTTTACCAACCATGTTTTTGGGCACAATCACTGTGCCCTTCCTAAGACTCCTGTTTGTCAGGCTGGTTATCTCTGCCCTTCCAGAATGAGGTACAAGGGTAGTGATATTTGCAGTTATGTAAACTGAAACAAACATGTTTTGCAAACATTTGTGGCTTGTTAGTACTCTAATATCTGTGTTGAGTGTCTTAGTTTTAGAAAAAATGAATAACAAGTGAAGAAGTCCGTTTGGGTCCCTTTTATTAGGTTTAGTCTGCAGATTTGCTCCATGTGTGGCCCAATGTATGTTTAAGATTCCTAGAGAGCATTATTTCCTGTGCGTATTTTGACCATGAGGCAAGAGGGTTTTGCGGGGGGAAAGAGTACAGATGAGATATTGCAAAGGAGAATAATTTCACTTCTGAGAAATAGATGCTGTGGCATTATGTTTATTTTAATTATGTTGTGTTTTATTGTGTGAACATACTTCAAACTAGATTCCTTTGTATATCTGATAAGTTTACGACCATTTCTGAATCCATTACATGTACGGCAGTACAGACACTGTTAGTCAAACTGATCTCTGCAAGCATTTGTATATAGTTCTCATCACACATTTACAATGTTAAGGCTGTGTCAAGGAAATAGCCTGTTCTCAATTTTGAACATGATGTAAGCAGGGCAGATCAATGGCAAAAAGTGAATATTTACAGATGTCCTGCCGGCTGGTCCATCTGAAGTAATTTCCATAGAAACACAATGTTAGGAAGTCACACCCAATATTATTTCTCTTTATCTTGTGTCAAAAATGTGACACTACTCGTTCACAATACATAAATTTGTATTGATGAATCATTGCAACAGAACAAAGGTAAGCCATCTGCAAAAACTGTAGAAATTCAGCCCTAAGCAAGAGTAAGAACAGATTTATTTAACAGCCTTCATGACTAATAATCAACTCAACCTTGTTTTTTGCAAATGTTTGCAGTCAGTCTAAAATTTACTGCATGATAATCATCAAAAATTTTGCTTCAAAATAGTGTGGACTACTAATATCCATTCATCCATTCATACCTGTTTATTGCTGGAGAGGATCACAGGGGCTCTCAGCATACATTGGGCAAGAGGCAATAACACATCCTGAACAGCATGCCCATCCATTGCAAGTTCACACACCATTCACTCACATCCATACCTTTGGGCTATTCTTAGCCAGAGGCAATTCTGGACTCTATGCGTGCCCCAGGCGAGAAACCACACCCCAACCTCTTTACAACATAAACACCATATATTATCATTATTCTACCTTGAAATAGTATTAAATAGTCAGTAATCAATTTTATGAAAGTATACAGAGAGTGTTATGTACATTTTTATCCAGCTTCGTTTGCATTTTTTAGCTTCGGTTACAACGGTCCAGTGTGCATGCAAGAAATGAATGGGGTTTCTGAAAATTGGCTAAAATAAGGTCCATAAGTAAATTAACTTGTGGAATCGTAACCAATTTGTTTATTGTGATAAAGTTGTTGAATACTTCAAGCCTTTAAACTCATTGTAAATGTGAAAAAGTAAAGGCTTTGAGACCCTAAAAGGTGACTGATGCTATCAACATGCTAAGGTCAAAGTAATATGGAGCTGTACCATCCACTGCTCTCAGATCATCAGCTTGTTCACACATCATGCATGGCAGTTCAATTATTTTTGTTCAATTATTGTTCATCGGCAGTAAAATTAGAATTTTAAAGACGTGGAGTGCTTAATACTCACAGGATTGTAAGGAAATGCGCATAATGAAGCTCTATCGGAAGTTTCCTTTCGCATGCTTCAGCCAGTTTCAATCTGCTTTCACTTCGACATACCTATGTTGTTGGCCTATCCTCTCGCTGCTGCCTTTTTAAATATGATTCTCTCTGCTTTTAGTACACACAGGCTGCTGTTGTGTGCAAACTGACACTCAGGCCGATATGGAAATTTTCATTTTGGTTTGGAGCTGATCCTTGAGTTATTGTATCAGATTAAGCGATCAGTGCTGACGTACTAGTAGCCACTTGCATTTTTGACAAATTGGTGCAGTGCTGTCACATGTTGTGGATACTCTTTTCTGAATGTCAGAGTTCCTAAGTGCTTATGCACCTCACTGGCTTCAGCTTGCGAGCCCTTTGTGGTAAATCAGCTTTGCATCAGCCCTCCAACACGTTGTGACCTTAGTATTAAAGGTTCTATCTGCCTCAGAAATGTATACGTGATAGAACTTTATAACACTGAGGTCACGCTCCATCTTATCCTTAACAAATGACATTTTTCTTTTGGTTTCAATAATAATGTAAACGGTTTCTCTTTGTCTCTCACTTGAATGTAGGAGCAGTTCATTCATCTTGGGTTTAAAAACCAAGTTGAGCTGCCGAATAGCTCACTCGGTCAAAGCATCGCATTTTGGAACAGAAGTGACTACCACGGCACGGGTTCAAGCCCCGGTCGTACCAACCAGCAGTGGTCGGCAGGTTTTTCAGCGTAGCGCACAATTGGCCATTGCGCTACAGGGATGCAAATTGGGAAGGGTCTGCCTGGAAGGGAAATATCATGGCTGCTTTGTTCGTTGCTCAAGCGCCTCCTGTTGGCTAGCCGGGCGCTTGTCAGGAAGATTCTAAGCTTGCTCATGTTCGGGTATCCTCTGCTCTCGGTCTAAACTTGCGAAGTTTCCACTAATGAGTGTAAAGAAGCAGTAACTGACAGGCGCGTGCTTCGGAGGAGAGCCGGGATCTGTCTTCACTTTCTCAAGTTGGCAACATGGGGTCGCATGCGAGCAAGCCTTGTACTTAGGCTGCGTTCAGACTGCAGGCGAATCTGATTCAAATCGGATTCCTTCTCAAACCTCAAATTTTTAGCGCTGACTGTCCACACAGTTTTTAGCAAGTGTCCAAATCGGATATAGCTCTGTTCAGACTGGGCAACATTATTTACCGATCTGACAGGTTGCTGTAGTAACGACGTTGGAGTGGAGGCATAATGCAGCGCGTGTATTGTGTGAAGTCATATAATTGCGGCAGCGACAAGAACATCAACAACAAAAAACATGATTGAGGCAGGTCATTGGGTCTGGCGTCGCCTTGAGTGACGTCACGGACAGTCAAAGCCGATCTGAGTGGTTGGAGCCATTCAGACTGAGACGCATCTGTCCAAATGCGATTTGAAACTACCTCCCGAAGATAGTTTAGATCTGGTTTGCAAAAATAGGATTTCATGTGATTTGTGACTGCTCAGACTTCAAAAGAACCATCCGGTTCCAATCTAGACTGGCTTAAAATCGGATTTTGTCTAGCAGTCTGAACGTGGCCATAAGTGGGATTGGAGATGCCAAATAAAAAAAAAAAAGCAAAACAAAAAAACAAGTGAAACCTGGGCCAGCCTATCCCCTGAATTCCTGGGTGACACTGGAAACCGTTCAGATTTTCAGCATCAAAGGCATGCCCTCTATTGCCACTGAAGAAAGAACTGATATGGAAAAAGCAATAACTGAATCAGAAATACAAAAGGCCATCCAATCTTTTGCAAAAAATAAATCACTAGGGCCAGATGGCTTTACTGCTGAATTCTATCAAACATTCTGTAATGAGCTATCGCCAATACTTTTAGAAACTTATCATAAAGCATTTATTAATGAATCCTTCTCTCCTACTTTTAATTACTCGCATATCACATTAATTCATAAAAAAGATAAAGATCCTCTGCTATGTAGTAATTATAGACCAGTTTCACTGGCAAACTTGGACAATAACGGGCTTCATGAAAAATAGACATTCTTCTGACAATAATATAAAATAATTTCCTAGTATTAAGTGTGCAAAACAAAATCATACTTCTGCAGCTGTCCGCACTCTTGATGCTGAAAAAGCTTTTGATAGGGTAGAATGGCCATTTTTGTTTTTTACTTTAAAAAAATATGGTTTTGGTTGTAACTTTCAACAATGGATACACATGCTCTATCTGAATCCTAAAGCATCCATAAAAACTAATGATCAAATCTCGAGACCATTTACCCTACACCAGGGAACAAAGCAAGGGTGTCCAGCATCAGCTCTATTATTTAATCTCATGATTGAACCATTATATATCGCTATATGCAGATGATATAATCTTATATTTAATGGACGTTCAATTTTCCCTCACTTACTTAAATTAAATTATTACAGGTTTTAGTACATTTTCTGGATATAAGGTAAACTGGGCAAAATCAGAATTAATGCCACTAAATAAGCTTTGCAATATTATCTGTACACAGAACACAGAAATAAAATGGAAGGAAACAGAAATAGGTTATCTAGGACTAAGGATCACACCAAACATGAAGCAAACACGAGGTATTAATCTTGCTCAAATTATGAATAAGATAAATAATATTGCGAGATGGTCAAACTTACCAATTTCCTTATGGGGAAGAATAGTCAAAATGACTGTACTACCTAGTTTAAATTATATTTTAAGAATGCTACCATGAGTTATCTCTAAGAATTAGTTTGACTGTCTGAATAAAACTATTTCCAGGTTTATATGGCAGGAAAAGAAGGGAAGATGCTCATATTTGAGATAATCTAGCTCCAATCAGAAAGGGGGCCGTCAATTGCCCAACTTTTATCTTTATTACTTGTCATTTGGATGTCAACAAATTTGAAATTGGTTCGATTGTCCAACAATGAACAATAAAGATTGGGTGCAAATTGAAAGGGTTGCCATGGAGAAAATAAATATAGGACTAAAAAGCCTATACGATACAGATTCAAAACCTAAGGAAATTGTACACAGCCTAGTACAAACATCCTTTGGAATTTAAAAATGTAGCAAATAAGTTTTGGGTATTAATTCAATTTTTTCAGGAATTCAACCATTATGGAATAACCCTAATATAGTGGTAAATAAAAAAAGAATAAACTGGATTAAATGGAAAGAAAATGGCATTACTGGTGTTCATCATCTTCTGAATAATGGTTGTTTTAAGACTTTTAATCTCATTATAGCAAAAAGTATACCACAGTCTCAATATCTAAATTATATTACACTAAAATATGTCATAAAAAATAATATACCAATAGATAAAGTGAATAATGATGTAAAAGAATTAGAAAGGTTACTTTTCTGTTTCAACGCGGGAAAAAATTTTAACGTCATCTATGTATTGTGCAATGAAACAGCTGATAAATCATTTACAACCTGTGCTTTGAAAAGGGTTAGAGATCTTGGCATACAAGAGGATGAAATCCCATGGTCCGATTCATGTAAAAAGGCAAGATACCCGTTTCGATCTACAAAAAACAAATTAAGACAGTTTAAAATTGAAGCACTGATTACTAAAACCCCAAAAGTCATGTCATGTCAAGTGTGACTTATGGGGTTTTAGTAATAGGTGCTTCAATTCTTAACTGCATATACTGCACTCCATCTCTCTTGTATAAAATGGGACTGCGGGAAAATGGTAATTGCATAAAATGTGGCACTTGTGAAGAATCACTTTTGCATTTGTTATGGGAATGCGATAAAATCAAAGGGTTATGGTTTGGTATAACTAAACTGGTCCTGAATGCTAATAAAATAGACATACAACTAAATATCCTCAAACATGTGTACTTGGAGACCTACACAAGTACAATAAGCTTTCATGTAATAATAGAAATGTTTTCTTTCAATTTGCATGGTTACCAAAAAAGTATTTATGAACAAATTGATTGACCCAAACATACCCACTGATAAGGAATGGATCAATGAAGCCATTGATATGATTAACAAAGAAAAAATTGCTTCAGATATGCAAGGTTAACAAAAACAATTTATTGAAATTTGGGGTCTATTAGAAGAATATATTAACTCTATTTAATATTTAAATTGAAATGACATCATGGAACAGTTTTTGTCTCTTAATTAATATATGATTAATTGGATTAATGATTTAGTTAATTGATTTGTCAATTGAGTGCTAAAATAAATATTTATAATATTGCTGGCACTGTTACTGCTTATTAATTATAAGTTATGTTTTTTTTCTTTGTTTTGTTTTTTTTTTCTTCCATGTGCCTGTTCTTATTGTATGCCAATATACTGTGCTATTAAACAGTGATGTGATTTAAAGAAAGAAGAAATAAAACAAATACATAGATGCAAACAACAAGATGCAAACAACAACAACAACTACAACAACAAAAATAATAAAGCTGACCTCCAAAGAGGGGGGTGGTGGTGGGGGAAAAAAAAAGATGACATGAGCCAATATGTTATTTACAATAGATCATAGATAACATTTCAAATGTTGAAACTGAGACATTTTTCATTTTTATCCATAAAATTAGCTAATTTCTAATTTTATGGCTGCAACAAGTCTCAAAAAACACAGGCAAAAAAGGGCTGAAAAAGCAATTAATATATAAGAGAATCAGCTGAAAGAACATTCATCAAGTAACAAGTTATTTGGCATCAGGTGTGTAACATGATTGGCTATAAAAAGGATGTCTTAGAGAGGCTGAGTCTCTCAGAAGTAAAGATGGCCAGAGGCTCTCCAATCTGTGAAGGCTTGCATAAAAAAATTGTGGAATACTTTAAAAACAATGTTCCTCAACATCAAATTGCAAAGGCTTTGAAGGTCTCATCATCAACAGTGCATAACATCATGAAAAGATTCAGAGAGACTTGAAAAATCTTTGTGCATAAGGGACAAGGCCGAAGGACTTTACTGGATGTGCGTGACCTTTGGGCCCTCAGACACCACTGCATCACTCACTGGCATGAATCTGTCATTGACATTACTAAATGGGCCCAGGAATATTTCAAGAAACCACTGTCTGTAAACACGGTCCACCATGCCATCCACAGACTCCACCTAAAACTCTGTTATGCAAAAAGGAAGCCATTGTGGAGCATGATTCAGAAGCGCCGCCGTGTTCTGTGGGCCAAGGCTCATTTAAAATGGACTGTAGCAAAGTGGCAAAGTGTCCTGTGGTCAGATGAGTCCAAATTTGATATTCTTGTTGGAAATCATCGGCGTGGTGTCCTCCGGGCTAAAGAGCAGGAAGACCACCCCTCCTCTATTCAGCATTCAGTTCAAAAGCATATCTGATGGTATGAGGATGCATTAGTGCATATGGTGAGGAACACTTGCATGTTTTAAAAAGCACCATGAATGCTGAAAGGTATATAAAGGTTTTAGAGCAACATATGCTCCCCTCCAGATAACATCTATTCCAGGGAAGACCTTGTGTATTTCAGCAGGACAATGCAAAACCACAGACTGCAGCTCTTACAATTGCATGGCTTCAAAGTAGAAGAGTCCATGTGCTGAACTGGCCTGCCTACTGTCCTGATCTTTCACTGATTGGAAAATTTGGTGCACAATAATTAAAATTTTATTTAACCAGTAAAATCACATGAGACAAGTCTCTTTTACATGTGCGAACTGGCCAAGAGGCATAAAGTTTACGTTGAATCCTACAAAGGACAATACATTAAAGACATAACACACAACATACAACACAACCAGCACAATAACTACCTATAAAGAAACAAATTTGAGAATTAAAATAAATAAATAAATAAATAGAAATAGAAAATTTTATAACAAGTAATCCTAACAAGTGAGCCCAAGACTTATAAAAATTAATTATAAAAATGTTGGGGAGATTATATAAAAAAGGGGGTTATACATCAAAACAGGAGGAGTGACTAGAGAGAGTATCCTTGATGATCATTTTAAAGCTGGAGAGAGAAACCAGGGTAGCCAATTTGAGTTTAGACAGGAGGTCATTCCACGACCAAGGCCCAAAGTAGGAAAGACCTCTTTTCCTTGACTCAGATCTGAGTGGAAGCACAACGTAGCGTAGCCAAGAATTGGATCTCAGTTTGAAAGAATTTTGAACCAAATCAAATTTGGCACAGATGTAAGAGGGGAGGTTACCGAGAATGGCTTTATGAATAAAAATCTACCAATTTTGCAACCTGCGAGATGTTAACGAGCACCAACCAACAGCAGAGTACAAAGTACAGTGGTGAGTCCTAAAAGGAGAGTTAGTGATGAACCTGTGATGAATAAAACGAAAAGTCCGTCAAAGGAGACCCAAAACTCTCCAGCAGCTGGAAGCCTATATTAAACAAGAGTGGGATCAAATTCCAGTGACTAAACTCAAGAAACTTGTCTCCTCAATGCCCAGACGCCTCCACTCTGTGTTAAAAAGAAGAGGGGATGCTACACCATGGTAAACAGGCCACTGTCCCACCTTATTTGAGACCTTTAGCAGCCATCAAATTTGACATGAGCTCATTTTGTGGATAAAATAGTAAAATTTCTCAGTTTCAACATTTGCTATGTTATCTATGTTCTATTGTGAATAAAATACTGGCTGGGGTGATTCGAAAAGCACTGCATTTTGATTTCATTCACAATTTCCAGTTTGTCCCAACTATTTCGGAATTGGGGTTGTGCTTGTGCTGTGTAGTATCCAAAATATTTTGATTTTAGCTTTACTAGTTATGTAATATTACCCCTGCCGGCATGGCTTTGAAGCCGGCATAGTATTGCTCTATCAACTTTCATCAAAGGCTATTACAGCCATGCTAGCGACCATGGCAGTTATGATAAGGAGAATAACTCCAGTTGTGTTCATTGCTTATGCTCATTCAATTCATAGTGTCCATGCTAACATTGTGTACATATTGCTAATAATGTGACATTTTTTTCTGGCATGTGAATGATACAGGAAGTGGTTGGATAAAGTTTGCGATTCAAACTAATGATTCCCTGGGTATCACTGTACTCTTGTCTTCTATCAGCTGGGTGCATTTGTGTCTTTTGAGGGAGTGACTTTGGAGCTGTGTGTTGTGAATCTGCATCTTACCCATGCTTTCCCTTTTCTTTAGACTGTACATTTTAGTACTCCTTAACCGGAGCCGTTTATTCGTTCATAGGAATGTCTCGTTATCCCTGTCTGCGTTTCGGCATTTCGCCAAATTCATGTAATTAGTTTTCCTCATGTGTCTCTCCCATGTCATTGATTACACCTGTTTACCCTAGTCATGTGCTTAACCCGGATGTGTATATAAGGTGTCTACACTTTTAGTTCCTTGTCAGATCGTCTTTACTCCTTTGTCTTGTGCTACGTTCCTCGCCTTGCTCACTGTGATATTTTCTTTCTGACTGGATTGCCCGACACTTGTTTTTTGGTTTGCCCTTTTGGATCTGATTACCTTCGTGAGTTTTGACCTATTTTTGCCCGACCACGTCCATTGTCTTTGCTGCCCTGGTATTTGGATTCGGACTGTTTTCGGCTTATGAGTTTGTCTCTCCACCAAACCCACGCCTGTGTACCGAACCATTTTTGCCTGACCTTGAGTTTTGTTATTGGTGCCCTGGTTACAGTTTTGGATTTTGCCCTTTGGATTCTGCTTGTGGATTGTGGACATTGTACTGTTGCCAGCTCTGTTGGGGGGTTTCCCCCTTCAGAAATAAAGCCTCCATTTTGCATTTATCTGGTTCTCGCTCTTGGCTCATTTCGTAAAACCTCACATTACGATCTGACCATGACGGAGCCAGCGTCAGACCAGTCTCTGCAGGAGGCAGTGCACCAGCAGGGCACTCAGTTGGAGTTTCAGGAACGTCAGCTCCGTGCTTTAATGCAGCACATGCAAACCATGAGTCTCCAGATGGCTGATCTTACTCGCTCAGTACAGGAGGCGCAGCAACTACAGTCACCCCAGCCTACCGTCTATACTCCTCCTGCTCCCGCTTCCGCCCCGCCCCTACCCAGCTGCGAGCCACGTCTACCACCGCCGGAGAGGTACGACGGGAACCCGGGAGCATGTCGGGCGTTTCTCACCCAGTGTGAGCTCATCTTTAGCCTGCAGCCTTCATCCTTCCCCACCGAAAGAGCGCGAGTTGCTTTTATCATCACGCAACTGACGGGAAGAGCTAAGCAGTGGGCTACAGCGGCTTGGGAAGCTGATCTCCCATGTGTACAGACTTTTCGTCTACTGGGTGAAGAGATGAGGCGGATCTTCGATCGCACCAAGTTGGGTCACGAGGCAGGACGAGAGATCCTACGCATGCGACAAGGTGGGCGTCCCGTAGCCGACTACGCCATTGATTTTCAGACGTTGGCCACCAACAGCAGATGGGGACAGAGAGCTCTGTATGATGCCTTCTTTGACGGATTATCCGAAGCACTTAAAGATGAGCTAGTGTCTCGGGAATTGCCGGAGAACTTGGACGACCTTGTCGACCTGGCTATTCGCGTGGATTCGCGATTGGAGGAGCGCCGACGCCTCGCTTCTCGCAGACGACCATATCCAGCTCCCCAGAGTACTCCGCCTCGATCACCCCCTACTGGCAGCCGCCCCCCTGAGCCTGAACCCATGCAATTGGGACGTACGCGCATTCCTGTAGAGGAGAGGGATCGCCGCCGCCGTGATGGGGCCTGCTTTTACTGTGGCAAGGGAGGACACCTTATCGCTCAGTGCCCTAACAGGGAAAAAGAAAAGAAGAGAAGAGGTCCTCCTGGTGCCCGCATAGCTACAGTAATAGGGGTGACGCCGGGACAGGAAACTAACAACCGCACATGCGTTCCTGTAACTTTGGAATGGGGGGGCGAGAGCAGATCGCCCGAGGCTCTCGTGGACACCGGAGCGGAGGAAAATTTAATTGATGTGGAACTGGCCCGGAAATGGGGCGTTCCCACAGAGAAGATCTTCCCTGATCGAGTGGCCAATTCGCTCAGCGGCCAGAGGATCGCTCAAATAACCCATACGACCAGCCCCATCAGACTCAAGGTGTCAGGGAACCACCACGAAACCATTCAGTTCCTCCTGTTACACTCTCCCCATGCTCCTATCGTTCTGGGCCATCCATGGATGGCCAAACACCTACCAGAGATCGACTGGCGCAAGAATGAGATTAAGGGATGGAGCCCCAACTGCTCCCTGACATGCCTCCGCAACGCCCTCGACCCTCTACACAACCCATCTCCGGAGGAGATTCCAGACCTGGAAAAGGTTCCTCTAGAATTCCATGACCTCAAGGAGGTTTTCTCAAAGTCTCGGGCCACCAGCTTACCACCTCACCGACCCTATGACTGCACCATAGACCTGAAGCCGGGTACTTTGCCCCCTAGAGGCCGACTCTATTCACTCTCCAGACCAGAGAACCAAGCTATGGAGAAGTATCTCTTAGAGTCTCTCGCTGCAGGCATTATACGCCCGTCATCATCACCTGCTGGTGCGGGTTTTTTCTTCGTAGCTAAGAAGGATGGATCATTAAGACCCTGTATTGATTACCGTGGCCTCAACAAGATAACTATTAAGAACCGCTACCCACTTCCCCTCATGAACACCGCTTTTGATCTCCTGCAAGGAGCCAAGATCTTTACTAAGCTCGACCTCCGGAATGCATACCACTTAGTGCGAATCAGAGAGGGGGACGAATGGAAGACCGCCTTTAACACTCCCACGGGGCACTGGGAATATTTGGTTCTTCCTTTCGGGCTTACCAACGCTCCAGCAGTGTTTCAAAACCTCGTCAATGATGTCTTAAGAGACATGATAAACAAGTTTGTTTTTGTCTATCTTGACGATATTCTAATTTTTTCTGAATCCCAGGAGGACCATGTTAAGCATGTTCGCCAAGTGCTCCGTCGCCTCTTGGAGAACCGCCTTTTCGTGAAGGCCGAGAAGTGTGAGTTTTTTGTTGAAACCACCACCTCTTTGGGTTACATTATTTCTCCGAGCACCATTCGCATGGACCCAGTAAAGGTGGAGGCAGTTACCAAGTGGCCCCGACCAGAGGACCGTAAGTCACTCCAACGTTTCCTAGGATTTGCCAACTTCTACCGGCGGTTCATCAGGAACTATAGTTCTGTTGCGGCTCCTCTTACTGCTCTCACCTCCTCCAAATTCAAGTTTCGTTGGTCGGAGAAAGCAGAGGACGCCTTTAAGGAATTAAAGACCAGATTCACATCTGCACCCATCCTCACCATTCCCAACCCAGAGCTCCAGTTCATCGTCGAGGTGGATGCCTCCAATATTGGAGCTGGAGCCATCCTGTCTCAGAGGTCCACGGAGGATGGGAAAATCCATCCATGTGCCTTCTTCTCTCGCCGCCTCAGCTCAGCGGAGAGAAATTACGACATCGGCAACCGGGAGCTGTTAGCGGTGAAGTTGGCCTTGGAAGAATGGAGGCAATGGCTGGAAGGATCCAAAGTTCCCTTTATTGTCTGGACTGACCATAAGAATTTGGAGTACCTTCAGACGGCCAAGAGACTCAACCCACGACAAGCCAGGTGGGCATTATTTTTTTCCCGTTTTAATTTCCACATCGCTTTCAGACCAGGAAGTAAGAATGTTAAACCTGACGCCCTCTCACGCTGTTTTGAGATTAGAGAAGAAGGCCCTTGCAATGATACAGTACTCCCTAAGGAAGCGTTCATTAACGCTCTATGTTTTAATATTGAAAGAGAGGTCAAGGATGCCCAAGCTAATGCTGCTACCCCTAGTGCTTGCCCCACTAATTGCCTATATGTTCCAGCTGCTTTGCGCCCCAAGGTCCTGGAGTGGGGACACTCCTCCATGCTGTCCTGCCATCCTGGGGTACGCCGCACCAAGGACTTTATTCTCCAAAGATTTTGGTGGCCAGAGATAACTCAGGATGTTCAGGGTTTTGTAGCTGCTTGCTCGGTCTGCGCCCAGGCTAAGACATCACACCAGCCCCCTCAAGGTTTGCTTCAGCCCCTTCCTACACCACATCGCCCCTGGTCCCACATTGCACTAGATTTTGTCACTGGCCTTCCCCCTTCCAATCACCACACCACCATTCTCACGATAGTTGATAGATTCTCCAAAGCCATTCATTTAGTCCCCCTCACCAAGCTCCCTTCCGCTCAAGAAACCGCTAATCTCATCATTCAACACGTTATTAGACTTCACGGAATCCCCACCGACATCACTTCTGATCGTGGCCCCCAATTCACTGCTCTGTTTTGGAAAGCATTTTGTAAGTCACTTGGCACTTCAGTTAGTTTGTCATCAGGTTTTCACCCCCAAACTAATGGCCAGACCGAGCGAGCTAACCAGTCTGTGGAAAATGTTCTAAGGTGTTTATGTGTTAGGAACCCCTCCTCCTGGAGCCATCAATTGCCGTGGGTGGAATATGCCCTGAACAGCCACACCTCGGCTGCCTCCGGCGTTTCCCCCTTCAGGGCCTGCCTAGGCTACCAACCCCCGTTGTTCCCGTCTCAGGAGGAAGAAGTAGCCGTTCCTTCAGCTCGTGAGTTCGTCCGCAGGTGCAGACGCACCTGGACTGCCACCCGCCAGGCCCTGCTCAGGTCGGTCGCTCGGATGAAAGAACAGGCCGACAAGAGACGCACCGCGGCGCCCATGTACCGACCTGGGCAGCGGGTCTGGTTGTCTTCAAGGGACATTCCCCTCAGAGGTAATGGGGGTAAGCTTTTCCCTAAGTACCTGGGCCCATTCACCATTGAAAAGGTCTTCAGTCCCACTGCTATTCGACTCCGTCTCCCCCTGTCCATGCGACGAATACACCCTACCTTTCATGTATCCCAACTCAAACCTGCCGTAACCCACCACCTGTCCTCTGGACCTGATCCCCCTCCACCCGCCCGGATCATCGACGGAGGCGAAGTCTACACAGTCCGTGCCCTCCTGGACTCTCGTCGACGAGGCAGAGGTCTACAGTACCTCGTCGTCTGGGAGGGTTACGGACCGGAACACCGCAGTTGGGTTCCTGCCCGACACATTCTGGATAAGACTTTAATAAGAGACTATCATGCTGCATCACGTTCTTCGAATTGAACGCCAGGAGGCGTTCGTTGGGGGGGGGGGGTTCTGTTGTGAATCTGCATCTTACCCATGCTTTCCCTTTTCTTTAGACTGTACATTTTAGTACTCCTTAACCGGAGCCGTTTATTCGTTCATAGGAATGTCTCGTTATCCCTGTCTGCGTTTCGGCATTTCGCCAAATTCATGTAATTAGTTTTCCTCATGTGTCTCTCCCATGTCATTGATTACACCTGTTTACCCTAGTCATGTGCTTAACCCGGATGTGTATATAAGGTGTCTACACTTTTAGTTCCTTGTCAGATCGTCTTTACTCCTTTGTCTTGTGCTACGTTCCTCGCCTTGCTCACTGTGATATTTTCTTTCTGACTGGATTGCCCGACACTTGTTTTTTGGTTTGCCCTTTTGGATCTGATTACCTTCGTGAGTTTTGACCTATTTTTGCCCGACCACGTCCATTGTCTTTGCTGCCCTGGTATTTGGATTCGGACTGTTTTCGGCTTATGAGTTTGTCTCTCCACCAAACCCACGCCTGTGTACCGAACCATTTTTGCCTGACCTTGAGTTTTGTTATTGGTGCCCTGGTTACAGTTTTGGATTTTGCCCTTTGGATTCTGCTTGTGGATTGTGGACATTGTACTGTTGCCAGCTCTGTTGGGGGGTTTCCCCCTTCAGAAATAAAGCCTCCATTTTGCATTTATCTGGTTCTCGCTCTTGGCTCATTTCGTAAAACCTCACACTGTGACTCAAATGAAGAGGCATTTTTTTCTGCTCGCAACATTAAAATTTTAGCCTTGTATTTTCTGTTTTATTCAAAATTACCTACCCAACCTTTAAGTATCAAAGGAAAACCTTTTAGAACATGAAAACTCCACACAGCACTCCCTGTCAAGATTCAAACTCACTACCCTCTTGCTCGAAGGCAAGGGCACTATTATGAGCACCACTAGCCAAACGACAACTAGTGTTTTGCCTTACTGTACTTCACTGTTATTTAGGCAGCACACTTTGCCAGCATTACATACAATGCAAATACAGGTATAAAGACTAGTGATTAGGCTGCAGTAAAAGTAGGGAAGGATTGTATACTCTCAAGAGATACACCAACTGCAAAAATGCATACTATTGCGTGTGAGGACTATCATATTGAACTCAGAAGGGAAGAAAACTACCCTAATAAGCATTAAACTACACATATGATGAAATCAATTAATGTTAAATGACCAACAACATTATCAGCCAGTACCTCTCTGCCTCAGTATTGAAGCTGGCTATAAGCTTAAACAGGTGTGTGCAGTTCAATTAGAGTTTCAACCCTGAGACTGCACTTACTTCACAACTCAATGGTTTTACACAATAGCTAATTGTTGTCAGTAGAACAATGAAGTACCTGATGATGAAAAGCAAGCACATTCAAAGGTGTGCTCAACGCACCTTCTTTAATGTTATGGAAAGTCTGGTAATGAATTATGCTTTCAATATGTGAAAAGCTTGCTTCTCTCTGGAGTATGCACTGATATTTTACCCCTCAACTGATTGCTCAAATATCCAAACCTCCTGATACCTTGTCAGGGTTACACGACTGTTGGAGCCCATCGTAGCAGCCAATGGGCAAAAGGCAGGAGAAAACCGTGGACAGTTATTTCTCAAATATCATATTTACGGAATAAATCTCATTAAGGCCCAGGCTTCAAACAGCTGAACAGCCCCTGAGCCCAGTTCCCCATGGAACAGCAGTTTTGAAAATAGGCACCCACAGGGACCGATTATGTCATGGTGCTCTTCAACTGTTCAAATGCACACATGCTCCTCAGAGACTTAAAAGCAGTTGGAAACATCTGGTCTGGAAACGCTGAGGAGCCTGGACCATATATGTTCAATAAAACAGATGCACCTGTCTTCAAAGGTGTACAGCTGTCCTCGAGCAACCTGGTCAATGTCTGACTAAACAGCAACTGAGGAGAGGTGGGTTGCTCAGTTTTGGGTCTGTATGTGGGAATTCTTCTTCTGATTTAAAATTCAACTTGCTTATAAAAGATAGAACCCAATGTTAAAGACAAGGAATGACAACATATAAAGGGTTTCTTCATGTATGCCTATGTAACACAATGTGTTTCATTCTTTCGGGTATGAGAGAAGTTTCAAGAGTGAAAAGGAAGACAGGTAATTGTCCAATTTCATCTAAGACCTGGCAGGTTATATGGAAAGTGTGGAACAGGGCTGTACATCGTTTGGCATTCAGAATATGAAGTCTTACATGATGCGCAGTCATCAAAATTCGATGTTACGTTGAAGGGGACTGAACAGTTTGGCTGATAATGTTGCTACATGAAATTGTTATTAGAAGGTATTTAAAGTTGGTGAAGGCCATGTAGCTTCCATGTCCTTCAACTTGATTATCCAGTGAGTTCACCTTATGAATTTGACATGGCTACACCAAAAAATGTCATGGTAGTGCAAAGGCGTAATGAAAGTAACACTGTTCAGAAAAAAATGCGACCTTTTGACCCCATTAAGCAGGTGAAGGTCATCCATCTTTAATGTTCTGCAAGCTGACTATCCAGAACATACACGGTGTAAATTTACGTGGCTACAACAAAACTAGTGGATGTAATCAAGGAAACAGTGTTCACAAAGAATGTGACCTTTTGACCCCTTAAAGTAGGTCAAGGTTACCCATCTTCGAAGTTTGTCCAAGCTATATGTCCCAAGAACAGTCCCTGAGAATTTCATGACCCTGAGATTAATAGGAAACGAGTTATTGTCTGCACAGATGGACAGACAGACAGACAGACAGACAGGCGGACAGACGGACGAAAGGTCTTCGCAATAACCGTTGACCATACTTTGACTAGCTGCTGGGATTTGGAGAGGTCAAAAATGAAAAAATCTGCCGTGTTTTTCTTCTACCTAGCTCAACTTGTGAACTACCGTTCTGACTACCGGCCAAAAGAAAAAAACATGGTACTAACTTTTTGAACTTGGACTTTCTACTCGTTTTGAGTATAAATAAAAATAAGCACAGGCACCACACACACATATCATCCATCCCCCATTACATTAGATAGCATACAGAATCAGAGTTATAAGGGTGACGCAGACAAGCATGAATGGAGAACTGTGTTGTGTTCTGTCCGTGTGTGTAAGTGCGTGTTGCGTGCATTTGAATGGATGGACAGACCACAGCCACACTACATGGACAGAAGTAAGTTGTCCTGTTTAATAAAACATATTAATATCACACCGGTCCCAAAGCTTTCCACTAAACCAATTAGCCCTGCGAGGCCGTGGTTTATAGTGATTTTATAACAGCTGAGGGACATCCCCCTCATGCCTGAAACCTCCTCAGCTGTTTTAAAATAATTTTAAATGGGGATATTATTGCTGATATAAAATGTTGCTACCTATTTTAAGTGTCAAGAACGCAAATTTTCATTAAGACCTTATTTCATTGAGCAAATTATTGGAATGCATCCTTTCTGAAGAACATTTTGTACCTGACATGAAAACAGTTTCAGTACTTTGCTATGCAATAAAAATAACAATCAGATATACTGCCAAAAATATCAGCTGCTGTTGTCCTTTCTGGGTGCCCTGTGATGTATGTGTGAACCAGTGTGTCGTATCATAGCAGTTACTTGTGTATTTTTGCGCAGCTGGAACTCTTTATTGACCTATCAGCATCCAGGACTAGAACTACCTATTTTATAATAGATGTATCAACAATGCTGTGGGCAGTAGCTTCCATTCAGCCAAAAAAGCATTTGTGAGGGTAGGATGATGTCCAGCCATTCGGCATTGCCCAAAGTCAGCATTTCAGTCGATTCCATTGATGTCTGACACAGGAATCTGTGTCAGCCATTCAGTCTCCTTCTGCGATCTCGGCAAACCATGTATGCTCTGCACATGGAGACATTAATTTGCAGTCGATGGAAAGGGCTTTCCCTCAAGCTGTTAAAAACACAAAATCTTCTTAATGTCTTTGTATGCTACAGCTTCAAACTGTCCTTCAGAGGGACAAGGAAGCTAAGAAAAAAGCATAAAAAATAGCCTCAGGCCAAAAAAATGTCTGCATACCATCGGCACATGCCAATTTATTAATTAAAGACAGGCACTAGATCAAAATTCCAGAAGTTAATGGTGGCGGAATTCTGGCACAACAGTAGTAGACTACTTCTCAGATAGACTAGCAAGACTACTGCAAGTGATAAACCTGAATGTGACAGCAATTCCAATCCTGCCTCAAGATTGAATCAACTTTGCTCTTGGGCTCTGAGTTCTTGGGCCTGCACTTAAAAAAAAAAAAGATTTAATTCAGCACTTTGGAAAGAAAAAATGTTGTCTCTGGCCTGGAACCTGACTGGATTATGAAGTCTGGCAGGTTTGTGACAGAAGAAAGTGCAGATGTTGAAGAAATATGCTGAACCCATGGACTTCTTAAACCCCCTGTGCAGTCTCTGAATGTCGTAACTGACAAGACCCAACACAGAACAGAGTACCTCTCCAACTGCGCATTGACACTATTTTCTTTAAATGCCTAAATAATCTTAAAAAATCTGGAATTAAATCCAACTGTCATTAAGGGCAATAACTCTGTTAAATAGCTCTTTTATATTTAATCCAGCATTGAGATCAATTTAAGAGCAATGAATGCTTGTTTTTTTTTTTTTTTTTTTGCTCATTTGTTCATTCATTCACTCAACAAAGAGTTATGTCTTCATTTAAAAGCTGGGTACCTGTTATACTGCATTCAAAGTCCCAAATTATGATCTAATGCCACAACCTGTCAGTGCAGCAGTGGACTGTCTGTCGATCTTTCCAGCCCAGGGGACCAGGCAACTAGGCAAACCTTATGTTGGACTGAGGCAGGAGACAGGCTGTTTAATGAAGATGCAATACAGCTGCAAAAGCCCGTCCCTTGGGATAAACTGCAAGACTGTCTCTGAGACTGGAGACTGGCACAACTTAAAGATGTTCAGGAGCGCTTTTAAGTTTGTGGACCAAAAACATGTCACTCATTTCAGCAGTGTTCGTTATTGGCATTTTGAAAGACACATTTGAATTCTTCGATCTTGCTTTGTGAGTAACAAGAGTGAGAAATGATTACAATCTTCAGGGAACACAGGCTATCTAACGGAGCGATATACCTTCATTTAGACACCCCAGAATAGAATTCTTGGGCTTGTCACATGTTCATGTGTTTTGCGGAAAAAGCTTGGATACTATATGTTATGCTTCTCTAACTGGATAATTGTGACGTGTCCTGATCCCATCGAGGAAATTGAATAAAAGGCACTGATACAAACTGCTCCAAGTGTATGGAAAATGTTGTGAAAGGGCTGAAAGCTAGTGAATGTAATGATATTCAGTGTTTTTTAGTTTTTTTTCAAGACCCAAGGATGTCATTCCTTTAATTGTCTTTCTACATCGTATATTTGTTTTGAAATAAAATACAACAAAATAATGTTGAAACACATTATAAAAGAAAATAAGGCTATATTACATGTTAACAAACAAACAATGAGCACGAAGAAGACTCAAATGGAGATCAATGTTTGTTGATCTACCAGGGGATAGCAGTCAAGGGCACTTCAGTTGCTCAAGTTTTGACATCATTGGGTTACAGCTGGAGTACAGCACAAGCAGTTGAAGTTTCCACCTCGGCCTGATGAATACTATGATGAACTAAAAGTGCTTTCTTTCAGTACAAACAAGTGGCCAAGTACAACTTTTTCTGTCATTTTTGTATTTCTCCTTTGATGCTATCTGTGAACAAAATTGTCAATATTCTGTCTAACTAACCTCATATTACACCAACATATGCAATTAAATATCTCAGATGGCAGTGATTTGTAAGTGCTGCTCTACTAAACAAATGTGAACACTACTAGTAAAAATGGAAATTTCATAGCTGCTGGGTTAGCTCACTCTTTTAAGGCGCTGCAATTGCAATGCAGTAGGGACTATTATGGCGCAGGTTCAATTCCTGGTTGTACCAGCCAGCTTTTTTGTTTTGCAGCTTTTTCAGAACTGCATACGATTGGCTAAAGCGCTGTGGTAATGCAAATTTGGAAGAGACTGCTGGGAAGGGAAATTAAAAATGATTGCCTTGTTCGTTGCTCAAGCGCCTCCTGTTGGCCAACCGGGGGCTAGTCAGTGAGATTGCTCATGTTCGGGTATCCTCCGACCTCGTTCTGAACTTGCGATAGTTTCAACCAATGAGTGTAGAGATGCAAGGGCTGACAGGCACATGCTTCAGAGGAAAGGCTCGAACTATGATAGAACGCCAGGTAAGAGAAAACAAAGAGCAGCTCAGCTAAGAGATAAACACAGAAGAGGTAACGCCTCCAGTAAAAGCGTTCGCTTCCAAGGAGGAATAAATGTCCGCAACACGGAAGAAGTGCGAGAGAAATAACAACAAGAGAGAAAATTTCTTATAGAAGCAATTCCTCACAATGAATAGAATATAACAAATCACTAGGAAATCTGACTAGAGATTTTCTCCGGCCGAAGTGCTAGAAACAATCAGACACTCTAGCGATAGGTAAGGCGAACCTCCGGCCATATATATAGAGTCCGGAAAACTCCGGCCCAGTTCAATCAGCCAGCTGGGCCAGGAATTCAATGGAAACGAAACTCCATATCGTCCCGGACAATAGATCAATGAAAGGTCCAACAAACGCAGGCCTAAACCATGACATTGTAAACGAGCAAGGCTTTTAGATAGTTCTCGGATTGGGCATTCCAAATACGGGTGGGATTGGAGACGCCAAATTTATAGGGAAAAAAAAATGGACATTTCATGACACATTGTGATTTTGCAATAAAGGCTGTTAAAGTTGGGCATTCTTTACTTGATCAGTGATAGCGGTTTAATACGTACCTTATTCCATTGAAATTAATGGGTGAATCATTCTAATTTTTTGAAATCTTTTATACTTTATAGGAACATACAACAAAGTAGCAGAAAGTCAAAAAAGACCAAGTGTCATGAAATGTCCATTTTTATTTGATGTATTCACATATGGTCGCATTTACCAGATGAAATAAATCAGTGGGAGGAATATTCAAGGAATAAGGAATATTCAACAATATCTGAAAAGTTATTGTACTGATGCATTTACAGTAGGGAGAGGCATGTTGCAGCACTGTGTTGAAATGTACCCCATGCTGCGCTTGTTCTACTTTGGCTTATCTCACCATTTCTTTTTGGCAGTATGATCATTCAAAATCATAGCATCTTATAACCCCCAAGAAAGTGAGTTAAATGATGCATAAATTTGAGCCTAAGGTGTTTGAAATTTTTTTTATAAAAAGGCTACTTGTGTAGCAGGCCGAAGGAGGGCCCAGGCAGGGACTTGAACCGCCAGACCTCCGGGTAAGAGTCATGCGCGCTGACCATGTCGCCAAAGAGCCAGGCTCGTTGGCAAGGCAGCCAGGGCATGTACTTATTTGGAGACATTTCCAGTGACAGAACCCTTCAACTGTCACACTTGCATGATTACACAATATACATCAGTAGATGACTCTGGATTATGTTTGCAGCATGCCACTCTTTACATGAAAAGCAGTTTACTACTTGTGAAAAGAAGTTCATCATACTTTCTCATGGCGATGACAAAAATGATCCATGTTTGTACTGACCAGGCGTGAGGTTGTGTCCCATTCTCCCGTATTGCTTGCATCTGTTTCACATCAAGGATAGCATACTCATATTATTCCCCGCATTTAGGGTTAAGGTGTAAATATCTATTCTGCTAAATCTTTTGAAGTTGTGCCCTCAATCAATGGCAGGGTTCACAAGTGTGTTACATGGACCTCTGGCTCATTTGTAATTTTTTTTTTTCTCCCCAGGAATGTGCTGCAGCTACAGGAAGAGGTTGCCAAAAGGCAAAGGAACAAACATGAACTAATTTCGATACGCCTGGCCAGCGAAGTTGAGAAACGGATATGTACTGTTCAGACTGTTCTTTCGACCCAAAAGATTTTAAGGTGTGGAAGTGTTGGAGGCCTGTATTTAGAAAGCATCACATGGCCCAAATAGAGTGATAACAGCTGTTGTCAGGAAACTTTGCGTCTCCTGAATGAGGAAGGATAGAAACCTATGCGTCTGGTTGCTTTGCTGCAAAATGGCGTTGCACTGGGAAACTGACATTTGTCTTTGTTTGTTTTAAAAGCTTAATTGAACTTGATGGTAAGGTATACAGTAGCATAAATCAGTCTCGAGTTTGTAAGGATGTAAGGATACCTTCTTTTTTCAAAGTTCTAATTTAGGGTTCAAGAGTTCCATTTCTTTCAAAAACACATTAATAATCTTACATGTTCAGGGCTTCAATCAAATACCTAAATCAGTACTTGTCCTGATAATCTTATTTTTTTTGTTTTGGTTCGAATGCTGTGCATTTACAAAAAGGAGTCTCTCTTCTGCATACAGTAAACTGTAAAATACGGTGGTGACAGCTCTTATGGCTCTTTAAAGTCAGTTAATGTCGATTATTGCTACCATTGGGGCTATGACAAATGAAAAACAAGAAAATAGAAGCTTTCAACCAGCATAATGTGATTTTACCCTGCACAGAGTGCATGCCGGCCTGTATCATAATGAACTGGTAATGGAGCAATGGGCATTCAGCATACACTAATGGATGGCGCTCAAGAATGGCTTACTGAAGGCTAAATGAGACAGCAAACTAATATGAAAAAGTCATATTTGATTTCATGCACTATGCACATCTTGTATGCTTTGTCAGTCCGTGGTTTCCATGGGTCTGCACTGTTTTCAAGGTGCTGACTAACTCTGAATCGGTAAATGAGGACAACTGCTTTACATTTTCTTGGAATGACAATTATAACTGTGAACAGATGTTCAGTGCATTATGTGGAAAACGAATTGAATTCAATTAGAAATATTGTGCAAAGACTGAGCTTTGGCCTTGTTTAACAGGAAAATATGATTATGAAGCAAGCAATACAAGATTTCAGCTGTGATGTTCCTTAGGTAACCAGAATAATTAATGTCATGACTTGAATAATTAATATTATTGACAGTACGTAATGCAGTATTCTATCCAGGAATTTTCCACAGGGCAAAGCTACATGTATTTGATTGTTGGACATTTTTCCCTGTGAGTGCCAAACATGCAAAGCCCCAGTAGGGGTGTCTGGGAAAACTGGAAAATTTTGGAAAACTGAAGATATGGTGCATTTTGGTGAAATTTTGCAATGTTTATTTATTTTTTTTTACCACTCTTATCGCTTCTTCAAATATATTTTTTTCTGTTCCTGATCAGTGATGATTAATTATATTCCCATTGATTAAAAAAAAGTCTCACTGGTTGATGTATTTATACTTTAAGCATATATGCTGATGAAAAATTTAAAAGGGAAAAGAACAGAAAGATTCCATTGCTGACTAGAACTTGTCCTCAAATATGAAACTAAACCCTGACCAACTCTCTTACAAGAGACCTTACCGGCTAAAGTGCAAACAAGACACTGACACTCTAGCAACAGAAGTGAGGCAGAACTAGAGGTTAAATAGAATCCGGGAGACGCCCCCAATTAATGCCACCTGGCCCAGGAATCCGATTGGGAGCAAAATGATATCGTCCCGAACGAGAGCAAAAAATAAGGCTCTCAACACCTACAAACCATGACAATCTGACCCTTAAATGCATAATTGCTTTCAAGCTGACACCGTTTGAGATCGCTTGATCAATAATCACACAACTTATTTACTGAATAATCAAGACCAACATAAAAGCCCGTGATTATTAAGAAAATTATAAGAAGTGACAGGTCACTAAATGGTGACATTAACAACAGACTTAACAGTGATATTGCATGGATAGAAAAAAACCACAAAATGATAATAAAAAATAATTAATTAACCCAGTGCTTTCCTTAAATTCCATCTCCTGTTCTAGGATTTTTTTAGCAGTACAATCTAATTTATTTTAAGTTTGCATTATGTTTTTAGCGTTCAAAAAAAATAGGTTGCATTCAGTAGCGGATCTAGACCCGGGAATAGGAGGGGGGGGGGGGGGGGGGGGCGCAGACTCGTCCCTTTATGACAATTAGTCCTGGGTAGTTCAAAATCACTTTCCTTTACTGACGCGTTTTCCAATTATCGTACTTGGCAATTTAAGACAGTCTCTCCATATGCGATCGAACAGCGATGAAATCATGGGCGAAATTCAGTACAGAAAAATAATTTACTTATTAATAGGCCAGTGCTTCGCGTTGATTGATCAGGTCCGTGTTCCAGTGAAATATCGCCTTTCACTCTCGGTATTGCGTGGGTTGATAAAAGCTGAAGTTTGAATTTTAATGTTTTATGCAACTTCGCTTTTATATTATAGTGAAAAATGCACCATTATAATGTCATCACATGCACCTCTATGATGTTATCATGTTGCTATGGTGTTTCCATAAACGCTGCGCTGCGCTGACATTCCCCGCTCAGTGGAACATGAAGTCGTCTGCAAGACGGGGCAAAATAGCGTCACTCGAGCTATGCAGCAGATACGCGCCTGGTGGAATCTAGCACTGATTGGCCTGACAAACACACATGCACGCACACACTTGGCTATTATAATAAAGAGATCAATATCTGATCACTCTACAATTCAGAGAAATCACAGTAAGTTTGCTATGTGATCCTGCAGTTTAAATAGTGTGGTGGGTAGGGAGTTTTTTGAGACAGGATGTTCCCGAGTGGAGAGGGGATAGGGTTGGTAAAACACCTAATTTAAGGTTGCTTTTAATCAAAAGAAAGCACATAAAATATAATAAGATTTGAGAAAGTTGTCATAAAATATTTCAAGACTCACCTATAATAATTTTATTCAGCCTTAACTTATAAACTTTACAAGGTTAGAGATACTCGATCGGACATAAGTTTGCTGTCAACCCATCAACCCACTGAGGCAGAAGTTATATTTGGCCTGAGCATGATTCCACCGATCAGAGAATAAAGTGAGTGATTTAGAGTTTTTTTGTTGTTTTCAAAGCATGACTATGTTATTGGCAATTTAACCCCCTCTAATTTTTCTCTTTGGTTTTTCCTTGAGGCTTTTTTTTTTTTTCAAATTGTCAGACACAAACATATTCTGTATCAGCAGGTTACAGTGTTTCACTAAAGCTACATCACACTTATCTCGAGATAAATGTTTACACCCAGGGTGTATTGTTTGTATAGTCAAAGCATTGATGTTACATCAAATGCAAAAAAAAAAAAAACTATTTCTTGTACACAATGTTATACACATTTGCCTGTGAGCCAAAACCATTTAAGTTAAAAAAAAGAGGACCAAAAGAGGATATTTGTAACAATCCTAATTTCTTTAAATTTCATTCTTTTCATGATGTTAAATGCACATATATGTGATTCGTATAGATATGAGTTGTTTTTGTTTTTTTTTTGCTGTCATTTTTCAATTCATTCTACATTTGTACATAAATAAAACTGATTTGTAAAAGGCAGTAGGATTGAAACATTTGATCTGGATATTGACTGTGTTTGACTGCATATACTAAGCCTTCTTGTAAGATGAAATCTGTCTGCCAGCTAAACATTGTAATTAATGGGCCACTTTGCGTCTCTTTAGTTCTTGAGTTCCTGGGGTGACATGCTTGCTTGGGAACATATTAGCAGAAAATGCGCTGATCAGAAACACCCTTCTGAGCGGAATAGCGAGAGGATCTCATTCTTGCAAAATAAATGAACCAACATTCGGGGGGGAGAGCATTTATTCTGCACCCGGAAACATCAGAACACCTGCCTTCGATTAGACAAGCTTTGTTGTCCTCTGTTACGTACAATGCATTTCCTGAGGTGAAAACAGTTCATTATCAAGCACATGGCAGAATTGGTGGGATCCGGCCACAAATCTGCTTTTCTAGCCTACTAATGCTTCTCCTCTCAGCTGTCCATTATTTAAACTTGTAGAAATAACCCAGTACAAAAGGCAATAAGTAATAACCTAATCTCACAAGTATGGCTACTATCTCTCTCTTTGTTCTTGAGAATTTAAGTCTAATGCTTGTGCAGCAGTGACCCTAAGACAAGCATTACTGTTCTACTCATCCACATCCACATTTAATTGGCTATTTTAAACTGACAGTCAGACTGCCAGTGCACAAAATGAATTCTCAAAGTCCTACTCAATACTCTTTTGAAGATAAAGGAAGTTTATGCGGTCATGCATCATTTTGACGTCTTTGTCTCAAGACGGAGACAGGTGTGGCTATTTGTGTACGCATTGAAGAATAAATGTTGACTTACTCGGTCTGCGAATGGGTGAATATAATTGTCTTTTCTGAATCAACCAATTCTTGTCAGTATGTACAATCAAGAAAAGGAAAAGCTCAATTTCTCTGCTTGGACAGCAATTGATCGAAAGTGTTATAATAGCAGATTGAACACTTTATAGTTATAGTGTTACAGGCTTTGTACTCTTAGCAACGTCGGGATCAGACACCATTCACACAATATAGCGTATGCAATTAGCCTGGCATGGGAAGAGACTGAAGTACTCAGATGAAACCCACTCAAACACAGGAGAACATGTACATGCGAAACATAAAGGTCCCAAGCCATGATCAAACCCCCAAACTTCTGTTTGTGGTTGGAGGAAACACCGCAAAACCTTCTTTCTTCCCCCTAGTTTTGACAGGTACAGCTGATTATGATGTTTTGACATGTTAATATATAGACAAAATGAAGGTGGTAGATACAAAAAACTAAATGCACCTCCTACTTAATTATCTTCTCATCGTGTTGACAAGATGTTGCCATAAAATTTATTGCTGTATGATGATTTTGTTCATAGTTGTTATGATTCTGCTTTTGCCTGTCCATGTTGTTGTTATCACCCTGACTCCATGCCACGTTTTTTGACTTATTCCATGCCATGTTTTGTATTTTGCCTGTCTTGGCTTGCCATTTCTGTTTCTTGCCATTTACCATATTCACTATTTAGTTATAATTCTGGTTTTTGTTATTCTCATGCTGTGCATTGCACTGTGTACGATTTGGATTACACCCCTGGGATTCTAATTTAGGATTGTGAACGCTGTACCGTTGCCTTCTGCCCTGTGGGGGTTCACCCCCCAGCTTCAATATAACACCTTTTTTGCTGGATCTTTTGGGTCTCGCATTTGGTTCCTGAACGATGCCTCACAATAGTACTGTATATTGCATACAATATTTTTATGAAAATGCATTTTTCTCTGTTAATAGGGTACCATTGCAAATGAGACTGATGCCTCAATGGGTCTCCCCTTATAAAAAACTGTTAAATAAATACAACCCCAATTCTGAAATTGGAGGGACAAAGTGTAAATTGTGAATAAAATCAAAATGCAATGACTTTCAGATCACGAGCCAATATGTTATTTACAATAGAACATAGATAGCATTTCAAATGTTGAAACAGACATTTTTATCCACAAAATGAGCTTATTTGAAATTTTCTGGCTGCAACAGGTCTCAAAAAAGTTGGGACACAGGCAAAAAAGGGCTGAAAAAGCAATTAATATATAAGAGAATCAGATGAAAGAACATTTAGCAAGTAATTAAGCTAACTGGCATCAGGTGTGTAACATGGGCTACAAAAGGGATGTCTGAGAGAGGCTGAGTTTCTCAGAAGTAAAGATGGCCAAGGCTCTCCAACCTGTGAAGGCTTGCATTATAAAAATTGTGGAATACTTAAAAACCAATGTTCCTCAGCGTCAAATTGCAAAAGGCTTTGCAGGTCTCATCATTGACAGTGCATAACATCATAGGTTTCAGAGAAACTGGAAAAATCGCTTTGCGTAAGGGACAAGGCCAAAGACCTTTACTGGATGCCTGTGATCTTTGGGCCCTCTAACGCCACTGCATCACTCACCAGCATGATTCTGCCATTGACATTACTAAATGGGCCCAGGGAATACTTCAAGAAACCACTGTCTGTAAACACATTCTGCCATGCCATCCATAGATGCCACCTAAAACTCTAGCATATAAAAAGGAAGCCATTGTTGAGCATGATCCAGAAGTGCCGCCAGAATTGCCGCCATGCTCAAGTGTTGCAAAGTGTCCTGTGGTCAGACGAGTTCAAATTTGACATTCTTGTTGGAAATCATGGGCGTTGTGTCCTTGGGGCTAACAAGGAGAAAGACCACTCTTCCTATTATCAGCGTTCAGTTGAAAAGCCAGCATCGCTGATGATATAGGGATGCAGTAGTGCATATGGTGTGGGACACTTGCAATTTTTAAAAAGCAGCATGAAGGCTGAAAGGTGTATAAAGGTTTTAGAGCAATATATGCTGCTCTCCAGACGACATCTATTCCAGGAAAGGCCTTCTGTATTTCAGCAGGACAATGCAAAACCAAATACTGCAATTATTACAACAGCATGGCTTCGTAGTAGAAGAGTCTGTGTGCTGAAATGGCCTGCCTGCAGTCCTGATCTTTCACCGTTTGAGGACATTTGGTGCATAATTAAACAAAAAGTCCATCAAAGGAGACCAAAACTCTCCAGCAGCTAGAATTGTGAGGTATCGTTCAGGAACCAGTCACGAGAACCAAGCATTGCAGTAAAACTGGATTTTATTAACAGAGGGGGAGAACCCCCGCAGAGCAGGAGGCAACAGTACAGAGTCCACAATCCAAAAATCAAAATCCAGAGGATGAAATCTGAGTCTTAATCAGGGCACCAGTCACAGTATTCGTAGTCGGGCAAAACAGGTTCGGTACACAGGCACGGGTTTGTCAGAGAATCCAAAGCCAAAATCCAGTGGGTGTAATCCGAATGGTTAACAGGGCAGCAAACACAAAATTCTGAGACAGGCAAAACAGGTATGGTACACGGGCACAGGAATATCAAAGGTAAAGCCAAAATCAGAATCCGGGATGTTCCAGTCAGAAGTATAACACTAAGAGTACAAGGCATAAACAATCGCAGCACAAGAAAAACGTTCTGACAAGAGCCGTGAATGAAATGACTGCTTAAATACACAAAGGGGAAGTCACATGCTACAAAGGGGAGGCAGGTGATATGGATCAGACTAATTACGAAGAAATGATCATGAGGAGGTTCCTGATTACAAGAAATTGGCAAAAGCCAAAATGCGGACAGGAATCACAGAGACAGCCTACTGACAAACATACGGGTCCGGTTAGGGAGTTCTACCATGCACATAGTGAGAGGCAGAACAGTGATTACCAAGGTGCAGAAGATCTGCTTGAAACACAGCAAAGTAAATTGAGTAAAGGCAAGGAGCGGAGACTAGAGCAGAGCGAGTGCTGAGAGTTTGTTAGTCAATTAGTAATGTGCAGCTATACAATCCCTAGTGCTTGTTAGTAAGTTAGTACTATAAACAATGTTAGTCTTGGTTAGTAAGTTTACTTAAAAGAGCAAGCTGTTAGTATTGTTAGTAATATAGAAAAGCAAGGCGATGGAAGTAAACGAGATTGGAGGGAATGGATGAAATCCCAGAAACCATGAAATCACCCGAAAGTGTGGCACACAATACTGGGGCGGTGAGCGATCACATAACAAAAGACCAGACAGAGGGAGACAAAGTGCAATGCAAGGTATGACACAAAACAAGGGCTGGAATTTAACAGCAATGGTGGAAAATGGCAAACAGACAAAGACAAGGCAAAAACAAAACATGGCAAGGAATCTAAATCACAATACAAAATACAGAGCATGGTCAGACAAGGCAGAATTCATAATCAAACATGGGCAGGCAGGACAGGATCAAAACAAAAACATGGTCAGGCAGATCAGGATCATAACAAGAATCCTGTATTAAACAAGAGTGGGATCAAATCCTAATGGCTAAACTCAAGAAACTTGTCTCCTCAATGCCCACACACCTCCTTGCTGTGTTAAAAAGAAGAGGGGATGCTACAGCATGGTGAACAGGCCCCTGTCCCAACTTTTTTGAGACCTGTAGCAGCCATCAAATTTGAAATGAGCTCATTTTGTGTATAAATTTGTAAAATTTCTCAGTTTCAACACGTGCAATATGTTTGCTATGTGATCTCTGCTCTATGGTGAATAAAATACTGGCTGGTGTGATTTGAAAGGCATTGCGTTTTGATTTTATTCACAATTTACACGTTGTCCCAGCTATTTTGGAATTGGGGTTGTAAATAATATAACTAAATCAAAGAAAATTTTTAAAAAATCTAGCCAATTGAATGATACTATATGTACTAGTTACATTTTAACTTGCATCTTTTGGTTGAATTCATTTTCTCACATTCCTTTTAAGGCTTGCATATGCAACATGATGTAAAAATAGTCAAGGAATTATAAATAAAAACATTTCTGATCACTTTAAATATGTTTTGTTTAATTTATTGATCATTGTACATACGTAGCATCTCTCCGGAAGTTATAAATATAAACAGGTCTATAACACTGGCGCCGTCCAACAGGCACCACTGCCAAAGTCAACACAAAGCATAAAATGTCATTTCAAAAGAATTTACATTTGCATGATCATTACAGGGACATAGGAATGTAGCATGCCAATTTGTATGTAATATTTTATTGATATCATAGTTCCTCATGTATAATGTGCAAAGATTAGCAAAGGTGTAAGTCAATGCATTTACTGTACATATTTCAATGCAGCTTGAAATATCGAAACCTCTGTATGATGCAAGATCTTTCAATGCTTACTACAGCAAGCCCACGTTAAAGTGTAATTTTCTTTTTTTTAAGAATCACAAACACTGCACAGTTTTCAATGCAGCTTGTGCTTCTGCAAAATTGCAATATATTTTTTCAGTTACTGCACATGAAATATTCAGATTTTGATTATGCTCCACATTTACCTCTTTTTTCCTTTCAACAATATAACAGTTCGTTACCTGAGGGCTCATAACAGGATTCTATGTACATATTTATCTGAATTATTGCTTAAATTATGAATTAACAACAAGAAATTGTGGCCTTAATTTTTGCCAGCAAATTTTTGCTTGCACGTGCATTCTGTTCATAAAAATTCATCTGCAACATTTCTATGCAACCTGGTAACAGTGTTATTTTTGTTCCCTGCGGCAGAAAAGAAGTCAGAAAATGGTCGAACATCGTTGCATAGTACTTTTTAAAAAATAAAAGTGTGTGGACATATGTAAACACATCACAGAATTTTGCAAAGATTCTTTCAAACCTTTATCAAATAACTATTCCATTTTTTAAGAAGAAATACTCCCCCATTGCTGGTTAAATCAATATGATTTGTACATATGACCTCTTTGGCAATATAACGTTTGAAAGGGCACATTTGTGAGTTATTTTAAATCATTATCAACATTTAAAGCACAGCACAATGATGACTATGAATTTTCTCTCATGTTTGACTAGCCACCAAAAAACAAATCTTGAATTTCAAATCACATGTATTATTGCCGGTTCCTTATTGCATAGCAAACAACCGCATGGTAAACTCTGGATTATTTTGAGAAGATCTAACACCATTATAACTCAATAGTTGAACAAAGTGGATGACAGAGATTAATCTAGTCCATGATAAATACAAGAAGACATGTAAGCACAGAGAACCCATAGCACTGAAACCTTTGTATAGGACGTAGTCATATTTGAAACCATGCGAAAACAAAAAATGAGCTGTATAAACTTAGATAAGTCACAGAGAGCCTTTTCTTGGCGGTGAACACCATGTTCAGGTTTGAGTACAATTTCTTGTATTTCAGAGAAAAGGCATTGCAATGGTTGAGTTTTGAGTATCATGATAGTAACTATTGCCAACATCATTTTTTAGCCATTTGCTTAAACAATATTTTCAGTCGTCCCAAAAGAATGACTTACAGTATCTACAGGAGGATTTACATGAAGACTGTTTATTTGACAATGATCAACTTCCATGCACACTCTAACCTATTCGATTGTTATTATTGCAACAGTTGCAACATTGTTCTGTAAGTACAGAAGGAGTCTACATTGAATGACCAAAATAAATGATGATTCCATCATGATCACCCAAGAGCTGCTGATCCTTCCCTATAATACATAAAATAAAGCATTTATGTTATGGAAACAGAAACCAACAGGCATAATTCATCTTTTAGCCCCCAGGAGTATGAGAAAATTCATCCCAATCAGCGTAGAGCTCTCCTGTTTAAGTGGTTTTCTAAAACATTGCTCTTGACTGATGTTACAAGAAGTTTAACAATAGTTCAAATATCAGTTATTTGCCATGTGTGATGTGCACTGATTGTTAAAACTTTTGAATGGAGATGAATCTGTGAGCTGATCACACCTCCTGACTGTTATTGCCAGTCAATTGACTTCTGTCATTGCAGTGCTAATAGAATCACCTCCTGTCCTTCATCCTTTCCTCTTCTCAATTTGAGTCTGCCATCGTGGCTCTGCTCTCTCGCAGTCTCCATCCACAGGTGGGGAGAATCACAGGGATCAGTTTCTTCACAGTTTCTGGCACATGTGAAGCCTGGACTTGGAGCCAGGGGTGGCATCTTTCCAGACCTTGCAGGAGAGGCCCTTGGCACAGTCACAGCGCTGGAAGATCTCCAGGCCGTGGGAGCCTTTCTTTCGCTGTCTGGTGCACACCTCCCCCTGCCGCAGCACCGGCTTGCAGATCTTGGTCCAGAAGTGGCGAGCACAGCAGTTTCCCTCTGTGCAGTCTGATGACCGTAGACAGGGGTCCCCCTCATGACCTATCCAAGGAAAGAGAAGCTCTATTTGTCACATTGGGTTTGATTTACTAGAGGCAACAATGCCGGTAAAATTTGCTAGCTTGAGCTAAACCAATAACAAAACCAATGATTTGTGCAAACCAAACTAAATAATGAACCGTTAGTCAGGTAACTGGTTTGAATGTGCTAAAAGGATTTTGCTTATACTGAAATCTTTGAAAATCATGTCTGTGAACAGGGAAATCCAAAAATATTTTGGTAGTGGTGGTAGTTTTGAAAGGGCTTTACTTTCTACAGAGCTAATAGTGCACACAGACTACTTTCATTTCAGAGCATGAACACCCGCATCCTGTGAAGCATATTGGAATTCCAGCCCTTGAAAACTGCACCACTGTCCAAATATATATGAAAATTGCTGTATATGAGACCAAACTGCTCGTCAATGTAGGACTACAAGAAGCAGCTGTGATGCTTTTTAAAATGTTTTTAAACTTCCAGTAAAATAAGTTTTGAATTCATTTTGTAATTACTTTCATCGGAATACAATAAGAGAGCATTTCAAAAACATCTGAGAATCAAACGTGCAATGGTTACATGTCAAGTAATGTGCAAAAAAATCTTCAATTATTAGGTAATTAAATCCCATTTAAGAGGAATATGATACCCATGAAGGCCAGTATATGTGACTTTTTCAAAGTCACAATTAGGCAAGCAAATATGTATTATAGATGATAATCACTCAAGCACAATTCCATGAAATTTAATAAAATTCTTATTTCCTTTGCCAAAGGCCTACTCACACGCAGCCTAGAACCCTTTGCAAATACACTGCTCACTGGGCTAGCTTGCTTAAATAAAGTTCTGCTCTATAGCATGCAATAAAGCACCGCATCTTTGCTATATATCTAGATAGGCTTTCCAAAATTAAAAATAGCTTGCAGCTACTTAGTGACAAATAATGTTTTGATTCAATATTTGCAATCTATGTGCATTATTTTCAAAACAATTCAAACAAATTTCATGGGCTTGGTTGGTATTTTTGATGGTTCCCAGTTTAACTGATCAGTGGTGGGTATCGCGAAAGGCTCTTAACGCAAAGAACCTCTTTAAATGACTCTTACAATCATTGTTAAAGGAAAGTGGGTTTCCCAAACATTTTCGTAATTAAAGCATCTCTTTAGTTTGCTCTAAACTAACCCATGTAATGAGAGAATGTCCATTGCTTTAGAATCTCTTAAAAACATACGTTAATCCTGAAATCGGGAAACCCACCCATTTTATATCATAATTTTTTCCCTTTCAAACAGTTTAATTTTACTTTTTGTATTATATAGTATACATTCTGAAATATCAGTCCACTCGAGCACTTCATCAATGTTATTGATACATGTGATTTTAGTACTACTTGTAATGCAACACAAGTAAAAAATGCACAAAGCACAACCAATTGAATTCACCAAACTGTCAAACGATGAAAACAAAAGCTTTTCTTTATTCCATTATTTATGTCACATTATGCTATGATTATCGTCACCATATAAAGGCCGAATCCAAAGACATACCTTTAGCAAGACATACTGTTTACTTTCAGAGAGAACATGTCCAATTACATTCTGTAGTTGCCTTTTCATATTAAATACTGCGTGCTGAGGGGTACTCAACATAACCTTTTATATGGTTCCCAGAATAATGCGGTTTGTGAGCACCCAAAGCTGCCATTCATAATGGATAATTGTCTGAGTCGTTGTGGATGTGTGTCTGACACACAACATGTGGCTAACCAAAAAGCATAACAGCAGTTATTGATCGACTGCCGGTCATGCATGTAAAGGGTCACGGGAGAGTTTTGAACTACAAATCAAAAGCAGCCCTGCACCAAAGACAACTTTCACTAATGTCAGGATTTTTTCAATTCTCGAAATTTTCAGTATGATGAGGCGTGCGTTTTCTAATGTAGATTTCAGGCCAAATTCAACTTGGCAAAACATATTGAAATACCTTTAGAATAGTTTTAATTATGTTTCAATGGTTTCATTTAAAATTGAAAGAAAATGCTACAAACCTTTAGCCAGGGACTTAGATTTTCCATTCCTTTTCCAGCCGCTCCCTCTGACTGGCAGTTTGTTGTGTTCCTCTAAGGCTGGGATGTGAGGTGGGAGGACACTTTCTGAGATTGGAACACAAATATCTGAGAGAGAGAGAGAGAGAGAGAGAGAGAGAGAGAGTTATTCCTAGTTAACAAATAAAAAAATAATGTGTATTCAGAAAATAAGTGGCGTTTGACACATTTTAGCTGAATAAAATCCATTTCCATTCATTCTCAGACGGCAGACTAAATGCACAGGAGAATCATGTTTACTTCTGTCCCACTTCACCGTTTCTAAAGCAATGAAAGAAATAAATACATGAATGACAGCAAGTTGTGAGTGTCCAAAAACACTGGAGCAGAAATTGCAGAGATAGATCTCCTTTAGCTGGAAGATGTCATCTTCTAATATGGTTTCAGATTGTTGGAATTCAATATCCCAAGGCTATCCTCAGACTCTTAAATGTAATATCTCAAGGCATTAGCGGAGACAGACAGTCTGTTGGGTAAAAGAGAACAGCAGGAGATCGAAACTGTGATCCACACTGCGTTGGCTGCCAAATAAATCAAAATAGTCAAGATCAATGAAATGATGAAAGGTTTAAACCGTCACAGTCAACTTGAAATGAATCTCAAAATCCAGCGTTTCATTTTTAAAGATGAGGAAAAAGGAACTTTTGGGGATATAGAAACCTGTCAAGCCTACACTGGGAATCTGATATTACCATCACAATAAGTTCACTAAAACTGCTTAAAGCTTAAAGCCTGATGAAATGGCAATGCCTCCACAGAAAAATGAGTCAACGAAGGTGTAAAAAGATGAAGAAAACAGTTTTCTCTGGGGTATGGAACCCTATGAAGCTTACAGAGGGAATCAAAATTTAACCCATATAAGTTCACTTGAACAGAATAAAGCTTAGATGGCAATGATATAGCACTGCCAATGAGTCAAATATTATTGTCTCCACATGTGTGCAAGGCTTGCTAATGAGTTTTCATTATAGAGTTTTTTTATTTTAGCCTTGTATCATCAGGAGCCGTCATGAGACATCTTATGTTCATATTAAATGCCAATACTCTGTGCCGTGACCGTTCTGCTTTGAAACGCAGTTTAAAAGGTGACTGTAATGATGAAATTGCCATATGTATTGCCGAACTTTGTGATGTAAGGGATGGCCTGCGAGTTGAATGATATTGTATGTACGATCACTTCACTGGCATGTATGTAAAGCTTACAACTATTGTACTTGATTAATGCTTCCCTTCCCTTTGCTGTACCTTCTCTGTGCAAATTGTTGTTATTATTTTTTTTATTATTATTATAATTATTCCCACATAAAAGAATATAAGGTTAAAGGAGACATTCTCCATTTTACTTTACAGGTATTTTTGAATTTCGGAATGGAGTCATTTTTTGCACAGTGCCATTGCACAAACACTGACAGAGCTCACGGTACAGTATGTGTAGCAATTTACAGTTAGTTTGTGTTTGACATTCTGAACTGTGATGAGAACTTCGACTGCCACATTGTCTCACGATGACATCTGATAACATTCAGAACTGTCAGCAGGAAGCTTTGGTGTTTACTTACGGCTGCTGCAGCGGTTGCCAGGACAACACATGCTGTCTCTGTTGCAGCGCCTCCTCCTCCTCCTGCAGCTGAGGCAGCGTGAGGGGCCATGGTGAGGGGCGTGACAGTAGCTCCCCACGGTACACTCCTTATCAGCACTGCAGTGATAAACCTGAAGAGCAGACCAGGGGAAAGACAGACGAAACACACATTCTGGTCAGATTGAGTTTGAACCCTGGACACTGGAACGGAAGAAAAAACAGAGGAAACTTTGAGATACTGTATATTGTGTTGATAGCAATTATAAAGCCCGACTAATGAAGCTTGATCTTTTACCTCTGGGCGAAAGACGTGACATATTTGATTGTGTATTCTTGTGTAAATGCTTGAAGGGGGAATATGACATTAACTACAACCATTTTGTTTCATTTCAAAATGAGGATACATTTTTAATGAAAATTCCAAAATTTAGGACTGAAACTTTTCGCCATTCATATTTTAACTGATTATTTTATTTGTGGAATGCCAGTCACCTCTATCAAATTTCTGATACTACAGCTGCTTTTAAATCGAAGCTATTTCATTTTCATAAAGAAAAGTTCAACAACTATTTTTCTTCTGATGATTCATGTACATGGGTTGGCAAATGTCATTGTTCACGTTGTCGTCTGTCCCTCTGATGTTACTTACACTTGCTGATAAACTGTCTTATTTTATTATTACTATGTGTGTATGTGTGTATCTGTGTATATGTGTATATATATATATATATATATACATATATATGTGTGTGTGTATATATGTATATATAAATAAAATATATGTTTTTTTCTTTCTTTCTTCTCATTGTTCAATTGTCTGTACATGCTGCGGGATGATTGCCTCACAATAGGTGCCTTGCCACCTGTGCGATCATTCCTGACTTCTGTCAAAGCTTAATAAATAAATAAATAAATATATAGTTCAGTAATATAAACATTTCAGCAGAGTGTTTGATGGGTGGGAGGTCAACATGAAATTCGGATGCATATTCCACCCTGCAATGAAAAATGTTGATTGAAAGCAAACTCATAAGTTGCCAGCATCCTTACTGAACATCACACCTGCTGCTACATCGGGACATCTCATTGGAAGAAGTGTAGTTTTCAAGGATGTTGAAGGAAAGCATTTTTATAGGAGTGTGTGAAAGAACACAAGTTTTACAGTTGCATTTTTTATGAACCACATTCTTTACACCTTTACATCAAGTCCAATTGGATGACTAGGCAGAGAAGCATGAACTTATTTTCTCCATCAGAGACAGAAAAACCATGTTCAAGATGTCAAAAACCACCCCAGACCCCCTTCATCCCCACCCCCAAATATTTTGCACCCATAACTTAACAAAAAGGACAATTTTTCTGCGAGGCACTGAAAAAGTAGGAACAACACAGCAAAAAAAAACTGGCTGTTCATGGAAAAATATGGCAGAACTTTTACTTTCAGACACTTTCCACCACTGGTATCCAAGTTCACAGAGGAGTCCTTCATGAGAATGCACTTGACTATTGGATTGACTAGATATTCTACCGTAGATTTATTTCATGAACTCCTAAACTAAGTGACTCTGAGTATTGGGTTTAAATGTCAAAAAACTCTCATAAGTTCAGGATTTTGGAATGCAACCCAGCGAATTTTCCATGAAAGGATCTGCAATATGGAATATAACTTAGGATTTTAATATAACCAATGGCCCTCGGTCAAATTGTCTTTTTATATAAAATATAAAAAAGGCGTATATCCTCATTTCAGAATAAAAACCATAAATGTAAATAATGCACTACAGTTGAATGCAGTGGTATCAACAGAAATGGATCCTGGAATGGAATATTATTTTACTGGAAAACAATGGGCTTAAGGACAAGTTCCCTGGAAAAATGGAGCTGCAATAACTATTACGAGGAGAGAAATAACATCTGAATAAACAGCACACCCCTGTTTGTATTCCCGCATCTCAAACTAAATTGACAGTAATCAGATTTATAAAGCATTTTTCTGTATTGCCAGGGAAAGTGATTGCACAAACTCTATTGCTCAGTGCTATACATTACTTAGCCTTAATAGCACTTCTGTTTTAGTTCTGGAACAATTAACATGTATCTTGTTATCTGCAGTATAAACCAAAGCACATTGTTCTTTTAGAATAATTTGTTAAAATAATCATGTAAGTACAAACATTTTCATTTGAATTCATTTAGCAGAAAGATGATCCTTCTGTGAAATATAGTATTTTGAATGACACTGTAGCGAGCTTCACAAGGATAAGAAGAATGAGAGAAGTTGAAGTCCACTGCAATAAAATCTTGCCATCAACTTCATTCTCATCATTTCAATGACAGTTGCACTGAGCAAACTTACTGTGGGAAACCCGATCTTTGCCTTACAGACATCTGTTCGCAAATTGATAATGAAACTAAATATACATAAGCATAATTACACTTAGTCCTAACAAGATCTGACAAGATGTAGTTCAAAGGAAAATGTCAACCAACATGCAAGGCGATTGTTTGTTGAATCCAGGCCATAGGCTTAAACTCTGCTGAAATCAGGATTTCAAACAACAGCAAAAACTACCAAAATTACTTTGTATAAAAGAATAAATGTATCATATTGTAAAATGTGTCTTGCACCTCAACTATAACTACTGCCTCTTTCTTGAAAATACTGTATGAACTGCCCTTTAATATTAGTATTTTAAGCTGCCAACCTAAAGACTAGCAGATCAATTTAGGTCAAGAGCTTGGTTCAAGCATACAACGGCATTGCTCAGCCAAAGATCTAAACTTACAACCCCCCTTTTGGGGCCATTTTCTTATACATACAGTACAAGCCAAAAGTTTGGAAGCAAGATCAAATTTGTACAAAAAAAATCATAGTTTCATTGGCATACATGCAACAAAATAAACATGATTATTATATAAAGATTCACTTATCAGAATACATTTTTACTCAAATTATCCGGCACATATGACTAGGCCCATTGTCCTAGTGCCCACCGGATTAACGTTGGCATCTGGTGGGCGGTAAACCATGATATAAATGAATAAGGCAAACTGTGATTTGTTTTTAACTTTTTCATTGAAGTTATGACTCTTGCAAATCTTCTCAACCCAAGAAGTAAACCCCTCCTTTTTTTTGTTAACATCTATTCAGCAATGGTCAGGTAACATCAGTGTATATAGAACCGAAAGGTAAATAGAGGGTAATGGTGCATATCAATGAAAAAAAGGTCTAATCATGCAGTAAATACACCCCAAAATCCTTAGATTTCATACTGGTTTTTAAGAAAGGCATTGTGAACAGAAACTTGAAGTTGTTTCCAAATTTTTAACCTGTATTGGCCTTGCTTCCAAACACACACACACACACATATATATATATATATATATATATATATATATATATATATATATATATATAGCTTCCAAATATATATATATATATATATAAAACCCCCAATTCCAAAAAAGTTGGGACAAAGTGTAAATTGTGAATAAAATCAAAATGCAACACCTTTCAAATCACACCAGCCAGTATTTTATTCACAATAGGATAGAGATAACATACCAAATTCTGAAACTGAGAATTTTTACAATTTTATCCATAAAATGAGCTCATTTCAAATTTGATGGCTGATACAGGTCTCAAAAAAGTTGGGACAGGGGCCTGTTTACCATGGTGTAGCATCCCCTCTTCTTTTTAACACAGAGTGGAGGCGTCTCGGCATTGAGGAGACAAGTTTCTTGAGTTTAGCCATTGGAATTTGATCCCACTTTTGTTTAATACAGGCTTCCAGCTGCTGGAGAGTTTTGGGTCTCCTTTGACAGACATTTAATTATGTGCCGAATGTTCTCAATCGGTGAAAGATCAGGACTGCAGGCAGGCCAGTTCAGCACACGGACTCTTCTACTACGAAGCCATGCTGTTGTAATTGCTACAGTATGTGGTTTTGCATTGTCCTGCTTAAATACACAAGGCCTTCCCTGGAATAGATGTTGTCTGGAGGGGAGCATGTGTTGCTCTAAAACCTTTATATACCATTCAGCATTCATGGTGCTTTTTAAAACTTGCAAGTGTCCCACACCATATGCACTAATGCATCCCATATCATCAGAGAGACTGGCTTTTGAAGTGGCATATTTTTACGTTCCTCTGCTGTAGTCAGAAATTATTAAATCAATGCATATGTAAGGGATTCTCACGCGGAATTGATGTGTTTGCGCATGGAGGCTATGGAAAATATGGAATTGCATTAAGACATTTCAAATTATCTTATTTCATTTGAATGATCATGAAACACATGCATTGATTCCCACCTCTAAGTAAAGAAAAGTGTGAGCTGTCCAGAGTCGTAATCGGAATGCGTTAGAAATGAAAACTGGCCACATAATGTTGAGTTTTCGGAGTTTCTGTAATGGTAATTTAAATTAATGATTCAAAAAAGGTCGTGATCAATCATTCATTTTAAGGGATTATTTGAGCCTCCCCTGTTGCCAGTTCACGAGCCGCCACTCACGTATAAATTAGTATTATTATTTATTTTTTTTTTTTGCAGTTCAAATAGTGCGAAAGCTTTTGCATGCAAGGGAAGTCTATTTTTGTTGGATATACAGTATTGGCCAAAAGTTGGACACACCTTCTCATTCAATGCGTTTCCTTTATTTTCATCACTATTTACTGTGTAGATTCTCACTGAAGGCATCAAAACTATGAATGAACACATGTGGAATTATGTCCAACAGGGGTGTCGGCTGTGTATCAACCTGACTTCTGCACAACACAACTGATGGTCCCAACCCCATTGATAAGGCAAGAAATTCCACTAATCGACCCTGACAAGGCACACCTGTGAAGTGAAAACCATTTTAGGTGACTACCTCTTGAAGGTCATCAAGAGAATGCCAAGAGTGTCCAAAGCAGTAATCAGAGCAAAGGGTGGCTACTTTGAAGAAACTAGAATATAAGACATGTTTTCAGTTACAGGTATTTCATACTTTTTTGTTAAGTACATAATTCCACGCGTGTTCATTCATAGTTTTGATGCCTTCAGTGAGAATCTACAATGGAAATAGTCATGAAAATAAAGGAAACGCACTGAATGCGAAGGTGTGTCCAAACTTTTGGCCTGTACTGTATATGATTTAATTTTGCTGAGAAAAACATAATACTGACCCCCATGAAGAGCATACAACAACTAACATTAAAATGTTTTCCATACTCAACTCATGTCTGTTATGATTCTGCTCTATTTGCCATGTTTTGGATGTTCTGCCTGTTCTCTGTATTACCTAACCATGCCTTGGATTATAAAATGTGATTTGGTTACTTAAATTTGTTCATGTATTGTCTAGTTTAGTTTTTCCATGTTTTGTATTTTACCATAGTTACATTCCGGTCCATGTTTTTGTTTCTGCCAAGCATTGCACTTTGTCTCCCCCCGTCTGGCCTCTTGTCCTGTCATTACTCGCAGCCCCAGTATTGCGTGCCACTCTTTCTGGTGATTTAATGGTTTCTGGATTTCAACCATTCCTTCCAATCTCGTTTACTTCCTTCGCCTTGCTTTTTCTATATTACTAAGCCATACTAACAGATGGTTATTTTTGCTAGAGTTACTAACACAAACTAACATTGTATATAATACTAACTTACAATCCTTTAGTGCTCGTTAGTATAGCTGCACTTACTAATTAATTAACAAGCTCTCAGCACTGCCTCTTGTCTCTCCCTAATCTTGGATTCTCCACACCTGCTCACGCTGTCCTTTCTCTCATTATCTATGCATGTTAGAACTCCTTGACTGGAGCTGTATATCTGTCTATAGGATTGTCTTGTGATCCCTGTCCGCATTTTGGCTTTTGCCTATTTCAAGTGATTAGGTTCTCCCTCGTGTTTGCTTCCTTTGTAATCAGTCTGATTTCCTACACTTGTGTTGTGTTAAGCATGTGACTTCCCGTGAGTGTATATTAGGAAACTTTTCACAGCACTTCCTTGTCAGAACGTTTCTCTTGTTTACCTGTGCTGCTATTTCTTCGCCTTGTACTCATAGTGTTACTCTTCTGACTGGACCATCCAACTAACGATTTTTGGCTCTGCTGTTTGGTACTATTGTCTGCATCTGTTTACGAATCCTTTTTGCCCGACTACGAGTTTTGTGAGTGGTACACTGGTATTCAACTCTGTTTACGCCCACTGGATTTTGGCTTTTGCTTCTCTGACATGCCTGTGTACTGAACCTATTTTTGCCCCACCATGAGTATTGTGATTGGTGCCCTGTTTACGGTTCTGGATTTCGCCCTTAGGCTTCTGATTTTTGGATTGTGGACATTGTACCGTTGCCTGCTTTGTTGAGGGTTTCCCCCCTTCAGAAATAAAGCCTCCATTTTTGTATTCACTGGTTCTCGCTTGTGGTTCCTCACGTAATCCTCACATTGTCAAGTTTATGCATTCTGAATTTATTCAAAATTAAAAAATCCCATTTTAGGAAACTAGTATAGTTACAGGCAAGATTTCTACAGAACTCAATGAAACACATATACATACAGCAACATCTCCCAAATGATGCCAAGTATCACCATTTGTGAGCAACTGTAATATGAAGCAATTGCCTGAATGTTACAGGAAATGTTATAAGGAAAATGGAAAATTTAGGGGAATGAAAGGTAATGTAAGGAAAATGTTAGAGGCCAGAATATTCCAGTCCTACCAAAACAAAAAGCAAAAGCCTTTGATTTATTTTGTACCATATCAATTGGGGCCAACATGTTCGACACGATTGATTGCTGAACCAGTCCATAAGGTTACACTGAAATGCATAGCACAATGCTTCTAAATATGGTTCCAATTTTTCCCTCAATAGGGTTCCCCTCCCATATGACCTGAATACAAGCATAACTTCTCCAACAGAAATTAGCAAGGCTATGTAGAGAAGGCAATATCATCTTTACCCCATGTTCTAAATAAGTATCAATGGAAATATGGAACATCTGCATTTTCTGAAACACAACGACTAATATTTTCATGACTACCTCTGTAATATTCCTGGACGAGCTCGTACTTTAATTGTATGATAATCCAATGATATTAATATTTCATAGGCAAAATCGCATTTTTAAATGAACATTTTAGATGCATCATGGATTTTAATTTTGAAAACTACAGGGAATTAGGTGTACACACATGGGGCGTAATTTAAAGACCTAAACACAATTGGGAAATGCAAGTCCTAACAGTATCACAAATCAAATCTGGGTGTGTGCAATGCCATTCCACAAAAAAACGTCAAAAGCATTGGTCTGAAACAAATTAATTCCATGTGGTTGTTGGGGGGTTTGGTGCCACTAATGCCAATCAGCAGTGGGTTTCTAGATAAGGTTGAATCTCAGGATTAACAAGTCTTTTAAAGAGATTCTTAAGCAATGGATGGTCTCTCGTTACGTGGGTTTCCCAAACACGATCATTAGATGGGGCCTTAATAGGAACTTTGCAAAGAGCTTCTTTGCCAAGCGCGTCCTCGCTAAAGCAGTAGCTTAGTTGATAAATCCTTGCTGTGAGGTATACCTCACTCGTTTAACCAATCATCCCTGAAATACAATGTTTTAATTCATTTCCTATGGAATACTTTTATTTAAAATTGTCGTGTTTGTACGGAATACTTTTCCGGAAAATTACACATTATAAAGTATTGAAATACAGGTGGCCCATGCCCGCGATCGTCAACTGATTTCGTGTTTTCATCAGACTGCGAATGGTCATCCACGCCGCATCCAAGAGAAACGATGGATAGCGTGCTCCTATTATTACACCCTGTTGCTGCTTAAAATTTTGGGATTACCATGCATGGACAACAATGTAACATACGTTACACATTTATTTTTAAAATGTGATCTTAACTCAGTACGAGATCATAGCAGTCAGGCTGTATTCCTTTCCCCCACTAAAAACGATAAAACCTAAGTGACAATAATAGCAGTATTAAGCTGCTTGCACACTGGACGTAAAACAAATCTTTTGCACGACTGATTACATTTAAAGTGAATACACGCGTGTATTCGCGTCTTTGCATTGACTTTGAATGTAATCAGTCGTGCGAAAATTTTTTCGCATCCAGTGTGCAAGCGGCTTTACTAAGCATATGCACTGCCTGATGCCGAGGCAGTTTGTGGTTGGCTGAGAAAGATGTGAAGTCGTTAGTTTGCATCACAGACTCAGCTGCATTGATTAAGCCAAATTGAATTTCCATTACATGAGCCAACCGCCTTTGATCTGACATTATGACAATCGGTATAGATATTATAATTTATGTCCTGATTCAGATAGTTACATTAAATTGTGGTTGCTGTTATTATTCACTAGTGCCCGTCACTTGTAACTTGTACTTGGGTGAATTCGACGCCGTAGCACCAAGCCCATCAAGTTGATTGATCAAGCCGTTTGGCCAGCATGGCACCTTCTCTGATCTGGAGGGGGAGGTTGGGGGGGATCACATCATTGACACCTGGCTTAGGTGTTAGTTTGGAAGCAAAGGTATCACTGTGTGAATTAGAAAAAAAATCCATGCACAAATATGGCCGTGCATGGCGAACACACAGACACACACCGTCTTCCTTATATTAGAGATTGCATTGAAATGTGCCTGACATTCTGGAAACCTGAGGTTTCGGTGACGTGTGCGCACTGTGCGTCGGTCAGCCAAATTACCACTGCACAGAAAGTAAACCAGGTTAGAGTTGGCGAGCTCTCTCCGCACTTTTGGCGGAGCCTTAATCCACAAAGTTGTCACTGCGTCATGATGAATATCTAACATCTCCCCCTACTATGCTGCCAGATCAATCTCGGCGCACGTCTGTCTACCAAATTGCCAAAGTGCCTGCGCACGGTGTTGCACCGCACAAAATTACCGCTGCGCGGGCTCCATCGGATGAAATTGCCACTGCATGGGCTGCGCCACCCTACACTGCGCCAAGAAATTAGAGCCCCTTGTGTTATCATCATACTATAACTGAACTGATTCAGAGTGTTTTTTTTTTATTAAATAAGTCTACAGATATACATATTATTACAACGAAAGACTACAGGAATAAAAAGTAAAGAAAAGGCTAAATAATGAATTAAAAGTCCCTTCACCTTGTCTTCTCATTTCATCGTTATTCAATCAGAGCCTGATTGCTCCACTAATTTGGCTTTTGGCAATGTGCTGTCTGACAACAAGGGGGGAAAAGGCCATGACTGAATGCAGAGATGGTGTTCTGTCCTTATTTATAAGATTATTCAGGTGCTGCCATTTTTTACAATAATAAAAAGTAATTACGCGATCATTTTCGAATTATCGTAAGTTTATTGGATTAAATTATCACTGTGATATTATCATGTGCAAATTAATTTAATACACTGTCATACCAAATCAGTGCATAAAATGCAAATATTTACTCATGAAATAAGCACTGTATTCAAAAGCGCATGTGTTTGCTCTGCAAGAATGGATGGCTGTGAGAGGGGTCTTACAGCAGTTCTTTGCTGTGAACAAGTGGTCTGGATCTCTTGTTAGTTAAGAGCAAACTAAAAAGATGTATAAGTTACAAACGTGTTTAGGAAACCCAGGCTATTTTAAGAATGATCGTAAGAGTCATTTAGAGAGGTTGTTAGTGTTAAGAGGTTTTCCGGAACCCCACTGCAGATCAGCTGTTGTCATTGCTTTTCACCCTTTTAAGTGCAGCTATTATGGTTTTTCATTACTTTCACGTTGTTGTGTGAATTATATCGATTTTATGTGCATGTAAAAGGTCTGTGTCGGAAAACAACTCAGCCACCTCCAGAACAAGCTCTCTTTGCTACAATACACAGAGCTCCCTGAAACACCCCGATAGCTTCCGACAATTTTTTTCATTAATTGGTGATGTCACCAATTGAATTTTCAGGCCAAGCAGATTGTTTGCCACGCTCTTGAATCAAGCAGGTTACGCCCACAAGCTAATTTACTTTCTGGAGGGGAATCCACTTATATTGACTGAAATATTCAAACCTTGGATGCCATCTTTTCATGGCCACAGAATGACACCAAATGGTAAAATTTCTGGGATCTCGTGTCTCAGTATATACATATATCCTTGCAATTCAGCAGGACATATTTTGGAACAGGAATCCTTGAAATCTTTGCTAGAGCTTAAAATAGTACTTAAGTTCCACAGGTTTAGTTAATGAGCTGCATTGAACAAATCCATAAATCGGTCTCTTTGTTTTATGGGGTTAAAACCAGTGCATTAATGCCACTCCAGTTCGCAATGTATTCTTGTGAGATAAAGAACAAATGCCTAACTTTCATAGGGTCTGACCAGGAAGGCCTTTTCCAAGAGGAAGCAGATCTTCTTGTTTGGGGGGATAGAATTCGGTTCACCAGGAACCTTTATAGGAAAAGATGCGGACCATTTAAACCATATAAAAACAATACTTATGGTACAAAAACAAGGGTGAGATTGAAGTTAAGTACTTGTTTCCCCACAACCAAAGAAAATATTTCCAGGTGGGAAAATAGATAGCCCTCAGAAGTGAAGCACATTTCCATACCAATTATGAAAGTAATCGGTCGAAAATTGCAGCCTGTACTACGTCCACAAGGAAATCTTTATGTTTTGCCACCAATTTGCAAATTATTCAGCCAATACTGTCGCCATGGCCACCAAAATTGGTAGGTGCCATAATTGCAATTCAACACATGTCCATACCAAAAGAAATCGGTCAAAAATTACAGCCTGTAAAGTGTCCTCAAGAAAGTGTCTACGGATGCGGACGCGGCGGTGGAGACAACACACGTCAATCCATAGTAGAGGCCTGACTTCGTCCAGGGGCTACACAGCAAAAATCTCAGTGTTAGACCAGTTGGTCTCATATAAACTCCACTGGAGTTCAATTAACACTGGGATTTTTGCTGTATACAATAATACTGAACAATACATTTCTGGGAACATAAACTCCAATACCACAGGCATTCTTCATTTGAGCATGAAATCAGCCCTCAAAATTGCGCACTGTCAAATCATAATATAATCATATTTTTAAGACAAATCAACATTTGACTTATGAAGTTCAATATGAATGAATGATTTTATCAATATATGTGCAGCTGGTCATCAGTGGTCACCAGTAGCTTCTCCAAACCAAAAATATACCTTTTCTCCATGATAAAGTTCAGAGTTCCGTCCATTGTTCTATAAAGTCGCTTCAGCAAGCACACATACTCATTAAAGGAGCTGCTTATTTTACGATCAGAACTTTCACGCAGACTGAAAACCTGCTGTTAACAATTCCGATCATCCAAGCTAAATGTAAGCTTGCAACAAAACTTTTCGCACCCTTTAAGGAGCAAGTATAATAACTCAGTAACACAGTAGAATCTGAAATATTTTCTTTCTTCCCATGCAGTATAAATTTTAAAATAGATCCCCACATTAAGCAAAATGCCAGCACATGCTGAACTGGAAGCAAAGTTTATGGTTCAATTCTTAGTTTTTAATTTATATTTAAAGGTCCTCTATTTTGCTCTTTTTAGTTTTGCTGAGTCTTTAACAACATTCATATTACCTTAAGTCCTAATGATAAGTTACTTAGGAAGAGAACATTGGCCTTGTTAAGAGTTAAGCATTGTCATTGCCATATACTGCAGCATCCCAGAATGCATTATTCCATGGAAAGAGATTATTTGTGATTGCCCGACGGAAATCCTGGTCGGCCAACAGTCCACCAGCCCATTAAGCGACCAGGCAACTAAATGGGGTCAGCCCTACGACTGTGAACATAATTATAAGCCATTACAGTATGAAAGAATGTAGATAACTTCAGCTTTCTCAACAAAATTATTATTACTGATGATCCAAATCTGTGATTTCTCAGCTTACACGCAACCTACGTTGCTCCACCATTGTTATTTTACAGTTATTAATCTTCCATAGCCAGAAATAGATGCAATACCTCATCGCTACGCATCCTGTAAACAGCTGTGTTTAAAAAAGAAAAAAATGATTAAAAATAAGTTGAGTCTTTCTTTCACTCTTTTCCAGAACAAATTCACAAGCTAGGCAGATCAAGATTTTACGTCAACAGACAGTGACGCACTTGGCCGATGCAGTCTTCTCTCTGGGAAACACAACCACTTTTGTTCACAGAGGCCACAAAAACAACAGAAGATGAATGTTAAAGTTGCTTTGTCAACTTCGGCATTAAATAAAAATACTTGAAATTCATGAAAGAATATGGTCATTTAAATACAGTTTCTATACAGAACTAAATATTCTAATGGGGACTGAGTGAAGATTCCCATAACTTTTAAAAACTTAGTCAACATCTTCATTCCTAAAATTTGACATTATAAAATGATCAATTTCAGCAGTCCCATTCTCACGCTATCATTTTTAAAATTCTTTTACCCAAGATCAGTTATAACGTGAGTGACAATAACATCCTGAGCTGATGTCACTGTAGCATCCTTAAGTTTTAAAGCTTCAGTTTTAAAGCTTCAGATCTTAGCACGGTCCAAGTCCAGTCAAGCCTAGAGAACAGACTGTGACAGACGAAAGCACTGAGGTACAACTAAGGGAATAACAGCCAAATTCACTTTCAAAATGGCTCTCCTTAAAATTCATATTTGTGATTAGCACTCAGCCTTACAAATTAGCAAGCATAAATGAAAGCAAGGAACTCATGAATCTCTCCTTGACTCGTGTTTGGGCTACAGCAACACTGACCTTGTTTACATATCCCACCAGAATGTCCCCTCCCTTTCTTTCCAGGAATCCAAAGCATCCCTGGGTTAAAGGTTAAAGAAACAAGACTTTTTATGGAAATTAAGATTTTTAATAAAAATTAATCAATAGGCTTTTTCAAAAGCGCAGAACAAAAGTTTTTTTTTATTTTAACAAATTCCTAACATTTGTTGGGTCCAAAATGAGTCTTCGTTTATTTTGTTCCGCAACAGCAGTAACACCACTGAGCCAGAAGCATTCCTGCAGTGAAACCACGCTTCATTTCAGTAGCAGGAGTCCTATGTTATATGGTCAATGAGGTATTTGGTATATTACAGGAATCAATGTCTGATTTCACAGTCAAACTCCAACACAAAATTGAGAATAAGAAACACCGCTATCGATCAAAAATTTCTGTGTAACAAAAACGATTCAATCCTATAATACACAAGATAATCTTTCTAAGCCACTGAGGGGTCACCATGTTAATCGGTAGCCTGTTGCAAAACAGAAGCTGTGGAATAAGTCTGGGCTAAGTAAGAAAACAATGTCCAGACACAATACACTTAATTAGTTGCTCACGTATTTTTATTGCCCAGGACATACCCGATAATGTCCATCAAGTGAAGTTTATTAGCAATAATATACATGCTACAAACAGTTCTGGACTGCAATTCTCCCTAGACACACTAGATGGGGGTAAAACATTCAGAGTCCCACAGAATCTCATGTTAATCACCTTTAATCGGTTGTACAGTTGCTTTATAGTAACCAAACAGAGGTCAGAGCACTAAAATGCGCAGACACCTGAGCCTATTTTATTTCATTCCTTCAGCTCATTGTTAGCACAAAACAAGTCATTAACTAAGGCCTTGTCCACACTAATACGGATATTTTTCCCTGAACTGATATTTTCCCCCTACATTTTTGTTCTACAAAATATCTCCATGAGAAAGAAAAAGAAAAATGTGCTCAAATCAAGTATTCCAGGCCAGTAGGTGGTGATAAAGACCAATCACAAGCCTCAAAAATTCTAATATGCGTGTCACTCTGGTTACATTCTGATGTCAAAAACCAACAATTCAGTTTTCCCCACTCACACATAAACTGAAATCAGAATTTCTAGATATATTTACCCTGAAAAACGTTTTCAGAAAGGTCCATTTTCAGTTACCAAAATACAGTTTTTGCGTGCACAAAAGGCCAAAACACCAATCAAGCTCCATCAGTATCCACTGGCTTTTAGTGTTTTTGCTGGCTGGAAATTTACATGGGCAAAACTCTGATGTCAAAGATTTATAAACACATGCTCAGCAATGTACAAGCTTTGCATGCATGCGTGTGCTTTGAGTGCCAGACAAGCATCTTTGAGGTGACCAATCCTAAACACTGTTCATTCAGTCAACTTCAGTAATGAAGTTCCCAATTTTCTGCAATAACTCAGTGAAAGCCAGTGAAGAGAAGCTCCTCACAGGCTTTCACCGAGCTATCGCAGAAAATAACATATTACCACCAGATATCATTTGCCATTTTGTACACAAATTGACGACACGTATAACAGTATGTTGTGCAATACCTCTGTTAATATTTAACTACAAGTAGTAAAGTGCATATATCACAGGAAAATCCTGCATTTCAACCATTAATGAAAGAATGACTGGGTAAAGGCAATGTGTATACCTCTAGCTAGCTGAATTAACATTAGTTACACTCTTGCTTCATTTCTAGTCTCATTTTAATAAAATTTGGCTCAGAGAATCCTCAGAATGTGGCCAATAAAGTGTGTGATGTGGGAGAAAATGGGAAAACAGAAAGTAAAGATGTTGTGCCTTCCCTTGAAACGATGGGGTCATGAACCTTTGCTAACTTCACTAGATCATTCATGAGATAATTATGATGCTTTAGGAAGGAACCAGTAGAGCACATTCTTTGTTTTCTGAAAATAACACACAAGTTGGATATCAGCAAAGAAAACTAATTCAAATTTGGCAAAATCTGATGGCAGCCGAACGTGTTACATCTCACTGATGGAAGTGCGGTCACGTGAGGTCAGTATAAAAGATGGCCGCAGCCTCTGCCTGACTCAAATAATGACGGCAACAAAAAAGTGAGTTTTGGGGCAGGAGACCAGACTAATTTATGTATTGGAAAGTCTGTGAATTTGCGGTCTTGTCGGTCTTATGAGAACTCGGCTGCATTTAAGTTAAAAGTGAGATATTTTATGAATGGCTTGGATGTAACCAGGTCATATGTCAGTGGTAAGACTCACTGCAGACATACTGAGTTTATAAATAGGCTAACGTTAGCTCTGTCAGTGCAAGTATCAAAATGTTGATACAAACACAGCTACATTTTTAACATTTAAGATGTCTTGATTCTGATTCTGACCTGCCATCTACTGGTACAGAGTTACATTAATATTTAAAAATTAATGTATGACCCCATTAAAAAAAAAAAAAAAAAATTGGGATGCTGAGTAAATTGTTAATACCGCTCAATCTGCTTTATGCCGACTGATTGCTCATATGAGCCAGATGTTGATGAAAGTTTAATTGACAAGGGGAAATGTTCTACAGAATTTTAATGGTCACAGTGCAAAATTATAAGGTAGTATACACCTTCCTTAATGGTAAAAGTGTAAAAGACGAGAAAGGAAACACAACGCCATAAATATTATTATTATTATTATTATTATTATTATTATGTACAATTAAGAGTCGATATGTTGGAGAGAGAGCAGTGCCTGCCTTTATTTTTGTTGTCACTTTTTTTTTAAACCCCCACCCCCAATTTAACTGTTGTTCCCCCTTATGCCCCCCACCTGAAACTGATCTGGATCCACCCCTGACTCAACAAATGCAAGGAAATGAGCCTTTTTGTTCGCCCTGTGGTACAGTAATGAAAACGTTTTTGACCATATATACCGTATGCCCCGATTCATAACCAACCATGACATTCATTTTCATTCGTGGAACTCACCATGAATGGTGGCATCGGTATCGGTGGAAGCCCCCACCCCACCCCACCCAAACGAAGCAAGAGGTGTGAATGGAATTTCACGAATTGAGTAGCCCACATTAACACCTGCTGCCAAATAAAATCGATGCTACTTTCGTGAGTGACATTTAAGTTCCTATAAGGTCTGAGCATGACAACAATATTGCAGAGTCCGTTCATGTTACGGGTATATAGCTGCATAATTTCGTGGTATAAGAAACAATGACGTCAGTCTTTCATGACTCATACATCGCTCTAGATTGGTGGTGCCGTATATGATATCTGTGCACCATACCAACTTGGTCCTAGATGCGTGCGCTTAATTTATTAGCCACTTATGGCTGGCAGGAAAGGTTGCTTTCCCTAGACAGCTGAATTGGGCTACTCTACTCCTCGTATTTCTCATTCTGATTATTAAATTCAAATTACCCTACATTAGTAGTTAAACGTGGAACGTAAACTGTAATCACGGGCATAAATCCTAGTGGAGGTGAATGTCGATGAGAAATAACTCATATTCACTCCCAAACATGGTTAAATGCGGACTAAATAGGCAATTGCCGTCCATTTGCGATTCAGTTTTTTTTTTCATTCATAAAAACTCAAGAATGTTAAATACCATCCCTCATTAATTTAATTTGGTGCCACTGAGATATCGAAAACCACGGCATTGAAATATTGGACTCATGAATGAAAAATGCTCACCAATTTTCCCGAACGCAATGAATTGTCGCGCATTGCCATATATTATCAGTTCTATCAATGACAGTATCGCTTTCAATTAATAGATTCACTCACCTCAGTTGGGTTACTGCCCTTTTTGATGATACCAGCCTGATGATTCACAGCGCGTTTGGCCGCTTGCGTCGGTGGTTCTCCAAGTAAAACCGTTTTGATAGTGTTTACCTTGGCGCCTGCTTCTCCCACCCTCAGAACAGTGCCAAGGAAAATGAAAAAACACCAGCATCTTGTCCGCGCCAGCACCAGCATTCTTGACTAGCAATCTTGTTGGCGTGTATATCAGGACGAAACTAGGATAAAACTATTCAAAATAGGTGATAGGTTGCCTTCACTGATAAAACGCAATTCTACAAATATTGAGCCACGAAAGCTGACTATTTCCCGTACAAATTACAAATTCAATTTTTTGTTTGTTAATATCCAGGCAAATTAACTTTTTATATATTAAGATAAATCTAGCCGACGAAATATCGCTGTCAACCACTATACCGCGGGTTATATAGCCTAGTCTGTCTACACATGAGTCTAGTTAAATAAAATGTAGGTGACCGATGAAGAAATCCGTTCCTAACTACATGTGAGCACTTTGCGAGGCAGCACAGATTTTTACGATCTTAGATACATTCTTTTTATAGGTTCCTAATGGGTCTGCTCCCCCGCCCCTATTCCGATTTGACAAAGACTGAAGCGAATCCCACCGCAGTGTTTGCTGAAGCGCTGTTTATTGTCGTCTGTATACGCTTAGTCCACTCGTAAGCAACCGAAACCCCGTTGGGAGACACCTATTAAACTGCGCACTAGTTATGACTACTTACTTGACCAGGTGCAGTGACAGGCAATTTAATAGAATGGAAGTAACAGGCGGATAAAGTATGTCGATAACTCATAAGAGGCAACGTACCATTCTGAAAGAGCGGTTCATTTCGTCTCTGTCATTACAGTAGCTATTTAATATAATTTTCCTTAACAAATTGCAATTGTTAATATATTTGATGTTTTTCAGAAGTGGGCAATGAAAAGTCTGCCGTTTTCATGCCTTTCCCGTTATGAATATCCAGCTCCACTCGTTACATTCAGCCATGATTTGCACATGACTGCAAAATGGTGCGTATGTTGCATAAAAAAGGGGGTTATATCATTGATTTATTAAGCGTAACGTTCAGGTATAAATTCAAGATATGCCTCCTGTTGTGACCTTTTCCCTTATTCTTATGATAAAAATCAATGAACAAAATTAATGGAAATTAATTAATAGAATTAGTGTGTGTGTGTGTGTGTGTGTGCGCGTGTGCGTGTGCGTGTGTGTGCGTGTGTGTGTGTGTGTGCGTGTGTGTGTACGCGCACGTGTGTGTGTGATATTCTCTCCTGGACAATTAATAAATAAATGAAAGGGTAGGGTGGGGCTAAGCATAAGGGTCTTTACAACAAATTATTGGTCAGACAATTAGGAAGGATTCAACAAATGCACACCTGGCACTTTCTGTACCATGATTTACTTGTTAACTTTTGCTGCATTGAATTGCTTGGGGAAAAGCTGTAAAGCTGAGCTGCTTTGCTGTGAAAAATCAATTCTTTTGAGATGGAGAATATTGTAGGAGTGTATATGACAGTGAAAGAGAAGGGGGGAGCAAAAGATAGAGTGGTGAACACATCTGGTCACAAGAGTAGTCTGAGCTAAAACAATCTATATGTAAAAGCAGCTGGCAATTAATTCTAAGTCTGTTCAAGATCCACGCTAAGACTTTTTTTGTCATTTACTTGATTGTGATTTGTGGGTAGGTACAAGGCGGTAGTGAGCATGACTTCTTCCAGTAATTACAGTGTTTGTGTGTGTGTGTGTGTGTGTGTCTGTTTGTGTGTGTGTGTGTGTGTGTGTGCATGTGTGTGTGTGTGAGCGCGTGCATATGTGCATGCTGGGAATTTACCCAAAAATGTTTACGTTTTTGAAAGAAACATACCTTTTTACAGTTTTCGCCAAGTAGCATTTCATTTCTCAGAAAAACAGTGGCATTACATTGATAATGTAAAAAGACAATTACTGTTTGAAATTAATGCTTTTGATTTTAAATTATTAAGATTTTACAGATGGTTGCAAAGCCCTATTTTAGCAGCGATTGTATAATGAGCACCTCATGCCCACATCCTTGACTAATCTTTGCTGATTTGCCCATTTTGTGGTATGTCACTCCCGTCACATAAGCAGTGGAATCTAAAAAAATAAAATTGGTAAAAAAGAAAAAAAATGAAAAATGATTTATCTGGAAATATTTCAGTCTATTGTAAATGTTGAGAGATTAAAACTATTCCATGCTTGTGATGGCAAAGAAAATTACGTTAACTTGTCAGTGTAGTGAACAGCATAGTATTTCATGAAAAGATATGTTTAGCTTTTGCTTCACTCTAGCACCAAAACAGTGAATTAGCACAATTAGGTGAGGGTTGGGCTTAACAGTGTATAGTAAGTGTCCTGAAAACTAAATGACTTCAAAACAAATATTCATATTTGCAACATTATCAATGACTTTGCAACAATTTTATTCAGTTCACGGCATCATAAAGCATACAAATATTCAAGGCAATATCCGAATTTCTCGAAGATTCTAATTTTCAATATTATGTATGTTCATGCATACATACACTGTGTTATTGGTGGACTTACTCAACTCATATGATGATAACAGATTTTGGAAACCCTAGCACTCACACTGATACGCGTAGCTAAAGCAGCTAATGGCTGTGTCCATACCAATACTGTCCTATAATCCCAGGGAAAAGACCACCAGAAAATAACTTCCTCTACTGTGCACTGATTTTAGACTGAAGTTCGTATTTGTCAGTCTTCAATGGCAAATAAAGCCTTTGATGTCTTAGTCATAGTGTGAACACATTTTTCACTTGACAAGTGGAATCTACTGGCAGCAGAAGCAACCACAATAGATACTGGACACCTCTCAGGAATGTAATCAGGCTCATATAATTCAAACAAGAAAAGCATTTTTTTTTTAACAAGCGCAAGTTTTATGGCATGTTTTCAGAAAAAATAAAAGCGCCATCCACAAAACTAGCAACAATAATTCATGGACTGTGGACAATTTCAGGATGATGATTAAAATCTTGAAGTATGTAATGTGCCAAATAATGATGTTTGATAAAGATTCACATGGAAAAGCGATTAAGTACATTATCACTATTTGCAGCAGATTAATGTTTCCTGATTTTTTTAGATCACATTTGCCAACTGAAAATATTTGCAAGTGGCAGGATAAAGTTTACTTGTAAACCATCCAATTTATACTTTGTACATGGATAACAAGAGTGGAGAAATGGTCTCAGAACTTTGGTACTTATTTTGTTTTCAGTTCCATCCAGTTGTAACAAATGGGGCACAGATTTATGGAGCTAGTTCAGGAACAGAACTGAAGACGTGCCCTCATTCCAATAACCGCTTCCATACATATTTGTCACTGCCCCACCCCGCTATTAGGTGGGCTATTCAAGCTGCTATGCTCCCCTGCTGCTGCGCTGCTTTCTTTTCTGCTGCAGGTATTAACATTGCAGTATTCGTGCCTGCTGCTTGTCTACATCCCACTTCCACCTCCACCCCAGCATCCACCTCTGCGGGCAGGGGGGTGGAAAATATCACTAATCCTGATTTATCCTCAAGCTCAAAAGGTTACAGTGCGTGTCAGAGTCAGAGCCTTAATGGCCGACACTACTGTTGTATCTGTTTGTTAATATTGCAATCATCTGTTAATACGCAAGTTGTTTGGTTGAAGTAAACGGTATGCCATGCACATCAATACACGTGTATTCCCATTTCCATCCACGTGTCAATCTACTCATTTTAATCAAAAATGCTCACTAATGCTGCACGTTCAAGTTTGCAGCTAACAAAAGGCATGAATACACCCTAGAGAGGATACCAATCAATCACAGGGCCACTCTATTCAATCACATTGAAGCATTCAAGCAAAGCAAGGATGAAGTCAGCAAATTTTGGACACTTTTTGGTTGATTGCCAAGAAGACCACCTAAAATTCTGAGGACTATCATAAATATAACTTTTAGAAATTGTTTTGGACCTCTGCTATAATTCTAATAAAAGGTGTTGCCATGTAAAGTACTTTTGAAATTTTGGACCTTCAAACATGTCAAGTACCCCTACCTCACTGAATGAATGTACATGTAAAATGGGACAGCTAATCAGGTAAAATGGGACATTTTAACAGTCCCTTTCAAACTATAACTCCTTCCCTCACATGATCTTGTGTGTATGTTACCATGAAAGAGAAGTAGAGAAACATGCAACGGTAAATACATGCAGTTGCTTACATTGTGTGTGCATGCATGTGTGCATGTGCTTCCATGTTTGTAGCAATGGTGGCACGTTCTGGGGTATTGTTGCTGACATGGACTGATTCCATCATCTTCAATGTTTTCACAAGAGAAAACTAATGTCTAAAATATGATATGGGGCACACAATAGCATAATAATTCATAATTCTTTTTGGCACCTGGTCGGCCAGAAACATAGAGGGATCACTTCAGATGTGTCTCATTTGATATGATTTTTTATCCCATTTTATCCAAGGGATTCAAGGGAAATGGGGCAGTCATTCAAAACCTTGCCCATTGTTTTAGCTGCAGTACTGTTATTATCAAAAAGAGCAAATCAACCAGCCACACAGCTTGCCTTCCATGTTCAAGGAACATTTTTTTTTTTTGAGTTTTTGCTCTGCCCATCCTAGTTATCTCAGACAAATAAAAAGGAGCGTTGCATATAAAGGTTATTTGTAACAATGATGCAATAACATGTTTGGTGATAGGCAGCAAATATTCAAATACTCCAAGAAAGAAAATCTTATTTTGTCTTATTCTTCCTAATGTCCCTAATTGCCTGACTTTACCCAGCAAGTCAAAACATAACCAGGCACATTATGATTCCGTGCTTGCTTTTACAGTTTTACTTCCACTCATTTGTTGGTTATTATTATTTTCTGAATTAATAAGTGGCTGTCATAAATCCTGGAATAGATTTATAGATCTGTCAAAGACATATATCATGAATCCATTTCACTACACCCCACCACAAATGGATGGGGATATAAAAATGAGTATTGTCCTTCTGCATGTCCATTTCTCTGTCCGTCCATCCATCACACTTCTTTTCCTTTCTTTTTTTTAAATTTGGCATCTCCAATCCCACTCGAATCTGGAATGCCCAATTGGGGCACTATGTACAAGACTTGCTTGTATGCGACCCCTTGTTGCCAATTCAGGAGAGAGGGACTGTTTGCGGCTCTCCTCCGAAGCACTTGCTCATCAACTACTGCCTCTTCACACTCATTAGCTGAATCCTCGCAAGCTCAGAAGAAGGGCGGAGGATACCTGAGCATGAACAAGCTCAGAATCTTCCTGACGAGCACCCGGCTGGCCAACAGGAGGCCCTTGAGCAACGAACAAAGCAACTATTATTATATATTTCCCTTCCCTGCAGTCCCTTCCCAATTTGTATCCCAGTAGTGCAACGGCCAACTGTGCGCTACTCTGAAAAAGCTGCTGACCACTGCTGGTTGGTGCGACCGGGGCTCGATCCCGCGCTGTGGTAGTCACTTCTGCTCCGCAATGCGTGGCTTTAACCAAGTGAGCTACCTGGCAACTTCATCACACTTTTTTTCAGGGTCAGATCTCCTTAACTGTTCAATATTTCTCAATGAAATGTGATATACAGTATGGATGCATCCCATTGTGTAATTGAGCCTTTCTATCTGTCCTCCTGTCCGCATGTCCAATTCCCCACAGCATTTTGTTTCCAGGTCAGGTATCAGCAATCCCATTTTTTTTCTGGGCCACAGAAACACCTAAATGGTTCAGTATGTAGATGTGCCTTTACATGCTTCCCTCCATCCTCCTGTCTGTCTATCCACCATGTTTTGTTTCCAGGCCAGAAATCTGCCATCCCATGGAGGAGAATCTGAGTATTTTTATGCTTGTAGGATATGTCACAGAAATGATTGAAATGATCTACATCATCAGTCACACCTTCCATAGTTCAGAATATTGAATTATTGTGTGAATATCTCCAAAGCATCCGGCCTGGGGCCTTTCTGTGTGGAGTTAGCATGTTCTCCCCGTGTTCGCGTGGGTTTTCTGCGGGTACTCCGGTTTCCTCCCACAGGACAAAGACGTGCATATCAGGTTAATTGGAGACATTGAATTGCCCATAGGTATGAGTGTGAGAGTGAATGGTCTGTGAATGGTGTGTGCGCCCTGCGATGGATTGGCAACCTGTCCAGGGTGGGTCCCTGCCTTTGCCCGTAGCCAGCTGGGATAGGCTCCAGCTCGCCCCGTGACCCTAGTGAGGAATAAGCGGGTATAGAAGATGAATGAATGAATGAATGAACTCCAAAGCACAGAAATTGCTTTGTGGGGAAATGTCCATGAAACAAAATACAATTATGCATCAGATAGTGCCATCCATGTTGATTTACTGTGGAAGTTAAACTAAGAGATGGGCTACTGTGGTGTTTAAAATGATGCAACGTACATATCCTGCTTGGCCAGTCACTTTTCTCTTTTTAAATTTTTTCTACGAAGGACATCATGATAGAGAATTAGAGTTATGGCAGAATTTGTATGTGTGCTATCAAGAATTACTGAAAGAACAAAGAGAAATTATATAGACGCTAATGGGATCCTATTGTCTAAGCAACGCACAAACAAGTGTGTTGAATATCAGGTGTTATATTTCTCATTTGGCACAGTCGAACACATTCATACGAGGAGCACTTTGTAGTATTGGAAAGCGTCCAGTTTTGGTGGTTGTGAAATGTGACTCAGCCACACAAATCATAATGCAGTTATTGTGCTATGCAAGGCAGAGTAAGCACTTCTGCTTTGGTTTGGAATAATCTTGAAGAGTCCCCCCCCAAAAATTCAAAGTCAGTGCTAATGAACTCCATCTTGTTAGGTTGATTTGACTGATTTACCAAGCGTTATTGATTTTGACATCCACCACAATTGCCTGACGATAAACGTGATCATAATTTTTCCTGCCCTAACCCTAGACAGTAGTTCATGATGAGCTTATCATTTCTAGGTTTTATACAGCAACACAGACCATGTATCATATATCTAGCCACTTTGCCTCATCCACGTGTAATGCCGTGGTAATCAGTGGTCAGCAGTCTTGACTAGACTGGAGTCTCTAAATGATCTTGAGAGATCTAATTTGCCATCCAATTTCACAATTTCACATTTAAATGCCTCACTTCATGTTTGAGCAACCATCAAGTAAGTAACTATCTCCTGAACAGTGCTCCATTGTTAAAAGGCACGATCATCCCATAGATCACATTAATGCAGAGAAAGAAAATTACCCAGCTGCTTTGCTGGAAAGCACAGTGATACGCATCTGCAAAAACAAAGCAAGAGGCCTAATTAGGCACATTCATTTTCAGCAATTTTTCTTTTAAAGGAGGTTCTGTTCATTCAACACAAGGAGTGAAAGAAAATAAGAGAGTACTTTTTATGGAAAATTACACCACTTTACTTACTATGCTAATCAATTAAGATGATGGTACCTTTCACTTGCTTTGTTTATTAGCATTGGACTGTTAAGTAATGAAGAATTTATTTACTTATGTAGCCAATGTATATACTCATCAATTGACACTCTATTAGGATAATTGGATATCTAACAAGGAAAACAAATATTTGGTGAATCAAATGTGTTCAGTGACAGTACTCACAAAAGTGAAATTATTATGTACCCTTTCTGTTGCAATGATTGAATGTAACGGTATAAAAAGCTACCAACAGTGCCGACATTAATGCTGTGCATTAATTCAAGATTTATTGATCATAAGAGCCTGATCCCAATTCCTGTGAATATTCATCTTTTACTTAATATGAAATGATTTTAAAAACTAACCAAGTAATAAATACTCTGTAAAGTAAGCTAGTACCATTTAGTTTTGGGAACTTATTTCTTCTCCACTTGTCATGACAAGCTTTAGGTATTGAGCTCTAGTTTATAAGTTTTCAGAAGTTAAACTTAAAGTTATACTTTGTTTTTAATTGTGAGTTGACACACAGATAAGTATTTCTTAGTTTCTGATAATATCACAAATAACTTTTTAAGGTAGTATTTGGTTGCATCATTTTATTTTTTTATACATGTGAAATGGCAGTAGTTTCACCATTATCAGACAGGATCAAGAAAATCCATATTCTTACTGGAAAGGTCTAATTATCTTTTAAAACCACAGTAGTAGCCTTTGATGTAATGCCTAAAACTACAAACCATTTATCTACCAAATGCTTACGAGTCTGTTTTACCATATAAATCTCGTTGCTGGCACATTTTATTCCCACTAGAATCAAGTATTCTATCTCTTGCTGTTCCTCAACATTTTATCGACTATCACATTACCATCAGGAAAGCCGTGATGCAAGACATTTGTAATGAGAGGGAGATACTTAAGCCAAGAAAAGCTGTGACATGCTTTCTTTCATTCAAGACAACAGTGTAATGTGATCAGTGCAATTTAAGATTAGTGGTTTCACAGTTTTGAAGTACATGGTGCAGCCAAGTTTGCACTCACCCCAATAAACTATATGGTTTTTCCTTCTTAATAGTGATACCCATATCTAACCCCATCTTCCGTAGGATTACCTCAACATCAGTATGGAATTACTTGTGCAGATTTTATGCTTGAAAAGAGCCATCCAACTTTTCATTCTTGGTGGAAAGAGATTTGGCGTTGGATTAGCTTGATTGAAAATTGGAGACATTAGCTTTTCCTACAGTCAGTCTTCATCAGAGATGCCTTTAAATCATTATTGCTGCAGGCCTGGCCGAGTCAAAACACATGCCAGAGCTTTCATGTGAATCGCAGATGCAGATGGGTTACACGTTACACCCTCTTGAAATGTTAAGCAGTGATTCAAAAATTTTTAAAAATCTACCACCAACCCTGTGTTAGTCCACATGGAAGCAGTTTAGTGGTTTGGGCTGTTAAGCAGGTGGAAAACCATTTGCAGCACAGAAGGATGTTAGCACTGTTTTGAATGGTAAAGGATGAACCTCAAGATGGCACTCAGGAGGTAGATTGAGAACTTTGACCCACTTTTTTCTAATTTAAAGTTCCATCCCACACGTTGAATCCAGCAGTGAGTAATGATATTGAGTGGCTAATCCTCTTAAAGCTGACTTTTCTGAATTGCTGAATTAATCATAGAAATGTATGTATAATGACCAATGATCTTTCCAACTGTGATATGAGCTGGCATGCTTTTAATTTTGCATCCGTACTTTGCTTCAGAACTGAAATTCATATTTCCATAGTACGAAAAAAGTCAGTTGACTATTTCATACTACAACACTGTCAGAAATAAAATTAGCCATAATAAGATTCTTTATATTAGTACAAAAACTATCTACTTTGTATTTGGGTACTAATGAGTCCCTTTCGCGAGCAAAAAAAAAAAAAAAAAACATATATTGTTGATTGTAGGGAGTACAATTTAATGTAGGGTACCACCTTAGAGACAAAACTTTGCACCCTTCAGAGAGATGTTCTTAGTTCCTTATTAAAGGTAACCAATGTGTTCTTTTTTGATATAATTTCATAGATATGACCAAAACAAACAGGATTAAATGAATGTTTCCTCCGAGATAGCCTGCAATCCCTCGAATATTGAATGTGAAAATAGTTTTTGCAACCTGAAAAAGCGGATATGCGAGGTGGACACATGATGATAAGTTGGCTAACAACAAAATGCCGTGGCCAAAGAAATATCTGACTGATTCGACCGGTAAAATTGCTAAAAAAGGCCAGGGAGAAGATTGATTGAAGACCAGGATAAGTATAAAAGGCTAAAGTGATCACCGACAAACTTTTTAAGCCAGGTTTGGAGATATTTCTGATGTGGCCATACTTTTGCTAGATACATAATAAAACTTGATGCCGGTTTCAAAATGCCTGATTTCCCTGTTTCCTAGCACTTGTATTGTATTTGAAATCCTCCCATATTTATTTACTAGACATTTTTATAGTAATGAATTTTTAATGCATAAACATAATTTATTTACTAGCAGTCAAATCTGATGACTGATCTGACGTGACTTTTCATGCAAATCGCTCATGCTTAATCACAGTCCAGCAGCCCCAATGGTTGATCTTAACGATCGAGTGATTGCTTTCCCTCGGAATTTATCCTTGCTCGGGGTCGAGGATGAGATTAAAACTTACACACAATTCTTTTTATTAGAACAGCCCGGCAATTTTTGTGAAAAAAAAGTTGAGGATAAGGAATGCATTGGTTACCTTAAAACAGGTGGAAAAAGTGAGCACCGGTCACTAATACCCCTGACCCTTGTGCACTGAAGAGATTATAGCATTTTTTCTTATAAATTGGCACTGCACCTCTGCATGAAGTGTAGAATACATGACTGAAATTTAAAAACAATCTGATAAGTAGTATTTCGAGAAATCGGTTGAACAACATTTAGAATGGTAAATTTTCGAAGTTCAAAATATGGAAAACAAAACAAAATTTTTGAAAAAATCATCACATTTTTATGAAACTTGGCACTGTACCTCTCCATAAAGTGTAGAATGCATGACTGCAAATTGGAAACAATGTGATGAGCAGTTTTTGAAAAATTGGTCAGAAAAACTGATGCTGACGGAAGAACACACAGATGGACAGAATTCTTTGGAATATACTATCTGAACAGCAATGTCTGAGTGATTTACAGTATAATGTTACCAGGAGCTGTATTTATTACAAATGAGTGACTGGAAAGCTCCACCTCCCCTGACAGAAGTGCTTTGGTTTACAGGGATTGAGGGTGCCACGATCCAAGCAACCACCTGTTTCTTCAGCTGAGAAATGTCCATGACGTACCTGTCACCTGCAGAGACATGTTCCTAGTGAGGCTGGCTCAGATTCATATGACGACTTAGCAGAAACTTCATACAAATAATGGAAGATACTTAGGCTAATCAGGGCTGCAGAACTAGGGATTCATGGCCCTATCTTACACCAGAGTCCCTAAACCCGTTATTTGGGGATTTAGCATTGCGTAAGAGGCATTCCCCCGCAAAAGTTGCTATCTTGCACACCTGGCTATACCCCTAAAACACCTGCGCTACCTGTTATATTATGCACAGGCGTGGTTTGGGCATTACGCCAGTTAAACCAATCAGTGTGCAAGCCGCCACTGCCTTTACGAGCCGGCTGCGCCATCCCAAATCCTCAAACCGAAACCTGCAATGGAGAGAGGAAGGTCGCCACGTTTCTTCGAAGACGATGTTAAATTGCTCGTGTATGAGGTCACATCCAGACAGGGGAGGATCTGTTTCTGTTAAGTTAATCATGAATTGTATTTTATTATTATTACTATTATTTGACATTGATGTAATAATAATAATTTAAAAAAATCAAGCCTGCCCCTTTTCACATGGAAACTTAAAAAAAAAAAAGTAAAAGAAAAAAAATTTGTTTCGCCATGCACTTCCAACTCCCTCTCCCATCTGAAATGAAGCATAGAACAAAATCCCATTTTAGAAAAATAAAATTAGGTCTATGCACTGGCACTCAGCAACGTAACTTTTTTCCAGCGAGAGCGGCATTTCAGAACTCTTCAGCGAATGAAGGTAATTCTTGTGACAAGTACATGGTTTCGTCCGTTTACATTTTCCAGTCAGACAGCTGTCTATTTTTTACAGCAAGTTGCGTGACCGTGCTGCAAAAACAGGTGTGGATACTTTTCGCCGAAATTACCTTCATTCGCAAAAGCCTTCTGAAATGCCGCTCTCGTTGGAAAAAAAAAATTACTGTTGCTGAGTGCCAGTGCATAGACCTATTTATAATTAAATTATTTTTCTGTACTGAATGTAGCCCATTATTTTGTCACTGTTAGATCGCATGGAGGAGAGTAGCAGTGTCCTCAATCGCCACTTCATTATTCTTGAATTAGAAAACATGTTAATAAAGGAAAACCATCAAGAATTAGCCAGGACTAATTGTAGTCAATAAAGGGATGCAGTGGCGGTCCTACAGGAGGGGCAAAGACACGTCCCTTTTAGTCCTGGCTAGATCTCAATCATTTTCCTTTATTGACGTCTTTTCCAATTATCATAACTGGCAACTGAAAACATGGTTTTTCACCGTATGGGGGGAATTACATATGTACAATATATATTAATGATGTATATTATAAATAGTATACACTATTATAAAAGCAGAAAAAAATGATTGACACAAAATACAAACAATATAGACTTACCTGAAAGGCCCAGGTAGCTGGTGCGCTAGCGGTACATGCGGTCTGGGCATCTTCTATTATTTAACTGGCGATCAAGGCGATTTAGTACTATCTCTGCCTTTTTCTCAGGGGTTCAACTGAGGCTAAAGCAAGGTGGCTTTTTATAGGCAAGTTAATTCGGGAAGTGAAGCCACATGTGCACGTCCACGTGTTCAAGTGGACGCGCATTGAGGCCACCTGGGCGCACTCTTTTAAAAGCCCAAATGGGTAACAGGTGGTTTGAGGACCTGCTATACGCTTTCCCTAACGTTTGGTCAAGATAGCAATTGTAGGGAAAGTGCATAAACACGCCCACGGGCACACCTCCAGGCGCAAATGAGGGAGTCGTCATAATGCATAGTGGGTAGTGTGGCCGCACGATACTGTTTAGGGATAGTGGAAGCTGCTAAATGCGTAATTCACGGGTAGCAGGTAGTGGGAACGGTTAGGGCAGTGTGAAAGATAGAGCCCATCGTATTTCATGAATTACAGAAGAGCCACGCTGATGTGGTAAACCTACGTGCTTCTGTCTAATGTCAAAGTTATTGATTTCTTATTAATGAAGACCTATTTTACATTAATAATTAATATAATTACTGAAAAAATGAAAATACTATGCAAATATACTTTCTCGGCCATAAGGTAAAGCAAATACTGCAAATAAATGACCCTCTATAGAAAAATGTACAAATGAAGCACATTTTAAAAATATAGGGAGAATAAATAAGCAAATAAATCTACTATAGAAGCTGTGAAGTAAAAAACTAATGAAGAAAGAACTTTAGTGCTATTTATTACAATAGTGCTAAAAATGCAAAGAGATCAAGACTGCACTGAGAGCACAACACTCCCCGCCGGAGTCACGACTGCGATATGTGTATCATATCTACCTGCAGCATATGCACTAAGTTAAGGGACGTCCTATGAAAACTGTAGGAGTTGATATCGCCAGCCAAGTACCTTCCGATACGGACAGATGGACTGCCCCACGAAATGTATGAGTACCAAAAAAAATTGCAGCAGTCATCAACAGCAGTTAATTTTTGATGATCTAAAAACAGAGCATGAGAACAGAAAGAGAATAGGTGACCTAAATAGAAATAGAAATAGAATTTCGTCCGGCGCAGCCCGCGCAGTGGTAATTTCGTGCGGTGCAACACCGTGCGCAGCCACTTTGGCAATTTGGTAGCCGGACATGCGCCGAGATGGGTGTGGCAGCGTAGTGGGGGGAGGTGTCACATATTCTTCAAGACGGAGAGACAATTTCGTAGAAAAAGTCTGGTTAAGTTTCTCAGAGAGCTTGCCAGGTCCAACCTGGTTTACTTTCTGTGCAGCCTCACAGGCAGGTTTCCAGAATGTCAGGCACATTTCAATGCAATAAATAACTACAGCAAGCACTTTTTAATGTAACTATCTGAATCAGGACATAAATTATAGTATCTATATCGATTGTCCTGATGTCAGATTAAAGGCGGTTGACACGCGTAATGGAAACTTGACCTGGCTTAATCAACGCAGCTGAATCAGTGATGCAAACTAACAACTTCACATCTTTCTCAGTGAACCACAAACTGCATGTAATGCTTGCGTTCTTTGCTCAGCATAGGCGTTTGCACACTGGACACGAAACAAATTTTTCGCACGACTGATTACATTCAAAGTCAATGCAAAGACGCGAATAGACGCGTCTGTTCATTCGTCTATTTTCTTCCGTTGAAGACAGACAACATTCTTTATTCGGTCGCTCTTTTGAAAATTATTCAGATGGATCGAACAAATCTAGGCTTTATTTCCACAACAGAGATAAAATAGTGCTTGTAGTCAGTGCCCAAATCAATTAGGCTAGATGACCATTGAAATTGGGAATTTAATGTCGCATGCAAAATCAAGACTGTCCAACGCGAAATGCAAAATACTCCATGTCCGGGAGCCAGCAAAAAGTCAAAGTATTGAAATACGAACAGATTTATGACGAAATAGAGAATAAAAATATATCATCAACAAACAGATCAGCCAAAAAAGATGGCCTGCAAATAAAAAAATCGCAGTGTTTATTGGATGTTCTGTTTGTTGTTAAAATGTTTCTTTTTATTCTTTATTTCGTTATCGGTCTGTTCTAATTGTCTTCTTTTTTTTTTTTTTTGCCTGTCTGACACAGAGTATAATTGCATTGAATGTTCGACAGGCATTGCTCACTTTATTGAGCAGGGCTTAAACAGAAACATTGATTGAAATTCTCGGTAGGGCAGAGTTGGTACGAAAGTAACATTTTTCACAAAGATAACGTTCAAAGATAACGTTACAGACCGGAAAAAAATTTCGGAGCGATTAATTACTTTCGTGTGTGCTCTGTCAATATCAGGTGCAAAATCATCACCATATATATTGACTTCGGCAAATCGGCATAGTTTGACGTCAAACGGAAGTTGCGCGTTGCTACTTTCGACGAATCCAGTCGGGGTGAAAGTAATGCACGGGCAGGGCAAAAGTAACGTGATTAAATTTACTGGGATCTTTTCTGTCGTGAAAACAGAAGCAAAAACAGCCAGACATTCGTTTTTAACATTTTAATTGGCTTCAAATGTTCCAAAAGTGAACGTGAACATGTTTAATGTGCAATTAGTATTGGTATCTGTCAGTAAAACATAACATTTTTATTGAGCTTTTAAACACAAAATGCGGCCGCGGGACGAGCGTAACTGTTGTTACTTCACTCCCGACAGTGACTCCTGACATTTGAACGAGGATTTCAGTGGAAAAAGTCTGACATTTCAACCTTCAACATATGGTACGGAACTAAATCACCTATCATTTCATCATAAATATGACACATGCAGCGATAAAGACAATCTTTAAATCGAAATAGTTTATCATTCCTCTGAATTTACTCACCCCTGTGGAAAACAGTCTTCCCGGTCTTTTGCCGCGAGGAAGACTGGATGCCTGAAGAATTTTCGCGGCTCTGGAGAGAGGCGCGAGCTGCAGGTGCTGACCTGGTATGATGCATCGAAGTGCGGATGGCTGTGAGTAAATCACCGTGTTACTTTCGTCCTGAGTTACTTTCGCACTGGCGCTCCCCTACTCATCTTGGATAACTGTGCCCTCTTATCAAAACATTCACATTTAATATCTAAACGATTCAGGAGATTTGAAGAAATTAAAATCAATAATCGACCGTTGGACACGGAGTTACATTGAAACCATCCGACTGTCAGACACGGAGATATATTAAAACCCTGTCCAACTTTCGGACACCTAGACACTGCGTTCAACTCGGCAACGCAATCTGTCATGCTAAAAATTTGTTTCGCGTCCAGTGTGCAAGCAGCTTAATACTAATATCATTGTCACTTGGGTTTTTTTCTTTTTTAGTGGGGGAAAGGAATGCAGTCTGACTGCTATGATCTCGTACTGAATCAAGATCACATATTGAAAATAAATGTGTAACGTATCTTGCAATGTTGTCCATGCATGTTAATGACAAAATTTTAAGCAGCAACTGGGTGTAATACAAAACCCAAAACCAGTGAAGTTGGCACGTTGTGTAAATCGTAAATTAAAACATAATATAATGATTTGCAAATCCTTTTCAACCTATATTTGATTGAATACACTGCAAAGACAGGTTACTTAATGTTCGAACAGGTAAACTTTGTAATGGCACAAGTGGCAAAAAAGACTGAGAGAGTTGAGGAATGCTCATCAAACACTTATTTGGAACATCCCACAGGTGAACAGGCTAATTGGGAACAGGTGGGTGCCATGATTGGGTATAAAAGTAGTTTCCCTGAAATGCTCAGTCATTCACAAACAAGGATGGGGCGAGGGTCACCACCTAGTGAACAAATGCGCGAGCTGATTGTCGAACAGTTTAAAAACAACATTCCTCAACAAGCTATTGCAAGAAATTTAGGGATTTCATCATCTACGGTCCGTAATATTGTCAAAAGATTCAGAGAATCTGGAGAAATCACTGCACGTAAGTGACAAGGCCGAAAAACCAACATTGAATGCCCGTGACCTTCGATCCCTCAGGCGGTACTGCATCAAAAACCGACGTCAGTGTGTAAAGGACATCACCACATGGGCTCAGGAACACTTCAGAAAACCACTGTTAGTAACAACAGTTCGTCGCTACATCTGCAAGTGCAAGTTAAAACTCTACAATGCAAAGCGAAAGCCATTTATCAACAGCACCCAGAAACGCCGCCGGCTTCGCTGGGCCCAAGCTCATCTAAGATGGACTGATGCATAGTAGAAAAGTGTTCTGTGGTCTGACGAGTCCACATTTCAAATTGTTTTTGGAAACTGTGGACATCGTGTCCACCAGACCAAAGAGGAAAAGAACCATCCGGACTGTTATAGGCGCAAAGTTCAAAAGCCAGCATCTGTGATGGTAGGGGGGTATATTAGTGCCTAAGGCATGGGCAACTTACACATCTGTGAAGGCACCATTAATGCTGAAAGGTTTTTGCAGGTTTTGGAGCAACATATGTTGCCTTCCAAGCAACGTCTTTTTCATGAACGCCCCTGCTTATTTCAGCAAGACAATGCCAAGCCACATTCTGCATGTGTTACAACAGCATGGCTGCGTAGTAAAAGAGTGCGGGTACTAGACTGGCCTGCCTGTAGTCCAGACCTGTCTCCCATTGAAAATGTGTGGCGCATTATGAAGTGTAAAATACGACAACGGAGACCCCGGACTGTTGAACAACTTAAGCTGTACATCAAGCAAGAATGGGAAAGAATTCCACCTGAAAAGCTTCAAAAATTGGTCTCCTCAGTTCCCAAACGTTTACTGAGTGTCGTTAAAAGGAAAGGCGATGTAACACAGTGGTAAAAAGGCTCCTGTGCCAACTTTTTTGCAATGTGTTGCTGCCTTTAAATTCTAAGTTAATGATTATTTGCAAAAAAAAAAATAATTAAGTTTCTCAGTTTGAACATTAAACATCTTGTCTTTGCAGTGTATTCAATTGAATATAAGTTGAAAAGGATTTGCAAATCATTGTATTCTGGTTTTATCTACGATTTACATAACGTGCCAACTTCACTGGTTTTGGGTTTTGTAATAGAAACGCGCTATCCATCGTTTCTCTTCCCAATGTTGCAGGCAGAAGAAATAAATGAGCCACTGCCGTATTTCATTCCAACTTCATAAGTTTTAATGATCTGACGTAGTTTCGTTTTGAAATTCCATTCAAGTTCGCTAATGGTAATAATTTGAGAATGCCTCATATTTGTAATGCTTAATATAGACGTAAGCGGTGCAGAAAACATGTCTGAAGCAGCAAAGTAAAATGCAACAGTAACGCATTATGCAGATATAGGACAGAGGCTTCTTTATTTCAACACCTTAAAGGTGAGGAGAGGAGGTAACTTTATTGGTGAAAAGTTGACTCGGCTGTGTTAAACCCACTTAAGCCTTTTCTCCTCCCTCTTTGCCTCTTGCACTGGAAGGGGGGACAGAGGTGGGACAGAGGAGTACTTGTGCCAGGCTACGCTGGGCACGAAATTGAAACATACGCCTGGACACACTCCGTTGGCGCGGTGCTCCCCCTATTCACCGCGCCTGCGCCTGGTCTAAGAATTTAGAGCCCATGGTATTAATTTGTGTACATCAAATGGACCATTATCATGTTTTCCTTTAGTGTTTTGAGTCCAAAAAACATGACACCATAAGAGTAGAGGAGTTAATATTTCATTGGAAACAACCAAAATCATAACAATCATTTAATGCAAAATAAATTTCAACAAAATCAAGTTTTCATAATCATTGGCACCCTTCACTTAGGGTTCTATCTGTCACACTGCCCTACCCGTTGCCACTACCGGCTACCCGTGAATTACGCATTTAGCAGCTTCCACTATCTCTAAACGGTATCTTGCGGCCACACTACCCGCTATGCATTATGCCAACTTCCTTATTTGTGCCTGGAGGTGTGCCCGTGGGTGTGTTTATGCGCTTTCCCTACAATTGCTATCTTGACCGCACACCTTAGGAAAAGCATTTTGCAGGTCCTCAAACCACCCGCTAGCCATTTGGGATTTTACAAGAGCGCACCCAGGCGGCTTCATTGCGCGTCCACTTGGACACATTGCTTTAGCCTCAGTTGAACCCTTGAGAAAATGGCAGAGATAGTACTAAATCCCCTTGATCGCCAGTTAATATAAGACACCCAGAATGTGTGTACCGCCAGTGCAGCAGTTGCCTGGGCCTGTCAGGTAAGTCTATATTGTTTGTATTTTGTATCAATCATTTTTTCCGCTTTTATAACAGTATTTAATTATCATATATAATATATATTAATGATGCATATTATATATAATATCAGGGCCGGCACTAGACCTGAAAATTTGGGGGAAATATCCATCCCTTTATTGAGTACAATTAGTCTTGGCTAATTCTAGATGGTTTTCCTTTATTTACACGTTTTCCAATTCAAGAATAATCAAGTGGCAATTGAAGACACGGCTTCTCTCCCCCATGCGATCTAACAGCGACAAAATAATGGGCTATATTCAGTACAGAAAAATAATGAAATTATAAATAGGTCTATGCACTGGCACTCAGCAATGATAATTTTTTTCCAGCGAGAGCGGCATTTCAGAACTCTTTTGCAAATGAATGAAATTTGGGCGACAAGTATGCACACCTGTTTTTGCAGCACGGGTCACACAACTTGCTGTAAAAAATAGACAGCTGTCCGACTGGAAAATGTAAAGGAACGAAACCACGTGCTTGTCACCAGAATTACCTTCATTCACTGATGAGTTTTGAAATGCCGCTCTGGCTGGAAAGAAGTTACGTCGCTGAGTGCCAGTGCATAGACCTAATTTTATTTTTCTAAAATGGGATTTTGTTCTATGCTTCATTTCAGATGGGAGAGGGAGTGGGAAGTGCATGGCGAAACAATTTTTTTTTCTTTTTTTTTTGAAGTTTGCATCACAAAAGGCGTTGGCTTGATGTTTTTTTTAATTACTTACCAGACATTGAACAATATGTCATTGTCAAATAATAATAATAATACAATTCATGATTAATTTATTGAAAACAGATCCTCCCCTGTCTGGATTTGACCTCGTGCACGAGCAATTTAACTTCGTCAATGGAGAAACATGGTGACCTTCCTCTCTCCATCACGGATTTTGGTTTGAGGATTTGGAATAGCGCAGCCTGCTCCTAAAGCCAATGGCACCTGGCACACTGATTGGTTTAACTGACGTAACGCCAAAACCACGCCTATGCATAATATAACGGGTAGCACAGGTGTTTTAGGGATATAGACAGGTCTGCAAGATAGCAACTTTCGCGGGGGAATGCCTCTTACGTAATGCTAAATCCCCAAATAACGGGTTTAGGGACTCTGGCGTAAGATAGGGCCCTTAGTGCTCAGTGCAGCCAAATCTGGCAAGGATAACAGCGCCTTTTTTTAAAAATTTTTTTTATTTTTGTTCAATTGTCACCAAATTTGCTGTACTGAATCTTCAAATCATCCTCCAGAAAAATACCACGCGGCGGTTCGATATTTGAAAAATTGAGCCTTTAGTGCATGAAAACGTTTGACTGTAAAAAGTACTGTAAACATATACCAGCCAATTCTTTATAAATACATTTTCAATCTTCCTGAAAAAAAATGTATAATATTTTAGAGTCATGGTCAATGAAGTTTGCCAAATATCAGAATTTTTCTCAAAAACTGAATTTTTGAAACCATTTTGAATTCTGCTCTCATGGAACAATTGGAGTCAATGTAAGAATGGCATTTTTAAACATTAGATTTTCTCTTATGAAGCAAAAGACTTATTGTTAAAAACAAATCACCAACATTTCTATGCTGTCCAGCTGCAATTTATGTATTATCAGATTTTTGTCTTGATAACAGAAATTTTGACATTTTGAAATTGAGTTTTAATTAAATCAGTAAATGATTTTGGTTGGTTCAATTGGAACATTAAAATTTTATTTATCACATGTTGTTATTTACAATTTCTCCATAAATATATATTTTTAGAATTTTGTAAAGTATTATGCATTTATGCATTGCCAGTCAGGGGTGCCAGTAAGTTCGGAGCCCACTGTACCTTATTGGCAAAGGCAATCACTGTTCAATGTGCCCACTACAGAAGTGAAGACATTTGGTCAGAGCAGTGAGATTTGGTGTCTGATTGGGTCCAGTGCGTTGAACGCAGTGGACTCGGTAAGCACTTTACCATAGATATATATAGAACACTAGTTTGCTGATTGGGTATGCTCAAGTGAAGCATCTGTTCTCCGAGCCTATACACCTGGAAGTAAAATTCGCCTATAGACTCCCATTCATTTTCGCCTACTTTAAAATTACATTTTCAAAAACACTTGCGTGCGAGTCTGTGTTATTTTGGTATCGCTGTGCAGAGCAACATTTTGTCTCCCTAAATATGTGCTTTTCGGAGGATGGAAAGCGGCACACTTACTAAAGGGAAGATCTAAATGTGACTCGATGTCAACGTTAAAGTGCTGCAGAGAAGTGACTTTAACGCGACCGAGGCTTTTACCTCTGATAAGATAATTGCTTGGTAGTTATCGCCGTTATAAGAAACGTCGTTGAATGTCCGTATACGTTATCAAATTACACTCTGGTTTCCTCACTTCATTGTACCCTGGTTGACTATTTGACATCAACCGAATTGTTTATATTGAATCATATGGCTAACGTTGATAAAAGGAAGCGCTAGTGAAGCCTTTTTCCCCTCCTTGTCTTTTGGTGCTCTGTATAAAACAGACAAAGCGACTTGTCCACTGTTTTAAATATTATGCGGGTAAGAAGTATTGTCGTTGAATGTCAAGTACAAGTAGCTAGCTAGCTTGCTAGCCACCTTTTAAATTTTATTTTCCACTAAGTCAATGCAGTCCCCGCGATGCCAAGGTAGCTCGCTGGTGCTCGCTCGCTTTCGCATGAAACGTTTTATTACAGCTCTTCAAAAAAATATTACTACAAAAGGTAGTCGCACATCTCAGCATTTTCTTGCTTGTGTCGACTTATTTGAAAATGGCCTCATAGGAAACCATTCATTTTGGTGAAGAAGTTGGGTGTATCAATATGGCGGCCGGGTGCTTCACTTTGAATAATGTAAATATGACGACATCAGCAATCTAGTGTTCTAAATATATATATCTATGCACTTTAGCGCATCCATTTGCATGTCCATTGGGTATCCAGTATGTCACTGCTGCTTGGCTGTTTGTCCATCAATCTGGCGTTAGAAACATTTCTAATGTTGATCTATGCAGTCTTTCATTGGAGGATTGCTGAGGTATCTTCACGTGTATCCAGAACGTCATTTAGAACTTTTTTGATGAATTCAATTAGATAAAACCTTTTGCTTTTTGCCGAAATTTGCAACTCTCACCATCTTCACATTACCGAGATTTTGTTGATAATTTGTCATGTGGGAATGCAATCATTTCCACCTGTGATGCGGTGACCTGGCTGCATTTTTTACAGATAAAGGGTGCTTGTGTTTTAGGCCACTTCCCAAATGGAAGGCTGCTGCCTAGCCAAGCCTTATTTCTATACTGTTGTTTTATCGCAAGCTGTCTGATTGCTTTTGAAAACAGCTGAGAACTGTTAGTGACTTTTTCAGTTATCTTGTACACAAACTGACAGAAAGACAAACCAATGCTGGCAAAAACATTACCTCCGCAGGCAATAATAAATAAAGTAATGAGGTTAACAAAGTCAAAGCCAACTTTCCACTGTGGTCTAATATAATGCAAAATATTTTATTGGTTGCTCTGACAATGAGCAACTTGTGATTATCAAACACTTCCCCAATGAAGACAAGCAGTTTTATTGTGTATTTATCAAATAAAAAATCATACATTTGCTAATGGATGCAATTTAAGAAGTGTATAATATTCTCAATATAATACTGATATTTGTGAGGATCTAAAGTGCAAGGAATCGTAAATTATGTCACTATAGGCCTATGAGGTATTCCTTTAAATTGCCTGCTTTGTATTTATCGTATTCCTGGTCTCAAGACAGTTGGTTTCCACAGCTCAGCAGCAGATTAGCTGAACCCAACTTTACTTTAACAGAGCAATTACGTTGAACTTAACGTGCAGCTGTATTTTAAACTAATGAAAGTACTGTCTTTAGTGGAACCATTCCAAACTGCAGCTAAGCGAGCCCAGTGCTATATAACAGTGTTACAGGACACACAAATTTATAGTCAAGGAGTGCTTTTTTGGAGCACATAAAAAGTTTTGCCTTAAACAAAGTCTTTCTTAAACCGCAAATAATGGCTGTCATCACACTCCAATTGGACAAATGGAGAATGCACCAAAATGCACTTAATCACCAGTTAAAAGCTGGTCACCCACACTGATAATCACCGGTGATCCAAATAACCATACACTTACCAGACATAGAACAAAAAAATATCTAATAATCTGGACACAAAATCAAGGAAAATCATCAGCACGAGCGAAGAAGAAATAAAAGGACATATTATAAGAGGAAATTACCAGCCAGCACAATGTTTGGCTGCTATACTTCATCAAAGCGAAAACATTTTCATTTAAAAAATGTAACGCTAGAACTGTTTGATGACCAGTATGATTTCATTTCACAGATGAATTTAATTGTATTTGCATTTAAGAAAAAATTATGTCAGCACATGATGCACCTGAGTTTTTCCAAATGAATGACTCCTCACTGGAGACAGCCCTCCTGAGACCCAGCCATTCATATTTGTCCACTGTAGTGGGTGTTGCATTTCTCGATTTCTCAAGTTATATTATTCATTGTGTTTAATTCTACTGTACCTTTAAGAGGGCCATCACACCTTTAGTCATACCAAATTTGTGGAGATTTGGTCCATATACATTTTCTTTTCTGCATTTTCAAAATGGCTGCCGTCACCGTGGGCACATTTTATAGCCAAGTGAAAAGTATGTTTCTAATTTTGTAAAAATACTTTATTTTGCCACATTGTTTTATTTGTTTTCAGTAAAATTAAATCCTAAGAGTTGATTGATGCATTTTTTAGAGCAGTGTGAGAAATTTTAACATACATAGCAGCCTTGTAAATAAATGTCCACAGTAGTGCACATCGGGACTTGCTTTTTCATTTTCGTACATTTGCTTTCAACTCTTTCGCAAAAGACGGAAGTTCAGCATATTCTGAAAAAACACATTCTCATCCTGACTCATCATAAAGTGTCTCTACCTGACTAAACATCGATATATAATGCTAAAGTAGGCTTTTGGCGTCCTTTTTTGACACTCAGGGTTATCGTTTGGGTTAAGGGTTAGGGGATGGGGTTCGTTTTAAACTGGTGAGAAATAACGATGCCAAAAGCCTCCTTTTCCATTGTATATAAACGCTTTGTCAGGAAGCATCAATATTTCACGTGTTGGGATGAGACTGGGCTCTCTGAATAGAAGAATTGAGGGCTAATCAGATATTGAACTGTAAAATGAGGATAAAAAAGTGGATCCTGAGGCAATGAGAGAGGAAGAAGATGAAATGTAAGATGAGGAGTTAGAGCCAGATGAGGAAGCGACATACATCACAGGGAATGATGTGGTCCAACGTCGATCATAATGGCAGAAGAAAAGCATGCAGTTTAAAAGTTTCATTTTGAAGTTTTGAGGGATTATTCATTCATCTATGAGTGCTAGCTATGAATGTAAAATAATCTAGCTAATCTCACTCCAATTATCTAAACTAACGGTTGCAAATACTTTGACAGGTACTTCACAACATCAAACTCCTGGATGCATTGCTTGAGAGGGGCCTACCTGCAAGTGGAACAATACTGAAAAATGAAATCCCAAAGGAGAGCAAAATCATTGATGACTGAGACCCACAGAAGAAAGGACGAGGTGCTTCGGAGATGGTCACACATAAACCAGATGAGTTTACTGTAACAAAGTAGGTGGCAACGAGCCCGTGGCCTCAGCATCCACAGCCCATGGAATTGAGCCCCTGAGCTGACGGCTCAGGCACAGTCAGGTACAAGTAACAGCATTCAGACCAGCGACACAGAGTAAAGTGAGGAAGAGTATACATCATTCCAACAGGAAGGTGTTTTTACTTGTAAAAACAGACGTCTTCCCTCTGGCCTCCTTCCTTGCCTAACTCACCGGATGGATGGATAGACAGACAGACAGACAGGGACATACCAGAAGGCACCACTGCAGGATCTGAGTAGTAAGTATGCAAAGTTTTGTTAAGATCATGCAAACGGTTTAGGAGTTATGCTCCGGACAAGAATTGATGACATCTGGACGGACAGGCAGACGGACGGACAGACAAGAACGTACCAAAAGGCACTACTTCAGGACCTGAGTAGTAAGTTTGTAAAGTTTTGTTCAGCTCACAGAAAGGGTTTTGGAGTTATGCTCCGGAACCGAAGTGGGAATGCCGACGCGAACGGGAACCAAGCCTAAAGCAGTATGTCTCCCCTCTCCCTCTGGGGGGGGGTGGTGGCAGGGAAACATATAAAAGAAGCACGCATCCAGAAGCAGCTTTGAGAAAATACGGAGCTGTTCATATATCAACAATGGTCAACACGACCACTGCAGATGTAGGTTTCCAGGATGAAAAAGGAAGACCTACATAAAGTGCACCAAGTGCAATGTCTTCCTTTGCATCCTGAAAAAGGGGAACTGCTTCTTGAAAAACCACTCCACATATTAATGACAATTTTGCATCTTTTCAATGCATGAAAGATGTTTTCATTGAGACAAATTCAGATTTCTTTTTTAAGAATTAATTTTATTGTTTGAAGATATAAAGATGAGTTCAAAGTGTTTTGATGTAGAAGGTACAGCCTGCATAGAGTAGATTGCAAGTCAGGATGTCTTTTTTGGTCTTTTGCCATGAATTTTCCATGCATGTAATATTCCATGTTTTTGTATGTAGGAGGTCCTGTTGTCCACCACAGTGGACATGTTATAAATTTAAAAAATTCTCACTTTGTCTTTGCAGTTTGTTTTTTGTACCTTTAACCTTTAACTCTCAGAAAATGATAAAGAAATGAAAGTCCGGGCGCTCCGGTGGCACATCGAGTAACCGCACCACATAAGACTAAGGCCCGTATTCAGAAACGACACTCACACTAATTGATTGCGAGTGAGTACTAAAACTTAGTTAGTGTCAGGTTATACTAAATTAGTCAGAGGTTGTCCTGACTCATTTTTACTTTCAGAGAGCTCACTCGCACTGAAAATAGCGTCTCTTTCTGAGTGAAGGTTGAGTGCAGGGAGCACCTCCCTTGAGCCGCACTAACTAGCGCCTGTATTTCGTTGTCATGGCTTTCATGTGGTTATAAACATTAGAAACTCTGGATCATTTACTGCCACGTGCTCGACGCAATCGCAACTATGCAAATTTTAACTCTAATGATCATAACGATGCTGGTAACTTACTAACTGCCCACCTGGTTTCAGTGTTTACGAACTGCACTGTGGTGAACTCAAGGTTAGCATTTGTGTACCCACCAGTTGCTACTGGTGAACTGGCAATAGGGGAAGCTCAAAACCATCCCTTAAAAATAATGATTTAAAAAAGGTCATATCCAATCATTTAATAAAATTTTATTTACTTGAACTCCAAAAATCCAAAGGATTATCATGTGTCGCCAGTTCTACTTGTTAAGTTAGAATGAGCATTGATAATTATTGCCCTGTTTTCAATTCATTTAAATTATCATTGGAAAAACTCTGAAAACTCTCAACATTATCAGGTGTGGCCAGTTTTCATTAATGACGCACATCTGTCAACTCTAATGCATTCGGATTTCTCGCGCTTTTCTTTGCTGATCTGCGCTCAGCTGGCTCATGGGATTGGTCATGTTGGCTCATGTAGCTGTAAGTCACGAGAATCCATTCTTTTCTTAATTATAAATTGCTGCATGTAGACGGAAATGTCCGGCACGTTTCACAGCTTGCTGCTTAGTGAGCCTCGCGGGCTGTCCTGCGCCTTTCGCGAGCCATTCGACCATAGAATTTATGAAGACATGCAGATATTTTAAGTCGTCATTTATGTGCGAAAGAAACGCCTCAGTTTTGTGAAGCAATGTATAACAGCGCTATCAAAAATAAATTCGATTGTCGTTTTACCAATTAGTCTGATAAACTTTCTAAACAAGAAAAGTAAACTGCGTCAGGTTTAGGTCATTCAGCACTGAAGGGTGAGGATTGTGCGTCCCTTTGCAGCAGCCGACGCACCGCCTGTGGTACCCAGTGCCCACTACTGTCAGTTATGCTCGAGTGGTGTTTGTGAATATCACCTGGTGAGGAGTGGGACCGCTCCCTCGGTAAGTGGTAGGTCGATCTCTTTTTCACACTCCAGTTACATTTCAATCGGACTCACTATATGGTGAGTGGAGGGTGAGTGTGAGCGTCGTTTCTGAATACAGGCCTAAGTCCTTCCCGCGATGGCCTGGGTGCAATTCCGACTCGGAGTATTTGCCGCATGGCGTCATCACTCTTATCTAACCTTTCCTGTCTCTCTCCACTGACCACTATCTAATAAAGGGAAAATCCCCAAAAAATAATCTTAAAGAAATGAAAGTCACCCCTAAAAATTTTTTCCAGGTCTCAGGAGAATAAACCTGCAAGCCTTCTGGTGGCCCTTTGTTCTTTTCACAAACAGTGGTGACATCACTTTTATATGATCACTCACTGTCAATGCTACTCTGCAACACGGGATTAAATGACTCGGGCACAATGAGCCATTGTCCCCAAACCTACACTGTCAATACTCACAAAGCAGTATTTTAGAATCTGAGGATATTATGACTTCAGGTCTTAATTTCAGTCAGAATTACTCCAGCTTCTACATCTGAAGCACAACTACTATCGCTTAAAGTGTACTTTGTGCAGTTGATATAAACATACATAAATCCTATTCAATGCGGATTTTGAACCGGACAAAGTGGTTCCACTGCCGCCGCTGAAATTGAGGGCTTGTGGACTGTGGTATGACTGCATTCCTTTTATGCTTTCATCACACACTTCTGTCCATTTTACAATGATATATTCTTTCAGATAAACCTGCAGCAGCACGATGACTCCTGAGGAAAACCAAGACCTAGAAAGGTGAGGGTCAACATTCATGGAGCATTTAATGCATTAAAATTATTTGATGTATTTTATCTTAAAATAACTGTGTTTATAGCGAATAAAACTAAGCAGTTTGTGCCATGTTCGTCCCTAAATCCCAAGCCATACAATAGACAGCAGGCGTTGGTACTCGGGTGTGAATGTGTTGTTTTCTTTTCAACCAAACTATTCAGCCGTTGAATGACCAGTGACTGGATATCGATGGCTCATTCAAGCACTATCGAAACTAATTTCACACATATGATCACACTATGATCATATGATGAAGTCAGAGAAGACTTTAGGGTGGGATAGATAATAGTAATCATTGATATCTTGGATATGGCTGGTTTATCTTTTGAAATGTCAATAAATGCTGCCAGAATAAGGATAAAGATAACTGAGTGAAGTGCAGCTTAGTTTTAGCAAATGTCATACACAAATATCAAGCTGTGCAAATCTCGATGTATCTCATGAGGAGACAAGAGGCAGTCAATGCATAAAAGTATCAGGCTTGGCAGAAATTGGGTGTAAAAAATGCCGCAGTCAGATAACAAATAATTTCAGTTAATGTCACAATTCAACTGTAATGATTGAATAACTTTATCCATGAAAGTTTTTCATCCCTCTATAACAATTTCTGTTGCATGTGACAATTGCCTTCTCTAAATGTGGCTCCCCCATAGGACTGAGAGAGTTAAATCCTCCAGAAATTTTGAATAATCGTAAGCCATGTTCATTTACAGCCTTCACTGCTGATGCTGTAGAGAACAAGTAAGTGCTGTCAATAGACTGCTTCTTCCACAAGCCAAGGCCAGACATACATAGTCCTGTATGCTTTATCTACATGTTCGCATGCATATGATAGTTGCCTCACATATCATGTGACAAGCGTCCATTCAAAGCAGGGGTCCCAAGCTGGTCCGTAAAGGGGCAAGTTTTCAATCTAAGCAAGCAGAGGCACACGATGCAACTAATTTAACAAGTTATAGCTGTTCCTTATAAGGTGTGGAAAGTGTTTATATAAGCTTGCAAGCTTGGATGTGGGAACTGCTGGCTTTTCATTGCAGGATGAATGTTCTGACTGTTAAATAAGCAGTTATTTTATTGAATAACGTTATGTGTACTGGCTTATGGGACTCTGAATAAATATGGGGAAATTCTAAAATGAATCATGGAGAAAAGCCATGTTTTGGGTTTGGGGAGGTTACTGGTGACCATTGATGTCCAACCGCGCCTATATTGATAAACTAATTCCAAAGTGCACCAAAACATAATTCATTTATATTTTACTTTTGTACTTGTATTGTGATAAAATATGATTACTTTATGATTTGAATTTGTGCCATTTTGAGGGCTCTGAGAGTTTCGGGAGCCACCTGGAGAGCTGGCTTATTTTGCTCATAGAGAGTAGATGATTTTGACTTTCATGCTCAGATGAAGTATACTTGTGGTTGAGGAGTTTATGATATATTGTTCCAAGCCATTTTTCCATTCTCAGTCTCATAAATTTTTCAATTTCAATGCTAAATTTCCATGAAGATTGTGTACATTTGCAGCCTTTTCTCTCAACCAAAATCACAAAAATAAAATTAAATATGATGGAATACTAGATGCTACAAGTGTCTTGTCTCAGCTGAGCCATATTTGCCCTCTGTGTGTAGTTTATATCTTGAATTATAAAATGTTAAATTGGGCAACACATAAATAGCTAGATTTGGCTTCTGTGCAAAGGGGGTTAAGGAGCCATTAAAAATATTGAGTTTAAAAAGAAAAAAAGGAAATTTGTGATCACTTCAGTGTGACAGGAAGCACTGTGCTGTGAAAAGGCATTTGCCTCCTTCCCAATTTCTTCTATTTCTACTTATATACCATTTGTAGGTCTTTCACATCATCCAACTAATTATATCCCCAAACGCCGAATGGCGTTCCGGGGATATTATGTTTTTGGTCCGACCGCCACCGCCGCACTAGTTGTTAACGCTATAACTTCAGTAGTATTTCAATTAGAAATTTCAAGTTTTGCGTATAGGTAAGTATCATAAAGAGGAAGAACTGATTCGATTTTGGACTACTTAAAATTTCTAGATTGGCCACCAGGGGCCAAAAACTGAAAAAAATCACTGTTTTTATCATATCTCTGGAAATATTTGTCCGTTTGACCTCAAATCAAGTGCAAATGAAAGATCATGATCTGAGGATGTGTCCCACGATGACATTATACCTGTTTGGTTCAAAATTTTGACACAAGGTGGAGCTTTGTCACATAAAATTCACCATTTTTGCCATATCTTTGGAACTATTTGTCCAATTGACATGAAACTACGTGCAACTGCAAGGTCATGACCTCACAGCGTGTCACACGATGACATCATACCTGTATGGTTCAATATTTTGCCACCATGTGGTGCTTTGTGATGGAAAATGACCATTTTGGCCATATCTTCAGAACCATTTGTCCGATTGACCTTAAATTAAGTTCAAATGAAAGTCTATTCAAGGTCTATTCAAGGATTGGGGACTTGGAGGATTGGGGGTGTTCAGGGATATACCCCCAGCCGTCGCCTCCGACGGCATAAGCCTAGTTTTAGTATATGATAAAGACAACGTAAGTAAACATGAAATGCAGCTCTTAAATGATCATTTCATTTATTTATGTAAAAAGTTTTTCAAGAGCTTGGTCACCCACATGAAAAAATAATTGCCCCCCAAAATCAAATAACTGCTTGTGCCACCCTTGATAGCAACAATCAAAATAAAGCATTTGTGATAAATAACAGTGATTCTTGTACATCACTGTGGAGGAATTTTTGCCCACTCTTCTTTGCAGAATTACTTTCATTCAGCCTCATTGTAAGGTTTTTGAGCATGAACTGTTTCTTTAAGGTCATGCCTCAGCATCGCAAAGGATTTCAAGTTGGGATTTTGACTAGGCCATTCCAAAACCAATGACAAATAGATAGTTCTGCGCTGGAGCTTTAGGTCACAAATTGATGGCCAGACATTCTCTCACAGGATTTTACAGTGGACAGAAGAATTTGCAATTTGATAAACTGTAGCAAGTTAAGCAAGTCCAGATGTCGCCAAGTTACCTCAGACCATTACACTACCACCACTAGGTTTAACTGTTTGTATGACTTCTGACTCATCTATTCACAGAATATTATTGTAAAAAACTTGGGGGACATCCAGATGATTTAGGCAAAAATCCCAGTATTCTTTTGGGCCAGCAGCAGTGTTTGCCTTGCAGCTCTCCCATGCATGGATGCCATTTTTGCCAGTCTCATTCACATTGTGGAATCTTAAACACTGACTTTAACTGAGGCAAGAGAGGCCTGAAGTTCTTTAGATGTTAGGCTAGGGTCTTTCTGTGACCTCCTGGAAGAGTCATCAATGTGGTTTTGGAGGAATTGTGGTTGGCCAAACACTCCTGGGAAGATTCACCACCGTTCCAAGTTTTCCCTCTAAGCAGATAATGGCTTTCACTGTGGTTTGCTGGAGTCCCAGACCCTTAGAAATTGCTTTGACATCCTTTCCACACTGATAGATGTCAAAAAATTTGTTTAATCTGTTCTTCAATCTCTCTAGATTGGCATCATGTGCTGCTTTTTGCCTGCTTAGCATTGCCAGACAGGTTCTATAAGTGATGTTTAGATTGAACAGGGCTGGCTGTAATTATGTCAAAGTCGAGTGAAATGAAACCTGGTTATCAATTACATTTGTTTAGTTTGTTGATTTAGTATCCCAGAGAGCAGTTACTTTTTCACATAAGGCGGGTAGGGTTGGAAAGCTCTTTTGCTTCCATAAATGAAATCATAATTTCAAAACTGCATTTTGTGTTATCTTGGTGGGTTATCTTTGTCTGATATTAAAATTAGTGTGATGATCTTAAACCTTTCAGTGAGCCAAAGGTGCAAAAATAGAAAAAACCAGGAAGGGGGCAACTGAAGTCAAAGGTTGCACAAAGTACCAGTACAAAGGAAATATTTAAAATGGCCCCATCATTGAACTGGTAAGACATATACATATGGTTGCTAAAGATTGAACATATACCTACAGTTTCAATTGAATTAATTTGAAGAGACGTCAGTGAAGACTAGGGTGTCCATTTTTATTATGCTCCTTGTTATGCTTTTGTTGTGTGACATTTCAGACTGTCAAATAAAATAAAACTTTCCTTCGAGTTTTTTGACATCCTGGTAATGTACCGGATAGACACTAAATTTCCATCATTGATGATAATTATTAAAAAGACACCGGTTTATGGTTATAGAAACAATATATATAATCGTGTCATGCATTCGCGATTTGTCTCTTTTGCTTTTTTTGCAAAACTGTATAATATTATAATGGCAAATATGGCCATGGTTTACAATGATATGGTTAAGAGGATTATGTGTAGTTTGTTTTGCAGGTTGTGCCATATCAATAGGAAGAAAATTGATAGAACCAAGAACCTTCGAATGAACCATCTCTCGTGTAATAAAATTCATCTTTTCAGAATGATATATCATTATAAAGGCAATAAAAACAACAAAATTAACATTTTATATGCGATTTGTTCTGGTAACAGTACATTTAGCACATTTGCCAACATCTTATGGGTCTCATGTATGCTAATAGATAGTTCATTGTTGGTAACAGGAATTTTGAGGTGTCTGCAACGTGTCCAGTATCAAGGTCAAAAGACGCAGCCACAAACCATTTTTATTTATCTACGATAGGACTCATTTGCATATATTAAATGATGTTTGTTATATTTTGCTGCCAGATTTTTTTACATACATAATCCACATTGATGAAAATATTTATAGTGTCGAAACACATGTAGTGTCCAAATTTGCTCTTACAATAAGATAACTAATTCCTGATTTGTAACTGAAATGAAGTTTTAAAAAAATTAAATCATTTCCTGTATATGTTATATTCATGCATTTTAACTGTTACTTCATTTATGGTCTGGTCAGTCTCATAACTGAGCAAACTTTGTACGAATAGAGTATATGCATTAATGGTGCCCAAATTGAGTTTTCAGTGAGGTTTAGGCATCAGAGGACTGTAGAAATGTATGTTGTTTGAAAATATCACCACTACTGCCATTTTTCTCACCATTTCTTTTGTCAGTGTCTCCTTATTTGTAACGGACTATTGCAAAAAAATATTGTCAGGAATGGCGCATTTGGTACTCCGGGTATTAAACATATTAATTTCAATTTGACAAAGTTTCAAACAAATTAAAATAAAATTTGCTATTATTAGGCCACAAAGCAAACAATCTAATAACATTAATATTGTAGATATTAGTGCCATATATGTAGAATTTGTAACGTCCCATACGCATACAAATAGTTCATTCGGTAGTCCCACTCTATTTGCAATAGCACCTTGAAATTTGGAATAATTTCTCTCTGAATATATGTACGCAAATTGGCATGATAAATTTAAATCAATAATGAAGCATAATTTTTATGTGTTTTTGCAAGCAATTGAACACCCTGGTCTTGACTGGCATGCAAGTATTACCTTTATTTTGGTTAAAAGAACTTTGCCTTTGTAAGGGTTGTGCTCTGCACACTGGTGACGTGCACGGAGGACAGGATGTTGTGGACTGAACTCGGGTGCAAGGATGGACTTGGTTGTATTTATTATGCCTTCTGAGCAGCTGGGAGGCACACATGGAGCAATACAAAACAAATAGGAAACAAGGTTCCTTAATAATGCCATTAGTAATACAAACACTGGGCTTTAGTTACAGTAATAATGTATTGCTAAAATTGGAAAGTGAAATGGGAAACGAGGCACCTTGAGTGAGCTTGGGAGGTGTAACCGATGGTAAAATTTGCTGCATGATTTGTCTTGCAGTAGTGAGCAGGTGTTGCACTCTAATTGCCTCTTCTGGTTCTGTCTTTTCTGACTCACTCATTACTGTATGGTCAAGGGAGAGTTGGGAGGACCTGGAGGAGGAGAAAATGGGTCTTAAGGATGTTTGGCACAAAAGGTTAGAGGAGGGTACCCATTCTACGACTCATACAGAAATGATCTCAGTGTCACCTTTTTCCACTTGTCAGACGCTACGTGCGCCAAGGGGCCAATGTCATGGCTGAGTGGAAAGCGTACATGAGGGAATTGGCAAATAGGGGATATGAACACTCCTCTGTCAATTACAGCCAGATGTTTGCGGACCAGGCCATTGGAGGTCACACCCAAAACACTGAGAGTGCCTTGTCAACCAACAAGTGCCATGTCTGGAGTCAGCAGAGAAATAACAGTCAGTATGTTTACATGCAGAGTTAAAGGAGCAATATGTAAGAAATGTATGTTGACTAATCATTAAAATGGCCCTGATATATTACCATACATTAAGGAATGATGTTAATTTCAAATATTTATATCACTGACAACAGTAGTCCAGCCAGAATATACAAAAGCGAAGTTGTAGCCCACAACTTATGGTGATGTTTTCATTTTGTGTTTTGGCCTGTTGCGGCGCCCTCCACCTATCTCCCTATCACGAAGTCAGTAGCATTTCGGCATCCAGGTTGCCGGTTACCACTGACCTGCAGCTACGAGCGTTTCGGAGTACAAATGTCTGAAGTTACTAAATCTAAAAAGCCTAGTTATGATTCTCAAATACGTCGAGACAAAGTCATAAACAAAACAGGGATCTGTATAGGACATGCCTTTGAAAGATGGAGACAGCTGAAAGCGGAGAAAAATTTGAAGACTGACGCCGAAGTTCCTCATTTTCTCCTGGGCAGGTAAGATTCAGCTAAGTTGGCAAACTTAATTCTATTTAATGTAGGCACTGTCATTTCAAATATTCTCTACATTCGAATAACATTATGTATTTGTTCATGGTACGTTAGTGCGTATGCAGGTGGGTCATCGAATTGACTAGGTAATAAATTGTTTTAGAAATAAAAACCGCGACTCATTGTTGCTGACATTAGCAATGCATTATTAAAGTCCATTTCTCTGGCATTATGCTGAGACGCTGTGGAAACCGTTCCAACATTAGCACAGCCATTATGGCAATATGAAATGTAATTGAGGCAGTACATCGGTCAAATGAGTCCTCATTCATTCCTTATGCATATTATAGTATGTACTTTAGTGGGCTATCCACACAGAAGAGTGACAAGCAAGTTGACCAATATGACCATTGCTTAAGTTAGACAGTCATTAGTCTCGATCTTTTCTGAACTGAACTAAACTGAACCCAACCCTCTGAGAGAAAATCATTGGTGATATTGAAATTTACCCATGATAGCACCTTGTAGTAGACGTTCTTGCTGGATCCGGCAACATAGCTGGCAACCTCTTGTCTGGGGGTGAGGGAGAGGGGATACTTCGTCTTTACTTCATGTGATCAGTGGTGCCATCGGGCATTTTTCGCCTCTCGAAGACAACACGAAGGAAACAAGAAGCAGCCCAATTGTCTTAGGAAGGCAACACTCCTACGTGAAGCCCTTGCAATGCAGTCATGTAGCCATTGTGCGATCCATTGTATTGTGCGATGACATCGAGATGGGACCATGATGTTTGCGAAGACAGCCAAATTTGAGTAGCTCAAGCGTTTCACGTGTGTCATGGTAACGTGGACATATAAAAGGCCAGCCTCAGAGCATCTTCCTCAGTCAGTCCTGAGCAACTCTACAGAGCAGGTACAACGTATATAATATATGATAGTGAGCTAGTGATTGTTGAAAAATACCTCCCAACGGGGGAACAGAACCTCAACGCGCAGCTCACTATACATTATCCCGCTTAGAATATGGCTAAAACATTTTAAATATTATTATTAGGCTACTAGCAATGGACAGCAGCACAACGCTCATACCTCTGGAAATAAACACCGCAGAATTTTTGCGATTGACCAATCAGAATCGAGTATTTAAGAGTGCCATGTTGTAAATATGTATAAATAAGGCACAACATATTCATGAAACTGATAACTGACAATGAACTGGTTGCTTTTAACATCATACTTTTTTATCTTAACATTTCTTGTTCATAACAAAACAATAGTTTACCATAGAAACTTATAATAATCTGTCGTAAATTTACTGTATTACTTTGTAGTAAATATGCAAGCCATCGTTTGGCCTTCGTGTGTCCTGCGAGTAAACTACTTAATAAAAATTCACATCTTTTTGTTGCCTTCATGTGTGGTTCGGGTGCCATCGTGGGACCTTCTGCAGGCATTGTGCTTACTTCGGCTGAAGATTGGCTTTTTACAGAATTAGGGGCCATCGCACAAAATGTAATATTCGCATAGCCATCTGGTGTCAATTTTGGGACAGAGTGACACCTGCTGAAGGAGAAGCACATTGAAGCTTGCTTAAAGTATGCTGCTTAACTTTTGGACAAGCCTATGAAATACTGGGAGGATACAATCTGGTCAGATGAGACCAAAATTGAACTTTATGGATGACTTCCACACATCATGTTTGGAGGACAAACAGCACTGCACATCACCCCCCAAACACTATACAGCAGAAAGTTTGGAGGTGGGAACATCATGGTGTCGAGCTGGTTTTCAGCATATGGTACTGGCAGACTTCATACAATTGAAGGAAAGATGAATGGAGAAATGTACTGAGACATTCTTGATGAGAATCTGCTGCCATCTACTAGGATGCTGAAGATGAAACGAGGGTAGACATTTCAGCAAGACAATGATCCCAAACACACAGCCAAGGAAACTCTCAATTGGTTTCAGAGGAGTAAAATAAAGCTGCTAGAATGGCCAAGTCAACTACCCAACTTGAATGCAAATGAAAATCAATGGAAACTGAAGATCAGAGTTCATAGAAGAGGCCTCCAGAAACTTCAGGATTTGAAGACAGTTTGTGTGGAAGAATGGGCCAAAATCACACCTGAGCAAAGCATGCGATTATTTTCCATACAGAAGGCGTCTTGAAGCTGTCATTACCAACAAAAGCTTTTCTACTAAGTTCTAAATAAATTTCAGTAAGCATGTTCAATACTTTTGCCCTGTGTCTTTCCTCTTTATTACACAATTATGAATTTATTTATTCCGATTTCTTTTTATGTGTGGATTACTTGGGTTCTTACCACCATCTGGTGAAAATTTCATATTTTGCCATGATCAGATGTTAAAGCCAACTTACCCCAAGAAAGGTAGCTTTGCGCAGTCGTCATTTCTCTACGTCATTGGCAGGGCAGCGCGGGCATGAAGGGTTTACATCAGGGGTGGGCAATCACGGTCCTGGAGGGCGGTGTGTATGCAGGTTTTTATTCCTATCAATTACCCTGACTAATTGAGTTAATTGATTGCATGCACAGATATAGATTTTCGCAGTGATACGAGCAAAGGAAAATGTTTTATGAAGGGAGACAAGACTAGTCTTTGTAGTTTCATGATAATTTAAAGAAATGCACATGAAACGTCAGATTTCATAAATGGTTTGGCTAATTGAGACAATCAACTAATTAAAGGCCAGACGTTGGTGTTAAAACCAGGGACAGATACGGCCCTTGCTGCCCACCTCTGGTTTACATCATGCAGCACTCGGAAGTTCTACTTGTATATTCTCTGTGCTTTCAACGCTACGTGCCCTCTAGTGGAATCCTCCAGTAACACACAGTACAAAGGCAAGTATGTAAAAAATTCAGTTCAGGATGCAGCCAGTCTAAGCAAACATACAGTTAAAAAACAAGTATATTTCCTCCCGAGGATTTATGTGGCGTGTAGACCACAGGTGCCTGATTCATGAATGAGGTTCACCAGAGAGCGAAGAAAGTTGGACCCCCTCCTACCAAATTAACTTCTCCTTACCGTGTCAGATATGTAAGAGATAATGTCCAACAAAGGGTCCATTATCAGGAAATAACTGATGACCTGGAGGCCAGAATACTGGGGAGTCCATAACTCCCTGATAATAACACCATGAAGGGCATTATCCCAATTATTACACGGTGACTTGGCAAAGAAAAAGAAAACTTAGACAATTCATTTATATCTCTTTTGTCATAAGAAAACTAAAGTTTTTCTGAAGCCATTCATTTTCAAGATATAAACTAGTCCAGTCAGCTCATTGGATCCTTTGGCTCAGCCACGAGAAAGTGAGTGTTGTGCTAGTAAGATTAAAAGTCAGTAAAACTGTGTATGGTTGACGTACAGATAAAGACGTAAATATAATTTTGATTTAAAAGAAACATCTCAAAAATGAATTCCACTCCACAGATTGCAAATTAATGCCCATTTTGCACCTTACAAAGCAAAGAGCCAAAGCTGGAAATCTAGTCCTATATACTCCAGTAAGCTAGCTGTCTTATTTCAAATTAAATTCAATGTTTCAATCTTTTGTTGAATTTGATAGAGATACTGCAAGTTCAGCATAGCGACCTTTGAAGGTGAAAGTTTGTCTGCTGGGTACTACCCATGAAGGGCATTGCTTGACTTTTTGGGACAGCTTGGTATCTTGATGCAATAAATTATAAATGGTTTTGACTGCCTCCCAGTTGCTATGGAACTACTTTGTAGCTGTCCATGTATCAAAAAATAATTAATATTCTGCAGCCAGTCAGAATCGAGTATTCACTCAGGCAACGGTATGTTTATTTATTTATTTACATATTTAACAACACTTTTACACTTCCTTATGGCAATATTATGTCACTGATCGTACTCCTTCCAAAGCAAGTGTGGGAATCACACACCATTTCCTCACTAACTCATACCTATGGCTAATTTTGAGTCTCCAATTACCCTGGCATGCCTGTCATTGGAATGTGGGAGAAAACCAGATGGGGCGATGAAATCCATGCAAAAACGGGGAGAATAAGCAAACTGCACGCAATGAGACCCTAAACTGGATTCAACCACCGCGTCTCTGCAGAGGATACAATTGCCAATTTGGAGCGATTAGCCATAGTCAGCAATGGCTTAGTCCAGAATCAATCAGAGAAAATGAGACTCAGAGTGGCCAAAATTCACTTCATTGAGTTACCCTGGCTGTTAGCTACACGCAACAGAAATTAATTCACTGAGTAATAGCATTTAGATGTAGGGGAAGGAATAACCAAGTCAGTGTGACTGGAAGGGTGAAAGGTGATTACACCAATACTGCCCTACAAAGCCTAAGTGCAGTAACTAAGCATTGGGTAAAATTCAAGTTGAGCAGTTTTGGGCCTGAAAGTATTTGGAGGTAAGGATTGATTTAGATAGAAATTAAACCATAGCAAGTCAGTAAACCATAATCTATCATAGATATGCTTACTATTCGTTTGTTGGGACAGCTAACATATTCTAAAGCCATTTTTTACTGTTTAAATTATTTTGTAGTTACTGCACTTCGCGTTTGTAGGGCAGAATAGGGGTCCAAAGATTGGATAGACCAACAGCAAGGCGAGATCCACAAAAAAATCCAGTGGAATGGGGGCCCCAAATACTAGTCCCTCATTGGGCTCATAACTCTGGGTAAAGCCCTTGTATACAGGCACAGATGACTGTAATGCAATATAGCACAAATTTGGCAAGTTATCAATGGTTATTCTGGGTCTGCTTTCATGCTCTGGAAAAATGGGATCTTCTGTTCCGTGTGATGGTACTGAGAAGGTATGGAAAGTGCTGCATCAACATAACCTTGTCTGACATTTTCCTTACATCAAGGCGCAGATTTATCTGTGGTATATAATAGCTTTAGTGAATTTATATTAGAGAACGGGGAGACTGCATATGTGTCAACCAATATATGCCAACATTTAAAAAATTAGGCTATCCCTAACAGTATCCCAAATTTTTAATAAAAAAGTACCAGCGCTCTATGTAATTGTACACCATAGAACCTCAGAGCAACAGCATAAAACAAGAGGAACTGTGGGATACAAACATTCCTCATTCTGACTAAAAGGATGAAAATTGTGTGGGAATCAGTGACAGTTTCTATGGAAAATCATATTGTTATGATCCAGACCAGGAATAAAGTGCAGAGGCAGAGTACAAGGTTTATTGATAGTCATATGGTAACAGTGGGACAGCGCTCAGAAGAGGAAAGCACAGTTCAGTTTGGGTTGTTCTGGATGAGGCTGAACGGACATTGCCAATCTCTGGCCAGCAGCTTTTCGAGATGACCACCAGATGGAGAGCATACTTCGCCAGAGCCGAACTGTCCCTGGACAGGAAGGAGTAGCTTAGGAGAAACGCAGTTCCAATCTTAATTTTTGTGGAAGGATCTGGAACTTGTTGCTTATAAACTGGACAAAGGAAGAGACTTTGACAGGTTTGAAAAGAATGCTGTCCTAAATCTGGACCCTGAAAAAGGCTGAAAGGCTATTAGGCTATTATCTGAACAAAAGGAGAGAATTCCTGTTAATATTGTCATTAAAGGCTGCATTTTACAGTCTAACAATGAACAATATTACTTGTAGGTCCAGACTGAGTTTGAGCATTCATAGCGATTTACAATCCAGCAACTTGCACCTCAAAGGAGGAGTTATAAATATACGTCACAAGTACAAGGGGTGAGAACAATGAAACAAGACACAGCTGGGGATAAGAAACCACACAAGATGCAAACAAATCAAAGGAGACATTACGTTTAAAACGATAGCTGCTGAATGGGAGGAAACAGAATGCATTTGCATGGGGATTGTGACACATATGTTAGAACTGTACACAATACTCCAGATGTGGCCTGATGAATGTGTTGTACAAAAGAAGCATCACCTCCTTAGATTTGTACTCAATACTTTTGGCAATGTATCCCAGCATCCGATTGGCTTTTTTAACTGCTACGGCACAATGACTAGAGCCTCTGAGGGTTTGGTCAACAATCACTCCCAGATCTTTCTTGTGTGGAGCACATTTCAGTTTTAAACCTCCCTTGAAGTAATCCCGTCTAATGTTTTTAATACCTACATGTACAACTTTACATTTCCCTACATTACATTTAATTTGCCACATTTCTGCCCAATTCTGGATTCTATCCAAATCATCCTGTATCACATAAGTGAACTCTAAACTATTTGGCAAACCCTCCAATTCATCTACAAATCTGCTCTCAATATTCCTATTAAGATCATTAATGTAGATGAGGAACAGCAACACGGTCCCAACACGGATCCCTGGGGGACGCCACTCCCCACCATACCTAGCTCAGATGAGATACCACTGACCACCACTCTTTGTGTTTCGTCATGTAACCAGTTTTGAATCCACTCCAAAATACCTCCTGTAACTCCAATAGAGCTCATTTAAAAAATTATTCTCTTATGCGATACTGTATCAAATGCTTTCTGGAAATCCAAGTATATGATGTCATAAGCCCTGCTCTGGTCATAAGTCTTGGTGGCCTCTTCAAAAAATTCTGGAAGGTTTGTCAGGCATGACCTTCCCTTACGGAAACTATGTTGGCTATCCCTCAAGAGACTGTTACGTTCAAGAAATAAGTCCAGCTTGTCTTTTATGATAGATTCCAGTATTTTGCATGCAATACAAGTTAAACTGACTGGCCTGTAATTTCCTGGCTCCTGTCCCCTTTCTTATATATTGCTATTATATTGCCCTGCTTCAAATCATTTGGTATTTCTCCAGTTTCTAAAGACGGTCTGAAGATAGCGGAGAGCAGCCTAAAGATGACCTCACTAACTTCCTTGAGCACTCTGGGATATAGGCCGTCAGGACCCACCGCCTTCTGTCTTTAGTATATGCAACTAATTATGCAACTAATAATTTAATAATTTCTTTAGTGCCTTCGCAGATGAGTCCACAGTGTGCTCTTGCAAGAAACTCGACATGCCAGACAGTCCTGGGGAGACTTACCACGGTTCCACATTTTCTCCATTTGTAGGCAGTGACTCTTACTGGTTTGCAAGAGCCCCAGAGCTATATACAGTACCAGTCAAAAGTTTGGACACACTTTGCTAATGTCGCAGTGCTCTGTTTTTAGAGAAATTTAAATGGCTTTACTTCTCTGTATAATCTTAAATGGAATCTGGTAAGAGGTAAACAGTCAGAAGTTAAAAGAGAATAATTTACTTTTTTGAATAGTGTCCAAAATTTTAGAATTCTCAAAGCCATATTTTGCGAAGTAAGCAGACAAACAAGCTCTCCCCATTTTCCAACAGCCAAATTAACGACAAGGGGCTCTAAATTCGTTGAACAGGCACAGCCGTGGCACAGGTGCGGCGAATGGGCGAAGCGCCGCGCCAACGGGGTGTATCCAGGCATTTTTTTTGCAATTTCGTGCCCGGTGCAGCCTGGTGCAAGTACTCCTGCTGGCGCAAGTGGCACAGAGGGAGGAGAGAAGCCATGAGTGGGTTTCACACAGCTGAGTCAAATCTTCACCAATCAAATGAGCTCCTCCCCTCGCCTGTAAAATTGGAATAAAGAAGCCTCTGTCCTATATCTGCATGATAGCTCTTTTAACCCTTTAAAAGAGCTAACCCTTTTATTGTCATTTTAGATGGCTCTCAAAAATGCTACTTTTACTAAGCAGATTCAAAACATAAACATTTAAGGGTACGATTTTCACTCCCATCTGAGGACATATGTGGATTTGCGGTAATATCAGCTATTAGTAATGGTCAAGAGCTGTCTATAGCCACCAATTAATATCCTGTAGCATTTATGGTTCTTTGGTAATATTGGCTCTTCTGTGGGGGGTGACCCTTTTTCGACCCCTTTTCCTCAGGATGTGGGTCTCCTTCAATTTTGATGAAACCTGTATTTTTAGAAATCTCTTGATGTGCACTGCCACCAAAATATATTTCATTATAGAACTAGCATAACTTCATGAAAAAATGTTTAGATTTTTTCTTCAATTTTCATCCTAAAATAAACCACCTTTTAGGGGTCGTTCACAATCCTCAACATTTTCACAAGTGTGCAAAGAATAAATTTTTTTAGATCCTCCTCCCCTAAAAAATGTACTGTAGAAATATTCAGTTTTAACTCAATATTTCCTCTTTTTTAAATGTAAGAAGTGTCCACAGATAACCCCACCCCCATGATGTTGAAAATTGTGAATGACCCCTTAAGCTGCTTTATTTTTTACCTGTACCAAGAGTCGCTGGTTTCTAAACCACTTGGTGATTCTGTAAAACTCATAATCAGAAAGAGTGTACTGCCTTCCAGAGCCTGCATTAATTGGCGCAGAAATGATTAACAAATGGTTCAGGGGAACATGACAAATGTCATTTTTGTTCTGGGGTCACTGAAACTTCCACATTAGTCTGTGAGGATGCATGAATCTGACATGATATTCTCCTGATATTCTTCAGATGCATCCAAGACAACTGCCAGCCATCAGTAGCCATCATAGACACTCCTCAAAGGCTTAACCCTACCAGAAGGGTATGCCCCTGATCGTGATTTGCGCTGTGACATAGATGTTCGCTATCATAATCACCTATAAGACCTGCACATTACAGACACTTAGCCCTGAGCCTCCCAAGATCTACTTACTTGCTACATTGATTTGTACTCGCTGCGACCAGTGCATATTGGACGAAAATGATTCTAAGATCAAACTTTGCTCTGGCATACCTCATGAGTCATTTTCCCAGCACATGGAGTTATTTGCATTGGTTGATGGTCAGTCTTAGTGTATATGTGCACTTCTTGTATGTAAAGTTACACAGCTAGCTAGCTACTAATTTTGGAACTTTAGGAAAAGATGATACTTTATCAACCTACCTAAGCTAACCGCGGCCACTTACCAACAGAAAATGGGCCAATTCTGTGTCACTCTTAATCCCCATCATGTCTTTATGAGGCCGCTAGCGAGCGAAAGCCAACACCTGATTTACTTTAATTTTAGAACTGGCTTTTTCCGCTTGGCAGTTTGACATGCTATTTTTCTTTTATTCCTTCATTGTGTCTGTCATTTTCATAGCTTCCTCTTGGAAACTTGGGTCGCCAAGAGTTCAAAGTCCTCACACCCTGCTTAATGTTTTTGGTCATCTCTACACGACCATTGTCCAAAGGGTGATGCCCAGAAACGTCTCCTACCAAGTAAAATAACAAAATACAAGCAAACAGCAGATTCTTTTGAGAAACAGAAAACACCGTGCCCTTCCAGAGGGTCATAAGTGATGATTGAGAGTGACCATTTTTATATGAGTCCCTACAGTTTTTTTTTTTTATCTGACTCCATATACCTTGAGGACTTGTTTGCAGGAAGAATGGGACAAAAACACAGCTGAAAAATGTCTTTGTTTTATGTCTTCAGTCTTAAAAGCTTATTAAGTATTGTGAAAAGAAATGGCAAAATTATGATGCAGTAAATATTCTACTTTCCCAACTTTAAAAGAAAAAAACATTGCAATAATCACTATAGTAATGATTATTAATCAAAAAAATCAATAAAATTCTTGAGGAGAAAAATCAAATAATGTGCTGCTTTATTGATTTCAATGTAGTACAGGTCAAACTAAATTTACAAATCACTGCTTTCATTTTTATTTTTCATTCAGCATATCATCCCAACTTTTTCTGATTTTGGATTGTGTTCCAGATTGATTAATGTGAATCCTCCCCCTGAGTCTGCCTGCACGGAAGCATTTGTTTGTGAAATCTGAAAGAATGTAATATATTATTAAACCCTAGTTGATGACACTTTCCTACAATTTCTCAGTTCAACTAGGCTATGACACTGCAACAATGATTTAAAATGATAGAAAATTCTCCTACTCACACTAATTTGCCTCTGTAACTGGTCTGGCCAATTGTTAGGCTTTGAGTATACCCACTCAGCCCAGCTTCAGGGTCCCCACTTTTCAAGTACCTGACAATTTTCTTAAAATACCTATGAAGGACATACTCAAGGTAAATTGAAATCTGTTCTTGTTTTTAACTTCCCTGATGGGCCCGAAGGTGGGCCATCGGAGTGAGAATTGGACACAATGTGGACTGAGTATCATAAGCAAGTGATGCATAACAATTTTGATCAAAGCCTCACAGGGATAATTAAATTGTCATCTCTCGCCATTAACGTGCCACATTTATAGTGTGTCTCACACTGGTTAAAATTACCTGGGACATTTATAAAGCATTTTTGCTAGGGCTTATGGCTTGATTTAATAATGCACATCACATATATCACTTGTAGGCAATAATAAGGCGATGTGAACATCTACAATGGCTTTGAAAGTGCATTGTTGAATAATTATGACAAGCCAATCGAACCTCATGGTTTATTTCAGGCAAGGGCATAACTGTTACTTTATGATTGAAGGCGACAGAACAACTGAATCTCCCTTTTAGAATTTCAGGCGGATGTTTTGGTAATTATATGCATCTATGCTGTTCAAAAAATAAAGAAACAACAGATTTTGTTAGTCCAAGCAGTAATGACCAAGCTTTTGACAAAGCTTACTAAAATATTGCTGTTCAAATAACTGGATGTAATCGGAGGCAGAACTTCACAAATAAGATCCAGCTGTAAAAAAAATCGGCTGCAGTGAAATTGACATGGTGCTTATGCACATTAAGAATTCATTTGTTGTAATAAATTCCACTTGGCCAACACTCAACAAAATATCAAATAGAGGTGGATTTTAAGGGGCTTTTCTTGTATAAGAACACTTTGCCCAAAGGCTCACACTGAACAAATTCCAATCACTTTTCATCCCACGCAGGGAAACAGCACAAACGGGGGATTATGTCGTGGCACAGTCCATCTGTCTGTCCATATCGGAAGGTACTTGACTTCTGAAATCAACTCCTCCCACAGTTTTCATTAGACATCCCTGAAAATTTGCGCATACGCTGCAGATAGGCTGATGATACACATATCGCAGTAGCAACTCCGGCAGGGGATGTTGTGGTCTTGCTCTGAGTGCTTTTGTTTTACACACTCAGAGCTAGAGTAGAAAAACATCATAATGGTAATTTTTCCTTGTGAATTTGCCACTCATGAAATAAATTGTCTTCGAGAATTCCCTTGGGACAAAAGTTTTCGAGACTCAATGTAATGAACTGAGCACAACTTATTCTGAACGACTCCGTCATCTGTTTCAATTTGTTAAACTACTTGTCCACGAAGAAAATCCAGAGCTGACGGCATATCCAAACAGAGAATCATAAGTGGACAGTTGTTTAGGTAAAATCAAAACTATGAATGTAAACTCTCATTTGTCTGTGCAGTTGATTGTATCTCTTAGAAGTCTCTTTAGAATCTGTCATGTTTTGTTCAGTTTGTGTGAGTACGTCCATACATTCAAGCATATATGTTTACATGGAATTGTGGCCAAGATAAAGCTGCTGGAGTCAGTGAAGTGTCTAAACGTCATCACTTATCTCCTGTGTGGTGTTTCTGAAAGTGGTAATAGGCACTGGGCATTTCTCAGAACCCACACAGCACAAGCTTTCCATTCTTGCCACAGTTATGCAAGAATCAAGTGTTTGTGGATGATGCCTGAATTCCTACACTGTAAAAAACAGTGGAAACAGGGCAATATTATACCAATATATAAGAAAGGGGACCGTACCGAGCCAGGAAATTACAGGCCAGTCAGTTTAACTTGCATTGCGTGCAAAATATTGGAATCTATCATAAAAGATGAGCTGGACTGATTTCTTGAACGTAACAGTATCTTGAGGGATAGCCAACATGGTTTTCGGAAGGGAAGATCATGCCTAACAAACCTTCTGGAATTTTTTGAAGAGGCCACCAGGACTTACGACCAGAGCAGGGCTTATGACGGCATATGCTTGGATTTTCAGAAAGCATTCGATACAGTACCGCATAAGTCACTAATTTTTAAAATGAGCTCCATTGGAGTTACAGGAGGTATTCTGGAGTGGATTCAAAACTAGTTACAGGACAGAACACAAAGAGTGGTGTTCAGTGGTATCTCATCTGAGCTAGGTATGGTGGGGAGTGGCGTCCCCCAGGAATCGGGGCCCCTGCTGTTCCTCATCTACATTAATGACCTTGATAGTAATTTTGAGAGCAGATTGGTTAAATTTGCAGATGATACTAAATTGGGGGGTTTGGCAAATCGTTTAGGGTCCACTAAAGTGATTCAGGATGATTCGGATAGAATCCAGAATTGGTCAGAAATGTGGCAAATGAAATTTAATGTAGCAAAATGTAAAGTTTTAGGTAATAATAATGTAGGTAATAAAAACATTAGATGGGATTACTTCATGGGAGGTTTAAAACTGGAATGTGCTGTACACGAGAAAGGGAGTGATTGTTGACCAAACCCTCACAGGCTCTAGCCATTGTGCCGTTGCAGTTAAAAAAGCCAATTGGATGCTGGGATACATTGCCAAAAGTATTGATTACAAATCTAAGGAGGCGATGCTTCTTTTGTACAACACATTCGTCAGACCACATCTGGGGTATTGTGTACAGTTCTGGGGACCATACTTTAAGAAAGATATAGAGGCTCTAGAGAAAGTTCAGAGAAGAGCCACTAAGCTTAATCTAGGTATAAAAGATGAAAGCTACGAGGCTCGCTTAGGCCTGCATATCTCGGTGGGCGGAGGGGGGTGGCATCTGAGTTTCTCGGCCACGTGGTGGGACGGCTTTAGTTCCGCGTGGCCATTATCTTCTCCAGGTATGAAAATATAATCTAAATTATATGTAACTGGTAATTGGCTTAACGTTGATTTGTTTGATCCAAGTTTGTGCCTACCTGGTAATTAAATTATTGTTATTCCTTTTCTAGCATGCGTGGTCTCTGTGTCTTTTAATCTTTTTATTCTTCCTAGCCCCGTCTCGGCGGATACCTAGGGGTAATATCCCCACTGAGGAACGACTGGCCAGCGGCCCGGTGTGGGAATTGGTTGGTTAAGTTGGTTTAGGCGACCATGACCTACCTAACTGTAAGGATTGATGTATGCTGGTTCTGAGTTTTAAACATATAGGAAACCCTTGGACGTAAAGTCGGTTATCCGTTGAAATTCTCTTAAGGAGCCCATGGGCTTACATATAATCTGGGTTCATTGTATATATGCCAGCAGAGGCTATTGCAGTGATGGTTGACTTCCAACCTCTAATCTAATCAACAAACCTAGGATTCGGACAAGGTGTTAATTCCCGGGAACATTAATGTAGCGGCAGTGGTTGTCTGTTAGGAATTCAAGGTATAATCACTTCATGTTTTTCCCTAGAGTCTGAGTAACTGGTTATCACTGCCTCACGATTCACACATGCTGTTCCAAAACGATCAATTCTAATTCTAATTTGAAGTCAGATATTTAACGAGGATACAACTAAATTTGGTATTTTAACTGTTTTATGGAGTCAGATTAATCGTAACCATTGCGTTTCTATGCCTTGTCCTTGGGCGGAGAAAAATATCCATTATATTGTGATTCACACCAGCCAGGAAAATGCTCGAATTAAAGTTAGTCAATAATTACACGAGTCCTTCACCGCAGCTAATTCATCTATTATAAGGTTCTCTTATACAGATTGCAAAGAATCTATATGCAAAATAACGAAGGAAAAAAAGGTTTCTGCTGTGTGCAGATTTTGTCAAATCGCCCTGACCGAGACTGCCGGTACTAGGGTTGGGTTTGATTACTCTTTTCATTTACAATTACAGTAATTGTGATCAATTACTTTTGTAATTGTAATTTAATTTTCATTAAATTTTTTATCGAAAAGTTATTGTTATTGTAATTGAACATTCTGTCCAGAAACTACTTGTAATTGTAATTACGGTACAATTACAATCAATTGTAAATGAAAAAAGTAAGTGAACCCAACCCTGGCCGGTACAACGTCACCTTTCCCTAGGCACTTGAAGAGGAAACATGCCGAGAGGTAAGCTGACATAGACTGGCTCTGCTCGTAAACTCTGTAAGGTAAAAAAAAAAACTCCCAAACGTCTCAAGACCAAACAACTTGTACATACTTTGTATATTATTGTAAAAATGTTGTTCATGCGTGCACGGTATAATCTGTTCAGTACTCCGAATTTAAGTTCTTTGCAAGCATCTGCAGTTAATCTCGCTAGCTCTAGCTGAGTTAACGGTCATATTTAAGGTCAGTTATCACTAACATTTTATGTATGTATTGAACTGTTCTTGAACCGAGTTCTTGAACTACTAGTTCATGAACTGTTCTTGAACTAAAGTTCATGAACATAAAAGATCTTGAACTGTTCTTGAACAGTTAAACCGAGTTCTTGAACTTCTAGTTCTTGAACTGTTCTTGAAATAATGTTCATGAACATAAAAGTTCTTGAACTGTTCTTAAACCAATGTTCAAGAACTCCTTGTTCTTGAACTTTCCTTAGTTCTTAAAAAGAAAATAGTTCAAAAACAATGAGTTTTAAATATGTTCTTCAACTTTTTTAATATGAAAATTGAAATTTCTTGGTACATTGAAAGGACACAATTATAGGCCTTAAATATTTAATATTTAATATTGCACTATTTAATAAGGGGTTGGCCTATGTCTATTATTTTACTTACCTTTAATATTTGAATCTGTTCTATTGTTGATACTTACCTTTAATAATTGAATCCGTTTTATTGTTGATATTTTGATACAGATGTTATTCAAGTCCGTTGTTTGACCATGTAGAAATACCTTTACTTTGACTATATTCGTTACAGCACTTGTGACTGGTCACTATTGTGGAGAGAGATTTTACCCTGTATGTGATTGGTTGAGAGCGGGTGGGCAACGTCAAGGCATTGAAGAGAGAGAGCGGTGGTTGAGTTTTTTTTTGACAGCGTCAGAGAGAGAGATGGTTAATACTTTGTCGAGTGTGCAGTGTTCAGTGGAATAAGTAATGTAAGCCGAGTTTATTCATCAGTTTTATGTGTCCGGGTGTCCCTACGAGACCACGACTCGTGAACTGTTAAGGATTGGACCGGAGAAGACTGGACTAACTGTTTGTCAGTCCTGGAGGTCGGACCTGGTGGGAACTGTTACTGACCTAGCCTAGCTCGCTAGCTAGCTTGCTATGCCAGCCATTGTGTGACGCTAGCCCAGCGCTACATGAAGTGGGACAGGATGCGGTAAAGGGACTTTCCCTATCAGTGAGTCACGCCGTTTCCAAGCTAGTCGTCGAAAGACAAGTAACAAGTAACATTGCCGTAACGATCTACAGAGGTTATAAAAGGGAGACACATATCAAACATGTATTCAGTTGCTAAAAAATAAAATTCAATGTACCGGACAACATTTCACATGGCCTAATACATGGCCTAACAAAATACTAGAACAAAGAAAATAATAATGAAGGACATTTATAAAGGGAATAGGCCAACCGTAGGCTATATGACCATTTAGTAGCCCGGGCGTTTATTTCACAAAATCGACTTGGATCCCTGGCGTTTATAAGAACCAGGCGGGTATTCGCCATTACTTATTTTTGCACCAACCTGCACCAAGCCAGCTCTGCTTTCCAACACAGTTATAAACTGACTGAATTTAACCCTTAAATTAACATATTGTCTCCCTGTCATTTTTATTGTAAGTGGAGTACTGCACGCTTTTAACCGTGGTTTATACTGAACATGCTCTGAACTTCATGGTAAATTAATTGTAAAATTACAGTTAAAATACCTGGCTAAACGGTGCCAGTTAAATTAGGCTACCTGGCAAAAAAGGCTTCAGTTTATTCCTTTATTATTAACAGTGTATTCGCAGAAACTGAAACTGGTGCGGTTTCATTTACAGTAATAACATATGCCTACTTTAGTTTTGAGACTTCTACATTGATCCCAGTTGGGGCAACACTCAATTTTATCCTGTTCTCCACAGGATGACAGATTTAGCCTGTAACCAAATAAAGAATAAAAATATATCACCAACAAACAGAACATCCAAAAAAGATGGCCTGCAAATAAATAAATCACACGGTTCATTGGATGTTCTTTTTTTTGCTACAATGCATTTTTATTATAATTATTATTTCGTTATCAATCCGTTCTGATCGTCCTCTTTTTTTTTGGCTGTCGGACACGGAGTATTTTGCATTTAATGTCCGACAGGCATTGTAAGGACTTCGTTGTATTTCTAAAAATGGCCAAAATAAATTGATTGCAGTGCACATTGGACGTTCTGATTATTGGTGATATATTTCTATTCTTTTTTTCGTAATAAATCTGCTCTCATATCAATACTTTTACTTTCTGCTGGCTTCCGAACACGGATTACTATGCATTCCGTGTCCGACAGTCTTGATCAGCATGCAGTATTTTATTCACAATGTCAATGGTCATGGAATTGATTTGCTCACTAGCTATTTTATCTCTGGTGTGGAAATAAAGCATGATTCTGTTCAATCCACCTAACTAATTTTCAAAAGAGAGACCGAATAAAGACTTGTCTTCAACGAAAGAAAACAGACGAATAAAAAGACCAACAAAAGTCGATAGCTATCAATTTGCATTTTGTGAAGGTCGAACAGAAACATGGCCAAGTTTATACGTCTAATAATCGCTGGAATACGTGAAAAATTAAAACTTATATGACTTTCGGACACGGAGTTGCCTATTTTAGGATCTCTGTCCGGCAGTCGTTAACTTCGCCATAAATGCACGAAGTCCAGCGCCAATGTCAACTCACTTTATTGAGCAGAGCTTAAACAGAAATATACGAAAAGTAACATTTTTCACATCATTTTAAAAGATAACGTTACAGACCAAAAAAAAAAAATCCGGAGCGATTAACTACTTTCGTATGTGCTCTCTCAATAGCAGCTGCTAAAACATCACCATATATATTAACTTCGGCATAGTTTGACGTCGAACGGAAATTGCGAGTTGCTTCTTTCGACTCATCCAGCTGGGATGAAAGCAATGCACGGGCAGGGCAAAAGTAACGTGATCAAATTTACTGGAATCTTTTTACATTTATGTCGTTAAAACAGAAGCAAAAACACAGAGTCATTCATTTTAAACATTTAAATTGGCTTCAAATGTTCCAAAAGTGAACGTGAACATGTTTAATGCAAGGTCTATTTATAAAAATTATCCCAGATAGCAAGCACCTCCGCTCTGGATCTGCTCCGGATCTACCCCGGCTCCAGCTGATCCAGCTCTGAGCCAGGGGAGATCCGGAGCGGAGGAGCTTGCTATCTGGGATGAAATTACTCATCACAGTTGTGACAGGTTCAATGAGTGGCACCCTCAGTGCATTCCTCATGCGCCCACAGCAGACAAAAGATGCACTGCACCCACACTTCTCCAGGCAAAGATGAGGCAAATGTCTCCCCACAGACAAGACATTCATTGTCGTCTCCCTGAGAAACTGTGGTTGCGGTGTGTCCACTAAGCCTCGTTTTCTATGGGAGTTTTGAAGAGGACTGTTTTCTCTGGCCCCTCTGCTGACTCTCCTCCTCCAAAGCAGCCTTCACAGGGGTGTTGGTCAGTATTGCTGTTGACCTGCAACATTCAATGAGATTATCGTAGGAATCAGCTTGTTTTTATACAAGCAAGAGAAGCAAGATGAGTTAAAGATAACAATATGCTCACCTCTTTCTGCCTCTCTTTCATTTTCTTTCCTTGTGCCCGCCTTTGGATATGGGCAAACCTTTTCTGGGCTGAACTTCTGTACTGGCGTGGCACTAGATGTTCCTGGAACCACTAGCATACCTGGATAGATGATATGGAAAAAAAATGCTTGGCAAGGCACAACATGCACATTTAAAGACTCACACACCCACACACACACACACACACAAACTGGCTGACTCATGGGGATGCAGTTCCAGTGGGCTCGGGATAGGTTTGTGTCTCAAGGGAGCAGGCACTGGGGATGGAGCTGGTGATGAAGGGGGCGCTGGTGATGGAGCCGGCGCTGGCACTGGGGATGGAGCTGGTGCTGGTGCTGGTGTAGGACAGTCGGTCACAAAAGCTGGAGCAAAGTCTGCCTCACTGAAAATATCTGGATTCAAGGGCCAGATACCGGTACGCTCGAACCCAGACGAAATGCTGCTTGGTGTCGCAGCTTGAGGCAGACTTGGGATGTTGTAGAAGTTCTTCCAGGGTTCATTTGCATCCAATTGTCTGCTGCGTTGTTAAAGTGTTTCAGAGGGCTAAAAACGCTTCGGTCTAGCGGCTGAAGATGGTGCGAGCAGTGGGATGGAAAAGACAGGAGTACAATGCCCTGTGACTTGCAAAAGTCAATAGCTACCACAGAGAGGTGTGATGCATGATTATCTAAGAGTAGCAGCAACTTTGACTCCGGGGTCACGCGGATGTGTCTTGCAAAATGATGTAAAAAGGCCAAAAAATCTGTCTCCTCCATCCACCCCGATCCATTAGCAGAACCAGTGCAGCCAGGGGGACCATCCCGGATGAAGTGGTCATGGAACTTCTTCCTTGGGAAGATAAAGTAAGGGGGAACAAAGTTGCCTTGTGCGTTAGCAGCAAAGGCAACAGTCACCAATGTCCCTCTTTCCCCAGAGGTCACAGCACCGACCTGGCGCTGGCCCTTGGTGGCAATGACTTTGTCTGGCAATTGAACCGTTGTGGTACCTGAAATAATGCGTGAAATGAATTAGTGCTGATGCAAATCACTGTTTCTTTTAAATTTACCTAAATATAAATTTTTACCTGTTTCCTCCATGTTCCAGATGTCATTTGCCTCAAAATTATAGCGGGTGAGGACAGTCTTTAGGTTGTTAAAAAATGCGGTCACGTTCGTCTTATTGAAGCTGGTGGAACGGGACATGCTGGTGGCTTGAGGTCGACGAATGGACAGGGTTTTGTTGCGCTCGAGGATCGAGGTGAGCCAATCCTTCCCTGCCATCTGGTTTTTCTTCCATGAACATGGAGTTTTGAGGCCAATATTTTTGGCCAACTCATATGCAAACTTTCGCACCTAAAAAAGCATAAAGATAGCAACAATCCCAGATAGCAAGCACCTCTGCTCCGGATCTGGCTCGGCTTCAGCTGATCCGGCTCAGACGGGGCAGATCCGGTGCGGATGTACTTGCTATACGGCGGTAGTTGTGTAGCTCTGCCTGTAGTGTTACTCGCACCTCCTTAGGAATCAGGCTAAAATATATATCGGCTGCTCTCTCTATATATGCCTGAAGTCTCTTCTCCTATTCTTCTGTGAAGACTTAGTTGTGAGCCCTGTACCCCGGGGCCTCTGCCCTCCTCTTGCAGTACCTGAACAGGTTGACATGACAAACGCCATGCACCGCTGCTGCCCTCCTTATACTATCGCCTCTTCGGACAAAAAGGCCCTTGCGTAAACCTTCGGGTCAACCGTTCCTCTCTGGGTAGTTCTGACCATAACTCTTGGCATTTTCTGTCGGTAAAACATAACACACATTTTTTTTGAGCTTTTAGACAAAATTCGGCTGCATTAGCAGAGAAGGACAAACATATCTGTTGCTACTTCAGTCCTGACGGTGACTCCTGACATTTGAACGAGGATTTCTTCCAAAGTGAAAAAAGTCTGACATTTCAAACTTCACCATATGTTACGGAACTAAATCACCTATCATTTCATCATAAATATGGATACATGGAGCGATAAAGACAATCTTTAAATCGAGAAAGTTTACCATTCGTCTGAATTTACTCACCGCTGTGGAAAACGGTCTTCTCGATCTTGTGCCTCGAGGAAGACTGAACGCCTCAAGAATGTTCGCGAGTCTGGAGAGGGGTGTGAGCAGCATGTGCTGACCTAGTATGACACATCGAAGTGCGGATGGCTGTGAGTAAATCGCCGTGTTACTTTCGTCCAGAGTTACTTTCACACCGGAGTTCCCATACTCATCTTGAAGAACTGAGCCCTCTGATCAAAACATTCATGTTTAATACCAAGAAGATTCAGTAGATTTTCAGAAATTAAAAACAATATCAACTGTTTCCGTGTCGACACGGAAAACAAGTCCCTCGCCCAAAAAAATGATAATTATCGACACCCAAGTTTACTGTTCTGTGGCGGTGTGCGCTCAAGCTCGTGTGAAAATAAACTGATTGGTATTGGAACGTGACACCTATATACATATTGCCTGGCACGGTGCGGCAACGCTAATGCAGCAGAACTGGACGGTTGGGACGGTATCGGGATGCTATTGGAACCTTAAAACAACGCGATGGGAACGTAAAACAATCTTGTTGAAACGGTGAGGTAGAGATTGGGTCGGAACAGAACGTTACCAGATCGGTATGAGAATGGTAGGGAACGGTACCTGTGGTATGAGAAGATTATGGGTGCGGGGTGAATATTGGTGACCGTTGCTTACGCTCCATTGACGACTCATCAGTTCTCATAACGATGTGCTAAGGATCCATTACTGTTCATTCAGAACGGGAGGGGAATGACCAAAATTTTGAACATGCAGTCCAACCTCAGCTATCCCAACTATTCTTACCATTCAAAGGAGTTCCGTTAATGTCCAGTGCCGTTCCAATAAGGCTCCATAAAGGTTCCCTCCCGACCTCTCCCGTTCCAGTACCATTCCTTGATTGGTATGGGAATGGTAGCTTGAACGGTTGTGTGGAATGGGGGTATTACATAGATCAGCTGATTTCTTGGTGGCCAAGCGCTTCAAAACATCCAGGGACATTGCCATATTTGATTCCATATTTTTTTCTCAAAATGATCTGGAAAAATTATGTCATTAATTCAAATAATTTAATCTAATTTGTTCGAGATGTGTTTCATGGAGCCAGACTGTTCAGCTATTGAACAAAAAAATTGGTTTGCGTTATTTCTGTGATTTGTATTATTGATATGAATTTAAAAGGCAAGACAAATATCCTCAAAGAGAGGTGATTCCATAATTCTTGCCTGGGGTTGCATCTTGGACACAAACACATTTTATTTTTTTAAAGAACCCGTGTTAGTGGTTTGATTTACAACAAGGGCTCCTCACAGCTTGTACTCTGTGCATGAGCAGGACAATCGCAACCCCGAAAAAAAAGAACGGGACCGAAACTTAGACTCGTGGCCTACCGGCCCGAGTAACTAAGGTGAGATTAATCTCAGCTTTCACTTAGAACTGACGTATTCTAATTCTAATCCATATTTACCCTTCCAAAAAAGAAACTCTACATTGTTTTTAGCATCAATTTATTTTACATGAAATGTTTTGACAAATATGGAAAACATATTGAAAAGAAAGTGAAATCAATAATTCAATATTTGTATATTTTCTTTTTTGGAAGAGTATATTTACCTCCGCCAAGGAGGTTATGTTTTTGCCTGGGTTTGTTTGTTTGTTTGTCTGATGGTTTCCAAAATAACTCAAAAAGTTATGGACAGATTTTGATGAAATTTTCAAGGATTGTACAGATTGGTATAAGGAAGAAATGACTAGATTTTGGAAGTGATCCGAATCTCCGTCTGGATCCAGGAATTTTTTAAAGGATTCTTTAACATTGGGACATAGGGCCATTTTTGACATTTATGCATATAACTCCGCCAAAAATGGTCCGGGCACTTGGGAAAAAAAATACAGGACAAGTTTCGAACATTTTCTACAATATATCAAAGACTGATCCTGAAAATGGAATAATTCCGGATACCATGATCCAGAATACGAAAGTAGGGGACCTTCGGAACTTTCACTGTAGGAAGAGAACGAATGAAGCTACAAACATGCGACAAACACCTTTATATAGCCAAGATATTGCAGAATTAGGAAGGCGTCGCCGGATTTACTGTATCTTCAAAAGCCAGGGATCTAGATCCAGAAGAAAACCACCATTACGAAAATTTGAGTTTCATGAATAACTTCTGAACTAATATTGATATCATTATGAATTCAGTTGCTAATGGTACGTTTTCTTGGTCAGGGATTCTGAAAAAATAGATGAAATAAATGTAGGACTAATTTTTATGTGTAAATCGCAATGTGAGGGGAAATTTTGCATCATAAGAAAAAAACAAATGAAGCTAGAAACATGCAACAGACGTCTTTAAACAGCCAAGACGCTGTGGAACTAATATTAATATAGCATTATGAATCGAATTGCCATGTTTTCATGGTCAAGGAATCTAAAAATGAAGATAAAATATATGTAAGACTAATATCTATGGTGGAGGTCGCAATATGGAGGGAAATGTTGTGCTTGGCGGAGGTCTGCGCTCTCCGAGTGCTTTTCTAGTTCAATATGTTTTCCACATTTGTCAAAACATTTCATGTATAATAAATTGTTGCTAAAAACAATGTATAGTTTCTTTTTTGGAAGAGTATATGTTTTTAAAAACTGATAAAACTTGTCATTACATTGCTCAAGGATTTTATCTATATATCCCTTCGCATCTTTACATTAAGCTATATTTTAAAATGATAATCATTTTGTCAGTGTCATTTAAGAATGTGTTTTGAAGAGCATATTTTTGAAGAGCAGTGATTTATTGTTTTAAATCCTGACTTACCCAGCAGAGCATAATTGGTGCTTATAGATGGGGGCCTTGCCTTGAACTGTGTGAACAGCAGCTACTTGTGTTTTCAATCTGTCTCTGTGTTATGTGGGTTGATGAAATGCATGCATGAAACACATGATCATATACGTGAGTAGCAAGAATGCACCACATCCAGCTACACAAACCTGGGCACACAATTCTACATGTGCAGTATCTTCACAGCTCTCTATCGGAATAACTGACACTTGTTTGGTTAGTGCAAAGAACCTCAGAACTACTTTACAATCTTCAGAGCTGCGTTCACTGTCACAGAATAGAATAAATCCATATTTGACCCAGTGTGAATAAAAGCAGAACATTATGAGCTTCACAAAGCTGGAATGCTGGGCAGTGTTGACCACCTTCTGTATATTTGCATGCAAGAATTATATTTTATAATTGAAGAGCCTAGTGCTAAAAGTACTAAAGTCACATTTTCACACACTATAGGGCAAGGGTGGGAAAACATCTTTTAAAGTTACCTGGGTCGATTTTCTCAATTTCCACAAAATGATCATTTTGTGACTTAAGTAGTTGCACTTTAAGCACCGGGTCTTCAATTACTGTATATGCACTAAAGTCGGATTTGGGATTCCCTGCACAAATAAAGGTTTTGAATTGAATTGCCTTTAATCTGATTTACTAGTTATTTCATATCCACAAGGCTCCAGCAATTTCTTCATGGTACTAATGAGGTAGTTTAAGTAGTTCAAAACCTTTCTCAACACTCAACCACTGGCTTAACTGGAGCCCTGATGGAAATTTCCTTTGTATACTGAATCTTAAAGAGCATGAAACCCTTCCTTCAGTTTCGCTCTGCTTTCGTGTTCTGTTTGAGTACACACCCAAAACCATTTTGGTGACACCTGCTCTACCCGGTGGTCCTTTGTTGCCTTATCACCAAGGTTTGAAGGTCACCATTTCGCACTGTCTGGCTGCCTGGCTAAAAATTGGACAGCGCTCTTGTAAGAGGCATGTGACGTCAGCTCTAGAACACAAATCAACATGCAGGCGGCGTCAGGCGCACATGAACAGCCATAATTTGCATTCAGCCATTGACTCGCGTAGTTTTGATTGTTTATCTAGCTTTTTGATTGATGGTTCAGTGTTGTGTTGTCAAATTCTGTGGAAATTCTGAGAAAACCGGACATATTTCTCTCAAACTTCCAACCTACCCCTCTCGCAGTTTACCTCTCCCGATTAGCAACAGTTGCTCACACTAATTGGCAGAACCGACGAGAGTCATTTATTTTTGAAAGCCTCGGTATACATTGCACTATGAAATTATATGGCGTTTTCTTCTGCACATCAATTACAACGAAAAATATCAATAAGTCATTATAATTTCTGCATTCTGCATAATTTCATATTCGCATACATTAGTTTGCGAGGCTCATTGAGCAATAAGCCATGAGAACCTGTTCTACAATCTGAATGAAGTGACAGCTAAATGGCGTTGTTAGGTACGATGCACGAATAGATGGCGAATAGAATTGCTGTGAAGTCAGCCAAAGTTTCGGATTTTTTTCAGATTATCGGAGACACATCAATTATGTCAACATAGCCAACAGGCAATCGCTTTGTCATCAGCATTTCTTAATCATTACGTGTCATGCATTAGTGGTGGTTGTTCAGTTAAGAAATTGTTCGATTGTTAATCAGGCAAACTTGATCACAAACAGTTTATGCGAGAAAGGGTGATGTTACTGAAGGCCTTTCTGACATCTGATGGCACGCCACTGCTGCTAGCTAATAGTCCAATATATTTGCGGAGATCGGGGATGTTAAACTGTGTCAAGTCATTCCTTATACACTTGATTAATTTACTATTGTTTTCAAATAAACGTTACCGTAATTCGAACTATAGGAAAATAACATACAAAGTCGTATTGCCAAGACGATCTTGTAATAATAAGGCATCGTCAGGAACGGTCAGAACTAATTCTCTGTCTCCTGATTCCTCATCGCTCCAGTTGTGAAAACTCTCACCAGTCTGGTATTCCCGCTAGATTCATTGAAACTGTATGACTCCATGTTGTCCTTGCCTGTTTGTGTTCTAGGCGTGATGTCATGCATACTTTGGGTGCAATCGCACCGTGGTCAGCACACTCCGCCGGAGGTGATCAATAAATTTAATTTGCAGCAATCTGTGATCGACTTTTGTAGCACATAAATAAGTTTTGCGATCTTTGAGTAATTCTCTATTGTATAATGATTGCCTATCCCCTAAGGTTTTCATGATCTGTAAGCAAATTTTATTTATCTATAGATTTCATCTAATCAACGTATAAATGCAAAGAAATCACAAAGAAAAGATCATTTGTTTTCTCTGTCTTCTCAGCCCTCCAGGCATAATGATCAAGCCTCAGGACCAGGGCATTACATCATCTGAGCCAGAAATTTGAGTGCTTTTTGCTTTTGATTTTGCATGTCCTGAGAGTTTGACCAGAGTTAGCCACATGAGTCACACCTGCTTTGCACGTGTGTTCCAATATCTGTAAATGAACAATCATCTCCATTCACTGTTCAGGTTTTATTTTGTTTTTTGGTGCTCGGTCTTTTTGTTTTTTTCTCCCTCGCTCTCTTTTTTGTTTGGGGATACTGGGATGAATGGAGATGGGGGAACCTGGCTCACTTTCACCGATTCCGTTTACATATCCGTGGTTACAATAGGTGCATGATTGCAAAATGAGCTGTTGAGGGAAAACATAAGGGACAAGTTTAATTGGGCTGCTGATCTCTTTCCCCTTTACCTCATACATATTGTTTTTGAACTTGTGTAAGCTGTGGGTTCTCGTGTTCCACGGATTGTTCGCAGAAAAAAAAATTGCAGCTGGAATAATTGCGGTAATTTCCTACCAAATGTTGGGAGGCTTGCAATTTCTACTCAGTTTCTACTCGAATGATTGTAGAAATGCAAAAGATATAAAAACTGAAATAATAGTAATAATAATAAGAGCCAAAATTTATTGCAATATTTCATCTTTATACTTCAGTTTTCCCACCTGTGGCTCAAAAAAAGAAAAAAAAATCATCTGCATCAAAACATCTAAAATAAAATTGGAGTTCCAGAGTTAATATCTGGTTTCAGAGTTGGCAAGTTTTTTCTGAAAGTGGTATTTGGAGAATTGAGTGGGGCCGCTCATCCTTCTGATACAATGAACCATCATGTGCAAGGTCAGTGATGGTCATTTATACATGTGAAACTGAGGTTCTGACCTGCTGTGGTCATTAAAAATCCTGTGAATTTGTCTTAAAATTGAGAGTAGGGAGTGTCATAGTGTGAACTTCAGCAATCAGGCACATACTTACGTACTGATTTCTTAGGCTAAAAGCAAATCTGCAAATCCACATATTGTGATGCAAAATGGTGCAAAATGGGCGCTGTACATCACCCAGCTGGGAGCAAATCTTTGTGCTTTACAGAGCAACACATTAGTTTGTATGGTTGTCATCAATCCTCAATTTGATGACATAATGTTCTGCTATACTCGATTATTTATTGATAAAGCTTGTAAGTTTCATGATGCTGTTTGTAAATGTAAAACAAGTAATGCTGAATATCAATTGAGCTAGAAAACGAGTCACTGGCATTGGTTTTGAGAACATTAAAGTATAATATTGATCAAAGGTTTCTGTGATCTTTGAAAAATTTCTTATTTCCGGAAGTAATTAATATCTTTGAGATGCATGAGGTAGAATACAGGTAAAATATGCTCGCTAACCACCCAAGATTGTTTTGCCTTCTGTTCTGACAACCCCTTAGGTTCTGACAACCCCTTATTTGTCAAGCGCCTTACATTACTGCAATTAAGAAAATTGGAAGCTTACAATAGCCCTCCATATGCTGTGTAAATTATAAAAGAGCCCAATACAACTGCACACAGTGTGGTTTGTTTCAAGATTCAAGATTGGAAAAGAACCAATGCCTTCTCATATTCACGTTAAACATTTCCTGAACATTCTGTGCTGAGCTCTTTTGTGAAATGAGCCAAAACAACCTTCTCATGAGGTCTTGGTTCATTAAATGTGTTTGTTTCAGTTCCTTCCGCAAATGAACTGAAATGATCTCTCAGCTACACAAATAAAATCTTCATCCCAAAAAAATTTGAATGTTTGCAAGAAGTGAGCCATGTGAAAATTGTAAATGCAGGAATATACCTGGATGAAATTCATGTCATGTTTACATATGAAAAAAAAATAAATTTTCTGAGCTTATAACTTATAACAGTATAACTATATGCATATAATGTCATGTTCAGTAGTTTAGAATGTAGTAGATTGCACTTTGTGAGATATTACAGTGTACAATAACAGAATCACATGAACATTTCTGAGCTCCCAAATTGCATTTTTTAATTTAATTGTGTAATTTTATAATATGAATCATGCATCATCATCTAATGGATACTTGGCATCTAGTGCAGGACAGCATACCACCAATTTTTACGCCAAAACAAAGAACTTAAGAATGAACTGTGATTCCCAGATGCGATACAAATAAAATGCCTGCCTTGTGTCATGTGATTTTGTTCTTCTTTTGTCCTGCTCACTTATCCCTTTGCAACAGGTTTTTAAGGTTATGTTTGGTCTATGAGTCTATGAGTGTATCACTCATGCAGCAACAAAATTGAGGAAAAGCGTATCTTACTTCTGATCTCTGCCACATCTTTGGGTGGAAATATCTCTGTCTGGCCGAGTGACAACAAAAAGGCAGAATGGAAGCTCTACCAAAAAGTTATTTGGGTATGTAGCAGCCCCATTTGTAATTCATACTCTTTTTATACTTTCAAAATATAATGTGAAAACCCACCAAGGGGGCAAAAGCAAGATTCCTGCTTTTACATCCAGTCATCCTTATCATACTGATTTGCCAAAATGGCAGTTAGTTGTTCAATCGGATGCGTTGACTGAAGAAGATGTAAGCCTGGGTAGTGCATTGACAGAAGTCAGTTTGAGAGAGAAAACCATGAGAGGAGACGATTATGTATTTGTTGCTAGTATTACTTGCTACCAGAACTAGTAACTGTAAACTGACTGACTCAATCAATGTTTGGTAAGCCAGCGAAATAAGCACTCATGCATGGTTTGTGAATGAAGATTTTTTTGTCCTTCACTCCCCAAACAACAGCTTGATTCAGGATAAAAAATAGATGTAACCCTCAGAACTTTAGTATGAATTCAATCTGATGGCAGTATAAGGGGAAGGATTCTTCTCAGATAGCCTGCAACATTTAATGTGAAAATCACAAAAATGAAGGAGCTCTGGAAATGTTAGGGACTCGCTTAGCTGTTTGAATGAATAAAGTATACCTAATGCGATGGATGCTGCGCAAAAATCATGAGTGGCAATAATTTGGAGTTTGTCAGCAAATATTTCTTCTTTAGAGAGGTGATCTAGATATCTATGGGTTGAAACAAATGAAAATTCTAAAAAGAAGAAAACTAGCACTAGCGAGAGGTCCAAACTGAAGGACAATTTAATGCTTAAAAAAATGCACAGAGCAGACAAGCGGACATTTCGACTCTCAGGTCTTTTTCAACATGATGTTGAAAAAGACCTGTGAGTGGAAACGTGATTTTCAAGTCATAACACTTGGCTCAAACACAAGGCCCAAAACTTCAAGGGGAAGAGGCGCAAGGAGGGAGAAGGACAGCGACCTTGGCTCTGCTGACAGGAGACTGCCAGAGCTGCAGGAGAGGCGCTCAGCCGAAATGAGGGGTTGTTTGTTTGTTTATTTGTTTAGGCAACACTTAAACAATATTTGAGATACGCTTGGAAATTTATCAGGCACATTTTGAAAAAACAACTACTTGTTTTTTGTTGTAGGAAAGATAGAGGGATGCACTCCTGGAACAAGTCATGGACAGGACACCAGGACTACTTTTTGATTTACTGTCATTACTGGGGGAACCTCAGCACCCTGACCCTGACAACACAGCTCTACACTGGTGTTGTTCCACGCGCTGTAGGGAAATGGACGCCCAAATTGAGAGAGTATGCTGTCGCCAATCTCCTGAGAACTGCATCAGCACCACAATAAACAAAGGCAGTTCAGACACACTGCCTATAGACAGTTCGTTCTGTGGCAGCATGGTTGGCTGGGTGTGGGCAACAGAGTTGCAGTCCCGAGCTGCTGTGTCTGGAAGATCAGGGGGCATTACACTGGTTTTAGAGAGTGCGTCGTCTAGTGTAAATTGTACATTTTATTTAAATAGTTTTATTCATTTATTAATCAGTTATTAATAAAACTATTACTATTTAACTATTTATTAAATACTTTTTTTTTGGTTGTTCTTTATTGTAAATATGTATACTTTTCCATTATATATTTACTATTGTTTTTATGTCAGACCAGTTTTATATATAGTTTTCAGTTATTTATTTTTTAGTACTGTGCAATAAATACAGATACTTGTTTGCATTAGACATTTTCTATTCTTTTTATGTGAGGCCTTTTCTGTATGTAAATATATTTCATTATACTTTCTACATGAACCTGACGCAGCTGAAACAAACATTTCTTAGAATTTTTTTAAAATTTGAATAAATACAGCTTTTTGAAGTGACAGAGCTTCATGATTCCTTACAATGACACAAGAGTGTGAACAAAAGCAAAAGTTCCACAAATGAAGTCTTGAGTGTTCTAAGGATCTGGGTCCCCCCCGTGCAACGAGTTGCTGCACAAGGTCAGATGTGGGTGGTGGCTGTGCTGAGCCATGCTATTCCAGACAGTTTGTCCACATGGCTGCACCTCTGGTTTGGCAGTCTCAAATGCATTGCGAGTGCGATGAGGTTGTCATTGTAGGTGATGTCTGCTTTTATACCAACCGGCTCTTCCTCTGAAAGCGCTTTTTATTATTATCCCCTGCAACAACGTTGTTGCGGGGGATATAAAAATGGGGTCCGTCAGTCCGTCCGTCAGTCCGTCCGACACATTTGTTGTCCGGGCTATAACTTTGAAATCATCCGATTCTGATCATATTTGGCATCGAGGAATAAAACCATATAAATTTGTGTCATGAAAAACAATTTTGAAAATGATTTTGTAATTTTTCACGTTTTGGGGCAAAAAGCGACAAATTTGTGGGAAATCTGTAATGTGTCGTGTCCGGGCTATAACTATGAAAATAATCATCCGATTGTGATCATATTTGGCATCAAGGTGTAAAAACACATAAAGGTGTGTCATGAAAAACAATTTTGAAAATATCTTTACATTTGTTTGTGTTTTGGGTCAAAAAGCGTCAGATTTGTGGGAAATCTGTAATGTGTCCTGTCTTGGCTATAAATTTGAAACTAATCATCCGATCGTGATCATATTTCGCATCGAGGTCACATAAAGGTGCGTCATGACAACAATTTGGTATAATTTTCCGAGTTTTCTGATGCATACTCTCCGGCCTATTTTTTTTTCAAGGAAATTAACAGCTTTGCGATTAGTACAGTTCTTTAGAAATCTAAATACATATAAACGTTGTTTTTCAGGAGTAAAGTGAGATGGCTGGTCTTGAGGATCGGGCATTTCAAAATCCAGGACAGCTTCATCTACACTTATTTCCTGCAGCTCCCTTGTTTTGTCAGAAACAGTTCTACGCAAAGAAAGTTATGCATAGATTAGTGATCTCAGGATTCTAATTAATCATCACATCAATTATTGATTTGAGTGAGTTGGGCACCTTTATTTTCACCCAGCAACAGGAGCAAGGAAAATATACCATAGGTGAAGAGTGGGGAGTCTGGGGACAAAATCCTCATCTGAGCTGTCCCTGTCTTCCAAGCCCAAATCATTCGGATCTGCCCAGAATTTGTTGAACTCAATCCTATGCATAAAGAAAATACAAACACCTGTGAGATTTGAGGGGTAGGTCACTGTGAGCGATCAAAAGACTGCTGTGCTCTGTTAGTACTTACACTGTGTTTCTCAAATTGTTGGACTCCTCCTCATCAGGAGAGGTGTTCTGTTCTTCTTCAGCAATACTCAGAGATTCCATACAACAAAAATAATAATAATGTATATACATAAATAAAACAAATGCATACATACTGTAAAAGACAAATCTTGAATTTCACTACATAGCAGACAGATGGAATTCAAACTCACCTTGATTCTAGAACAGCAACCTTTCCAACCTCAACCTCAAACTCTGCAACAACAGTAGCATCTCTGAAAAGAAAATACCATTCAAAAATCACTACATGCAATGTAATGAAAGCCATGGTGAGTAAAAATCTTGGAGGGAAACATACTTGTCACCGTCTGAGTCCTCATGCTGAGTGATGCTAGACACTGGTGGCTGTGGTGGTCTGGAGTGCCCCTTGCTTGGTGTTGAAGTTGTTTGCCAGCGCTTGTAACTAAAGCAAATAGAAAATGCAGGCTTTTTATAGCATTGTGTCTTATATTAGAGTATGCTTTATTATGTACCATGTCTGCAATGCAGAAGCCTGGTGAGGGTAAGAATAATGAATACTCTGGTTGTGGAAATAGTGAAGCCCAGGTGAATACAAAGCGTTTTTACACGGCGTTTTTACACGGCTTGGAGATACAGGAGAGCTACTAATGTTACTCGAGGCATTCCCACATCGAGGCGTGTTGTAACATACTCTTCTAGTTGCCCTTGTAATGATTCTTGAACTACATAATGTAAATAGCGAACTGCACAAAAACTCACAAAACCTAGATTTGGCTGACGAAGTTATGTGGCTCATAGTAAAATTGCACTCCTGGGGCAGAAATAGGACGATGTTGTAAAATAAATAAGTATACAGCTACGTGACAAACAAACGTGTTTACCGGTAACTATGCTAACATCTCTGCTAGCTAACAAGCATGAAGCACCACTCATACTGTAGATTTTCTTGAAACTTGGCATACTGCACCTACTTTTTACCAAATATTTAGGGAGTATCACTTTGGGAACTATATTAGTTTTAATGTTAAACTTCACTTTGTGATCAAAAAATGAAGCCAAATGATGCTTTTTACAGCTTTAATTCCTCCTGGGTCTCATATTTTCAAAGCAATTAAGCCCTGTTAGGTGTCAAATTGTTCCTTGTAATAATAACAATAACATTTATAAATTTTAGAACTAGCTCTGTGATAATTGGGAGATATTCATTGATTTATCTCCATATGTTGGTTGTAGGGGGGTGCTCATCTAAATTTGGCCATAAACTGAATCATTCATTGAAAAATTATGTACTGGCTATAGGACACTGGCTAGTTTTAGCTAAAACCTTCAAAAAGCCATTCACATCAAAGTTTCCGTATGGATCCAAAGTGTCATTGGTCCATGTTTTCAGCCTGGCTTTCACACGACAATCACTGAGAGTGTTTGTTTATATTCTACTTATATTGTAACTGATTCCATCTGTGCCTTTGTTGGAAACCAAGGCACGTTCACATGCAGCTTGGGGATGGGGTGCGGGGACTGCTTACTTCAGCCAGCTAAAACAACCAAATCAGTTACAGCAGCTTCAATAAGGGTTCCTACAGCCCAGAGCCAACAAAATTCAAGGAATTTTCAAGAACCTGTGGTAGAAGGAGGCACTCTTCTCCTCTCCCCTACCCATCATTCTGTCTGTACCTGGCTATTCAACCAATCCACTCCGATTGAATGTCCCTCACAACTTTGTTAGCTAGTGAGGTAACATTGGCTAGCTTGTCACTAGATTGTGAATTTAAAAACCACGGGTTGTTCAGACGCGATTGTCCGTGACTTAGGGACTGACGGACTATCAGAGAGATGCAGTTAGCACAGTGCTAATATAATGGAAAGGCAAAGCATTAAGGCGCTAGCAGGTACTACGTTTGTTTTCCTTTAAATTATGCGATTCAGTCATGCTCGCTAAAGCTTGCAACAAATGAAAAATTTACTCAACTCGTTTCTTAACTTTCATATGACACACCCACTCAGGTAAGATCCTCAATATTTTAAGACTGATCCATAAAATTCTCCAGTTTAAATTGGTGGGCACATACCCTGTCATTGACTGATATAAGTGGTGGTTTTGTTGTCATCTGTACTTTTTGTTCCCCAGTTTCTTCAACATCGGGTGTAACGCTAATCCATATGTGGACAGCTCTTTGCTGGCCAAACTAGCTCCCGGGAGCACATAATATGGGGCTTTTCCCTGACATCCAACCTTCCGTAAAAACTCACCTAATGATGACACTGTATCATTCACTGCGACCTCTCATTCAATCCAGGCCCATTTGAAATGGCTCTTCACATCTTTTCGATCTTTGTCGATCTTGTGAACTCGATTGTCATATTTCCATTTGATGGTTTTGGCCATGTTTCAGGCCGAAGTCATAGCATGAACGATATTACTTTTTTTGCAAATGACCACACTTAGATGACTGTTAACCTATAACCTGATTACTTTTGTGCCCCATACACAAGAATACAAAGCTCCTTTACCTTGCCAGTAACAGGCAAGCCCTGGTTAAGCAAGCATTGTAGCATACTTTTTCAGAGACATTTATCGCTGTAAGATTGGTTTGCCTCCGTGGTATATACTGCAGCGCATGGGCTTGTTTATGTGCTTTGACCTCTGACACGGAAGTGGAAAAAAACTCTCCTGACATGCGTGCTAGGAACTGTGAGCTCGCCTATAAAGGATGTTTTATATTTCACTGCATATACAATTGGATCATGGCCGCCAATTCATTTCAAAGGAAATTGCTCAATGGCGCAGCATGCCGACATGGTGGCCTTTTTTTCTGGAGCCACACGGACATGCGCTGTGTGACTTTTGCATGTGGGGCTCGATGAAAGCACTGGTATCCTAGGTGTCCATGACAACAGCCCACGCTCGTGAAACCCCTACCCAGGGTGCGTGCTCACAATCACTTTTCTTCGGAAATGGGATTCTGATTGCTGCTGACTGCACAACCTTGTGTACACTCTCAGAAATAGGGGTACAGCGGGAGTCCATTTCTGTTCACCAAGGTATTATGTACCCTTTAGAGCTAATTATAGGACCTCAAGGTACCTGTGTGAACCTTTTTGGGGTCTAAAAGGTACTTTTAAAAACCCACTTGTAAGGTATAACAGCACTACCTTTGAGGGTACTGCCCCCCCCCCATAATTCCCTTTCCAATAAAGTTTTTCTTGATAATAATTTGATTACTGTGTCATTACACTTCTAAGTGCGAGTTAACATCGATTGTAGTGGTGGTACTCAATTTTATGATAATGGCCGGCTCTGTGTAATTTTTCTAAGCATTAAATCCATGACCCTTTTGATTTAGAGTACTTGAGTTCATCTTCAAATGTGAAATAAATGTAAAAACTTGGCCATTAAGTGCACATCGATCCCCCTTGCATAAATACTTTTTTTATGACACACATGACCATACAAATAATACAATTTCACAATGCCTGACAACAGTTTATTCTGTCGCTGAAAAATGGGCCACAAGACACACATCTGTTTCATGCTCCTATTATTTAAGGTAACATTTGGTAGTCCTTCCCCAATAATCACCATCTCTGTTCTAAAATGTACATCAAATCGATCTTCGTCTCATGCTCAACTGTTCCATTCTCTTTTAGGACTTGTATTATTTTTGTCCAGATGAAAATCAGCCACACATTCAAGCCTACCTGCATCACTCCCGTTGAGCTCAGATGCTGCTCACAAACATTAGATGTTCAGATTGCATATACTCTGACATTGCCACCTACTCAAAACTTTGATCTAACAAAGGCTGTACCACAAATAATATGTATGTATGTTCAGCGCTTTCATGGAAGTTTAGATCATGCACAGAAAATAGTTATCATTTTGGATCTCATCTGTCAAGTTGCTGAAAAGTTTTGTCATCAAGTATGAAGGTCTAACTAATTTAAGAATGAAGAATAGTTAATAAATGGTTTTCTAAGCAGTATTGGAACTGAATTTATGTAGTGCTATAAATGCACTCATATGGACATAACGTTAGATGCTACTCAGCTGACACATTATGTATAATGCATCAGAATACAGTAGCATGAATTGGTGCTATTCAAAGTAATGGAACTATACAACTCAGTTTATGGATATATATCATTTTAATATGAAAAAAGTAAGGTGAGTGTTGGCTGCGTACATGGTTTTAGGATGTCACAACAGCGGCCTTAACTTACTGTACATATTGCCTCACTACATAAGGAAGTGTGGCAGTTGTGTTGCTATATATTACGGCCATTCATCAATTAAAATATAATGGCAAAATTTGCACCGTAATGCCAACTCACTTCACCAACTTGACTACGTCTATAATGTTGTTCACAGACGGACAGCAAGGAATGCCCATTGCTGCACCCACTGGCATCTGCTGCAGCACTAAATTAGGAGTAGACAAGAACGGGCTTACATATGAGGACCCATTGGCGTTCACATAGCCTGAATATAAATAAAAAATTTTGTCCTTGCTGAGGAACAAAGCATCAATGATTTAAAAGAGAAAAATAAACAGTTTCGATATCAACAATTTGTGTTTGTCAAAAAAATTTATTCAAGGATTTTTCAGCGTCTTTTTCAGTTATTCCCTATGGAAAAATTTCTTTTTGGCCCCCATTGCAAGTGACTTGCAATATCAGCTTGACCACTAAGCCCATGTCGGTGTGCATTCCAGCCCTTGTTTTCTGTCAAGTTTTCCTTATAGGTCCATGTCACCTATAAGCTTCCTAATCACTTAGGGTTCATATTCTGATCGGCATGAAACAAAATATTTAAAAATACTACAGGTTTCTCAATTTTGTAAGTTTTAGTCCAAAATAAAAATTTCAAGTATATTTTTCATATTTTCAAGCACATATTCAAAATTTTCCAGTGCCAAGACTTTCAGATGCTTATTCAAATACCAGTAGTTTTCCAGCATCACATGAGAAACTCAAGCATGTTTCAAGGCTATGCGAAATTAATAGCTGACCATAGTAGAAAACAAAGAATCATACTTTGAATGGATCACAGTAGTTCAGGCTACAAATAAAAATGTTCATATTTTTGATGTATTTAATTATCCCTACTAATGGAATACAATAATGGAATGTATATGTATGCTCGGCAGGTTTTTGTTTTTAATTCTATGTCATTTGACAAACTAATATTGCCCAGTTCATGGCTGCACATGTGCTGAGAATTGGTTTTCGGGGCGAAACATCAGATTCTCTAAAATGGGTGAAATACCTGCGCAGCATGCATTTGCGCCAAAAAAGTCTTGTAAAAACCAACCCATGTACAAACATCCCAGCACTTCTTTGGGCCACTATAAAATAAAACTCTACTTGTGCAACGGCTGAATTTTGCCCTTTTTTAACCATAAAAATTGAGCCTAATGTCTTTTTCATATCATGGAGTTATAAACGTAGGTTAGTGAACCAGACTACTCCTTATATATCACTCCATTCATCCACGTCTTAACCAACCAGCCTATTTAATAACGACTTCATTCTACAATCCTCATCTGTCTTGTTTGACGTTACCTGCATTCTCCATGACCAGCATTCTACCCGACCAGCATTCTCCCAGGCCAGCTTCTCGCTAAGTTACCATTTTTATCTTGTTTGCCGTACAAGGTTTTCACTTACTAAGCAAGAAAATTCCAGAATCAAAGTTGCAACTCAACTATAAAACGTTGAATTAATCTATAATGAAATTGTTCAACCGAACCAAAGTATTCCAACAAATTCTCCATCGTCTCCAGTTCAGATGCTGTACTCGTTCCAGATTGGACAGATCATCTTCCTTGTCGGCGATCAAAAAGAGCTGTTCCTTGTGTCTCACCGGGCTTCCCCTCTGGGCAAAGCTACAACTTCAGCGGTAGTGACTCCAGTAGTGTTCACTACTCGCCAGCGACCCCTTCTAGCATGCGCTTATTGTCCCTTTCGAGATCCTCTGTGATTAGTAGGTAGTTTTGTAATGCTATGCCTGAAGCAATACAGAAAAAGAGTTCTGGGTTCATTACGTCCTCACGAGTCTATGGCGTCAGCACGATTGCCTCATCCGTCGACAGTTTCTTAACCCCTTTGCGAAGAATACAAATATTGCCAAGTTTTTCCTGTATGCATGAGCCTATTTAAGGCTTTATAACTCAGTATATGTGTTATATATATTTTTTTGTTCTGTAAGAACTCTCTGTGACAGTCCTTCTTTATGCAGAACAGAACCAGGGACTCTTCGTTTAGTCCGATTTTGTGCAACCACTGCAGTAACTAGTCATGTATCACCAAGTAAAATGTAAAATCTGTGCAAGTTTATGCCCATTGGTAGGTCAGAATTTCCTGTTTTCTTAGAGTAATCAATAGCCACACACATCGGCATTACGACTGATTTTGTCGCTCAGGTTTTCATTATCATTGATAATAACAGACCTTGATCATTCGGCATAAATTTAAGCTGCAGCGTGAGTGATAATCAAGATAATCTAATTTGTGTACACTTTCTATAGATCAGGTGATTTCCTGGTGTCCAAACGCATCAAAAAATCCCTGACATTGCCACGAAAAATATCTTTGGATTGGCTAAAATACACAGAATGGCAGCATTCATGGAATTGTACGAATTAATTGTATTTCAGAGGTTTGAAGTTTGATTACTATGTCCATAAAAATCACAAAAATTCACAAATATTTACGGAACTAGAAAAACACATACTTTTTTTTGGTAAGAACAGAAAAAAGTGTGTTCTTTGCCTTTAATTTCCATTTATCCAATAAAACAAAGTGCTCTTTCCTAGTACTGATGTGATGTCATCTGACCTGACCCGTAGTTTGTGAGCTAAAGAACCATATTGCATGACCTGGTTGTAGATACATGAGCAGAAGAAAGAACAGGCTCACTGAAAATACCATGAGCCACCGGGTCATTATCACCATTTTGTGGAATTTAATCACTTCGATATTCAACGATCCTCTTTCACATACACTCCGCATCAAGCGCTACTGAGGTAAAATAACCCTCTGTTTGATTTCTTCATGAAGGTTTGATTAGAATATTATAACTGCAAAATGAAAATGATACTATTGAATTATCTACATGGGATAAACATTAGCAACAAAGAGTGGCTTTGGTCTCTTTTAATTGTGTTATTGAATAGCCTCTGAAAACCACAGACGGCTAGATTCAAGATCTAAAGAAAAATTACTTGGGTGGTAGATCCTCAGTCTACCCTTAAAATCTAGAAAGTTGCAAAACCAACTGATTGTTTTCCTTCTGTGGGTATCATGTGAAGAAGAGAGCGCACAGCCTTATACAGGTCAGCCTGCTCACCCCATCCGTCGGGGAGGCAGTGCATACTTGTAAAACTTTAAACCAAAATATCTATTAAAGAAAGGCAAATTGAAACAAAGTGTAACATTTTTTCTTCTTTCACTTCGGCATATTCAACCATTATCATGGTTTCCTTCATTTTCAAAATACCCTCACATTATTAAAAATGTGTGTTAAAAAAGGAGCATATCTGTTCCATGAGGGTATACATTAGGCCTACCAGTCTGCGATAACCTCTGCATTCTTGCATTAAGAGCAATTATAATGTGTTGCGCATGCCGCCCCCTCTCTACAGGGTAAGCTCGGATTTCATCAAACTTGTAAACTTCATCCCACAGATTTTTTTTTTTTTTTTTTTGCCATTTGTGAATTCATGTTGCACAGTTGTTGTATACCCTGGATGGAGAAAGCACGGCTATTTCTACGTGGCAGGGTGCACAGACCATGGGTTTATGAGTCAAAATGAGTTTGACTAGGCCAGCTACAACTGACATCTCTACTGCTGATTGGCTATTATTGCTGTTCATGACAAATTCTGTTAGAATTTTAACCACTTCCTTCCACAGACCCAGTTCACTGTGTGTCCAAAAAATAAAAGTTCAGCACAGCGTTAGTTCAGGCAGGCCACGGAGGCACGCCTAGCTCATAAACCTGCCTTCATTATTTAGGGTGCAGATTGCAAGCCAAGCCCACATCAGCTGACAGCTCAGCTGATTCCCTCCAGACCCTCAATTGGCAAATCTTCAACAACGCGCCCTATTTAAAGATGCTTTGCCTGCCTACTATTGCTGCTCTCCTCTGCTCATTTGCAAAGGGAGCTTGTCCTCCACACCCGGCTACGAAGAATCTGCTTCTCATTTCAAAGCAGCACGACAATTTCTTTGGTTTTCGTGAGGTTGATTGCTCCGGAGGTAAACCTTTGTTGCCATGATGAGGCAAAGAGAGGGTTTTTTTGTACTTCCTCTCCTATTTGAAGCTAATCTCACCCATCGGCTACTGAAGTCGTGGATTTTCACTCTCGCGGAAGCAATTATCATAATGTTCACAATAAAATATCAAGGTTTATCTCTCCTCTATATACCGCATTTTGGCAGAGGTTAATTTGGCTGATGAAGATATAGATTGCTGCTATGCTTATACGCTCATTTCAGGTCTACTAAATGCTGAAGTTTGACTGCTTGAAGTAGCCGCTATTCATTTGATGCCTAATTAAGTTGTTTCGTCTCATCACCAGCAAACCGCAGATTCTGAGCTCAAGTCTGAAACGCACTGTTAGGATCTCCTAATCTTAAAGGGGACCTATCAGTGGCGGCTGGCCAGTAGAGGGCGCTGGGGCGCCGCCCCCCTTCAAATATCAAAAGGTAAAAATTTTCTTAAACATGTCAAATGTAATTTAGTCGGATAATGCGAATAATTATTAAATAAACCTGTTTTTCAGTCTGTGAGCGCCTGTCAGCAGACTCTAAATATCGGTTCCAAATGGTATTTGGTTGATTTCTCTGTATGCATATACTTCCTGGGTGAAGGGCGCAGGCCAAACGGTGCGTAATGTAAGATCTCAAAGTTTTGGTGACCACGTGACCTGAGGCTGCTGTTTAATTGGTTTCTTCAGATTTTCTTACGGGGCGCAGTTCTGTGGGCCCCAGACACTCCCACTTTTATTGGCAGTGAATTGGTATTGTTTTAATGTTTTTTGATCTAATGTGATTGGACAATTCTCGTGGTTGTCAATCATGTTCGCACCCACTGCCACGCTTCGTCCCAACTGTCAAATCATCCACCGCCCTTTCAACCTGGTAGCTGAGCGAGATGGCTAGTTCAAGTGGAAGCGCAGAAACACAATTCGGTTCTTTCCAAGCAAAAACAGCCTTTCTCAAGGCGTTCACTGGAGGAACAAAGGAAAGTAAAGGAGCTTGGGCCGGACCGACCTGATTTAAAGATTCAACAGCAGGCAAGTGATCGTGGACAAGCTTACACCCGGGGCTTCTCTTGCACTTGTTGCGACAAACGGAGTTGGCAAGCTGGATGTGCCGTTAGCAGTACCGTTTATTGCTTTCCCTGTTCCAATTTGGCAGATTCCACAGAAAGTGTGACCAATTGACAACTTTTATTTTTGAACCAATGTAAAATGTTCCATCGCTGTAGATGTTTACTTCCTGGCCCTCTAGAATTTTCATCAACCCGTGTTTGTGTCCCTCATCAAAAAGGTAAAAATCTCTGTCCACAGTAATAACGTTAGCAACAACCTGTAACCTTAGAACAGCACAGCTGTGAATGAGATTTGGGTGGCTGCTGGCAGGGTATTTAAACCCTTTTGTGTGATGTGTCCGCTAGTGGACACGGAGCTGCAGATTTATGCATGCAGTTACAATATTCTATCACTAGATGAAGAGTTTCAATTTAAAAAACCCCACTGTTACACTGTTTTAACTGCCCTCAACACATCACTGAATTACTGTGTAATATCTGGGGTAATAGTGATGTGAATTTCATGGGAAATGGGTCTGTCATGAAGAAAATTCATGACAATTACACAATCATACTTCTCTATGTAATCATGTTTGGTATCTCTTCAGCTAAATTCAAGGAGTTGAATGAGATGCATTTCATATCAACTATATTTCAAGAAAACAAAGTTTCTGTTCCCCAGCAATAATTTGTCCCGAACCAGAGTTATCTCTTGAGGTGTATTTAGAATCATCTCTCCCCCTTTGCAAGTGCTTTGCGACCCCCCCTGAGGTCTGTCTCCAAGGTCCTTGCACTGATCTAAGAACTTTTATTATCTCCTTTGAATAATAAATGTTTTGTTATTTCCTCAGGAGGGGGTGGGGGAGTCTAAATTCCGATTTGGGCCATCTGTGCGGCCTGATCAAAGGCGCCAATAACCTTAAATCTGAGTGACCATGACCATTTGTATGTAGCCTTTTTCACCAGGTATGACTTTTCTCTCATTTTCTAAACTGTGTGTAACTTGTAATTGGGGCAATGTTAATTTGTTTGATTTAAGCTCTTGTCTACCTGGTGAATAAACTATTTTTCTTTCTTTAAACTTACGTGGTCTCAGTGGCTCTAAACCCTTGTGCATTCTTTCTAGCTATGTTACGCTGGAGACTTAGGGATTATGCTCAACCAAAGACTGACTGATCAGCGACTTTGGGATGAGAATCGGTTTTATTAAGTTGGAGAGACAATCATGATCTACTAACATAAAGGGTGTATGTATTACCGGTTCTGGGATTTTAGCCTTAAGGCGACCCATGGACGAAAAGTCGGTTATCTGTTAAAATTCCCTGAAGGAACCCATGGGCATGCATGATCTGGGTTTGCTGCAATTCAAGCCAAAAGATGCTGTTGCAGTGATGGCTGACTTCCAATCCTCTGGTATTACCGACAAACCTAACCTGCGGAAATAATGCCAAAACCTGAAGGCATATATTTTAGTGACGCAGGCTTGCATTTTATGAGTCCGGGGGGTAATCTCCCTGAGGTCCACGCATGTTCTCCTTAAATTATAATTCTAAATCTAATTTCAATATTTCAGATATTTAAAGAGGATATAAGTAAATTCTAAATGCATTATGGAGTAAGATTTTAAGCGAGTGTAATCGTTATGCCTAGTTTGCTTGAATCACTGATTAATCTGATGTTTTCAGTTGCTGCGTGTGTCCCAACGTGCACCTGGGATTATTCGCAGCACGACATTAAGTTAGATGATTTTGTGATTTCGGCATAGCCCCGTTTTCGAACGGAGAACTACTGAGAATACCCAGTTAAGTCTCAGGCTGGGTTCAAGGCGGGACACAGGCATGAAACATTTAATTGACACGTTCCATTGCCTCATAACAGCTGGAATCGACACGTGTAAACCTTCGCTCCTGACTCCTTTGCCGTTGGTCGAGCTGCGTGAGTTCTACAAAAGTATTAAAGAAAAAGCCAAAATCGGGGATGTTCTAGTCAGAAGTATAACACTAAGAGTACAAGGCATAAAAATCGCAGCACAGGGAAAACGTTCTGACAAGAACTGTGAGTGAAATGACTGCTTAAATACACGTAGGGTAAGTCACGTGCTATGATAGGGCACAGGTAAGTTGGATCAGACTAATTACAAAGAGACAGCCTACTACGGTGGCACAGTGGTTAGCATTGCTGCCTCACAGAAGGTCGTGGGTTCAAATCCGGCCTGGGGCCTTTCTGTGTGGAGTTTGCATGTTCTCCCCGTGTTGCGTGGGTTTTCGCTGGTTTCCTCCCACAGTCCAAAGACATGCATGTCAGGCTAATTGAAGACACCAAATTGCCCATAGGTATGAGTGTGAGAGTGACTGGTGTGTGCGCCTTGCGATGGATTGGCAAGCTGTTCAGGGTGGGTCCCTGCCTTTGCCCGTAGTCAGCTGGGATAGGCTCCAGCTAGCCCCTTGACCCTAGTGAGGAATAAGCGGGTATAGAAAATGGATGGATGGATGTATCTGGACATTCTGGTGTGTACCATTGTATTGGATTTTGCCTGAGCAGTTTTTTTTATCGCAATTAGCTTCAAATGCAACTCAAAACAGATGGATGAAAATTGGACTTGTGCGGCTGGATTCTATGTGCGCACTGAATCTATAAGTGAAGGGATGATGTCATCATGTCTGCCACATATGAGTCGCTAAACTAGTGCCCGGAGGCTACCTCCATTTGTGAGCAAAGGTTGAAACAAAAGGAGTATCAGTCAGGTTGCTGTGAGACCACACTTTAATGCCAAACAAGTGGAAGAGCATTCATGCACCATGACAAGGCTCCATCTATTGTATCAGCAATTTGATGAGACCTGCAATTATTTTTCAGTCAGTCAGAACTGACTGAGGTGGAGGGGATGTTTGCGCAAATATGTATGGTTCTTGGTGGGAATGGTAGAGTTTGGTTAGTCGAGATGGAGAGCGCCACCTTATTGAAAAAGACGCGCAAATTAGGAACGTGACACTGAAGTCCAATGCGAGGGGTGGAGCCTAGACTGACTTCTGTGCCTGTCTGTACTAACACTGACGTTCCATGAAATGGAGGGTGGAAAAGAGCGCTGATGATGGTCGAACGTGCTGTAACTCCCCAAAGGGAAATGAAGAATGATTGGGAGAATTTTGCTCCTGAAGGGAACCCAATCGCCTTTGGCTGTTCAAGTGCAAGTTGGAGGTACAATGGGTATAACAGAAATGTATTCAGACATTAGCTCACAAAACCTCTTCATTGAAAACTATGAACTATTCCCAGGTATTTCTTGTGCAACTAATGTGATTCATTTATGGCTACAGTAAATGTATTAAGTATGCTTGGCATGGAATACATGTATTCCACTTGGTTTACTCCAGGAGAGCTGAAATTAGGGATTACAGCGAATAATTAAATAGGTTGAGCCAGAAACTTTTGAGGTATCAAACTTAAAAGATGTAGTATGATCTTATATGCGTATTGATTAAGCCATTTTCCCACTCTTTGCAAAGCTAAAATCTTGAAATATAAAGACTCAAACAGGGTAATGCATAAATAGCCATATTCAGCTTCTGCGCAAAGGGGTTCTTTGGAGGTATATATCATGGAAGCAGGCCGTTTAGCTACTGAACCAAAAAAATTTGTGTCATATCTGCAATTTGTGTTAAGGAGAGGACAGGTGGACACCAGATGCAGGATCCAAAGTGTTTATTAAAACACAAATCACTAGGAGAAAGAGGGCTCACAAGCCAGAAACAGAACACCTTGCACATGCACTGAGCAATGGGAGAAACTAAGGTCGTTGCCAAAGGCAGGGGGAAACAGAAGTACTCACTCCAAGAGTGGCTAAACTAGAAAAACAAAAACTGGACCTGACTAAACTGACGGACACACTGGGAGACTTAGACAAGAGGCAGACAAGACGTGGGCGCAGCAAAACACAAGGCTTGGGAATCATACAAAGGAAATACTCATGAAGGCACAGTAGCGGAGATTTCTCAATGCAGAGCAAAGCCAATACAAAGTTCCGTCTAATGTTGCTTCTCACCTTGCCACAGATATAGTCAAGTGAAGAGGCGGGGACTCGGAATGCAATCTCGAAAGGAACAGAAACACATGGGATTAATAAAACAATTACACGAGAACCGGGTGAACAATAATGACTCGAGACAAGACTCTAAGACAATCAATCAAGCTAGACAGTCTAGATTGAGGTAATCTAAAGGTGACAAGTATAAAGCACCACGAGAGAAGCAAAGGAAAGCACAGCTTTAAACGTAGTTAATCAGGGCAAGCTCAGGCAGGAATTACAAAAGCTAGAAACACATGCACTCGCTAATGAGTTCACAAAGGTTAATACTACGTGACAAAATATTTACCATCACCCTCAAATAAGTGCCGGTTAGGTTCATTACTAACCTGTACTATCAGAGAACGCATTCACAAGATTAGCGAGACCCAGAATCAAGCACAGAAGGAAGTAATGAATGAAATACCGCAGCAGATTCCAAATGAGGAAACGTGATCAGACAATGAGACGCAGGCATGCTGAAGGCTGTCACTCGACATCACTGGAGTTTGGGCAAAGACAGTATCGAATTGAATCAGATGGCAGGAATGAAAGCTTAAAAATAAATCAAAAGTAAAGCACAAGCACAAGCACAAATGAGCACAAAGACAACACACGAGGCAGAACCATAACAATTTGTTTATTTGCTATGAGGTTAAAAAAAAAAAAAAAACTGGATAAAATTTTTTAAGTATGGCGATTCTTTAATTTTTTCAGCCACAAGCTGACCTAATGCAAAAGCTTGAAATCTCTAATCCACATTGCAGGCCGTGGTGGCAATCTCTAACCCTGAGACATTTCAAAAACATTGGCTCAAGGGAGGGCCGTAAGGCATAATTTTGTTTTTATACAGTCAAATATTGTGATACTTTTTAGAATAAAAAAATAAATAAAAATTTCAATGTACATCTGCGCATTGACAGTTGAGGTAATGATTGGCATCTCCCCTGCTCCCTTACCTGACATTCACCCCCATATCATTAATGAATGGGGAAATTTACTTGTTTTCTTCAAGCAGTCATCTTTATGTGTCTCATTGGAATGACACCAGACAAAAGTTCCAGCATCATTACCTTGGCCAATACAGATTTGTGATTCATCACTTAACCCTCTATTAACCAGCGTAGCATATCTGCTACATGAAGTAAAAGGGTTAAGAGTCTCAACACCCTGTTGGTTTTGTGTCTTATTGCCAAATAAACATTAGACAATAACCTGAATGGTATGTCACTTTAATTTTTTCATTAGCATTATTACCCAATGTAGCAGATTTACTACAATGTGGAAAGGTAGGCCAAATGTGTCAAAAAATGTTTGTCTACTGTTTTTCAAATATGGCCCAAAATAAACATTTTTGCATAGGGAAATAATTTTGAAATAATTGGAAATGGGTTTGGTTAATAGAGGGTTAATATCACTTTCATCCAATCATCCACATTCCATAATTGATTCTCTTCAGCCCGTTGTAACTTTGCTTTCTTCTATTTGGGTTTTAGTGATGGATTTTGTTTGGCTTTTACATATGAAAATCCTATTTAATTCTGCCGATTTCTTATAGTTCTGTCACAAGCATTGACTCCTGTTTCTGCCCATTTGTTTTTCATTTGTTTTGATGTGCATTTTCTATTTTCAATGCATGTTGCTTTTAGTTTTCTGTCCTGATGCCTTGATGCCTTTCCTGGTCTACCCATATATTTTCCTTTTACAACCTTGCCATTTTATTTATACTTATACCAAATTTTAGATGCAACTGACTGGGAATGACAAACATTGTTTGCCACTTTCCATGATGAATTTCCTTTTTTGAGCGGTTTTATAATCCAGCTGTTTCAATTGCCAGCTGTCTTGTTGATGTCATGCTTTCGTTCAGTAATCAAGTCTAACTCCTTCTTAAGGTCTGCAGGCACTCTGTGTTAAATGCAGACTAATTTGCGTGTTCATATTTGTGCTGGTATTTCTTTCAGAAATGCCAATTACAAGCCATAATGCCATAATTTTTTTTTCTTCAACATTGAGGAATTATAATTTTTTTTCCTCCACTTGATTATTAAAAAAAGTGCCATTAATTAAAATTATTTAATCTAATTTGTTTGAAGTTTGTTTCATGCAGCCTGTATGTTAATCTAATAAATAAAAAATTGTATTGTGTCATACCTGCGAGTAGTTTATTTGCTCTGAAATGAAAATGCTGGATGAACATCCTTTATGTGTGGCGATTCCATAATTTTGACCAGCGGTTATAGCAACCGGCCTCCTGCTCATCAAAGCTAAGCAGATGCGTGCAGGGCTGCATTTGGCAACTGCATCACATAGTGAGCAGATGGGAGAAACACAACAGCAGCGAAATTCTTGGCTCATTGTCTGTTATTTGGGGCAGGGGGACAAATCTTGGTGGCAAGGTGGCACAGTGGTTAGCACTATTGCTTCACAGCAAGAAGGTTGTGGGTTTGAATCCAGCCTGGGGCCTTTCTGTGTGGATTTTGCATGTTCTCCCCTTGTTCATGTGGGTTTTCTCCGGGTACTCCAGTTTACCCCACCCACAAAATATGTAATATAGGAACATTCCTTTATGGCTGCGTGAGAGTGTTTGGTGGTGGTAGGAGGGGCCGTAGGCGCATATTGGCAGCCACACTTCCGTCAGTCAGCCCCAGGGCATCTGTGGCTATAAAAATATAGTTTACCACCATCAGAGCGTGAATGAATAATGTATCCATTTTGAAGCGTCTTTGAGTGCCCAGAAAAGCACTATATAAAATTGATACATTATTATTATTATTCTTAAATTGGCAAATGAAGTCCTAAAGGTCAAAAATCAAACACGTACTCCTAACAACTGCAAGGGGGCATGTACAAAACCCAGTGAAATCTATCAACGGGCCTCTGCATAATTTCAGCTGTTTAGGAAGTGTGCGACAGCTGAGGAAGATGAAGAAGCTTCAACTGCTGCTTTGCCAGTCTGTGGGTGTAATGCTTCCCACCAGAGGGCAGCATCCCTACTCCTGTCTTGGCACCACACAGTTCAGGTGAGTGCATTAGTGACATAACATAAATAACAACATAAATGTTGTTGACTATTTTATGGTTTAACATGCCTACTGTAAATTCTCTCAGATATAAAATGTGTCATTTTCCCTTGGGGGGGGGGTTACTGGGGCAATGCCCTCTAAGGGATGCCTAAGGGATGTACCTTTGAAAACATGTTAGTACCTTTTTATCTACTGAAAGGGTATACAATAGTATCCGTGAGGTCCAATAAATAGCCCTTTGGGGTGCATTAGAGTATATAGTTCTTTATATACTGGGGCAATGTTACTGGGGCAATGCCCTCTAAGGGATGCCTCAGGGATGTACCGTTGAAAATATCTTAGTACCTTTTCATCTACTGAAAGGGTATACAATAGTAGCCGTGAGGTCCAATAAATAGCCCTTTGGGGTGCATTAGAGTATATACTTCCTTAAGGGATTGAGGAAGACTGTGGTTCTAACTCTATTTCTAGGAGTGTATGCCTGTGTCACCACCCCCAGACACTATCTCTGCATAGGAACAGCACATGGATATATATGCAAATACACATGAAGAAATGGGAAAACTTGAATGCATAACTATTGGTGAGGAAGGCACAGGGGATGTAAATCAGTCAAAGAAGACAATATAAGTAAAAAACATGCAAGCTGCTGGAAGAGAGGAGCCACAGAAGGGATTCACAGGAGGGTGGTGGTAAAGTGTGCTTATTACCTCCGCCAAGGAGGTTATGCGATCGAGTCGGTTTATTTATTATCTCCGCCAAGGAGATAATGCGATCGGGTCCGTTATTTTATTTATTTATTTGTCTGTTTGTTTGTCTGTCTGTGGACAAGATTTCTCGGAAACTACTGGATGGATCTTTATGAAATTTTTACCACAGATAGATCTTGGGCCGAGGACGACCCCATTAAATTTAGGTGGTGATCAGGATCCAGATCTGGATTCTGGATCCAGATCCAGATCAGAGCTATTAAGTGGAATTTCTTGGAAACAACATAACAGATCTTCATGAAATTTTTACCAGTTGCAGATGATGATCTGGGAACAACTTCGTTAAATTTTGGTGATGATCCGGATCCACACCTGGATTCTGGATCGGATGAAATTCCGGATCAAGAACAATAAGTGGCTTCTCTCAGAAAAGACTGGACAGATATTCATGAATTTTGCACCAGAGGTAGATCATGGCACAAAGATCACCTTTTCTGATTTTGGTGATGATCCACATCAAAATCAAGAATCTGGATCTAGATCCGGATCCGGAATTCTGAGGCAGATATCTCGAGAACTACTTTGCGGATCTTGATGAAAATTTGTCCAGAGGTAAATCGTAGCACAAAGATCACTTTATCTGATTTTGGTGGTGATCCAGATTAGGACCAGGAATCTGGATCCGGATCTGGATCAGGAAATCAAAGTGAGATATCTCGAAAACTACATGGCGAGTCTTGATGAAATTTTGGCCAAAGGTAAATCGTGGCAGATGGAACTTAAATGACATTTTTGCCCTTGAGAAAGAGATTTTGTTTTACTATCTACGTCATACCTTGGCGGAGATCTGAAATCTCGGATTGATCTTGTTTGTTTGTCTGTTTGTTTGTTTGTTTGTCTGTGGACAGGATTTCTCGGAAACTACTGGACGGATCTTCATGAAATTTTCACCAGAGGTAGATCTTGGTCCATGGACGACTCCATTAAATTTTTGTGATGATCTGGATCCGGATCTGGATTCTGGATTCGGATCTTTATTTATACACTCAGTAACATTTCTCCGAAACGAATGAACGGATTTTGATGAAATCTACACAAAAGGTAGATCTTGGCCCAAGGATTATACATTACAAATATGGTGATCATGCGTGTCAAAATTTTCGATCCGGATCCAGATCCAGATCAGGGATCAACTTTCTCGATGAGACTATTTCGTCGTATAACACTGTAGCATTTTCACCAAATTTTGATCCAAATTAGATCATCTCTGATGGAACAGTCTCAAAATATTGGTAAAGACCTGGATCTGTGCGTGTCCGGATCCAGATCCGGATCAACAATTTCGACTCTGCAGTCAAATATTGAAATGATACAAACTATATCGAGTAATACCTTATATGAAAGCCCTGATCTGACAGAATCTTTTCACTTAGACGTCATTGGAAGATGAGAATGGGTGTTTTAGCAAATCTCACTCAAACTTGTTGCATGGGTGGGCCTGAAATCTTCCAAAGAGAAAGATCTTGCGTTTGTATCAACGTCATCCCTTGGCGGAGATCAGAAATCTTGGATTGCTCTTGTTTTTATGTGTTTTTTATGTTTAGTATTACCCAGCAGCTTTTTTAGTAAAAGTATGCAATTTAGATGACATGATTTGCTCCGTCAGATCTCTGTCCTGGCAGCGAGATGGCTGCTGAGTTGACACGCCAAACGCAGCTGCCAGAACAAAAGGAGGACACGCAGATGAGAGAAAGACAAACAAATAAAGAGAGCGAGACTCGCGCTTCCAACGGACCTAGATGTTGTCTGAGCCAAGGAAGCAAGGCGAGCTCAACAGAAAGAATCCCTTGCCATCTAGAACTTTTCCTGAAATATGCAGCTAAACCTCAACAACTCTCTTACTAGAGACCTTACCGGCTGAAGTGCAAACATAACACTCACACTGGAACTCGGGCCTAAATAGAATCTGGGCGACGCCCCCAATCAATGCCAGCTGTGTGATGGTCCTGCCCTGCAGTCCCTCCCCCTGTTACATTCTTCACCTCCACCTTAACGGGGAACAGGTGTGGCTCGTTAAGGTGGAGGTGAAGTGCTGTTATTTAAGGGCTGGCTGCACCTCATTTTGGTGCAGCAGTATTCTGTGTTCTGGAGCCCTGACTGTATCTTGGTGCTGCTGCTCCCCTCTGGGAATGTTTTTACAATTTAAATTAAAGATTTTATATTTTAACTCAGCCTGTGCGTTTGGGTCCCTAATCCTGCCAGCTTCATTCCTTCTGCCGGCAGGGGCAAAACCATGACAAGCTGGCCCAGGAACCCGATTGAGAGCAAAATGATACCGTCACGGACAAGAGCAACAAAGAAAGCTCTCAAAGCCTCCAAACCATGACAGGCAGTTATAGTATGAAGATTTCATACTTTATCTACACATCCTGCAGGAGATATGACCCTATAAAATCTCTTTTGTATATTGTGGGGTCAAAAATTACCTAAGGGAAGCTGCCACGTCTAATTACCTTTCTCTATGTGTTGTTACATGTTTATTTTTGAAATATTATTTTTAATAGAAACTACATACATATACATTATGCAAATGTTGCTTCATACTTCTGAAATTTTTTCAGATGCAAGTTAAGCACGTTTTAATTGTGTACATCTATGCACCTAATGACAATGGACTCTAAACTTGAACTTCTGAACAAGCAGTCCATTCTTAGTATATTAATATCAACATTAGCGTACTTGACAGTTTGACAGTTTCTGTGACACAGCTAATCCATGAGTGAAAGGCAAAAATATGCCTTCTATTACAGTGCAATCAAAAAGGCAGTGAAAATGTAGCTAAGCACCCTGCCTTCCTCTGTAATTGAGTACACAAAGTATTTCTTTTGAAGTTGTATCAAGGTCCAGCGCTTGATTACATACATGATATTTAACAAGATCTGGCACAAACATCAATGCTGCTGGCATGCTTCTACATTACATTGGGGAGACAGATTAAAAAGAGGGAATGACAGAAAGCTGTATCCATGATATTCCACAAAGAGTAACTTGCATGTGCTTGAGGTTAACCCTTTCTTTTCCAAGTTTACACAGCTGGTTCCTCTCTGGGAGCCAGCTGGAAGTGTTCACCGCTTTCCATCTCGTAGCTACCCCTCCTCACGCGTGTGTGATGCATTTATACCCCCTCCTATGAGTTTGCTAGTCGGTGGATAGTCATTTGCTATATGCACCAAGCCCCAGTCAGCATTTGCAAGTTTAACTCTTCATCTTTCGAAAGTGAAATTTAATCTCGAATGATAGTAATTTGCTGAAGTGTTTCTTCCATTCAGTTGATAGGAATAAGCCCCCAAGCCTTTCCCCAGGATTGGGACCGCATTCCTGTCAGACTACTGTGTTTGTTCCTCTGCCCAATTTTTTAGGAACAAGCTCTAAAGTCTACTATGGTGATCAGGATTGGGACTGTGTTCCTGCTCCACATCCCCATCCTTCCCGGAAAGCCACTGGCCGGGCGCAGGCTATGCCCACACTGCTTCGCCACTAACATCTGAACTGAATTGCGCTGTTTTCTTCCGGGCTCCGTCCAGCTGTCTACCAAATTACTACCAATGAACCCTTCTATTGGATTGCTCTCTGCTTCTGTGCTTGATTTATGAGCTGGATCATAACACAGCGGTCAAGTATGAAAAAGTAAACATGTCAGAATAATTTTGAAAAGCGGGAAAAAAGTGGGGAAAAACAGATTACGTTCATGTATTGACAGTGGGTTCTATAAATTGAAAATGACATTTGCAGTGTGTAATGAGAGGTCAGTTCTCGGACATTGTTGTTGATGCAGTCCAGGAATGGGTTCATATTTTCAGGGACAAGTCTTAGCATCCTGCGAGTCTAGATATGTCTTGATCGTAGCTTGCTATTTTGGAAAATTGTTTGATCCAGTGGTAAAATGATGAGAGTGCGACCACTTTCTATCGCCTCTCAACAATTCTGCTACCTGTTAATAAAGCACATTGGTTAATAATAAAACCAGCTTTCTGCAGCTTTTTCAGTATAATCACAATATACATAGGGTTTGACACTCAGCCACGATGAAATTGTGCAGTTAATTTATGAAAAATATTATTTTCCCCCAAAGGTCCTTAACCATGTCACAGTCATACACCATATTTATGAAAATTTCAATGGAAGGACTTATTTCCAGGAGTGCGCAAGTCTGATTTTTCCTTCTCGCAGGCGCGAGGTTTGAATATTTCAAAAAATGCTGGGGATCAGAATATCTGTTTCTGGCTCTTGGAAGTTTCTTGCCGTACCAAGTAAAATGTAAAAACCATAACAATCAGTCGGTTTAGCCCTCATATACTTTTTAATTTAAATATTACAATTTCGGCTTTTGGACTTCCGCTCCTTTAAAAGTGACCGACCCCTGTTTGAAAGAACAAGCTTGTTTTCAAGGAATATGAAAAAGGCAATAGAAGAGAAGCTAACATATCTGCGGTGACACGCTCGATTCATCTCATATTACCAGTCTTAGGTATATTTCAATCAAGAGAGACTGAAGTGGAATCAGAAAAATATTTATAATGCTTTGAGCATAAAGGAGTAACTTGCTTAGAATCAAACAAGTCTTTGGCGCTTGGACTCTTTGGGAAGACTCGTAGAGCAGGAGCACTGCTCGGAGCAGCTGCAGGGAATCCCCCAAAATGAGGGGCGGAAGCCCCCCAGAAGCACAGCCTGATGAATCCCCAAAGGGAAGGAAGGAATACTCACCAAGCAGGAACAACATAACAGACGGAGGAGCACGGGTTGCTGAGAGAAGAAAACGTGGTGAGCGTGATAGAAAACCAATGAGGTCTAAACAACAAATCCAGACATAAGACAGCAATGCTAAGGGCTGCAAAGACCTGCTTTTTTTTGACGCTAGCCAGCAATTGCTAATATGCTGCTTTTTTTTACATTAGCTAGCAATGGCTAATATGCTGCTTGGATCCGCCATAGGGATGCATATGCTTATGAAGACCAGCAGCCCAGTTGTTGGAGAGAGGCTCTAAATATTCCTGGCCTAGTCGCTGAAGTAGCGCCAGCCATTCTGAAGGAATGACCTGAATAATGCTTAGGGGCTAAATAGCATCTCAAGAGGTTCTGATTTAAATGGAGCTAAACCAAGATTTAACCATGGGTTTACCGTCTGGGGTGAGAAAGAGGGGAGAGTTGGCCTAATCTTTAAATATTTGCAGATGAATCTAAAAGGGCAAATTTGAGAACCTGAGCGAGCAGTAACAACAAGACAAGCACCGCCAGCATTAGAATGTTTCAGATAAAGACTATAGAGGTCTGGAGAAAAAGTCAAATGGAGTAAGTGACATCTTTCAATGGATCATATGAGCTTGATGAAGTGGTAATTTCGCTGCTCCTTAAAACCCGTAAAAAGCTAAAAGAAAAGAACAATCCAAAAGTGAGTCTATGTTAGGTGAAAAGCTAACTTGTCTCAGGACTACTAGCAACCTTTGCAAGATGGAGTAAGTGATGAAGAGTCTATTATCCAATTTCGGGGGATGAACCTTGGCAATATCTTTGAGCAGCAGTTTTAATGGAAGGACTGGAAAATAGGCTCGGAAAAGATGGGTAAGAACATCTAGTACCAAACTGAACACCAGCTACCAGACCTCTTATGGAGCTTGAAGTGACGAACAACAAAACAATGACGAATAATTACGCAGAAAGCACTGGCTAAAACAGGATTTAGTGGCAAAACAGAGAAACATAAATAAACATTCTCCAGCAAAATCATGCAATTTTAGAAGAGAGAGAGCGAGACCCTTTCTCATGCAGAACCTAGTGGAATCAAAATAAGGCTGTAGGGGAGGCTGAACCTAGAGGGGACTGCAACCGGTGATGAGCTGGCTTTTAGGCCAAGGCTCCTTAAAACCTGGAAGTTAAAGTGTGACAAGGAATTTGCGTGTCCTGGCAAAAAAAAACCAAAAAAAAAAAACCAATGATCTGAACGAATGATCCAGGTATTGCTTGGGGGCTATAAGAAATAGGAACATCTTGCACCAACTGAACCCCGGCTATTAGACCTTTTATATAGTGGCGTTTTAAGTGACAAACATCAACTAATAACAAACAAATCAAAGACTGCAGACACTTGCCCCTTAAGGCATTAGCAGTGGTGACAATGAGTAACACTTTCAAGTTAAACCGATAAGTTTTTTTTTAATGAGTAATACGGGCAGACAAATAGACGTATGGAGAAAAATTCAGAAAACAGTTCCCAAACTTTCGCCAAGCTTCATATAAATTAGGACATGTTCACAAAAACCACGCATTTCAGCTGTCTTACTCCTTGTCAGTCGGGACAATCTCCCTGTCATCCTCAGCTGTAGTCACTGACAGAGCCTGATTTAAAGTAACAGCATGGCGTACATGGATGTTGTCCAGCAAGCTCAGAATATTATCATATTTTGCCTCTTTGGTGGGCAATTTTAGTGCTATGTATGAAGGAAATAGTCTCGTGACCTGGAAAAACCTAGTGAATTTATCAGTGGCAAGTATTCTTGCAACGGAACAAAAACCTTTTCAATTCTGGACTTTTCCCAACTGAAGAAAATAATAAACACAATTTTGACAGTTCTAAAAACTCAAATAACTAGTTTTTTCAAGATTCTCACCACACTTAATTACTGCAAATGAGGTTCAAACTCAGTTTCTCCCAAAGGTGACATATGTACTTGGTTTTTCCAGATCACAGGAGAAGTGAATCCGTTGACAAGCAGGCTTGCAAAGACCCTTTTCTACTTGCCAAACTTTTCTTTCGCCCATCAGTTGAATTTTCTGGGTCTTTTCTGGGTTTCCTGACCCTTTTGGGTGCAGTCCACTCGGTCACATCTTCAACCCTAGTATCCTCCATTTTGAACTACCAAAAACTTCAGTGGTCAGAGATTATTCTAATAGAAGCAATGAGTGGCTGAACAGACTTGTGCGCTTTTGTAAATCAAGGCTTGGACTTGAGAACCTCTGGAAGTGACTGCTGTAGGTTTTTCCAGTTTGCCCATTCATAATGTAAATGATTTGAGCTCTTCTGTGAGTTAAAGTGATTTGGGTGGGTATTCTACACCACTGAAAGGATTGAGTTTTTGGCTTTAGCTGAAATGTAATGATTTTGAACTTGTGCTCTCCTCTAATTTTATTGCAACAACGCCAGCATCATCTGGTTGTACATTTATTACACTTAACGTCCAGCAACATTGGTTGTCTAGATTCCTCAGGCGGAGGTGTGCAAGCTAGATAGAACATCATTCCACTGTTGTTCAATATATTCCCCTATATATCTTTCCTAAGCCAGTTTAAGACCATCACGTTTAGGTGGAATGGCATTTCTGATGAGGTTATAGTAAACTGATGCACCACCTTCTTAAGGCTGTTACTTTGTAATAGACTTTGAACTTCAGCAATTAGGTCAGTGCTAGAAGACAATGTCAAAGGAGAAGATATTTCCAGAAATCTGCATTTTCTAGATTATGATATTGTGTCAAATATTTAAAGGCAACTATATGACCATTTTGAAATAGGTGTCCCAAATGCGAGATTCCTGCTTTAGCCCACTGCTACCAGCAGAATGACGTTTTGGCTATTCTCATCTTGGAGTTAAACCATATTGATGCTTCAGGCAGCAATGAGGGATTACTTTTAACATAACTGAATGCCATTTTCCAAATTTCCCTTGACAATTCAAACACTGGGTTATGAACTGGAAAACAAATGGACTTGTCTGTGTCACAAATGGTACGGTCCAATAAACTTAGAGTATCTCTGTCTCAATTTCTACCCAGAATGGGGCTCAAGGGAAAAGTTACATGTTGACTGTTGAGAAAGTCAATAATCTAGTTTGACTGTTAGGATGTAATTTTTTTTCTTACTAAAATCCATTTGAATTCTCACCTTTTGTGGAATATCATCTTCAAACTCAAATATCTTGTGGATTGTATGAGCAGTTTTCCTTTTTTCAGAGAAAAACTCAGAGGAAAAAAACCGTCAGTTCCTAAATTTCCTGTAATGGTAGAGGTTCACCCAGCTGTCCTTCTGCCATGCTCTGAAGCTGCTATACAGATTCACGGGGCAGATGGTGCAGATCTCTCTGCTTTATGTGATTTACAGACCAGTCCGTGAATTTCTTCATTCACCATGTCTCCGGCAGAGCGCGTGCCGCCCTTCCTGTGTGGATACAGGGCCTGGAGGAGAATTGGGCAGGCTAGCAGCTGGGAATTCACTGGTTGACCCAGAACAAAAAATATATTTCTCAATGGCGTCTTTACACCGACAACCCCATCCCTTATACAATTTGTGTCAATATAATTTCCAATTTCCATATTCCAATCAGCATTAAGCTAACAGACCTAAGCATGATTTCACTGTACCGTGTATTTCAGCAAGTTATCTGATAGAATAATTTTTTGGCCATTGTCTCTGACATTTGTGAATGAATATAAGGGGTTATTTCCAAAAGAGCGCAAGTCAGATTTTTCCTTTTTGCAGAAGCAAAGTTGAAAGATTTCAAAAAACACTGGAAATCAGAATATCTGTTTTTGACTGCCTATTAAATGTACAAAACAAAAACAATCAGTCTTTTTAGCCCTCATATTTTTTAATTTAAATAATTACAATTTTGGCCTTTGGGCTTGTGCTTGTCTTGTCACAACCCTCTCGTATATTCCTGGTGTGTCTCTTTGCAATTCAGTTGCTAGCGTGTCTGTTAGGTGTATTTGAGTTGTGATTGGTCTACATCTTCTCAATCTCCCTTCTTGGCTGAGTCTTGTTACTCTCTTGTTTCCTAATGAGTGATTAAGGAGTATTTAAGCCCTCTATTTCATGTGCTTGTTCCTGGATTGTAAGGTCATAGTCGTGCTGAAATACAAGTCATAAGTATGTTGGTAAAACTTCATCTTTGTCTAATGCAACTAGTATTTTAATGAAAGCCAAATTCTCTTTCTCAAATAGAATTCTTTTTTGTCATAAGTTCATTCAAATAAGCTTCCAATCCTAATCAGGGTACAGGATTGGGACCAAGTTCAAGTGAACTTAATTCAATCCTATTCCTCAACTCTAGTTTTCAAGAACAAACTTCGTATCATAAACACGGGCCAGGACTGGAACCACATTCTTATTAACCCCTGCAAGTCTACTTACTCTCTTTATCCAGTTTGTCAGGAGCAAGCTTCCGACCCTGATCCGGGTCCAGTACTGGGACCAAATTCCTCTCAAGCAATAACCCTCCTCTTCATGGGCAGTCCAGTGCTGACAAGCACTTCGACATCTGGCAGCACACCAGAAGCCACTGGCTGGCGACAGCAGCCAAGCACTGCCTATTGCACCTGTGCTGAACTGTTACTCATTCTCTCTGGGGTTCCGTCCCCACCTATCCTCTTCTGAGTTCTGTTCCCGTCATAACTGTACTGCTGCTGATAAATTACCAGTTGTATTGCAGGCATGTCTGCGCACTTGATTTCTGGACTGTAGCACCTCTAAAAGTGACTGACCCCATCATGACAGAAAAAGCTTGTTTTCAAGGATTATGGTACATGGAAAAAGGCAATAAAAGAGAGACACATGTCTGCAAGGACACATTCACCATATTTTCATAGTACCAGTCATAGCTATTAATAAAACTGAACATATTTACAAAACCATGCATCGCAGTATTCGCAGCTGTCCTACTCCACATCAGCAGGGACGTCCTCTCCGTTGCCATCAGCTGCAGTCACCGCCAGAGCCTGGTAGAAGGTAACACCATGAGGTACATGAATGTTTATCAGCAAGCTCAGAATATCATCATATTTTGCCTTTTTCATGGGCAACTTTAGTGCAATGAATGTGGGAAACAGTGCATCTCTTGAAAAAGCTGGCTGCCAAAAACACTTACCTTTAGACAAACTTCTCTTTTGCTTGTTTTTAGCCCATGATTCAGGTTGCCTGGGTCTTTTCCTAGCCCCTTTAGGCGCTGTCCATTTAGTGATGCCTTCACCTCTAGTATCCACCATTTTGAAAAACTGATTTGGACAGTGGTCAGAGGTTTTTATAATGGAAGCTGTGATTGGCTGAACGGACTCGGGCACCTCTAAGTCAAGGCTTGGACTTGGCTACCACTGGAAGTGACCAACTTTCCTTTAGCTTTTCAGTTGGCTCATTCATAATATACAGAACTTTTTTGAGTATAAGTGGTTTGGGAGGGCATTCTTCGCCATTGCTAGGATTTATTTTAGAGTTACGTCAAGTCTGATGATTTTTGACTTGTGCACCAAACAGACCAAACAGAGACCCTTTATGTCTAACGGGCCTTGGGGTCGTAGTCATCCTGGAAGAGAGAACTCTCACCCTGGTAGGAATGCTTCATCATGGGATATAAAGGACTGGGGAACATACTAGTATAACTCTACATTGATTCGCAGTAACCCTTCCACCTTTACAGTGATGAAAATTTAAAAGAATGTACATGTGTCATGCTTGTCCTTGCATTTTATTCAGGGTTTTCCTTTAATTTGTCAGGAAGTAGTTGGGGGGGACACAGATGCAGGAAGAAGTGTTTATTGTAAAACACACAACACTAAAGAAGATCGGTAGGCAAACAAGCCAGAAATAAAACACCGTGCATATGCACTGAGTGAATGGGGGAAACTAAGGTACACTGCCCAAGACAGAGGAAAACAGAAGTGCACACTCGATGAGTGGCTAAACTAGAAAACAAAAACGTGACCTAACTAGACTGACGGGAACACTGGGAGACTTAGACAAATGGGAGACAAGACGTGGGTGCAGCAAAAACACAAGGCTCGGGAATCGCTCGAAGGGAATACTCGGGAAGGCACAGGAGTTGCGATTTCACAATATTGCACATAGCCAACAAAGTTCTGTCTCACAATTTCTTCCCTCATGCCTACAGATATACACACGGGAGGAGGAGGCGGGGACTCGGAAGGCAATCTCAGAAGGAAACAGAAACTCATGGGATTAATAAACGAATTCACGTGAACTGGGTTAATAATCATGACTTGAGACAAGACGCTGAAACAATCAAACTAGACGGTTTAGATTAAGGTAACCTATGACGAGTAACATGACGAGTATAAAAACACTGCAAGAGAAGCAAAGGAAAGCTTAGTTGTAAATGTAGTCAATCAGGAAAAGCTTGGGAAGAAATTACAAAAGCTAGAAACGCTCGCAAACGCTAATGAGATATAATAATGAAATATATACAATCACCTTCAAAGAAGCGCTGGTTAGTAGGGGTTAGTAATGATCCTATCGGATCGGAGAACGCATTCACTCAGAATTTAGCGAGACCCTGTATTAAGCAGGTGAAAAGTAATGAATGAAATACCACAGCCGATTCTGAATGAGGAAACGTGATTGGACGAGGAGATGCAGGCATGCTGAAGGCTATTAAACGGCATCACAGGAGTTTGGGCAAGAATGAATCAATCCTCAGACGGAGGAAAAGAAAGCTTAAAATAAAGCGAGAGTAAGGCACGGGAGAAAAAGCACAAGTACAAACATAAAAGTAATAAGCACAATGACAAGACAGCACACACGAGCATCTTATGAAACCAGGACTTCATTAATCATTACTTCATTCATTCATATATTAGAAATACATTTTTTTGAGACAGCACACAATCATCATTTTTGCACACATTTTTAAAAATAATTTTGCTGAAATCTCTGATGTGACTGTGCCCCGCAATAGCGCTGTGTATTGATAGAATGAAATGGGCAAGAAAATAAATCATTTGTTATGAAATTCCGAATGATGATGGATTTAATAATGCTATCAAGAATTCATTTCCTCCTGGTCCCTGCAGGCATAGCTGACTGCTGCACTGAGAAGATCTGTCTCTATGATGTCTGGAGGAATGACTCCATTTTTATGGACAGAAGTACATGAAACCATGTGCTGTTCAGCTACACACGAAGCATTTTTATGGGAAACACAGGTCAAATACACTAGGAAATGTTACATTGCACAGTGTGTCATACACACAGCACACGCCATACACGCAGCATGGGGTTCATAAAATTATGTCATTTATTTTTTTCAGGGGACAGAAAAAGGGACAGAATCACTATGGACTAAGAAATGGGGTCAATTCAAACCCGCGATGATGGCTATTTAAGGCAAGTTTTATTTTCCCATATTCACGCTTTCTCAGAAGGGATTTTCACAGCTTGTTTGCAAGAACCGCATAAAGGCCTTACATTGGTACAAAAGCTGGAATTGAGCAGCAGGGATATAATAATGTGCTATTGTTGCATCGGGGTTATACTGTATGCTCTGGTCTTTTCATAAGACACCAATCTACTTCAGTCAGGGGGAAATCAACAGTCACTTTCCAATACTGGAGTCATTTGTTCAATCATGCTGTGGTCACAGGAAAAGGTTTTGCAGTAAAGTCTTATATAAGCCAATCTAGGAAATAAGAAGTTTAAGAGGAAGTGGTAAGATATTTGACATTTTTGACCAGGTTATTTTGTGTGTGTGCATGTGTGTGTGTGTGATTGAGTAAGAGACAGTAATAGAGATGTGGTCTGATCCTCACATCTCAGCTGTTCCTCCTTTTATGCGTCAAGATGCTCGGGGACGGCTCAGGCCGTCCATTCTTCCTGACCATAATCACACAGGCTAATAGCTTGTTTTCCTGTGCAGCATTTGTCCAACAGAAACAAAATCTGGTCCCAATGATTTCCAAATGACCCCTAGTAAATGATTAAAGGACAGCAGACTTCAAAAACGGATCCAGAGGCCAGTGTCAGTGGAAATGTTCGAGCAGAGACAATCAAAGAGCTCGGTCAATCAGCGCTCAACTCTTTTTATAAATCTTTAAAATGTTATCTTTGTGCACATAATGGAATCTGCGCAAGCTGGTTCTGTTTAGGACATCTCCATTTTTAAGATGGACAAATCGTGTCAAGATAAAGAATGCTTGACTTCCTATGGAGTAGCTATATGAAGTCTTTCCTTGTTCTGGGAGGATAGCATGCCCATTCCTGGAAATCCAGCCAGTATGTTTTTGAGAATAGAATGTTCCCTTGTAATTCAGGTTCTCGCCAAATTAAGGCAATGGTGGAAAAACAGGACAGTTTGGATTCTATCAAAACGGGCAACCAATTAATTTCACAAATACAACATAGCACTGGAGTTTATTTTCAATTCAGGAAGTCTATTCAAGGGAAGAGCAAATGTCAGTGTCCCCTCATCCTGATGGTATGAATGGAATGCCTGGTTTTGCCATCATCTGGGCACATAATAGAGTGGTTCAGCTCAAGCTTGAATTAGTGCTCTCTAAAGGCTTGAACAGAAATTCTTGTTTGAAATGAAGTTTAGGCTACAGTCAGATTGTGAAACCAGTCATTTCATGAGATGACTGGCACTAAACTTTATTCAGGAAATTAGTGGTTACTTCTGACTGTTACATACATTACCAGTCAAAAGTTTGGACACACCTGCATACCCCCCCCCCCCCCCACAGTCACCGTCATGTGACTACAGTGACTTTGCACCTGCATGGCTGTCAAATTTTCCAAAGATGTGCTGCACTTGTAGTTTGCTTTTCATTGACCTTTTTGCCCAATAAGTCCCAAAACAGCTTGACTTTAATTTGGCTGTTGGAAAATGGAAGGAGCATGTTTGTCTATTTACTTTGCAAAATATGGCTTCCTTGAGGATTCCAAATTTTTGGACACTATTCAAACAAATAAATTATTCTCTTCTAACTTCTGACTTGTAACCTCTCACAAGATCCCATTTAAGATTATATAGATAAGCTAAGCAAGTTAAATTTCTCTAAAAATAGAGTGCTGTGACATTCGCAAAGTGTGTCCAAACTTTTGACAGGTACTGTATTTCCCAGTGTCTAGCATGCTTGAACATCAGCTTTCATTCCAAAGCGCAATAAATGCCTTTGCCACTTACTACGGTATATCCATGTAGCCAATCAGCAATGGAGAATCCTGCACTGCCAACAGGCTCTGACTGTTTGTTGACTCAAATGAAAATATGAGTGCCTTTTCTATGCTGCAAGCTACGTGGAAGAAAGACCCCTCAGTTTATCCATCAAAAATGTGCTTCCCCTCAGTGGAGAGTTTTCTCCACACTTAAGTTTTTGGCTGCATTGAGCAGTTGATTCGCAGACAGGACAGAGAAATACACTTGGAAGAGTATTAAAAATTATTACGGAAACATGGAAATGTTTACATTAATGATTTTGACTCGCAGGCAATTGTCTTCAAATCACAAATCTGTGGGTATACTGTGTTTTGCCAAAACATCACAAATTTTTTTTTGTTTTTCAAAAGAATTCATCCGTCTTATATTTATTTGCATCATGTTATGGTGTTTTAACTTGTTTAGCAAGACATATTAACCAATAAGAAAGGTCTTGTATGCTTACTTTTTCATGACAAAAATTAGCATTTTTCTAAAAATGCTTCAAATGGATATATTGCATTTTGCAATGAAACTCTTCAAATACTCCAGACCTGTCACAAGATTCAGTTGTGTGCCTTCCATGTCTTCTCCCATTCAGCAATTCGTGTGTCTGTTGTCCCCTTTGATTGGTTTGTGTCTTACGTGTTTCCTGATCCTGGCTGTGTCTTGTTTAATTTTTACCCTACGCCCCGAGTGAGTGACGTACTTATTTTCCTTTGAGATTGCAAGTTGCTGAATTGTAATTTGCAATATGCACTTTAGCTCCAGTCAGTATGTACTGGCAAAACTCTTCATCTTTTGAAAGTAAAACATAATTTTTAATAATAGTTACTGCATATACAGACCATATGGAAGTAGCTTGCGTAGTTAATAGGAACAAGCTCCCAAGCCTTTCTCCTGGTATCCAGGATTGGGGTCGCAGTCCTTTTAATCCTCTCCCAGTATGTTCCTCTGTCCATTTTATTAGGAACAAGCTCCCACACCTTCTGCGGTCATTCGGATTGAGACAGTGTTCCTCTTGAGCTTCTCCATCCTGCAATCGGATGGTTTGGCTCTGGTAAGGTGCACATTCCATCTGGCAATCATCCTGGATAGCTGCTGGCCAGGGATTGGGTATGCCCATACAGCTTCACGAGTAACATCTGAACCCAACTATTGGATTGTACTCTGCCTCTGCACTTGACTCCTGGTCTGAGTCATAACAAGAACAGAACACTTTTGACTCAGTAAGAAGATATAAAAGGTTTATCACGGCCAGTCAACTATCAGAGGTCCCCCAGATTATGTTGAGTAAAGGCCCTTCGAAAGTTAGGATGGAAGTTGGATGTCCTGCCGCCTGTCCTGAATGGCAGGTTTAGAAAGATAGGCTGCTGGTTATTAATGCTAGAAGTTACTGCACTGAGTTCAGTCACATGTACTTGTACTATCATTATCAATATCTTAAGAAGAGTTTATTGATAGACCGAGTATTTGTATTGAATGAAATATCGTTTCCATTGTATTCCTGAACAGTTGTCATCTAAAAGGGGCCCAAATGCTGCATAAATAGGATGTTAACAGTTCTCACTTACACATTATCCCTCATTACCATAAATTTATCACATTGGGAAGTAAGATTTCAAGCACAAAAAGTTGTGACTCCCAAGCAGCCTCAGAAGAACAGGTGTCTATTTATTATTATGATTCCTGGTTCAAATTTGAATGGACCTTCAAAGAACTGTTCAATAGACAGCAAAGAGACTTTTCCTCTCAGTGGTGTATAATGGATTACATCCTATCTGTCCGATCTATTAGGGTATGTGAGTGTTGTTCAAACCTTCATGTATGACTGAATGTGTAGCTCCACCTTGTGGTCTCTGCGTGACACAGCTTGGAAGTACCCACTGTGTACCTCCCTTTAGTATAGCCCTGGCAGCGTGCATAACCAATCACTACCAATACCCTGTTCTTATCAATAGCCAGTTACACTCATGGTGCTTAAAGACAAATATTTCATCTAAATTCAGAAGGCTTCAGACAAGGAGCTTTCAGCCAAAAGGGTCTTACGCATGGAGCATCATCTGCATTAAAGTGTCAAAAACATTGCAGTGGTTTTTTAAGTTGTTTTTAACTCTGAATTTCTAACTCAAGGTCTGAAATGCTTATTTTTCGATGATGACACAAGGCAAACACCATGGAGTTTCTTTTCTTCAGAAAAATTCTTCTGAATTGTGACAAAAAATTCAGAAGAATTTTTCTGAAAAGAAACATTAAACTTTCCAAAAAAATACTCATCAAAGTAAAAAAAAAAAAAAAAAAATCAAAAGTTCTTAAGACTAAAAAAAGAATAAAAAATGAAGTCTCCCTGCTGTGTCCTGTCCTCACCAATCACATAGTGCCATAAACCAGCACCATGCACATCAGGCCTTGACATCAGACCAGTACGTCAGATGCAGGTATCCAGTGTTAGATGACTCCAAGTGTATTTTTGAAATTTGTAATACAGTGCTTTGAAAAAGTCTTTTCCAGATTTTTGTTTATTTTTCATATTTAAATGTTAAAGGTCATCTAGTCAATTTTAATGTATCAAAAGACAAGGTGAGTAAATACAAAATGCAGCTTTTAAAAAATAATTTCATTTATTGATGTTTAAACTACAGCCAGAGTAAATGCACACAAAGTACAGATAGTTATACACATTTTCCATCTTGATGGGTCAGTAATGTTGTCCTTTTGGAAATGAAGGACTTTTTTTGCCAAAGCAAGGGTGAGTGCTATTGATCTTGCTACCAAACAATGATTTGTGTTCATTGTTTACGACTACCAGCCATTCTATGGTAGCTAGTAGAATTAGCAACAAATCCACAATTGCCTCCTCTCTGGCATTCTGTAAAAGCACAACCTACGCTTACCTTCTCGTCAGTTACTGCGTTTGATTGAAAAACAATTAAGTGGCATTTCGCAAAAATAATGGGACAGCAGCGGAGGAATCTCTCTTGTGCCCTCCTGGTGGGTGCTCCCATTAGACTGTGACAACAAATGCTAACTATTAATTATAAGTAGGACTGCAACATTCCCAAATAACAGTACTTTTTTGGCAGAGTCTGCATATTGCCTTATTGGTCTAACTCATGGCACAACTGAAATACAACCCCATTTCCAAAAAAGGTGGTATGCTGCGTAAAAAGTGAATGAAAACACAATGCAATGATTTTCAAATCATTTGAACTTTATATTTATTAAGAATAGTCCAAAGACAATATATTAGATGTTGCATATAGTATATATGCATTAGTACATATGGCATGGGTAACTTGTGCATCCATTAAGACGCCATTAACGGTGGTGGAAGAATAAGAACCATCTCATTTAGGTGGGATAGAGTCTTTTGGCTGAATTGAGATTCTCCAAGTTGGGATGATCAGTCCACTCTAGGAACGAAATCTGAGCTCATTCTAGCCAATGCCTTTATTAGTCAGCAGCTAACTCAGTGGCAAGGAGATAATGATCCGTAACCGAGTTGTTCCTTTCAGTAACCGAGTTGTTCCTTTCAGTGGGCATTAGGCAATGCCCAAAGTAAGTACAGGGATTGATCTTAGAATCAGCTGCAGACTCTTGTGACAAAACTGCTCCTACTCCTGAATCAGATGTATCAACCTCCATAATGAACTGCTTGAGTGGATCAGGTTGAATTAGACTGAAGCACTGGTAAAGCAGTTCTTAAGGTGCTGAAAGTCTATTTCAGCTTCAGTGGACCAGAGGAACTTGACGTTGGTGGATGTCAGGGCTGTGAACAGAACAGGTAGAGACCTGTAGTTTCAAATGAAACATCTGTACAAGTTAATGAATTCCAGGAAATGCTGAAGCTCCTTACAGTTCTGTGGTCTGGGCCACTCAGCAACTGCTCTCACTTTTTCCTAGTCCATGGCAATGACTTAACTGGATACAATGAAGCCCTGGAAACCCATGGAAGACTTTTGAAATTCACACTTCTCGGCCTTAACACACAGAAGCTTTTCAAGCGCTGGAGTACCAGGCAAACATGTTGGGTGTGGGTCTCGGGACATTGAGAGATTAGAATGTCATGAAGGTAGACATACACAGACTTGCCTTGCATATCTAATTGCCTTGCCTTGCAGACTAAATTCTGGAACACTCTGGGATAGTTAGATAACTCAAATGGCATCACAACGTACTAGTAGTGTCTTGCAGGAGTGTTGATGGCCGTCTTCCATTCAGGAACCAGACGCGAGAACCGAGAAATCCAAAAAGCTTGTGTTTTATTTGGAAAGGGGGTGAACCCCACAGAGCAGAAGGCAACAATAGAAAGTCCACAATCCAAAAATCAGAATCCGAGGGATGTAATCCAAGTCGTAATCAGGGCAGCAAACACAAAACTCGTGGTCGGGCAAAAAAGGTTTGATACACAGATGCAAACAAATCCAAGACAAAGCCAAAATCGTAATGAGGGACGGTCCAGTCAGAAGAGAATCACAGAGAGTACATAAACAGTCGCGGCACAGATAAACTAGGAGAAACGTTCTAACAAAGAGCTGGCTATGAAAAGGCTGCTTAAATAGACAAATGGGAAGTCACATGCTACAAAGGGAAACAGGTGAACTGGATCAGACTAATTACAAAGGAATGAACATGGGGAAGTTCCTAATTACAAGAAATTAGCAAAAGCCAAAACACAGACAGGGATCACAAAGACAGCTTACAGACAGACATAAGGCTCCGATTAGGGAGTTCTACCGTGCACAGAAAAAGAGGGAGAACAGCGTTTAACAAGTGTGGAGGTTCCACTGAAACTGCAGCAAAGTAGATTGAGTAAAGACAAGAGGCAAAGACTAGAATTGGGCAAATGCTGAGAGGTCGTTAGTCAATTTGTAAAGTGCAGCTATAGGCTGAATCTCAATCTCCTCCCTAAGCCCTGAGCCCTCACTGACTTAAGTAGCTGCACCTTGAAAGTGATTGAGTGCGTGAGGCTGCAAGGGTACCTTAAAAAAGGAATGGGACAGCCCTTTGTTTGGTTGTCAACAGCGATGCATCATGTTTCTCACAATTGCAGTTTTGGGACTTTTTATTTTACATCTTTTTGCTTTGATTGCGCTCTCCACAAATTTGCTCGTTTCACTTCGCTTTTATAGCGGCAGCCAGCTGGTTTCCCCGGGGATTCATGGCATATGTCACAATGCAATGAACTATGGGTAATTCCCTAACGCTAAGTCTGCGGAGATGCCCACTTACAGAAAGGGTGCATTAAGGGCTCAAAAAGTTCGCGAAAGATCCCTCACGCACTTCATGATTTGTCAACGGGACAACCCTCAGCCCTCACGGACTTAGCGGGAGCGCATCTCAAAGTCAGTGAGTGTGTGAGAGTGGACATTGGGATTGGGCCATACAATCCCTAGTGCTCGTTAGTAAGTTAGTACTATAAACAATATTAGTCTTGGTTAGTAAGTTAAACTAAAACAACAAACTGTTAGTATTGTTAGTAATATAGGAAAGCAAGGTGAAGGAAGTAAACGAGATTGGAAGGAATGATTGAAATCCAAGAAACCATTAAATCACTCAAAAGAGTGGGACGCAATACTGGGGCTGAGTGATCACAAGACATGAGGCCAGACGGGGAAAGACGAAGTGCAATGCATGGTGAAATACAAAACATGGACCGGAGTAAAACTGCAAGGATGGAATATGAAAACAAACAAAGACAAGGCAAAAGCAAAACGTGGCATCTAAATCCGAACACAAAATACAAAGCATGGTCAGACAAGGCAGAGTTCATAATCCAGGCAAGGCAGAATCAAAAATAAACATGGAAACAAGACAGAATCATAAGACTCCTGGATTCGGACCAAGTGATATGCATTGTGCAAGTCCAACTTATTCAACACTGTGGCTCCCTGGAGTGACTCAAAGGCAATGGATCTGAGGGGGAGATGATTACGGTTCTTGATGGAAAATTCTTTCAGACCCCAGTAATCGATGCAAGGTCTGAGACCTCCATCCTTCTTCCCCATAAAGAAGCCAGCACCAGCCAGAAAGGAAGAGGGATGAATGATGCCAGTGGCTGGGGATTTTCTAATGTATTGAATTTCTCCATGGCTACAGTCTTGAGAAGGGAAAATGAGAAGAGTCAACCTTTGCGAGGAGTTATGCCGGGCAATAGATCTATGGTGCAGTAATATGGACGGTGAGATGACAGAGAGGAGGCCCGGGACTTAGAGAACACCTCTTTCAAGTCTAAGTACTCAGGAGGCACCCTGAGGTCACCCGATGTCTCGGGTAAAGCAGGACCGGGCTGGTCGCACGAGCTGGCCTCCACGAGGTATTGCTAGTCACAGGAAGGATTCCACTCGAGGATTTGTAGATTTTGTCAGTTGATTTGTGGGTTGTGTCTGGATAGCCAAGGGTTGCTCAGGACCATAGGAGTCAGGGGGGGAGGCAGCAGCAGCAGCCAAGGTAACTCAACCTGATAGTTTCCAGAGACAAGCTGCTTGACTGGTGAGGTGATTTGGGTGATTTTGTCCTGCTGAGGACCAGAGATGTCATGTGGCTGGATGGGTCTGGACAGCTGTTACTTGTGGAGATTAAGTTAGTTGGCCAGTTGCTCATCTATGAAGCTACCATCTGCTCTGGAGTCAAACAGGGCTTGGACTGGTAGCTGAGTTTAACAATTGCAGATCTGGATGGTGAGTTCCTCTGCCTAGTTTATTAGGAAAACCTCCCAACCTTATGCAGTCTTCAGGATTAGGACTGCATTCCTGCTAGTTTCCCCAATCCTGCCATTTAACAGTTCTTTCCTGGCAAGTGTGTTCTCCATCTGGCTGCCATCCCAGAAAGCCACTGGTCTGGTATGGACACGTCGCTTGCACTTAATCGTGCTCCATCTGAACTGAGCTGTGCCATTCTGCTGTGGGCTTTGTCCCTCTGTCATTACCATATTATTATCAATAAATCTTAATATTGAATTATCCTCAGACTCTGCATTTGGTTCCTGTTCTGGATCATAACAATTACAACGTAAATAGAACAATCAAGTGATACGTTTTCTTAATATTTTCTTAACATTCTCGAGAACACTGGAGGAGAATATTGAAAGAACATTACAAAAAAATGTTTATTCTTCAAGTTCATGGAGCTCTAGAAAACACAAGAATGGAGACACCTAGTGCTAAAAGTACTTAAGTCACGAAACATCCATTTTGAGAAAAAAGGGCCTAAAAATATAATAGATGCATAAAATCTGATGATCGAAGGCCCCAGTGTTAAACATACTGAAGGCATAAAAATTCCATCTTGAAAAAAAGTTGAGAAAATCACTGAGTAACTATAAAAAACATTCTCCCATTCTTAAATCACAGTGCGTGAAAATGTGACTTAAGTACTTTTAGCAGTTGGCTCTACAGTTAGGAAACACAAAAAAAATATCCAAAGAATTACATCCAAACGTCCATGGGTTACTCACAGGTTACTAACAAGCGAGAAATAAGGCCAGTTCCATTCGAAGCCTTAACAGCATTTTCTTTTCAAGTGACATCAGATATACTTTGCTATTTTTATTTTCCAATAGTTCAATAAATGGAAATTATACCCATGTCTGAATGTCTCCTCTCAAAGCAAATGCGGTGGTGTCTTTTCTTTATTAAAAATGTTGGTAGTTTTCAGAAACTTATGATGTTTATTATACAAAACCCAAAACCAGTGAAGCTGGCACGTTATGTAAATCGTAGATAAAAACAGAATACAATGATTTACAAATCCTTTTCAACTTACATTCAATTGAATACACTGCAAAGAGAAGATGTTTAATGTTCAAACTGAGAAACTTTTTTTTTTTTTTTGCAAATAATCATTAACTTAGAATTTAAAGGCAGCAACACATTGCAAAAAAGTTGGCACAGGGGCCTTTTTACCACCGTTACATCGCCTTTCCTTTTAACGACACTCAGTAAACGTTTGGGAACTGAGGAGACCAATTTTTGAAGCTTTTTAGGTGGAACTCTTTCCCATTCTTGCTTGATGTACAGCTTAAGTTGCTCAACTGTCCGGGGTCTCCGTTGTCGTATTTTGCGCTTCATAATGCGCCACGCATTTTCAATGGGAGACAGGTCTGGACTACAGGCAGGCTAGTCTAATACGCGCACTCTTTTACGACGGAGCCATGCTGTTGTAACACGTGCAGAATGTCGCTTGGCATTGTCTTGCTGAAATAAGCAGGGGCGTCCATGAAAAAGACGTTGCTTGGATGGCAACATATGTTGCTCCAAAACCTGTATGTACCTTTCAGCATTAATGGTGCCTTCACATATGTGTAAGTTGCCCATGCCTTGGGCACTAATACACCCCCATACCATCACAGATGCTGGCTTTTGAACTTTGCGCCTATAACAGTCCGGATGGTTCTTTTCCTCTTTGGTCCGGAGGAGACGACGTCCACAGTTTCCAAAAACAATTTGAAATGTGGACTCGTCAGACCACAGAACACTTTTCCACTTTGCATCAGTGCATCTTAGATGAGCTTGGGCCCAGCGAAGCCGGCGGCGTTTCTGGGTGCTGTTGATAAATGGCTTTGGCTTTGCATTGTAGAGTTTTAACTTGCACTTGCAGATGTAGCGACGAACTGTAGTTACTGACAGTGGTTTTCTGAAGTGTTCCTGAGCCCATGTGGTGATGTCCTTTACACACTGATGTTGGTTTTTGATGCAGTACCGCCAGAGGGATCGAAGGTCACGGGCATTCAATGTTGGTTTTCAGCCTTGTCGCTTACGTGCAGCGATTTCTCCATATTTTCTGAACCTTTTGACGATATTACGGACCGTAGATGATGAAATCCCTACATTTCTTGCAATAGCTCATTGAGGAACGTTGTTTTTAAACTGTTCGACAATCAGCTCACGCATTTGTTCACTAAGTGGTGACTCTCGCCCCATCCTTGTTTGTGAATGACTGAGCATTTCAGGGAAGCTGCTTTTATACCCAATCATGGCACCCACCTGTTCCCAATTAGCCCGCTCACCTGTGGGATGTTCCAAATAAGTGTTTGATGAGCATTCCTCAACTCTCTCAGTCTTTTTTGCCACTTGTGCCAGCTTTTTTGAAACATGTTGCAGGCATCAAATTCCAAATGAGCTAATATTTGCAAAAAATTACAAACTTTTCCTGTTCGAACATTAAGTAACTTGTCTTTGCAGTGTATTCAATTGAATATAGTTGAAAAGGATTTGCAAATCATTGTATTCTGTTTTTATTTACGATTTACACAACTTGCCAACTTCACTGGTTTTGGGTTTTGTAAAACAAACGCCGACGTAAAAAAAAAAAAACAAAAAACAAAATCAAAGTTGACCATTTCAATGTAAGCCAGGGGTCAACAACTCTGTTCCTGGAGAGCCACCATCCCATCCTGCTGGTTTCTGCTCTACCTCCTATTCAGCACACCTAATTCAAGTAATTAGCTACTTAACAAGATCACGAGCTGAGCAATTAAGTGTGCACGCAACAGAACCATCATCCCCGGTGCATTTCACTGCACTGAGGAGAAGGTGCCATCCACTCTTTCTGTAGTGGAAGTGTATGGAGAATAACTTCGAGTGGATACGGATGAAGGAGGGTTATGTAAAATGGTCATATTTATTTGCCTATACTCAAAGTATCACTGTGATAGATACTGGAAACAAGCTTACTATGGTTTCAAATATTTTTTGGCATTTCAAGCAGTTGCACAGTACGTAGACGTCATGGGCCGAGCCAGGGAATTTGGCGTAGATGCTTTATATGCGCATCATGATCGCACACAACCTTTACAATAATTCTGTGCCAACGTCTTTGGTCTCTGTAGGCTACATATTCTTATTAGTGGAAGGGGTTCTGATTGCAAGGTGAGTACAATCATTGGCTCCCACAACACTGGGGAACCTGGCGACCCGATAGAAACCCCCCTAACTCTCCGTCTTTCAGCTGGTGTTTCAGGGAATTTTAAACCTTGACCCAGACACCTGTGATGTGTGCATGACATCACCAGCCACTCTCTGGAACGACCCAGATGCCAGGACCAACAGCGCAGTTGTGACCTTGATGACCACCGATATGTTTGTAATTGTTTGTAATGCGTTTGTAATTGAACTAATTGGAGAACAGGCTGTTGCGTAATATCATATGATGATTTCGTTTGAAAATTTATTATGGTTATGAGAAATGTAGTTTAGAAATAAGGATGAACAATCGAATATTGAATGTCTCAACCTTTACCATGTTAAATAAAATAAAAATCATGTTAAAATCCGGCCTTTAACCGACATCAAACGCAATATTCCATTTCGCCTTATGTTGGCGCTTGACCTTAATACAGCCCTCAAAAGCGCTTGAAAAAGCGCGTAAGCCAGGGGGAGAATACGCGTAAGTGCTATTTGCATGAGAAACGCTCGGAAACGCCCCGATTTTGGCCTTGCTCTGCCCCAAGCGCGTAACTGCCTTCGGGGCGCGTAATGCACAGACTCAAGTCGAGGGGAGAATACGCGTAGGCTGAAAAGTGCGTAGCTACGCGCTTTTTTCGACTTACGCGCATGAGAGAATAGACCCCAAAGTGTTGGCGTAGGTGCTGGTTTTGATTACAGCCCAGGTGTTGTAGCACTGAACAAAAACAAAAATCTGCACCCATAAAAATAATTGGACAAACCTGGCCAATGGTCTTGGCCTCTGTTTGCATGAAGACCATAAATATGACTGTAATAAATCATCTATTGCTGATAAATAAGCAGAGAAAAAATCAACAATCAGAGACTGAAAAATTTTCATCATATGGAATAAAAAAACTTATCAAATACACTGTTCACTAGAATGTACCATATAGTCTTTAATATCTCAGATTATGAGTAATTACTTGTGAGTTTCAATGGTGGCTAAAGAATTGTGCCATTATTCTTGAATATATAAATACTTGAACATTTCAGGGAAGAAATTTAAGATAAGTATTCTTAAGAAAGGAACAGTGAAATGGATTGGGGCTAGCTTTTCCACAATCGGTCTAAATGACCCAATTCCAATTCGACCCCTTAAGGACACACTGACTTAGAGGCGCGTTCGCGGGAAGTCCGTGAGTGTGTGAGGGCTGTTCCATTGTCAGGTCATAAAGTCAGTGAATCCGTGAGTGAGCCCTTACTGCCCCCCTTCTGTAAGTCCGATGCTGACTTTGCGTAAGGAAATTACCCACAGTTCATAGCGTTGTGAAGTCAAATATGGGGAATACCGTCGGAATACCGGAAATGTTAAAAAAAAAAACGGAAAATAAACCAAAGAGCGGTCCGATCGAGGTAATGGAAGGCGCAAGAAAGAAAAAGTTTACATGTAAGCATCAATGTTGATTCTCACAACTGCGTGTAGTTTGGCAACGTGAAAGGGGATAAGCGCTGTTCCATTCCAATTTATAGGATCTGGAGCCCTCTCAGACTCAGTCCCTTCCAGCTGACGTCCATTAAGTCAGTGAGGATTCAGGGCTTGAGTCTTCAGGGGGCGGATTGGAATTGTGACATTGTGCCAAACAAAACAATTGTGTTATTTCTTATCACAGAAACATAAATTTTGTCTGTGAAAGTTTTTTTTTTGTCTGTGAAAGTGACTTTGCTAAAAGTGGCCATTTACTAGTTCAGAGTGCCCTCTAGTGTCAATTTTGGATTATACACGGAAAAATTCTGAATTTGTCATCACTTACAGGCATTATTCTTAAACTTGACTCCAAGCGACATAAACAGTTACATTTATAATTTATGTGTAATACTGAATGTATAGTATATGAATATATATTTATAATTTCTGCATGAATTGAAATTAAATGATTTACATCGAAGGCAAAATATAGGAGAATGTTCAGCAAACTTTATCATCTTTTTTTTTTGCTCACTATCCCAGATGAATTCTAACAATGAAACTGATTCAATAACTAAATATGCACATATGAGTTAGTATCCTTGAGTTGTTGTCTACTTAGGAAAAAGAAGGAACAATCATAATACTGAACTTTAAAATGGCGTGTTCACTCTCAATAGTGACATCCTGGAATGCAACAAGCTACAGCTACGCCTGCTCAATGCACCTGGGCAAAAGTTAAGCATCACCTAATTCTTAATGAAATTTTCCATAAAATGGCCAGTCCTGGACTCCTTACATTTGCATAAAGGTTATAGCATGCAGTCTGTGTGCATTTCACATTCAAAAGGCTTGGTTATGAACCGTGCTTAGTTGCAAGTGCTGAAAGGCCACAGTAGCTGACTACAGGTAAGGGGCTATATCTAGTTTTAATGCTAGTCAACATTGGCCAACAATACTAGGTTGTTAGTAACATTACAGACTTGGCCAGAATGCTTTTAAGGTGGGGTAGGGGGTGTTGCATTGCAAGATTACACACTGCCCGGCCAAAAAAAAAGTCACCAACTGGATTCCACTAAGGAAATAAGTGAGAGCCTTCCATTGGATAACTATTGCATTGATTTATATGTTTCAACTTGCAACAAGTTATATAACCCTGACATATGTAATGAGTAGCTTCTCATTTCTTAAACAACCATGTCAGAGGACAAATACTGTGGTTGTGGAGAGGATGTCTGCGCGGGTAAGATTAGCAAACCAGTAGGGGAAGAACCATCTAGCTGTTTGTCTTGTGCTTTTCTCTTCTCGGAAGTGCTTCTGCCTCTTCCACTCAGCGAGCTGAAGCTGGCAGAGGAGGAGTGCAGTCATCTGGGACAAAATGGCTATAGAAGGGGATCAGGGCCAAAAATGCCAGGTTCAAAGCAGTGTTTTTACAGTTGACTGACAAGCAGCATGTGCTGCCACCTCAATAACAGACCCTCTGGTTAGGTGAATCAAATACATGTAAAAACAAATATATATCCTGAACATAAGAAAATGATGAATTACATAGGCTGACGGCTGTATCCCTCATATTAAAATTACTATTGTTTTTTGTAGTCAAAAAGGCAGTAAATCAGAGGTAAGTAAAAATATAACTGTGAGTGGTGATAGTGGGGTGCAACCAAAATGACACAATTACCAATTTTGAAGCAGAGAAGACACAGATTGTATGAATTTTAAAAACTATTTCCAATCCGTGGTGCAAAAATGTGCATGGTATACCTTGGCCTGCAAGTTATATGTTGATTGGTCATTGCCATGTCTTTGAAATAGCATCTGTTTCCTGATTGACTAAAAACAGCAGGGATTTAAATATTTATTTTGCTCATAGGAAGGACTATTTGCTTGCCGGGCGTATTTCAGGCTTTAATTTTTCGATAAACTAAATCGCCCTAAGGGTAGCAATGCATATTGGTATTTACCACGTGTCCATACGGTATAACCGCAGCAACTGTTTTTGAATACCGTCTCTGTTAGATGAGAAGAGCGCATTGCAAATTCCTTTAAAAAATTACATTAAAAATTAATTAAAAAATAAGCACCACTTCCCCAAAAACATTTTGGAAATCATGATTCAAGAGACGCTGTTTTTTTTTTTTGAGGCCCGACAGGTGTAGGTCTTTAGATATTCTGCCCTCTGCACTTCTTGATAAGTCGGTTTTGTCACAAGGATCAGGGCCGGCGCCAGACGGCTAAATTTGGGGTAAAATATCCTACCCTTTATTGACTACAATTAGTCCTGGCTAATTCAAGATGGTTTTCCTTATAAACACGTTTTCCAATTCAAGATTAACTAAATGGCAATTGAAGACACGGCTTCTCTCCCCCATGCGATCTAACAGCGACAAAATAATGGGCTACAGTCAGTACAGAAAAATAATTTAATTCTAAATAAGTCTATGCACTGGCACAGAGCAACGGTAATTTTTTCCCAGCGAGAGCAGCATTTCAGAACTCCCTTGCGAAAGAAGGTAATTTCGGCGACAAGTGCGCACACCTGTTTTTGCTGCACGGTCACGCAACTTGCTGTCAAAAATAGACAGCTGTCCGATTGGAAAATGTAAACGGAGGAAACCACGGACTTGTCACCAGAATTACCTGAAGATTTCTGAAATGCCGCTCTCGCAGGAAAAAAAAAGTTACGTCGCTGAGTGCAAGTGCATAGACAAAATTATAATTAATTTTCTGAACTGAATGTAGCCCATTTGTCGCTGTTAGATCGCATAGGGGGAGAGAAGCCGTGTCTTCAATTGCCACTTGATTATTCTTAAATTCGAAAGCGTGTTAATAAGGGAGAACTATTAAGAACAAGCCAGGACTAATTGTTGCCAATAAAGGGATGGATTTTTGCCTAGGCAATCGTATAGGCAAGGGCAGGCCCTGACAAGGATAAAACCTCGCCAACTCCTGAGCTGTCGACTTCTCAGCTTGATTCATTTTAGCCCCAACCACCTATATCAATGTCTGGCTGAGTTTACGCTTAACAGAAATTTAAAAAAAGGAAATAAATTACTAAATGAAAGGTCATTCGTAGAATGACGACTTGTCGAAATCATGCACAGATCTCTGAAACAGAAAGAACAGAATGGAGTTGGTTTGAAGTCCATATATGTAATAGTAGCAAAGCTATGAACCAAAATGTGTTTTTAATGTTTTTAGTGAGCCTCACTTTGACCTTGACCTTTGACCTATGGATTAAAAAAAGTATAGGTTTCTGGCAATGAACAACTTCTATCATATGGTGATGTTTCATGAGCATAAACGACATGGAAAGGCTAAAAATGTGTGTTACTAACAAAAAGACAAACAAACTAAAAAAAATGAGTAAAATCAAAAGTTGAAAAATTAAGTTGTATTGTGATGTCATTTTGACGTGCTTGCGATGACGCTACTTCAAGTTTGATGCCATACTTCTTAAAGCATGGAACAAAATGGCGTTAAATTGACAATGATATCACAAATAGAAACAAAGTTATGAGTCAAAACATGATTTTGACCTTGCCTTTGAAGATATCAACTTCAAATGTCTTACAGCGACATACATCATATTCCTGATTTCAATAAGATATCAACATTTAGTCTATGCACAAAGGAAATGGTTTAACAGCAATATGAAAATAATGATCATTTAAATTGACGTCAGAAAAATGTGAATTACGTCACATCCGTTTGACCGATTGGGCTCAAATTTGGTGTGTGGGGTACTTGAACAATGGGCTATATGATGAAATGAAAAAAAATTGGTAATATCAAAAACGGAAAATTTTCATCATTTTTTGACGGCATTTTGACGTATACTTTGACCGGATGATTGTCTTTGGAACCCATAACTGCTAAAATGGGCTATGTATGGTGAACAAAATGGCATTGGATTCAAGTTGTTATCTCAGATACAAACAAAGTTTTCAACCAAAATGTGTTTTTGACATTTTACGTCACATTGGCCCTCATTTATCAAACTTGCGTACACCAAAAAAATGGGTGTACGCTAAATCAAGAATCGGAATGAATCAATCTGAACGTGAGCGAACGGTCCGCAAAAATCTCACGCCAGCTCTGACCAGGGGCCTCATGTACTAACAATTGCGTGGATTTTATACTTAATTATTGCGTTCGTTCATAAAAAGAAAAGTAGCATTTTGTAAAAAGTATTAAATGTATAATATAGCGGGCTACCAATTCAGCTTGCAAATTTGAATGAAAAATCTGAATCAACTTTAATTTTGCAAAAATGCTAAATTCTATTACTTTTTTGCATTTTTTCTAAAGCCACGTTTGTTCTCATACATCTGACATCCGCAAAAAAACGGATGCGAACGCATCTTTTCTGTTCCTACGCTCTCTTCATACATGAGGCCCCTGCAGGTGTACGCAAATCTGAAAACAGCGAACAACATGCAGGAACGAGTGCAGCTGTCAAAATGAGTAATAGGTCTATACTATATGCAGCGATGCAGACATCATGCTGTTGTTGTTCTTATTATTAAAATAAATAAATAGACTAAATAAATGAATGAATAAATAAATGAGTAAAAGCAGGTTGTTTCCAAATATAAGTGTAATTAATTTCTCTACACAGATGTGACGAGTGGCTGCTCGTTTTGTGTGGCACCCAATAAAATGTCATGGAGTGACACGGATAAAAGTACAATGAAGAGTGATTTCTGCAGACTGTATTTTACCAATTACCCTCATGGTGCTCGATCGTGCTCCGATCGAGGCGGGGGGGACTCATCCATGCCCCCACGGTGGCCCACCGGCTCGTATTCCCACGATGGAGGGGGAGCTTAGTGCTGTGACAGCTGGAGGTTCGAGTCTAGTTGGCCTCCACCGGTCCGTGTGCTATTGCAAACCGTTTTTTTGGAGGCGATCTTAAAATCGGACCACGTTTTTAACCAAAGTATTTGGATTGGCAATTACGTAGGCAAAATAACATGAAATATCGTGGATTTATAAATTGAATTTATTAAGGCTGATGTTATTCGCACTTTTACGTGTGGCCAATGCAAATTGTTTTTCTTGACCACACTTGTAAGTGCGCAAGTTGATGACCATTCTAGTGCCGCTTAGAAAGTATCGCTTAAAATAAGTTTGGCCAAGAAAAAAGTGTGGGCAATTGAGAAATGTGCGTTTTTGCCACGATAATAAGTGCGTCTATCAAGAAATTTGGCCATTTAAGTGCGTCAAAGCACAAAAATTAAGTGCGAATAGTCACTTCAATTTATTAATGAATTAAATAAAACCTCTGCTGCACTCCGGTTTTCCACTCCAACGGTGTTTACTACTGCAGCAGCAATAGTTTTCCAAACTGCATGCAGCCTACTGGGCTCCCTTTACGGGACTCTTAAGACTTCCAAATAAAATAATTTTGTTTTGATCCATCTATCGTCGGCCTGCTGATAAAACCTCGTATCAAAATGAAAAACTTTACAGGAGAGCAAAAAAAAAAAGTTTAATTTTGCATTTAAACCATACAATTCTCTTATGAAGCTATTTCAGCAATGTTGTGCAACCCTGTCAAGTTAAACAAGGATGTGCCATAGTTTGTCAAAACAAGCATTAAAGGAATTCCAGATCACTGCTTCTCACCGTTGAAAACACTGTAAGCAGCTCGCTGACTCATCCACAAGTATCATCCTGTAATTCATTGGTAACGCCTAACAATTCCACCCAAGCTTGCAATTCGTCATTCCCACGCGGCGCGCAACGGTGGCAGGCTATTACCATCACATTAGGAAATTAACTCAGAAAACGCACTCTATACATTTTCATCAAGCCTACTACCCAACTGATCCACAAATCGTGGCTATGAGCAAGTCTCACCAGTGTATAATTTATACATTACGATGATCTTCCCAATTAAATATAAGGGATACATTCATGGTCACTATGTGGTCTATCTGGTGTAATATGGTAGGATTTAATCCGTGGTCAATGGTTAGCTATTTCAAGATAGGGGGAGGAGCTCTAAAACAAATCATTTCCCACTGGTTTTAACGCAAGGTGCAGCAAAACATCGACTCAACGCAGAAGACCGAATGGAGGCTAAATTAATTTTTTTCTTTTCCCCCAGCCGGAGTGAAAGGTACGAAGGTGGCTCACCAAATGATAAATAATTTATGTCATATACTATTTAAAACAAAGTTGATTTTAATTAAAGTTTTTCTAGAGATTTGGCTTAACTGTCTCAATGGAAATCATGGCTACTTGAGCGCATTTTCATTTGATTATATTTGAAATATTTCGACCTGTGTACACGTGGGCTTTTTAGCCTATATTCGTGTAGTTTAGGATTACTGTAATGGCTTCTGTCAGCACGAGATGAAGTTACCCTCAGCAGGATAATCGTAATAGCCTAATAATGACGTAGATTCACTGAGTAAAGACAACTGGATGATCAAAGGATTTGTTTATAGATATTCAGTGCCTCCTTGTAGGAATTTGAAAAGTTCTGCTCAAAATTGCCTGACCCATAAGCACCGCTCGGCTGCTCACTGATGTGCGATAGTCTGAAATACTGGGAGTAGTAGTTTGATCATCCCAAGAAGGCACGTGTTCGATCCTGGGTATGAGACTGGACCCTTAAGGGAAATGGCAGGTAGTTGAAACTGTCAGTTTAATAAAGGAGCATTATTCGCTGTTGAATGGTTGACCTCCATATTTGTGACATTAACCTTGATGCCTCTAACTGTCATTGTTGCGTCTATTTCTCCATTAAATTATTTTCTTTAAAGCATGCACACTAAAGAAACGCAAGCAAATAGACCTTGTATGTGTGAAACAGTACAGTTAAGGGGTACATGTACTTTTGGATTGCTGATAACTATAACTTGCATTTTATTGTGCTTCGATGTTAAGGACAAAAGTGGACAAGCAATGCTACTGACCACAAAGGTTTCAGATGGAGTATATTCGCATTCTCTTTTACGCTCATTTTTATTAATTTCAATGGACAATGGGAGATTTTTTTTTTTTTTTTTAAATCTTTGACGCATAAAAAATAAATGGCTTAAAAATGCTTTCATTTCCGTCAACCCAGCATGTTTTCTTGATAAACCTGTATGACATGGTTAGGTGTTCGATTGCTTTGTAATTCAAATACCTGCATTACTGCTGCTAGCCAACTAAATGTGCGTAGTTCCTGACATCATGGAAAGCAATTAATGGTTTGCTTGTATTTTATAAACACGAATTAATTTGGCTAAGGTTTGGGTTTTTTTTTATTTTTACTTTTTTTCTTGTATACGATCTCCCAATTTTCCTCATGGATTACATTTTCTTCTCTCGTGAGTGAATAAGTCTGACAACAAGTCGGGAGCAAAAAATTTGTGGTGGTTTGTGTCTGCGAGTAACTATTTGACTGCAGCTTTGCTTGGGGGCGGGGGTGAGAATATGACTGTGGGTGTGTCAACTGGTTTCAGTTCGCTGTCATCTCTAATTTCACATTTGCAAAGCAATCAGATTCTTTGGCGCCATCAGTGTCTTTCATGTGTGTATTTCTCCTCCCTGAATAAACTAGGCTGTGTAATTGGGACAGTGCCCAGCCCCTAGGTAGTTCATACAAACCAGTCATGAGGTGCACTACGGTAAGACAAGCCTCCTGTTTTTAATCTGGGTTTCTTCTTTCTTTTTTTTTTTTAAAGAGGAATTCGCACTTGTTTCGTAGTAGGGGCAGCAGTAGTTTTAGTTAATCTTTTTAAACCTATGGACCAATGTACGGGTTAGTCAAATACAGCTGCTGTATTCAAACCTGTGGATTTTCAGTCCAATTTTAAATTTAAGTGAAGATTCCGAGGCTACCAACGATTCCAAATATATCCTGTTGAATTACAAGGAAATGTGTGTAAAGTGTTGTGTTCAAAATGCAAATATCTTGCATTTGAAGTAATGCAGTTTCCATAAAAACATGGTGTGCTGGGTGTGAATATTTTCAATAGAAGTGTGATGTTTGTTGCTTCAGTGAGGTGCGTCAACGAGCAGATACAGAATATGTATGTGTCATTGTTCCGCTTTAGATTAATTAATTAATTCATTCAATTTATTTACTTATTTATTTTTACGGTGAATCTTCTTTTGGAAAAAACTTGATTGAAAAAGTAAGGGTCTAAAGGCAGTGGTCTTCAACGTTGTTCCTTGACACCCACTGTGTATGCTGAAATTTTTTTTTTTTTGTTCCAACCACAATTGTAGTCACAGGATTTTAACAAGCTGTTAATATCTTAATTTGGTGTTTTTCTTGTTTAGAGTTATTTACTCTCTCTAGCCAAATGTTACATAGAAACATCCATACATGCCATGAAGAATAAAATACTCTTGAAGTAGTGTGACTATATCTATACTGCAAGAAATTTCAAGTAATTTAACATTTCAAACTGGTCAAATTAGACACTGAGGAAATCCATAAACCCCAAATTAGGCTGCTGGACACAACTGTTTCAAGTTACTTCAGGTGAACTTAATTAGATTAACAAAACTGGTTTGACTTTTTTCTCCATTTGCTTATTAAATAAATTTGTCATGATGTGGCAAACAGTTTTCACTAATTAGGAGCCAACTAAATCTTTAATTTGATTGGTCACATTGTTTTCTCATTTTATGCTATTATTTCCAATACATTGCAATGTGGGTATGGTGCGTTGGTTTTTATTTTTGATGGCAAACATAGAGATTTCTGATAACTTGTGAGCAAAGAGGGCACATAACTGCTCTAAAGATTAAATGCACTTAAAGACAAACAACTTTTTAAAAATCAGCAGTGACAATTGCAGTTGGAACAAAAACCACCATACTCAGTGGGTCCCCAGGAATGACGGTGAGGACCACTGGTCTAAGGGGTCAAGTGTTCATTCATCAGTTTCAAAAAGATTTTTAGCCAGTTGTCCTTGTGACTGTTTTCCTAAGTCCAGATCTGAGAGTGAACTTTCAAAACTGCCTCAAACTTCATTTGGCAAACCTTGCCCCGTTTTTGTGTTAACAACTGTAAATTTAAAAGTAGGCAATGCATTTTCTTCTGATGGTAAATCTTTCAATGAATTTAAAGGAGCTGTGTCACAATTACTGTGCATACTCACAAATTTGAACAAGTCTGCTTCCATTCTTGCAAATCATTGTTTTGCATTGTATTTATATCCCCGCACGCGGATATTATGTTTTTGGTCCAACCGCCGCACTACGTGTTAACGCGATAACTTCAGTAATATTTCAATTACAAATTCCAAATTTTGCATATAAGTAATTATCATAAGGAGGAAGAACTCATTCGATTTTGCCCAATTTACGATGTCTAGATTGACCACCAGGGGCCAAAAACAGAAGAAATCACTGTTTTAATCATATCTCTGGAAATATTTGTCCAGTTGACCTCAAATTAAGTGCAAATGAAAGGTCATGACCTGAGGATGTCTCCCGATGACATTATACCTGTTTGGTTCAAAATTTTGACACAAGGTGGAGATTTGTCACCTAAAATTCACCATTTTTGCTATATCTTTGGAACCATTTCTCCAATTGACATGAAACTATGTGCAACTGCAAGGTCATGACCTCACAACTTGTCAAATGATGACATCGCACCTGTATCGTTCAATATTTTGCCACCAAGTGGCACTTTGTGATGGAAAATTACCATTTTGGCCATGTCTTCAGAACCATTTGACCGATTGACCTGAAATTAAGTTCAAATGAAAGTCTATTCAAGGATTGGAGGCGTTCGGGGATATACCCCCAGCCGTCGCCTCCGACGGCATAAGCCTAGTTATATATTTGCAAGAATCACTAGCAATTCCAAAACTTTGGACTGTATTGTATTTTAGTAATTATTCAGTTGGTGAAATTTTGGTATGTGATTCTCTTACTTTCAGAATAGCTGATGGAGGTTAAACCCCTCATTTTTTACGGACTGAAGCCACGGACCTGGAACTTGATTGCCATTGGATGATTGGCAGTAAAAGAGACCCACACCCTCCTGTAACTTTGTGAAAGGGGCAGCCATGGCCGAGCCTTGTCCACAGGAGGAATCGGGCTCCGTGGAGACCGTGGAAGACCAGGATGGGTGCTTGACAGTGGATCACGGCGATTTGCCCAATGGCCAGGCCCATATCACGGCCATGACAGGGGAGGAGGCAAGCTCCAACCACGCCAAGCAAGGAGGTCCCCTCCGAGGACTGTGTAAGGCCATCCAGAAGAAGAGGAACTACATCAGGATCTCTATAGAACCCACGAGTGAATGCTTGCCCCTGGAGTGGTGGAAAACTGGTGTTGCGTTTGTATATGCCAGCTTCAACCTGGTCCTGACTACTGTCATGATCACTATGGTACACGAGAGGGTTCCAGACAAAGATACCTGCCCACCCTTGCCTGATAAGTTCTTTGACTACATTGATCGAGTCTCATGGGCTTTTACTGTGGCTGAAGTCAATGGCATGGTGCTGGTGGGGTTGTGGTTTGTCCAGTGGCTATTCCTCAAATACAGGTAAGTGGTGATGCTCTTAGTTTCCTTTCCTTCCAAAGCAGCATTTGCATTTTTTGGAGTGAAGGGTTTTTTCTCTGGTAATTATAATTCTGTCTGCAAACTCACAAGTTTGCTGTTCGTAGCAGCTGTAAAAAATCGACATCTATACTTTGGCCCTGACACACCCTTCGACCTACTGAGTTTGTGGAGAGCCGGCAGTGTCAGGATATACCCGCCTTAGGGGAGATTTGGGACTCTGAGCCCAGGTGGATGCTGGGGTGGAGGTGGGATGCTAACAAGCCAGTAAAGAGTGATGCAGCACAGTAGCAGGTAGAGGAATGTTCTCCTGCAAAGGTGGAGCAGGAAAGCAGCTTGTACAGCCCACCTACCAAAGGGGCAGAGCAGTGTCTGCTGGGAATGTGGGCATTTCTGTAGTTGTCTGTCAGAACCATCTCCACAAGCTGCGCCCAATTTATTAAATTTTGATGAAGTTTACTTATTGTTCAAACGGAACAGAAATTAACCCTTTAAAGTGCTTTCCTTTGAGCAAACTTCTCGCCAAACTGAAACGCTTGGTCTCGCATGAAGGGTGACACTCAGTTGATTGCTCTCTAATGGTCAGAATTGCTGAGAATATTACCCAAATTGAGTAACAAGACTGGAAATTGAATTTCTTGACGGAAAAAGATTCTTTGTTTTCTACTTCCCCTGTGGCACGGTGACCAATCCTCATCAGCCTATAGAAATAATACAGCCACAGCCAACAACTGCAGGCTCAAATGTTGTAAATCTTTGACCAAAACTGAATATTTTTGGATTTTTTCCCTTGGCTATGTTCGTGTATACTTCATCAAACAATTTTGGAGAGTCAGAATTTCCCTGCGTTACTCGCCCCAGTCATGTTCACTTTTACCGTAGTATTGCAACTTCCTACTTTCTGGTCATTTTCCCTATATGGAGCTAAATTTTCACTCAAACATACTCTTCCTATTCCCTGCACTGGTGTACGATTTGTATATGTGTAATAATCGCTTCCAAAACTCGATCGCTTCTTTGACAAGCCCCCTCCCCCCCTTGTCGGGAACCATCAAAACAATTCCTCCTCATAAGAATTAGTCCCTTGGTTACCATGCACATCTGTCTTTTGAGGTTTCAGACCACTGGCTGTTTGTATTCACTAAAAGAATTTGATTTTCCTGTCATATTGGAATGAGGGCTGATGGGCTAAAACACTTCTTGTCCTGTTAGATCAGCACATAATTGCATGTGGGTGCACTTTCTTTATTTATTTCTAAAGGGCTACTGTACAATGCACAGCACCGCATAATGAGTAAAAAAAAAAAAAAAAAAAAGAAGGTAATTGAAAATTCACGGAGACGCTCAGCTACTACCTCTCTGTTAAAATCAATTTAGTGATTTTTTTTTTTTTTTTTTTTTTTCCTTAGCTTGCTTGCTTTACTTATTTAAAAACTGGAACGGGTTTTATTTTTTTTTTTTTTTTTTTTTTTTTAAATTATTTATTTCTTAATCTCTGGACCGCTACCAAGGTTAGAATACCGATTTCAACATATTTTGACTAATCTGAACAATGCTAAACTATTGAACCCTTGGGCCTGCTTAGTCAGGCTGAGTGTCGTTATGACAAATTTAAATGCTATTTTTGCTACCTTTTTATTCATTAAATTGCTTATGCAGTTAGAATGTGGAGTCCTCAAACTCTTGAAAGATGTATAATTCTTCAATGTGGCAAAATATTTGGCGGTATATAAACGCATTTATGTCCAGTTGCCTGCCCTCGGACCAATTCTTGTGAAAGGGTTAAACTGTACATTTGAAAGCAACGTTTAAATTCAGGTTAAAGCCTTGTTTACTTTTAATTCATTTAATCTCAAAGATGCAAATTATCTACAAATGCTGCAGTGATTACTGTATGTATGGGGACGCATGTCATTTCTGTGTTTAAAAACTATCTCTCTGTTTGAATGACGCCAATAAAGACCTGTCCTGTCTATGAAAGTGGCCATATGTTTGACACCATTCCTACGAGAGTCCTGAAAGTTTAGCTGGACATTTAAGTAATGTATTGCTCCTTGTAATACTGTAGGCCAGACCTTCAAAGTGAATGCTGAGTGGTCCCATTTTTCTGCGTTGGAAGTAAATTTGACCAAAAAATGGCTGGGGGTCCCCCCTGCCCCCCGCATCTTCAGTATGTGTAAAATTGAAATGTATCAAATATATTCATATTGGATTTGTATCATTTATTTCTAATTTTAGAACACAGGAAATGCAATAATACTTAATTGTCAAGGCTTTTTCATAATTAAGCCTACGGCAGTAAAGCATTAGCATTTTGGCAGCTAGGTTATTGTAGGTCAGTTGGGTTCATATTTGATTCCAAAGCACTGTTTGTGTTGCAGTGCTTTTGGATAAGTTCCATATAAAGTCCAAGATTTATTTGCACTGTGTTTGAATCCTGTAACCTCTCCAATGAATCTTTGCCCTGTATTTTGTATTTGCAGGTCAATTGTGGGCAGAAGGTTCTTCTTTCTAGTGGGAACTCTGTACCTCTACCGGTGCATTACCATGTATGTAACCACCCTCCCTGTCCCAGGCAGGCACATGACCTGTGCCCCTAAGGTGAGCGCAGCCTATAGGCATCATGTAACGCTAATGTTCGGTGAAAGGGCCTGTTCACATTTGCTTTTTCAATAGATATTTTCAGGAAACAAAACTGCATGAAGGGGCAGCCATTTTGATTCCACATCTGCTGTATTAGTGAGTCGCTTACATGATGGAAGCAATTGCATTCAATTTACTATCAGGGTTCGCACAGCCTTGAAGAGTCCTTGAATTTCGCGTGATATTGGAAAACTACTTGAATTTGAAAAAGCATTTAAAATACCTTAAAGTGCTGGAAGATTTAGAACAATTACTTGAAAATATGAAATATATATATATACTTAATTTTTACTTTGAGCTTAAAGATGAGAAACTTTTCGTATTTTAAAATGATATTTTGTTTCTTGCCATTCAAATTACGAACCCTGAATGATTAGGAAGCTTATAAGTGAGCTCATGGTTCTGAGTGTGCGTGTCAGGAGAGTTTGTTTCTACTTCTGAGTCAGAGGTCAAAGCACATAAAGAAACGCGCGCCTTGGTGGGTTTACCATGGGGGCAACCCTACTGGTTAGGTAAAGGAGCTTAGAGCTCTTGTGTATGGGGCACAAGTGTTCAGTGTGGCACCGAAAATCACGGCAAAACAGGCCAACGGTGACGGTCATCTACCACGATGTCATCCAAGTGGGGTCATTTGCGAAAAAAAGTAACATTGTTCATACAAAGATTTCAGCCTGAAACATGGCCAAAACAATCGAACGGAAAGATGTTGATCAAGTTTGAGAGTGACAAAGAAGTGAAGAACCATTTCAAATGGGCCTGAATGGAAAGAGAGGTTGGAGTGAATGGTACTGTATCATCATTAAGCGAGTTCTTAGCGAAGGTCGAGTGTCAGGGAAAAGCCCTGCACATGTTGGCCCTCATTTATCAAACTTTCATAGGATCTGATGTAGATTCTGGTGTAAATATCAGCATTTGCCAGGTGTCACGTCTGATTTACTAAAAGTATGTACGTCATTGATTTCGGTGTAGAACTGGCATGGCGTTGATAAATCTGGTGGCTGAAACCATTGTAATTTACACAACATACCCTTATAAATTCATGCTCCGGGAGGCATAGTCCTGCCCACTTTACAGCATGGACTCGCGAAAGACGGCAAAGAAGAAAGAACTTCACTGAGGAGGAAATATAAATTATCACGTCTGAGGTGGTGGAAAAACAAAATAATTTTATTTGGAAGGCTTAAGAGTGGCATAAAAGGAGCCCAGAAGGCTGCAGTTTGGAAAACTATTGCTGTTGCGGCAAACACCATTGGTGGAAAACCAGAGTGCAGCAGAGGTTCGATTTAATTAATTAATAAATCGAAGTGCTTGGATGCACTTAAAGAGCGAATTGTCACAAAAATTGATCGAAATTCGCGTTAGACATACTTATAAGTGTGGCCAAGATGCACATTTCTCCATTGCCCACACTTATTTTAAGTGTGTCCAAAGCTAAAAAAATTTTCCTTGGCCCAACTTATTTTAAGCGGCACTGGAATGGTCATCAACTGGCGCACTTACAAGTATGGCCAAGAAGAAAATTCAGCATTGGCCACATGTATAAGTGGGAATAACACTGGCCTTAAATTCAATTCATAGATCAATGATATTTCATCTTATATAGCCTATATAACTGACAATCCAAATGCTTTACATGGTCCGATTTTAAGATTTTCACTGCCAAAAAACGGGTTGCTGCGCTCAGCCGCAGCAGCGCACGGACCGGTAGAGGCCAACCAGACTGGAATCTTAGCTGTCACCGTTCAAGAAGCGCGTGGCAGCACTAATGGGCTCCCCCTGCATCATGGGAATGCGAGGCAGTGGGGACACGGATGAGTGAGGCGAGTATTACTCCTTGACATTTTATTGGGTGCCACACAAAATGAGCAGCCACTCGTCACTTTCCTGGAGGAGATCTTCTTTGTGCCGAAACTTCCTCTCACGTCGGACAGAAGCTCATTCCTCTAACAATAGCAGATTTGCCATTGTCAAAATGTGATCATGGTCAAAGTGTCTGTAGGCCTGTATATACTGAGCAACAAAAGAAATGCTAGTGAGCTAGTTAGTTAATGTAATCTTATGGTTGCTCAGTCAAAGTGACCGCAAAATAAATGTTTGATGAAACAAGTGTAAATGTGCATGCGCTAGTGATACATTTGATTTTCTAAAATAATTATACACAAACTCATTTTCCAGTCTGCCTTTAATTGCCTCTTTTGTGGTTCAGTATATATCTGACTGGATGAGGATCTGACATACCACACTGCATATCTGCCAAGCCATGCATTGCACTATGGCGAAAGCTTTAAGGGTTGATTAGTAGAATCAGGTGTGCAACAGGTTGGATAGAGTGAAAGCTCGCACCCACTGTGGCTCATTCTGGAAAAGAGTGAGTATCCCTGGTCTATTTATTCATTTTACTAATAAGAGCAACAACAGCATGACGTCCGCATTGCTGCATATGGTTAATTACTCATTTTCACAGCAGCACTCGTTCCTGTATTTTGCACGCTGGTCTCAAATCTGCAAACGCCTAGTTAGACCTGGCGTGAGATTTTTGCCGACCGTTCCTTCACATTCTGACTGATAAATGCCGATCCTTGCGGGAGATTTGGCGTACACCCATTTTTTTTTTTTTTTTTTTTTTTTTTTTTTTTGGTGTGCGCATGTTTGATAGAATGGATGCACTAAAGTGATAATAAACAAATGTAGTTGGTACTTCATGATTTTGTTTATAATTTACTAGTAAAGAAAGTGTTTGAGAGCATTTGAGGGGTCCTTGAAAAGTGCTTGAATTTTGTTGGCTCTGGGCTGTAGTCAAGCTACATTGAACACTCATATTGAACCCCCCCCACAAATGAATGTACTGTTTCAGTTCAAATCATCAATATTGAACATATGCTTTACCAGGCCAAGCCCCCCTCCCCCCACTAAAGGCTTGGCCTCAATATATTTATCTTAAGTGATGTCTACTTTGACTGTCCTTTCAGTGATTATTTAATCTTTGAGAATCAAGGCAAAAGGAGTTCACTGTTTGCTCAGTAAAAAAAAAAAACTAGCAGACCCTGTGGCCCAGCTGAACCAGGGATGTGTAGCCCTGTGGTTAATGGAAAGCAAGGATATGCATGGAATTACAATAGACAAAACAGCCGTATTTGTACAGCGATGCAAACTTAAATGGCTATAATCCCAACACAGTGCCCTCTATAAATGCAAATATCCCCAACTGAAAGCTGCCTGTCTGCGCTTTTAATTTGTGAATGCAATACATCCATGTGAAGTGAAATCTAGGAATCACAGCCTTTTAAATTGGTACGGCCCAAGTGTGCATGTACCTCACCATATGTAGATATATCTGAATTTAGCATCAGATTTGTATGACTGATTGTTGGTTGATGGGCTCTCTTACAGCTGTATAGTGATTCCTGGGCGAAAGTTCATCGTATCCTACGGTTAATCTCTGGCGGAGGTCTGTCCTTGGCCAGCTCTGACCTCATGTGTGGGGACTTCCTTTATAGCGGACACACACTTATGCTCACCCTAACTTACCTGTTCATCAAGGAGTGTAAGTTCCTCAGATTGGACACACATGCTTGCCCTTACTTGCTTGCTTGTTCATCAAGGAGTGTTAGTTTCTCAGATGTATACAACCCCAGTTTTGAAATAGTTGGGACGAAGTGTAAAATGTGAATAAAATCAAAATACAATGACTTTCAGATCCCATCAGCCAGTAAGTTATTTGCAATAGAACATAGATGACATCTCAGATGTTGAAACTGACACATTTTACATTTTTATCCACAAAATGAACTTAAGTCTTAAAATTGGGACACAGTCAAAAAAGGGGCTGAAAAAGCTATTAATATATAAGAGAATCAGCTGAAAGAACATTGAGCAATTAATTAACTGGGATCAGGTATGTAACATGATTGGCTATAAAAGGCATGTCTTAGAGAGGCTGAGTCTCTTAGAAGTAAAGATGACCAGAGGCTCTCCAACCTGTGAAGGTTTGCATAAAGAAAAAAAAAAAAAAAAATGTGGAATAGTTTTTAAAGTATGTTCCTCAACGACCTATTGCAAATGCTTTGAAGGATCTTATCATCGGAAGTGCATAACATCGTCAAAAGATTCAGAGAAACTGGAAAAATCTCTGTGCATTAGGGACAAGGCCAAAGACCTTTACTGGATGCCCATGATCTCCGGGCCCTCAGACGCTACTGCATCACTCACTGGCATGATTCTGTCATTGACATTACTAAAAGGGCCCAGGAATAAGTAAAGAAACCACTGTCTGTAAACACAGTTTGCCATGACATCCACAGATGCCACCTAAAACTCAATCATGCAAAAAGGAAGCCATTGTTGAGCATGATCCAGTAGCTCCGCCGTGTTCTGTGGGTCAAGGCTCATTTATAATTTACTAGCAAAGTGGCAAAGTGTCCTGTGGTCACAGGAGTCCAAATTTGACCTTCTTGTTGGAAATCATGGGCGTCGTGTCCTCTGGGCTAAAGAGGAGAAAGACCACCCCTCCTGTGATCAGTGTTCAGTTCAAAAGCCAGCATCTCTGATGGTATGGGGATGCATTAGTGCATATGGCTTGGGACACTTGCATGTTTTAAAAAGCACTATAAAAGCTGAAAGGTATATGAAGGTTTTGGAGCAACATATGCTTCCCCTCCAGATGACATCTATTCCACAGAAGGCCTTGTGTATTTCAGGGGGACAATGGAAAACCACATACTGCAGCTACTACAACAGCATGGCTTCGTAGTAGGAGAGTCCGTGTGCTGAACTGGCCTGCCTGCAGTCCTGATCTTCCACTGATTTGAGAACATTTGGCGCATAATTGAACAAAAAAGTCTGTCAAAGGAGACCCAAAACTCTCCAGCAGCTGGAAGCCTGTATTAAATAAGAGTGGGATCAAATTCTAATGGCTAAACTCAAACTTGTCTCCTCAATGCCCAGACGCTTCCACTCTGTGTTAAAAAGAAGGGATGCTACACCATGGTAAACAGGCCCCTGTCCCAACTTTTTTGAGACCTGTAACAATCAAATCTGATATTAGTTTATTTTGTGGATAAAATTGTAAAATTTCTCAGTTTCAACATTTGCTGTTCTCTGTTCTCTTGTGAATAAAATACTCGCTGGTGTGATTTGAAAGTCATTGCATCTGTTTTGTGTGTGTGTGTGTGTGTGTGTGTGTGTGTGAGAGAGAGATATATATATATATATATATATATGAGCATGTAAATGTGGCTACTGTATGCTAAATGTAGCTGTTATTGTGGTTATCAAATCAAAACCTATCTAGGAATTAATGCAATGGGAGAGATTGTACACATGTAGAAGTCCAAAACTTAAGCTACAGTCGTCATAGATCTGTCTTGTGAACTGTCCTACATCCAAACTTCTGTGCAGCCAGAAGGTTTGAGGCTTAATCTGTTACCATGTTACCTGGTTTCACATCTGAATAAGACTGAGCCATATTGGTGGATCCACAATTTTCAATTGAAGCACCTATTACTAAAACCCCATAAGTCACACTTGACTTGACTTGTGGGGTTTTAGTAATCAGTGCTTCATTTCTTGAAAAACATTTAAAAGTATCATAGTCTTGGTCACTGGCTTGTGATGGGTGTTTTTTTTTTTGTTTTTGTTTTTTTTTTAATGGATGCAGCTATGTTTATCTGGTCATTTCATGAAACCATGAACTTTGTGCATGGGCATGGCGAACATCTGCGAAAGGGTCTAAGTGCAAAGGCAATCCAATGGAACATTTATATGCCATTAAAAAAAAAAAAAAACACCATATTATTCACTTGGCTTAGATTTCCAGTTGAAATAAGGTATTTGATTCAGATTGAGGTGTTCTTTGGAGGTCAATTCATTCGGATCGAGCTTTAATTTCATAACAAGTGCTCCATGTGAATGTGGTTAGTGACTGTTTTTGAAAGTTTAAGAGTAATAATTAAAATAAGGATTGGAAGTTGCTATCAAAGGTAAATGAGATGTGATACTTCCAAAAGATTTTATTGCCGATTGATTTTTATATTTGTAAGTGATCATATGCATTTATAACCTTCAGATTCCCCTCGCACTTTCTGGTGGTACCACCTATTTTGCTGGCTGCTAAGCATTGTGGGAGTGGTGTGCATCTTGGTGGCGCATGAGCACTACAGTGTGGATGTGGTAGTTGCCTACTTCATCACTTCTCGTCTCTTCTATTGGTACCACACTATGGCCAATGTGCAGGTGAGATTTAGCTGTCAACATTCTGATGGCAGGTATGCCCTTTGGAGCAACTGCAAGTGTGTTTTCTTTCTTTCTTTTCAAATTTTCAGTTTTGTCTGAAAATTTCACTGGATGCAGAGCAGTGGTCACCAGTCCTAGGTTTGGGGGGCTATCATCCTGTGGGTTTTAACTTCAGCCCTGGTACACACATCAGAAGTTAGAAGTCCTGTTTAGCTGATATTTAGTTGATTCAAGTGTGCCAAATTAAAATGGTGGTGAAAACTGACAGGATGGTAGATCTCTAGAAACAGTGGTGGTAACCACAGTTCTCAGCTCAGCTTTTCATTGATAATGGCAGGATGTATAAAATTACTTATTGAAATACAACCCCAAATCAGAAAGTTGGGATGATGTGTTAAAACTGAAAGCAGGGGATTTGTAAATCATCTTTCACTTATGTTACATTAACAATACGATGGTACATTATTTGTTTGAATTTTGTAGATTTTTCAAAACATCAGTTTTCTTTCTTGCCAATATATTTCAAGAAGTTGGGACAGTAAATGATTTACTGCTTTGGGATGTTAAAAGGCATGGCAACATTACAATCACTAGGTGTCTTCAGTCCCTCAATGATTTGCGCTTCGGGCGTAAATTTGTCCTATTTTTTTGTCCTATAGTGTGCAACAGTACATGGTCTTTGTTGCTTTTTTTTGTTCCAAGTGTTTTGTATTAGAGACAAGTCCAGCCTGCAGGCAGGCCAGTCCAGCAACTGCACCCTCCCTCACTCCGCCTCGCCTTTATAATCCATGCAGAATGCAGGAAAAATGTCATCTTGAAGGGAGCGTTTGTTGTTCCAAAATCTCAGCATACTTTTTGGCATTATGGTGCCTTGCCAAAAGTGCAGGTTATCCTTGCCAGTGGCACTGACACAAACCAATACAGTGATTGAGCTTTTGGACTTGTTGCTATGTCTGAATGGTCCCTGTCTTTGGTCCAGAGCACACGGCATCCTATTCTTCCGAGAAAGTTCTGAAATATTGATTTGTCTGCAACAGTATATACTTCCACCATGTGAATGTCCATTGCAGATGCTACAGAGCCCAGAGAATTTGACAGCACTTCCGGAGACTAACATTAAGGTTTCTTATTGCTCAAAGTTATAATTCTTGATTCAGAGCCATCTGATTGATGAGAGAATGGGTTTCCAGCTTGGGCTTGTGCCCTTGCCCACTGTGCACAAAAAAAAATCCTCCAGATTCCTTGAATCTTTAATTACATAATGCACCATACAAGTCCATACAATTGTCCCAATGCTTTTTGAAACGTGTTCCAGTTGCCTCGACAAAACATTAAATATCTTGTCTTCATTCTGTCTGGAATGAAATACAAGTCAAAGCGAATTTAGAAATCACTAATTTCCTTTTTGCTTATTTTTCATACTGTCCCAACTTTTCTGCATTGGAGTTGTAAAATACAAACAGTGCTACAAGAATTTTTGTGGAGGGAAGGATAACCAAGTTTGAATTGTATTGGAGCTCATGAATGCAAGGTGTAATGACTTTGTTTTTCCTGTTTTCCCTATGCCTCAAACATCAACAGGAGCTGAGAGACTCAAAATACAACTACCTAAAATGCACCTGGTGGGGCCGTGTGTTCACGTTCTTTGAAAAAAACATACAAGCTCCGGTTCCGTGTACGTTCTGCTGGCCGGTACCCTGGCGCCCCTCCTGTTTCAAGAACGCCTGCAAGAGGTACAGCGTAGTGCAAAGCACACGAGAGGAGTGAAGAATGTGACAAGACTGAACTGGGCTGCCTCTACTTGCACATGTACTGCCGATGATGAGCCAGCACAGCTACTGTATTTATGAGACATGGGCAGGACTTTCTGAGCCATTGCTCAATACCCTTGGAAGTGTTTCTAAGGTGTGCAACAAATGCGCGTGTTGAATGGGCAAATTCAATCACTGAAAAAATTGTACATAACATTAATTTATGGTAGGATTTATGCATTTTGTTTTCGTGCAGAATGCTGGCAAATGTGCACCAACAAATGCATTTTAGATTTTATTTGGTGGGTATGTGATAATGATAAACACTGTCAATGTGGTGTTTTTGCAAAAGGGTCCTGATTTAAAGAGGTCACCATGATTCAATGTGGAGCCTAAGCAATGTGCTGTGACTGAAATTGTGTCCCAATCCTTACTAACAGTACACTAAATCCATATGAGACACAGCATTGCAGAGCAACTGAAAATCGGTTTTGTCCATGAACCCAACTTCAAAGCAGCAGGTTAAGTTTGAAGAAACCTCATTTGGAAACAAGTTATGAAGGCAAATCTATGTAAATGTAGGCTGATGTTGACCAGATACGGCCTAACTTGCCTTGCCAAGTCAATTATTTTTGAGCATTGACCAATGCATCATGTTCACTTGAAGGCTGTCTGGAGCCATTTTAGTGCATTGAATGGTAGAATGACTTTCCATATGTGGTCAACAATTACAATCTAAAGTTAATGTTGCAACTGAGAAGTGCACAGGACAATGTATACTTTTAAAAGTAGATTGACAGTCACAATATGCTGCCATTTTTCTAAATGTGCTTGGGTTTTTTTTCTGTTCCCCTTAGAGTATAGATTTTGGAAAATTAAAACTGCCCAAGTATTCGACCATGTCTGCTTTGGCTTGAAGTTCTTTCTTCAAACCTGTTTTTGAAGCAGTACCTCAGACCTGTCTTGTAATTTAACAACAGTGATTTCCTTTTTTTAACTTTTAGTGGTGACCATTGTCTAATTGAGAGTATTTGAACCTAAAGTACCTAAAGAACCTTTCTGAATTTTTAATTATCCCAACATGTATGGTTGTCAGTATTGTTAATAAATCACTATTTTGGTATGATGTAATAGAGTAATGTGAACATTTAAATCCCAATCACACTTGCAGATGAAACTTGTGTGAAATTTTGTTTCTCATCTCCTTGTTATATTAAAAATAAAATAATAACTTGTGCTGAAGTTGGATTTTGAGTTACTCTGCCTCAAAGGTTATGCGCTTTGACGTATTAATTGTTTTTATTATTATTATTACTATTGTAATGACTGCTGACACTGTGGAATGCCAAAGAAGTTCCCATCAATCAGGAAGTCTTACGAAGAAATGACATGCTGAGTGGTCCATGGTTTTGATCTAACCGATGCCTTCCATGTACAACCTCGAGTTCGGCAGGGTGGTCCCCTGTCGTATTTTCTCTTCCTGCTACCTATCAATTCGCTATTGAAGACCACGGCTGAGGGGAAGGGCATCGGAATCCGGTGGACCATATGGACTCAGTTGGATGACGTGGACTACGCTGATGACCTGGCCTTACTGTCCCACTCAAACCAGCAAATGCAGGAAAAAGCCAATCTATTGACTGTTACATCAGCTGACCTTGGACTCAGTCCACCAAGGCAAAAGCAAAGTCCTCCGCAATAATGCAACAACCAGTCCATTGCCTATTCTGATTGATGGCACAGCCCTTGATATGGAGAGTTTCACTCACCTGGGAAGTGTAGCGGAGAAGCTCTGGGGTCCTGACATCAAGGTACGAATTGGCAAGGCCAGATCTTTTTTTTTTTTTCTTTCTGCAACTCGAATGTTTGGCAAGCCTCTGATCTCAGGGCAGACCTGAAAATCCGAGTTTTCAACACAACTATTAAGCCCGTACTGCTCAATGGAGCAGAGCCCTGGAGGACAACAGCTGTCAGATTGAAGAAGGTCCAGATGCACCGGTTACAATGGGAAGCGGCTGGAAACACTTACCTGAGAGACAGAAGGTTGAAGAAGGATGGGCGGCAGCCTATGCCTCAGACAAGGCGAGAGGTGAAAGTGAGTATTCATTTTTCTATTCATACAATATCACTATTAAGTACATTGTCAATGTAGCCCTTCAGTGATATGTCATTTCTTAATACTTAATGACAGGTTTATATATTGGTCGTGATTATTTATTAAAGAGTGATTATTAATCAAGCAATATTGAACTGGAACAGCTTGAAACCAATCATGTTTTAGGGTCAGAAGCTCACGGCAAGTCATCTGAATATCTCATAACTGGCGTTTCCGCCAGGGGGACGTTGGGCTTTTGGAAGGTAAATGTAGGCCTATTATATAAAATTTAAAAGGCGGGACGAACTTTCTTTAACCACAAGAATGCCTATGTCGCTTCACCCTTAATTATGTTGTCTTCACTCTAGGCCAAAATGTGTTGGCACTGCTGATTGAAAAAGTAGGCTATTTCAGTCATCGCAAAAAAAATGAGCCCTTGCCATCGAGGTTCTGCATTCAAAAAATTTTGCATAATTTTTTTTTTTTTTCTCTGCAAATAAACGTGGAAAGTGGGTCGTGGCACACAAGGGTTAAGAGGTCTTGTTTATACTTGTCCTTTTCATGCCGTCTTCTATCTGGTATAACACATTTAGCATACTGTCGTCTGTATTTTTTCTGGCAATTCTCAGGGATTGCATTTTCCCCCTATGGGTTACTATAGAGATGGCAACAGAAATTATTCTGCACCATGTTGCAGGGCTTCAGACTGTTAACTGAATGCAGAGTCCTGCATCCAAGAACTGGCCCTTGTCAAATCAGAGCTATTTAAACTCAGCAGTGAAGGGAGCAATATTGTTCTAACTCCACTGATAAGCACTGCCGTGTCTAATGTGATCAGCTATATCCGCTGCTTCAACTATCAAGACCTGGAATTTTGCATTCTTATGCCAGACCTCATGGCCAGAGGGATGGAGCTCATCGCTGATCCATCAGGTATTGTCATCAACCTCTACCCGTGGCCCTACAAAGAAATTTGAAAAGAGGAGACTGATATCTCCAGGTTCTTGAGCAATCATGTCCCACCGCAGGTCAAGTCTGGATCCAGACAACCAAAAAATCCTAACTGGCATGTAGCCATTACAAGCAGCTGAGCAGCGGGACACAGCCGGAGCTGAAGGGGCGAGCTTTTCTGAGGATGACCTCTTTCACATCACCAGTGACCTGTTCGTTGCTGGACAGGACACTAACACTATACTCTGGATATTGTTGTACATGTACTTATACCCACATGTGCAAGGTATGCAACTGGACCTTTATCATTTGCCAGTTTTGCAATTTGCCATTTAGTTGGTCACCAGAATTTTTCTTTCCCCAGCATTCATCCTGTGATATCAGAGCAAAAAAGCACAGACATTCTCTCAAATAATGTTGACCATTACAAAGAAGCAAATAAAATGTGATGAAAATGTGCTGAGAGACTGTGCCACAATTTGCTTCATACAGAGTTCAAGCAAAGATGGTGTTAATGGATGGGTTGGACAGAACACCATCACTGGAGGACAAGGTTAGTTTGCCGTTCACAGAAGCAACCATCTTGGAGGTACAGAGGATGACAGCTCGGGCTCCCCTGGCTATATCTGACATGGCTGCAGAGACTACGTCACAGAACTCTGCATCCTTCCTGAATGATTCAGTGCAATATGGGGGGCTTAAAACAAAAATACAAATTTAGTCACCGATACAAGCATCCCACAAAGATTGTACATTTGTTTCCTGAATGTCTCATCAGTATTCAGCCAGGCTCGTTTCCTGGCACGTCTCCTTCAGTGTTATAAAATGGTGGCCATGACATGACAAAATGTTCTAAGGAGAAAAAAAAGGGACAATTCCAATCTTCATATGAAAATGTTTATTTACAGTAAAGCAGCAAAAGTCAGAAATACGTGTAACATACTCTGGGTTCAGTGAAGTCAAAGTGAACCCCCACACCTCCTCATAGTACATTGCTTATACATGAGTAAAACTTAAAAGTTGGCCAGACATTTTGATTGTATTAATAAATGAATGTTGATTACAGTCTCTTTGGATGAAACCGTTCTTCAATTGCTCACTCCCAGCCGCTACATGATAATTGATGACTATGCCAGTTATAGGTGCGACAAATCATTGTCAGAAATTTTCAAGTGTATAGTACTTAGTGTAATAATTGGATCCTGACCATGTGGCCAACAGATGTGATAGTGAGGGGAATTAAGGCCATTATATGTTATCGTTACACGCTGGACAAAAGTGCCACATTTTTTTTTGGAGATGCCCACGAGCGTACTAGATTTAAAATTTTTGAAAAATCCCATGCTCCAAAAAATTTGACCAGATTATGTGGTGAAAATCCAAGATGGCAGCTGAGAATGCATAGAGGTCCCTACACAGTAATATCACAGGCCATATTGGTGATATAGATGTATGCAACCTGTCTGTTTGATGGTTCATGTACTAAAAGTTAATTAAGCAAGTTTAAGCAAAATTTAATCACCAAGTTTATGAAACACTTGTGATCTTTTCTATATTTGCAGGTGCGAACCGACCTAGAACTGCGTTTTGTCAGGACAAACCTCGAGAATAGTGTCAACATTTTTGCAAGCACAAAGTTAAAAATAATCCCAGATAGCCAGCACCTTCGCAGAGGTGCTTACTATCTGGGATGTGTCTCTCACACACACACACACAAGTATGTGGTCAGAATGGCGATTTAAAACAAGTATTTGCCACTAACGTGTCTTTGTCCCCCGCCACAAAATGTGAAGTCATGTCAAAATGAGCAATCTCTCGGTGTGACCTTGAGAGTGATGCTAAGGTCACCAAAATCGACTGGCGCTGGGGTATCACCCTAATACATGTTGACATCAAATTTGAAGGAAATCCGTCAATTCATTCTTGAGATCTCGCTGACAAGGATTCGGGACGTACGGACGGTCGTGAATACTATGTCCTGCCGCTTCGCGCGTTCCGCGCAGCGGGGTACAAAAAGATGTTTTTCAGCTGTGTGTTTACATTAGAAATTGTACTTGGGATTTAATTCGGAGCGATTTCAAATTTTCTTTCCGCTTCTCGGCTCTCTAAATCTGAGTGTGAGTACATTCCGCCCATTGACTTGTATGGGAAAGAGAAGGGATGAAAAACAGGGATTGTGAAAGTTGGTTTCTCTGATATTGATTTAATGTACTAGAGGGTGCTTTTTATTTTGAATAAAAATGTTCATGTTGAGCTTTATCTTCATCTAGGAGCCTCTGATGTAAAAAATGAATAATTGCAACGACTTTCTTGTACTTCAAAACCTACAAATAGATGGGTCACACGCTTGGGTATCTTCAATATTGCTCATGTAGATTTTTTGCCAGGTTGGCCGCCATCGTGGCTTTTTACCACTTTTTTTGGAGTATGGGATTTTTGTATTCACTTTGTTTATAGGTACCAACAAAAGTTTGGTACTTTTGTCCCACATGTAACGATCTTAACCCCAATGCCCCTCACTATGACTGATTCAGTGTTTGCGACTTAGGTAGATTAGAACAGGAATGAGTATCTTACAATGTTGACTACACTCTATTCCTACAACAACCTGGTTTTCCGTCAGTTTTTTTGTAAGTACACCATTCTAGAGGGCACAGAAATTCCGCCATATTTGTATTAAACGCTCTGAGACGCTACTGTGTGGAAAGACCCAGATGTCTTCAATCCCTAAATGAAGACAAACACATTCAAAGAGTATGTTTCACTCCATTTGGCATAGGTAATGAGGTAGTTTTAACCTGCTTTATTGAACCCAACTGTATTTTAAGTTAGACCAAATCATAGGTGCTTGAAGAGTCTACCCTTCAATCTTCAAATATACAATCACATGAGAAGTGGGGCTACTGATGCCACTTTAGCATATGCAGTATTTTTGAAAGCCATGTTCCTCCTCACTGCTCTCACTAAAGCTCTTACAGCCCAAAACCAAAATAGTTGATCAAAAAAAAGAAAGTGAGGTACACTGTTGAAGAATCATTCTTCAGCCTTACATGCAGGCCCCAGGATGCGTATGGGGGAGCAGCTGGTCAAGATGGAGCTTTTTCTGATCTTCTCTGGCCTTATGCAGGTCTTCTCTATCCCAGAGAGCCTGCCTCCTCGACCGATGCATGGGACGTTTGGCCTGACGCTGGCCTCATGCCCATGCACAGTCTTGGTGATGCCATGTCATGCAAGACCCAGCTGAACGCTTACCAGCAAACTCCTCTGTGTCCAAATGTCCCAGTATTCTCAAGATGAACAAGGAGTGCACCGTTAGATCCAATCTCATGAACTCTCCCGGTATTAGGCGCACTTCAGCGATAGGAAAATGGCGGGCCCAGTTGGGATAAATGTCCTGCTGTCCCCAGTGTTTGAGAGTGCGGCAAATCAGAATAGAGCAAATAAAACTGCGTAAGACAACTCTGCCCCGAGCCTGATTTTAATTGAACTACAAATTTGACACCACATGAAAATGATAAAATATTCTGCAAAGAAATTTACAAATTGAAGACCTTGTATTTAAGGGAACAAACAGCACCATGAGACATTTAAGTCTTAGAGGTTATGCAGAGACACAATTTTGTTACATCAATTCTGTTTACAAAACTCACATTATATATTTTCTTGTTCTTTTTAAAAAAAGTAAGCAGGAGGCTGGAAAATTACTTCCAGGTCAAGTGCGGTCACTGTAATCACAGCAGGCATTAAGTAAGGGAGCACAAAAAGAAACTGAAAATAAAAATACTTTTAAAAACGTAAATCTTTTCCCCTCTCGTGTGTTTTTCATAAACTTTTTAACAAAAGCATTTTATCTTCACTAATTTCCCAACCTTAATTTGTGTAATCACAAATGTGATTTAACGCCTAAAAGCAGTATGGCAGCTAAGAACTTTCTCGCACTAAATCGTACATTTTTTGAAACATTTAAGTAACGCACAGTTTTACACATTCAAGTGTTCCAATTTATCTGCAAACTATGCATCTATACATGGGTACATTCATCCAAGTAACCTTCTTTCACAGTAAAATTTCTAAGTGTGATTGGGTACTCGAAGGCCATTTCAGTTGATCTTTAATTATTCCGTTGCGCAGATTTAGTGATTCTTTTGGCACTTTGCACTGGAGTACCCACTAATATGTATATGAAGGAAAAAATTTTATACAATCACCTAAAAAACCTTTTCCAGGTTTTTTGGCAATTGTAACGGTTCTTTTTGTCAATCAATGTCTTAATCCTCTTTCACTCTTTGGGGAAAAAGTTGTTTCCAAACAAGACTGGAGGAAAACTGGCGTGAATGTTGTTTGTTCACGAGCCATATCCTGCAATATATTCAATAGAGGATTATAAATGAAGTCCTTTTAAAAAGTGGGAGATAATATTAGCGATAAATGATCAAACTGTTCATTTTGGTCTCTGCCGACCTGTAGCTGAAGAAATTACTGGGAGTTCTCCTGGCCAGGGAACAAACTCTGGCATGCAGATGGCACCCCAGCTCTGGGTGAAGAACACCCTCCTTTTGATGATGCAGATGACACACCCATCAACTTCATGGTTAGCAGTTGATTGGTCCACTCCTGCCTCTCCTGTAACTGTACAATCCTGTCCTGAATACTGGTAGCTACACCAGTCTGTGCTCTGATGCTTCTGGTCAGTTCGCTCATGCATCTGTTGCCATGACATACTGCTTTAACAAGTGTCCGCTGGATGCTGTTATTCTCAGCCATTAGCCGACACTGCTCTCGCTGAGCCGCTAGAAGGTCGAGCTGCAATGCGGTCAATGCAGCTCTTGTGCTGGAAGCCTGACACTTCTCGGATTGCGTGGGAATAGTTTCCAAATTTATGGGAGCTTCTCTAGTGCTTTGTTGGACATCAAAAGGCTCTTCTGCCTCAATTTTTACTATGCTCCGAGTCTCAGTGGGGTGATTCTCCTCATTTGACTCTAGGAAAAGACACAGACACTCACTTTTTTGTATATTGAATTACAGATTGAAAATACAAAGATCAATTAATTACAAACTGCACAAGTTCTGCCCCTACCCAGTGCCAAATTTCCAAACGCACTGAAGAGTTCTGTATAAAGTAATTATGCCAAGGTTTGCCAATCCTATACAATTTAAAAAAAAACCTGTATCATCATGATTCAGTACTTAAAGGAGCAGTATGTAAGAAATGTATGTTGATTAATCATGAAATGGCCCTGACATATCACCAGACATTAAGGAATGATGTTAATTTCAAATACTTATATCACTGACAACAGTATTCCAGCCAGAATATTCTCATTACAAAAGCGAAGTTGCAGCCCACAACTAATGTTTATGTTGTCATTTTGTGTTTTGGCCTGTTGCGCCGCCCTCCACCTATCTCCCAATCGAAAAGTCAGTAGCATTTCGGCATCCAGGATGCCAGTTACCACTGAGCTCCAGCTACCAGAGTTTCAGAGCACAAATGTCTGACGTTACTAAACCTAAAAGGCCTTGTTATGATTCCAAAATACGTTGTGACAAAGTCAGAAACAAAACAAGGATCTGTATAGGACATGTTTTTGAAAGATGGAGACGGCTGAAAGCGGAGAAGTTGAAGACCGACTCCAAAGTTGCTCATTTTCTCCTGGACAGGCAAGATTCAGCTCAGTTTGGCTAACTTCATTCTATTTAATGTAGGCACGGACGTTTCAAATATTCTCTACAGTTGAATAACATTATGCATGTTCATTCATGGTACGTTAGTGCGTATGCAGGCGCGTCATCGAATTCATTAGGTAACAAATTGTTTGAGAAATAAAAACCGTGACTCGTCATTGCTTACATTAGCAATGCTTTATTAGAGTCTGTTTCTCTGGCATTCTGCTAAGAGGCTGTGGAAACCGTTCCAACATTAGTACAGCCATTATGGCAATAAATGAAATTGAGACGGTACATCGGTCAAATGAGTCCTCATTCATTCTTTACGTATATTATAGTATGGACTTTAGCGGGCTATCCACACAGAAGAGTGATGAGCAAATTGACCAATAGGACCATGGCTAAACTTAGTTAGTCATTAGTCTCGACCTTTTCTGAACTGAACACAACCCTGTGAGAGCAAATCATTGGTGATATTGAAACGTAGCCATGGTAGCTCCTAGTAGTAGACGTTCTTGTTGGACCTGGCAACCTAGCTAGCAACCTCTTGTCTGGGGTAGAGGAGGAGGGGATAACTGCGCACAGCAGTATTTTGAATGTGATTGCAGTACCAGTTTTGGCCACAAACGTAAATATGGCTCGTTTAAAAGGCATTTTATGTAGATATGCATCTTACCTTTGTTGCAGACTAAACATGCAGTGTCCAAGAAATTTACAGCCAAGCATAACAGCCACTAATTTTGCAGAATGAGAATGCCCTGTCCCATCTCTTGGAGCTTGAGTTAACCTCAGGAATCCAAACTGGTGCATATCTCAACAATAACTATGCAAGGGCATGGTAAACCTGAAGCAACATAGTCATGCTTGAAATGATTGACAGTACATAGCTATTATTCAAGTCCAGGAGCAGCTTTTTTATGAGGGGCAGGAAAGTACATTCACAATGCACATCATTTATATTCTTCTTTGCGGATGGTGAATTTTGTGATTTGTCATGGATTTTGAGACATCCCCTAGATCCTCCAGTCTCCGACTGTTCGATTGAGATGTAAATCAGCAAAACTGATCAAGTTACTTTCAAGATATTGCCCTGCCTACCGTAAAGTGTACGCCCAACACTGAATGCCAAATATGCACTGGTGCGTTCCTGCACTTGGAAGACATACGTTTCTGTCGGTTTCTTTGAGTTGTCACCTTGATTTCAGATTTCACCCTTTTCTGATGGTTTCTTTGAGTTCTGGTATCGCGATGACCCATTTCATGGCCATATATAATGGCAGACAGAAAAATAAAACTTTAAGCAAGTGGCAAGATGGACTTTAATGTAAATATACTTGATGTTCAAAGTACTTTCCAGCATGTTGTACAATTGCAAAGTGATTGTTGTTTCTGCCTGTGTTCTTAATTATGCTTCTGCAGTTTGATTTTATCGCATCTGTCCTGGTACATAAATCTGCTCCAGTTTGAGTCAAAATTCTTTTCCTTTGTATGGTTTTATTTAAATGGGAAGCTGTACAGATGTCTGGTTGATTTTTAAAAACAAAGCCAAAACAGTTGTATTTAGATGGAATCAATACTGATAATGGCACAAGTGAAATTACAAAATGTAATTGAGTTTTACAATTTGGTACCAGGAAATTTCAAATGGCATAAATAGTATGTGCCCAAATGGCAAATTTGGAGGATGGACCCCATACATGCCACAACTCTCTTACTTTGCTCTGCTTCAGTTTATTAGCATCAGTCTTTGCATAGGCAATTTTTAGATACTGTGCTATTGTTTTATGAGGATTTGGGCTGCAACTGCATCATTCTAATGAGATATTCACTCAAAAAAATGCAAAATTTTATGCGGAAATAATATTTTTCATTCATCCGGTGTTCCATCTTCATTGCCTCTGACACAGTAACTTATATACTGAGGTTTACACCTCTACAGAAATCGCCAAGGTGTTGTCATTATTATGATACCAAGATTACTAGTTGCAGAGACATAATAAATTAATTTTGGGCTTAAGAGGTTATTTAAATCTAGTGAATTTCTCAAGTTGAAAGCAGTCAAAAAAAAACAACACCACCTGACTGAAAAACTGACCTGTTTGAACAGTCTGACGTGCTGGTGCTCCAATGTCACTCTGTGCCCGAGCAAAGAGCACATCCAATGCCTCTCCCGCACGGCTCCCAACCAATGATGTGTCAGAAGACTGGCCGGGTCCATCCTGCAGCACTCGAGTGCGTGACTTGGCCTGACTGGTTTTGAATAACTGCGCAATTTGCCCGAGGATGCTGACCAGCTGCCCCTGGACCGCAGAGGACGCAGCAAACTCGTCCCTCATCGCCTGCATGTCGGCCCTCCTCAGCTGCAGCTCCTCCCTCTTCATGTCCAACTCCTCCCTTCGCTGCTGGCCCTCGCTCTGCAGCATCCTGTTGAGCGCTCCCAAATACGCCTGATCCGATTCCACCATCATCTTCTTCCACTCACTGTTCAAGCATGGTTCTCGTTTCCTCTTTACAGCTACAAGAGAAATTAATATCAGTTAAAACCTTAAGATACTGTGGTTTAGATTGTATAGACACTCCTTCCAGAGAGTCTGAAATGAAGTTTGTGAATGTCCCCAAATCTACCTAGCAAATCCATCAACATTCCTCGCACTGCTTTGTAGAAATGATGAGCTGCCACAAGAACTACAGCATTTCAAATTTGACACAAATGAGTTTGCCATCCCCATTTACAACGCAATCATATTTTATGTTCAACCTCTTCCGCTCCAAAGTTGTCGGCGAAGGGATACTGGCACTGCTCTCACCTGGCCTTACAGCGCATCATATCTCCAAACTCGATCCTATTTAGGCTTCTAAATTACCAACTAAGTGCTAATTTGTTCTGTTGCGAGGATCAATCCACATCCATTTCCCCTCAGTTTGCTTTATAGTTCATAGTTATAACTATCTAGCATTTTCCTGTCCACATTTATGGAGACAAACGTCTGCGTCTTATGAAAATTCTCAATTCCAGCAGCTCACAAAACCAAATATATTTGAAGACCACAATGGAAAACTGATCAGTCACATTTTCATGTTGTGGAGAAATGATGAATTCAAAATTCAAAATGATCTTAGAAACGAATATGCAAAAAATATTGAATATATAAAAAATAATATCATGTGATCATAAATATTATAATAATATATAAAATATACAAAAATGCAAAATTTGGACTCAAATCGTTTTTCCTTTGTGGTCTTCATTTATTTCTGCGTTCACGTCTGATCGGCTTGAGCCGTTTGCCACTCGTAGTCGTGCTAACAGCAAATTGATTGATCGATTTATTGATTAGTGAGTGACGCTCGAGTTTCATCACAACACTCTAAGATTCGCTTATCCAGGAGTAAAAATGCAGTTTTGCCGACTTAGGTGCGCGTGTTAAGGCTGCTCATGTGAAAATAAAACTCTGTCTACAACTACTGACATTACCAAAATGCAGGTTAACAGTCAACCTTTTTCCAAGTAAGAATTGGATAATATACTGAACTAGAAAAGGCTACATTTTCTGAGGAAAATTTGTGTGCTTGCTTCAGCGTGAAAAGTTGAAGACGGCTTATAAAATGAAGGTGCTTGGAAACTGAGAGGCAAGGAATTTGCTGAAGAAATATTTTGCCGCCCTCCTCTCAGCAAAAGCAGACATTTCTGCCCACTAAACTTAAGATAAAAAAAAAATGCTGGCCTAAGTTTAAAGACAGTTTATACTATCGCAGGCTCTGTTGATAAAATGACATAGTCTTTGATGTAAAAAGCAGAAATCAGTCACAACTTCTTGTTTTCACATTGAAACAATATTTTTCTGTTCGTTTCTACTGTACCTTCTCATTACAAAAGTAATGAAGCTTATTTGATTTGATTCTGAGTGTACAGCTGTCTCCTGTTCAAGAAGAAATGTTTTTAAATCAAAATTTGCACGAGTGTCATGGATCAAAACGTTAGTACATAAAACCAGATGTAGCCTAAAGTTTTAGGCCAAATGCATCAATGGAGAGGGGCCCACTGACAGTGAGAGTGTACGGGGCCCAGAATTAGGTGCTAGCCCCTGTACAATCCTGACCTTTACCCATCGCTATAGGGCTGTGCGATATGACCAAAATCTCATATCCCGATATAGGTTACCTGATATCCGGATAACAATATATATCACGATATAGAAAAATTTCTGTAATTTTCATAAATAAATAGTTTCTATAAAATCACCACATGGAAAGGGCTATTTCTTATTGCATTTAGAATTATGTATTTGACAAATAAAAGGTACTTAATCATATTTCATTCTTTTTCTCCTTTTATGTGTAACCATTGTGCATATTTTAAATTCAACAGTGAACAAAATATACAATTTGACTGTAAAATCTGTACATGCTTCCTGATGCTGGCACATTTCTTCCCAGGCAACAATGGCCCCCTGAGTGCACCATATGGAGCGACACTTTTACTTTTCTGTCAAAACTTGGCCACAGCTACACTGCAGGTGTGAGCGGCTCCTGAAGAGGCTCTCTGCACCTCTCCAAAACAAGAGCTGCATGTAGGGAGATGCAAGGCTGAGACATCTAATGCAGCGTAATTGATATTCAAATTACAGTTTTTGCGTGGACTATCACTTTAAACGGTGCTTTTATGCATGTTAGGCAGTCAGTTAATGTGGCCGATGCTCATAAACTCCCATAATAAATTACCGGAAACGACTTGATTTGTAACACAACGATATAAGCGATAGAAAAATGGCTCCTTCGTGGCACGATATATACATTGTCATATCGCATAGCCCTACCCATCGCGCTTCCCTTCAAATCGACAAATATTGCTCACAAAAAGAACGCCAGTCTAAAGTTATGTATGACGAGTGCAAACAATCAGAAGAAGAGAATATTTTAGGTGCCAATGAGAACCTAAGCGATTTCATGGCTATTCATTATTGCAAGGCAGTCACTCAGTTGTGAGATATGAAGGGGTGCAAGTCGCTGGTTTCCATATTAGCTGCAGGTTTAGCCTAGCCGATGTCAGTGGCAGAGTTTCCATTTCCTGGTTTTAATGCCTATTTTGAAGTTACGCATCAAAAAAGGTAGCCTAATGGAAACACCATTATTTGAAAATAAATCCTCTGATTTGCAAAAAAAAAAAAAAAATTTTTACGCGCGCTTGAGGTGGATTGTCACTTTTGCGAAACAGATGCAATTCGCATAATCTGAAATGGAAACACATTTTTCTAATAAACGCTGATGAGGAGGGTTGGCTCCGATAAAGAGCATGCACATGGCTGCTTAATGCATGTTATTCATAAGTAGCCATGTGCTTTCTCAGACTGTAACTCTACACTGTCCATATTCAACTTCCGCATATACTTCACTTAGTGGTTAAGTGTCTTTTTTGATATTATCAAAGATCAGTAGCACGATCGAGGGGTGCAGTCATTAACAGTCGGCAATGCCAGACTAAAAACACAGTCTGACAGTTCTCCATTTTCGCATTTGAGGTTGCCTAGCAAAGAAGTTTGTATGTGTTTATCTGACATAGGTACGCATGCACATCACTGCCGTTTAGAGTTATTTATTTGCTCTCAACCGCTTGAGGGAAACATATGGAAATGCACTTAATTTGCATTTAGTTTTAGCAAATTTTCACAAGATTCGCTTCAAATTTAAATGGAAATATAGCTAGTGTCTGCTGTCGAAAATATATTAGCAGCGATGATAATAATAATCATCATCATCATCATCAATAGCCAACACTATCCAGTAATAAATTTCGTAACAAACACCTAGCATGTTGTATGACAATTTCTTACTGACTTCGGGGTGGCATTGATAAACTTTTTCTGCGGCATTAACAGGGAGTGAATGTCGATTACAAAAAAAAAAATTATGTGCTTGTATATTAAAAGCGCTGTAGAGCTGTCGAAGTCGGTGTCCAGGAAGTGGTCACTGCAAATTACGCTAGACTCGCTCGGTCCATGCCACTTGGCTCGAGTTAGCCTCACTTTCGCGGCCCAAAGTTGTCTTCGAGCCTCATCTTTGGGGAAAGTTTGTAGGCTTACCGCGTCTTTGGTTGTTTTTCTACAACCCCCCCCCCTTCAACCGATTGCCGTGTGTCCAGTGGCATTAAACCTGGTTCTGAGGCAACAAATTCTCGCAGAATGCATGCCGAATTGACAGGCAACTCTATCTACCCAACTTCCGGGCCTGCAGCATCTCAATTGCGGGTTCTCATTGAACGTCCATTAGTCGTGGCATTATAACCTGATTTTGTCTGATTTTTACTCATTTTCAATCGGACTTCTATAGGCCCCGGTGTCTACAAAGAACTCAAAACAAAAATGGTAGAGTTAGGACAATGGTAGCACTTGAACCCAAGCACTGCCTATTGTTTGGTTCCGGACGAATGGTGGCTCCAGAATACGTGCTGTGAAATAATAATAACTCAGATAAATAAAAATAACTCAGAGCAAAAGCATCTTTCTCAAGGGGTTTGACAAAATTTGGCACTGGATTACATAATTGCGTTTCTTTTTTGGTCAGTATATACAGCGCCCTCAATAATTATTGGCACCCCTGGTTAAGATGTGTTAAAAGCCTTAAAATAAATTCAATTTTTATTGCAGAAGCATACTCTCACACTGCAAATTGTAGAAAAATGTATCCTTCAACTCAAGTGAATTTTAAGGGAAAAAAATCCCTGACTAAGATATAATTATTTTTCATAAAATCATTTGTTCCACAATTATTGGCACCCCTAACAATTCCTAGGAAATAAATGTAATTGAAGTATTTCTATCATTTCTACAGTAGTTTACAAACTTGATCAGAGTATCTAGGAACAATTAATTAGTAATTCATCACTTCCCTTTTCCCTGGGGTATAAATATGACATGACACAGAGGCCATTTCTCTTATCCACTCTTCAACATGGGAAAGACAAAGGAACACACCATTCAAGTAAGGCAGATGTGTGTCGACCTTCACAAGTCAGGCAATGGCGACATGAAAATAGCCACTCGCCTGCACCTGCCCATATCTACTGTCAGAGGAATCATTAAGAAGTTTAAAACAACTGGAACAGTGGTAAACAAGCCTGGACGAGGATGCAAGGTTATTTTGCCACCACGCACATTGAGGAGGATGGTAAGAGAAATAAAAAGTTCTCCAAAGCTCATTGTTAAAGAATTGCAAAAAATGGTAGCATCTTGGGGTCACAAAGTCTCCAAAACAACCATCAGGCGCTATCTACATGCCAACAAGCTGTTTGGAAGGCATGCACGGAAAAAACCTTTTCTCACTCTCAATCATGAACGCAAACGTCTGGAGTTCACAAAGCGGTACTGGGACTTCAACTGGGACCGTGTGCTTTGGTCAGATGAGACCAAGATAGAGCTTTTTGGCAACAAACACTCTGTGTGGGTCTGGCGGAACACAAAAGATGAGTTTCCAGAAAAGCATCTCATGCCCACTGTGAAGTATGGGGGAGGATCGGTGATGCTGTGGGCCTATTTCTCTTCCATAGGTCCTGGGAACCTTGTTAGGGTGCATGGCATCATGAACGCTTTGAAATACCAGGACATTTAAAATCAAAATCTGGTGGCCTCTGCCCGAAAGCTGAAGATGGGTTGTCACTCGGTCTTTCAGCGAGGTAATTACCCTAAACATGTGGCCAAATCTACACAGAAATTGTTCACCAGACACAGAATCAAGCTCCTCCCATGGCCATCTCAGTCCCCAGACCTCAACCCCATTGAAAACCTGTGGTGTGAGCTGTAGAGGAGAGTGCAGAGGAGAGGACCCAGGTCGCTGGATGATTTAGAGAGATTGTGCTAAGAGGAATGATCGAAGATCCCTCTTTCTGTAATCTCCCATCTTGTGAAACATTATGGGAGAAGATTAGGTGCTGTTTTGTTGGCAAAAGGGGGTTGTACAAAGTATTAACATCAGGGGGTGCTAATAATTGTGGCACACATGATTTGATGTAAAAGAATTATTTCTTAATGTGGGATTTTTTTCCCCACTGAATAAATGCACTTGAATTAAAGGTTGGATTTTCCTCTTTTTTTTCTCATCGAGGACCTATATTATTTAGAAAAAAACTGAATTTTTTAGAAGCTAAAGAACACATCTTAACCAGGGGTGCTAATAATTATGGAGGGTGCTGTATACGTTTGTTCTTCATCTTTAATTTCAATTTTCTTTTTCTTATCCTCCCTCCATGATTTCACACTCCATATTCTAAAATCCTTAAGTGATGAAATTCATAAGCCAAATAACCAAACAAGAATCAAAAACCAAACAATTTGTCAAATTGAAAACTTCTTGTTTTCTCGATGTGAAACTGGTAACCTGGCCCCTTACCTTGGTTGGCTCTTGATACTGATGTATGAGAGGTGGCCCTTCCTTCAGGAATTTCATGAATTACTGGCTGCTGTTCTTCATCCAGAATTTGGACCGCAACTATTGGCCCATCTCCAGTCAGCCCTGAATTGTCAAGTAAACCGGAAACTAGTTATGTCTAAAGCAGAACATACAGTACATGAACAATGCAAATTTATGTTCTTCCACATCAGGTTATGTTACCAAATGGCCCAATGTAGCAACTAAATGCACTGCTTGCCAATTGATAATACAAAGTCTCCAAAACAGCACAAAAATGCAATTGACATTTCAACACTGCAACCTACAGGGGGTAGGTGGTAGATTTCACCACCTTGACATTTTGAAATGAGTTTCTCTCAGTTAAAATAAAACCTATACATTTCTCCACTTTTTCCTGATATGTGTCTGTTAATCATCAAATGAAATATGAGTGTTGTGGGATATGAAGACCTAAGGAAGATGACCATTTATACCTCAAACCGCCAGGCATCATTTGCACGCCCGACCCCCGGTGGCACCGGGGGGAGGGGGGGCCACCTGGTGGCAAACCTAGGAATGCGTACTTTCCCAAAGTCTAATCAGTTCATCCTCTCTACCATATCTACCCATATGCTAAAAATGAGCATGTAAAGAAAATGTAAAGTATTTTGAGAGTTATCGCGGTAATGGCTAAAATCTGCAGACGTGGCGGCGGGTGGAGTGAAACCATGATATCCCTGAAACTTGTATTTCGGGATATAAATTCAAATACTGCAGGACCTGAATGGTAAGCATGCAAAGTTTGGTTAAGATTAGGCAAACGGTGTTGGAGTCACATTCCAGAAAAGAATTGATAATGTCTGGACGGACAGACGGAGGGACGGACAGACAGGCGCATACCAAAAGACACCACTTCAGGACCTGAATAGTAAGTGTGCAAAGAATCATTCAGATCATGCAAACGGTTTTGGAGTTACTCTCCAGAAACGAAGTGGGAACGCAAACACAAACAGAGCCTAAAACAATGTCTCCTTTGTCCCTCCGGGGTGGGGTGCGGCGGCCAACATTAAAATGAGGCTCATACTGCACCAGAGACCAAACCCCAGAGCATCAAGGGCCCTAAAGCGGGGCCTGGACCCCAGCCGCAAGAGCATTCATACTTCCCACTCCTGATTCACACTTTTAGGGCTCCAGTTTTACATGTTCAAATTCTAAGTTGGGGACCACCCAGCAGCTGAGTATGAGTGGCTTTCCGAGGCAAGTCAGCTTTGGTTGTTGACCAAAGCTTTATATACTTGAAGGAGTGGCTTCCTGTGGTGGGCCAGCCGTGGTTGGTGACAAAACTGTACACTTGCCCATCAGTGGCTTCTATAGCAGGGTAAGAAGAGATTCCAAGTGACGTGTCATACTGCATTGTTCCAATGACAGAATGTCATCAGTACTGTGACACTGCACCAACACAAAAAACATAAACGCCTATATCTAAAGCAAGCTATAAACCTGAAAGCTGAAGTTCTGCTTTGATTTCCAAACAGTACATATTTCTGCAGCTAGCTAGTTACATTTAGCTTACGTTAGCTGCAGCCTGCATTCTTCAAGTTCTTAGCCAGCCACTGCCACCCTTCTTATATCAACAACCAATGATCTGTTGTTGTGCCCGAGGAGAGTGTTTATTTTACAACAGGCTTGTTCCTATGAAGCAATACTGATAAATGGCATTTCACCAGATAACTGGACAGATTGTTTGCCCACGACCAATAGGTGTAGCACCCAATCAGCCACATTTTTCATTTTGGCATAAGTTTAAAACAAAATTGTCTATTATGAAGTGAATTGTGTTACCATGGCAACCAAAATGGAAAGGTGCTGTGTCCTAAAAACTGTCCATATACAACCCCAATTCCGAAATATTTGGGACAAAGTGTAAATTGTGAAAGAAATGAAAACGTAATGACTTTCAAATCACACCAGCCAGTATTTTATTCACAATAGAACAGAGATAACATGGGCCATTCCATCTTAAATGGACCAGTAGCCTGGGTATTTGTAACCACCATCTCTCAGATTGTTCTGATTTTTTCACCAGCAGTTGCTATGTGTACATAGACAAAAATCCCAAAATTTTGGCTGCCAACTCCAACTAGTTACAATATGGCAGCCATTTTAAAAATCGCCTTTTACGAGCATTGCGACGTGCCCTCCCCACTTTTTTCAAACCATTTTTTCGCAATAAATCAAAAACTATAGCACCAGCATACACAGTGGTTCCCCGGGAATGACGTTAAAGACCACTGGCTTAATGAATGAGAGAGCCCACTGCAACTGATGCTATGTTTTTGTTTAAAGGCAGTAAACAAGTGCTATTTATGTGACCTCTAACAGAGTCAGCAAGGTACCTGGGTACAGATTGCTCAGATCAAATCCATGCTAGATTACGAAGGCTACAAACTGCTGACCTTTTGCCATAGTTTTGCAATATCCCTATCCATACTACTATATACTACATCAAAACAAAGCAGAACACCTCTCTAATTTTTTGATTATAGAGTTGAAGTGATGGTGATGAGCATAAAACAAGTTCCATTTTGATATCAGGTGACAGCATTGAGATAAGGAGGGCCAAAGTTCGGTACCCCCAAAAAGGGTTTTCATCCTCTAGTTTCCAAACCATAGGAGCTACTGATTTGACTGCATATTCAGAATCAGCATGAAAAATGACAGAAGAATGCCAATTTTGGTGCCAATAGGCTATAGTTTTTGATTTATTGCGAAAAAAGGGTTTGAAAAAAATGGGAGGGCATGACACGACATGTGTAAAAGGCGATTATTAAAATGGCCGCCTGTTTGTTACCAGTTAGAGTTGGCAGCCAAAATTTTGTGATTTTTGTCCATGTACATATAGCAACTATTGGAACAAAAATCAAGTAAATCTGTGATGGGGGCGTCATCCCCTGGTCCATTTGAGCTAGAATGGTTCACATAGCAAATGTTGAAACTGAGAAATTTTACAATTTTATCCACAAAATGAGCATTTCAAATTTGATGGCTGCTACAGGGCTCAAAAAAGTTGGGACAGGGGCCTGTTTACCATGGTGTACCATCCCTTCTTTTTAAACACAGTGGAAACGTCTGGGCATTGAAGAGACAAGTTTCTTGAGTATAGCCATTGGAATTTGATCCCACCCTTGTTTAATACAGGCTTCCAGCAGCTGGAGAGTTTTGGTCTCCTTTGACAGCCTTTTCGTTTAATTATGTGCCAAATGTTCTCAATCGGCGAAAGACCAGGACTGCAGGCAGGCCAGTTAAGCAAAGGGACTCTTCCATTATGAAGCCATGTTGCTGTAATAGCTGCAGTATGTGGTTTTGCATTGTCCTGCTGAAATACACAAGGCCTTCCTTGGAATAGATGTCCTCTGGAGGGGAGCAAATGTTGCTCCAAAACCTTTATATACCATTCAGTATTCATGATGCTTTTTAAAACATGCATGCGTCCCACACCATATGCACTCATGCATCCCCAAACCATCAGAGATGCTGGCTTTTGAACTGAACACTGATAACAGGATGGGTGGTCATTCTGCTCTTATGCCCGGAGGACATAACGCCTATGATTTCTCAAATTTGGACTCGTCTGACCACAGGACAGTTTGCTAAAGTCCATTTTAAACTAGAGCACTCGGTAACCGAGCACATGTATCCCCCGAAGGCCCCCCAGTTGGGCCCAGATGGTCCCAGAGTACCCAAAATCAATAGGTGTCGTGAGCTTATCATAATACATGTCCCTGCAAAATTTGAAAAGAATCGGTGCAATAATGTGGGCTGTACAGTCATGTTACACACCCCATGCCAGTTAACTTAATTACTTGCTAAATGTTCTTTCAGCTGATTCTCTTATATATTAATAGCTTTTTCAGCCCTTTTTTTTTTTTGCCCGTGTCCCAACTTTTTTGAGACCTGTTGCAGCCAGAGAATTTGAAATGAGCACATTTTGTCGATAAAAATGTAAAATGTCGCAGTTTCAACAATCGAAATGTTATCTATATTCTATTGTAAAGAACATATTGGCTCATGTGATCCAAGTCATTGCATTTTGATTTTATTCACCCATTTATCCCAACTATACTGAGTACAAATGAAAACGCACCACTTGAAAAAAGTCAATATTTAACTTCAATATATAATTTTTATACAAAAACAACACTACAGTGACGTCGCCCGAGATGCCAGGTTCAAGAAATGCGAGAATTTCAAGTTAGCTGTAACGCTAGGCAATTTTTTTTCTTTCACGCACACCACGGGAAAAATGAATTTCACTCTGAATTTGTGCACACATTGCCTTTAAAAGCATGTGAATCCGAATAAAATTTCACTTCTTCACTGACACTTGTGAAACGTTGACACTATGCCGCGACTTGCAGCCCCTGAACGGGAACGTGCCATAGGCATGCTTCAAATTGGCGCCAGCACCAGGGAAATTGTCAGACGACTACACTGCGCAAACACAATGATCGCAAGACTCCATCAAAGGTTTCTGCAAACGGGGAGCACTCGGGACCGTCCTCGACCGGGTCAACAACATGTGACAACGGCACGTCAGGACCGTCAGATCGTACGGGATCATGTCCAAGACCGAACACTACCAGTGACAAGAACGGCTGCTCAAGTCCAAGGACGAGGCGGATTCATTCACCCCAACACCGTACGGAACCGTCTGCGAGCTGCAGGCCTGCGTGCACGACGTCCTTATTTCGGCCCCATATTGACGGATCATCACCGAAACCAGCGTCTACAGTGGGCAAACAGGCACCAGAATTGGCGACTATGACAATGGCACGGTGTCATCTTTTCTGACGAGTCACGATTTCACTTAAGGAACGCAGATGGCCGTACTCGTGTTTGGCGGAGACACGGTGAACGTTATAACGCCGATTGTGTCGCTCAAACCGACCGTTGGGGTGGTGGCAGCGTTATGGTGTGGGGTGGAATAAGCTACCATCACAGAACCCCTCTCCATATCTGCAGAGGAAGGGTGAACGGCGTCTACTACCGGGACCAGGTGCTGCAGAACCATGTTGTGCCGTTCTTCAACAAACACCACGATGTCCACACGTTCCAACAGGACAACGCTAGGGCACACACTGCAAGGGCGTCCATGCAGTACCTTGCACAGCAGAAAATCCCCGTGCTTCAGTGGCCAGCTCTGTCACCCGACCTCTCCCCTATCGAGCACTTATGGGATGAAATTGGACGACGTCTTTCACGTCGACGCCAGATGGACAACATCCGAGAACTTGAGGTTGCCCTTGTTCAGGAGTGGAATGCTATCCCTCAGAACACTATCCCGAGACTGATCAACTCCATGCGACGACGATGCACCGCATGTGTCAATGCAAATGGCGGTCACACCCGTTATTGACTTTCCTGTTTGACCCCTACACCAGTTAAACCTCTCTCGCGAATTAACATTATCGTGAATGAAATTGAATGATGTTTACATGTCTTCTTAAATCATTCATTATCTCAAATGCATCATACGTATATACTTCACATATCAATCCGTGGAGCTATTCCAGATTTCATGAATGGTGCGTTTTCATTTGTACTCAGTATATTTCAGAATTGGGGTTGTACAGACCAAATATGAAAGAAATGGCTCTAATTTTGTGGCCTGTGGAGCATCAACAAGGAGATCTCTACGGTAGCGGCTGCGGACGCATGACGAGGCCAAATCCATAGTAGCCCCGACTTCGACCGGGGGCTATAATAGCAATGAAGATATAATATTTGGTAGGGTGCAAGATATAACACTGGCACTAAAAAGAGCCATTTGTTATTTTTGTTTTTGTTCCCCAAGCCAGCATAACCACTGGAATGGACTTCAGCCAGAAGATTCTGCCTATTGATGCAACTGATAAGCTAATTTGTGTAAGATGTGCGAGTTTGAGGAATGACCGAGCAAAGAAGGCAGCACATTAACAGATACCACTCTAATTCACAAACAGAATTAGGACAAGCCATAAAATTGCCTTCTTCTACACTGCTTTGTGAATAAATAATGTCAGAGACTGAGAACGCCAAGCCAAAATATCAAGGCAATAATCAATAATTAAATTGTTCAATGAATACTCAATCACTGTAGAAAATGGGATGGTGGTCTAACAACTACAGAATAAATGCAATAGTGAAAATTCGCAATAACTATTAAACAACATTTAATTTTCTGTAGACTGTGGGCTATGGCTGAGAATGAGCATCATGGTGATCCCCTTTTCCAATGTTAAAATAAATTTGATCAGTTGATTCATCAGTAAAATAACTTAATTAAAGCTAAAGAGACAGAATGACAAAAACTGGACATTAGAAACTTCTAAACAGCACCATACATTTCACTGACCTCGATAGCAATGAAGGACTAAATAATACACAATAATAATGTGCAGATGAAGGTCCACATCTGAGCAAAGAAATCTCATCAATGCTGAGATGACAGGAAGGACATGTCCATCACCTTCATCGCTTACAGTGGATTGATCCACTCCTGCCATTCTCATACCTCAGCAATCCTACCCTGAATTCTGGTCGAAACAGCAGGCCAGGCTCTGATGCTTGTGGCAAATTTGTTAATACACCAATAGGTAGGCGACTGCCGCAACAAGCAATTGCAGGATGCAATCCTTCTCAACCATTAGACAACAATGCTCATGTAGAGCAACCAGAAGGTCCTGCAGCACTGACATCTTTGCAGCCTCCCTGTCATACTATGAGGCTGGCTTTGCTGAAACTGCACATGAACCACTCTAAAGGCATTTTGGCAGTACCTCTCCTCTGCTGGCCATCATATGTCTCCCTTGTCTCAATTTTAATTGTGCGCTGTTCCTCCTCCGGGTTTTCTTCATAAAGTTCTATGAAAAAAAGAATGCCCATAATTCTTACTTTTCTCCATTTGCTGCATTCAAATTTCAGCTGTTCAGAGATCTGTAAAAAGATTATTAAATACAAAACAGACAATACAAGAGGCACTCGTAGAGTGCAAGCCTCCGCCAAGGCAGCACAAATTAAATCTTAATGAGTGGGAGCAAAGTTGAGTTATGGGTGTCATAAAATTTCAAGATGGCTGCCGCGGCAGCCATTGTCTCACGCGGTGAAAATCAATAGGGTCCATCCTTGATGTAATAGCAATGCACCTACAAAATTTCAGCCAAATCCGTACATTACTTTTTGAGTTATGTTGTTCACAGACAGACAGACAGACAGACGGGCAGACAGACAGACAAAAAACAGGGGCGAAAACATAACCTTCCCCCCAACTTTGTTGGCGGAGGTAATAATGATGCTTTGTGTGCATAACGGCTCAATATTATGTGGCTGGAACATAAAAAGAATTGTTCTCATTCTCCTGACATGCAAAACATTAAGTGAAAATGGGCAAAGATACAAGCATGCAAACTTAGCCGCTCTTTGAGCACAGATACATACAATACACCGAGCCTTTCCCCTCTTATATCCATCCATTTGCAAGCACCAGACCACCACCAGAGCGTGAATATTTGAGTGAATGAATAATGTGTCCATTGTGAAGAGTCTTTGAGTGCCCAGAAAAGCGCTATATAAAATTGATGCATTATTATTATTAAGCAAGTTTAGCTCTTCTTAAAAAAACATTCATGTATTCATTTCCACTGTAAATGCATACTGCAACTGTGCTCATACACAACTTCTCCTTTAAATTAACTCACCAGCCTCAGATGACTGGCGCGGAATCTCCATCTCATTAGGTTCACGACCTGGCAGCGGATGTGATTCTGTGCTACCACTACTCCCCCAAGGTGCAGGTACTGCTAAGTTGGGACAGTCTCTCCCTTGATATGCATGCTTGCGCCGGGCAGTTTGCTTGGCTTTGAGCAGAAGTCGCCGACGTTGGTTAGCCCAGTTCTTCATTGCCGATACATTGTGAGTCCTCTTGCGGCCATTCCGTGCAGACGGAAGAGTGCCAAAAAAAGCTTGGTCGGAGCCAAACTGGGCCTCGGTGGGAAGTGTATTATTTTCCGTGGTATTGTCCGGACTGCAATACATGACGTCACATTCGAAGTTTGCACCATCTCTGCGCCCTAGGACTGAATCCATGGTAACATACCACTCAGCATCGGTTTTTCTGTTTTCGTCTTTTAACTTTTTGTACTGTTGCTTGAGTTTTTTTATTTTTTCTCGACATTGTTTAACACTACGCCGAATGCCAACTGCCGCCAATTCTGAGGCGATCCTACTGTACACCCTTTCATTTCTGACCGTTGATTCTAGCTCTTGCTGAGTACTTGCATCCGCCCAAAGCGTCAACAGAACCTGCGCCTCGTATGTGGACCAGTGAGTTTTCTCTCGATTAAAATCGGCGTTCGCGGCCATAGTCCCTCGCTTCCGTTTGGTTCTGGTTTCCTTCTCGATGCAATGCCGTCGACTGGAGTAACGTCATTACGTAATATTTTTCTCCGCCCCTGGCCTGCTTCACCAACGAGGCTAGCACCAGATGGGATACCGGGCTGCCTAACATTGGTTCTTGCTCGGTCTGAATAGGCTGCTACATACAAACCCTTATACCAACCAAAAAAAGAAAAAAAATGTATCATAAATCTGCTGTCAGGAGGCTCGCCAAAACGTCTGAATTAAAGGTTAAAAGAGAGACGTTCCGTAAAATTATCGCGGGCAATTGCGGACTTTACACTGCATTTCTCATGCCACAAATCTAAGATCAGCGCTGCTTAGTGCGCAGATCAGCTCTTCACATTCACCGACACCCACTGAGTGGATCGGATATGTAGTTCCCACTGTAAATACGCAGGCCCTGTCATTCCATCCGAGTCATTTCTGCGTCGGTGCCCAGTCTGGTGACCGGAGTACGGCCAATTTTAAGCTGAATATTATTGAACAAGTACTCCACGACGATTAATGTTATTTATTCATTGCGTACCATGAACAGATACGTTGTTAATTGCGTGGTTGTCGTCCACTCGATCACATTCATTTTTAAAGAACGTGTCGAATCAACAATCAGTCCGAATAACATTCACAAACGTCATAAAACTGGATTTTATTTCCATCGGCTGAAACGCTTAATACTGACAGAACATTAATCATTGCAGCATAAGTAGGCTAATGCAGCCTTAAGCCTTTGATGGCAATATTTCTTAATCTTTGAGCCTATTCAATAATTACTTTATATCGGGTACCAATAATGATAATAATAATGAGTTGTTGGCCGCATTTCTAATCACACCATTATACGCAATTAGTACTTACAAAATACATTCTGTTGCAAAACAAAAATTCTAATTTCTCACCCATGTTTCAGTATGTCATTATGCTCATATGACGTGGTAATTCATACAGTTTAATGATGTATCTTTGGATTCACCTCAAAATATGCACACCACATGTTTATGCTTGATGTTTGAATTTTTTGAAAAGTATTACTATTACTGATACATATGGTGTGTCTGAATGATTTTTAAAAAGAAAAAAAAGAGTATAATTTATTTTTACATTGTACATTCGTAGAATTTAAGGTAAGTTGTCATGTAAGGCTAGACATATGTTAGTAATTTAGTACTTGTTACTCTCCACGGGCTTGTATGACTTAAATTGTGCAGACTACCCGACACCTGTGCTTTGATTGCAATAGTTTGTCTAAATTTGTGTGTAAGACGGTATAGAGCAGGAACAGAATTGCAGGAGTATCAAAGAGCTTAAGGCGATTAATGCTCTGCCTTTTCCATTTATTTTTCGAACTATGTTACCTGCATTTTTGTCATGGCTCTGTAGGGGAATAAAGTACACGAAATTCACCACTATTTGTCATGTAGTTTGAACTCTGTACACTAGAGAGCGCCATAGTATCACAAATACATTACCCGTCAATTTTTGCGCACCCTTAGATCTTGTCAGGTCTATTTTACATGCATGTTTACAACAAAGAAATCACTGGAAACCAATACTGTTTTTTTTTTTAAATACAAATAATACAACAGAATTCCAAAGGGAATCCAGCACAGGTGATTGAAATGATCTGGGGTGCATTTCCCAAAAGCGTAGATGCTAACTAAGTTAGCAACTTACATAGTTTGTCCATTCGCAGTCAATGGGCCCAACTACGTAAGTTAGCATGTGTGATTTTGGGAAACGCACCCCAGCTCGCTATCACACCCTGAAGCTTCTTGACAGAGTGGATCATAAGAATCACTTGTGCTGGAGCAGGGAGAGATCTAAAACATGCAGAATAGGTGGTACTCCAGGAAAAATATAGACAAAATGACTGATACTGGTTTCTCTTAATTAGTTTGCTTATAGATTTCCACGATGAAGGTCTCAGCGCTAAGGTCAAAAGTCAAATCCAGGGAAAAAACCTGACGCTGCACATATATGGGTCATAGTGAGTTACCATACCAAATTTGGTGAAGCTGCAATCATTAGTTGCTGAGTACTGACCTGGACAAAGTCATGGACAGACATGCAGGTGACAATACCCTCTGGCTAAAATTTGGCCGAGGGGCGAAAAAAAAAAATTGTTACAATTACAGAAAATATTGGGGTGCGCTAAAACTTTGGATTGGTTGTGTACTAACAAAGAAAAGGCCTAAAATGGATGTAGTGTCTAACATCCATTTTTTACGGACGTGGCTTTACGAATTTATTGGTACGGGACATTATCAGTACATACCGCACAGCAATATTTTGAAATAAATTGTTCCTTGCAAATGTTAATTAAAATATAGTCACTTCCTCAAAATGACCCGTCTTTCATTGAGCACTTATTTTCCCCACTTACCTTGGTTATTTCCTAGCCGAAAAGGCACTATGTATAATGTTTTTAAATTATGAACTATGACTTTTCTTATGTAGATTATACAGTACACAGTTCAAGCATATGCATCACAGGAATTACATGGAATATCAAAGTCATGTTTTCGACATAATTTGTTCATATAGCTATTAACATTTTGCGATCGTTTTTTTTTTTTTTTTTCAAAAATATCATCTGAACCAAAAACTGGTACAGAGCCCCAGTTTTAGAGGCTCCAAAATAATTGGACAAATTAATCAATAATAAAATCATTTTTAATACTCTGTGGAAAACTTTTGAAGTTTGAAGCCCGTACATGTAACCGGACTCCAGGTTTCTTCTCGTGATGCTCTACCCAGTCCTCACTGCATCAGTCTTCGGTTCCTGTTTTCTTGTTGGGGTGTTTTGCCTTCAGCAACAAAATGCACACTCAGTTGGATCTGCACTGTAAAGCATTTTCTAATGAGTTATGATGCATTTAGCTGACTCTAAGCACATAATGCAGCCCTGTACAATTCAGAATTAATCCTTCAAGTTTTGTCAACAATCTCATCACCAATAGATACAGGGAACCTTCTCATTTTTCAGCCATACGTGCCCACACATCGAGGGTTTGGAGCACAATGGTGATACGTCCAAAATTTGTGATTTTGAGATAGTTACCTTCGGTCTCACATTTCTATCAGCTAACTGTTGGAGCACAATTGTTATACGTCCATGCGCCTCAGTTTCAAAAAGAATTTACATTTTCATTTTGAGGTACAGTGCCGTGAAAAAGTATTTGCCCCCGTCCTGATTTTTTTTTTTTTGCATATTTCTCACACGTAAATGTTTCAGATCAAACAAATTTATATGAGATAACCTGAGTAAATACAAAATGCAGTTTTAGATGATGATTTCATTAGTTAAGGGAAAAAAAAGCTATCCAAACCTACCTGGCCCCATGTGAAAAAAGTAATTGCTCCCGAAACCTAAACATTCTCGGCGGCAACTGCAATCAAGTGTTTGCAATAACTGGCAATGAGTCTTTCGCCTTGCTGTAGAGAAGTTTTGGCTCTCTCTTCTTTGCAGAATTGTTTTAATTCAGCCACATTGGAGGTTAATCGAGCATGAACGGTCTGTTTAAGGTCATGCCACAGCAACTTAATTGGATTTAAGTCCAGACTTTGACTAGGCCACTCCAGAACCTTCAACTTGTTTTTTTTTAATGCCATTCAGAGGTGGACTTGCTGGTGTTTCGAATTATTGTCCTGCTGCATCACCCAAGTGCACTTGAGCTTGAGGTCACTAACTGATGGTCGGAAATTCTCCTTCAGGATTTTCTGCTAGAGAGCAAAATTCATGGTTCCATCAATTATGGAAAGTTGTCCAGGTCCTGTCGTCCAGGGGCAATTACTTTTTCACATGGGCCCGGGTAGGTTTGGATAGCGTTTTTCCCTCAATAAATGAAATCATAATTTAAGAACTGCATTTTGTATTTACTCGGGTTATCTTTGTCTAATATTAAGATTTGTTGATGATCTGAAACATTTAAGTGTGAAAAATATGCAAAAAAAAAAATCAGGAAGGGGGCTTTACTTTTTCACGGCACTATGTCCAACAAAATCTGCTTATATTAATTAAACATTGATATTTTGATGAATAAACATGAATAGTATTACAGGATCATCGGTCTTCCATTGCAAACAAACTTAACACAACAGTGATAGATTGAAGTTATGTCACATCAAGTGCTAGAATTGTTGGAGCACAGAGGTGACGTCCATTTTGGCCATGATATTGCAGCACCACACTTATGAAAACTTACATGTTCACTTGTTCAGTACACTTTTGAACCATGCATTAAAAGAGTAATTGACATAAAAATTATGTACCTGATTTGATAGAACTTTTGCAAAGCTAAAAATCAATTTTTCTCAAAACCTCTAAAATGGACATAAGTATTGCACTCCAAACCCTTGACATAACCATTCTTTACAGGTGAGGAGGGTATGCTTCAGATCATGAAAATTTCCTTCCCCTCTCCATATCCTTTTTTCCAGCCATTCTGGTATGAATTGAGCTGTCTTTTTTGTCGATATTGTTGAAGAACTATACAGGTATTTTTAGGCTGGTTTCTTATTTTTGAGCCTTACCTATAGTTTACATGTTGAAATAAACCTGTATATATTCTGGTAATCTTATTTTGATTGCTGACTTAGTTTACTATAGTTTTGCTTTCCCTCTGGTGGGTTGGTTTTGATTTTTCAGCCTAATAATGGCTCGTCTTACTGGCACTGACAGCTCTTTGAATTTCATATTTAAAGTTAACCGAAACAGATTGCAAAAAATTGGGGGGGGGGGTTAGACAAAAAAACCTCTTGAACAAATCAACTGTGGGCATTCTATGCATTCACTTTTACATGAAGACATCAGGAAATGAAGCACCTGGCCATGATTTGGTCCCTAAAAAGGGAAGACCTCTTAAAAAATGCTGTAATTCCTACACTGTCCATCCAGTTTCTGATGTGTAAAGCCTCAAATTAAAGTAGAATGTCCTCACTCTGATCGCATATGTAGAATTATATTTCAACTCCAATATAACATAATGGCAAGCAAAAATAATAATGTTGCCAATGTACAAATATTTATGGACCAAACATATGGCAAAACATACTGTGCTAATCATAACTGATGGCCAGTGGTTCAGTCAATCAGATCCTGTACCTAAAATAGAAAACAAGAGGCAGCCTGTTTTCATAACAGGATGCAGCTGCATGGGATAAATTTGAAATGTCATCTTACATCGACACACAATTGCGGTTTTTTTGGACAAATTTCCACCCATGTGTCTTTCTATGAGCGTTCATTCTGAACAAATCCTTCTCAAATTTGATTCTAGTTCTTGCTCTTCAGTTATGAAAATCTTTGATTGCAGCAAGCCTGCATGAATCCCATTGTCTAATGTGGCATTTCACCAGCAACAAGTGCAAAATGTTCGAGACATCATTTTCCATTGTCACAATTCCATAAAATGTTACATCACATAAATGTGCAGATAAAATAACTGGGATGTAATTTCAGATGCAATTTCCTTCCCCTCGTAGCCCCAAACAATCGGCAAAATAGTTGCATATGTATTTTACACAGGCTTGCAATTCCAGTGAGAAAAATATTCAGTCAATGCTGCAATTTTATTTTTGTAAAAAAAAAGTTTAAACACATTGGGAATGTAATGACTTGGAAGCAAAGTGCTCTGCCAAGTTGGCAGTAACTCAAAACAAGAAAACAGGCATCTCTTAATACTAAAAAAATTGAATTAGAAGAGAAATGCTTGCATGGAACTGAAATGGTAACAGACCACACTATTAGCGACCATAATAAAAGACATACATTGCAAAAAACAAACCGTCAAGTGCTGAGATAAATATATATTTATATATATAATATTTCCATTTGTCCATTCTGAACAAGAAAATACAGGCTTCAGTGCACCTACTCTTGAGACTCAGTATCACATCTGAAAAAAATATTAAGAAAGGTAAGTGACAGGTCCTGATATGTTTTGTAATGTACACATACTGGGATCTATCATGCATCCGGCAAAGACTGAGGGGTCAAAACTTGTAAAGAGTTTAAAAAAGGCTTGTTTTGAAATTAGTCATTTATGCTAGATGCTTCAACAGAAAAAAAAACAAAAATGTTTTTCCTGTCTTAAAAGCTTATTTCAGATCAACGTATATTAAAAAACAAATTGAAATGAACGGCACAACATATACACCAAGGGGGATACAAATTAAAACATAAAAGCTTTTAAAGTAAATGAATCGCCAAAATGAAAGCTGATAAACATTGAACATTTTCACTTGGCATTTCTCTTGCAAAGTTTCTAAAGCAGATACTTTCTTGACTGCGTGATCCTTCAAGTGTTCTGTAAGTCAGGAGGACAAGTGTCAACCATTTCCTGAAAAGTGGCGATAAAAAAAGGCTTGGGAACAATATGTGGAATAAATGGAAAAAAAGTTCCAAAAATATCCAAGAAACTGGTGCAGGGAAGTTGCGTGTTGAAAACCAGTGACTGTGCTCTGGTTGAACAGTGGCTGGTGACTTGAAATGGACTCATTCTTGTGTTACCTTGTGAGCAAAGTGTTCAAGGGAAGTATTAACATGTGATTGTCTATACAATCTGTCGTCTTCGTTTCAGTGGTTGCTAATGGGAGAGAAATGACGAGGACGGTCAAGGAGTCTCTGTTCTGGAGTTGGCTGTTAAACCAAGCGAGCTTCCATCTTTTAAAGTGGATCCATAGCTTCCGCCTTCACTTTGAATGAGGAGAAAGTGTTTTGATTCCCTCCTATAAAGAAGAGAGAATCGCATGATCATCAATATCCATGAATGGACAGAACCCGCTTATTTCAAGTAATGTGGTACAATGGGAATCATAACACTACAACTTCACATAAAATGAATATAGAAACCTCCTGTGGTGCATTAATTACATCAACGTGTTCCAATGCAACTCCAACAATATTTAACCTTCCACTATTCTGCTGTAATGACTGAAGCACTATTTATGATCTCTGTATTCAACTGTTGATGCATGCTGATTTTCGCAGTCCATTTCACAAGCAGATGTTCCGATACTGCTTGTAAGAGAGAGCAAAGAACTTGGACACAGGGATTTTAGCTCACATAAATTTATATTTCCTTTTAATGTTGCCTTCAGAACAGATGAAAACCCACCTGTATGAAAACTAAATCAAAACATTTAGAACTCGCTCCAACACTCACTGAGGCATCTTCCTTGTATATAATTTGTCCAATGGTACAATTTGTAATTTCACCCAGGTTTCAAAGAGGAGCCAAGTGGTCAATAAGGAATATGGTAAATAAGATAATTTTCACAAAACTGCAAACATGTTAAACGATTACGGCGGAGTAACGCTTGTATGCAGAGGAGAACACCACCACCACCAACACAGAGCGAGTTTTTAGTCCCTTGTCCCAAGGACAAAAACAGGGTCCAAGATCCATTCTAATTACAGTGAAAACACAGGTGATCAATCCCTCTCAAAAGCTATAGATGGCAGCAGAGTTGTGAAACAACTGCAAAGGCAATGCAAGAAGAAAACCTGAAGCTTAATGAAAAGAAAACTTACAGGTGTACAGACAGCCCAAGCGCTTGTACGCTGGCAAAGCTTTCATCTATGCTGATCATACCCAGCACCAGCAAGAGGCTCCACATAAACATTCATTTTCAACATCCATATGCAAATCCCCTGGCACTTCAAACTGGTAATAGATGCACTTAAAGTTTTGAAGATGATCACTGAGTAGACTCGGAGAATCCAGGGAGTTGGCATGTTGAAACAGATTTTAACTTAAAAAAAAAAAAAATCCATCAAATGCATGATCTAAAGAAACACAAATGAAAAACAACAAAATTACATGCCATTGAACTGGTCGTATTTCAGATGAAAAGTTTTGCAGGGGAAAAATTGCCTCAATGACTGGTTGATTAAGGAGCAGAGCCTAATTATTTTAGCAGACTGGAAATGAAATGGCATACTTTAATACTTTATCTCCTCTTCTGACTTTTGATAAAGCCTTGCAACCTCACAAGACCTTTGGACAGTCCTTGCACTGAGCCAGTCAGCCTGGGGTACACAACCTTATCCAGAAAGGACCGGCGTGATTGCAGGCTTTCATTCCAACCAGTTAGTTGTACACCAGATACCACTAATCAAGAGCTTTAGCAAAGACTCTTGGGGTTCATTAGAAGAATCAGATGTATAACTGCTTGGTTGGAATGAAAGCCCACACCCGCACCAGCCCATTCTGAATAAAATTAATTACTCCCACAGTAAGCAATGGTGCGCACTTTGGCTTGTGCCATCATCTTGTGCACTGGCCCTGGGGCTCATTTTTGAGAGTCTGGTCCTGAGACCTAACCCTCCACACCCCCTTTCCACTTCCCCCTTCCAGGGGTCTGGATGCACCTTTCCCTGGGACATCTTGATCCGGGGGTGGGACCGGACCCAAGAGCGCACTGAAGGCACCCCGTCGCTTTATTTACCTCCTCTCCCTCCCTTTTCATCCTGCCATTTCAAAGACTCCCACTCCTAGTGCCTCTTCCTGGGAAGGTTTTCCCTTTCGATCTCAGATAAAAACACTGCGGAGCGGACTTCCTGTCGGGGAAGGGGTCCAAAAAAAAAAAGGGGGGGGGGTGCACCAGACAGGGCCTTTGCACAGGCTTCCCGACACAAACGCCGGGATTCAAGAGCTAACCCCTCCCACCACTCACACGCCAGGCCACCCTCCCCATCAGCACCGAGGAATGTGCAGTGGACGCACAGGAAATGAAACGTTCCTCTGTTCCAAGGGCAGGCCGCTCGCTCCCAGCATGGGGGGGGTGAGGACCTCTTTGAAGTGTGGGAGGTTAAGATAACTGCCACAGCCTTGCATCTCCCCCTTGACACAGCCTTCACCCCCTCGGCCCGAATCAAAGCACTGCAAGCTCAGCCTCTTCCCACCTGCCCCCTTACCACCCTCCCCACTTAGACTCTCAATTTGCCCCCGTGCCCCTCTACCCTGCCAACTCTGACCCCACCCTTGCCTATTTTCCAAAATGTCCCAAACTATTAAGCTCTGCCAAATGCAGACAATGTTTTCAACTGAGTTAATTTGCAACATAGGAGAAAATAGTAAAACAAACAAACAAACAAATAAGGACTACACACAAAAGTTGAAACAACAATAAATGGAATTTTTTGCAACAAAGAGTATTTTCATTTGCAAGTTTAATAGCAAATTGCATTACTTCTTAAAGGGGACCTATGATAGGGTTTTTTCTATTTTATAATATTCTTGGATGTCCAATAAAAGGTAGTTTATAAACCTATGCAGCCAAAAAAAATTTTTTTTTTAAATTCCATGATATTTTGGCAATTTGATCCCTGTCATTCCTAATGCCCAGAAAAACCGTTTTCTCCGAGTGGGTGTCCCCTCTGAAATGAGCTCTGTTCTGATTAGCCAGCGAACAGAGCCACTGGCCCTGCAAGTCAATGGAAAACGACACTGTCAAAATCCCCCAGCTACTGGCAAGTCTTTATGTACAGACGATTGAATAAGTAGCTGGCTAGTTATTCAACAACATAATGTGTATGGAAAGTTAAAATCTGTTGGGTTAGCAAGGACGGTAGTTAAGTTCACAAGAAGTGCGACATGCAGTTACCATAAGTGTTTAACAACGATGTCATATGCACAACCTTCTATGATTTGATAATTATGATGGCAACTTCCTTTTCTCCATGACAAGATAGAGAGAAATATTAACGTGATTAGGCTCAGGTCGTTGCACAGCATTATGGGAGCAAAGTCACCATTACTTACTCACTTCGGAAACAACCGTTTAGTAGGCGCTTTGAAGTGACGAGTTTTATACACTTTCGATTAGAATACCCTTTTATATTGCTTCGGTGGGCTTGGCCCACTTCATGTTCACTTTGAAGTGAACAACCCTAGGTTTTGAAATACAGCCAAAGAATGGCAGCTTCCCATTCAGTGTTTCACTGTTGTGTCCTCCAGTGTACTGGGGATACTCCAGTGCACGTCGATCTTAATTTTCATTGTTCTCCAAAAGATTATCTTCGTAAGAAGTGATGAAGGGCCGGAACTACAGGGTCCGATGATCGCGATACACGTTTCCAACAGTACTATTTATCAAGGCGTTAGTGGTGGCCTGATTAGGTCACGACTGGCAGTATAAGATGCTGCCCAATTTTACATAATGGCTGAGAAGTTGCGTGTGATATGAACACAATTTATAGGGGTGGGCAGTCATTGTTCATATTGACTTTTGTGAAGCCTGTGCACTCTTACAGGGCGTTTCAAAAAAAGTATACCCGACTTAAATCATCGATTATACAGTACAAAAACCTGTGAAAATAAACGCGTGGTTTGGGTATCATTTGAAAGAGTAAAACCAGCTCTTTCTAATCACATATCGTGCTTAAAATAAAATTCAGTAGTTTTAGTACAGTATAATCAATGATTAATGTTGAGTATACTTTTTATTTTAAACACCCAGTAATTCAGTAAGAGATAGCCCCCATGAAATACTCATCTTGAAAATATTAAATGTCATTTTTTTCTTAAGCTATAAAGACCGCATTTCCATACAGTTGTGTTGCCTGAGACGGTTTTGAAATCTTGCATCTCTCAGACGCAGACTCGCTGGAGTTACACAGCGACCTCTCTCTACAAAATATTCGTCGATCATCAGTACCTTTAGAAATCACTCAAACCTTACGCAATTGTTTCAACTGGAAGAAAAATGTACAGTTTCAAGACTTTCCAGTCAGGCCCCCCATCATTAATTTTGAATGCAGCTGAATGGCACCCAGCAAAATTCCTTCATCAGGGTCAAGTCATGCTGCACAAGTGTGATGTTCTGGCAACACAAGGTCACATAGCAGGACATTTCCAGAAAGTTCAGGCCCTAAGAAATCACGGCAAGACAAATTCACACTAAGCAAAGAAATAAGGTATAGGCCAAGTGAGTGGTGTCAGAAATAATTTTAACTATATGCACATTCCCACCCATAAAAGTGGTAAAAAGTGGATTTTTTTTCATACTAAAACATACTAAATCCAGTTCTCGGCATTTCCTGGAGGCAATGAAATGGCTGTGCTATAAATGGCTGGGTGGGGGGTGGGGGGGGGGGGGGGACCAGTTAAGTTCAAAAACCAGAAATGACTAGCCCAAAGAAAAAGGGAGAGAAAATTACCCATGCCAGAGGCTGAGAAGCGGAAACATGGTGGCGAACGGCCACGATGGCGTATGGGGGGGGACTGAGTGCAAGTCAGATCGGTTCTTCCAAACCGCAAGCCTTTGTGGGAGAGACTAGGGGAATGCCCACATCTGAGGCTTCAGGCGTCACGCAAGGGGAGGTGTGGGCAGGGCTGGAGTTTCAGGAGGAGGAGCTGAATTCGGGCCAAAGAGCTGCCTGCTCCTCCTCAACCAGAGCGGCAGAATCAAAGCGAGCAGCGATTGACTGCTCCGTCTGCTGAGGTCGGGCTTCAAAGACAAGGCTGGCGGAGTTGGGTAGGAGGGGAGGTTGACGAGAGGTGTGGAGGGGGGGTACATTTTATACTTTGAGGGGAGACCTCCCACACATTTTCTGCCACTCCTTCCAACATCCACACCCACCCTCACTCCAGCCACCTTTACCAGGACACCTCTCCACTTCAAAGTGGAAGACATCGCTGAGCCCAAACTCACAGCTACCAAACCCAGATCCGAGAGAACCACTATAAGCTGGCATACAAACCAGAACAAAGCACGTCATGTTGGACAGCTATTGAGCAGCTATGTGCCATTAAGCAGCTAAGTTGTAAAACTGTAGGTGTTCAGAATCAGGGATGAAATGCAATCCCAAAGAACAGCAGATATCCAGGCTCAGACCTCCTTTACCTATGCTTAAAGACCCAAAGTCAATGTTCTAGGGATGGCACAGCAGGCCGGCATGATGATTTACATGTAATGTACACAAGTTCTGCTTCATGGCTTTTCCTCGTGCTGACAATATGTCTAACATACAACAACTGGACTTACAGGAAGAGGTCTGAGGCTGAGATTTGATCTAAATGAAAAAATTACAGACTGAAATGTAATTTAAACCAAGCTGCACTTAAAGGAATGGATTCAAGCAAAGTAAAAACGAAACAAAGATTTTATATTTATAAATTTACCTTGAATTTTGATAATCAGAAAATTATCCATTGTGTAGGAGAAATAAAGCTACCTTTGCTTAAAATGGTTGATGAAAGGATAACATTAGAAGTATCATATAAAACAAAACCACGCAATGGGTAATTTGACTCAACTATGTAGAAAACAAAGCTTCAGTCTCAATTTTAGAAACAAAAATAAGTCATTGCTAAGCCTCACACAACTCACCATGTTTCTTGACTGATAAATATTTTGATATGTGCTTGTGAGGACGTTTGTACTCAAATATACATGATGTTCCAGGATGGTCTTTTCTCCAAATCAGATGAAAGAATGGTAGAAATTTCCAAAACAGAAAATCATTGCCTGATTTCATTTATTTGCTATGCTAGGCAAGTGTAATGTACTGCATGTGTTTGAACACAGATGCATGCGAGTGTGTTTTGCCTACTAATTCCTCCGCTTAGCCACTATACTGCAACGGTATTAACACAAAAGCAAGCTTCAGTTTTACAGAGCCGTACGGCTTCATAATATTCAGACATCAAAATAAATAAATAAATAAATAAATAAATAAAACCCACACACTACAGGACAAAATCAAGCACAGAGTCCTCAAGGTAACATCTCAATTGGAAAAGGTACCACAGTGGTGAAAGCAGACTTCAGTCCCAAATTAACCACAGCCTTTCGAGATGCAGAAATTCTACACAAAGAGGGATTTGTTTCGCAACACCCCCCACTCCCATCCCCCAACCAAAGTCTGACAGCAAAGTGAATTCAAAACCCACACATCACAGCCAACCTGGCACAGTTTAAGGCAATGCCTTCTTGCAAGAACAGCAATTTCTTTCTCTCAAGACATGGCCATTTCTGCTCCATTATGCCTCTGCTAGTGATGTATTCTTTGAATAGAATTTGTCAGCACAACAGTAATATATACTCAGCAACAAAAGTTTCTGTGACACCATTTATGTGTATGTTATAAATGACACGCAAAGATCTCAATGCAATCAATATGTTTATTTAACAGGAGAAACACTGACTTTTCAGTGCCAACGTCACTCAAAACGAAAAATGTCATTTTCATGCGTCATGAAGCACTTGTCTGACGTCTAACCAATTGTGACCTTCACACTTCAATACCGGGTGTGACTTCCTCGTGCCATGATGCAAGCAACGCATCTCCGGCGCATGGACCGAATCAGATGTGCCAGAAATTGCTGTGGGATGTCATTCCAAATCTGACGTAGACGTTGTCGCAATTCCTGGAGTGTAGCTGGCGGGTTATCCAACCGCCGCAAACGTCGATCCATCTCGTCCCAAAGATGCTCGATTGGGGACATGTCTGGGGATCTGGCTGGCCATGGCAGGACATTGACATGTTGTTGCATCAGATACTGCTGTACAATCCTTGCAACGTGTGGTCTGGCGTTATCATGTTGCAGCGTTATTCCGGGACCATGTTGCATCAAAAACGGTACCACCAATGGCCGTAGCACTTCATCGCGATATCTTTGACCTGTCAGATTTCCATCAATAACAAGCAAATCTGTTCTGTTTCTAGCCGTGATCCCTCCCCAAATCATGACACTACCACCTCCAAAACGATCAAATTCCTGAACACAGTTGTTGGCATAACGTTCTCCACGTCGACGGTATACACGTAAACGACCATCACATCGGTTAAGCATGAATCTTGATTCATCAGTGAAGAGTACAAGATCCCACTGACGTTGGATCCACCGTCGATGTTGTTGTGCCCACTGTAGACGCAGTCGTCGGTGTTGTACTGTGAGTATTGGACGTCTTGCTGGCCGACGTGGGACAATGCCAAAATGACGGAGACGGCGACGGATTGTCTGTGCAGACAGTCGCCTCAAACCAGGTATCGTTCTTGCAGTTATGGTTGCAGGTTGGAATCGATTTCGGAGATGGGTTGTTCGAATCCAGTTGTCCTGTCTGGGAGTGGTTACTCGTGGACGGCCGCTGCGAGGACGGTCTCTGACATGTCTTGTCTGCTGATGACGCTGCCATAAGTTCCAAATGGTGTTTCGGTGGACATTCAGGCGATGAGCAACTTCCCTCTGCGAGGTTCCGGATTCAATCATCCCAATGGCCCTCCACCGATCATTTTCAGACAGTCTTGGCATTTAAAGGGTAGAGTTCCTGATCCGAAATGGCTGTGTTTTCGATAAGTGATGCTTCCGTCGTTCATCAGGCACAATGTGAACATTCCAAAAATTTTCCTCTTTTATTGCCATCCACAAGCATGATTTACGCACATTTTCACGTGCAAAGTCATTTTCTCGCATTTTCATTATTTCCATTTCAATGTTGTGTTTACGTGTACTGTTTCAGTCTGATATCACCATGTATGACAATTTCATAATTGCGTTATGAAAAATAATTAACAATATTGGTGTCACAGAAACTTTTGTTGCTGAGTATACAAAGTCTTATGCATCCTAGTAGAATCTTCAAAGGATACATTTGCTTGGCTGTTCCACCACAATACAAAACAGGACCTTGGAGGAACAAAGACCCCTTTGGTGGTAACAATGCACAGATTTAAAGCTGAACTAAGGGCAGTACAGGCCACCACAGGTGACTCACTCCTACACCAACTAATATCCAGAACAGGGACTTTTGTTCTTATACACTTGATTTTAAAATGGATTAAAACTCATTTCCCAGGCTAATAAGATACATTTTTAAACAAGAAACCAGTCACCTTCCGTTACATGTGCAAACATGACAAAAAAAAAAGAAAAGCACAATCAGAAAATGCGTGTATCTTGAGGGCATGTTGTGTGAGCAGAGGAGATAGCGATCGCAGTCCTAAAATCAAAAGGTTTCTTCAGACAAAATACTCTGGGACAGACAGCAAGGAAGCCGGGGATAAGTGGGAGGGGGGGGTTGTCAGACAGGAAACAAGGAAACTAAACACACCTTTATTTATGAATTTCAAAGAGACGCATTTAGTAAATGAGAAACCGCACGCGCGCACACGCAAAGTGAGGCAGGGTGACACAAAGAGAGACGCACAATCACAAGTTGCAACTGAGCTCTACACTCGAACCACAGGCAGCAGTGAGGAAGACATTATTTTACAGTTAACCGGATCGTATGAACAAATAAATGTGCGGGCTGCCCGCCGTGGTGCTGACGCACATCAAAAGAGCCCTCCGCGGCCTCGCCCGGCACTAGGGTGTCTGCATTTTCCCAAAAAAGGAGCAATGCAGGAGTCTGAAAGAGAATAGGACCATGGCACACAACAGGGAGTTTTGCATTACAAAGAAAATATTAAACAATGAAAAGTACAGCTCAGAGTACATGCTTACTGTTCAATCAAAACACTGACATTCAAGAAGTTCAATCACTAAGGAATGGGCATCATCTCCACGCTAGTACTGTGAAAATGTCTTTGCCCCCTTCCCAGGTTTTCTCCAGTTGTGCTTATTTGCTATATCCATTTTGCAGATCATCCAACTAATTTTGTGAGTAAACACAAAATTCAACTTTTCAATGGTCATTGCTTTTATTGAAGGTGAAGAGCGATTCACAACCTATTTCAAACTTGTGAAAAAAAATAGCCATCCTCAACTTATTGACTGGTTGAGTCCCTTTGGCAGCAATCAAACATCAGCGCTAACTAGCAATGAGTCTTCTACATTGCTGTGAAAGAATTTTGGTCATCTCTTTGCACAATTAATTTAAATCAGCCACATTGGAAAGTTTTCAAGTATGAACTGCCTGTTGAAAGTCATGCCACAGCATCTCTGTTGGATTCAAGACAGGACTGTGACTAGGCCACTCCAAAACCTTCATTTTTTCTCCTTTAGAGCCATTCAGAGGTGGACTTGCTTTTGTGCTTTGAGTCATTGTCATGCTGGATAACCCTACTACGCTTGGGCTTTAGGTCACAAACTCATGGGTGGGCATTCTCCTTCAGAATTTCCTGATTGAGAGCAGAATTCGTGGTTCCATCAATTATGACAAGTTAGATAGGTCCTGAAGCAGCCCCAGACTATCACACTACCACCAATGTGTTTGATTGTCGGTATGATGTTCTTATTGAGGAATGCTGTGTTAGCTCAACTCCAGATGTGATGGGACCCCTGTCTTCCAAAAAGGTCCACTTTTGACTCATCATTCCACAGAATATCATCACAAAAGTCTTGAGGGTCATCACAATTTTCTTTGGCAAATGTGAGATAAGCCTTTGTTCTTTTCTTTTGTCAGAATTGGTTTTCACCATGCAGCTCTCCCTTGGATGCCATTTTCCCCCAGGTTCTCTCTGCCAGGAGTTTCTTAGATGTCAGTCAGAGTTCTTTCTTGACCTCTTAAATGAGTCATCAATGCGCTCTTTAGTGGGCCGGCCACTCCTGGGAAAGTTCACCACAGTTCCAAGTTTTCTCAATTTGTAGATAATGACTCTCTGCTTTATTCGCTGGAGTCCAAGAGCTTTATAAATGGGTTTGTAACCCAGTCCAGACTCAAACGTCAAATACTTTCTCATCTGGTCTTAAATTTCTTTGGTTGGTGGCATCAAGTGCCACTTTTTGCCAACTTCCCGTTCCCAGAAAAGTTCTATTCAAGGGATTTTTCGATTCATCTGGGCTGGAATAATCATGCCTAGGTGTGGTGAAATTGTACCCAATTTTTGACGAAATTTGTTTAATTGGTTGATTGAAGGAGAATTCCGGTCTGAAATTGACTTGGGGTGTATTGAAACATGATAACGAGTGCAAACCTTTGTCGAATACCCCACCTCCGTGTACACGCAACATTTCGAAATATATAGCTTTTTAGCCGAAGCTCCCAACAGGCTTACAATAGTAGGGAATCGGGCATGGCATTGCTATGCAAAGAAATCGCAATTTTTTTTCATCATTAACAAGGTTCAAAGTAACTCCACACTTCATTCTTAGAATTCTGAGGGCCCGGACATCTAAAATGAGGCACAGAGAACTTCGAAAATGGACAGGTAGTTTATTAATAAAGACTATTTATGCAAACAGTACTTTGAGGTACTTTCCAGTCGCCTCCATCTTGAAAGTCACAATAAGTTGATTGACGAGCATGAACGAATAGATTGCAATCTGTTCCCCAATCCTTCCTATTCGTTCATGCTCGTCAATCGACTTATCCTAACTTTCAAGATGGAGGCGACTGGAAACTACCTCAAGGTACTGTTTGCATGAATTGTCTTTTTTAATAAACTACCTGTGCATTTTCAGTGCCTCGTTTTAAATGTCAGGGCCCTCATAATTCTACCGATGAAGTGTGGAGCTACTTGTTAATGATGAAAAAAAGTGATTTCTTTGCATGGCAACGCCATGCCCGATTCAATAGTATTGTAAGCCTGTTGGGAGCTTCGGCTAGAAAGCTATATATTTTGAAATGTTGCGTGCGTACGGAGGTGGGGTATTCGGCAAAGGTTAGTACTCGTTATCATGTTTCAATACACCCCAAGTCAATTTCACACTGGAATTCTCCTTTAAGTAACAGAGGGGGGAATTACTTTTTCCACAAGAGGACAAGTATGGTTGGATGGCTTTTTTCCTTCAATAAACAAAATGTTCTGTACAAAATCAGTTTTGTGTTCACGCATGTTATCTTTCCCTTACATAAAAATTAGTTTCATGATCTGAAACATTAAAATGTGATTGTATGCCAGAATCTGGGCAGTAATTCAGTCTGCATTTGCATTTAAAATGCATTGCAAAACATCTTTTATTATAACCTTTTAATGGTGCAAAATGAAGGAGAGTGAGCTTCACAAGCGAACCTTCCGTGGTTTAGCAGTCGAAATTACTGTTTCCTGTTCAATGAATGGTGTAATGTCAAAAATCTAATGAAACACTAGAATGCAGACAAATTTGATAAAATTTATGTAATGGTCAAAAATGCAGACATGAGGTGAAAGAAAATCAACAAATGAGTTCATTTGGAAATGCTTTCATGAGCTAACCTCAATCCAGCTCATGGGATATGCATAAATTTTGCTTTTGGATTGCTCCAGTATCCATGGTATTATGCATATTAGTTTAAGGTTGTCAAAATGAATCAGCGCGGGTGGCAGTACAAAACTCGACTGGGTGCCGCTAATTATTGGATAAGTTCACTTCATTGTGGTTTTGATGGTGTGGGCAGAGATGCACAACATCTTAGCTCCCATATGCTCCAACTTCAACAATCCAGAACCTTCAGATTTTAGTATCACATAGGCAGGTTATTAAAATTCGTAGCAAAAATGCTTCATGACACGCACAACAGGAGAAAACTTGCGCATGTCTGGATAGATGCATTATGGAATGAGTCCCAGTAATGGTGAATATTATGTCAATAGTATGAATGCTTTCCACTTCCACACACATAAAGAATACTCACATTCAATAACAATCAAGACATAGTGTTGAAAATTGGCAGGATCAAATCATTCTTAGTCAAGGACCATTTCTTACACATGTAAAATGATGAGAAATCCAGTAGAGTAATTTTGAATAAAAAAAACTATTAATTGCATACACTTGTGTAGCGGAGACATTAGGAAGTTCAAAAGCTCAAATTCACTCCTTAATTTAAAAAAAAATTTGTTAGATGTTTTCTACCCCAGAAAAGAAAACTAAGGTGAGAAATGAGCATTAATTTATTATATCATTAATTCATAAAAATTCAGTTCTATGAATTCATTAGATTATTCATCGAGATTAGCCTACTTCGTTCATGCAGATGAACTCTTCGCCAAGTACACCTCAGTGCCATAATATCATTGTTTGATACAAATTCTTGTCTTGTAAGCAGGCTGTTATTTAATGCCAGTGTAAATAAAAGAAAATGTCTGGGTCTGATTTCACAGGGTCGCAAAAGACCCTTGGCCGTCTGAGCTGAAGGACAAATAGGAAGGCTAAGCACATCAATTATTCATTAGATTATTTCAGCTCAATTTGAATGAAAACATTAAGCAGTTCTGAAAAATCTCAGCTCTGCGCTTGACTGTGATAAATTTCATTAACAGAAAAGCAACATTCATTCATTCACACACACACACACACACACACACACGGTTGTTTTTAGTACTTAAATATGGCAAGCAATCAATCTCCTCAATTACTGGTCTCAAAGTAAATCTATTTTCTTCACTTAGTTGTGCAGGAAATAATGTTCATTTTTGAACATTAATTGTTTTTTTCTTGTTTTTGCTTTACTAACAGTAGAGCTTTCACAGCTACCAGTGATTTAGGGTAAGATGATGTTTTAAGTTAACACCTTTGAAAGTGGACTTGGCCAAAGTGCTGCGGTGAAATCAAAGCCAAATTTCAGAAAACCCATCAAAAATATTTTAGGTCCCTCCATCTACCCATATACCAAAAATCAGCTTAATCATTGGAAAAACTGCTTCACAATCGCCTCTTATGGCATTTTCAATATGGCCGCCACGACCGCTATATAATCGGATCTGAATGCCATGAACAAACTTTGGTGTCCAAAGGGTAGGAGCATATAAGTTTCAGCTTTATCGGCCCAGCGGTTTCAGAGAAGACTTTTACGGACGACGTCGTATTTGAAAGATAGGCAATGATATAAGCCTACTGAAACTTTGGTTCAGGTGAGTTAAAAATTCTAAAAAATATATATTTATAGAGAAACTCTAATTAGCAGCATGTGAAGAACACTATGATATTAATGCTCCAATGGAACCATCCAAAATCACTAACTGATTTCATTAAAAATCAGTTCCCTCCAAATCAAGATTCCACAATTAATGGCAACCCTTAAAGATTGCTGTAAATGACATTTACCAAAATTAAACCAGGTATTAAATTCTACTTATATAAGTTTTAAGGGAGAAGTAAAATTTTTACAGTTTTGACATTATTTGTGGCATAAAATACGATCATTTACTCACCCATATAACTTCCATGTTGCTAGAAGTCCTTCTGAAGATGTTTAGATCCAAAGAGAGCCACGTATATCAGTATAATGGGAGTGAACGAGGCACCGAGTGCACAGCCTCTAATGCCGTATTATCTGTCACAAAACTCATTCATTTCACGAATATTTTGTTATGATTTGCTATTGTTGTTCCCCTCGAGTCCAGGGTTGCCCGTTATCATCATCCGGTGTCTGTAGCTGCACCTACTAACCTCTGAACTGGACATTGTCATCTCAAGTGCCGCGAGTAGGGGCAGTATGGCTCATTAACTCAGGAACGGTCGGCTGCTTTACGTGCTGGTAAAACATCATGGTTAGTGTTTGCGTTTTTCCAAGTTGTTGCAAGAAAATGACCAGTTGGACAATGTTTAGCTTCCATAGGCTATACCACCACAAAATAGTAGTGAAGTGAATGAGTTTCGAGACAGATAATGCGGCATTAGAGGCTGCGCTCTCGGTGCCCCGTTCACTCCCATTATATGGATATACGTGGCTCTCTTTGGATCTAAATATCTTCGGAAGGACTTCTAGTGACAAGAAAGTTATATGGGTGAGTAAATGACTATTTTATGCCACAAATAACGTCAAAACTGTAAAAATGGTACTTCTCCTTTAACTAAATGTTAAGTATCTATATTGTGCCGTTTAACATCACTTCCCGTTTCATTAGGGTATAAAAATGAGGTAACATGCAATATCCCTTTGTCATCCAACATCATGAAGAAAACACAACTACTGTCAGTTCAAAAGAGGCAGATGGTCATAGACCTTCACAGACCTGGTAATGACTACAAGAACATTCACAAACTATTGAATATGCCACTGAGCACAGTCAAGGCAATTATCAAAAAATTTCAAAGATATGGAACTGCTGAAAAACTCAAGGGTAGAGGATGCAACTGTATTTTGCCCCCAGGATACTGACGAGGATGGTGAGAGAAGCAAGAAAATCCCCAAGAATCACTGTGAAGGAATTGCAGGCCTTAGTGGGATCTTGGGGTCACCAGCTTTCGAAAAGCACCATCAAGTGCCACCTCCACAAAAGCAGGCTCTTTGGAAGGGATGCCAGAGGAAAGCTTTTTCTGACCAGAAGACACAGAAGCAAGCGGTTGGAGTTTACCAAACGTCATTTAACCTATGGCTAGAATAAGGTGGTTTGGTGAGATGATTTGGAGATTTTCAATCCAAATGAGCAGAAGCACACCAGATACAACTAATTTAATCAACTGATTTCGGCCTGCACAGTTCATTAGTTGCACCAGGTGTGTTTCTGCTCGGTTCAAATGAAAAAAAGGCCAAGAGGATGTAGGTTATGGATCAGATTGACACTCCTAACTGGGAGCAATAATCCAATATCCCCCCCTGCATGTGTGCCTTCACCTTGACAAAAATGACAGGAAAAGACTCCATGCCGTTATCCCAGCCAGAGGTGGTTGCACTAAGCACTAAAGGAAGGGTGCCAATTATAATGAAACCTTGATAAAAATTAATTTTGTATTAAATGATTGTCATGCTTTTGGTTGTTTGCATCAAAAAAAAAATCAATGAAGTAGTTTACACATGTTGGTATACTCCATTTTTCTATAATTACATTTTTTTTTTTGTACTGATTGTGCAGTGCTAGTCAGGAATGCCAGTACTTTTGGAGCCCGCTGTAGAATCAGGTACAATAGAAATAAATGTAAGCACTGATTACGGTTTAGAACTGGTGTAATAGCTAATTTCACTCCTGTCCTTAAAAGCTGCAAAACTCAAAAGGGAGATAAAATGTGTGGGGAAAAATTGAACCCATCCCGCTGAAGGATATGCAAAAGACTGGTATGGACAACAGAAATGGGGAATGAAATCAGCTTATCCCCTTGAACTTGAGCTTTTCACTTAAGTTTTAACTGAAGTACATTCAAAGTCAGTTGAAGCATTTTTTTTTTCACATCATAGGACAATGTCAAACATTCAGTACCTGCTGGTTGTAGCACTTCACTGAAGCTACATCACACCGTGGAGAAAAATATTCAAACCCAGGATGCCATGTTTTTATGGCCACAGCATTGCATCAAATGCAAAATATCTAGATATTGTACATCATTTTACACAAATTTTCCTGTGATTCAGCAGAACATATTTGGGACTCTGGAAATCTTTGGATATCCTCTATAATATAAAGTAGGCCAAAAGTTCGACAGGTTTGAATAAAGCGACTGCTCGTGACTAACCTGTTGTAGGTTTTATGGGGTTAAGGAAACTCATCTTAAAAATGAAAGAAATTGACTATTAGGATTAGTCTGCTTGCATAAGTGTTTTTCAGTATTTCACATTGTGTAATCATTTGCATGAGTCATGAGTGCATGAGGGGACAAAGGTTTTCTTACCATTGATCAGATGTATGCGGTTTTCATTCTCTGGACTGTACCTGCAGAAAATTTCAGCTTTAATTTATTCATTTTTTTTTTGTACAGTAAAATACTCAGACCCCAATCCTGTGTGTGCCAAACCTTCATAAATGACCACTGCATTTTTTTTTTTTTTGGCTTGAAAATTGAGCCACTTAATGGCTTTGCACTGTACACATCCATAGAAACGCATGCTGCTTTTTTGGAAGCAATTTGTTGGGTAGACAGAATGAGGGCTTTTGAGAGCTGAACAGAGCTCAGAGCCAGTAGGGTCCAACCTCTGACCTTTCACCTCTTCACAGACTAATCCTAAAGTCAGGGTGTGAAGGACGGGGAAAGAACGGTGGGAGGCAAGACAACACAGCTGCACAGTGTACTATGAGTGCCAATAGCCAGTATGCCCAAGTATACCATCATGACCAAGCTATCAAATACAGGCATCAAGTCAGGACACCAAAAAAAGCTTAACATGAGAGGAAATGGGCCAATATGAGACTTTTCCCCAAATTTTCAAAGCAACGCTCGCAATACTTATCCAGGGATGCAAACAGTACTTCCAGTATTCTGCCAGTCAAGCCAGTAAACACTGTCAAATTTGCATTATACTTGTCCAAGGAAGTTTCCTTGACACTTTGTTGCCAAAGAAAAACTGGATAAATGCTGTTGGTGGATGGCAGCATGTTATATTCCAGAAACTATAACACTCTTCCCATATGTAAAAATCATAGTTTGGCCTAGTGGTGGTGGTACAGGAAACGGCAGAGTGTCTGAAAATTAATCAGGATGATTCTAGGCTCCACGAGTGTCCACAGTAAATTTCACCCAATTCCCAAATAAATTATTTGCTTTATTCAAAATAAGTTAAGATTTGCCAAAGGGTGGTGCTATAGAAATGGTCATAGTGTCACCAGAACAATAGGATAGCTCTTTTATGCACCAAGAGGTTTACAGCTAAGTTGATCTCATACCCATTAAAATTAGTAGATTCACTGCATTTGGATATGTAGTTTAATCTAATGGTGGTGCCACAGTAAAGGTAACAGAGCCATTAAATTCAATATGGTTCTTCCTCAATGTACCAGGAGTGTTAACAGTTAGGATTCCCAATAAAACTGAGAGACTGATTTAATGCATTTTTTATAATGCAGAGTTTTGAAAGTTTGGCCTGGTGGTGGCTAGGGTAGGTCATAGGGTCATCAACATCACGTCTACACAGCAGGAACAATGACACGAGATTTGACATGATTTTCATCATATTGTCCATGTTATTGCATTTGGAAGTGTTAAATTTGACCGAGTGGCTGGACAACAGGAAACATTACTGAGCCACCATAATCAATAACTTCCTCCTCTGTGCATCAGAGATGCTGGAAGCAGATTTCGAAAAGATTCCCATTAAAGCTCCTCCAGTGATTCCATATTTTTTTTCAAAAATTTGAAGTTTTGCCCAGTGACGGCCTACAGCGAAGGTCATAGGGTAACCAACAGCAATGAGAAGCCTTTTTTATGCACCAGAAACGATCAGGTGTTGCATGATGCCCATCAAAAGTGTTTAACTTAATGTATTTGGAAATGCAAAGTTTGACCTGGTGGTGATGCAACAGGAGAGGTTATAGGGTCAGACAATAGGGTTTTTCCTCTATGCATCAGGAATGAACAAGAAATTTCATGAGATTTCTGTGGACACTGTCGTACAGTATACGTCGCATAAATACAAAGGATCTGTGGCGGTGGCAGCTTCGTAGGCAAATCTATAACATCCCTAAAAATCAGTTTCTACTTATAGCCCAAAGGCAAGCCATACGAACAGAAGCGGTGCTTTTTTTAAACTCTGTGAAAGGTTATGTCAGGAGGTGCTGCTTACCTGGTGTAGGTTCTTGCATCTTCTCCCTCTTCCTCTTCTTCTTCTTTCCCTGTAAAATATCCCAGAGAACACTTACAAGTGTGGCTCAAGCACACTGCCATCCTCCCACTGTTCATCGTGCTTAGTTGACCCCTACTGAACACCTAAGACCCCCCTCCCCTATCTGACCACAAACTGCAATGAATCAGCTGGCAAATTCCCCCCATCTCCCATCTTCACAGAAATTGAATGTACAGCACCACATAGCAACCAGTTATATTTTCAATATAAAAAATATGCACCAACACCTTCATAACAATTAGCTATTTTACCATACATCATAATTTCACAAACTGTAGGGTATTATTTGAAGACGTTTCAAAATCAATGCATCATTGTGTTTCACAGAAAGTTTCTGTTTTCCAATATATTGAAATGCACTTCCAGGAAAATCTGAGCTCAAAAATGAGGATGTATGGGGCGTAAGGAAGTCATTTTCAAATCTGTGTCAAGGTATTGTTCAAGCTTCCAGAAAGTGCTCCAATTTAACAAAGTGCTTCGCTTGCTGTGATCTCGAGTACCAGCAAAGGTAAGGGTAAGGCGGCACAAAGACATTTCAGTTTAATGTGATGTATGCCTTGCTACCGTGCTGTAAAGTCTGATAATCCACTTATTCAGAAGTTAATCATTGTCACTGTAACAGCAGGCTTCAGTGAATACCCGTCAATGGACAAAGGCAAACTCACACAGTACAGATCCAGCATGGAAAGTGCCCTGAAGCATAATGTAAGAAAAGGCATTTAATCAAGGTAATTCTCCTTACATTTATGATGATACTTTACTAGTTAGAGTCAACACCATCAAAGCCATTAATGCCTTCTGAACACCTCCCACATTTAAATAATCTCAAAACCTGGCTTTGAAGTTACAGTGCATAGCCTTTGGCTGACGTGGCGATTTTCACAGTTGTACTTATCAATGGAGTATGAAAACAGGTAATAAAAAGTATTCACTGCCAGTTTAATTTCTTGGAAATCCTGCTTGACTGCGACCGCCAGTCTGAAAATACTCATAACGTATCATTGCATGCATAACCCAAACATATCCAAGACAAAACATAAAGCTAACATCTCAAACACAACCACAACAATGGAAACATAGCACAAACATCTCAAACATGGCCCTACCGTCTCCTAAATGACCCTACAGTCCCTAATATGATCCCAAACCATAGCCCTAACATCTCAAACATAAACTCCTCTAGCATAACTTCACCACATCTCAGCGAAGTGAGGAGATCGCACTGCCACAAAAGAAATTCTGAAGGAAAAGCAGGCAGGAGGTAAACGAAGAGAGGGCAATAAAACACAGCAGCCCACAGTCTCTGGTGGTGCAGAGAAAACGAAAATCAGACTTTTCAATGTCGCCATTCATCCATCCAAACATCAAAACAAACACCAACTCAAACAAACTCACAAGCTTTTACTTGTACAGCAGTCATATGATTTACAATGTCAAAATTTATCTGAGCGATGAAAGTGATGGTACTGCCAGAGGGTCGTTCCTTCAGCAGAGAACGGCCTAAGATAGGAGCCTTGCAAGGGAGGCTTTCAAAGGATAACTCTAGGAGGAGTCTAAGAGGACAGACTTCACAGGGAAGAAATATTGCAGATGTGGCCTTCAAAATTACTCGGAGAGGAATCTTTCTCAGAGAACCTAACAGCTAAACAGGCCTCTCGTAAAGTTGGGCTCTACAGGATTGGCTGAAAGGAAGCAGATGTTTAAGGCGCGACTTCAGCATCACACAGTGCACACACACGTACCAGCTGTCAGGCCATTCTTTAGATACTTACATAATTGTCTCTGGCAGACCAGCCAGGGTATAGCTGCATGTGGAGCTGTCGTTCCTTGCGGGCTAATTCGTAATACTTGGCCTGCTCTTCACGAGATAGAGCATGCCACTGTTACATACAGAAAAGAGATAAAGGTGGCAGTCAAATACCAGCACACAGTCATACCTCCCTTCCAAAGAGAAGGGATTTTCGCAGAGAAAATGGAACATATTAGCATACAAAGCAAACAAAGCAAAACACGCACTTGAATGTGCACTGTCACAATTTTTTGCCCTTACTAAATTGTACTCACTTATCAAGTTTAAGGGTTGATTTAAATTCTTGACATATTGTCTAAATGATTATTCAAGTTCAAGAATACTGTGAAGTATGAACAAAAAAAACTATTGTTATCAGTTCCTGTTACATGGAGCAAATGCAGCTAATTTGTCAGCCAGCCTCCACAATGTTTTCAAATTCAACACAGAGGCACTTGCTAACGCTAACACCTACAAGCAAGTTCTTAGCTTAACTGAAAAATTAGAATTTAGTTTTCCGGCAAGTAGGTTCCAGGATGCCATGTTTTTATGGCTACAGCATCACATGGAAAATATCTAGATCTTGTACATCATTTTACACATATTTCCCTGTAATTCAGCGGGACATATTTGGGATTGTTAGAAACCTTGGGATGTTAACACAAAGCGGTCTTATTTCAATGCCGTGAACATAGCGTTTCATATAGTGCAGACCCTAGAGTCAACACTTTGGGCTTATGAGCTCAGCAACCCAACCCAACCCAAACCAACCCCCCCCCCCCCAGGAAAAACAATTGATTTGAAGGCAAAAGAAAATAACATTATGGTTGCAGTAGTGTTACATGCGTTATGAAATGTTTATTTGACATCGGTCAACCAATCGGTTAGCCAAGAATGTGTCAATTGATATCTAATGGGACCACCCTGTATAAATCCAATCTGCACCATATCGCGGGGGAAAGTCCAACCTTCTCGCAAAAATTCACTTTCGTCTTTATTTTGTGAGTAAAAGTGCACAGCACCGTGTAATAGAAATCGAAAGGAGAAACTGCATTATCATTTAAATTATGAGACAAATAGTGTGTTTGCTTCATTAAAAAGGAGAAGCATGTCTGAGAATCCATTTTCATTTTAATTTTTGTTCGCAATACTGTGGGGCACTTTTCAAAAATTAAATTGCAAATGGGGAATGTGATTTAATTTTCAGTTCGTTATTAAAGAAATGCGTATGTGGACTAACAAAAAGAAAAAGTGAAATGGAGGATTACATTTTCATTTTGATACAAATGATGGGTTTGCTTCACGAAAAAGCACTTCTGAGAATGCATTTTAATTTTATTATCATCAACTATATGCTTAAACACAGTATGGCGATGACCTGAGCAAATACCAAGTCACCTCTTTCGCAAAATTTTGACTGTATCAGATATATTTGTAAATGTATTAAATAGCATTGAAACCAAAGTGTATTAATTAATCTAACAAGTACACCAATAAATATCACTTTCTGATTTGAATGGTCACCATTTCTGTCGACACAGATAGTAAAGTATTCATGCCCGGAAAATGGAATATAATGCCTTATGCTAGTGAGGCCTTTGGCTGTTACAACAGCGTTAGAAGCGAGCTGAGCTTCTTTGGCTTTCCTCAGGATGACATCAAGTGAGCAAACAGTAAAGCTCCTTAAAAACAATAAATAAATCAGTCACCCATCGTAGCTAAAGGACGCCTGGTAAATGAATGTTACACTTAGCTGTCCTGCTACATAACTTGTGTAATACTTCCAGTGGTCAATTAAACAATGCCATTCTTTGCTGGCTGTATGGTTGTGTTCCCAACCTGTATGGTGTGTCATTAATATGAAAGCTGTGTGGCTGTGCAAAATTTGAATTTCTTGACTGTCAGCCCGTAATATGTTAACCTGCCACCATCTTTAGCATTCCCTAACAAAGTGCACCTTCTCCTTTAATATTCACAGTTAATATTCTGACTCAACTGTAGTGTGGCATGCAGGTGTGCGGTACCTACCCTCCTCCCCAGGATTTGGTTAATGGCGGCACTCTCTTTCAGCGTGCACTCAGCTACCACGTTGGCCCGCATCTCTTTCATGTACAACATGAATGCATTAAGGGGCTTCTTAATGTGAGGTCGTCTGGGTTCCTGTTCTTTTCTCTGTTGTTCGTGATGAGGTTTCCTGTGCAGTGGAGGAGTATGATGACATGTACTCCAGAGTCAAGGTAAAACCAGCTGAACTGGGTAAGGTGGTGCTAATGTAACCAGATACAATAACAACCTTCAATGTGAGAATGGAAATCTGGTAGCTCTGCCCGTAGTCCAAGCAGAGAGAGCTCCAACACCACATGCATTTTAATTATGATATTACAACAAAAAGAAGTTCTTTGTAATAGGACTTCACCATTAATTGTCTGACTTCAGCACTTAAACACAGCCATATTTACTGACTAATGCAGCATACTGCAAAGTAAAATACACACAATCTCTGGATACTAAATAATCTATTTGCATATCGGGAGCCTCCGGAGAATTAAAGCCATCAAGCTCTTACTAGCTGACAATAATATTCCTCCAAGTGTGGCAATTCAAATCAAAATTGCCTCGTAGATTCAGTATTTGTTTTGATTTCTTCATATGTGTGGATTACTTGGGTTGTTACAGACATCTGGTAAATATTTTATGTCAATAGCCCCATTAGAAATATATACTCAGCGCCATTAAAAACGCACAGGTGAGGTTTGAACTGTATTTGCGGCAAATTGAAGAATTGATTGATTTTTATTACTTTTCCAGTGAGGCACGAGAGGAAATAAAGAAAAGCGTGTGGTATTGTAATCCTGACGCGCACCTTGTGCACGTGCCAAGCACTTCAGAAATAACAAACATTGAACTGTTTGTGATGTGTAGTGACACTTGATCTGTTCTTTTTGGTGTGGTCAATAGCCTACATGAAGCCAAAAAAAAAAAAAAGCTACTGCGTCAAGAAAATGGAACGGCTTGTGACAGGAGAGAGAAAAAGAGCCTTTGGCATGTCACGGACAGATCTCAGCCGCCGAGAGGTGGTATGTCATTTCCACTGTCACCATTCAACAATCAAACAAACATTCTCGGCTGTCTATCCGAGAATGGAACACAGGCACTGTCACTGAGCGACCCCGCTTATGGCAGCCACGAGTGACTATGGCAGCTCAAGAGCGCCACATCTGGTTTCAGCCTGTATGTGACAGATTCCAGACAGCAACCAAAACTGATCACGAGATGAGGGGTCCGAGACGATTGAGGGCGCAAGTACCGTTTGACACAGTCAATGTGACCAACACACGTGTGCACACGGGCCTTACAGAAAACCCAGTTTTTACCCATTTACGCATGGCTGCCCTTACCGTGGTCAGACAGCGACAGTCCCTGTTTTCCATTCTCAGACAGAAACAGGGAAGTAAAGTGCCAAAAAAAATTAGACAGAGGCAGGTGCTCACAATCAGAAGTGAAGAGTTCCTACTCCTGTTGATGGGCAAAAAATGGGTTTTCTGTAGGGACCGTGTGCACCCATGTTTTGGTCACATAGATGGCGTCAAACGGTACTTGCGCTCACCCTCAATCGTCGCGGACCCCTCATCTCATGATCAGTTTTGGTTGCTGTCCGGAATCTGTCACGTACAGGCTGAAACCAGATGTGGCGCTCTTGAGCTGCCATCGTCACTCATGGATGCCCTAAGCGGGATCGGTCAGTGACAGGGCCTGTGTTCCATTCTCGAATAGACAGCCCACTGATTGTTGAATGATGACAGTGCAAATGACGCACCACCTCTCGGTGGCTGAGATCTGCCTGTAACATGCCAAAGGCTCTTTTTCTCTCTCCTGTGTCACAAGCCCTTCCATTTTCTTGATGCAGTAGCATTTTTCGTTTTTTTTGTTGACTTTATGTAGGCAATTGACCACATCAAAAAGAAGACAAGTGTCACTGGTCACATCACAAACAGCTCAATGTTTGTTATTACTGAAGTGCTTAGCAGGATTACAATACCACGCACTTTTCTTCATTTCCTCTCGTGCCTCACTGGAAAAGCAATTAAAGTCAATCGATTCTTTCAATTTGCCGCAAATACAGTACAAACCTCACCTGTGTGTTTTTAAATTGCGTTGTCGTTGAGTATATTTACTGAGAAAAATACATATTTTCCTTGCTATATAGGCATCGACAAATCATAAGTTTAATAACTAAGCACTTATACAAAATATGATAAAGGAAGATCCCATCCTTGCACTGTGCCTTGACAGGATAAGTAACCCAGCGGTTTTACTCATTCTCTTACAGACATTTCCTACAGTCCACTTCTGAGAAGGTGGTTGTAAATTCTCTTACACAGGCCAACCTCTAATATATAGCACCATCAAAAATTTGGAAAATCTACCTACAAATTAAACGGGACTGCAGTCTTACATGTGCGTGAGGTCACTGTCATGATGGGGCTCGTGTTTGACATGGGGGTTGACTATGGCAGGATGGGGTATTCCTGTTGCGTGGGGCCCAGGCGGTCCTGGAACCATATGGGGCGAAAACCTGAAAAGTGACAAAAAGTTTACTTTGTCGCCCGAATCCTCAGTTTCAAAATCAGCAGGAATTGCATTGCATGGCAAAGAGAAGCCCAGGAGTCTGTTCCACAAAGCAGGACTGCTGAGTTAGCCAGGTAACAGCTCAATGTAAAATGCAGGGCAGCTCTTTTGACCTCGGCCCTTATTCCAGATTTGAGAGTTTTCCAAGTTTTACTTTGTGCAGTTATCCAGCTTACAGAGTAATCCCGCTCAAAGGAACAGGCACCAAGGTCAAAGGTGAGCTATAACGAACAGAGCCGAGAGAAGCAAGGACTGGAGACCTTCTCTCTGCCACTAAAATGCCACGCGTACTGCAGTTTAGACAGGGAGTAAGCTCAGCATAACAGACATCATCAAAACATCAGATTCCAGAATTTAAAGCAGATGGGGGGGGAAAAAAGCCTTTGGTTTAATGCAGAGAGCCTTCACACGTCAACATAGGATAACAGCCTCCAAGATTAAGGCAATTTTTTGGTAGTTTAGACGCCACAGAAATAAGCGTGAATAATCACTCCACCTCAAAATAAGCAAATCAATTACTACACTGGAGGATGATAAGCGGATTTGTCATCTGGATGTATAGTGCTCATTAACGGTTCCTCATTTACGCGAGGCCACTAACTGTTCAACGCCGCGTACGGAGGAGTTTGAGTGCTGATGCAATACAGTTGAAATATCACCCAAGACGCAACCATGAAGATCACAGAAAGGCACGCTCATTCACACAGAGAAACTTCTCATTCATTCTTCTTTCTCTCACTTTCCCCAACATATAAAGTGAATTTGAATGCATTAACGAGTACAAAAAAATTACTGTGTTAATCAATGATGACATGCATTTAATTTCTCTTTTATTCATATAGAGGATATCGCCCGAGTTATGTACTTTTTAAATTCAATTCAAAGACGAGAGGAGTACAGCATAAAGATTCAAGGCGCAGGAGGCAGGTTTCCATATGTAAGCACCCTGTGTATACTCCTGGGCAAAAGGCATTAGCCAAGCCCAAAATGGCAAAATATGAAGCCTTTAATGGTCTGACCAACAAATCCTAGGTAAGGATTAAATAGAAGAAAGTAACTTGTTACGAGATAGTATTTCCCTTTGATTTTATTCAGTGTTAAAGCCTTGTGAGTGAACTTGTGGATAGCTTTTTGCAGAAAGAGGAGTAAGAGTTGTTACTCATTGCTGATGGCTTCAAACGGTCCTTTCATTTTCCTAAACATATAAAGCAAATTTGAGAGCATGAACAAGAACAAAAAATTGCTTTGTGTTATTCACCGATTACATACAAGCCATTTCTATGTCATTCATATACTAGATAGGCTATATGCCTAGTTAAGCATTGCTTTTAAAATCAATTAAAAGATGAGTGAAGTACAGCACATAGGTTCAAGAAATAATAGGAAGGTTTCAACAGGTAAGCATAGGAAATATGAAGCTCTTAATGGTCTTAACAACAAATTATTGGTCAGGACAGCTTGCAACGGAAAGGGGAGCCAATGTTGTTACACTAAATGTTGATGGCTGCCAACAGTTGAGTTGCTGATAAATGTTTCATGGTTAGGTTGAGTTTAATGTGAGACCAAATATTCTCTTTAGGGTTCAAATCTGGGTTCAGTTTTTAGAGTTCAATCTGCCGAGGCCAGAGCATCAGCCTGATGGACTTGTTGTTCATAAGCTCTCAACCAATGGTGGCTCAGGAGGTCTCAGAAGTGCATTTGTTAAAATACTGCAAATTTTCTGACCACTGTTTTGCTGTCAATACCATTCAAAGCTTAATACTGTGCCAAGTTGGGCTTGGTCCATCGTTTTGCTCAGGGACTTTAGTTCCCCAACAGCGAAGCACAGGTGGTAGGAGGAGCCAGTGCAGAAAGAAGGGCGGGGCTGGAGCTGGCTGGAGGAAAGAAGCTTCTCCCTATTGCATACCAGACCAGGCCCACCTACCGGGGCGCTGGGCTGTCACGCAGGTGTGTTCACACCTGAAATTTGGTACATTGCCTAACCCTACCTGGACATCCAGTGAAAAACAAACATACATGAACAATTTGTCCTTGGCATCCACACAGGGTGCATTTACTTTTGAATATGCAGTAAGATGGATGTTTTGGCCATTTTTATTTTAAACAGTCAAGTTAAGCATTTGATGTGATGGGCTTTCCAGAGCTTAAGTAGAGCCTTCTATGCCCTGATCAGTGCATTCCTAATCACTGTAACTGGCTGGGTGATTTAAATATACAGTCTCTTGCGTAATGAGCAGTGGATTAGCATATGGAAAAAACTCAAAACTTACCACCCCAATGGCGGTGTAACTTGTCCAACTCCTCCAGGAGAGAGGGAATAGAAACTGGGAACGTCAGGACCAGGATGGTGCCTCTGCATTCCTGGGTGAAGACATAATCCATTGGAGCATAGATAAATTTTAAACATTGTCAAGAGGAGTGTCTATGCCCCCCATCTAAATGCAATCTAGAAAGCATAACAGTTTCACATTTGCCATTAAAATGTCTGCCCAAGGTCTCAGTGCGTAATAATGAATAATCCTGCCACATTATATGAACCACAACACTGACTTTGATCTTTTCTCATTACAGTGCCCTACATATTAATCTGTGTTGCTGCGCTTCACACGTTCCGTCATCACAAAGCACTTTAATCACTGCTGACCAGCCTGAGGAATTTCCCTTCATTACTAAAATAAAAACAATCTGAACCTCATGAGAATGAGAACACCAACTCATTAGTCATATCATTTTGTAAGTCTAACAACAGAATATAATTACACGATATCTATTAATTCACCAAACTGAAGATGCCGTTTTGGCCAAACCATTTTACGGCCAAGAGAGATGTTCTTTGCACAGAAAGCATTGCTCTTGAAATCTTTAAATTAGTAATGCGTGACCCAAACAAGATTGAAATTAGAGAACTCGGTCGCCGAGTCATGCATCTCCCTGATCCCCAAATTTCAGACTAAATGGCTTCCGGCAGCAGAGGTCGCGTTAACCAAATATTTTCCATCATTGACGGATTTGTTTTTTTTTTTTTTTAACAATGACGGAATATTTTGAAGGTAGTCCTTCATTTTGATGAATGTAATTCACACCCCCGTCCAATTGGCTGTGGGTGTCATAATGTCTCGAGCATTGTCTTTGATCTGTATGACAGAGATGCCAAGTCTCACGCATTTGACGTAGGTACCACACATTTTTTAGGCTTATTCACCGTAGTCCGCAATTATTCAATGAATGCTTATTAATGAGATTCTCACGCAGAATTAAAATCCTTGTGCATTGAAGTCTCAGTTTCACTTGCCTGAAGGTGGACCTCACCACAAGTAGCATGGAAAGCGATTATGACTCTGGACTTATCGTGCTTCTCTTGTCTCAGGGATTGGAACTTTCAGACAGCACACCAGTCACCAATTGCTCTTATTCTTTCTCAACAGGGACTCTGTGGTCACCCAACTCCACCAGTAGCTCCCCCTACTAGTTAAATAAGTAATAGCCAACCACAGAGCCTCGGCTACAGCATTCCAGTAATAATCAATAACAGACCACGAAAACATCCCAATGCAGCACGCAAACCCAGTTTAAATCTGGTCAGGCCCACAATTATGACCCCGCTGCTGAGCAATCCTGATGTTAATGTCTCCTCTATTCACTTTGGCCTATTAAACGTCAGGTCCCGATCAAACAAGATGCTTATATTAAATGACTTCATTTTGTCCCAGAAACTAGAGTTCTTTTTCTTAACTGAAACTTGGCTAAAGGAGGGGAATGTAGTCAATTGGTGGAGCTCTGTCCCCAGAATTTTAGCTTTATAAATTCTCCTAGGCTTAGTGGCCGTGGTGGTGGCCTAGCAGTGGTTTTTAGAAATCATTTGAAATGCTCTTGCATCATTTTAAAGCTTTCACCGGTTTTCAGGCTCTTAATGTTCCTTATCAGCTGCAGCACTTCTGTTTGCTGCATTGTCATATACCGTCCACCAAAGCCAAATGGTGACTTTATATCTGATTTCTCAGATTTTATTGCAGCGGTGGTCATCAAGCATGATAAAGTGATCATGGCTGGTGATTTTAATTTCCATGTAGATGACGACACCAATACCTCAGCTTGTGATTTTATCAGTGTAACTGAGCCTTTTAATTTTGTACAATACGTAAAGGGTCCCACCCATAACCGGGGCCATACCCTTGACTTAGGGTTTTCCTTGGGCATGACTTTTGAGTCTATAAAAGTGGCTGATTCCATTTCTGACCACAAATGTATTATCTTTATACTCTTTTCAATCCAACCATTTTTACTCAAGAGCGCACCATAAAATACCGCCTTATTAATAATGAGTCTATCGCCAGTTTCTCTTCCTACTTTTCTGCACTGAATCAGAGTGAGACATCATGGTCTAATATTTATGATTTCGTTTCCCATTTTAATGACACTTGTGCATCTGATCTAGAAGCTGCTGCCCCTCAAGTCTAAATCAGTTTCTCAATCCAATTCATCTCCTTGGATTAACAATGAAATCCATTCTGTAAAACGCAAATGTAGACGTGCAGAACGTAGGTGGAAATCCACACGACTGATTATCCACTATACTCCGATGAAAGACCTCAGGATTTTGCTGAATCGGAAGATTACGGATGCACGAATAGCCTACTCTAGTAATCTCATTGCCACTAATAAGCACAATCCCTGATTTCTTTTTAAAACAATTAACCACCTATTAAATAACTGCCTCTGGCATATCCTCCTCTTCAGTAGAAGATTGTGAAAAATTTTTATCTTTTTCTGTGGACAAAATTAACATAAGAGCATCTACTGTGTTCCCCGGCCTCGTGACCCCTTATACTGAGCCGTCTGACTTCTCTCCTGTCCAATTTGATCCATTTTCTCCCATTTCCCTTAGCGAATTCATTGATACTGTTTCCCACACTCGCTCAGCTAAGTGCCCCATTGACATTATCCCCCCCAGCGTACTTAAAGAAGCTCTTACTGTCATTGGACCCTCTCTGCTTCCTATTTTAAATCAGTCTCTTTCATCAGGCCATGTTCCCAAATCCTTCAAACTAGTTCAACCCCTCCTAAAGAAACCACACCTGGATCATAGTACACTATCAAATTACAGGCCCATCTCGAAGCTACCCTTCCTGTCTAAGATTTTAGAAAAATTAGTCTGCAAGCAACTCCTACAACATATTGAGGACAATAGAATGCTTCATAAGTACCAATTAGGCTTTCGGGAAAAGCATAGCACCGAAACAGCTCTACTAAGGGTCACTAATGATATTCTTGTCCAGCTTGACCATGGTGATGTTTCCATTTTAGTTCTTTTAGACTTGTCTGCTGCATTTGATACCATTGATCACAGCATTCTTATGGACCGACTTAAAAAGTGGTTTGGGTCATCCGGCATAGCTCAGCTGGTTCTCCTATTATCTCTCCAATCGTAAATTCTTTGCATCTGTCGGCGATAAAGCATCCACTTGTGCGCCATTAACTTGTGGAGTTCCTCAGGGATCGATTCTCGGTCCCATTTTATTTGCAATATATTTGCTCCCCTTGGGGAACATGATTCTTCAGTTAGGTACTGTGTCTTATCATTGCTATGCTGATGATACACAATTGTACTTTTCTTTTAAACATGGTGATCTCTCGAACATAACTACCCAGCTCAAGCGTCTGGCTGCAATTTCTGAATTAATGTCTCAAAATTTTCTTCAATTAAATCATAGTAAAACAGAAGTTCTGGTCTTTACCCCAGATCAAGTCTCTTCTAACCCTTCCCAACACCTTGGCTCACTGGCCACTAGTAGTAAAGCTTAAGCCAAAAACTTTGGTGTAACCTTTGATGATAGATTAAAATTTGATCAACATATAAAGACAGTAATTCAGTCCTGCTACTTCCACTTGAGGAATATTGCAAAAAATTTGTCAACTGCTATCCTTTCAGCAATTGGAGATGGTTATCCATGCATGTGTGTCATCACGCTTGGACTATTGCAATGCCCTTTACTCTAGCCTAAGCCAAAGCTCTATAGCTCCCTTACAGTTAGGGAGAACTCTAGCTGCAGAGTTTTGCACTAAGACCCCATACCCGCTCTCATATTACCCCTGTCTTGATGTCACTTCACTGGCTGCAAATCAAATTTAGGATTCAATTGAAGATTCTCCTCCTGACATACAAGGCCTTGATTGGTCTTGCTCCAGAATACATTAGGGAACTGCTGAAGCCATATATCCCTGCACGGCCCCTCAGGCCTGCTGCATGAGATCTGCTAGTTGTGACTCGTTCAAAACTGGAAACAAGGGGGTACCGTGCATTTGCTGTTCTTGGTCACAAGCTATGGAACAGTCTCCCCAAGGAAGTCAGGTCAGGAAATTCTCTTGAGTGTTTTAAATCTAGGCTGAAGACCCATTTATTTCAAAATGCTTTAATTAATGGTCAATGGACTTCCCCAAGGTTGTAAGGTTGCAGCTGCCTTGGTTTATGCTGTTGCTTTATATTATAATGTTTGTGTTTGATTTTCTCTGGTTCTTTTAACCTTTTATCTGTGTACACAGCACTTGGTAACCTCTGTTTGGAAAGGTGCTATATAAATAAAATTTTACTTCCAGCGCCCTCCATAATTATTGGCTCCTCGGGTTAAGACGCGTTCTTTAGATTCTAATAAATTCTGTTTTTTTCTAAATAAAATAGGACCACAATAAAAAAAAAAGAGGAAAATCCAACCTTTGATTAAAGTGCTTTTATTCAGAATTAAGAATATCATTCTTTTGCATCAAATCATTTGTGCCACAATTATTAGCACCCCTGAGGTTAATACTTCGTACAATCCCCTTTAGCCAACAAAACAGCACCTAATCTTCTCCTATAATGTATCACAAGAAGGGAGAATACAGAAAGAGGGATCTTCGACCATTCCTCTTTGCACAATCTCTCTAAATCATCCAGTGACCTGGGTCCTCTCCTCTGCACTCTCCTCTTCAGCTCATATCACAGGTTTTCAATGGGGTTGAGGTCTCGGGACTGAGATGGCCATGGGAGGAGCTTGATTCTGTGTCCGATTCTGGCGAACAATTTCTGTGTAGAATTGGCCACATGTTTAGGGTCATTATCTTGCTGAAAGACCCAGTGATGACCCATCTTCAGCTTTCCGGCACAGGCCACCAGATTTTCATTTAAAATGTCCTGGTATTTCAAAGCGTTCATGATGTCATGCACCCTAACAAGGTTCCCAGGGCCTCTAGAAGAGAAACAGGCCCACAGCATCACCGATCCTCCCCCATACTTCACAATGAGCATGAGGTGCTTTTCTGCATACTCATCTTTTGTGTTCCACCAGACCCACTTACAGTGTTTGTTGCCAAAAGCTCCATCTTGGTCTCATCTGACCAAAGCACACGGTCCCAGTTGAAGTCCCAGTACCGCTTAGCGAACTCCAGACGTTTGCGTTTATGATTGTGAGTGAGAAAAGGTTTTTTCCGAGCATGCCTCCCAAACAGCATGTTGGCATGTAGATAGCGCCTGATGGTTGTTTTGGAGACTTTGTGACCCCCAGATAATAATTGTCGCTTCCAGAGCCCAGAACAGAAAATCTCTGTGGGCGCGGTGGCAGCCTCAAAACTAAACCATAGTATCTCCTGACCATCATAGTCTGGGATATACAACAACAGTAAAATTCCAAATAATTAAAGTACTTTGCATGTAGGCACCCTGGCATTAACACAATATTAAAATACACGTAGCCATGGATACTTTACAGTGGTACTAAATTACAGTGCTTAAAATGATTTCTTCTGCAGAGGATGAGGAAATGGTTAGACTCGTACAGCACAGAGATGGACAGAAGCAGTGAAGTTGAGTCCAACATCTAACACAGCTGAAAGAGGAGAATCATCTACGACGTTAACATTTTTTAGCAGTCTCCCAAAAAGACATTCTTACTATAGCAAATCACAGGCTGATTAAAGAGGACGTCCTGGTCCATTAATGCCTTCTCTCGGTGTGATGACCCACTAGGCCCGCAACTGTCAATTTGGAGTTCTTGAACTTAATCTCTTTATTAAGACCATTCCTTTTGATTTCAAGGTCAAGAGCCCGCAGCTTGTTGCCACGTTTATCAGGGAAAAAGGAGGCTTCAACTGAATGGATCTGTCAACTTGCTTATCGTACCAATCCACCCCCCATGTTCTCCTCTCCCTCAACAAAGCTGTATAGCCACGTAGAAAAGTAACTGCCTCGAGATCAACATAAAATCATAATCCAAAGTGGATTCAAAGCACCCCCCCCCCCCCCCTCAGACTTGACTCAAAGAACTTGCCCCGAAAGAGAGGCATTCCAAGGGTTTTTAATCTGAAAAGCCACTGTAGCAGTCCAGGATTTCACTGCACGGAATTAACCCCCGCCAACTAATCCCCAGCTTGGCTTCATAGCACTCGCGGAGGGAATGGAGGGAAAGTCACTCAGAGTTGTGAAGTCTTCAAATTACCCTCAAGTATACTCACTGAGAGAACTTCTGGAATGTCACATGAATAAGGCAGTCGATCGCATCTGTGACATAGAACCTACTTCTCATGGAATGGAGATGCATGCTTTTCTGACAAACTGTGAAAAAGTAAAACCGAGACTTCATCAAAAGCAAACCATCAATTTCAGGATTTTTTTTCTTTTTTCCAGTTAGATGTTGTTAGTCAATATAACCCTCCTGGTTTTACACCACATCTATAAAGAGGTGACGAATAAATTTCTTCTTCATTTCTCACACACACACCCGCATTTCTCTCAAATTGAAAGATTGTGCTGGAGATCTTAGCTGGCCACACATTCTCACTACATCCTTGTTAGAAACCTAAACTGTGAAACAATCAGCAGTTCTTCCTACACACGGCGAGAAGTGATTTTGATTGACATTTATCACATATCTGAGCCATCCTCTGTCACTGCATCTCCTAAACAGGACGTCACTGTGGTTAGGTCTTCTGAAAACAGGAAGTCTACCGAATTGCTGGCTTTGCTCAAAACACAGCTCAAGGGAAAAGAGAGATGTAGTGATGGCTACAAAAGACAATGCATTTACACTTTCCACACAGCCCACCCCCAGTATTTTTAGGTTTTTTCATATCCAAGTTTAAGTTCCACAACTCCACAGTGTACCAGAAAAAGTTGTTACAGCAGCGCAATAATGTTTTGTTGAGAACATTCCGATGACATCCGAGCAACCCTAAAGTGTTTACAACGCATAGCTTCTTCCCCGAAAAACATTCAAGGAAAGTCAAACCATGAGAGATGTCCCATCACTGGCACACATTCTCCCACACTCACATCAAATATTGGGAACGTAAACACACAAAACACCAGTGACCATCTGGGATCACACCAACTGCGACAGCGATACTGGTAATGGGTTCAGTATAGCAGAGGGAATTGCAATGTGTTCAGCAAGTGCGTCCTCAGACCACACCCATCATCGAACTCCGCCTTCTTTTTCATCCCAACTACACCAGTCATGTCTCCTGACCGCATCTAAAAAGATCACGTTGCCATCTTTTTCACAAGAATCAACCAAAAATGACATATACATACAAATGAAGAACTGGAATGAAAAACTCACAAAGTCCACACAACTTTTTGTTTTAAATCGAGTTTTTTTGACTCATAATATGCTGAGTCAAAAAAACTCGATTTAAAACAAAGAGGTTGAGTGAACTTTGTGGGTTTTGCATTCCAACTCTTCAGATTAACACCTGCAAAAAAACTCAAAACAGCTTTCATAGTAGTGTAAAATAATCCATTAAGTGGCCAATCACATCAGAGATCTGCCATCAACAATGTAAAACGAGCATTGCCAGAATCCCAGTAACTTCTGATGACATCAAATACATTTTTAATGTCTGCATGGCACATGGCCTTATTAAGCTATGAGCTTAAGACTATTTTTGCTCAGGTGCTGATCTCAACCAATTAGTCAAATTGGCTAATGATGAAATGTCTAACTTCACACGTGGTTTAATGTAAATAAACTATCATTAAATCTTACAAAGACCAAATTCATGATATTTGGAAAAAAAAGTCTAAAGGACGACATAGACTTAAAAGTAAATGGTATCAGCATTGAAAGAGTAAACGTATATAAAGTTTTGGGTGTTATGATAGATAATCTCTTAAGCTGGAAACCGCATGTAAATTTAGTTCAAAGAAAGTTAGCTAAAAGTGTATGTATTCTTTGGAAACTGCAGAAATTATTAAACCTTAAGTCTCTTAAAATAATATATTCAGCCTTCATAGCACCCCATCTACATTACTGTGCTAAAGTATGGGGTCTCACATACAAAAACACAATAGAACCTTTATTTAAACTTCAAAAAAAGGCCCTTAGAATTATTTATTGCGTTCCGTATGGAACTCATACAAATGATTTGTTTATTAAGGCAAAGCTTCTTAAATTACAGGATATAGTAAAATTCAACTCATTGCAACTTGTCTACTTGGGATATAAAAATTGCTTGCCCAAAAATGTACAAAACCTATTTCTTCAGCGTGACTGCATGCAGCACACCAGAAGTAGGATGTTATTATAATCAAGCAAGGTCAGAACGACACGTAGGGAGCATTCACTATGTACTTGATGTTAATATAAGGATGGCTGGAGAGCTGAAGGTCTTCAAATATTTGTTGAAATGTGCATATCTGAGTAACTATAAACTATAAACATGTTCAATCTTGTTCATGTGTATCATGTCACTGGACGCTTCAGACTAACTGTGATTGATCAAAGGATAAAGAAAATCTGGAATGGCATGGCCACCTTTGTCAGAAAGCTCTATAAAATTGGGCTTGATGTTAAGGAAGGCAACGATGGACTGGACAAACTGCGAGAAGTCATTACATCCGATATGGGAAGGGTGAACCCAGGTGATGGAAATGAGGACTGATCAAGAGATCCAAGCATAGACCCGGTATCTGCTTCCTCTCATCTACGCCAAATCAGCTGGAACAAATCAAATGATCAAGAATGGGGTTTCGGGATAATGTTGCTTTGGATCAAGAGTGGCATTTGAATTAAAGTTATATGAACACTCACTTAATTTGCAATTATAATTCTTATGATATTCATAAACTTCATGATCTTACTTTCTGAAGTTAAAACGTAGGGTACATGGACATTAACTCTGCTGTGATTTATAATCCTTATGATATTTTAATCATAACCAAACAGTTTTTTTTCTGGAAGCCGGGGGCGGGACTCTGATAAGCGATTTCGCTTCCCCCGCAACCCTTTCGGTCATGATACATGTTGTGTGTTGAAATTGTCATGAAATGATTTACAATCATGCCGAAATAAAACATATTAAAAAAAAAAAGCTACTTAAATCCCAACTGAACTCTTCCGCTGCAGAACTACATCCAGCTAGGTTTCCCCTGCTTTTCAGTGCAACATTCGATGACTGCAAGAAGGGAAAGTACATGATTATGGGCCTCAGATTACACTATAACTGCAGCCAAATATTGCCCTCTGGTGCTTTGACGAACCCCTCGGCTCTCACCCCTCAGGTCCCACCAAAACATAACAAGATAGCAAAGATGTGCATTTGATTTTCAAAGTTTACAGCAGTGCGCCTGCTTGTGGAAGAGGTGTGACAAGCAGTATGGTGGAAACCAAATAGCCTTCAAACCTTTAAATGCTCATCTTTGATCCCTCTTGATAAACTTCCTTCATCCTCATACAACAAAACTCTCAATTTGATTCCCTTGGGACTAAACAACCCAGAATTGGTTGCCGTTAAAGCAAATTCCTTCGTAGATATGGTCATTTAGTGCCGTTACAGACAGTATATAGAGTGTCATGTGCTTGCAGTATGACGTGCAAAATTATGCACAAGGTAAAGATTACACCATAAAAATGAACTTATTATATAAAAGCAGTGGCCATCCTGATCAAAATCAACTTTCAGCCACCTGTCCTCCTGCGGTGAGCGCAAAGAAATGGCCCTCAAATTACTTGAATGGCTGCTGAGGCTTCAAATGGTGGCAACGGACAGGTTTATACAATCTGTTGCCAAACCACACCAAACCATGTTGCTGCTCAGTGTGTTGTACTTCTTATATTTAAACTATTAATGGGGTGAAAATCTTACCATCATTAAAACTGTACATAAATTCAAATCACCTGCACGATGCAGTTCCTCTTACATTGAAGTACAGACATGCATGTCATTAAGGGGACTTATGAAAACCTCACTTCATTGGTTTTTGTGCATATACATTTTTGTATCTGGAGTGCTTACCAACCTATGAAGTGAATTAAAACAACCCAGTTTATTTTTGCTTTTCTTTTTTTGGGGCTGCCTTCTTCATGGCATTCGGCATGGCATTCAGATTGGACTCCCCTTCCTGCATACAAGCTAGTAAAAACTGTCCTGCCCCTCACCTGAATATCTCCACCCATGGCTAATTTTTTATGGCAACATCTAAGCTTCAGCCAGCAAAAGGCCATAACCAGCTATATGTATGCCATCTACTTTTTGTCTGACTGCTTAATGCTACCAACCTGATTCAGTACAATGCGTGGCTCACAAAGTCATGTTAAAAGGACCTAATTACGCTTTTCAAAAAAATACAAAGAAGCGATGCTTCAGACTTATTATAAATGTGAATCTGTAGCTATCTGGCTAAGAAATTATTTCCAATTTCTGTCGACATGCAAACCGAATTCCAATTCTAACCGTACTAAAATGAGTATGGCTTGGTTGCTGATGTAAGTAGCTTGCTAGCCAGCCAACTGCTACAATCAAAACTAACATACATAGCCAGCATACGCGCATTACCTTTCTATAATCATTGTGGGTTTTTTTTTTGCTAGATAGCTAGCTACTAAATTCACTGGGAGTTTAGAAACACAGCTGTTACTAAACAGACTAGAGAGACTGAATTGCAAACACAGTAAAACTATTATGGTGACTGCATGTCACAGTTCTGTGAATGTAACGTCCATGCTTGCTTAGCCTACATATGTCACATTTCCACACTCAGCACGCAGTTTTTATGGCTTGCTAGCAAGGAATTTATTCAATCATCTGTATTTTCCAGTTGCATGATTCCAGGGGAATTATGACATTGTTGCTGTCCATTGACACGGTGGCTCGCTGGCTAATTAAGCTCATTCCATAGAGGCGATGCCCACCAAGAACAGCACATTTTTCAGAGGGTTAGGAATAATGGGAATCAAACTGATTAGAAGTCAAGCGATTTCTATATTTTCTTTTTCTTTTTTTGTTGCCAAAAAGTAGATAAACTTCCCCCACAGAAATCCAAGAATATTAATATTTTTTAATAATCGCAAAAAAAAAAGCACAATGGACCCCTTTAAGACACACAAATCATCCAATATTTGCACTTGTACCCCTGTACAAAGTCCTTGCTTTGCCACTCAAACACAGATAATTAATGAGATATGACCATCTGCCAAATAGGTGCAAAAAATGTCAAAATTCTATTGGACAAAAGACTTTTGTTTTAGTTATGCCTAAAGTAAAATGGCCACCTCAATAGTGCATACCTTGTTTGGAGTTGAGGTCCTGGGTGTGGTGTGCAGAATGAGGCCCTGGGGAAAAGTGTTCATCACTGTACGTGATCAGTGGAGTGAGCGGGTGAACAGCGTGGGAGGGCTGCACAACAGGAACCTTGTTGGACTGAAAGAGAGCAGAACGGCAATATGAAACACCAAAAGTCTCAACCACAATAAATATTGCCAACATTACTGCTCTGGATATCAGAGCGGACATAAAAGGTAAAACTTTCCTGCTTTTGACCTGTACAACATGCACTTCCGGTTATACATTTTAGAATGTCATCCAAATGTAGCGACATGTAATTTTTATTTGGTGGCGAGATGAGCCTAGAACACCAAGGGGAAGTTCTGTGTCGTGGTACAAGGCTAAAAATACACAGTAACCTTTCCCTAGACCACAAGATTTTGTTCAGTCACGATCCAGAATAACCCTTCCATTGCCTCAAGTGTGTTTTAACTAAGAGAAGACAGACCAGTTTATTTGAGAAGTGGAAAACCAAGAGGGAGGAAAAAAAACAGATGGGGCCCGTGTCCTGTGGCCAAAGTGGGCAATTTGCTGGTGAATACTGCAGTCAACATTTAGCAATGAAGAGAGTGAGGGTTAATTCAGTTGCCATCTCCAGTGAAACTAAGGAGGGTAAAAACATCAGACCTACTCTAGTCAAACTTATTAACCCAATTTCAGATTAACGTATACAACTGTTAAATGTAAAATTATGATAAATATGTTACTGGCTCCCATAGCTCCACAAATTACCCGTCTCTCTCCTCTCCCCCCCAACAAGAGTGCACAATGTGAATCAAGAACTGGGGCTAGGCAATATTTTACATGGATGCAGTGATAAGATATTTAGAAATTGAAATACTGTGACATGGCATCAGTGTTGTCTTTTCTGGTTTTAAAGGCTGAATGAGTGCTCTAGCTATTGGCTGTACCTGCCTGGTCATCATATCCACAATCAAAGATCGTTTAACAAAACCTTCACTGTGTAACCATTTTGTGAACAAATCAATATTTGAAAACAACAATAACGGCAGTATATCAATATCGACAAATTTGGCAAAAACATTGTAACATTTGATTTTGCCTATGTTGCCCATCCTAACCAGGAACATCATGGAAAGCAATAATGACAATTGAATGGTAATTTGAATATACATAGTCAATTCTTTTGAATTGTTGGTAATTATGTGGTTATTAAACACTATCCCACCAAATGTCCATCTGTTCCTCTTTGAACAGACCTGCAGCCAGAGACGGAGCTCTTTTTATCAGCACCTTTTTTTTGGGCGTTTGGCCTGAAGTAATAATTTTTCACATTGCTCCCCCTAGCACCCTTAATAATTTACTAGATTGCTAGATTGCTTGACTGACATAATAATCTGGGCAACAACTATTTGGCCCCTATTTAGGACAAATATTCAAAATCTGTTATTATTAATATCTTGCCTTGGGCACTTAACCTGCGAAGTTCTGTTGGCTGGACTCTTTTCAAGCAGACAAATACTTCAAACTTGACAAATGCCATCAGAATGACGGCAGGGTACATCCCTGAAACTACAGCATTCTACCCATGCATATCTCCAAAATTCATATTTTGGCCAAGTGCTAGTGTCACAGTTAAAGGTATAGGGTCCAGAAATTTATCAAGGGAAGTATTCTAGGCTCCAAGAATGTTCACAGCAAGTTTTACCCAACTCCCATACGAAAGGTCTGACTCATTTCATTCTTTTGATATTTGAGTTCAACTTAAGGTGGTGCTACAGGAACGGTCAGGGTCACCAGAACAATAGGATTGCTCTTTTGTGCAGCAAGACATTCACAGCAAAGTTGATATGATTCCCATGAAAGCAGTTCAAGTCATTATGCATGGAGATGTACTTTCACCTAATTATGGCTCTTCCACGATTTCCAAATCCAAGAAAACAAAGTTTTGATGGGAATCAGGTCACACTTCTTGTGATCGTTCTGGTGCATACAGCAAGGGTGAAATTGATGTTGGTCACCTGAAGACCATTGCGGTCACACCACCAAGCCGAACATTAAATTTTTAAAAATTGCAGTCACTCAGTCAGCTTTAATGGGAATCGTGCAATAAGTAAAATTAGTGTCAAACATTCCTAGTGCATAGAGGAGGAAGTTATTGATGGTGGAAGGTCTGTAATGTTTCGTGTAGTACCACCACTCGGCAAAGTTTAGCATTCCCAAGTGCAATAACTTTGCACTTAAAAGTTATGATGGGAATCATGCCAAACCTTCTGTAATTCTAGAGGTGATGTTGGCAACTATGACCTTCCCGCTCACGCTACAACAGGCCAAACTATTTCATAAGATATACTTTATTGAACCCCATGGGGTTCTGTCCTCTGCATTTGTCCCATCCTATAGTTAAGATGGGTGGGCAGCCACAGGGCGGTGCCCGGGGACCAAAGCCAGTTCCTTGGTCAGGGGTACTGGTAGAAGTATTTCTATGATGCATGTTTTTGTGGGTGGGGGAAACCGGAGTACCCGGAGAAAGCCCATGCGAACACGGGGAGAACATGCAAGCTCCACACGGGCCCAGGCCGAATTCAAACCCACAACCTTCTTGCTGTGAGGCAGTGGTGCTTTAAAAATGCAATAACTCAAACAGATTTAATTGGAATCCCGCCAAATTTGCTGTCAATATTCCCGGTGCTTAGAAAAGAACATTATTGATTTTTATGGCTCTATTACTTTTACTGTATGAAACACATTTCCAGTGCAAAACGTCAAACTGTTCTTCTGGAAATTAGATCAAATTTTCTGAGAATGTCTTGGTGCACAAAAGAGCAATCCTACTTTTCTGGAGGCACTTGGAGTGTTCCTGTAGCTCCACCCGTGAGCCAAGCTTAACATATTTAAACAAATTGGCTGTGTTCATCCCTGTAGCCAAGAGAACTTCCTCTGCAGATTATCTGGACCCTATACCCTTTCCTATAAAGCCATACCTAGTTTAGCCTGTGGGGGAAATGCTGTAGTTTGGGGGATATACCTTGCTGTAATCCACTGACAGAGTTTGCCTGCTTTAAAATAAGTCCGTAATAAGATCATTTTCTCCTCAGATCAGTCTTCCCACACAGCAGTGCATTTGATTTTTCTAAGGTAAACTGAAGCCATGATTAGGCTGAGCTCTGGTGTCAGAGTGGTGAAGTGTTCGCACATTGTTTCCAAGCCCCAAGGTAAACCCAGCAAAAGCATAAGGGGGCCGCCAAGCCAATGTTCAAAAAAACATTTTTGAAGTATGTATTATGATTGGTCATTATAAGTGGAAAACTCATTGTAATATATTGCTAAACGTAAAAATGTAAATAATAATGTATATATGTATAATACATTGAAATAAATACATTGAAACTAATTATTACTATTGTTGTCATTCCGTGACAATTTGCCTCTTGTAATTCCGTGACATTGACTTTTTGAAATTTCTTGCCCATAAAGCAGGGTTAAAGTCAGTATTTGTTTCTATAACTTACAGTATTAACAAAAAACACCTTAAATATGAACATATTGACGTTTCATAACTTAACTATGATAGGAACATCACTTTCTGGATGTTTAAACACAACATTAAAAAAAACCACATCAATTTTGTGTAATTCCGTGACGGAGTAGTTTTTGCTTGTTTCTTCAATGAAAATTTCTCAAAAAATATATTTTCACTTAATAATATTAAAGAACAAGCTAATAGCCTCAATATGACATATCATACTTGTTTTTATCTTATTTAGTTGTAGAGTTACAACCCAAAATGTAATGGGCCTGTAATTCCGTGACAGCTTGGCGGCCCCCATAAGCTATTCAGTAGAATTGAGAGAATACTGTGTTGTGAAATGAGCAACAAGTCCAGGGTCCTGTACAGAAGTCTTGGGACGTAAAGAGCCAAACAACGGAAGACAGTTGAATAACAATGAGAGGGGAGATGGGGGGGGGGGACAAGAGAAAGAAAGAGACAGAGTACAAAAAGACACCAGAAGACAGAGGATTCAAAGAAATAAAGCCAGATACATCTCGATAACCAGAGGCAATTGTTTGTGTCACTGTATTCATTTGAATTTACTCATTCTTCATTCCTACATTATGATAGACAACAATAGAAAAACTGAGGGAAATTAAGTCTGCATCCACAGAGAAAGACACAGACAAAACAGAGAGAGACAGATGGAGATAGAACTCGAGCATGTTCTGGATCTCAGCTGCCACCACACAGAGCCAGCGCAGATAACCTCAGGGCCCAGAGCAAGAGATTTACACTTTTGTGACTCACCTAGTCTGCGTGACTATCATTTAACAAGCTCAATTCACTGTGCAGACAGATTCTCTTTCAACTGTCTATCCATGATAGGTTACCACTCCACAAAAAGAGAGATGATGCTGACTCAGCCACCAGAGGATCAAAGGAGTACGGCACAGTAAAAAGCAAAGTTTCTCTCATTCAAACAAGGACAACAAAGCCTCCGCTGTCATTTACCATCACTCCAGAAGAACATATACCAGAAAAATGAAACCACCCCATCATCTGCAGGATATGAAGTTTAGCCAAACCTGTAAATGCATCACATTTTCGGCACAAACTGCATCACCTGGGTCAAATTAATCCCAAGCCAAATACTGGTAATATTTTAGAAACTAAACAAATGGACGGGCTGGTAAACATAATCCCAATGGGAAAGATCATCAAATGAAGATCTTGCATTTCTTCATTTCAAAGTCATTTGATCAGAGCTTATCAGTTTGATCACCCTCACCACATTTTTCAGGTAAGGAAACTTTCATTAATCTTGGCAGAATAACACTGCAATCACAAATGCTCACTAAGCAGGTGCCAATACTAATAATTTATGAAATAGAATGCAACTAGGTTCAGAAAGTTCAATCCACGATAAAAAAAACAAAACATACCAAAATAAGTATCCTTCTGAGACAAGTGATGAGAAAATGACCAGAAAAGAAGAATAAACAAGAATAAGACCAAACCCCTGCCTAAAAGAATGTTGTGCCTTGGTCAGATGGAGAAACATGACCTGCACAAATTTATGAACCAAGATAGGTGTAATTTGTCCAACCCAACCTCAAGAAAATGTACTGGCAGCTAGTCCTTACTATTCTGGCATGACCTACTCTTTCTACTAACTAGCACAGTGATGCAGCCAGGACTCCAGTTAGCTTTACGATACCATCCTCGCTCCTCTCTCAATTTAACGCTTTTCAATTCAGATTTGCTTTCCTGTGGGAAGAAGATAAGAACCCCAGGGATTTTAATTTAAGCTGCAGTCTTCTTTTTGACTGGGAAAAGAAAGGGGAGTCTAAGAGAGAGAGACGAGAGGCTTCTTCCAACATCACATATGCAAATGATCTTGAGCTAGACAGTTGTCAAGCTGAAATAAAATGAAATCTTGAAACAAATGTGCCCTCTGCTCATCCACAAACACATGAGCACAAGTACACGTGCACACTATCACAATCTCGACACAGGACACAGCCAACAGCTACAGGCATCACTGCATCAAGTGTGTAACATGAAGAGCAGAAAAAAAATAAACACAGTCTGCGACTGGCTTCCAAATGTCAGTGCTCCAGAACTTGTGTCACCATATTGAGAAGACTCTTTTGTGTGCTGCGGTTGCAGTTGTCAAGCCCCATTTCTCTCAACTTCTTAATAAACTCCCTGCATTGTGCCACTGAGCATGGAAAAAAAAATTATACAAATAAAAAAATCTACTAGCTAACCCACGGTCATCTGTGACCAATAGAGTGTTTAAGAGAGAATGGCTGCAAATAAGCCACTCAGTCACCCCTCTCCTGACCCTACCCCCATTAGCGGATTTTACCAGCACAGAGAAAGAAAGCAGACCGAGTTTTCAGATCAATATGTCAACGTTACTGCAACAAGGACACAAATTAGCCATATTTTATGCTATTTCCCCCCCCCCATTACCATGGAAGCAGATACTACTGACCAATACTTCACTTTCACTTAATATTCTTGTCAGGATCAGCAGGTGTATTCCCAGAATTTACTTTTCAAATCAGAATCACAAAAAGAAAATGAAACCATTTATTATCCAGGTGGGTGCTGCACAGTGGTGGAGGAGAGATGAGATAGGGGCCTACCCTCTTATGACTGTGAAGCACTTTGAGTGTCCATGAGAAGGTGCTGTATTAATGCAATATTCATTCATTCCTGCATGTTGTGAATTACCACTCTGGCTAACAACAGGCAAAGAGTGGAAGCATTTTGTCTCAGTAGGTTTGCTTGATGAAAGCAACTTCATTTGAAACAACACTACAATCCATATGCACAATTAAAGTATTTATTCAGCATGCATGTCATGCATCATGGTTCCGGATTCATGGTCAATGATTCATGACCACCCACTCCAACTCCACCAATTGCCCATTCAACACCTTCAACTTGTTTTTTTAACCATACACACTAAGGTATAAATGCTAATGACATGACATGACAGTGCCATAACTGGTCCCTGCAGAATAACGCCCACCACCCCTTCCCCTCCCCTTCTGAGAAGAGAAGCAACCCAACCCCAGTCAATCACCACAGGCAGGCCTGAGGCCAGAATTTTCCGAGACCCCCAGCCCCCCCAAAATCCCACCCTAATATACCCAGACTGATGTGAACCAGATGGGGTGGTGCTGTCGGCCACTGGTGGCAAAGCTAACTAAGGCTGCACAGGTGTCAAGGGACACCAGCTTAGAGCAGGCTGGGCGTCACGTCAGCCCTGCCCCCAAAGAGTTTGTATGTGTCACCAGGAACACCCCAGCCCCCTCCCCCTCCCCATTTAGGAAAACAGCACTTGTTATTTCCTTTCGATTTTTCTAACGTCTTGTAACAAAGTATTTCTTCACACTTTCAGAAACTACACCCTCCCCCATGGTTACACTGCTACAGCTTTAGATGCACCATTGTCAGGGAGTCCCTGATTATGGTTCTCCCAAGGATCTGCCGGTGATTTGCCATCCTGCACCACTGAAACAAAGCTAACGTTCGCCGATTAAAAAAAATAACAGCTCCGCTGAAAAAGAAAATGGCAAATCCCTGCGAATAATCGTAGACTGTACAATCAAGAATGACCCCCTTTTTACCATCAGTGCCAGACAAACACTGAATTACATATATTGTTGGGTCAATAAGAGGCCTAATGGCGATTATGGAGGTCCATCTCAATGTAGGATCCACCCCCCTCATTGGCTGGGCACCCAAACTGGAGGTCTCCTTTATTGTGTGGGATGAAATAATAGGCTTAGGTTCTTCTATTCATATTTCCAGCGAGGCGGTGGCAGCGAATGAAAAGAAACGCTCAGTTTCATATTTTCTAACTGGGCTTGGCTGAGCCTTTTTTTCATGGCTCAGATGCGCTTTTAAAAGAAATTCATTGTGCAGAACTCGAGCTGGCAAGCAGCCGGCTTGGAAACCCCACCTTGCAGACAAAGCAGCATTTGAGCAGAAGCCAGCGGGGAGATGGGCGCGCACAAGCCCAGAGTGTTCCGCCGAGTGTTTGAGCAGTCCACCGCGAGACCACCGCCGAGCCCAGGGGACAATTCGAGGTTACAGTCTCCACCAGCAACAAACTCAGATCATTCACTACCCGTGTGGCCATTATTTTTAGGATACAAGAGACCAATCTTTTCCATCCTTGGCATTGGAACAGTGCTGCCCACACCAGGGGTTAGGAAGTAGAGTCTGCAATGGATCCAAAGACTGTGAATCACCTCTAATAAGCGCCTCAGAACTGAACCAGAGTGTTCTCATGGGGTTGTGCTGCAGCAGCCAATTAGAGACGAGCTACAAAAAATGAAATAAATAAATAAGAGTCACGGAATGAAACTGCAATCCTGCGAAACCTTTCCCATAATGCCCTCTGAATGTTCCAACTTTTCCCCCCTATTACCAGGCTATTATGCTACAGTCAATTATCATACATTGCAGAGGAGAAAATGGAAAGAAGGATTTTAATAATTACTTCCCACTTTGATCATTTACATGCAATGAGGATTCCTCTTGCCCAAGGCTGCAATCATGCAAGTGTCAAAGCAAGTGAGGTACTCTGCAAACAGATCAGGAAATGGAAAATGAAAACAGGTATCAGAAGTGGTGTTTGTAAACAAAGCCTCAGTAACCTCAGAAGGTCAGAAACATTAATGAAAATCACACACAGTTGAGGAGGTAAGTAAGTAAGTAAAAGTTTATTTGCTATAGCACCTCTCATAGACAGAGTCACAAAGTGCTTTACAAGAAATAAAATGAACAAAACATTTGAATAAAAACAAATAAAATCACAAAGCCCCCCCCCCCCTAACATTACAATCAAAATTAGACAAATTCCAGCTTAAACAAGTGTGTCTTTAGCTGACTCTTGTAAGATTCCACAGAGTTCACACTTCTTAAGTCTAGTGGAAGAGCATTCCATGACTTGGGAGCCACCGTTTCAAAAGCACGGCGACCCTTAGTTTTTAGTCCAGTGCGAGGGACAAACAATAGGCCCTGATCAGAGGAGCGCAGTGCCCTACTGGGTACATATGGGTGGAGCAAATCACAAATATATAATATGCCAGTCACTGTGTCTCTGAATTTTATATCAGCGATAAAACCTCATGAAGCAGTTTGGAGGTATAAAATTTCAGACATAAGTCGCAAATCCTGATCGAATGTCTTTATCAAACAAGAAATCAAAATAAATCTGTGTAGGAGACGCTCGTTTGGTTTCGAAGCTGCAGCGATAGTCGACTGTGACACAGAAGCTCAAATAAAGAGATGTGTCAAGTTGTGTTCTTTTGCTTCAAGAGTTCACAAAGGACCTTCTTCATGGACAGCCAACAAATAGAGTGAAAAGGGACCAAGTTTACTTAAGTACACAGACTGAGCCCCTCTGCGCAAGTTGAAGATGGGGAGAGAAGGCTTCTGATTGTTATCAGGTCAAAGTCAGCGCCTTAGAGACCATTCACTTCTCAAAAAAGGCTGCACCGGAAATAGGCGGAGAAAGAATAGGCATTGTGCTGCTATGTCGCTACAAATTTGTTGAGATAAAATCTGTGTGCCCCGACCACAATGGAAAAAAATAAGAAGCACTAGAGACAACGGCATTCATTATGGCTGGTTTTGCACCACTGACATTTCTGCCTTGATAGATGCAGCACTTTTCCCCACCCAAAGTAAACGTTACAATGCACAGATCCCTTCTTTACTGGAGCTACTACAAAAAGTACATACGAGCACATTTTGAGTCATGTAGCACACAAAAGATTCTCAAAATTCCACATACGTCAGCATACATACAGAATTATGCAAGGATGACAACCAAACATTCAGACAATTGGTCACAGGAAATTAACGAGTGCCATTAAGAAGTCAAAATATTGTTTTCACAGAGTCGCAAAGTACTGAGAGAAGTTCTGAAAACACCCACATTCTTCATTAAAGGGCAAGTGGCAAGAGGTGTAGCGTGAATACGAAGGCACAAAGGGATATACTGTCTGGACACGCCCTGCCTGGGCAAGCAGGAGACATCTGACCAGGTGCTCTTCTCAGAACAGGATGAACAGTGAAACGGACTTCAGAGCGCCAAGGTGAACACTTCACCGCTTCCTGACCACAGTTTGCACTTCTCAATACAAGCAAAACCAGAAAAACTGGCATTTTTACATGAGATCCCGGTTCCAAATACGAGAGAATAAAAATAACTATTTAATCCAAGCATAGCTTGACCCCCAACTCCTTCAATTAAGTATTCGAAATGGTGTGTTTAACTGCAAGGCTGGCCTTTTTGGCCTTCAGGCATAAAAAAGTAAGGGAACTCAATTAATGAAAAAAAGCTTAGCTAGCAGCAGTCGCCACGTGCCGAGGGTAATGAAACCAGAGAGGGGTTGGGCATGAAATTTTGGAAGAGTGCGTTAGGGGGAGGGGAAAAGAAAAGCAGTAAAGCCTGCCCCGGGGTGAAATTTACATCTCTGTGCTCACCTCCTCAATCATCAAGTGTATAATAGGTCCAGCCTGTGGTATATCAAAGAGAAACTAATAAAGATTTTACAGGTCTGAAAGTGATTGCCCGTGGTTTTAAATGCAGTGCGATGTAACACAGTCCTGTCCTCCAAATGTCGATCCTTTGCAAACGTGCCAACGAACATCAGTAATATTTCCTCCACTGTAAGCCTTGAAAAGCCATTATTTCTTCCTTTGTTTTGATACTGAAATCAAAAGCACATGTCTCCATCTCCCTGTTGGGCACATATCAAATGGCAGTTAGGCTAACTATTTTGGTCTCAGACAAATGCCTGCGCACAAAATGGAAAGCAATTCAGCTTCTCTGCTTTTTTCCCCCTCCAAAGTCTTACAATAATAAATATGAATCAAAATAGCGGGATAATAGGTCAAAAAGGACACCAGAATGGCAGAAGACGACCTGGCTTATAGTTTCAAACTTTAAAATAGGGTAAAATGGCGAAAAGAAAATGCCTTACATCCAAACTGCGAAGTAAATCTCTCATTCTCCCCTTAGTGACCTCAGAACAAATCATCTGCTCTGAGCTCGATGTATTTCCTGTCTTTAATGTTATTCTGTAGTACTGTAGGAGAGGGTGGGCATTGCAGATTTTTACCTCATATTAATGCACACAGCCACAGTTCATTTCAAGCACAAACACTCTCTTGCATGTGCAAACAGACAGAACTCACTCATGCATGCTAATCTGCCAGACTGATTAATTGAAATGTATGGATTAGTGAATGTCAAACAGAGAAAATTACAGCATTTCAGAATCACAATGTAATATCTGGTTATTAACAGTATTTTAAAAAGGACCTGAACAGTCAAATTCATGCCGTATCATCAATATTTTTTGACATTAAAAATGGATCTGCATGACAAATGAAATGAGAAATTTTAAGTATGCTTAGGTAATGAATGTGCATAATTTCTGAAAGCTTCAAAATTAATAGTTAAAACTTTGGCACAAAATCACAACAAGAGGCCCGTCAGCCTAGAGAGCTCCGCTGAGGATGACTGAAATGTCCATGTCATAACTTAATTTCAGAAATCCTTGAAAACTATTGCAATATTAACACATATGACCACTAATCTATACAAAATAACTGGATTGCTGACGTGATAGGGAACTGCGTTGGGAGGTTGAAGCAAGCGGAAGTGGTTGAGCGGCCATTTTACTATGCCCAGTAGTAAGCAATCGTTGGTTATCAATGAGGATGTAACGTTAGAGCGACTTAAATAGATAATGAGACTCACACTCGACAATGAATGGTAGGCAGTTTTACATACATCTCCACACCGCACAACTCACTTCACTTCTCATATGAGCGCTGATTTAGCAACCTTGATAAGTTTACATTGCGCTCTCTGCAGCGAACCCACTTTCGCTTCGTAGGAAAATTAGCCTACAGCTTCATGGCAGCTAGCTGAGTGAAGATAGCGCAATAGAAGACATCCGTCGGGACTTACATATGCGTTATGCGCGATTAAATGTCACACCCAGTGTTTCTAAAATAAAGACAACGATTGACTAGATGCGAGCTTACAGCTACTTTATTTTTTTCATGAAGTCTCCCCCCCCGCACTCCGTCAAATGGAATTATAACAATACGTGCAGGATTGACGTCTTCTCTTCTTCAGTCTCAATGACTTTGGACTTCAATTTCGTTGTACCACTGCCCCACTCAGTCGGGATATAGAAAAAATCTCTATAGATTTCCTATGGAACGCACAGTCAAATGCTGACATTGTCCATTGAAAATGTTAAAGGCACGTACAACTGCTGCCTACTGTAGTTAAATCTGCTGTACTTGAGGAATTTTTCGTAAAGTCAGGTCGATCTGCGGAGGAAACATACAATACCGCCTCTTCCGTGTCTGTGAAAAGAATTAGTTACATCGTTGGCTGCAGCATGTTCAATATGAGTAATGTTCTGAGATTACAGATAGGCATACCAATATGGCGGCACAGTTACTTCAAAATTATGACGTCATCAGCTGTCCAGTTCTTCTCATATTCAGATCATCATAAGAAAGGCACACAACAAATTAGACAAAATGTTATCGGACAGTTTGAAAGACTGAAAAAAATGAGCACAAACACTGATTTTTCTAAGTCCAAAATGCTGAATTTCTCAAAAACAGGAATGTGAAATGTTCTAATTTTTGCAGGGGATAATCAGAACATCATAAGGAAGGCTCATAACAAATTAGAGAAAAAGTTACAGTTTTTGAGATTTTAGTGAAAGACTGAAAGAAAATCAGTATGTGTGCTCATTTTAAGTCCAAAATGCTGAATTCCTCAAAAACCAGGACATAGAATGTCCTAATTTTCACAGTGAATATTCAGAATATCATAAGGAAGGCTCACACCAAATTTGCAAAAGTTATCAGACAGTTTTTGAGATATCCAGATTTGAAGTGAGAAGTTGACGCTGAACAGACAGATGGACGCCGGACGACTCGAAAAAAGAAAAGCTCCGCTGACTGTAAATGTCGTCACAGCAGTGCTAAAAATAGGACCAAGGGTCTCATAGCTTACTGGCAAGCAATCTTATAGTGATGATACTAGTTATGACAATTTCATGTGAAGTTTGGCCTTCAAATTATTGAAGGTTAATGCCTAGGTCAATAAATAAAAGTTAACATACATTTATAAGACCACCTGAAATACTGAAGGTGAAGTTGAGGTCAGCAAGCAGACTTCATATATGACTTTCTAAATGTCTCTATACAAAGCCTGGCTCTATCTGTGACCATGATGGTGACACAAGTCAGGGAATTTTAATGCACAGTTTGACCCTCAAAAGCTCTCTGACAGTCAAGTTGAATGCCACCAAATGAAAGTTCATGTGTGATTTTTTAGATGCCTGTACCACAAAACTAGGCTCCATCATTTTAGTGATACAAGACATTGAATTTTCATTAGGTCGCATTTGACCTTCGATGGTCAATACGAAGGTCACCAAATGAAAGTTCACATATGACTTCCTATATGCCTAATATAAATCTAGGCTCTATCTGTGACCGTTTTGGCAATACAAGTCATTGTATTTGTATTAGGTCAAGTTTGACCTTCAAATGTCATCAACAGTCAAGCTGAATGTTCATGTGCGACTTCCTTTAAGTCTCTGATACACATTTAGACTCCATCTGTCACCTTTTTAGTGATAGAAGTCATTGAATTTTCACCAAGTCAAGTTTAACTGTTGAAGGTCAATATGAAGGTCGCCATATAAAAGTTTCTATATGACTTCCTATACGTCTCCAATACAAACCTACACCCAATCTGTAATAATTTTGCTGATATAAGTAATTGAAATTTCACTGTCAAGCTAGGCTGTTGAAGGTCACTGAAGGTCAAGTTCAAGGCCACCAAATGAAACTTCATACATGGCTTCCAATATGCCCACAATACAAACCTTAGCACTATCTAATAGTTTGGTGAAATAAGTCATTGAAATTTCACTATGTTAAGTTTGACCTTCGAAGATCACCAAAGGTCAAGTTCAAGACCACCACATGAAACTTCATATGACTTCGTATAAGTGTTCAATACCCATACGTTCCCAATATTCAATATTTAAGCCTAGCAGCCTTTGAAAATTCTAACAATTTACATGACCTCAAGTTTGAACTTTCAAGGTCAACTGAGTCAACTTTCACACATCCAAAATATAAGTCATATATGACTTCCTATATGTTGATAATTCAAACTTAATCTCTATCTGCAACCATTTATCTTCCACAGGCGATTTTGCCCATTCTCCATAAGACCCAATGTTAAAGTACAGTACCCCCATTAGACCCACTTCCATCTATTCAATCAAAATGGCACTCGCACTGAACATAAAGAGCATCAAGGTGAGATGATTGCCTGATTTAGAAAAAAAGTTATCAGACAGTTTGAGAAATATTTTTAAATTTCAATTCCTATCTTTTAACATTGTAAATATTTTCCTTGACCACGAGTTTGACCTTTCAAAAAAAGTCATCTGAGGTCAACTTTAACACTTCCAAAATGCAGGTCATACATGACTTCCTATATGTTGATAATACAAACTTCATCTCTATCTGCAACCATTTGGCCTCCACAGGCCATCTTGCATATTCATAATTACAGCGCCCCCACCTAGACCCACTTCCATCGATTCAATCAAAACGGTGCTCACACTGTTCATTGACGATACCAAGGTAAGTTGATTGCCTAATTTAGAAAAAAAAAAAAAATTTATCACGCAGTTTGAGAAATAATTTTTTAAAATTTCTCAATCCTATCTTTAATATTGGGGCCAAAATTTCAAGAGCCCATAAATCAGACAAAAATGATTCAATCACAAATCCGAAAAAAAAAACAACTGGAAATGTGGTCTAGTAGTATGCAACAGCAAATTTATACAAAAATTCATCAGGCCAAAAAAAAAAGATAAAAAATGTTCCGGACAACGGGCACCACACCACGACAATAGCTTATCGGCCAAAAGCTTATCGACCCATAGGGACTGTCATAGGAAAAATGACTACAGCTCATAAAAATGAGGGATATTATCCACGGTAAAATACACTTGGTTTATTGACCAGTTCTGATTCAGAGAACTGCCAGTCAACTGCCCAAGTCTCTGTGTTCATGAAATGCTACCAATTTTGGCATGCAACCAAAAGCGCACTCTATTTCAATACAGACAACAAAGGCAGATAGAGGGCTTAATGGAAGCAACACGCCCTCCGCAAACAAATCAAAGCATGCCGTTTAGTAACAGTAACACATAAACTCTGCAAACAGTGGGAAAATCAAAGCAAGGACTGAGAAAAGAGAATTTGTTTGATAGAGCAGGGAAAGGTTTATTTGCATATGTGAGTGTGTGTGTGTGTGTGTGTGTGTGTGTGTGTGTGTGTGTGTGTGTGTGTGTGTGTGTGTGTGTGTGTGTGTGTTTGTTTGTGTTAGCATGCGTGTGTGTGTACGTATATGGTAATTAAATAGCTGGCATGTGTGCATGTTTGGAGGTTAATAGGGAAAACCCCACAGGTCGGTGCACTCCGGGTAAAGAGACGCCCGAGTTAACTGTGTTCAAACAACAGCGTCATGCCCAGCAGGGCCTTCACCTGCGGCTGAGTGGGTTCTGCGTCAACCCAGGGGAATCCGGGAAGATCAAAAACCCTGAGGTCAAACAGTGCACACAAGTGACACTCGGCTGTCTAGAGCAGAGATCCACAGCCCCCAACCTTTTACACGCTCTCTCTCTCTCTCTCTCTCTCACAAACACACACACACACACACACACACACACCCACCCACCCACCCCAAATTCCGTCTCATTCTCCCCTCCCTCAGGACAGGGAAAAGGGAGAAAAAAAAAGGCAAATAATGCCCTCCCTCCCACTTAATCACCAGACTTCCAGAAATTAAGGCAGGCCAAGCCAGCCCTGACTCACTCAGGAATGTTCAGCAACGCAACCTGCAGGCATTACCTAATGACAAGATACTCAAGGCAGCGTACTCAAAGGTTTCATGTGAAAACCTCATATTAACACCCCATTCAGATTCATTTTCATAAAGTCCAGTTTTGCAAGCAAATGACAGGTCATACCAAAGCCTAGGTGCTCAATCATAATACATTATCTATACAACCTTCGTATGGTAGTTCTGTTCAGTCACTAATTATAATGATGCGTCAGAGGACTTGAGTGACTGCTTAACTTCTAATGAGATAGTAAAACAAACTACAAGTGATATAACCACTATTAACCAAGCACGCAAAATTCTTTCTCATGAGGTGTCAGTCAACTATAGCCCACCAAATGGCTAAAGTTCAATCTTATTTTCATCTCCAGGTCAATTCTCATGGTCCACAGACGTAGAAGCACTGTTTAGCTTACATGACTTTTAAGGAATTTATATACACGGACCTATTCGTTGAAAATATTTACTCATGTTTTGTTCGATGTTTTTGTGAAATATCAGCAGTTAATGTAGTGTAAATAACCTCAAATAGCACAATGCAAGATATGAAAAGTAACTGAATAGATTTGAAAAATCAAGAAACAAACCGCAAGAGCACAGTATCCTCAAGAACATCCATGGTGTTGGGTGTAAATCTTTAGAGCCACATCCTTTGAGAAATGAATCTGCATGGCTGCTACCACCCATCTCTGACAAAATGAACATTATTGGCATATGAAAACTTTTCACCGACAGTGTAAATAATTGATGCGAAACCAGGAGCAGGAACAGGGGCCATGATGGTTTGCGTCAACAAACACTCTTGCCTTGCCTTGACTGGCTGTTAAAACAATTGGTGAAGTCGTGCATCTTTGGAGCCTTCAAAGTCGATGGAAGCGCCACCCTGTCAAGCGCATTGTTCCAAAAACAATATTCCATCTTTGCTCCGTTGCGGACTCAGGGACCCAAAAAGTAAGCCATAAAAAAAAAAAAAGCTAAGCGACCGCGTAACGTGCCTTTTGAATCCACAGGCACAGGGATTTGCACGCTCCATCCGAATTGAATTCTGCAGGTATTCTTCTGCCAATGGCAGTCAGATTGTATTTGAGAGGGGGTGATGAGGGAGAGGGAAGAACATCAAGCTCGCCCTTTGTGGTTTTGACTGCGAAAGCCAACAGCTTGCAGCTCAGAGCAAGCAAAAAAAAAAAAAAATTGAAATTGGGAACAAAGGCCATGAACGTAAGTTAGGGTGGAGTTAGGGTCAGCTGTGATGTTTGTGCGGGTCGGGGGGTGCGTGTGCTGCAAGCTTGCAGCATTCTCAGAGGGGTAAAAAAAATCGCATATTGAAGCGCACAGAAAGGCTTGAATGGCCTGGTGCATCAGTTGCTAAATGCAGTTCACCTGGCTGCGCTTTCAACAGCGTGACGAGTGACCTACTTTTCTGCATCGACACCTCACCTCCAAGAACAAGCACTATAAAAATGTAGCATGCTGGACATGAGGCCACAAGCAAAAACAGCTATTCAGATGTCAGCCAATATGAAAATAAATGCTGTACATTTTCAAATGTGGCAATTTAAAACATTCTTTGTCTCATTATCATGATGGAGGAGGCGTCAGTTTTTACTCATTGTAGTTTCAAACAAGTTCAGTTATGTGAAACCTTCAAATGCTGGCATGCCAAAAATGCATATCATGATTCCACACTACCCTACTATTTCCGACTAGCAGAAACATCACAACTGCAGTCAATCAATGAAACCACCAGCCTCTATTTACAAATAACACCATTACCTATATGCAAAAAGGTTACAGTTGAACAATAGTTATATGCAAGTTAGAGTTTCTTTCTAACATTTTTTTTTAATCAAGCTTCCGCCCTAGCAAATGTAGCATTGTTATAGGGCTGCAATGCCCAACAAAGCCCAACCTGCAAAATAATGCAATCACTAATTTCTGCTCGCTCCAGGAAGAGCAAATTTTTGCCGAGGCATGAAAACATAGCAGCTTAGAAAGGTTCAGTTGGATGAGGGAGAGAGACACTTGAGTAGTAGTTCAAACAGGCCATTGAAACCCAAATTTCTATGTTTCCCCAGCTTACCACACAAATGCATTCACAAGTCTGAATGCAATGGGTGGCCTAGACATGCCTTAATCTCCCCCTCAAACAAATGGCCATTCACAACATATCACCACTCAACTAAAGCTACTAACACTTTGCAGACCACTTAAGCATTCAGCTCTTACACAAGACCACTCCCACCAACTTTCATTCAACAAAACTCACAAAAAGTGGCACCTCATGCACATTAGGAAATAAGGCAGATGGGTCCCTTCTGAAAAATGCCTCTAGCATAGCAGCCATGGTATAGCCATCAATTGGCATTAAAGTTCAAATACCACCGCAATCTCTTTCACCAAAAGTCACACAATGTGGCAATTTTTATAAATCACATGAAATCAGGAAATACAACTCCCCCTAAAGAGCCACAGAAATTACTGCATTAATGTGAGGAAAAATTGCAAAAAATTTACTGTGATAATAATACCTTTAGCTCAACGCACATGCACCTTGGATATGAAGTTTCATTCGACAGGTTTTGTATTTTGCGCTGTAAAACATATTCCATTATGAAGATTACTTTTGACCTTCGTGACCTTACCACACGCAAGAACCACGCCAAATATGAAACAAATCAGTTGAAATTTTTGGCCTGTATGTATAGTGCTCACAAGCAAATCTCTATGGACGAGGCATGACGATCGCTGATCCACAGTACCCATGACTTCTTGAACGGGGACACGATAAGCCTACGCATATGAAAATCACATTGCTTATATTTCTGTCAGGTAACCGCAATGGCCCATGAGCCTTCAGCGTAACAGAAAACTGAACTCACGACACACTTTCAGAAATCTTGCTTTGAATGTAAAGAAAATACATTTCACCTTTCCATCACTCAGGCTTCATATTCACACAATATTTCACAAAACAGAGAGACCAATGTAACATACACTGGTGTAAACAATGAGAATCACATGCCTTCTACCTGATTACGGTACAGTTACTAAGTAAATACACAAGCAAAGCAAAACATTATCACCACCATTCTAGAAAGTCATTGGTGCTCCAACAACTCAAACCCTGACCTGTCAAGGCATAGCCTGCATTAAAATGGTATTTTTTTGCTTAGGAAAGTTCCTAGAAGTGACTTGGAATTGTTACATGGCAGACATGGCAAGTACGGTTCAAGATTTGGGGTATTTGCTCTGACCCAGTCGTTGGGCCATGACGGTTTCATCCTGGTCAAGGTTGCTCAGGTCCTCATGCCTGCCCATTTCTCCCACTTACAAAATGCTGACGAGCCAATTGTTTCCTTATCATCGAACATATCCCAGACTTTGACGCGCATCATCTTTACAGGATAATCCGCACTACTAACTTCATCTATGACCCACCTGGCCCATTGATGCTGCATACAGACATTCTCTAATACAGTACCAAGTGTGACACTCCAGTGAGATCATCCATATTCTCCCCTTATTCCATCCGCATCAACTGCACAGCTTTCTCAAACTTTCACTGAACAAATTCCTGATTTTGCTACTAAAAGAATCCAGTCTATTCCCTAAGCCTCAAAGAAAAACCAATGAATTAATCTCCAAATGATTTGATAACTTGATTATTTGATCACTTCAAGGTCTTACTTTGATTAGGGAGATTTCAATTTAAAGGTGCTAGGCTAGTTTGTAATGCAAAAGGAGTTCAGATTCGGTCTTAGGCAATGTATCGATCCGAAAGTGTAGCTGCGCAAGCGATGGCATCACTGACAGCACATCTACACATCACCATGCAGCACAAGCAGCACGGCGTCACCTTTCCAAAAACAATTGGAGCCTTTGTGTAGCCCAGCCGCCATACATATCAAAGGGAATGGCAGAGCAGGAAAACCCCAGGAAGCCATAAGCAAGCTGCAGCAGCATGGAGTCATTGAAAATTCCACACTTTTGATGGAATCACCCCCAAAGCCATTGGACACATTGACTTCCAGCTCCACCTTCTGTAGCAGAACCATCTCCCCCCCCTTCCATCCCATTCCATCCCCGGATGCACAGCTCAGCCACCCTGTGCTGATCGGAGCGCAACTTTCAGCCATTTCCATTCCGTCCCTTTCATCTGAAAGTGCAGGGAGCATGGAGATAGATCTCATTGATTTTGTGTTTTGACTCATTGTTTGAAGACGGGGAACTCAAAGTAGCCCGTGTCTCTCTGATGTCTGCAGCTCCCGGACACATGAAAGGCCCCACCTGGGCTCTGTATGATGGGCGTGTGCAAAGGACCGTCCCCAAGCTTACCATAAATATCCCTCAGTACTCCATCGGGCTTACCGTGAATATCCATCAGTACCGGAGCACGTCTTTAAAAGCAAATGTTCAAGTGCACATACCAGGAGCTTCAAACCCCCCCGGAGCTTGAGGGCCAGTACACCTGCTGGTTTTTGGTGCATCTCAGCACAAGACATTCATTCAAATTACTGACTGGTGAAAAGTGCACACCCCATGTTTTCAAGGCAATGACTCTAAAAGCCTGTAGATGCCCAGGCCCTAAAGGACTGGAGTTTGGCAGCCCTGATGTACGTGGGCGCATCCGCATGTACAGGCACGTGTGCTGGCAGGAGCACACATGACCACAGGCCTGCACGGGAACATGAGGTTTGGGCTCACCGACACAGCAACCCCTACGCACACACACAGACACACTCACACACAAGCTTAATGATATGCTTCAAGACGGCCTGCTCAAAATATTTATTTTCCTTGCAAATGAACATAAGCCTGTTGATCATGACTGAGGACAGGAATTAGTTAATCTTACCTACTTTTTAGGGAAAGGAAATGTATGCGTTTCAAACATTTCTTCAGTTTACCTTTCCTTTCCAAAATTAAGGTGCATTAATAAAGTGCAGAATGTGTGCTGGTCCCAAAATTTGACTGCACAATCTTCTACCTAAAAGAAATAGCAGCTCATTTACCAATAATATATCAGTTAGCATATCCATAGTCATATTAAACTTAAACCGGGCAATTTGGAGGATTTAATAGCAAGGACACAACAAATTAGAAGTACACATACATTGGGACATTCTATGCCAAATGATCCAATTTTCAGAAAAGTTTCATGGGTCTGTCCCCAAAAAAAAAAAACCTTGGGGTGTCAAAAGAACCCCAAATTTCAGCAAAATTTCTCAAATGGTTTTCCTTTGAGAGCCATTAAAGAGAGCCATTGAGAGCCATTATTGGGGTGTGGTCCCCATTTTTTTGAGCTCATGAATCGCAGCACTGGCTCATGAAAAAATTTTTCTTAAGATAGAAAGCTGTTGTTAGTTTTTCCCCTGGCTTTCAGAATCTGGCATCAAAATCAGAGATTCCCAGTTTTTTACACTGCAACCATTCTCAGAGGCCCATAACTTTCTCATTGAAGGCTTATTTTGAGTAATGTTGCTTTTGCATATAGTTTTTTTTTACCTACATATCACATATCTATTTGAGTTTTGGGTCTAAGTACAAAGCTGACCACACAGTGAGCAATCAAAATGTGGGGGAAAAAAAATAATGATAAAAAATTCCATCAAACCAAAATCCTATTTTTCCAAATGCTCGCAGATGCAAAATGGTTCATCACAGTGCAATTTTCATGCCTGATTCAGAAAGCCAGAGCAAAAATTAACAGTAGCAATTTTCAGCTTTCTATCCTATTTAGAAAAGATTTTACAGACGTCAAAAAACACTCATAAGCAAATGTCGCAATTCACAAGTGCAAAAACAGGGGTGACACCCAATTTTAAAATGGCTCTCGCACAAAAACCGTACAAGATATTGAGATGAAACTAAAGATTCCTTGGTTTGACACCCTAAGGTATTTTTAAGAAAAAAAAAGACCAAATCAGAGATGGCCCACTCCTAGAGGCTTTTGTTTACTTGGTATTGAATGACCCATTTGGGTATTTAGTGCATTCTACCTACCATAAATTTAACAGCATACTGTAAAGCAGACAGGTGTTTGAGGTTGAAATAGAAGATCAAAATGAAGTAACACAGATTGTGACAAGAAATATTGCCAGTGATGAGCAAACAAAACTCCACATAACAGCGATCCCATAAAAATGTCAGTGAAAAATTTCAGATGAATAATTCATTTTTACATTTTAAAATTTGTTTATCTCGGATTTTCGCTTGTATTTCCCTTTCAAAGATAGAAAAAAAACTTTTTCTCTCCATATCACAGGACAATATCACATGCATATCATCTTTCCGCAGGTTGCAGTGCTTCAACGAAGCTCCATCACACACAGAATGAAATATTAATGTTTTTTATGGACACAGCATAGCATCAAATAGATAATTCTGAAATTCTACCATCATTCTGTACACATTTCCCTGTAATGCAACAGGACAAATTTGGGATCTTTGGAAACCTTGGGATGTCCACTAGAATTTCAAAATAATTCTGGAGTTCCTCAGGTTTAAATTGAAAAGAAAGGTGCAGCATGTGATGAACCCTCGTATGCGATCGCAAATTTGAAGAGGTTACCAATTAGGGAATAACGTTGCAAGGTCCGTATCCACGCCAGGTGACAGCACAAAGCAAGTGATTCAGTAACGCCTCATTAATGTTTGTAAACACACCAAAAACCACATGCGACACACTGATCACCATTTCTGGTGGCATAGCGGGAGCCACACACGGCATTATGGGCCATCGGCGGAAAGACTGCACAGGGACATCCCCCCCGAGTGCCAGGAGTGACGCTCGCCACACGTCCTTGACAAAGGCACCCTCATTAGCACGCCGGCAACTCCTTTATCATCCAAAACAACGTGGTGGGGGGAGAAAAAGAAAAAAAAAAAAAACACAGGGGCAAATGCAGAGCATCTGCAAGCGTAATCACCCCATTGTGCTGTGATTTTCTGCTCTGCTGGACAGCGTGACCGCCAGATTTTAGCACTCCACCCTCTGTACCCCTGAACAGCCTCCCCCCCCCGCCCCCCTCCCTTTTGCTTTTCTACAATGGAAGTGGCATGTTAGCCAGACAACAGATAGGGCTACACTGTTTCCTCATTCTACTCGCACTCCAGCCAGTCTCTCAGGTGGCGGACCTCTCCAACAACCCACTCCATCCCAAGTCTAGCCCGGCTGAATTACACATGATTGCTTCGGCACAGCGATTGATTTCAGCCCGGAATATGGAGAATAGGAAAGCGGAAGGAGAAAAAAAAAAAAAAAAAAGATTAAGAAAAAAAAAAACCCTACCGCCCTCCTTCCCCCACCCCTAATTCCCCCCACCCCCCTCCCTCCTCTACAGCTCCAGTGAACAGCAGCCAAGACTCCATCTAGTAGGAGGCAGGCAGGCTTTGAAGAGATCAAAGCCAAGGCCGCGAGCGGTTGTGCGCCCTGGGAATACGGAGGGCCCATCGGCTCCTCGGCACCGTTTTCCAGCGTCACGTCAGATTGCAGCTGCATTGCATTTCGCTGGTTTCCGTAATGTTCTCTGTATTGACTCTGACATCAGAGATCCCAGCTCTCGCAGAAAAAGGAGGAAAAGAAAGAGGGGAAAAAAGACAGAGCAAGAGAGAGAGAGCAGGCGGCAACAGAGCGATTTTTTTATTCTCACAACTCCATAATTGGGCAGTTCAAAGAGAGAGGATAAAAGGCGCCCATTTGTTTTCAATTCGTAAGCCGATATAAAAAGGAGCAGCAAACTTTTTATGGGTTTCCGAAGTATTAAACAACGGCCTTTCTTCATGCGCAAAAGGCATTGTGGGCTTTTTTTAACTACATGGACTCACAACAAATGAATTTAGAATTCACCCCCAAATCCTCTCTCCACAAGAACTTTATAGCAGAGATGGGAGAAAATGTGGAGATTTACCTGAAAAAGCAAGCTAAGGCTCACCGAACATTAAAATGCATCTGCACAGCATTCATTTCTTCATTTAATCCCATCATGGCTAATGAACCCCAGTGGAAAACCACCCTTGCCTTTGTAATGCAATGACGTACGCCGCATTCATACGCAGAGGACTATTAATATTTAAAGGACGTCAGAGCAACACAAAATAACGAAAAATAATGAGCTCCTGAAAACAAAAGCCTTCAAGTTGCATTTTCTCAGTGGCCATTGATCATGGCTGTTGCAGGAGAGAAATCGTTACTCCACCAGACTTGGCGAGATGACGCAAATCAAGTGGCGTTGCACATGCATATGCTAATTGCAACATTAACATCACCAGAAACATCTCCAACATATTTAGCTGACTGGAATCGAGGAATCAGCTTGTCACTCTGCAAACTAAATTACCAATGGTTAGCGTTTATCAGGAAATTGGGACTATACTCGGGTGGCTCTGAAAGGTTATGGAACTTTGGTGCTTACAAAAAACAAGATATGCTGTAAATAATGAATTAGTGAATTGTCCAAAAAATAAATGTAGAAACATATCATGCATGCAGAAATCTGCTGAAGATTAACATCACGGCACTCAATGGAAGGAGACCTAGAACAATAAATTATGGCACCAACAGGTCCCTGAAAAGGAAAAGGGAGTATATCACATGGCTTTCTATTTCTGCAATATTCTATATAGAGGTGAAACACATAGAAGTATAATATTATAAAATACATTATGCTTTGTAAATGATATTCCATCAGTGCACACTCATACTCATGTAAAGAAAAATGAATAACTTTTGTGCTCGGGCAGATGCGCACACAAACACATGGATTCACATCCGAACTGGCACACGCTCAGTACGAGGTGTTTGGCGCTCTCAGCACAGATTGGTGCAAAGTAAAAATTTTTCTAAATATTACGCTGGCACCCTTCCTCTTAGGTCACTGTGAAAAAGAAAAACCTCAACAGCGTAAAGTCAGACAGACACACAGGAAGATGCAGAGACACAGAAAGACAGATGCAAACAGACACAGACAGACAAACACATAAACACACAAAATCCCCACAGTGCACACCAGGGTCTATTCAAAATCCATACCGAAGGTCTCAGGGCTAGCCCCCCCCCCCCCCCCCCCCCAAGCAGTGCAGGCAATGCAGCACCCCCCAGGAGGCCTGAAGCTGCTGGGGGAGGTTGATCCTCCGTCAATCATGACAAACACTGAGCCGAATGCTCATCTCGCCAAACGCCATTCTTCATAGACTCCTATAGGAGAAGAACTGGAATACACCACAAAGTATGGACGCCTATATTGCTGTATGCACATCAAAGTGCGCGTGCTCATGCGCACACGCGCACGCACGCACACACGCACGCACACACACACACACACACACACACACACACAAACACACACAAACACACAAACACACACACACACACACACCTCTGTATCGTCAGCATCCTCACCACTCCAAATACTCATATTCTCACAATTTGACCTAAAAACACCTTGGGTTAATAATGAATATGACGCTCATTCAAATCATGTTTTCACCTTCAGCAGTCTTCAAACAAATATACCTCAGTCAAGAATATGAAATCCAAAGCTCGCGTTAACGGTGCTTTTCCACTGCGTGGTACAGCTCTACTGGACTCTACTCATGCATTCGTATGCATTTCCATTGTGGAGAAGATCTGGCACCATTTCATTTTAGTACTACCTTGGCTGAGGTTCCCAGCGAGCCGAGAATAAAATGTGAAGTCAATGCACTGCAGACCACTGATTGCTCAGAGGGAATCATCATTTGCGCCACAGGACAAGTTGACAATACATAACATAATCAACATTACCATGGAATAGGATCATTTACACAGGAACGCAATCTGAAATGTAAACATTATGATGAGACTCAAGTAGGTAAATACGCATCCAAAACAAGCAAGCAAGCTTTCTTGTAAGCTAATTGAACACTAAATAATTGTTTCGGGGTCACATGATAGAAACTTTCAGGCAAGATGATAATATCATTATGAAACTGATAAAGGGAGTAGCAAAGGCTTAGTTGTCAAAGGCACAGCAACTTGCCAACAATAAGCAGCCAAATGCAAGCAAGTGAGGCACCATCCAGAGATGCAGAATACGACTGCTAACCGCACTAAAACAATAGGCCAAAATGGATAAATGGCCAAAAATAGCCACCTTACATCAGTACCACGAACACTAGCCCTTTGCCATCCTCCTTTGTTCCTGTATTTGTGCTGTGTGACGGTTATGTGGTGTTTTGCGTCAAGTTAAAAATAACATTATGGCATTTTCCATGCATGGTTGATCCAAGCTATAATGACACTGTGACTGAGCTGGAATGAGCTGAAACTACATGAATTGATAAAGTAACTTCCCATAGCATAGCTCTTCCTTTGATTTCTTCTAATGTTTAAGCTTTGAGCGCAAACTTGCGGACAGCTTTCACAGAAAAAAAGGGTTGAAAAAAAAACATCTGATTGTTTTTCTATAGAAAAACAAAGTTTTCTTTATTGGCAAGCAAGTCATTCTGCAACATGTGAAGCAGTTTCCAGATTTTTCCCCTTAAGGAAAAGCAGCAGAGGTTAACAAGTAAAAGGTGGCACAGAAGGTCTCAGGCATGCATTTGTTTCATCGTTTTTAATTTTCCGACCAAAGACTTGTTAAGACCATTTTGGCTTGGCCTTTTTTTTTGTCAGGAGTGTATTTCCCTTTGAATCAGGGATACCCCACGAAGGTAACAAATCTCTTAAGGCGAGGTAAACTTCCAATCAGAGCCAAGGAAATTATGCAAGGGCTCTGATTAAAATCCTTTAATTTGTTCATAAGATAGAAAAGCATATGTATTTTTATTTTGGTTCATAAGGTCAACAAACAGTCTTTAAATACATATTGGTACATGGGTCACACATTTGGATTCAGGCATGAGGCCTTTGGACCTTGACTTTCAGAAATGTCGTAAACACCTCACATGGAGAAAATGCAGATTGCGGCATGTAGGAATGAAATCAGGGTGCTACAGCCACTGCCTGATAAACAAACACATTAAAAATGCTCAGGTAAAATGAGAGAAAAGGCAGCTTAAGATTCTCCGAAAAGATTGTGGTACTTTTTTTAAGCCTGAAATACAGGACAGGATTCCATTAGTGAGGAGGAACATTTACTATTCCAACGACAAAGGGCAACATATTTGTACAAACTGAATTCTTATTAAAACTTTTGGAAGAGAATTCAGCTGATTATACAATTAACATCAACTACACAAAATATAAACCATCATTTCTAAATTGCAGCCATTTTTGTTTTCAGTGGAGAACAAGGGAGCCAAGCAATCATTACGCAACTACAATAAAAGAGTGATATTACATGAAACGGAGAAATATTTCAAGGACCAACACAAAAAAAAACTCACTCACACAACCATAGGCCAACATGTAAACACAACACATTCACACACGCACGCACACACGCACACACACAAGAATCAAGAGTAATCCAACGCACCATGAAAAATGTGTGGGATCAGGCTCCCTAGGAATTCAGTTATATCTGATGCCACTGTCAGCAATTAAAGAGCTAAACCCACTGGACCCGAAGATAACAAACAAATACACGAAAAGCAACAAACCTAATGCCGCACAAACCAGTGCATGCCGTTGTGGATTGTCGCTGGAAGAAATGTTAAGGTCCCTTAAAATCCATCAAGTCATTCAGGTAAAGTGCAATCTTGAAAATCCTTTTTTAAGCCCAAGCATCGGATTCCACAGTGCAGCACCGCTGAGGATCAGCCATGTTTTTCACATCAAAGAGCAGAGCCGGTTTGACCCGGCCATATTCCACCTGTCCTATGGGGCTCACTTTACAGCCGAAAGCCCAGAAAAATTAACTTCCTCGCCGCACCCTCACAAGCCCGGTGCTTTACAAGTAATATTATTCATTATTTACAAAAAGAATGAGCAAAATAATGCATTTTGCCGTTACAAGATGAGAGATTATCTTTTTTTGGCGCAATCAGTATATTTCAGGCCATGCTGTATTCAATTAGAACTAAATAACATGCAAAGCAATCTGAAGTCGCAATGAATAAGGCAGCTACCGCTGATTCTGCCATGTTCATCAGTCTAGATGCCAGAGGAAACTCAGGCCAAGGAGAGGTTTTTATTGCCATCACTTGATTCCCTATCGTTATGAGGCCCTTCAGAGAAGGCAAGTAGTAGAAACACAGTATCTATGCAAACCATTTTTAAAAATAAGAATGCCTTCTTGAACAAACACTTGCCTTAGCTTGAATACTGAGAGTATTGTTTCCAAACTCTCAGCTTCAGTCCCGGACACTGTGACTTACTGCTGTCCTGATTTGGAATTATACAATAAAACAGCTCTACGCCTAATGAACCAGTTTTTTCTCCTTTGCGATTCAACCATTCCAGGGATCCTCAAATCTGAACCTCGAATCCAAATCCAGCCCAGGTTTTCTGTTATCCCAGGAAAGTAAATGAACAGTTAGGGCCCAATCTTATCGCCAGAGTCCCAAACAAGTTATTTGGGGATTTAGCATTGTGTAAGAGGCGTTCCCCCGCAAAAGTTGCTATCTTGCACACCTGCCTATAACCCTAAAACAACTGCGCTACCCGTTATATTATGCATAGGCGTGGTTTGCGCGTTACGCCAGTTAAACCAATCAGTGTGCCAGCTGCCATTGCCTTTAGGAGCAGGCTGCGCTATCCCAAATCCTCAAACCGAAACCCGTGATGGAGAGAGGAAGATCGCCACGTTTCTCTGAAGACGAAGTCAAATTGCTTGTGCATGAGGTCAAATCCAGACAAGGGAGGATCTGTTTTTGTTAAGTTAATCATGAATTGTATTATTTTAGTTTTAGTATTATTATTTGACATTGACATTTTGTTTAATCTTTGGTATTTAAAAATAAATACATAAATAAAGAGAGAAAAATGTTTTTTGCCATGAATTTCCAACTCCGTCTCCCGTCTGAAATGAAGCATAGAACCAACTACCATTGTATATAAATAAAATTAGGTCTATGGTCTAGGTCTCTAACTAACTAGAACTCTTCAGCGAATGAAGGTAATTCTGGTGACAAGTACATGGTTTCGTCCTTTTACATTTTACAATCAGACAGTTGTCTATTTTTTACAGCAAGTTGCGTGACCCGTGCTGCAAGAACAGGTGTGCGAAGTTGTAGCGGAAATGACCTTCCTTTTACAATTACATCCGCAAAAGTTCTGAAAAGCCGCTCTCGCTGGAAAAAAAATTACCGTTGCTGAGAGCCAGTGCATAGACCTATTTATAATTCAAATATTTTTCTGTACTGAATGTAGCCCATTATTTTGCCGCTGTTAGATGGCATGGGGGAGAAAAGCCGTGTCTTCAACTGCCACTTGATTATTCTTGAAATGGAAAACGTGTTAATAAAGGAAAACCAAATGGGTAGCGGGTGGGTTTGAAGACCCATTACACGCTTACCCTAACATGTGGTAGAGATAGTAATTGTTGGGAAAGCGCACGAAAACGCCCACGGGCACACCCCCAGGCGCAAATAAGGGAGTCGGCATAATGCATCGCGGGTAGTGTGGCCGTAAGATACCATTTAGGGATAGTGGAAGCTGCTAAATGCGTAATTCACGGGTAGCGGGTAGTGGCAACAGGTAGGGCAGTGTGAAAGATAGAGGCCTGAATGCCTCCAATTGGCCAGGCATTGTGAACACATGACTCCCAGGTAAAGGGAGGGTGGAAAACCAGCAGTCCTCAGACCGTGTAGAGTGCAATTTGAGGACCAGGAGAATAATTGGCAGTGAAAAAGCATTGAGAAAAATGCTTAAATGCGAAGTTAAAACCATTTTTTTTCTGGCTTTTTTTTTGGCCTTAACTTCCTCTTGCCATCTTCCCTCTCACCATCTTAACTAAGAAAATATTGAAGGGCACCTCCGCTGAACAGACAAACAAATGTTCGGCTGTTACCATTAAAAGGCACTCTGAAATCAACCCTAGTCCTGCCTATAGGATAATGCTTATCAAGGACCAGCATACTAGGAGATAGCTGCCAAAGAACAATAAATCAATGACCAGCAGACACACAGGGAAACGAGTGGGGGTCCTCTATATATTGACGACCGGTAGGACTAGGGTCAGTTTTCCAGCAGCCACTCTCTGACATTCCACATGGTTTACAAAAGTTTTGATTTTACAAATGACGAAAACAACTAAAAGTAAATACATAAATCCTGACCAAATGCATGACAAATTCTGAGTTAAAAAAAAAAAAAAAAACAACCTCTCACTTCAAATGAACAACAGAATTGTATCAGATCACTTCTGAAAGCAAGCATAATATGGAGCAGTATGTACTGTGTGCTAGACTGCATTACAAACCAACCACAGTGAATTGAAGGAAAGATAATCTTGCCACATGCTGACTAAATCAGGCCAAGTCATACGCATTTTTGCACCATGTATATTGCACTGTGCCAGAAACAGATCCGCTTAACCGAAGCGCAGCACAAAGAGACTTTCAATAAAATAATATCACACGGCACATCTGCAGTCTGCACTTAATACTGTATTATCGCAAGGCTGAGTTTCTCATGACACTCAAGAGACACAGAGTCAGAAGGTCACAAACTCTCACCAATAACACCCTTCATCTTGCACTATCGAGAAAATTGGTCATCGCATCGTGCTTCATGAATGGTTTTGAAAACCTGTTGAATGATTTCAAAAGCAACGAAATGCTGAACTGTCCGAGGGCAAGCTATTGGGAAGACCCAAGTTGCCTGCGTGGTGGAGTATGATGGCCACAGTATTAATAAGTCCCAAAAATAGGCACCCCATCTTAGCAGCATTTGGGTAATTATTTGGACCACCGCTAATTGCCTGTCATCAGCTACTCAACTTTTCTTCCAAGGCTCCAGTCCATTTGTAGGTCAAATGCCTGGGAGTTCATACTAGCACATATACAAGCGCAGACATTGTACAAAAAAGCAATGGCAGAGCTTTCACACACAAACTAATCAAGTCCAGAAAGAACTGCTATTCTGAGTCAGGAAATGAACCAACAGTCACGATTAAAAGAACGAGCCGCGGTGCTGAGCAGGCAATTTGTTAATATTTTGCACTAACACTATTGTACAGGGTGCCGCTACATATTTCTGGTTATACTGCATTTTTGGGTTGTCTCAGTAACAGCAAGCAAAAAAGTAAGCGATGTAAGTCCAGCTAGGAACATGGCATTATAAGTCTCCTTTGGGATGAGAGGGCCATCAACTAAACCCCCTCAAAGCAGAAGAAATGAAAGGAAAAGCCATATATAAAAATCTGAAGTGTCCAATGTGAACAATTCCGCGTAAGCACTCACCGTTCGGGGCATGGGTGGAGATAGAGACCCGTTGCTCATATACGAGTCGCTGTTCATGTTGGACATCATGATGTAACTGGCGTACCCTGGGTAAGGTTGGCCTTTGTTGTACGCATCATGAAGCTTCCCTATTAAAAACAAAACACAAATATCAAACCCATGCTCAGCCGTAAAGTCTACGGTCCAGACTATCATTTCAGCCACAGGCCACTTCCAGCCCACTCAGGTGCACTAATCCAGGAGAGTGGGGGGGAAACGACCCCCTCTACTATGACAGCAGGTTAGATAGACCCCCAAAAATGTATGTGATGCATTAATTAGTACCATTAATGTACCCTGAAAACAATCCTTAACAAAATTTCCCATTTGTTTGCCCTCCACTGAATGAAACTGCACTCTCCTGGTTATCACTTTTAACCTCAAAGTAGAACCTCAAAGGGAATGAAATTTCCCACAAAATATAACCTATTTAGAAAAACAAATCCTCATAAGAGAGCCAACTGGAACAGATTTATCCGATTTGACTTAATCAACAGAGGTTAAACATTAGCCTCTGATGTCAGAATAACCCAAGAACAAAAAGCCACGATAAAAAAAGAATTTGGAACAAGAATCAAGGGACTAATGAGAATCAGAGGGAAAGCAGAAAAGCAAGAGCAAATTAAAACCATAGTATATTCAACAGCCAAAAACATTCCTGATTAAAGGGTACATAATTGGTAGCATGACCTACAATTTAAGTAAATATTTCAAATTTCACAGAAAGCAAACGGAGCGTCTAATTGCAGTTTGTTCGACATGCGGACCCTGCACCTCGCCAATTGCTTAACCTCCCGCTTTTGTTCTGAGGCGGGGGAACCCCTTCCATGCCAATTAGAAGCAATTAAGAAGAATAGACAGATTAGGTCAAACAAGGACATCCCACTGTTTGACTTGACCCTCGACCTGACTGGGACACACTCCTGGAGGGACCTTCCAGTTATTAGTAGGGATGACGGGCACGATTTTGAGAGCTTGTTTCTAGGAAGAGACATAATTGATGGCGACCTCCTAACCTTGGAAGTCGCCGCACTGATGGTGAGGAGAACCATTCAGCTACGGCCACCCATTCACTGCCTTAAGTTGGGCCACTGCAGTGGGTCAATTCAAAGCCTTGCGTTGAGTTAGTACTGTAGGAGTATTCAAGAGACAACAAAGAAGTGGGCCGTTTGTGTGCCCCCCTTAAGATCTTTTTTTCAGCTTCATTTTGATAAGGCAGAAAAGGAAAGATATGAATCTCTCCCAACAGTAAAAACTGGTAGTCACTGACAAAAAAAATCAGGAGAGTTAATTGAACAACACACTTCGAAGAAATTGAGCCTCATCTGGCAACCCCTTCTGAGGAGCCATCTATTCAGTCAAAGGCCAGCAGAACAGCATCTTTAAAATGATAATAACGTGACAAGAATATTTAGTGTCACACCATGTAAATTTTTTAATTCTGGTGTTGAAACTTATTTTATGCAGTCAATAGAAACTTTAATACTTTAATATTATACAATACCTTTAACAGATGAAAATTGCAGTAATTACCCAATTATTACATCACTGCCTACAGACAGTAATATTGCACTGAATTACACTGCATGAAAACATGAGTGTTTATGGTCTATGCATAATAGTTTACAACATCAACATGTTTTAAAAAAAAACCCAAAAACCCAACTTGGTAGGCTGTCTAATCTTTCTGAAAATGGCATGTTACATTACCACATTCAGGCTCATACTGAAGCTAGTTGAAGTTCCTTTTATATCACATGCAAAAGCCATCAGGCAGAAACAGTCACCATATTCCAAATTCTGAACTCTTCCTACGAGAGAAACCTCAAAATGTTAGAAATAAAAGACTGCTAGGATAGTCAGTGGGTTCAGACATATCCTTAATCCTGCACGCCATTTCTAAAAATCCATTCAGAATTCAAAATTTAGATACCCAAATTTTTTGTTTTTTTATATTGATGTGAGTCTTTTATGTTGCATGGTAGCATTTGCTGTAGATAAACACATTAGAGATACCACATGTTAAAAAATAATCTTACAACAAAGTTTATATTTTATTAAAGACAGTACATACTGATGATATAGCCTAGACAGCCCCGTGCTCAATATCAAGGCTGTCAGACTACATGCAGACACAGATGCAAGTGAGACTGTGAGCCAACAGAACTGCTGCAAGTCCACCAATACGCTCTGAAACACCCAGCAGCCAATTTTCTTCAAAACTACTTTGAAATTCAGGACTTGGGTACCTAATTTTGAGGCAAAAGATGGTCACAGCAAATATTCATTTGATTTATTGCCACACAGATTAAGGCTCTATACAATATACATTTCTATACTTGGAAAAAGTTTCATTTCAATATTTTAGAAGCATCCTTGCTTCATAAAATTATATTGAATTTGCCTGAAACTTATGCACATTACTGTACAACAGTATTGTTTTCTGGTTTCCTGCTGATGTTGGTAAAGGGAAGCAATCAGCAGATGAATAATTCCAGAACTTGATCCAAACTGATCCCTACATACCGTCGTCATTGTGATCTCCGTGCTTTTCGTGGTACGAATCCTGGTGTAGATGGGACTGTCTTGCCCCCTATTAAAGGAGACAAGAAACCAGGTGATGCGTTAGTGCAATACAGACACCTAGAGGGATAATTTCAGATGCTATGCTCTCTTTTTTTCTTCTCTCCCCCCGCCCCCCACGTGTAAATTAATTTCTAGAGTCCTGATTCATCATACAAAAAATATTTTGGATTATTTGTTCAAGCAATATGTTTCAAGAGTGTGTAGGTGAAAAGCATTCCAGTGTATGATGCTACAAGCATCTAGTCAGCCCGTATTAGTCATGCAACCTTGATTATGCCATCAGAACACATTTACTCTTTGCTTTATTTTGGTTAAGATTCCAATCAGCCATATCCCTGTGTCAGTCGTATGCCATCATCATATACAGGTAAGAAAAAAATACTCCCGACCATAGTGACATATCCACGACCCCCAGATGGACAGATGCAGTGCAATGTTTACCCACTCTAAAATATCACATGGTACCGAATATCCGAATTGTGTAGTTCATTGCCATGAGGGGGAAGAATTTTGCACAGCAACGGCCCTGAGACAGTTCAAGCTCCAAGACCTCGCAGTGCATGAGTACATGCGTATAAACAAAAAATATTTAAAAATAGTTTCCATTCCAGAAGATGTCATCATATCAGCCTTCAATTTTACAGTATGTTCGGTTAAATTTACAACAACAGATTTTAATCTACTGCCAGGTTGAAACGCACAGATTGTGAGAAAGGGGAGTCTGGGGTCATTTAAAATGATACAATTAATCTTACAATTTCATTTAGGACTAACGAGACATGCCCAATAATTTCGTCTCGTTAACCGCTTTAGGATTATGCCCTATATTCAAGGGATGCACTTCAGGTTGACATGCCATAACTTGCATACCGTGAATAATAATAATTATTATTTTTTATTGTTATTATTATTATTATTATTATTATTATATAATCAATGCAACAATGCGCTTTTAATTAGTAGCCTATATATTGAACAGTATTATTTAAGTGCAAAATATTACTTCAGCAGCAGGGCTCATATTCCACTCAAGGCCACGGTAGAAAATATGGTCATGCGTCAGGTGTTGCTCAACGACTAAAACAATAATAATAATAATAATAATAATAATAATAATAAAATAAAAATAGAGGTGACCGTTGTTGTTATGTGATTTCAGGGGGGTGCACCGCGGGTCTCAACTGCAGGGACAGCGGTTATTGAATAAACTGTGTAAACTTGCTCGGGTTAAAACTACAATTTGTCTCTACAGGTGCTCGCTTCTGTTCGGAAGCCAGCACGTGTCTTGTTCATCAGTGCGTGCAGTTATTTACAGTTCATGGCGTCACAATTGCAAGTCTCATTTTCTATTTATTGTCAATTAAATGGAAAATTTGGGAAACCCATTGAGGCAACTCCAGGAAAACTGTCCATTAACTTGCCTAATAGAATCTATGATTAGTTTCAATAGCCTGACCACAAAGACTTGCTATGCAGATCATTTTATTCTGTGATCAAAACCCAGAAGACCTACCGCTTCTTACCAAGCCCACTAATAACAAACAAAAACTCACGTCATGACTGCCGTGGTTTGGATTTATCTCCGACTCATTTACGAGCGATGACTTGATATCTGCCAAATCTCCTTCCTCCTCCGGGTGATTTATTTCAGCGAATATTTGTTCTTTCTCTGGATCTCCCTCGTCTTTGAACGGGATCATTTCGTCGGTCGCGCATAGTTCTGGGTCCCCACCGCCTCCTCCGGCTAACTGAGGCATTTTTTGTCCAGGTAATTGTGAAACACCTTTTTAAACTGCAGCTTTTCCAGTGACAAAAAGTGTTAATGGTCAAATTCCCTGAGGCAACCGCGACGATCCCGATGAAGGAGGCTAATCTTAACACTCAAACTATGCGTCAGTGCCCCGCTGCAATCGTTCGTATTTCCTGAACAGCGTGAGAACCTGGGAAACGTTAATCAAGGATTTAAAATTTTTCCCCAATACTGCAAAAAAATAATAATAATAAAATAATAAAAATAATTCAGTCGGCTTGACGCAATTACAAACTGAAAGTCTACTTTCCTAGTGCAGGAGCTCTTGTTTTGATTCGGACTTTAAAATGAGAACATTTTTTAAAAATCACATTCACAAGTTAAAAGTTCTGTTAGGGCATGACCAATTTCCCATAGACCAACCGCGCACCTGGAAATAAATAAACTATAAAACAAAATGCTGCTTAAAATATTCCAGTCCCTCGTGCTCCAGGTGCCAAAAAAGCAAAATCTTCAAGAGTGAAAATACCAAACGAGATACGAACGAGTGTGCTCACAGTATGTGAGTCCAAATAATACAAAACGGTTACATGTAATGTTTCTGTCTGTTTTACACCAGATGCGACGTGTCTGTTTCGTAGTTATAGCACATCCATGATAAAAGTTTTGAACACCACCTTGATCTTTAAACGCAAAAAAAGAAACACGACAAATCTTGAGGTGGTAATATCAGTGCGTAGTAGCGGTCTCCAGACTGGAACTGAAGTCTATGAGCGATGTGGCGTTCTGTGTATGAGAGTGTTAGTAATGTGACTCTCCGCCCCCTCTTCTAGCTATGTCTTGCTATGACTGCTGGGGGAGAGATGAAAGGAAAGCCGCCGGTCTGATTGACACCACCCTGATTGACACTCGAGTGAGCGGGCTGAGGGATAGGCTACAATGAACAGAGCTAATGGATGGGTAAGAAAAGAAGGAGGCGGGAGGGGCGTTTCTTAAAGACTCCAATCTGCAGCAAAGTTCTCTGTTAAGGAATATTATAAAGCCTGTGGTAAGCTGAAAGCGATGGTTTTTCGAACACAATGCGCAACTGCGAAAGCCGAACAGAGCCTATCAATTGCGATAATTTCACTTAAATAACTGAGCCGTCAGCTAAACCTTTCTTTTACGTCACCGATTGACCTTTTTGGTCTTTTTTTGTCGCCACTTTCATTCATAATGTAGAAACTGAATTTTGCACTGAAATGCGCTCACTGAAAATTCCAGTTATGACCAGCTATGTTCCCAAGCTTGTTCACAATGGCTCAAGATGTGTTTCCTACACTTGTAGCCGGTCATTGCTGGTCTGTCGGAGGTCGAAGGTGGTCTCTTGCTTGGCAGCATTGGTTAAGCTGGTTTAGTATGTTGAGAACGCTGGTGGTCAAACTAGTAGGCCAGCGTACAAAACAATCTGCCCACGTCAAAAATACTGCTCGGATTTTCAGCTGGCTATTCAACAAACTACTGCAGAATTGAGTGCCGTCGGGCTCCATAATTGGATGGAAGCCAACTCCAGTTAGGCCTAAAGAATGCGATAGGCTACATAATTAACTATTCTTATCTATTCACACAGAAGAAAACATTTCACTTTATTCATTAATATAATCTCTATCCAGTATAATTTTTATCCTTAAGTTTGTCTACTCCGTTAGTAATTCACATAAAGTCAACTTACTTGTTGATGGTGGCTGCGGTGGTGGTGATGTAAACGATGAGGGCATATTGTTAGTTGCGTAAAGGACATGCAGGAGATCGTGATCTGGATTATTATTATTATTATTATTATTATATTGTCGTCGTTGCTGCTGCTGCTGTAGATTTTGTTAATAATCAAACACATAAACTGATTTCATACTAAGATATCTCTTAAACGGTTCTTTCAAATCAAAAGGGGAAGGAAGGGAACGTATTCTTTCTCTTTTACTTCTGACAGGCAGATAATTACAAAACCATTGTACTACCACTCGGAAGACTTCTGCCCCTTAATGTTTCTCTCGCCATAAGCATGTATCTCTCTTTATGTGGGTTTAACTAATTCCCGTTCATTTTCCCCCGCTAAATTGTTGAGAGATGGTAGATGTCAGAAATAATTTGTGGCAACATAAGTTGATGGAACCTCAGCTCAGAAAATCCAGTTCAGTGACAATTACAGGTCATGACGCTTAGTCTATACAAACGTTAAAAATAAATACAAATTTCTTTGTGCACACATCGTGATTATGGAATGGAAGCATAGGAGCATCGTGGTCGATAAAGGAAATGAATGGTCAAACTACCTACATAAAAATGTAAATTGTAGCCAATTGATAAATGTATGTCAATGAAAAAATACAAGAGGAAGACATAGAAGCAGAAACGCTTTGAAATAAATTAGGCTCCAGTGATGAGCTACGTTTTACAGCAACAATCTGATCATTATTATCCTATATTGTATTATAATAATACAACAATTATCATCCTTGTTGATTTTATTCACAGTGTCATTGCCGCAAGTATGTTTTAAATAATAACAATGTGATAAATGCCAGAGGAAACACACCCTACAGATTACAGCCGTAGTTTTTATGGAAAAAAATTATGAAGGAAATCGAGGCATAGCTGTTCAGGGGCTGAGTAAAGATTGCGTGAGAATAACTGAGCAGGCGGTAGATCTTTATAAAGCACGGAGGTGGGGTTTGCGGGCGGAGTCGACGTTCTCTTTGATCGTCTGGCGGCTTGCTCTTTCATCTGCTCGCCCCCCTCTTTCTTTCCTTCGGCTTTGTATGACTAGATTTGGTAAGAAGATGGAAAGGAGCCAGAGTTTCCACGTGCGCCTCATCTCAGCTGAGAAAACCATGGTTCACTTCCGGGTGAGGAGACGGCGAGAAGATCAAAGCTTCGGAATTTGGCTCCGAATGTGGATTGGGAAGAGAGAGCTGGCAACATCCGAAGGTCTAACAGGGAGGCGCTCTATAAATACACACACACACACACACACGCACACAAAATTATTCCTGTTCGAAGAGGCCAGGAATAACCATTGTCCATAATCATCTGCAATATCCATTCCCACCTTTTTTTCTTTCCCAAAGGCATCATTTCTAGTTTAACAGGCCAAGGATAGATTTTAGATGTATGCAATGTTACTTGCTTTTTAAACACGTAATTGTACGTTGCTTACTGTCTTATATATGATTTTCCTTTTAAATATTTGTGGTGCAAGATTTGGCTTGTAAATTGCAGGAACGTGAAGAGTGGGGGGACGCAACTGAACTTTGCACTACTCAGTATTTACAAATTTTCTTCCAGTCATTTATCTTTAATGCCTATATACTTGTATCTTTTATATTTTTAAGGAGGCTTGTGTGAAGCGCATACAGAGATGCACAGATTGTAAACCACGTATATTGCCAAATAGGTGAAAAAAGCTCAAATTATCAGAACTGAGCCCCTTAACAAAAACCCTCGACTGAAGTTGCTTGTAGTTATCTTTGGCCTGATGACAATTGTAGTTCATCCCATTATTTTTCTGCTCTATTTCTTTATTTCAATCGAATGGGATAAATACTACCATGCGCAAGAAGAAAAGCAATTTTATTTTTTGACTTTTGTGTTCTTGAATGGCATCTCATACCTTGCTACCGAGTGCATGTTTATTTGAGCTGAAGAGTAAGTATTGCTCTAATATTCTGATGGCAATCATGACCATGGTCTGCTGTAGACCATGACCACGGACGCTGTACAGAGTCGAGGAAGAGTGATGCGATGCCCACTCCATAATATGGCCATATTATGGGATATGCATGTATGAACATAAATGTATTCAGTAAGGGGATGTTGTCGTAGAGTGGCATTCAAGAGCATGGAAGGTTCTTTATGCTATAACCAGTAATCATTGCATTTCTTGCTCTGAGTGCTTTGTGCATACTGCATAATTTTAGCTAATGTGGGACATGTTTCTCAATGTCTTTTTCAGTCCTTTTCCTTTTTTCTCTGCAGTAGACCAATGTTCGTGATATCAAGAGGCTGCTGGTGCGTTTTGAAGAATATTCAGAATGAAAACATGGTATGCAGCTGGGGCTTATCTAATCAAAACACTTTACCTGTGAACGGTAGGACTTAGCTGTGCTTTTAGATCTCCTAACTCCACTTTAAATTGTTTGGTGAACACCATAAAACATGCTGTTTCAAAATGAACAAATGACTGATTGTTTTAAATAGCTCTCCTATCAAAATATTTCAAATACATTTGAGGCATATACTTGTTCGTCTCATCACATTTAAAAAAAATATACTGGAATACTGTAAGTTGTTTTTTTTTTCCCCCTGAATGGTTGGGGGCCGTGCCTTAACCATGCTTGATAGTTAAGAGTTGTGAAACATTTTTTATTTTGGGTATAGAACATAAAATTAATTCAGTTTTATCTTAAGCAGTCATTCTCAAGAAAATATTACATTGTCAACAAATAAGTATCTGGAACCTCAACTCAAGAGATGCGCTTGTTTTGTTATCTACCTGTCTTGAACAGTAAGAACTGGCTTTTTTGTAAAATCTGAACTTTTGACCCCTCTACCAGTAGCTGAAAGACATCCACTACTGCTGGTCTTCTTTTTTTAATGCTACATGAATATTTCAGAAAAAAGAAAAGGGAACACAAAGAAATCTGCTTTGGATTTTGAGGTCTGTCTGCCCTTGTGTCTTTGGAGTGGAAGTGTATAGTTTTTTCTGATAGGTTCCCTCTTTTTTTCAGGAGGTGAACGGAAGCTTTCTGTCTTGTGCCCCTAGGGTGAACAGTAATGCTTTATTGTTATGATCCAGACAAGGAATCCAGAGCAAAGGCAGAGTACAATCCAATAGTAGAATTTATTTACAGTAATATGGTAACAGTGGAAAGGAACCCAGAAGAGGAAAGCACAGTTCAGATCAGATGTTGTGGGCGTAGCAGAGTAGGCATTACCAATCTCTGGCGAGTGGCTTTTCAGATGACTGCCAGAGGAAGTGCACACTTCACCAGAGCCGAACTGTCCCAGGACAGGAAGGAGTAGCTTAGGAGGAATGCGGTTCCAATCCTGATGACTTTAGAAGAATTGGGGTCTTGTTCCTAATAAACCGTAGAGAGGAATAAACTAGGACAGTATTTAACAAGAATGCAGTCCAGAGCCTGGAAACTTTTAGAAAGGCTTTAGAGCTTGTTATTTTTAACTAAATAAGTAAGGATGGTAACATCTGTAAATTAATATCATTAAAGGTTACATTTAACTTTAAAAAGATGAAGGGTTTCACTAAATACTGACTACTTCTGAGCACATATAGCAACTACATGCTACATATAGCAACTACAATCCAGCAACTTGCAGCTCAAAGGAGGGGGTATAAATACAGATCACAGATACAAGGGGTGAGAACTATGAAACAAGATACAGCTAATGTTTACAATTATAATACAATTATTTTAAATCCTGTTGCATTTGCAAGGATTTCTAATAAAAATAAAGACAATAATAAGAAAAAAGTTCAGACAGTGACTGGCTTAATGAGCACGCGAGATTGACCTCTCTCAATTTTGCATTAAAGGTATATTTTTTGCGAGCAGCACACTGACCTGAAGTCAGTTATCTTTCCCGCCTCAGCTGCTGAGTATGAAGTGCAGTGTAACCTTTAAGTAGTGGATGCACAGCAAGGTGCAGTGCATTAATTTATCATTGATTTAATCAAGATATCCATTGTTCACAGATCGCATCAAGACAAATATATGATGAGTCTTCCCTTTTTGAGACTTCCCTGGAACTGTATCGTGTAAATAAAAATAAATAAATAAACAAATGAATAAAATAAAACTAGTGATATAAAATAGTCTTCAAATCACAGAACCTTACTTGCAAACTTTGTCCACACTGTCAATCATGCTGATTGGTCTGTGCATTTATAAGCCATATTTTTCATGAATGGAACAGGGACACCAGGATTATCTTGACATGTTTTAAGGTAATTGGATTCTTATAATTTCAAATTAAATTAGATAAACTAAATGTGGAAAACACTTTGCTGATTTGAAAAATATCATTTTTAATCCTAATGATTTAATTCAATGTTTAATTCCAGGGTATTGGTCATTATTGCCATTTCATACAGTTCCCAGATCTAACAAGGTTAATTCAGTTGAGTATATATTGACATTAAATTGCATTTTAGCTTGAGTATGTATAGACATTAAATTGCATTTTAGCTATCGTCTTAAAATTAAGTGCAGTCCTAAATGCTGATCATTTGCGCTCAGCAAGTATTTGATGGACAAAGCCAAATCAAGCATATTTATTTAATGGCTATTTTGTATTCATTTAAAATAAATGGCCAGACTAGTTTGATTATTATTGAATTATTAGTCAGTTTGTTAAGGCAGTCGTCTGTCAATAAAATCTCTTTTTTAAGCAAAAACTGCTCCTAGAAACATGTCCAATCCATTTAATTTCAATAGTTTAAGGTTCTTACATGAAAATGGGAACTAACTGAAAAGACCTTAAACTATGCCATTTCTGGTTCCATTACTTTGCTTATAAGAATAAGCTCCAACAAAAGTAGCAATAAAGCACTGAAGCAGTTTGTGATGGTCTCCTGTTTTCTGAAGCTTTTTGGAGTCTGTTGGGCTGGTTGTGGAATTAATCATGGCATCTGCCTTTCTGACATGTTGAGCCTAGAGGGTCTGAAAAAAAATCTCACTCCTTCTGAGATGAAAAGCTCAATTCCAGGATTGTGGCTGATCTATTATCCATACTTGCCTAATGTGTGCAATGTGTTCTCCATATTTAGATTAAAGTTACTCTGCTCTCAATGGTGGCATTAATCATCAGAATGAATGTGTGACCGGTAATAAGCTAGATATACCTCTGTATATCATCAAGTATTCAGTATGTAAGTCAGATCCTCGATGAGCCCCCTCCCCCATCCCCAACCAAAATAGCGGAGGTTGAATACCTGATTCCATCTGCCACAATTATGACATCTCCTGTAATCTGAATTTATAGCTCCTAGCTCCGAGCACTGCACTGATAAAAAGACAGGAAACAAGCATCAAATTAAGATAAAAATGGTTTTCAGTCAGAGTTATTTAAAGAGAGCCAATTTATCAGCTCTAAAAATCAGACCACAGAAGTATAGGGTGAGTGATCGTCTTGATTCTTCTTCTTTAAATGGTGTAAAATCACAGGCGAGCGGGTCTTTTGAAGCACAGGATTATGACTGGAGGGGGATCATTTTAGTGAGACACAGCTTGGCCACATCCTGTGATCTGATGATTTACGGAAACTCCAGTCTGAGAAATATTGTGTTATTAAAAATAAATTATCCTCTTCATTGAAAGAGTAAGTGCCTTGGCTTGTATTGCTATATGATGTAAAGAAGCTAGCCATCACTCTAATAATTTGTCAACATGACTTGCATGCACAGCAAAACACATTTTACACTTTTGCAGATGCACATACGGACATCTGCTAGCATTCATACAAGCCTCCTATCTCATCTGATGTGAGAAAATGTCTAAGTTGAAAGATTTTATCATAAAAAATTCAAAGTCTTGATATATCTATTCCATCATTTAACCCTGTGTTTAGTTTAGGAGAAATTGAAATTTTGAAATTTTACTGTAAAAAGAATGATTGTCTTGAGCAATATATGTTACAACCAGCGACAAAACCAGTGTAGTAATTTTGGTGTCTCTTGAGCTTAAATTCATACAGTTGAAAAATAAATTTTTGGTGAACCAGATGAACATTCAGGGTACAAACTAATGAGGAAATTTATTGATAGAAATACGGCAATAATCTTCCAGTGTCACAGCCAGTAGAATTGAGAGGCCAAGTGCAGCGGCAAGTGGAAAATAGAGCAGCACGGACACAATACAAATACAGAGAATAATACTGACTGTATGACAGGGACAATCCTCCCGCTTCCAAAAGAATGTCCAAACATCCGATAAAACGGAACCAAAGCGAGAGAGAAAAAAGGAGAAGTATCTCTGAGAGCCCAGAAAAAGAAGGCACCTTAAATGGTGCGAGACAAAGGATAGAGAAGATATCAAGGCACATAAATCCTTACTACAGATATCTTCGGCTAAAGTGCATAACTACAAACAGACACTCAAGCGAAGGAGGCTTGGCGGACTTCCGGCTTATATAGAGTCCGGGGAGGCGCCGCCCAAGTTCAATCAGCCAGCTGGGTAATGAATCCGATTGAAAAGGAATTTGATCTCGTCCCGGGACGAGAGCGTCGAAGAAAAGTCCTAAACACAAGCACACCTCCCAAACCATGACATCTAGCTCTACTATACAAAAACGAGGTATCAGGGATGGACTCAGGACTCTGCGCAAGCAGATCAGTTCAAAGGCTTTACTAGAGCTTGTGGTCACACAAAGCCTGGTCAATGCCAAACAATAGTATTGCAGTACAAAAGGGGAAGTCCTAATCGTAATTGTAAAACAGTCAGCAGGTTAAGTCCTTAGAATTTTTGGCCTCAATGTTAAAAGAAAGGAAAAAGAAATTTCAAAAATTATTCCTCAAAAATTGACTGATAACTTTTTTTTAAATCTGGCAATCAAGTTACCTTGGTATCCTCAATGTACAGTGCCAGCGCCATTTGGATTGAATCGACGGAAGTGGGTTTAGCAGGGGTACTGTGCTTTAACAGTAGGTCTTATGGAGAATATGCAAAATGGCCTGTGGGGGCCGAATGGTTGCAAGTTAAGGCCTTTGCGAGTTACCCTACGGAATACAAAATATAAGATAGCAGCTCTGGTAGCCATAGTGGACATCCAAGTGCCGTCAAATTCAATAGGCTTCTGTAAGCACATTTGATTTCAGATCATGCCTGAAATCGATAGGCTTGTGAAGTAACTGTATCCCGATATCTTCACCAAAAATCGTGATGATCAGTGATGGCGTTTTTCTCTTATCGCACAGAATAAAAATTAAAGATGGCGGCTGTGGCTGCCATATTTGATTTCGGATTCTGGCCAAATCAATAGGCTTGTGTAGTAACTGTAGCCCGATGTCCTCACCAAAAATGGTGATGATCAGTGATGGCGTTTTTCAGTTATCGCACAGAATGGAAATTCAAGATGGCAGGTGTGGCAGCCATATTTGATTTCGAATCACGGCCAAAATCAATAGGTTTGTGTAGTAGCTGTGGCCTGATGTCCTCACCAAAAATGAAGATGATCGAGCTGCCGGATAGCTCACTCGGTTAAGGCACTGCGCTGCAATGCAGAGGTGACTATCACGTCGCGGGTTCGAGCCCCGGCGTACCCACCGGCAGGGGTCGGCAGCTTTTTCAGAGTAGCGCACAATTGGCCATCGCGCTACAGGGTTCCAAATTGGGAAGGGACTGCCGGATTTGGGGATATACTCGTAGCTTTGTTCGTTGCTCCAGCGCCTCCTGCTGGCCAGACGGGCGCTCATCAGGAAGACTCTGGGTTTGTTCATGTCCGGGTATCCTCCGCCCTCGTTCTGAACTTACGAGGATTCAACCAATGAGTGTATAAGAATCAGTGGCTGACGGGCACGTGCTTCGGAGGAGAGTCGTGAACTGTCTTCACTATCCTGAGTTGGCAGCAAGGGGTCGCATACGAGCAAGCTTTGTACATAGTTCACCAATTGGGCATTCCAGATTCGGGTGGGATTGGAGATGCCAAATAAAAAAAATTTAAAAAAAATGAAGATGATCGCAAATGGAGTTTTTCAGTTATTGCACGGAATCAAATGTGGACGGATGGACGGACAGACGTATGCTGTGCGTGATGACAATACCCCTCTGTCCCTTATAGTCTTCTGAAGGAAATGAGGTCAGGACTAGAAAAGGGGTCACTTGGGATTTCTTTTCCATTCTGAGATTAAAGGGGCATCTCAGTGATATCCCAGTGATAGTGATATCCCAGCACTACTGTACTGTCAATTTACAACACTTTGCTGTGTGCAAATTCACTGATTTTTTTTTCTCAGAATGAAAAACTTGGATCACGCTTTGATGTTGTTGATCTCAATCTCAATTTTCATAAAATGACCCAAGTGACCCCTTTTCCTTGTCCTGCACATAATTGACGAGTAATACAGGTTGGTAGTGGAAATAAATAAAAAATGATTGTAATTGTATCATCAAATTTGTCATGAAAATTTTCTTTTCTTTTCAAGAGGGAAATAAGTGCAAACATTGTATTTTTGTTAAATAATTTAATCTGGATGTCCAGATTAAATTATGTGTTAGTATTTTCATGGATGACCATGAAAGTACAAATAGTACAGCATTGTCCATCTTATTTACTTGAGAGAGTTCTTAGTCCTATAAGTGCTAAAGCTTTTCTAGTCCAGACAAAGCACATAAAAGACAGATTAAGAAACCTACTTAAAACTGAGTGATCTTTTGACAATTTAGGACAAGCTCATGTGTACAACGTATATTATTATGGAAGTTTTTATTGGACTTTAATAGCTGTAACCCATAGAATGCAATCGACAAATGTGTTCCATGATTCACTAACATTTCAATGGGAGGGAAGTCACAAATGTTGCATGACCCACAGACTGGCTGGAAGCGATCCACAAATGTGCAAGCCCATTTCACTTGCACAAATGGATCAAAAAATGCATAAATATAGCTGTACATGTATTTTTTTTTGTAGTGAAACTATTTATTTTTGAAAAACCTTGATAATTTTCATGTGAAAATAAAATGTGAGTTAAAAGAGTAATGTATGCATATTTGCAAACAGCTGTATTTTCATGAACCTGACATTACAAAACACAAATTAAAAAATACATGCTTGTGGATGAAGAAATATTTGTGCATCATGGTACATATTTGTGGATTCCATTCTGTGGGTGACAACAGAAAGTCCAATAAAAACTTATTATAAGGGTAAAAGGTCCTGGTTTGTGTGCTTGTGTCCTTGTGTGTATGCATGGGTGGGCGCGTTTGTGAGAGGATCATCACAGCTGTACCTCGGCATGCTGTGCCAGTCTGCATGGCTTTGCTTTGCATTACACCCTCATGAATGTGTTACCCAGAGCAGACGATGCGTGTCACTCTTTAGACTGCATTGCTGTAGGTACTGAACATACTCATTCATCACACCCATGTCATAGATGAAGATGAATGCAGAGATAAAGCCTGTCATTACTTCTCTTTCATTCAGGAATATACCACACAAGGCTAAGGGTAGAAAGGTAGACAGTATTTAGAGGTGTGGCTCCCTTTTTTTAGAAAAGCGTTCCTATGCTGAATGCTTTGACAGCTATATTTACAAGCAGTCTGCTTATCAGGGGTATATGTTTGACCTTCTGTCATTCCTTCCAGTATCTGCCAGTTTATTTAATCATAAAAAATTGAGATTATTCACAATGCCTTATTATAGCATAAAAGAGAACAACTTTTTTTTTTAAATAGTAACATTAATGACGTATGTCTAATTCAAAAATAGAAAGTTAAAAAATGAGATCGTTTGCAAAGTGAAATCCCTTTCTTGCAGACGGATTTGCGATACTCATTCTGGATGGCTCCTGCCCTGAAAACTACTATCAGCAAACTTTAGACCTGGAAGGCTTCAGACATTTGTTTCGAAAGAGAGGCTATTATTCCTCTTGGAAATATTAACAGAAAGTAATATCCTAATTTAACAGATGATGAGAAATGTTTTTTAAATTATTATTTATCATTCGTTTGAAGCACGAGTACTGAATCTTACCCAGGGTTGGTGTGGATGCAGGCTTTCTTTCCAGCCAAGCAATGACACACGCTTTTCTACTCATCAGCCCCATGATTCTTTGCTAAAAGCCTTACACAGCAGAATTAGGTTCGTAACTGCATGGTTGGAGAGAAAGCCTGGACCAGCACCGGTTCTTTCTACAAAGCAATAATACTGAGAATGCATATAGAAAAAAAACTGAATGAAAAAATGCATCACACTTGGTGTGTGCTAAATCTTTGTTGTGAAGCCTGTCACATTAAAATGTTATTGCATGCCTGTGACATAAAAATGTTATCGTTATCTTGTTTTGCTAAAAAAAAATAGGGGGGTGACCCGTTATTTTATTCAGTTTATGCAAAAACTGAGCAAATCAAAATGCAGTTCTATTACATGCCATTGACAGTGGAAATGCCTGAGTTTCCGACACTGCAAAAGTCTTTTTGTGGATTTTCATTCCTGTTGTGTTCTCTACGGAAAGAACAGCACTGTTACTGAGCCATGAAACGGCAAGGTCAGGGGTCACCAGTAACCCGTCAAGAGCTCAATAGCTCCTGTCTGACCTATAACTGCATCTGTAGTCCATCAGACCTGCATCTCCCTGCCTGTTCCACGCAAATGCTCGAGCTCCAAAACCACATACAGATACGCAGCCCTGCCTTATAGGACAGATCACACAACCCTACACTTCAGAGCAGATACATAGCCCTTCACTAGGGCTGGGCGGTATCCCGGTTTTATGACTTACACCGGTATATTTTTGAAGGAGGTATGAATTTGAGACAATACCCCCATACCGGTGTTTTATTATTTATTTTATTATTATGCGAACGTCGGCCACTCCGCTGCTTTCCGATCAGGCATTTTCAGGCAGCTTTTACTGCTCTGGGCCTTCGAAATCCGCCCCTTGCATGTGCAGGTGCGCTACCCCTCACACAACAAAGTTTCCATGAACATGACTGACAACATGCCGGTAGAAGCGAGCGACTTAGCCGACAGTAGTACGATGGTCAATGATGAACAGGAGCTGGTTCCGAAGAAAAAAACATCAGCTCTATAATTTGGAGGTATTTTGCATATAAGATTACTGATGAGGAGCAACAAGACGCTATCTGTAAAACCTGTCGCAGCCTCCAACCTTTTTCACCATCTTCAATAGCATCGCAAGCTTGTTTACGAGGAGAGTGTGAAACTGCATGGTGGTAATGCAGGCTCTAAGAGCTCAGCGCCTGTGAAATCGAGACAAGTGTCATTACATACCTCTTTTACAAGCGCGCAGCCTTATGACAGAAAAAGTCAAAGATGGAAAGCCGTAATGAAGGCGATGGCCCACCACATCGCAAAGGATATGGCCCCAGTCTCTGTAGTCAAACAGAAAGGCTTCAGAAAGATGATTAGAACACTCAACCCATGATATCAGCTGCCAAGTCGAAATTACTTTGCAAGAGAGGTTATCCCAGAAATGTATACGAAACCAAGACAGAGCTTATCCGACAGGTTTGCAAATGTGATGCATTTCACGCTAACCACTGATATGTGGACAGAACGAACTTGCGAACCATATTTGTGTTTGACCATGCACTTCATTGACGATTGGGCAACAGAAACGGCATGCCTCCAAACCAGCTATTTTCCAGAAAATCATGTAACCGGGTGAGGAGTTCTTTGTATTTTAACTGTTAATAGAACAACAATGAACACTTCCATAAAGCTTCCTACGAAATGGTACTTTTCCTTTAAATGTCATTGCGCTTATATCTCTGTGGCGCTAAGTGTACAAAGTGCGTTATGGGAAACAGGCGGTATAAGTTGAATCCGAAGTAGAAGAACCGATCTCTTGCGAAATGGTAGCCTGCAAGATGGTACCTGGTCTTGCAACAATTTAGATAAAAGTCAGTTCATCAATTGGTTAAATGCTAGATTGGATGCGACATTACATAGTTGTCACAGTGTTGAAGCAAGCAGACTTGGATGAATTGTGAATGAGTGTGTATTTGGTTGGATGTTTTCAGATTCGTTGAGCATGTATTCCAGGCGAAAAACTGAATCAGCCATTGTAAGGTATCTGAAAGCGTAAATTACCAACATACTGTTCAGCAACATAAGTGCCATCTCTTGTATATTTTTCGGTTGTACTGTCCACTGAAAATGTTCATACTATGCTTTTGCTGTACATAGAGGGGAGAGATTTGCTGTTGCTGTGCTGCGCTCCACGTGTGCTACGAATTAGCATGCCCTGCACTTAAGTGAGTTGCCATTTTATTTGGTGTTTAACAGCGGTTTGCTTCCGTCGGCGACCGCGATAGGCTTTAATGCATGTACCACGCGGGAATGTACATTGTATTTTAAGTTGATTTGTTCCTATCAAATGAATGTAATGTACTTCATTTAGAGACAGTGAATTTTCTTTGGAGCCAAAGCACAAAGAACAGCTAACTCTATTCGTTATTCTGTCAAAGAACAAATCTGTGGATGTGTGAAGCCATTGCACTCAAGTAAAACTGTTATTTTTGATTCATTGTCTAGTCGGGGAGAGTAAGCCCACTACCGTTGCCTGTGTTGCCTGTAACATTTATGCTGCCACTGTCAGGAAATTTTGCGTCGGGTTTTGGAGAACTACATTTATGCTTAGGGCCAAGAAATGCATGTTCCAGGGTTAGCGTGTACAGACCCTGGTGATTACAGTGTATGCCAAAGGTATATGTAATACAAGGTGTGAAGGACCATCCAACAGAGTTGTATTTCTGTGATATTGGCAGGAAGGCCTGAATATAATTGTCTATTGTTAACTCATATTGAATTGTTTTAAATTCCTCAAAACTATCATTAACGCTGTTCCCAATCGGGCGCAGTCGAGGAATAAAAGATCCCAAAAGTAAAGTTTTTGTCTGTCCTGAGTGTCCTTTAGTCACCGGGCCACAATCACACGGGTGAAAACATAGCCAAAGCTTTACAAGATGCACTTGTTAGCTGGGGGCTTAGCGAAACCGGGCTGGTGGCCATAACAACTGAGTACGGGGCAAACATAGTCAAAGCAATGGAACTGAAAAACTGGCTGAGGATGCAATCCTTTAGTCACCGACTTCATTTGGCAATTGGTGAGTAGCCCAATTAATTTGGTGTTTAAGACATTGTTTTAAACCGAGTTACCTACAGAAATATGCTGATGTATAGCCTGTCTATCATGTTTGCGTGAGATGGCTTGTTGCAGTTCTCTTTAACTTTACTGGTATCTCTCTTTTTTTTTTTTTTTTGTCTACTGTTTGAAAAATTGTCACATTTTATTAAGCGCTCTTTGTCACTTGAACTATTGGCACTTAACACGTTGACTGCCGACTACGAGATAACTCATAATGGCCGGGGCTAGACCTGAAAATTTGGGGGAAAATATCCATCACTTTATTGACAACAATTAGTCTTGGCTAATTCAAGATGGTTTTTCTTTATTAACACGTTTTCCAATACAAGAAAAATCAAGTGGCAATTGAAGACATGGCTTTCCCCCATGCGATCTAACAGCGACAAAATAATGGGCTACATTCAATGCAGTACAGAAAAATAAATTAATTATAAATAGGTCTATGCACCGGCTCTTGGCGACAATATTTCAGAACTCTTCAGTGAATGAAGGTAATTCTGGTGACAAGTACATGCTTTCGTGCGTTAGCATTTTCCAATCGGACAGTTATCTCTTTTTTTAACCGCAAGTTGCGTGACCCTGCTGCAAAAACAGGTGTACGTACTTGTCACCAAAATTACCTTCATTCGCAAAAGAGTTCTGAAATGCTGCTCTCGGTGGAAAAAAATTACCGTTGCTGAGTGCCAGTGTATAGACCTATTTATAGTTAAATTATTTTTCTGTACTGAATGTAGCCAGAGCTGCCAACTCTCACGCATTCTGCGCGAGTCTCAACCTTCTTAGTGGCACGTTCCTGTGCTGTAGTCAGCAATTATCCAATTAATGCGCATTTAAGAGATTCTCTTGCAGAATTACAGTCATTGTGCATGAAAGTTAATCAGTTTCACGTGCATTATGATTCATTTCCCCACTAGTGACATGGAATCGATTATGACTCCATAATTCTCTCATTTTTCTTTACTCGGGAATTGGAAGCCATGGAATGGCATGAAGACATTATTCCATTTAAACAATCAAAATGATCATGAAACACATGCATAGCTTTTAATCCCCAAGTTAAAAAAGCGCAAGAGGTCCAGAGTCATAGTTGCTTTCCATGTAGGTGAAATCGACCGTAATGCAAGGGAAACAAATTGCCATTCACAAGGACTTTAATTATGAATGAGAATCTTATTAATGTACGTGCTGATTGAACAGTTGCTGACTTTGGTGAATATGCCTCCAAAATGCGTGAGACCTATGCCATATGCATGAGAGTGCATAGAAATTTGGCAGCCCAGATTTAGCCCATTATTTTGTCGCTGTTGGATCGCATGAATTGAAGCCGTGTCTTCAATTGCCACTTGATTATTCTTGAATTGGTTTTCCTTGAACGCATTTTCCATCTAGAATTAGCCAGAACTAATTGTTGTCAGTAAGGGGATGGGTATTTGCCCCCGAATTTTCAGGTCTAGTGCCGGCCCTGACCCGCCATTACGAATTACCTCGTACTCGGCAGTCAACATGTTACCCGAGTAAAAAAAAAAATTGAATTACAGGAAACCAAATAAATCGCATATATGGCAATATTTGCCTGGCACTAGTGCAATTCACAAACCTATGATTGTATTTCAGTTGACCGCATCATTTTTTCAATTTTTATTTTCAATCAATCACTCCACAGTAATATTCGCTTCCATAAATGGAAATGGCACATTGTTTCTCAGAGAGTGGAGGGTAAACGTATATTTGTATGTTTTATGTGTGAGGTAGCGATCTGGAACCAAATGCGAGGACACAGGATTGCAAAAATGAAGGGTTTTATTGAGCGAGGAGGGTAACCCCCGCAGGGCAGAAGGCAACAGTACAGAGTCCGCAATCCAAAAGTCAAAATCCAGTGGGACAGAAAAATGTTTGTAACCAGGGCAGCAAACACAAAAATCGTAGTCGGGCAAAACAGATTTGGTACACAGGCAGAGGTTTGTAGGAGAAGCAAACTCATCAACCAAAGGGCAATCCAGATCGTAAACAGGGCAGCAATCCACAAAATCAGAGTCAGGCAGAAATGGGTCAAAAAACACAGGTGCAACAATAATCAAAAAGGGCAAACCAAAAATCAGTATAATCGGGCAATCCAGTCAGAATCAGAGACGCAATGAATACGAGGCGAGAGATAAAGCAGCACAGGTAAGCAAGAGAAACGATCTGTCAGAGAATGACAGCGAGAAAACACCTAATATACATTTCTGGGGAGATCACATGGGGAGAAACACAGGTGCAGGTAGTCAGACTGATTACCAGGGACAGGGAATGTTTTAATTAGCTCTAGTGTTTCCTCTTTGGGGGCTTTCTGCACTGGGAGCTGTGATTGGCTCTGGCTGTGGAGATGTTGTTGTGGGGGTCTTCCTGGCTCCTCTGGCTCGGGGGGGCTATATCAACAACTTTAAGGTTGTGATGTTGACTCCTCCCTTTGTCGGGAGTGGGAGGACCTTCAATTGTATCTCTGAAGCTATGGGCTGTGACCAGTTCTTGGTGTGGACGGACCACCATGATGGTGTTTCCTCATCCTCTTACCTCACTAAGTCTCTGTCGGGGTGGGACAAGTTGAGGGGGGGAAAGTGGGTGGCTGAGGGGGAAGGGGTGTTTCATTTGATTTGATTTGAACCGTGGAATGGCTTTCATACAGTCATGTTATTTTTTTACTCACTGCGGTTATCCTTAAAATGAA